>OY992511.1:4623147-5953795 GCA_963921215.1 Scoparia ambigualis
AAACAAACTACTAGGAAAAATTCAGCGAGTCTTCTGGGGTCTCTGTAGCTCAGCGGTTAGAGCAGTGGACCAGCAATCCAAAGGTCGTGGGTTCAAATTCCATTCGAGTTTCCTGAGACTGGTTGATTTGTTTCTAGTAAACATTTTATCCTAATAGGTATTCTTATTTTTATTTTTTATATTAAGTATAATAAATTAATAAATATGTTTAAGATGTTTATCTATTATTATTTGATATTTGAGTTTTAAATTAACAATTGGATAGTTGAATTTAAAAACTCCTATCGATATCATTATTACGAATCTTTAAAACTCCTTTCTATGTCTCACCGTTGGTGCGCTTCGAGGAATAAAAATATAGTATTTTAATTACCTATTTTCAAGCGCACCAATGCAGTGCGCTTAGAGGAATAGTTTTTGGTGCGCTTAGTCTGTGCGCTTAAAAACTGGTGCGCTTCAAGGAATACCCCCATTATTGGGTTTTATTTATATGTATCAACTATCAATAGCCCGCCGTTTCGTCACGAGATTTTGGCACCAGACGATCACTTCCCAACTAGCAAAATTTCCTCTTACACACATCCCAAGAGTATAAATTTACCAGTCTTATGGTACTCCGATAGACTGCTATAAGTGTGGATTTGGGCGCACTTAATAAGTCTATTTAACCTTAAATATATCTTAAAATGGTCTCGAGAAGTGTATTTCCAATCTTACAAAATTCTTGTTGATGCTTTAATAATACCAAACAGACTTACAAATGATTTACAAAGGCATTCTTTATGGGCATTTACCCTTATAATGCACTTACTAATGCTGTTCTAAGTGTGATATTACTTGTAGTGCTCTTTGCGAGCTTTTAGTAAGACATGTAATCAGATGTAATCACAGTCCGCCGAAAGGATTGCCAAGTGCTCGTGAAACTTTTCTAAATAATAAGAAGAGTATTAAAAAGGTAAGTATTATGTACAGTCCTGTTTAATTCACTTTCCTACAAAATGTGTAAGTATAATTTCATGTTTATTACGCATTACTAACTGTTATTTAATTGCGAAGTCGATTTTATCGAGTATTTTGAAATAACTATCACAATATTTTTACGGGCCATTTCAACAATGTATCTTTAATAATAAAAAAATATTATATTAAAAATGAAAAATATGGAAATGTCGCCATTATCACCAATCATGCCTTATAGTGGCTTTAACAGAACCAATATAAGTGCATTATCATTGTTTAAGGTTTACACCACACTTCTAAAATCAAATTCAACCACATTTTTTAACCCACGCGGCCATTGCTCATAACCTTTAGGGTTTCTTATTAAAGTAAAAGTAGGCTAAAAGACAAACAGGGAAGTTCCTGGTCGACCACCTTTTGACTTTTTAGCTTTCAAAGACATTTGACGTGCTAGTACTCTTTACTATCTTTTACAATAGTCACTTCTAAGATCGAGTGATCTTACAAAATGCATTCATAAGAGTTTATTAAGAATCAAGGGTAATTAGGCTTATAAAGTGCGCATATAATACAACTGTTCTTACAAATGTTTTATAAAGTAAGCTTATATACATCTTTAAGAATAAGTTATAAGTAACAGACGATATCTAACAAAACACTTAGTAAAGTCACTTCTAAGATTGAGTGATCTTACAAAGTGCATGTATAAGTGTTAATTAAGACTCAAGGGCAATTACGCTTATAAAGTGCGTGTATAATACTATTGTCCTAATAAACATTATATAAAGTTTGCTTATATACGTCTGTAAGAATAAGTTATAAGTGTAACAGCCGATATCTAATAAAATACTTTGATAAGTCACTTTTAAGATTAAGTGGACTTACATAGTGCATATATAAGTGTTAATTAAGAATTAGCCTTACAGAGTGCGTTTATAACACTACTGGTCTTATTGATGTCATTTCCCTATTTTCTTATATACTTCTAAAAGTATTTGTTACAAGTATATATGCTCTTATAGCTTAAATAGACTTATGATATGCCATTATTAGAGTCTCTATCTTAATCAGAACGTATATAAAATTTATTTAAGGACATAGCTCTTAAAATCTTTCGTTTCTAAGGGCATTTTGCTAGCTGGGTTGTGATGTTTTTATATACAATAAAAAGGCACGTTCAAATTCTGTGGATTATCGGAGTAGGTAATAGCGCAAATACAAATACCCGATATTTTCTAAATGTGCCAAAATCTCATCCCGAAACGGCGGACTATTAAAACTTAATAATTAAAAACCAAAAAGAAAAAAATCTTTTAAGTACCTAATCAAATTAGGTCACTTCTGATTTAACCCAAAATTTGTGTCATTGAAGGTTTTATCTATCACCGATGCATATTTTATTATGTTTTATTTCTTTGCTTGTTATTTACGATTTTTTTTCTAAAAGTGTGATTTTTAAAAATATATTTCTCAAAAACAAAGCATGTTTGAAATTTTTGAGTATATTTTGAGCATTTATAGTGCGTCAAATTATAGGAATCTGGAATAAAATCAGGGTGTCTCTTTTTTGGATCCTTTAACACACTGTGCGCTGGCCCAATGCGGGTTGAACTAACCAATTTTAATAAAAACAAAAATCGTATTCATAAGACCACATATGACTAATTCAGTACGATGTCATAATTGAATTGATTGCCACATTCATAACTTGGGTGACCTCCTAATGTCAGGTATTGTTGTAAAATATGATGTAGCTGCTGACATTTGCAATCGTCAATTAAAAGATGCACATAATGGAGCGCAAATGCCATGGCCAAGTCCACGTTAAAGGTCAGCATGGTTGTAATGGTACCTTTGCAGCTGGTTGGAAGGAAAGGAGCATGGCTTGAGCAAGTCTCGAATACAAGAAAAACTGAATCCCATTTTTACATTTCAAACTTTTTAAAACTCTCTTCTTAAGAAACTCAAAAATAAGTAAGAGCGCTTTCACATAAAGGCGTTTAGACCTCAAACCCCAAGATCACCTACAAAAAACTCACTAAAAAGCAAAAAATAACTTATTTTACATTAATAGATAAAAATAGCATATGTATCTACATATTCATGATTATAATACCTAAACAAACAAAACTTTACTTACTTAAGTTACCTACATATAAACACGTATTTTATATTCTACTGGTACCTATACTATAACCTATTTATTACAAAATATGATTTTTTACATATTATTCACTATGTGATAATTCTTGTTTAAACTTATTACTTACCTATAAATCTATTTAAAATGTTAAATGTATGTGCTACCTATCTGTCTGTTTGAAGTCGGTGCTAAGCCATAGGTATGTTGCATGCAGAGTGCAGGGTGGTGAAGGCCCGCTGCGGTCGGACGCAAGGCGCGAGTGCGGGTGTAATATTTTAAATAGATTAATAGGTAAGTTATAAGTTTAAACAAGAATTATCACATAATGAATAATATGTAAAAAAACATATTTTGTAATAAATAGGTTATAGTATAGGAACTATAGAATATAAAATACGTGTTTATATGTAGGTAACTTAAGTAAGTAAAGTTTTGTTAGGTATTATAATCATGAATATGTAGATACATATGCTATTTTTATCTATTAATGTAAAATAAGTTATTTTTTGCTTTTTAGTGAGTTTTTGATTGTGTTTTATTATCTTATTTGTGTTATTATTGAAGTCGGTTTATTTTTTTTATAAAAAAATCTTTATTTTTCTCTTTTTAGTGTTAGTTACATTAGTTAGTAATAGATACGTATAAAGTACAAATTTCAGTCAAGTCGCCTTTACACATTCCACGCTATCGACGAGTCACTAGGGGCAGCAACAAACCGAAAACGACCACCATCTAACGTCATTCCTGCTGATGTTAATAACTGTGGCGGTTTGATGCACGCACTGAAGTTAGGTATAGGCACCAGAGTTATGTTAAGACATAATATTTCTGTTATTGAAGGCCTAGTCAACGGGGCAATGGGGATCGTGTCCAAGTTTAAGTGGCCTGCCCTTCGCCCCGTGATCAAAAAAAATTGATGACGACACTATTGGCACAAAAGTAAAAGACAGTGATGGGTTAGTTAGTAGCCATAGCGCCCGTATCAACAACATTCCAAGCAAATAAAGGGTACGGGGATGTGGAACAGAGAATGCTGCCGCTAATCCTCAGTTGGGCGGTAACGGTGGATAAACTCCAGGGCACCACTTTAAACAGAGCCGTGATTGACTAGGGCAAGAAATATTTTGCCAAAGGCCAAGTCTATGTAGCACTTAATCGTGTGAAGGCACTGGATGACATTGCTCTTTGCGACTTAGAGCGTAACTAAGTGATTAACAAACCGCATGATGAAAAAGCATTGCGTGAAATGGAACAATTAAGATTATTATAAAATAAGAAATCTGTTATTTTCTTATAACCTCCATCCAAATTTACAAGTCCCCCTTTCTCGTACAAAACACCCCAGTAGCTGTGTAAAGTCAATAAACTAAAATAAATACAATTTAATATGGGCAAGTACAACTACACAACTCCTTAACCGTCAGGAGTTGAGGAACTGTACCTTCCATCACCAGCTTACCTGAAGAACTTGATGGTATACAACTAGCTTTCTATAATATAATATATATTTAAAAAATAATCCTCTAACTCCTAATCGTTAAGGAGTTGTGTCTCCTATCATCATCAGATCAGCAATGTCATCAGATGATGACTACAAGAAGCAAATATATGATTATTTAAAAATTATATGAAATACATATTTCATTCGTGCCTATAAAATTTGAAGGTTTCCCTCGATTTCCCTGGGATTCTATCATCAGATCCTGACTTCGTGGCTATGGGACCACCTCAGAAGTATGCTCTTTCAAATAAAAAAAGAATTTTTAAAATCGGTTCACAAAATCGGAGATATCGCTGGACATACATTTAAAAAAAAACATACACGTCGAACATAGAACCTCCTCCTTTTTTGAAGTCGGTTAAAAACACACTTGACTTTGTACCGTGTCATCATAGACTTACAGACTACTTTAGTATGAACAAGTTTGGTTATTTCGGTTCTGTTGTTCATCTTATGTATTGTTATCGCAAAATATCGCATAGTCTATGCTCGATTCTGTTTGACGAAATTTGACGTTGACAGTTAGTGTCAAAAAACTGTCAAAAAAAATCCAAGACTGAGGGGTTAGTCGCGCGGCTGCAGCGTTGCACGTCGAATCCCTTCACACCACAGCGGCTGTAGCGGGGCTAATATAAGTCGCGCCGCCGTCGCTAGCGACAGGTGCGCTTCACAGTCGCGGTACAGACGCGTGTTGAACGTGGGGGTGACTAGCTCATTTCCAATATGGATTCCAACGGTATTTCTTCATTCTTCTTCGTTTATGATTTTGGTATAAAACATGCTTAAGATTATGACGTAGGTAATTTGCAACTTACTACGGATGAGCTCGCAACACTGATTCAAACCCGATTACGCCGACTGATCGCACGCGGTTACGCGGCGTATCCGCCACCACAAGCTCGGAGCGCTTGTCGTGCGGCTGCAGCGCGACTGTCGCGCTTCAGCCGCACTACTTAAATATGTATGGATACCCAGTCGCGCTACTGCAGCGCTACTTAGAAGCGCTGCAGTCGCGCGACTAAAACGCCTATACGAGTATGTGAAAGCGCTCCTTAGAAAACTGGTATTCACGAGGAAAAATCTCGGGAGGTCGCTGTTAAAAAATAACACTTCAGATCTGAATATTTATAGTATTGATACTAGGATGAGGTGCAAAAACGATCGAGACGCCATTAGCATATAAATAGGGGTTGGTTAACTACCACTTCTGCTGGGAATATGCATCGAAGCTTGTATCTAAACTCGCTGACACCTTCCTTTTATGAAAACAGAAGTAATTAACTTCTAGATTCATCGTAGTCCACATAATTAGATGAGCGTTTTGACACAATCTTTTTTTCTTCAAAGGGTTTTTCCGTCATCTCCCCTGATGATAAGTAACGATAAAACGAAGCGTTCTTCTCCTGATATGCTCAACCGATGAAGTGCTGGCTATCATACATTGTCGTAACACAAGAAAACTGTAAACATTGTTGTTACCGTAAAAGATTTTTTTTACCTTTTTTTTTTTTTATAGCAGAAGGAGGCAAACGAGCAAGCGGGTCACCTGATGGAAAGTAATCACCGCCGCCCATGGACACCCGAAAATAATTAGTAAGAATGATGGTAGCCAGGTAGACATAAACAGGTTTACCACCACCGAGACCAATAAGAAACCTATTTATGGAAAAATTACACTTGGGATCACTTGCTTTGAGAATTATGGTATAATTAGGAATTATAAATACACAGCCTGTATACTGTCATACTGATTTATCAATTTGCTTTTGCATAATTTGCAATTTGATTATGATTTGAAATCAAGTCATCACTATAATTTGATGGGTGGGCTTCACCAACTACCACGCTTGCCAACGTTGATAAAGAACTCGGGCAATGTTTTGAAAACTCGGGCAATGTTTTGAAAGTCCTAAACACTGCCCGGCCTGGAAATTGAACGCAGGACCTCAGGTTATCGGACTTAACGCTTGACCACTCTTAAATTAATCATTTAAGACGACTAACACTTGACAAGACCACCCACACGCGAAGTTCGGATACTAACATCAAAAAGAAAACGCCAAAATTTTTAGGGTTGTTTTTACAGCTTCTTTTCATAAAAATAAAAATACATTATCTTTCATAAGTGTAACGAGTTAACGCCGTACCGTAGAGTAAAATGTTTAATACGCTGAACGTCGGCGAGCACAAAAGTTAATGTTATTCTAACATTTATATGCAAATTACTTTGCTCTGAAAAGACTGACCTCTTCAGAAGTTATAAGTAAAAACTTTTCACCCTTTCCTCTAGATTCTTATTATATTCAGTTTAGTATCAGATTTGACTCTGCTAAATCACTAGCAGCGTCTGAAACGAGACTTGGTTCATTAATTACCTCCTTTATTGAGCTGTTTTGTCTATTGTCCCCGTTCACAGGCTGGAATGACCTCGTGAATCGAATCTGAAACTCCGATGAACACTTTGTTGTTTTTGTCTTTTGATATATTTGATAACTTTGTTTGGGCTCAACATTGTCTTAGATTTCTTAATTAGTTAGATTACCTGGCTTGTCATTGTCAGGTGTTATAAAAATGACATTTTGTTCTTTAAAGCCTATTATAGCATATACATATTATGTAAGGTCTTACTGCCGACAAAAGATATTCATCAATGTAATCAAGTCATCACTATTGATGGGTATGGGCTTAATTACCAAGCTTGCCATATGCAGGTTAGTGATCACAAACCCAGGCGATAAATTCAAAACACACTTTGCCCCGTTCAGGAATTGAACCTGGGACCTCCAGATATCATGCCAAACTTTGCCACACGGCCGGTGTTTGTCTTGTTGAAGTTGGAGAGATAATTATCTAAATCTGTCACTTTAACAAAAACAGTGTTGGTAGTTCTTTAAATGTAAAGGTTCCGAGTACGATTTCACCCTTAATTTTTTTTTCATTAACGCTAAACCTGCAATGGTTTGTTCATGCATGGCTAGATCTCGCCATGTGAGATGTGTTCACTTCTAATAGTCTGAGACCAGCAGTAGAACGTTTACCTACTTGTTGATTTTGATGATGACGAGATATCTGCGCTGATGATGACGGTGAAATCTTAAGAAGATCGTCAGTCAAAAAGCTTCAGAGCATCTTCCTATAGGTAAAAACCATTCCGTCTCAGCAGCCTTCCGTTTTCCGTCCGTTATATCATCAATACTATAAAAAACTTTATGCAATCAAACTTTTACTGTCTATCACGAGCCCAATGTTTGAGTTACGGAAACTCTGTACTCTTGTAAATCACAACCGATAATGAGTTATGGTTCTTCTGTTTATCCTATTTCAAGCGATGATATGAAAGTTACACTTGCCTTAACTTTAGATAAGTGTTATTGTCTCATTACTCTTTTTAAGTAAATGGGACCCGTCGAATGAAACTTATCCTATTTGATGTCACCTCTTTTTTAAGTTGTCTTTTTTGTAATAAATTTTAGGTGCCCCAGTAATCCCAGAAGCAAGCGGTAACGATCTTCGCTGTCCCATGAACCACATGTGATACATAGCAATTGATTTTCTATTTTTATTATAATGTACAGTGATAGAAACGATAAAAACGACTACCTTACATGGAAATTGAGGTCATGTTTTCCGCATACCGGGTGGCTGCGTGACCTGCACTAAATGTTTAACCTTTTACCATTTTTTCCTATTTTTTTTTAGTAAATTCAGCAAAGCGAGTACATCGGATGAGTGACCAATTAAAATATCTAGAGCTCCCCCGTGCTTCCAAATGTATGTAAGTAAATCTCTATATTTAGATGGCAGTAATTTTTTTTTGTACCTGAAAAATTTTCACGGTCATTTGTGACAATAAACACAAGCATTCCACTTCGCTGAAAGCCAAGAAAATTACACTACAGAACGCTCGAATACCGCAGAGGTAGAATGTCGTGCCCAAGTTCGCTTTGACCGTAAAATCTTAAATAACTGAGAGTATGAGAGCGTTTCTAGCGGTGCACTGTGAATTATGTTAATTGCGTCTGTATAATATCTTAGCTGAAACTTAGTGGCTTTTACAGTTTTAAACTAGAAGTAGCATCAATACGTGTATGAGCTTTTATACTTATATTTACCCTGACCGCAAAGTTCTCATGAAACTTATTTTAAAAAGACAGTATTATTCATAATATTTTGTGTTGTATTATATATAATGCTTAAACATACTCGACAATAACAAAACTTTGAAAAATAAGACATTAGTATTACTCCGACCGGGGTAGTGAATGCTGTACTGGATTTGGAAGAGGCATTTGTACAACAGTGGACGTCTTTCGACTTTTGACGATGATGATGAAGGATTGTTGATGATACTGGTGTAATGGTTTCTCAGGAGAAACCATGAGTAAAAACGGCCACTTGGTTATTATCCAAGGCTTGAAGCCCAGTTAATCCTTAATCAAGCCTTGGCGTTTCCGTGTCTATATTGTAAACAAACATTGAACTGGCTTCTGCACGCGACTTCACCTGCGTGAAATGCGTCCTGTCACCATTTTTTAATATACAGCCTGTGTTTACCCTAAATAAAGGTTAATTCTAAATATCAGTAAGGAGGTTCTTTTTCAGAACTATTTACTCGAAAAAGCTAACCGATACACATTAAAAAAAATCACTTAAGAGGGTGCCGCGCGATCGCAAAAACTGACATACGTCTCTTAATGAACTTCAAAACAAAATCAATCATATTGATATTTAAAATTAGAACAATTTTGCTTTGAAGTTTCAGACCTAGTAATGTGATTAGAGCAATGTTTTTATTCTGCGAAATGTGCTAAACCATCACGCGCTTGGTTTAAAAATTAAAATTTACTTTTTTAAAAGGGGGGTGAACTGCGAAATATCAATACAAATATTTTCATGTATAAATTATTGTTATATGCATAAAATTAAGAAAGTTGTATAAAAAAAGGTTTTTAGGAGTCATCAGATTTATGTATCGATATTGTTATTGTTTAAAGTATTTGTTTCAAATTTCAACAAGGCCACGACCTTGTGCAATGATCAGGCTTACCTACGTAAGTTCTTTTAATGTATTTAACTAATTCAACGCATAGTACAAGTAACTTGAAAATACGTAAATTTTCACAATTTCGTGCAGGATCCCCTTAAGAGAAAAAAAGTATGTATTTCAATAAGCTATCCGAGTACTTAGTACTTAAAAATGTATACCTACCTGCCTACCTAGGATTCGTAACATAAAGAGTTTAGTCTGAAATCTGTTATACATTTTATTTACCATTTGTATTATAGGCCTTATAATCTGGTGTGCAAACAACAGTTTCCGTCGCTTGCAAACTTAAATCTGTACATTTTAACAAAGCTAATTAAAAGTTATTTCATGCAGAACTGAACCGGCATCGCCGCCCTAACTTCGAATGCAAGTACACAGAACAAGAGAACTTAGAATAATACTTATAATGTATTGCAATGCATGCGTAAATAAGACAATTTATGGAGTTTTAATAATAGATTGTTATACAAGGGGCTAAAATGACCCATTATAAACGAGTACTTTTACTCCCGAGCTTTAGCGAGGTAGTAAATAGAAACCGAGTATTAATGGGTTCTTAGCGCCGTGTGTTACACTCTGCTTTTCACTACGAATGCGAGAAAATAAAACAATCTAATATTTATTTTATTAAAAATTGACCCGTTAGTTGCTTTTACGACACCCAAGGGAAGAGAGGGGTTGGGAGTATTATTTTGATGAGCCCATCGCCGCTCTATGCTGTTGGATAGTATGTGCAGTCTTTCCATCTCTTCCCTTGGGTGTCGTAAAAGGCGACTAACGGACTAAAGACTGCACATATATCCAACAGCATAGAGCGGCGATGGGCTCATCAAAATAATACTACCAAACCCTCTCTTCCCTTCGGTGTCGTAAAAAGCGACTAACGGACTAATGACTGCACACACATCTAACAAACAGCATAGAGCGGTGATGGTCTCATCAAAATAATACTACCAATCCCCCTCTTCCCTTCGGTGTCGTAAAAGGCGACTAACGGACTAAAGACTGCGCATATATCCAACAGCATAGAGCGGCGATGGACTCATCAAAACAATACTACCAGCCTCTTTCTTCCCTTGGTGTCGTAAAAGGTGACTAAAGGACTAAAGACTGCACATACATCCAACAGTATAGAACGGCGATTGGCTCATCATAATAATACTACCAACCCCTCACTTTTCTTCGGTGTCAAAAAAAGCAACTAACGGACTAAAGACTGCACATACATATAACAGCATAGAGCGGCGATGGGCTCATCAAAATATAATACTACTAACTCTTCTATTCTATTTGGTGTTGTAAATGGCGACTTTCGGACTAAAGACTGTACATACATACAAGCATAGAGCGGCGATGGGCTCATCAAAATAATACTACCAAGCCTTTCCTTCCCTTGGGTGTCGTATAAGGCCACTAACGGACTAAAGACTGCACATACATCCAACAGCATAGAGCGGTGATGGGCTCATCAAAATAATACTACCAACCCCTCTCTTCCCTTGGGTGTCGTAAAAGCGACTAACAAACTAAAGACCATACATCCAACAGCTAAGAGCGGCGATGGGCACATCAAAATAATACATCAAACCCTTAATTTCTCTTAGGTGTCGTAAAAGGCGACTAACGGACTAAAGACATTTATGTGCGGCGATGGGCTTATCAAAATATACTATTTTGATGCGCCCATCGCCGCTCTATGCTGTTGGATGTATGTGCAGTCTTTTCTGCTTTAGTCGCCTTTTACGACACCCAAGGAAAGAGAGGGGTTGGTTGGTAGTATTTTTTGGTGAGCCCATCGCCGCTCTATGCTGTTAGATATATGTGCAGTCTTTAGTCCGTTAGTCGCCTTTTACGGCACCGAAGGGAAGAGAAGTTGGTTGTAATATTTTGTTGAGCCCACCACAGCTATATGCTGTTGGATGTATGTGCAGTCTTTAGTCCGTTAGCCGTCTTTTACGACACCCATGGAAAGAAAAGGGTTAGTAGTATTATTTTGATGAGCCCATCGCCGCTCTATGCTGTTAGATGTATGTGCAGTCTTTAGTTCGTTAGTCGCTTTTTACGATACCCAAGGGAAGAGATGGGCTGTTTGTTAGTATTATTAACTGACTTCAAAAAAAGGAGTAGGTTCTTAATTCGACTAAATGATTTTTTTAATAATAAGTCACAACTACACTTGACAGTACCTGTCAGAAAACGATTCTCCCTAGGGCGGAAAAGTACTACTTTCCACCCGCTCCTCAGGTAACTTTAGACCTACTTTCCGTGTATGAGGAATGAAAAAAAAAGATATGTCGTTACCAGGTCATAAAATACAAAATATGAATTTAAATGTAAATTAAATACGAGTATACGGTACTCCAAATTAATTATAGACAATTAGAAATAGCTTTGTTTTGTCTTCTGTGTAATCTGACACATTATAAGCTTTTCTTTTATTTTTATTTATAATTGATCAAGATGCTTTTGCGGTCCTCATTGCCTAGTCTCTGACTAACCCTTCGGGGATACTAGTCGTGATTATATGTATGTATGTTAAAATGATTTTTCTGTTGTGTACTTCTAAAAGTCCTCCATCATTGGAATCAAGTCTCCGTTACAACTGATGAGTATTGGCTTATTTAATTTACTTGCTTGCCAAATGCAAGTTGGTAATTACAAACCTGGACTATTCATCGAAAAATTCAAAACTCACCAACCTACATTGAGCCACCTGGGTTGGTTATGGCCCAAAATCTCCATGTGCTGTTTATAATAATAATAATAATACCCACGCTCGTCTGTTATGAGACTGTACATCCCGCGGAAATGGGGTGGTCGAGGCTTTTTAAATGCCAAGACCCTCCACAACCGTGAGGTGTGCAGTCTTCGAGAATATTTCCTCAGCAACGAGTGTGGCATGCATCGCGATGTGGTGTCGGTTGACAGGACCTTTACGCCTCTCTCCTTAGGCAAAGAAAACTGGCGCAAGCCTCAGGTGCTGAGCACCGAGGACCGCAAGGACGTATGGAAGAGCAAGGAGCTGCACGGCCGGTTCTATCGGGCCTTAACAGGGCCCGATGTGGACCTGCTCGCGTCGGTGAACTGGCTACGATTTGGGGACCTCTTTGGGAAAACCGAAGGTTTTGTCTGTGCAATTGCGGACGAAGTTATCAAGACGAACAACTACCGGAAATATATCATGAAGGACGGTACGGTCGACATATGTCGAGCATGCCGCCGTCCCGGAGAGTCACTCAGGCATATTATTTCCGGTTGTTCTCATCTTGCTAACGGCGCGTACTTGCACAGACACAATCTTGTAGCCCGGATCATTCACCAGCAACTTGCTCTTCAACACGGTCTTGTTGAGTCCGAGGTGCCGTACTATAAGTACGCACCTGAGCCAGTTCTCGAAAATGGTCATGCTTTGCTCTATTCGGACCGATCGGTTATCACGGACAGGACTATTGTTGCCAATAAGCCTGATATCGTGATAGTCGATCGGTCTCAGCGGCGGGCAGTGCTAGTCGACATCACCGTCCCACATGATGAGAACCTCGTGAAGGCTGAGAAGGACAAGCTGAGCAAGTACCTTGACTTGGCTTACGAGGTTACCGCCATGTGGGATGTTGACTCGACTATCATTGTCCCGATAGTCGTATCTGCAAATGGCCTAATAGCGAAGAGTCTCGACCAACATCTCAAGAGACTCTCGCTAGACGGATGGATCAAGGGCCAGATACAGAAGGCGGTACTTGACACGGCACGCATCGTCAGGAGGTTCCTCTCTCTGCAGCCCTAACCACCGGTAGCTTGGGCCCTGCCCCGCTGCCGGCGGTACCCTACGTTTAGGTTTTTTATAATGTTAAATGTTTTATTTTTTTATAGTAGATTTGTTTATTATTTTTATATGGAATATTATAAAAAACCTAGACTTAAGAAAATAAATAAATACGAGAATAATAATAATAATAGTAATAATACGGTACAATACGGTACGGTACATTTATAATATTACGGCGGTACTTCTTGACACGGCACGCATCGTCAGGAGGTTCCTCTCTCTGCAGCCCTAACCACCGGTAGCTTGGGCCCTGCCCCGCTGCCGGCGGCACCCTAGGTCTAGGTTTTTATAATGTTAAATGTTTTATAGTAGTTTTGTTTATTAATTTTATATGGAATATTATAAAAAACTAGACTAGAAAAGACTAGACTTTAGAAAACAAATAAATACGAGAATAATAAATCATTTATTGATTTGGAATAAGATGGTACATCTTCCATATTAATTGTAAGTAACAAAGATGACTTAATTATGTTGATTTGGTACACTATAAACAAAACAAATTAATTTAATTATTTTGCAGCCGGGTTCTAGGGCTAGACCTGGAGTCAGTAGGCCAGTGTCTTAATATCGCCCCCTCCAACCTATTTGCAACCGTTTGCAGAATGCTGTTGTTGCTGTTTATGTCTATGCGGGAACGCCGCCGCCGGTCCCCAGCAGTGGAACGTTAGCGGCCGCTCGCGGGTTCACCCGCGTGGTTCCCGTAGGAATATCGGGATAAAAGGTTTCCTATGTGTTAATCCAGGTTATAAACTATCCGTTTGCCGAATTTCATCCAAATTCATTCTGTAGTTTTTACGTGAAAGAGTACAGAAAACATCCATCCATACTTACAAACTTTCGCGTTTATAATATTAGTAGAATATACTTTCTAGCTAGTTTATATACTCTCATATTTTTTTATTTGCGTCAGGATCGTAGCAAAAGGAAATCTAAGGTCTCTGTCTACCCATCCATGAGACAGGAGTGTTGTATATGTACGTATCGTATGTTAACACTAATAGTTGTATTCTGTGAGCAAAACAAGTTTCTAATTTCGTTCAAACATTTTGTTCAGGATCATTAGGATTTCATTGCCCAGTCTTGCATACCGCCGCATCAGTGTAGAAAATTGGCCATTCGTCTGTGGCGCCGCATTAACCCTTCATGTCATTCTCAAGGGCCCTTTTGGTCCCTTCATTTACTTTATTAGCCGTCTCGCCCCAAAAACTTCATACGCATTTTACTTTGACTGTCATTAGGAATGTAAAACAAAAATTTGTCTACTTATGCGTACGGTTGATTTACACAATGTGTGTGATCTGTTAAGTGCAATAATAAGCAATTATTTGTATAATACATGTTTAGAAAATTTTTTATTTTGGAAGATTGTATGGGATACCGAAATTTGTAAACCCTCTTAAGTCTTACTTTTAAACTAGCTAATAGGTTTCAACACAATACTGCTAACTTGGCCATTAGGGCGACATACTTAGTTAAGAAAGCTTAATTAGTATGTACAAGTCTTAACACCAACCAAACTTTACCAGAGTAATCGCATCAAGAAGATTTTATAGTGCGAACCTTCATAACCGCCAAACTAGCACATAACTTCTTTTTATGTTAGCTGTTTTAAAATTAATCTTTATTAAGTATTTACAAACTGCCAGTATTTAAATACTCAAGTAAGCTTACCACGCTTCTTGTTTTGAAAAAGGATAATCTTATTCAGGATTATGTTAAGGGATCCTATACCAGGGATCACCGAAGTTGATGCGACGTTTTCTTTTTTCATAGTATGTAAATCTCGCATAAACTTGTTTGCGTCGGTTTAGTGGAGGATTCGAGCGATTTATGTGTCGACCTTTTTGTGTCAACTTTACATTTAAACCTCACTGGTCACCAATAGCATTTGGTTATTTGTTATATTTTTATATAGTTTTCTAATGATCAGTTCAAAAGTGGCTTCACTTTACAACACAACACAAGTTGATGCGTAAACTCTTTTTTATGTAAGAAGGAGGCAAACGGGCAGGCGGGTCACCTGATGGAGAGCATCCACGGCCGCCCATGG
Source organism: Scoparia ambigualis (assembly GCA_963921215.1). Classification (NCBI taxonomy): domain Eukaryota; kingdom Metazoa; phylum Arthropoda; class Insecta; order Lepidoptera; family Crambidae; genus Scoparia; species Scoparia ambigualis. Next base: position 4,638,678 of record OY992511.1, read on the forward strand.
ACACCCATTGCAGGGCAAAACCAGTGGAGTCGCAAATGCGTTGCCGACATTTAAGAAAGGAATAGGGTTAGGAAAGGAATAGGGATTGTGAGGCTCCGGAATTCTCACTGGCCGGACGAAACACAACAGCACCAAGTGCTGAGTACTAAGAGGATGGAGGAGTACTAAGAGGATGGTATTACCCCGAACGAGCCGGCCCAATGCGTGTGGCTCTACCACTCAGTCAGTGTCACTCATTTATCACCACCCAGGGATCACGTGTAGGGTCTCAAGGGTAAACCTTCAGACGCGAGTAACTTTAACCACCAACGGATAAAATGTTTACTAGAAAAAAAAATCAACTAGTCTCAGGAAGCTCGAGTGGGATTCGAACCCACGACCTTTGGATTGCCGGTCCACTGCTCTAACCGCTGAGCTACCGAGACCCCAGAAGACTCGTTGAATTCTTCCTAGTAGTTTGATTACGCTGAAAGCCAGCGGTATTACGTCACTGTGAAGTCTACCCTCACATTCGAAAGAAATACTATTGCAAATATTTAACAATCGATAAATACGTAATTGCTTATAAATACCTTTATTATTGAAATTTTGCATTCACAATGCTATATAGATAACGGATAAAATGTTTACTAGAAAAAAAAAACATTTTATCCGTTATCTATAAGTATAGCATTGTGAATGCAAAATTTCAATAATAAAGATATTTAACCCCCAAATCTTTATTAGTTTGTGTATATTAAGTTTCCATGTATTTAGTCCTAAAAGTTTTCGATGCTTAGCTCACATTTGCCAAGCGTAATGATTAAGGCAACACCCATGAATTGGTGCGAGGACCTAGATTTTTTTATTTGTTTATTTATTTATCTTTTTACAAAAAATATACATAGTTAGCATAGTTTAATAGCAACAAAAAACCACTAAGATTTAACCTTGTGCTATTATGAGTCTACGTATAACCCAAAAACAGTTATATTCTGTATTGCAGATTTTTTTATATTATCAATGATGGAGGCCTTATTCCCATCAGTGGGACAACTTTTTAGCTACTTACTACTACTAGTTTCTATGTGCAAACACTTTACATAATGAAACCTATGATTAATTTAAACACATTGTAGCGACTAATTTTAGTTCTCCCTAAATTATTACACTAAGGAACAACCTCTATTGGTTTGTTTGCTAGTATCTGCACAGCACGAGGTTTCACGCGTCGTAATTTCGAAATGAAATGCAGCAGAATATACTCCAATGCAATCCTATTTGCTTGGTTTAATTTCTAAGTACGACTCGGTGTAATTTAGGTATTTGCGAAAAGCAAGATATACAGTACTGTGAAGTCTATGCTACGTTTACGGACAGGTTCTACGTTTAAATAATATATGAATAAAACATATAATTTGAAATGAGAATGTAAAATGTCGAGTTAGAAAGTTCGGTCTGAATTGTTAACATGGATAGACTTACAATGACGTTTTTTATAAGTATTAGAATTATAAATGAATATGTATATGTTCCCCAAGAAAAGGAGTTTAAATCCAATACGCTTCCACTACCTTTTCAGTACCCTATGTATTAAGTCAAATTTCTCTTGGTTTGGTCTTCAAAGAGTGATTGTAGTCACCAGCATTAAGATGTAATGATGCAAAAATATCTGATCATTGGTGGAAGGCATATTAAAGGCATATAAATATGCCTTCCACCAATGATTAGATATCTTTGCAGGCCATCAATAGTCATATCTTAATGCTGGTGACTGTACAAACATACCAAAGGGTTAGTCAGAGATAAGGCGATGAGGACCGCAAAAGCAGTGCATCCTTAGTCACCGTTTAAAAAAAAAACAACTCAGCGTGAAGGTGGTAAGCCGATCGCCGCTATAATATTAATAATATTATGTCGTTGGATTTATGTGCAGTCTTTCGTCCCTAAGTATCATTTTACAGCCAAGAGAAGCGATGGGTTGATAGTACTCTTTTAATGGGCCGCCTCAGCTCAACAGATTTTGTCTTTAAAGTGTGATTGTATTGTGACTTTTGGTTGCAGATTTAGTTGGTCCCATCTGTTACGGGGTAGCGGGCAGTAGCGGCTGCATCGCGATCCGTCATCTGAAATGCAAAACCTCCTGTGGCGTGTACCCGATCAGTCAAAATAAACTACACTCCGTATTTCGCAAGCTCTAAAATACCGCTAGACAGATATGGCACCTATTTTACGAGAAACCTGATAATGGAAACATATTCTCAGTCCTCGTCTTTTAGCTTTAATTTTTTTGATCTGTATTGATGTTAATTTTATGTTACTTAAAAAAGTGTTTCCATATCCTTTAAAAAACAAAAGTAAAGGTGTAGTGCTTGAATCTATTTTAAAAACAATCTTAGAACACAATGTAACATGGTTTTCAAAGATTTACCTTTAATTATATATTTTTTTTACTCTTTAGTTCATTTCGCTCGTGTACTATCAATTTTTAAGGTAAACACGAACGAGCTTAATCGATTCTAAACATATTTTAGCGAGCTATAAAATGTCTGGTCGTCTCACAAATTTATCTCCGCCGTAAACAGTTTAGTACCAAGCAAATATTGTGCACGGACGACACCGATGTGGTTTGTTTGTAATAATTAAGTAAACTTACCTACTTCGTCCATAATAGAATACTGTTGTTTACAAAATCTGTCAACTCTTGAATATTTAAAGTCTCAAGTTTGCTCGAAATGTTTTACAAAAGCTTAATTAACAAGTATAATGTTTCTAGATTGGGATTTGAAATGTTTGTAGTAGACTAATGAAAATAATACGTTATATACCTATATAATAGCACTTATGTATAGTAAAGAGTGTTCGTAGCGACAAGTAGGAAACGGGCGTGATCTATGTATGTATATATGTATTGGCTGCGATAATGGCTTTCTATCACAATAAATACAAGTAAACAGTCACACATTGGATTTATAAATTAAACCAAGGTTGCCATTTAATGCATTAGACTTAGGCGCAGCGAAAACAAAAGCGTTTTTGTAACGCCATACAGGAAAAAAAATACTCGGTATTTAGGTTTCTACTAACTCATAAATATTTTAAAATCTTTTAACATTATTTTTTTAATTAACATTATTATGTAAACCTTCATAGCTATTTAAACGACACAAAAGTGCAAAGAATTTAAAAAACACAATAAAACTCGCGTGCGAGTTCATGTCATCAGTCATTTAATTACTTACAATTATAATTTACTCAACAATGTATCCCAAGTTATAGCAGCTCATGTCGTAAACTGCCAACTTGAAACTAAAACGTTCGCAGTGGATTCTGTCGGGCGGCCGGCGGGGACTCGAGATAGCGTATCTTGATGAGATAGCGCGCCTGCTCCGGAGTGATTCCGGAGTGACGCCGACGCCAGATTGAGACCCGTTTCCTGAGCGTAACTGACCCAGTAAGAGATTGATAGCACAATGCTCATGCAGCTAAACGTCGATTTATATTTTACTAGCGGTCCGCCCGCGACACCGTCCGCGTGAACAGAGCGTAACCCGTAACGTATTTAAAAAAAATCTCCCATAAAAACCATTAAAACTATTTTAACGGGACACGATTAATTTTTGTACGTAAGTAACAACATATCTACTTACTGCTTGACGTTTCGGCCGCGATGCTGCGGCCGTAGTCACAAGCAAACTGGCGGTGCGCGGCGTCGTCGGCTCGGGCGGGTGTATGTTTCTTCATCTACCCTCACAAGTTTACTTAAATTGCCACAGTGCAATGAATCGTCAGCAACACGGCACACTACACTAACAGTATCTTTGTTTCTTTTTATAGACAGATGTTGCGGTTTGCATTTGCCAACGACTGGATTCCACGCTGATGATAATTTAAACCTGTCCTCCCGATTGAAATTTTTATATTTCTTGATCTCAATCGCTTCACGTACTATGCTATGATAATAACGATCGGTGGAGATGATTTTAGGATCATGTAACTCCATCCAGTGATTAACTCCAGCTTCCAGCAGATGTTCAGCTACCGCCGATTTGTCTATTTGTCTTTCGTTGTCTTGTCGTTTGTCCAATAACAATGTTAGATATCAGGCTGGAGCACGAGGGCGCAGCGGCTAAGATGTTTGTTCTGCGATCTTGGTAGTTAAGCAACTATCGCAATACCGGGTCACAGAATGGGTGACCAAATTAAATAAAGCTCGAGCTCCTCCTTTTTCAGAAGGCAATAAAGCTATTAGTTGGGCCAGCGTGGTTATCAAGTCAAGTCAAGTCAATATATATTTATTCAATAAACTCAATTAATAAGTACTTTGAATCGTCCAAATCTTTTTTAACCTACCATCCATTCAGGACATAACCTACCTACCTAACCTATCATAACCTTCTTTATCTAATCCGTGAGTATGATCCAATATCCTTTTGAGCCCCGTGCCCAGCAGTGGCACCTTAACACTCCGTTACACGCGCGGGGCACAGGCGTGCCCCAGCTGCATATTTTTTCCTGTAAATTACAAAACTTAACAACCAGTATTTTGATTTTTTGAGTAGCTGTTGCAAATCTGTTCGCGTGACCTTCAGTATCGCGTCGACTGCACCGGCTCTCGGATGTGTCCTGTGTAAGCATTTTCCCATCCGTGGGGCACACCAGTGCCCCACGCGTGTAATTACGTAACTGGTGGCACGCGGCCTATTTTGGTATTAATTATGTATGTAGAAATGTCAGAAGACTGAAAATCCAGTGGCAATGACCGTAAATATGCTGTATGCTTTACTTGTTATAATAATTATATAACCGAGCCCAAAGAGTAGTCAGATTATGACGAAAACCTTAATTATAAGTATAAGTGCCATCTTTCTTTAGTTTTTTCGATATGAAGCCAAATACTTTTTATTTTTCCATTTAATTCAGAAGTGACTATTTTTCTGTTATATTTTGATAAGTCAATAAAGACTGAATATGTATAAAAAACTAAATTATTTTATTTCTATACCTATGTTACTAAAAAGTCATGATATTTTGGGCCACAAATGTGCCCCGCGCGTTGAATCGTGTAACTATATAGAGCGAGTGTTAATAAGCTGATGATGAATGTAAAGTATAAAAGTAATAATAATAAAAAAGTATTTACTCTTTAAAAAATAAAGTTGTTAAAAGAAATTAATCCTTAGATCAATGGCTCTTTCGGTTGGTATTATACAATCCAGGATATCTTTTTTTCACATTTCAACGGTTCGATTCCCGGCTAAAGCTGGTGATTTTTAAAAATCTTTAAATGCATTTTTAATAATTTTTGATAATAAAGGAATATTTCCTTTCAGTAAAGTTTGCCATCATCAATACTAATGGTGCTTTTCCTCCAACCACGGTTTTTTCCACCCTGTATACTAATTTATATCTGGCAACTATTAAATTCACATACAGTACCTACTTTGCATGTATAACCAAACAATAACTCTCCTAATAATAAAACAGTGAGTGAGAATCAGATAGGTACGACTTTTACCTTATTATTGCGTATTTTAAAAATTCTATTCTCAAAGGAGTATTTAGCCGTATTTTCAATTATATGTAACTAACAGTAAACAGTAAAATGTATAACTTGATGGCAACTTGTACCTCATACGGTTTCTAAGAAACTTACAATGTACAATCGCTAGTACCTACAGTTATGTCAAGCACTTATAGTTTGCAACTTACAGTGAGATAAGAGTAACAAAAGGTACACACCGGCGGACAGAGGGACAACAAAGTATGTAGTACGAGTATATACTTAGTATATGGGTTTGGATAACCGTGTCGTGTAGCGGTAAAAGAATACTACCACCCCCCACCCCCTCTTCCTTTGGGTATCGTAAAATGCGACTAACGAACTAATGACTGAACATACGTCTAACAGCGTAGAGTGGCTATGTGCTCACCATCTGTCACGCTGAGCACGTGTGCAGTCGCTATTTGGTGAAAAGTGGACTATGGCAGAGGACTGCTTTTGCGGTTTTCATTGCCTAGTCTCTGAATAACCCTTCGGGGATAAAGTCGTGATTGTTATGTATGTATATGGGTTAGGTGCTACAGGGCACCACTTTAGGTCAGTAAACATTTATAACGCCAATTCCCCATCATTTAAGAGCCTTTCAATATTTCGTGCAGTACCTATATCGGGTCAGATAGCGTAAGCCTAATGATTGGGCCAAATACTCTTTAACAGAGGCAACGCCTTAATTTCAAGTGTCGAGGTCCTTTTTGGCCTTAATTATTATAAAGAAAAGGATTTAATTTTTCTCTTTGTAATTGCTGTAGAGCTGATTTCATTTTTATATTCTGTTTATTAATATTTTGCTTTTGCTTTTTTTTGTTTCTGTTTTTTCTTTTTAACCGACTTCAATTCGTCGGGAGCTGTTCTTATATACAAGATCATTTTGTCAATATAAACATGCGAATAAAATTTTCTATTAATAAATTTCTGTCTAAAAGAAATGAATTCTATAGACAATAAGAAAAATGTAAAATGGACAAATGAAATCTCATCGAAAGCATGCAAGAGAAGTTCGTTAAAATGCAAAAACTTTAAGCAGACTTCTCTTTGTAACGACTTGACTGAGAGCGACTCAATGTTTTTCGCAATAAATTTTAATTAAAAGCACGCTAGGCGGCTTCGAAAAGACGGAAACTGGAGACGAATTGAAACTCCGAAAGAGGAAACAAATAAACTATTTTGCACTTTCGCCTTCACTGAAAACTATTTACCTTTGTTAAATTTTTAAAGTAAATTGTGCAGTGAAACTTTTTTGTTATCACCGACTTTTTATTTAAACTGGCTTTAGTTTAAATGTAGATAATGGTACATTAATAGGGTTACTAACTTGTGGTAATTAAGGTTTCTTACTTTCTTACTCAATTAAATACAGTCTTCATAATACAATCTTCAGCTTTAGGTACTTTCCCTCTATGTTACTTCTTTTTACATTGTTTAACATACATACATATAATCACGACTAGGATTAGTCGGAGACCAGGCAATGAGGGCAGCAAAAGCAGTACTCTACCATAGTCCAGTTTCCATCAAATAGCAACTGTACATTGTGCTCAGCGTGACAGATGGTGAGCCCATCGACGCGTAATGCTGTTGGATGTATGTGCAGTCTTTAGACCGTTAGTCGCCTTTTACGACACCCACGGCAATAGGGGGTGGTAGTACTCTTTCACCGCTACACGACACTTTGTTTGATTACTACGATAATTAGTAAGTTTTATAGATACCTCTGATTAAACAGGACTGTTCATTAGATAAGATCTGAATTGCGATCAATATCAAGCGTTATGATGTAATTGTGGCGGTATAACGATTTTGATTGCTATCGCAAATAGGAAAGTTAACTTTTGTTCAACCGTTTTGATTACATATTTGTTACCGAACAAAACTGCGACTAGATAAATATACAACAGATTTTGGACCAATAAGGTTTACGCTCAGTCATGACTCTAGCTGCGGCACTCAAAAACCAAAAAGTAATAATTACTAACAATTTCCGTATTCATTAGAAAAAATAAAATGCAAAGATATATAAAAACATAATATCGGTAAAAAATGTATCACAAGCATATCGAAAACTCTCCTTTTGCTCAAATATTAAAAGCTCGCCATAATGTGGCGAGTACACAGCACTTACTCTTGCACTCAGAATGTTAAATCACATTAATATTTACTTAACACCTCTGATTTACAATATATAGTTAAGACTAACAAAACTAACAAAAAAATATTCGAATCAGTCGAACCATTTCAGAGTTTATGCGAGACTAACGCTCAGCAATAAATTTATAGGAGATTTTTAGAAAGAATACTACCACCCCCTTTCTTCCCTTGGGTATCGTAAAAGGCGACTAACGTACAATATACGACGACGACGACGACGAGTTACGACTTACATACATACATACTACTATATGTATGTATGTATGTAGACATTATTAAATTATTTATGTATAACATTAATTATTCGTCATTTCGGAAGCTTTCCTTTCAAGATAATGAACCTGGTGTTTTTGTCTTTATACTTACTTAATTAAACCCGCATTCAGCCAGCGTAGTTTTTTTTTTAAATTTGCCTCGTCATAGTGACTGCATCTGCCTGATGGTAAGCAGCCGATGCAGTCCAAAATAATGAGAGCGCTCCCCATAGTGGAATAAGCACGGTAACGAGCGCACCCATTCATCATGGTCTGCATAAATGCCGTTTCACGCCCCGCTTAAAAGACCCTGGACTGTAGGAGCTAGGAAATACATGCGCCGGCAAATAATTCCAAAGCCGAATGGTCTTACAAAGGAACGACTTGCCAAATTTTTTGGTACAGTACTGATAGTCTGTACAGTATGATGGTGGTTCCTAAGACCAGCACGTGTAGTCCGGAAGAGGAAAGGAGAGGGCGGGCTATTCGATACTGCGTTATAGCCCAAAATCCCCACGTGCTATTGTCCACGAGGGAGGCCTGTGCCCAGCAGTGGGAAGTTTATAGGCTGATGATGATGAGAGCCGTGCGGTATAGTGACTCACTAAAAGAACACTCAACCCTTTTCTTTCCTTGGGTGCCGTACTAAAGACTGCGAATACATCCATCAGCGTAAAGTGGCGATGATCTCACCACGTATCACGCTGAGCACATGTGCAGATGTTATATGGTGAAACGTGGACGATGACAGTGGACTGCTTCTACGGTCCTCATTGCCTAGTCTCTGCCTAACCCTTTGAGGATAAAAGTCATGTGTCTATATATGTATTTAACTTTTGAGGTTCATCAATGAGAATATCGACAGCGGCTTGCTCTTTCGGGTTGGAACTTTCCCTGCCCAGAACCACTATAAGCTGATGATGATAATAAAAAGGGGTTTTTTTTTCACTTTAAATGTTTAGAATATTTTTTTAAAAGTATATTTGTACCGTGTCGCATAGCGGTGAAAAAATACTACCAGCCATTCTCTTCCCTTGGGTGTCGTAAAAGGCGACTAACGGACTAACGACTACACATACATCTAACAGCATAGAGCGGCGATGGGCTCACCACCTGTCATGCTGAGCACATGTGCAGTCGATATTTAGTGAAAAGTGGACAATGGTAGAGATCTGCTTTTGCTGTCCTCATTGCTTTGTCTCTGACTAACCCTTCGTGGATAATAGTCGTGATTAAATGTATTGTATATTTATATTAACTCATCCCATCTCTTCCCTTAGGTGTCGTAAAAGGCGACTTGCCGACTAAAGCATAAAGTGGCGATGAACCCACCACCTGTCACACTGAGCACACAATTCAGGTTGTTATTAAGTCAAACGTGGATTTGTGGCAGTGGACTACATTTGCGGCCTTATTGCCTGGTCTTTGCCTTATCCTTCTGGGATATGACTGAGTGAGTGTATGTATCTATGTATGTATTATGTACTGTTGTCTTATTCACAGTCATCAAACAACACGTCGCTCTTTCATACAGCACTGAAACTACTAACAAAAGACGAAAAGATATAAGTTTGACCTAAAAATGCAGGAACAAAACGTGCCTTCTCTTCGAGATTTTACTTGTTCTTAGGTCCAGTTCTATATTATAGGATAAACGCTAATAGTAGACTATGCACTAAGGGGATAAAGTAGTGTCTTATGTAGTGGGCGCCGTATTGAATGCAAAACGAAGGATTCTAGCGTTAACTCCTGAGCGGAGCGAGTGATTTAGGGTTAACTCCCGAGCAAAGCAAGGGAGTTAAGGCAAGATTCCAGAGTGCAGCATGGGATTCAAGCTCGCCCAAGACGAAAGCACATTTTATCCCCGAGGAGAATACTCTACTTTTTATACCATCTATGAGTCAATAAAAAGCAATACCTAGTATAACAAAGTAATTTTCAGTATTCGCGCCTCTTTTTAATTTGTGTTTTGTTTTTCTTTTATTTAAATTCTACTTTTTATTTAAATTTTAGTGCAGATCTTAATGGTGAATTCATGAAATTAATATGTACCTTCTACCTACTGTAAATGTTCGAATGCGATTCTACTTTATGTTCAAAATTCAAATCACCTTAATAATAATAATAATAACCAGCGAGTCATAATTAAAATCAGTACAGTGGTTGTTCCTAGGTGTAATAGTGCTCTTTTTCAGAATAACTGCCATATAATGCCAATACGGATATATAACGCAATACATGTTAATATAAGAAGGCACCCTACTACATTATTTATGAGAATGTTAAAAAAATGGCTTATTGACAATGGATTTTATAATTTGAAGGAGTTTTTTGACATGCAACAATCATAATTACCATAATCTGTTTTTAATTTATATTATTGTATTATCTATGCGCTAATTGAATTCTATTTTTCTATTTTAATTTAAATAAGTATAATCTCCAATTAATATAATGATCATGTCCTGTTTTAATTTAATTTTTAAGTTTTTGCATGCTGAGGAATCGGCAGAGCACGCCTGCACTATTAAAAAATGTCTGAATACCAATATTGTAAACCGTGTCTCTATAGCAAATAAATGTTTCATTTCATTTAATTTCATTTCATTTCATTTCATTACAATATATATGTATATACCCTGCTAGACTTCAAATTAGTTTAGGTTAGGTTTGCATGACATACAATTTGACATTGTCGAGCAGGTGGTGTGAAAATGAAAATCATTATTGCTATATTAAAACAAAGAACATACTTAAAGAAGCCCTTCTCAAATATAAAAAATATTAATTGTTTTAAAATTAATGTTGTTTTTATCTTTATACCTAGTAGTTTAAAATGAATAATGTTTAATTGTATATTATAATAATACATTAAGAAGATAAGTTTATAAATTAATATTGTTTTATTTTTTATTTAGCCACTAAGATTAAAATAATATTTTGCATTGCTAATTTAAGAATTTAGTAATTCTTTATTTTTGCCTCGCAAACAGGACAACCCTATTTCAGACACATGGTGTATTTTTTTCATTATTTTGTATGTTTAGTATTCTAGATATATTGTAAAAAGTTATTCAATAAAGATTATTTATATTTTATTTATTTAAAAAAAGTTTTGCCTCATACGTGTTTTTGTATAATTACATCTCAGCACGTTACACTGCAGTCCTCTACCATCAGCTCTCAGCGTGACAGGTGGTGAGCCCATCGCCGCTCTATGATGTTGGATGTATGTGCAGTCTTGTCCGTTAGTCGCCTTTTACGACACCCAAGGGAAGAGAGGGGGTGTTAGTATTCTTTCGCATGCAAAACGGTAAATTTAATTTGGTTATGGTTTATCGGACAAAAAACCTGTTGGTTGCTGATCTAAATAGTTTTATTTATTAATAAATTAGTGAATAATAATTATAAAACAATTATCTGTATTTTTTTTTTATAAGTACGTAACAAATTGTTACAATGTAACGCCTATAATAGTTTGGTTTATATATGAAATGCAGTTCTTTAAGGTTCTCTACAGTAATTTAGGAAACTTTTAGGAAGTTTTAAATGCTTGCAAATGTCTTCGCAAAAATGAACCCCTTTTTTTAAGCCGATAAAAATGCAAATGACGTTTAACAACTTGTCGTCGTTGCACACAACGCAAATTTTAATAGTTGTAATTCGAAGCTCTCCTAAATAAAAGTTTAAAAATATTTTTTATCTTCTCATTTATGAATAAAAGTAAAAAAACATATTTATTTTCCTTGACACCAAACTTTTTGCAACAAACTCATAAATAATAATTACTCAATTAACTCACCAACAACAAAAACCCCTTCAAACAGCGTTCATAACAAACTGGCCACAAAACAAAAGTTCCGCTCCATTTGCGAAAAACAAAAAAAAACAGCGAAGTTTCAAATTCACTGACTTGCTACGGGGACCGAGACTCGCGGGCGGAAGGCATGGAGAGCGCCAGATAACTGGCTACGGCGTAGCGCGAGCGCGCCCCGCAGTGCTACGGCCGCGCAACAGGCGTAACGTTTCCGTAGCGGGCGGTAAGCTCCGCGCGGAGCGAACATTAAATTTTGTGGTTTGGTTTAGGTTTGCTCTATTTGAGTTTGCGAGCAAATTGCGATGCGATTTTGGTTGTACGCAACTCTTATGTTATTAAACTTAACTGTCACTTTGATTGGTAGCCTGGTTAGTTATGTACTTCATGCTTCTCATTTAATCTTGCTTCATGCGTGAAGACCTGAGCCCAGCTTGAGATGTTTATCAGCTGATTATGATAATTATTTTGATGATTGTGATGGATAAATGGTTAAAAGTGCGTAATTCTTGTAGATACAGCGACAATCGACGATCAATTGTGGCATGCGTTAAGAGAAGCCGATGTCCAGCAGTGGTCTGGACTGACACGGGCCTATTATGATGACGAATGGATAATTATGATAGCACAAATAATACTTCTTCACTCTATCTATCTTTACGGACTTTAGTATAATATCTTGCTCATGTTATCGTGTTTTTTCTCGTGTGAAGCCCCCATCGTTGTGCATTGTAAACGTGCAGTTTGCTTACAGCAAACACTGTGAAGTTTCAGCGAAATTCGACGTTGTAGGTTGTAATTAGCAACTTTTTCAGGGACCACCCGTTTGACCGACCGCGCGGAACAATTTAATTAACGCAATTAACCGGCTCGCACCGGTTTCAATATGCGAATACCGCTTTTGCAGATTTTGGTAGATTTTCTCTAGTGTTACCCGTATATTAACGTGATGGTGTAAGCAAGTGCAAGGGAAATACTACATAGTAAAGGCATCCTACGCATACTTTTTATATTCGACGATTCGACAGAGTTGCACTGGCCGTGGTCACGAGTTGACCACGCTAGTTTGCGTTTACCATCATCATCATCATCAGCCTATAAACGTCCCACTGCTGGGCACAGACCTCCCACGTGGACAATAGCACGTTCAGATGTTGGGCCATGATCTACTACGCTGGCCCAATTCGGGTTGGTGGGTTTTAAAGAAAGTCTTTTTACGACAACAACCGGGACCAAAGCCTAAACGTGCCTTCCGAAGCACGGAGTAGCTCGAGATGTTTTTTTTATTTGGTTACTCATCCAGCGATCCGACATTGCGAAAGTTGCTTAGTGAGCAAGCCGAACGCGCTAGCCGCTGCGCCATCGAGCTCCTCTCTAGTTTGCGTTAATACCGTTTAATTATGTGTGCATAGTGGAACGCGAAAGTTCATAAGTGAATTAGGGAAATACTGTCCCAGTAAAGGCATCCAATATTAAAATCAAGTGTTCGCTACTTGTAGTGGACTTGATATCGGCTTACTTAACAAGCTTGCTCAATGCGAGTTGATGATAACAAACCCAGGCTACGCATCGATCAACTCAAAACTCACTTTCCAGACTTAGGAGTTGAACCCTGGACCTCCGGTTATCGGATCGGTTGTCACCCGGCCACCAAAGTGTTAATAAAAAGTCATGAAACAATATTATGTTTACACTGTAGAAACTGCCTTTTGGCAAATTCAAAATTCACGTCACGTACGGTCGGCCCCAGAAGTAACTGAACACTTTAGCACCATGTCACACCAACTCGTTTTCATCGACTCGTGCAACCATTACGTATAAACACAGTTGTTGATAGATAGATATAATCACGACTATCATCCCCGAAGCGTTAGTCGGAGACTATGCAGTGAGGACCACAAAAGCAGTCCTCTGCCATAGTCCACTTTTCACCAAATGGTGACTGCACATTTGCTCAGCTGACAGGCTGGTGATGAGTCCATCGCCGCTCTATGCTGTTGGATGTATGTGCAGTCTTTAGTCCGTTAGGCGCCGTTTACGACACCCAAGGTAAGAAAGGGAGTAGTAGTATTCTTTCACCGCTATGAGACACGGATAGTTGTTGATATGACACGGTAAATACAAACATTACATAGATTTATGACTACCATCCTCAAAGGACCACAGAAGCAGTCCACTGCCATAGTCCACTTTTCATCAAATTACAACTGCACATGTGCTCAGCGTGATAAGTGGTGAGCCCATCGCCGCTGCTCTATGCTGTTGGATATATGTAAATAAACTTTCCTACACTCACACCAATTATCTAGCCCAAGAGAAGCTTCGTTTATGAAACTCGTTAAATGGTTACTAGACAACGGATAAACATACTTAAAATACTTAAATACATACTTATTTACATAGAAAACACCCAGACCCGAGACAATTAAGAAAAACAATAATTTCTAAATTGACCCGACCGGGGATCGAACCCGGGACCTCAGAGATGGCGACACCATGAAAACCGGTGTACAAACCACTCGACCAAGGTGGTCGTTAAATGTACACAGTCTTTTGTTTATTGTTCGCCTTTTACGACACCCAAGTTATTGGATGGGTTGGCACTATTCTTTCAGTGAACTGCTGTACCACGCAGCCTACATACTATGACATGGTCCTAAACTGTTAAGTTACCTCTGAGCCCGTATTATCACGCATACATTGTCACGTACCTACGTATCGCTTGTAAAATGTAGAATTCGTATATACGGTGTGTCCGTGTCTGAAGTTGCCCGCACGATGGTGACGACGTACGTGATGAGAATGGCTGCGGAGATACGCTTTCTGGCACAACGTACCTAGCCCTTAGAGAGCTTTGTCTTCGAATGTGAATTAAAAAGGTATGCGCAAATGTACACAAGAAATGTGAGATTATAAGTAGGTATTGCTTTTGTTACTTCAGATTTTTGCATGCGTCAAATAAAGATTATAATTCTATTGAAAACTAGCGGCCCGCTCGCGACTTCGCATTAAGAAGTCGCATTACAGGATAAGTACAGGTACTAATCCTGTGATGAGTTTCGAAAAATGTTTGTTTCACTCAAACCTAATCCTGTCCATTAATTTACGAACACAACAATAACAGAATTAGCCAAATAAGAGATGAAGTGAAGTGATGCGCGAACATATCGGAAATTAATTTTTATTAACATAGATTATAATTAAGATTGAAATTAAAAGGGGCTTAATTAAAATCATCCATGTTTAAACTATTAACATATATCTCTTAAATTTTCACATTCACTAAACAAACAATTTTAACTGTTTATAATTCATTATAAAAACATATTAAAACCAGTTATCTTAATACACATTTTTTAAAAGGCGTTACGACCACTATCACTCAAATATATACCCGACTCTCTAGCCTGTGTAAAAAATAAGTTCTCCTGTTTTTTCTAAAGTCAAGAGTTCATAATGTTGTAAACCTTGTATTGTTAAAAAGTTACAAACGATGTGAAATATAATTAGGCTAAGAGATAACAGCTATTTATAAAAAGTGACAGTTAATTCTTATAATTATTTAATTTTAATTTAATAAATTACCAATACAATTGAATCGGCCTTAGGCTTACCATTGGTTGAATGCTCTAAGGTTTAGCAAAGATAAAACTTGTTGAACGGGACACGTCGATTTCCACCAAAGCATTTATTTTATTTATAATGGAGAACCAACAAAACATACACCAAAAAAATACAAAAAAATGAAGAAACATTGGAAAAGACGTCTTAATATAAGTGTTGCCTTAATTAAAGACTGCCACGGCATGCAAAAGTGGGCTTACAACATTTTTGTGATAGTTACGGTCACTATCCATCGAAGAAGTCTGCACACTTAATGAAAAAGGAAAGCTCGCTCAATTGTAATACGTGTGGGAAATGCGAAGACATACAACATCTTTTGATGGAGTGTGACAGGAATCGATGGAAAAGGGAGTCATTCATAACAAATTAAATATTAACTGTTTCGATGTAGACATTATTCAAGGCATTTTACACAACCCAAATTCGGATGTTGCTATAATTCTGTGTAATTTAGTGAAGTTTTGTGGTGAGTGACTCTTTCTTCCCTCGAATTATAATAGGTTTAAGATTATAGTGTAGTTTTAATGGGATTGACATGTCAAGAGACAAAAATCCCCAAAAGTAATAAAGATAAAAAAAAAACATTTTTGTAAGCCCACATTTGCATGCATTTCGAGACAGTGCGATGCGGTGAATAATGAAAAATTTCACAACGGGATTGCTATTTCATCATCATCAACATCATCAAACCGTGTCGCGCAGTGGTGAAAGAATACTACCGGGTGGTAGTATAATATAATATTGTTACTACATATTACATTATACGCCTTGAGATAGTTCGCTTCCAGACGAGTGATTGGAACCAGTGAACCTATTCATTTACTCCATACTTGAATGTTGTGTCCATTGCATAACGTGGAAAGCGTGATTCTATAAATAATTTAGTCTTGTCACGTAGTGGTGAAAGAATACTACCGAGTGGTAGTATAATATAATATTGTCACTACATATTACATTATATGCCTTGAGATAGTTCGCTTCCAGACGAGTGACTGGAACCAGTGAACCTATCCACTTTCTCCATACTTGAATGCTGTGTCCATAGCATAACGTGGAAAGCGTGTTTCTATAAATAATTTAGTCTTGTCACGCAGTGGTGAAAGAATACTACCGAGTGGTAGTATAATATAATGTTGTCACTACATATTACATTATATGCCTTGAGATAGTTCGCTTCCAGACGAGTGACTGGAACCAGTGAACCTATCCACTTTCTCCATACTTGAATGCTGTGTCCATAGCATAACGTGGAAAGCGTGATTCTATAAATAATTTAGTCTTGTCACGTAGTGGTGAAAGAATACTACCGAGTGGTAGTATAATATAATATTGTCACTACATATTACATTATATGCCTTGAGATAGTTCGCTTCCAGACGAGTGACTGGAACCAGTGAACCTATCCACTTTCTCCATACTTGAATGCTGTGTCCATAGCATAACGTGGAAAGCGTGTTTCTATAAATAATTTAGTCTTGTCACGCAGTGGTGAAAGAATACTACCGAGTGGTAGTATAATATAATGTTGTCACTACATATTACATTATATGCCTTGAGATAGTTTGCTTCCAGACGAGTGACTGGAACCAGTGAACCTATCCACTTTCTCCATACTTGAATGCTGTGTCCATTGCATAACGTGGAAAGCGTGATTCTATAAATAATTTAGTCGTGTCGCGTAGCAGTAAAGGAATACTAACACCCCTCTCTTCCCTTGGGTGTCGTAAAAGGCGGCTAACGGACAAAAGACTGCACATACTTCCAAAAGCATAGAGCGGTAATGGGCTCACCACCTGTCACGCTGAGCACATGTGCATTCGCTATTTAATGAAAAGTGGACTATGGTAGAGGACTGCTTTTGCTGTCCTCGTTGGCTAGTCTCTGAATAACACTTCGGGGATAATAGTCTTGATATGTATGTATGTAACATCATCAACCTAAAAAGGTCTTACCTTTGGACGCAGGCTTTCCCACGTGGACAAAAGCATGAGAGGAGATTGGTAACATTGGCGGTGTTACCAATCTCCTCTCGTGTCCATCAATCTCCCACTGGCGTGTACAACTCTAAATAGAGTGAATTTACGGTGTTTAAGGCCAAAAACCAAGTAACATGTAACCTACCACCAATAACTTTATATGGTAACCCACTGAGTAGAGTGCAACAGTTTAGGTACCTGGGGCATATTATTATTATTATTTATTATTATTGTTTAACAGACAGGCAGTTGAGACAACTGGTATAGTCTGTATCCTGTTTCCTCCTTTTAATGTCTTAGTCTGGTTATTTGTTCATATTCAAATGCTTGTCTAGCCTGTTTTTAAATTGGTTTATTGTTTGTGCTGATACCACTTCTTTGGGCAGCCTGTTTCAAGCTTCAATTACTATGCTGCTTAGAAAATGTTTGTGTGGGTTATTATGTGATGCAGTTTTTGACAGCTTGAGATGGTGTCCTCTAAGATGTGTATTCTTTGAGTATTGAAACATCTGTTTATCAAAACCTTCAAGATCGTAGCGTCCGTGTAATATTTTAAAGGTTTCAATCAGATCTCCTCGTTTTCTGCGGTCTTCAAGAGTAGTGAGTTTCAACACATACAGTCTCTCATTATATGGCCTTGTTTTTAAAGATTTAGGTACTTTGGAAAATCGCCGCTGTACTCTTTCTAGTAATTATATATCCTTCTTGAAATGTGGTTTCCAGACTTGGAAAGCGTATTCCAAGATAGGCCGAACATACGCTTTGTGAATTTTTAGCATCATATCGGGTGTTAACTGTCCAAAAGCTTTTCTGATAAGGTATATAAAGCTATTAGCTTTTTTAATTATTGCTGCAATATGGTGTTCCCATTTGAGATTTTCACATATATGTACACCCAGGTCAGTTTGGACACTTGTTTCTTTTAATGGTTCATCATTTATTGTATATGTAAGATGGGGATTCCGATTTCCTATGTGGAGAACAATGCATTTAGCTGAATTTAGTTTTATGAGCCACTCCTTTGACCAGCTTACTATTTGATTTAGATCCGCTTGAAGCCGTTCAAAATCCATTTCAGGGTCTGCAAAAATCTTTGTGTCGTCAGCAAACATACTAACTTTGAAATTCAAATGTTTCGGTAGATCAAAAGTGAAAATAATATATAATAATGGCCCTAGGACAGAGCCTTGGGGAACACCACTTAGTGTGTCTCTTTCATCTGAAAGAGTGTCACCAATTCTCACTCGAAATGTCCTATGTCGCAAAAAGGCCTCAATCCACTTTAGAAGTTTTCCACGTATTCCTACGTATTCTATTTTTGCAGAAGTCTACTTATCGGTACTTTGTCAAATGCTTTTTCATAATCGAGATAAATCACATCTACAGGTTGTCGAGCATTCTGACTTGTGGTCCAAGATGATAGGCAAGATAACAAGTTCGATATTGTGGATCTATGTGGGCAAAAACCATGTTGTTGGTTGCTGATGACTCGCACCTTGTCAAGAAACTGTCTGATGTGTTTGACTATTATCTTCTCCATGACTTTACATATCACGCTAGTTAGGCTAATTGGTCTATAATTTACTGCCTGTAGCTTGTTTTCCTTTTTGTACACAGGGGTTACTATTGCGGTTTTCCATAAGTCTGGCAAAATTCCGGTGTCATAGGACGTTTGCATTATAGATACCAATTGGTTATCAAGGTCACAATTCTTCAGTATGACTACTGGTATCTCATTTGGCCCAGGTGAAGAGTCTGCTTGCATTCTTTTTATAGCAGATTGTACTTGATTTTCATTAAATATAAGATCTTCGATTGACTCTGTAACTCTGAGGCATGGATCCAAAAATGGAAGCGTTCCTACAGGTTCTTTTTCAAATACGCTAGAAAATTGATCTGCAAAAACTTCAGCTATATCTTATGGTTGCGTGACATCTTGTCCTTGAATGTTCCTTATAACGGGTGGTATACTGACTTTAGAAGTGATTTGCTGTCTGATATACGAGTAAAATTTTTTTGGTCCAGCCTTTAAGAGATTTTTGTCATATACTGTTCTCGATGTGCAACAGAAGTTTTCAGTTTATTATTAAGTCTTCCGTATTACTTGTAAAGTTCATTGCACCCAGTTAAGCTATACCTCTTCCATAATAACTTTTTTGTCTAATTAATTGACATGTTTCAAACGTTACCCAGGGTCTATTAAATCTTCTCTTTCTTGGTATCTTTATAAGAGGCACGTGGGTGTTTATAGTATTCGTAATCGTTACATGCAGATTTTTGTACTGGTTTTTTGCGCAGTTCAAGTATACAGAAAACCCTGTCAAAATACGCTTTAGCTCTACATTAATTTTATCAAAGTCTGCTTTACTGTAATTTCGCTTAGGTGTTGTTTGTTGCCGGTTCTGTTTTTGTACTTGTAGCTGTATTGTTGAAAGTATACATGTGTGATCACTTTTGCCAATAGCTGCTTCATAACTAATATTGGCTATGAGTAACTCATCATTAGTTATGATCAAATCCAAAAAAGATGGCTGGTTGCCCTGGCGAAATCTTGTGTGTTTATTTAGTAACTGATAGAAGTCACTGTCTTTGTACCATTGCAGGAAATTTATTTCCTTCGGCAGAAGATGACCACAATCTTGAAGCGGCCACTTTATTCCTCCAAAGTTGAAATCGCCCATAACTACTACTGTGTTGGACTGGGCAGCTAGCTGTAGTTCTTGATAAATCATGTTGTCGTGATCTATAGTCGATTTATGGCCCCGGTATACTCCACAAATCAGGATTTTTTGTTCTCCTACTTCATTGTCTACCCATACGCATTCTGAAGTATCATAATTAGTTTTATATTTATTATTTCGCTTTGTACTCATACAATTAATTTGGTTTGATGTATAGATAGCTACTCCACCACTTTGTTTGCCAATGCAGTCATCTCTGTACACGTCGTAGCCCGTTATTTTAATCAAAGAATCAGGTATAGCTGGTTTGAGCCATGTCTCTGTGAGTACTATAATTGACAGCTTCTCTGATTGTATCCTTGCAATAAGTAAGTCCAATTTTGAAGTGATTGATTGTATGTTTGTATATAGAATAGTTATTGTTAAAAGTTCCGATGATACAATATAACCTGTTGCATTGCCTGTGTCATTTTTATTTACTTGTTGTCGGCCGGTTGCATCTAGGGCATAATCTAGTTTTTTAGATGTGTCTTGCTAACAATTTTTGGCTGTCCCTGTATGTACTTTATTGTCAGATCCGGTTCAGCACTATTGCTGCGTTTTTCAAGTTCATCGCGGAGATGTTTCAGATATTCTCGTTGCATTGGAGTTTGATCTGTTTTAATAGACGAAGGTTTATCCATTTTATTTTTGTTACGTAATACCTCGATAGCATCAATCTTGCTGCTCATGACTACTTTAATGGGGCGTGGAGCTCCAGTGCGGGCCTTCGGTGCACCAAGACGAAACACTTTTATATTGCTACAGATTACTTTCTTGGTCACACTAGCAATTATCTTCTTGCACTCTTCTTTGTCATGCTCTTGCCTTTCAAGGGGATGATCAGAGGTTGATTTAGGCACATCGTGTATTATTATATTGCTGGCTCTTTTAGTACGCTCTGTTATCTCCTGTATAGCAGCCTCAGTAGAGAGCATGTTCTGACGCATACGCAAGTTTTGCACTTCTTTAGTTAGCTCGTTTAGTTTTTTCATAATGTTCGGCAACTGAATCATTGCAGACTTGCAATCATCGCATAAAAATGGTATCACTCGAGCTACTGTTTTCAATTCAAAAACTCTTACTTCAGTGGGTGACAGTCCATGACAATCACTGCATAGGACGTTTTTAGAAGCGTCGCATGATACTGACAGTTTCTTACCATTAGGGGTTCTGGTACATTTGGAACAAATTTGGACAAAGAAATGGGCTGCAAACGCGTCAGTGATACTACCGATTGGGGTCAGTACGGTTGTAAAATAGTGCGTTAAAAATTGCTATGCGGTGTCTCCAGTTATAATACCTCAATGCAAAGTTACCATCCAAAGGTGCAGCAGGTGTTAGAATATTCAACGGACGCAAGCGGTCGTGGCGGCATGCTCAAGCAGACATCATTCGAGAGTGGACGGAGGCCATGAATCATAATTAAGCCGTTTCCCATACAAACTCCTGAAGCCAAATTTTTAAAAATCATTGAGCAAATTTTTATGAAACATTGCATGATAAAGTAAAACACAGAGATCTAAATAGCTTGTTAAAACATTTTTAAAAAACGTTTATTTAGCTGAGTTATTGCGATTAAAAGTCTACTATAGATAGTTTAAAATCGCAATAACTCACTTAAATAAACGTTTTTTTTTATGTTTTCAACAAACTATTTGGATCCCTGTATTTTATTTTAGCATGCAAAGTTTCATTAAAATTGGCTTAGTGGTTTTAAAAAAAATCGACTTGGAAGTTGGTATGGGAAACCGAAATGCGTAAACCCTCTTAACAAAGAATAGCAGCAAAATGGGTCGATTGCCGTCTATTCCGAACATTGAATACGTAGTCTAAGTACAGTCACGAGCAAAAATATGTAAACATTTGTAACTCTTAATCCAATGGAATAAGAGTCAAAGTGTATACATATTGGTGCTCGTGACTGTACATAGTGCACAAGTACTTTTTATTTATAATCAATTTTTTCTTAAAAAATTTCTTTTAATTTAGATGTGTGAATCAAACTGAAGATCACATATTATTTTCAAAAAACTGGTGGAAGTCACCTGAGACCCAGAACCAGCAGCTATCTGGGTCAACGCCCAAGCCTCGCCATCCATCAAGGCAATGCGGAAAGTATACTGGGTACTCTGTCTGATGAGGATGATCTGGGGCAATTTTTTCATTTATAGTAGTAACTGTACACATGAGCACACTGAGCACACGCGCAGTCGCTATTTGGTGAAAAGTGGACTATGGCAGAGGACTGCTTTTGCGGTCCTCATTGCCTAGTCTCTGACTAACCCTTAGGGGATATTAGTCGTGATTATTGTAAATGTTTATATGTACGTATGAATGTAGTTTTTTTTTTTAAGTTGTAATTATTTTTAATTTTAATGTTAGGTACCTCAACATTTAGATGAAAGTTGGCATGTTCATTGTATGATTTAGTAAAGACATGTTCTTTTGTAATGTCGTTATTACTCCCATAAAAAGCTATTTTTTCTTGCGCATATTTTTCAAAGACGTTCTCGGGGATATTTTTCCATAAACCACAACGTAAAAAGAATGTTGGTGGGTTTTAATGACTGTCATCTTGTGACAACAACCGGGACCAACGGCTTCACTTGCCTTCCGAAAAGCATAGAGGAGCTCAAAATGTTTATCTTTCATTTGGTCATCCGTTGACCCGCCATTGCGAACATTGCTTAACTGTCACGATTGTAAACCAAACGTCTTAGCCGCTGCGCCATCGAGCTCATTATCTTTGATATGCAGAATAATTTAGTACAGTAAAGATAAAAAAATATCATTATGGTGAAATGATAAAAATATATGTTATCTACGTGTGAAATTAGTTTAATTATATTTGATCCAGTGTGTGTACATGAGTGGGCAGGTCAGCACAGAGAGTAAGTAATTCAACTATTTTTGTATTTGTCCTTTTGGTACTTAAGCTGTTTTTGTACGCATACGATGTTTAATATAATAACAAACAAAATAAAACCCGTAGAAATAGTACAAAGAATTTTACAGATAAGATATTTAATAGATCAACTTTAGTCGTCTGCCATACGGAAACGGCAAAGGTACTTTTGTGTTTTTATTTTTATTTTTTATTTTTATTTTATTTGGGGAGCTTACAGCATCATTTACAAAGAGACAGAACATATAGTAACTTACAAGCTAATAACAAGCTACCACATCTAAAAGTGGAATGAAACTTATAAAAATACTATATAGGTAAACGAACAAAATTTTCTGCATTCCTTATGTAGCTAAAACAGTTTTTAACTGGCCAACGCTAGTACAAAAGAGATCGATGCGGCTATCTGAGCTGAGCTTATTAAAGTTCTCACATGATCGTATCATAAAACTATTATTTCTATAGTTAGTATGTGCGAAAGGAGTGTAAAGCAATTTACGCCTATTACGTAATTTGTTGTTTGGTACCTTTAACAGAATTTTGCTGAGGAGCAAAGTATGTCTTGGCCTTCGAGACGCTTAATTTACTAAAATATACTTAATAACTCCGATGGCTCAGCAAAGTATGTCTTGCCTCCGAGACGCCTTATTTACTAAAATATACTTAATAACTCCGATGGCTCAGCAAAGTATGTCTTGGCCTCCGAGACGCTTAATTTACTAAAATATACTTAATAACTCCGATGGCTCAGCAAAGTATGTCTTGGCCTTCGAGACGCTTCATTTACTAAAATATACTTAATAACTCCGATGGCTCAGCAAAGTATGTCTTGCCTCCGAGACGCTTAATTTACTAAAATATACTTAATAACTCCGATAGCTCAGCAAAGTATGTCTTGGCCTCCGAGACGCTTAATCTACTAAAATATACTTAATAACTCCGATGGCTCAGTAAAGTATGTCTTGGCCTCCGAGACGCTTACTTTACCAAAATATACTATCTAACTCCGATGGCTCAGCAAAGTATGTCTTGGCCTCCGAGACGCTTATTTTACTAAAATATACTTAATAATTCCGATGGCTCAGCAAAGTATGTCTTGGCCTCCGAGACGCTTAATTTAATAAAATATACTTAATAACTCCGATGGCTCAGCAAAGTATGTCTTGGCCTCCGAGACGCTTAATTTACTAAAATATACTTAATAACTCCGATAGCTCAGCAAAGTATGTCTTGGCCTCCGAGACGCTTAATTTACTAAAATATACTTAATAACTCCGATGGCTCAGCAAAGTATGTCTTGGCCTTCGAGACGCTTAATTTACTAAAATATACTTAATAACTCCGATGGCTCAGCAAAGTATGGCTTGCCTCCGAGACGCTTAATTTACTAAAATATACTTAATAACTCCGATGGCTCAGCAAAGTATGTCTTGGCCTCCGAGACGCTTAATTTACTTAAATATACTTAATTACTCCGATGGCTCAGCAAAGTATGTCTTGGCCTCCGAGACGCTTAATTTACTAAAATATACTTAATAACTCCGATGGCTCAGTAAAGTATGTCTTGGCCTCCGAGACGCTTAATTTACTAAAATATACTTAATAACTCCGATGGCTCAGCAAAGTATGTCTTGCCTCCGAGACGCCTTATTTACTAAAATATACTTAATAACTCCGATGGCTCAGCAAAGTATGTCTTGGCCTCCGAGACGCTTAATTTACTTAAATATACTTAATTACTAGGATGGCTCAGCAAAGTATGTCTTGGCCTCCGAGACGCTTAATTTACTAAAATATACTTAATAACTCCGATGGCTCAGCAAAGTATGTCTTGGCCTCCGAGACGCTTAGAGCATGCTCTAAGCCGAGACGAGAGCTTACTAAAATAAGTATAATCAGATATTTTCTAAAATAATAGATACCTACATAGGTTACTTATTAATTTATCTTTAAAGGACAAAATAATAAAAGTACATGATAATAGCGTTGCGTACAGTAGCAATCGCTTAATTAGCATTAAAGATTAGACGAAATGTAAGTGTGTATGAAAACTAGCGCCTTGGTAAAGCTATGTATTAAAAATAATGTCCAGGCATTGTGACAAGGACTGGGAATATTATACCTGATAGGTACATTTATTGTGTTCAACCACGCAGCCGTCGAAAGAGAAAGAGAATAGCGGACGCGCAGACCCTTAAAAGGTAGAGGATTGGCGCTGTCTACGGTCAACGGTAAATACAGAAACTACAATGCAAACAGCGATTCTAGCGCCATCTTTAAGTATATGTATGAGACAAGAGTTAGTGTAACAATTTTATGATGCAGATTGTATGAGGCGCATTAAAATTTTCCGGAATTAATAAGAAAATAAATAATATTAAAGGTCAAAAATGAATGTAATATTTCTCAAAATATTCTCCCTTTGCGTAAATGCACTTTTTCATTCGATTAAAACAATTTTGAAAGCTTTAGTGTCACTCCTCCGTGGTGACCCCAGAAACGTGTTTTTCATACTCTTCGACAGCCTCTTCTGGTGATGAAAATCGTTGACCGCGTAATTGGTTCTTATTTTTTGGGAACAGAAAAAGTCACAAAGTGCCAGGTCAGGACTGTATGCAGGATGGCTCATAAGTTCAACGTTTTTAACCTTCAAAAATTTGTTTGTCTGTCTGGCCATGTGGGAACTAGCATAGTCGTGGCGCAAGATGACACGGCGTTTACGGTTATTTTTACGGAGTTCGTCAATAATTTCCGGCAAACAAATGGTCGTGTACCAGTCACTATTCACAGTACAACGATTCTCTAAAGCAACAGTAGCCACGTGTCCAGTTTTATAAAAAAAAGAAGCAATCATCCGCTTAAATGCACTTTTCACGCGCACCGCTTTAGTTGGTTTTGGCTTATCTTGAAAGATCCATACGCTCGATTGCTGCTTTGTTTTAGGAACGTACCAATGAATCCATGTTTCGTCACCTGTTACTATGTCCCACACCAAATTTGACGCACCTTCGTTGAATCTGGTAAGCATGGCACTGCACCAAGTGACGCGGTCCGTTTTTTGAGCCACGGTCAAATTGTGTGGGATCCACCGCGAGCACGGCTTTCTCACACCCAAATGTTTGTGTAGGATTGATTGTATTTTAGTCATGCCTATGTCTAAGGTAACGCAAATTTCATGGTAGTTCACATGCCTGTCTGTTTCTATCATACGGCGCACAGCATCGATGTTTTTGTTGTTCACAGCGGTGGACGGGCGACCATCGCGAGATTCGTTACTTAGATTAACACGACCGCGCTTGAATTCTGCAAACCAGCTATAAATAGTCGTCTTGCATGGTGCTTTATCGCCAAAAGCAGATGGAAGCAAAGCGATGCTCTGTTGATCTGTCAAATTACACTTAAAATCGTAGAAAATCATAATACGAAAAATTTCCCGAGTTAAATCCATGTTAATGTAGACACGCAATTTTTAAAATGGCGCCACAGTGTAAAAGCAATTGACAGTCAGATGAAACAAACTGCATTCTAAAGCCAAAGAGTTCCATTTTCAAATGTTGTGATTACTTTTAAAATAAGTTTATGTAAGTGGCTAGTCCTGGAAACTTTTAGTGTGACCTATGTATTTCTAGCTAATCCCCTGGTCTGCGCCAAACGGCTTAATATACAACAGTCATAATTTTAAGTTTAAAACAATGAGTTGGCTGCATCTCCAGAAGTATGATCATGATATTAAAGCCTGATTTATTTATTTATATATTTACAAAAAAAAACAATGTGAACTTACAGCCTATTTAGCCAACAAGTTTATGTGTTTCATCGATGAAATTGAAATAAGTACATACAACTTATACATAAAATTAAGAAAAATAATAACATTTTGTGACCACAATAACAAACACACAAATTAACATAAAATGCTTGTATACAATCTCCGGAACTAGGTAAACTATTATTAAGTAACATAAGTATTAACAGCTCAGCGAGAAAGTTGCGTCTCCGATAATATAATTTAAACAGATACGACGTGACATAGGTACTCGTTAACAAATAATTTGTAATTACCAATTGTTTCAGTAATATCTGTAGGTTGATTAATCTAAAAAGATTTCGATGTCGAACTTAGTAGCATTAAATATTAACCATGGTAGTGGTTTCGACGTGCCAGTTGCCATAACTTAAGTAAATAGATGTATAAAATATGATGTAATAAAAACAAGTTTATTTCCTTATTTTAGTTCACAGTGTAAAGTATGGGTTTGCCGTAATAATTTGTGTACGCCATAACTTAACATACCTTCGTGAAAATGATGATGGAAACAGCATAAAGCAGAAACACCTTCGAATATTCCTAAAACAACTGACTAAATTACGATGGATATAGGAGGGTTATATGAGATGTATGAGCTTTTGATCCGAGAGATATTACGGGTCGCTTGTAATAGGTTCCCATGCATGCACGTTACTCAGCCAGCAGATGTATTACTAACATAACAGTTCCGTCTTAGCACTAAAAGAAGTTTATGTTTTGTTATTGATCTATTAAACTGAGTGTTTTTTCTAAGTGGTAGAGTCACGCTGCGTTGTAGCCCGAATTGAGCCGGCGTAATACCGCCCTCTCACGAAATATTAATGTGAAACAATCGCACTTGCAGCTGTGTTTTGTGCGGTGGGTGAAAAATATTTTAACCGCCTCTGTGGTCTAGTGGATAAGCCACCGGTCTCAGACCCAGTGGTCCCGGGTTCGATTCCCATTCCCAGTTTGAGATGAGATAGCCAGTTCCTCAGTGGTTGAGGATTCCGTGTGAAGCGCGCTTCCACCTTCGGCCTTATCGTCACTTACCATCAGGTGAAATGAAGGCCAAGCGCTTACCCGTTGCCGAATAAAAAATAGCACCGGACGTTCATTCCCCCCTCCACAATTTCTACTTCTTACTTAAGGCCGGAAACGTATCAGCTGCTGCATGCCAATCAGGTGACACGCCTGCTCGTTTGCCTACTTTTCAAATAAAAAAAGTTTTTTTCATTATACAAGCCGTACGCCTGACTGTACCTGATAATTATATCATCATTTTATGCCAAACTACAAACTCGTACACCAAACCAGTGCAGGGCATAAAACTCTTTGATTAAGCTATTCAAGTCAGTCAGCCAGCTATTAGGTGAAACTATAAGCGCAAAAGTGGTGTAACTCACAATTATGGTGTAACATACATTCGTTACATTATGATTGTTCAATACAAAGTGGCGTAAGCCACCTTTTTAGTGTCCATCAATAGATGACGTTGAAAACATCTGTTTTTACACGTGGCATTTATAGCAAAACAATAAAGCAAGAGTGGTTTAGCAAATTTTAATTCCTCATTATCTTCCTTGAAGTATTCTGAGGTTACACCACTTTTGCGCTGATAGCCTCATTAGTGTGAAGCCTACATTACCTTAGGTAATATAAAAAAGGAAATATCATGTCATATTTAGATGTAACATGTTAGTAAATACAATTCAACGAGTCATAAACTATGCTAATTAAAATGCATACTTCACTGATGAGGGCTACGTAGGGGCGGTCGGGTCTTATTATCGGCTTATAATGCGAAGATCAACTTCGTCAACCGCCTTGTAAGCAAAGTCAACACAGACATCAGCACAGTTAGCTGGGTCATCTGCATATTGAAACAGGTTAGTGTGTGTTTAACCATTTTGTCATATGACTGTGTTTACTGGATAGATTTTATTTAAGTCAAATCAAATCAATCACATATTTGCTAGATTAGCTACGTTATAAACCAATGTGAACGAAGACGATCTGGTGCAAGGTCAGGAGTAGCTTATGAGTACCCTAAACCGACGAGCGTGTATGGAAATTGTTTTATGAGTAAATGTCTGTGTCACAATGTCCGATTAGATTTCTAACTGATGTACAATCTGTCAATTAGCTAATATGAACTTACTTTAAATATGTGAATCTTGCTATAAATAACGCAAAGTGTTGTCAGGATAATAGCAATTGGAATTGTGTGACATCTTCCTATCCCCCTGGAAAACGAACATGATGCATGTGTATGATGTGTACACACACTACATACACACGTAATATTGTGTATGTATGTAATTGTTAGCTATATAGCTGACGTGCTAATGTTAACACTTGAAAGTTTTAGCTACTGTCGTCAGAGATAGAGATATTATACGAGTAATAAAACGATATAGATAACCGTGTCACGTGGCGGTGAAAGAATACTACCACCCTTTCTCTTCCCTTGGGTGTCGTAAAAGGTGACTAACGAACTAAAGACTGCAAATACATCTGACAGCATAAAGCGGCGATGGGCTCACCACCTGTCACGCTGAGCACATGTGCAGTTGCAATTTGGTGAAACGTGGACTATGGCAGTGGACTGCTTCTGCGGTACCCATCGCGTAGTCTCTGACTAACCCTTTGGGGATAGTAGTCGTTAATCTATGTACACACGGCGTCAGATCAACCTACCCAAAACTGTGAAAATTTCTTCAATCAATTTTGAACTTTGTTGTTTAGTTCTAAGGAACAATATTCCTTGGAGAAATTTGACAGATTAGGGTAGGTTGATCTGACGCCGTGTGTACGTAATATAAATATAACGTAATATAATATAAAACAATGTTATTCAATCAAATCTTTCTTCTTTTCGCTTATCGCGGAAAATAACGGTCGCTGATGTATTATATTTTATGTAATAACAATACATATATCACTGTGCAAAATTAAATTTAACTACTTTTACTACAAGGTTTACTACTTTGAGGAGCTCGATGGTGCAGCGGCTAGCGTGTTCGGCTTGCGATCTTGCCCGCTAAATAACTTTCGCAATGCCACGTCGCCTGATGGGTGACCAATTAAAAAAAACATCTCGAGCTCCTCCGTGCTTCGGAAGGCACGTTAAGCCGTTTGGTCCCGGTTTTTGTCGCATTGGGCCAGCGTGGTGGATTATGGCCCAATATCCCCATGAGCTATTGTCCACGTGGGAGGCCTGTGCCCAGCAGTGGGACGTTTATAGGCTGATGATGATGATGATGATTGTTCCTATGTAAATGTTTATGAGCGTGTTCGTGTAAAATTAGTGTAAGCCAATAGTAAAGGATAGTATATCCTTTGCTGTTCCACGGCTGGGCAAAGGCCTCGTTTAAAAACAAACAGTGTTGTTGCCTTTGTTGTGTTTATCTGCAATTACAACTAAAATTTCTTAATGCTGTTTCGCAATCTTTTTTAATCCCTCAATCAACAACATTGAGCTTAAAAAAAACTACAAATACTTAAGAAAACTTTACGAATTTATGTACCATATTAAAACATAGAGTAACAACGAGTGGACCAAAAGAAAAAGATTTTAAATGCTTTGCTCATTGTAAGTTTTAAAAACCTTTAAACCTTTACAGGCTTATTGGCTTTACAACCTTATTGATGTCAATACTAATCAAATCAACAGTTAACTAACTTGTAGTTAAGAGCCCTATTACATCTCGACCGCGATTCCCGCGCAAACTGGCCAATTTTGGCGTTCTTGATCTCAAAAACAAAAATAGATTAACAATTTTGACTTATTGAATAGTGTAGAAAAGCTATTCGCTATTAGAATAGCGTGTACAAAATTATCAGGTCAGACAGATCTATGTGATCTCCTTTCGAATTGCGTAACACCCATCGCGACTGCTGACAAGCTGCGTTTAGCAATACTTTATCATCGATGGAGCAATAATAATATTTTTCTTTTCAATTCGGATGGAATTCGGTACAACGCGATACCGATAAACGCTATCTTAATCTTATCAAAACTGTCTCGATAAATTGGCACTTCGATATGTCTTTAGATATCCCGCCCGTTGTAAAAATACGTCTTTTTTAAACTGTTAATGTACCTACTTTTATGTCAACGCGACCTTTACCGTGTTCCTGTGTTGGAAAAACCAGATATCAGTATCTATTAATACCTACCATATTTATTGATATTGAGTTATCCCAGGCGGGCACATTTTGGAACAGGTTTTCGACCTTATTTTAGAAAAAAAAGTTATATATTTAAAACCGAATCTTATATAAAACTTTAAGAGCCTTAATGGTATCTCATACATACTTCAAAATTCCTATTATTTTAGCCAATTCTAATGGCACTATTCTATGTTTAATGACAATTACAGAGATCTAGTTATTTAATAGATAACATTATAATGTTTATTCAACTTAGGTTTGTCAATAACAAACTATAATTGTAAACAATAAGGTTAGTTTTTAATATCAGTGAGCCATGGCAATTTTTGAAATACTTATGTTACTTTCTGAAAATAAGGCCAGTGTCTCAAGCTGCGTAAAAATATGTTAAAAAAAAAAAAAGTTTGTTTTACTATTAAGTTTTAACAAGATCTCTGTTATTTTACAAAAAGTAGTTAAAATGCCAAAATTAAAATTTAAATAATATGTCAGAAATACCTTTTAAGATCAAAGTCATCATAATTGTTCCATACTGATTAAACATTAAAAGATAAGCTTTGCCTGCGTCACGCGACCAGTCCAATCTATATAGTTATTAATCGATTTAGTATTATCAAGATTTTTCTGTTGTATACTCAATTATGTTAAATTATTATCTGTTTAAACTTTGTTGGTATTGATATGCATGTACTTATTGCATTTGAAATCTTTGGTAAGTATGTGAGTTATCGTAAGTATATGGTTTGTTTCCCAAACTATACATACGCGAAACGCTCCCGTTTTCTGGAGGGGTAGAGAGAGACCACGCTCTGCATGTGACATTTATCTTGACACACTACATCCAAAACAAAATAAAATTAAAAGGGCTATACATATACTTTAAAGGAT
This sequence comes from Scoparia ambigualis, assembly GCA_963921215.1. NCBI lineage: Eukaryota > Metazoa > Arthropoda > Insecta > Lepidoptera > Crambidae > Scoparia > Scoparia ambigualis. The sequence goes on from OY992511.1 coordinate 4,670,512, forward strand.
TATTATCAAAAGCACATTTTTTTGTTAATTCATCATCAGTGATGATCCAAGTGATAGCATAGTACTTTTTAGATGTAATATGGTATTGTCGGGCCTTCTGTATGTTTATAGTCAAATAGTCAAAATATATTTATTCAATAAACTCAATTAATAAGTACTTTGAGACGTCCAATTATTTTTTAACCTACCACCCATTCAGGACATCATTTTTTAAGAGTGGCAAAGAACGGGCGCAAGAAACCACAGCGCACAGAAGCAACGATATTTACAAAAAATATATATATTATATGTCGTTACCAGGTCACAAAATACAAAATATGAATTTGAATGTAAATAGTTTAATTAAATATGGTGATCTATATTAATTAATTATACACAATTAGAAATAGCTGTTGGAGTACTTGGAGCATTTTAGACCCAAGCTGTTTTGTCTTCTGTATAATCTGACATTTTATAATAAGCTTTTTTATATATATATAAGAAAAGCTTTTCTTTGATTTTCATTTTAAATTTATCAAGATCGAATTTCTGAATATCATTTGGTACTTTGTTGTATAATCGTACACAAAGACCATTAAAAGAATTATTTATTTTATGAAGCCTAGTATAATGTACCGCTAATTTGTTCTTACTTCTAGTGTTTAATTTGTGAATATCACTGTTTTTTGAAAACATTTCAATATTTTTATGAACATACATCAGATTTTCATAAATGTATTGTGATGCAACTGTCGTTATACTTATATCCTTAAATCTCTCTCTGAGAGAGTCACTAGCCTGTAGGTTATATATTGCTCAAATAGTCCTCTCCTGCAGCACAAAGATAGTTTGAATGTTGGCAGCATTTCCCCACAGTAAAATGCCGTACGACATTACACTATGAAAGTAACTGAAATAAACTAATCTAGCTGTATCAACGTCAGTTAACTGACGGATCTTCATTACTGCATAAGCCGCAGAGCTAAGTCTATTCGATAATTTAGCTATATGTGGGCCCCACTGAAGCTTGGCATCCAACGTGATGCCTAGAAACACAGTGGTGTCCACAGGATTCAAATTCTGATCTTTAATTTGTACACTATTTATTACCTGCTTAACATTAGGCAATACGAATTTTACACATTTAGTTTTTCCCTCGTTTAATAGCAAGTTATTAACACTAAACCAGTGAACAATCTTTGAGACCGCATTATTCACATCGTCGTAATTTGGGTGTCGTCGTTTCACTTTGAATAAAAGTGAAGTATCATCAGCAAAAACAATACTATCACATGACTGTCTTTTACAAAATAAGGTAAGTTATTAATATAAACCAAAAACAAGAATGGACCAAGTATTGAACCCTGCGGAACTCCCATTTTAACCACTGATCCCGGAGATCTTTTACCGTTAATGTCGACCTTCTGAATCCTGTTACTCAAGTATGAGATTAGAAGGCTCAAAGAAGCATCCCTAATTCCATAGTGGTTAAGCTTCCTGACCAAAGTTTCATGTAAAACACAATCAAAAGCCTTGGATAAATCACAAAATACCTCTAGGGCATCCTGTGATTCCTCCCAGGTATCAAATATTTGGATTAAAAGCTCAACAACGGCGTCAGTTGTAGAGCGACCCCTAGTAAAACCATACTGTTTACAATGTAAAAGTTTATTTCAATAAAAATGAATTTGTATTTGGTTTAGCATCAACTTTTTAAAAATTTTACTAAATGTGGGTAGCACAGAAATAGGTCTAAAATTAGAGGGGTCAGAAGTGCTACCTGATTTACCACGGAATTACCCCGCAGATCAGAAGTTTTCTTTTTATTAAGTGTGTTAAATGTTTTTATTATATATATAACACAAATTTTTTGAAAACTAAAATTACTTTCACAATCTTTAACATTCTCCTTTAAAACAGATTCAGCTACAGTGGGGGAGGAAATCAAGGCTTTTGTAGTTGAAACTGGAATGTCAGTAATAACCTCTCAAATGCTGCAGCAACATCAGCATCAGAAGTCAAGGTTTTATTATCACAATTTAAATTGTGCTCATTATTACGACTTTTGACTTTTCCTGTTTCACTATTTATAATATTCCATGTCATTTTTATTTTGTCATTACTATTCTTAATCTTAGAACTCAGATAGTTTGCCTTGGCTAATCGGCATACTCTTTTGAATAACTTTGAATAATTTTTAACATATAATTTGAAGTCATCGCTGGTATTATAGTTGCGTTCACCATAAAGTTCATAAAGGCGTTTCCTACTTTTGTGAATACCAATTGTAGCACATTCATTAAAAGTTACAGTACCACTAACCGAGATCTTTTTTGGAACAAAAGTTTTATTAAATTCTGAACAATCTATGTTAAAAAAATCATTATAAAAGACATTAGGGTTGTTATTGTATTCTAAAAAAAATAATTTTGTATCTAGATTGCTTTTAAAGCGTTCTAGCCGACCTGCAGTTTTTGGCACAACAGTGATATTCTTTTTCATCACTTGCTTACGCTGATATGGAAAGCTGACCATTTGGCCACAATGATCAGAGTCCAGGTTATTAATAATTTGCTTAGCCAGTGGCTTTACATTTGTATATATTATGTTATCAATACAGGTGGCCGAAGTGGCAGTTAAGTTCATAAAGCTGAAACGAAGGCGTATTATACTGATGTACTTACTGTAATTACACAATAATCAAGTAGCAATGGAGTTTCCCAACACGGTTACCTATCATAAATTCGTAATTTGCCTGTACGAATTTTATTTGGCCCAAAACGTTTTGTAATTTTTTGTTTTCTATAATTTTCTTTTTACCGAAAACACAATTTACAAAGTTTTGAAATGCCGATTATCGATAGTTATTTTCCCACTCAACGTTTGGCCGAAGCTATTAATGCTAGACGATTCATTTTCCAGAAACACGTTTCCAATATTATTAAAATACAACTTTCAAATAATTGAAATTCAAAATATCGTCGAATAACTTGTAATCGTAGTAACGTTTAAGCATGCAAACAAGCATGCAGCATGGACGCTAGCATGCACCACGCAAGCAAGCATGCAGCATGCAAACAAGCATGCAGTATGCAAGCAAGCATGCAGCAAGCAACCAAGCATGCAGCAAGCGTGCAGCAAGCATGCAGCATGCAACCAAGCATGCAGCATCATCCAAGCATGCAGCAGGCATGGTTTCTGTCACGGCTCCAGCGCTGCGAGGCTCCGGCGGTCCCACGTGAGCTTATCGTCGCAGATGGCTTTCGCTCACCACCGCAGCTTCGGCTTGCTGGCCGGCCAGCCTCAGCTCACGGGCCGCCTCACCTCTCCGCGCCTACGCGGGCTTAAATTGCACTCTAACATGGGGCAGATAAGACTGACTTTTGAAACACAACCTTACCGGAAACATAAAGTATTATCTTTTTAAGACATTTAAGTTTATTCACCTAATAATATGAACATATGAAAAACAAAAAAAAAACTGGGTATGAGTATGATATTTAAGAGAAAAAGTTACTTCGAATTTTAATACTTCTAGATATGAAATTTATTGTAAACGAAACATCTTCCAAAAGAAAAAAAGTAGTTTTGATAATCGGCTTATAGCTTTTCTGGAAAATGAAACGTATGTATGATAAGTTTATGGATTAACAAAATTATGTAAAAGCAACGATCAGGTATTTAAAACTTCGTCATACCGTTTTCGAACAATTGAAATTCGTACAGGAAAGTTTCGAATTTATGATAGGTTACCCTTCCAACACGTACCTACTATTACAAAAAAAACTAGCCTAAAGAAAAAAAGCTAGGCACTGCGTTACGTTACTGCGCTGTCCACGCTCTCCCAAGCGGGATGGTGGGTTTAACGACGGCCATCTTACGACAACTTCAGAGACCGTTGGCTTGACGTACATGAAATAGCTCGAAATGTTTTTAATTTGGTCCAACATCCAGAGACCCGACATTACGAAAGTTGCTTTACTGGCAAGATCGAAAACCGAACGTATTAGCCGCAAGTTTAATTATCTAGTCCAAGATAAGCTTCTTTTGAAACTTGTTTAATGGTTAACAGACAACGGATAAGCATACCCAAACACAGAAAACACCCAGACCCGAACCCAGTTTAGAAAAACAGTATTTTTAAAAATCGATCCGTACGGGAATTGAACCCAGGACATAACATGCTGAGCGGAGACCAGTTTGGTACATGCATATTATATTCCTTTTTTAACTTTAATTATTGTGACGTATTGAATCAAATAAATAAACATTTTTCGATTTCAAAACCCCTAGAGATGGCAGGACGCCACACCGGCGTGAAAACCATTCGATCACAGAGGTCGTCGAATTAAAGCATCTGTACAGCGTGTGGTCGTACAGATGATGAGTTTAAGTTAGTTAGTTAAGTTGAAAAAAGTAGTTGTAGTTGTCGTGGAGTGCAAATGAGACGAAAGTCTAAAGAATATTCACTGTTTATTTACGTACACAATGGTAGGTATAAGTGGTTCTTACGCGACGTTAGTAACGCACGGTTAACGCACTCAGTTAATTACGTTATTTAATAAACAAAATGCATTAACCTAAAAAGACAATATAAACAAAGTAATGTGCGCGTAATCGTACAGTGTCGTTGTAAGTTTTTCTTTATTGCTTTCAGAAATGTACCTGCTACTACTCGCAGCCCTTCTGGGTTCAGCTGCCACATCACCCGTGGCAGAAATACAACCACGTGATGATGTACTAGCCGCCGCGTACAGCCTGCCCAAGGAGTCACGCCCGCTGCTCTACGACGTCAACTTGTACCTGGACCCTGACAACGAAGAGTACTTCTTCGGAAATGTATCCATAAGAATCATGATAGAGAGAGAAACCAACGAAATAGTGCTACACGCTATGGCAATGGAGATCGACTCCGTCGAACTTGAACATTCCTTGGAACCTGGGACCAATTTGTACTATAATCATGTATTAGCGGATGATGATACACATTTCTTGAGGATCAACGTCACGGAAACCTTAAGGCCGTTCGAGGTCTATATTTTGAAAATTGATTACGTTGCTCAATTTGCTACCAACATGTTTGGTGTGTACGTCTCAAATTACGGCGAGACTGGCAATCCCCAGTAAGTAGTCTTTTTATAAATTTAAGTAAAATATACATAAAACCATATAGCAGAAAAAATTAGGAAAACACTTGGGAAGCGTTTCCTCTTCAGTACTACAAAATGAGCTCATAATAATAATCCCTCCGTTAACCGTCATACAGTCCGTAATAAGAGTAATATAAAATAATTCTTCAATCCTCTTCAGGAAACTCATCACTTCGCAGCTGCAGCCTACTTTCGCCCGACGTGCGTTTCCCTGCTTCGATGAACCCGCCCTCAAAGCCATTTTCAAGACCACTATCTTCGCCCCAGAGAGTTATCATGTCGTCAGGAGCAACATGCCTGAAGTTGGCACGCCTATGTAAGTGATTTGTCTTTTTGTTAAAATATTATACGGTTTAGTAGTTTTTTTATAACTAGCTGCTCCCGCTTTTTTGGCAGGCTTTTGGTTTCAGTTTTTGTCTTTTTCTTGTTTTATTTTTAGGGATTTTAATAAACTGCAGCTTGAAGAGCCCTACTCTTTTTTTCTTTTATCTTTTCTATTCTTTTCTTTTTCTCTTTTTTATCTCTTATAATTTTATCTACATACATTTCTTAATACTACGTTACATTTTTATCCTATATTTCTTTACAATTTTCCTTACATACTAATACTTTCTTACTAAAACATTTATTTTCTTTTTTTACTTATATTCTCATAATTTACATTTCTTACTTATTTTAAAATATTTTTATCCGTGCGGTGACGGAGAAAGAATACCAATCGCCGCCCCTCTCTCCGTCCGGTGGGTGTCGTAAGAAGCGACTATCGGACTCTTTCGAGCGATGATCTGCTCCACTGGTGGTAGGGCTTGACCCCTCTGGTTGGTGACCACCGTACGCATGGTGTAAAACCCGTCAAGTGACTGCTTGTCGGTCGCGTTTCGGGATCAGCCAGCGTATAACCAGAGCTCGAGAGGATGATGCTGCGATGTATTTGGTCTGTGGAGGCTTCCGTCAAACCAGTGCCAGGAGGACTTCGTTAACCTGCCGACCAGGGAGACCCGTAGAAACGGTTGTCCCGCTGGCCGCCCGTGGCTCAGTACAGGGGCCCAAGCGAGCCTAACCAGCTCGTGAGGCTGCCTCACCATGCCACGCATAATCTCGGGGTGGTCCGTCGTGCCGGTTGGTGACCGGAAGGTGGGGTCCCGGCGGCAATTCCCAGGGGGGGTTCGGGGGCCCTTCCGTTCGGCAGGTTAATAATACTCGTCTGTGGGCAAATTCCTGGGGAAACAGGCCACCACACTTTGACTGTTCGCATCGCGGCATCATTTTCTCGATTCACGCCTAAAATGACAGCGCCTAACAACAAAACTGGTTCTACAGCGGTGCACACCCCCACCACAACCTTACCGTTTGAGGTGGAGTTCGCTAACATCCGCGGACTCCATGCAAACCTCAATGCCGTCCACCACCATCTTGAGACGGCACGGCCAGCAATGTTGTTCCTGACGGAGACGCAAATTATCCGCCCAGCTGACACCACCTACCTGAACTATCCCGGATTTGTGCTTGAAGAATCCTTCAAAGCCAAAGCCGGAGTTTGCTTATTCGTTCGGGCGGATGTTTGCTGTCGCCGTCTGCGCTGTCAGGAGGACCCTTCCTTCTCCCTCCTAGTGGTACACGTCGACTTAGGCTCTCATTGCCGTGTCTACGTCTGCGTCTACCGATCCCACAACGGCGACATGGAGACAACTCGACTAATTGAACATCTTAGTCAGGTAGCAGATGATGCGCAGGAGCGGTTTCCATCGGCGGAATTGGTGTTTTTGGGGGACTTCAACGCCCACCATGAGTTGTGGTTAGGTTCCTCCAAAACAGACCATGCTGGTAGAACTGCCCACGCATTCGCTCTCACGCATGACCTGACGCAACTGGTGAACCAGTCCACCAGGATCCCAGACATAGTTGGCCGTGCGCCCTCCTTACTCGACCTTCTGCTGACGAGTCGCCCAGCTGGATACCTGGTGGAGATTCGAGCTCCTTTAGGTTTCTCGGATCACTGCTTGATATCCAGCACAGTGCCCTTGGCATCGCGCCCGCCAACAGCGGTTGCGAAACGCCAGATTTGGCTTTACGCGTCGGCAGACTGGGACGGGATGCGGGAGTATTTTGCATCCGTCCCTTGGAGGCTGCGCTGCTTTAGTGGGAAGGACCCGACCGCTAGCGCCACTGCCGTTGCTGATGAGATAGTATTAGGAATGGAATACTATATTCCACACTCCTATGTCATCAGCAAAGGCAGACGCAACCGCTGGTTCAATCGCGAGTGTGCCAGCGCTGTTGAGAGCAAACAGACGGCATACTGCGCTTGGATCAGAGGTAAAGCTCATGGGGCTCCCGAAACTCGCTCGCTAAAAGCAGCCTATAATAATGCCACCAAGTCGTGCAAGAGGACATACATTAGAGCGGATGCCCAGCGCGTTGCACGAGTAGGCCAAGAACTCCTGACGCATCCTACGGGCAGCCGTAGCTACTGGCGTCTGGCCAAAGCCGTGCAATCCAACTTCTGCCAACCCTCGCTGCCACCACTGAGATGTCTTGACGGAACTTTAGCTCACAAGCCGCAGGAAAAGGTCGATCTCCTGGCCAAACTCTTTGCGGCTAACTCCCGGATCGATGACTGTGATGCACAGCCACCCTCAATTCCTCACTGTGGCCACACAATGTCTGATATTAAAATCAGGCAGTGTGATGTCCGTGCGGAAATGCAGTCAATCGATGTCCGGAAAGCTAACGGTCCTGATGGCATCCCAGCAATAGTCCTGAAAATGTGTGCAGCGGAGTTGTCCCCTGTGTTAACGCGTCTGTACCGTCTCTCGCTCTCTTCGGGTTGTGTGCCGGAATCTTGGAGAGAAGCTAATGTGCAACCGATCCCTAAAAAAGGAGATCGGTCAGATCCGACTAATTACTGCCCTATAGCCGTCACTTTAGTGTTGTGTAAGATCCTAGAACGAATATTAAACAAACAGCTTATTCGATACCTAGAAGATCACTCCCTAATTCACGATCGTCAATATGGGTTTCGGCCAAAACGGTCAACGGGTGATCTTCTAGCGTACGTCACACATCTCTGGGGTGAGGCTACTGACAAGCGTGGCGAGTCACTGGCAGTTAGCCTTGACATAGCCAAGGCTTTTGATCGGGTCTGGCACAAAGCTCTTCTCTCCAAGCTCCCGGCATACGGTTTTCCCGCTCAGTTCTGTACCTGGATTGCCAGCTTCCTGCATGAGCGTAGAATCCGTGTCCTTTCGGATGGATGCGCTTCGCGGTTCATGTCAGTGAACGCTGGTGTTCCTCAAGGCTCCGTTCTATCCCCCACGCTGTTCCTTCTGCATATCAATGACATGCTTCCTCTTGGAAACATTCATTGCTATGCAGATGATAGCACAGTGCATGGGGGATATAACGGGCACCCAACGGCTGGGCGGGTAGACACCGAAATGAAGCGATCAAATCTTGTCATTGAGCTCGATCGGATGTTGGACCTCATTTCTAAATGGGGCTCCGATAATCTGGTGGAGTTCAATGCCAAGAAAACACAGGTGTGCGCGTTCACAGCAAAAAAGTCGCCATTCCTTCCTCTTCCCTCTCTTTAGGGTACATCTCTAGGCCTGCAGAGCAGTATTAACATGCTCGGTATGGATATCCGCTGCGATCTGAACCAAAAGGACTACATCGAAACCGTGATTAAAAATGCCTCACGTAAACTCGGTGTCCTGAACAAGTTGCGGCGATTCTTCACGCCTGATCAGTTGTGTCTATTATACAAGACACAAGTGCGGTCTTGCGTGGAGTATTGCTCTCACCTTTGGGACGGCTCCGCAAAGTACCTTCTCGATGCCTTGGACAGATTGCAGCGCCGCGCTGTGCGCATTATCGGCAATGCGGAGGTCACTAAAACTCTCGAGCCTTTGCAATTGCGTAGAGATATTGCGTCACTCAGCGTCTTTTACCGTTTATACCATGGCGAGTGCTCTGAAGAACTCTTTGACCTCATCCCTCCTTCTCCCTTCCTCCATAGGAGTACGCGTGCTGCTCTCCGGAGTCACCAATTTACAGTCTCTAACATTCCATCTCGCACAAAGAAATTTGGTGACTCGTTTCTTTGCCGCACTTCCAAAAGATGGAATAGTCTACCAGCACACGTATTCCCTCCTACCTATGACATAGGGTCCTTCAAACGAGGCGTGAAGAAGCACTTTGTGGGCCGGCAGAGTGAGGATGACTGATGCTACGTCTCTTACGCTGTACCAGTTGTCCTCGCGCCTGGACCTCATTTTCACTTAACATCAGGTGGAGTGGAGTCATTTTATAGTAGCTAAGTATAAAAAACAAATAAAAAAAAATATATAGTATCCTTAATTGATTTCCTTTTCATTTCCTTCCTTTTGTTTACATGTATGTATTTATCATTTCCTTTTATAATTTTACCTAATCTTATTAAATTTCTTACATTATCTTCTATCCCTATTTTGATCCTGCCACAATGTGGTTTTGCTTAATAAATTACTCTTATAACTAATTGTTTTTATTTCTTTTGTTTACTATATTTACAATTTTTCTGGCAAATTCCATGAAGGATTTAGGTTTAGTAGTTTAGTAGTTTGACGATCGGCTTAATGTTTGAGAATTCCGATAGAAGTGCGCTTCCACCTTCGGCCTTATCTTCACTTTCTTCACCTTCAGGTGTGAAGATTAAGACTTTAAGCGCCATGGCGGTCACCAGTGACCGACAAACAATTAAATTTCAATTGTGTCTGATTTTGTGGCAGTCAACGTGTAGTATGTTGGCAACCTGAAACGCACTATCCTTATTATTTGGCAAGCCTTCCAATTTAAACTTTTTATAATTGTAATGAAACGTGTTAAATTTAAAATTAAAATAAATTGTAATTAAGTGTGACCTACGAATACGAAAGATTCGTAGGTATTTCAACGGCTAGTTCTTTCCTTTTTTTAAAAAAACTACTTTTATTGACTTCCAGCAACGAAACTAGCGGATGGGTGCGACACACGTACCAAGACACTCTGGTCATGTCCACTTACCTACACGCTTACTTAGTCTCCAACTTCGAATACATCGACAACGAGGAGGACCCAATCTACGAGATTCCATTCAGAGTGTACTCGAGACCCGGTACAAGTGCAGCTGCAGCTTTCTCGCTGGACTTCGGCCAGAGGAACATGCTTGAGTTGGAGAGATATACAGAGTTCCAGTACGCGTTCCCCAAAATCGATAAAGCAGCTGTACCAGACTTCGCTGCCGGTGCTATGGAGAACTGGGGATTGGTTATTTACAGGTAAGTTTATATTAAGTTATGGTTAAAGAAACTTTACTTTATTTCTCCAAAGAATGTTAACACAGCCATTTACTTACTGAGAATGATCAGGTTTGATAATTTTGTAGCACGATGAACGCACCACGAAAGCAGAATTCACAAATAATATTGTAGGTTAGTTTAACACGTTTCAGCGCGGTACTCTACTCCATTATGACACTAATAATCTTCAAACAAAGTTTAGTACACCTATACCCGTACTGTTATATGCAATATTATTATTCACCAATAAGTCTACTTCAGTGACTGCTATAACCGTAAATCGGTTATCGTTTATCGGGTCTCTCGGCGAAGCACTGATTCGCGCGTCGAAGTTCCATTCATACATGTACACCGGTCACCACCGTACTGTTAATGTGTGTAGTCCCTGTGTGTGTGCTTAGGATACACAAAACAAATATTTTTGGAACTTGTATTCTTGAGACTAGGAATTCAAGCCTCCTGTACAGAATGACAGTGATACTGTTTCCTATGAAATCCTAATGTGTATTTTACGGGTGTTGCAGTAGCAATTTTTAGAATGATTTTCGTAAAAACGGCGGTACCCGTATATGAATTCCACTTTTACGGTCTATGTCGATGGGGCGGAACGTGTTAAGTTATGAGGAGTTCTATCGCGCAGCGGCTAAGGCGTTCGGTTTGCGATCTTGCCAGTTAAGCAACATTTGCAATGCCGACGCCGGGTCACTGGATGGTGACCGATTCTCCGTGCATCGATAGGCACGAAAAATCCGGAAGTAAAGGGTCCCGGTCGTTTTCGTAAGAAGACAGTCGTTAATACCTGCATAGGGTAAGCGTGGTGGGCTAATGTGGCCCATCGCTCCTCCATGTGCTGTTATCCATGCGCAAAGGCCGCTTTGGTCTTTCTCTAAGCAAAAGAAAATATTATTACTTTAAATTGGTAAACTTTTCCGGCTACGCGTCCGCGATTCCTCTGTTTTTGCGGGTGTCCATGGGCGGCGGTGATTACTTTCCATCAGGTGACCCGCTTGCTCGTTTGCCTCCTTCTGCTATAAAAAAAACTTTAAGTGCATCCTCGAAGCTTTAGTCTCAGAAACTATGTAATGAAGACATCCTCTGCTTACATCGCTAAGTTTTATTTGTTCTGGCACCCCGAGACCAACCGTCAGGTTAAGCAGCATGTGCGAGACGTCCCTGCGCCAGTAAACCGACTCGCGCAGGAGACCACCTGCGTTGGGTCTTGACGCCAAATCAGAAACCGCCGAAACACCCTCTTCATTCGTAGTCATAAGATCAAAGTATTGGCAATGAGGACAGCTAAAACAGTCCTCTACCATAGCCCACTTTTCACCAAAATAGCGACTGCACATGTGCTCAGCGTGACAGGTGGTGGCCCATTGCCGCCCTATGCTGTTGGATGTATGTGCAGTGTTTAGTCCGTTAGTCGCCTTTTACGATCCCCATGGGAAGAGAGGGGGCGGTAGTATTCTTTCACCGCTACGCGCAATAAACTTCACTAAATCCATAATGATAATTATGTCATCACATACATTTATTAATATATTCTACAAGCGTTTATGCCATTATCTGGGCCCTCTGCGAGTCTGGAGTCTGGACTAAAATAACTCGTCAGTGGCGAAGCAGTTCATCGGCACTATTCACATATTATTATATGGCTGCGTTTACACAAACCACGGTCTCTGCGAGAAAATCTGACAGATTCCAACTTGTATATTATGCATGCCGCCCAGGGATGCATAATACCGCCCTTCGATCACATGTAAAAACTCAATACACAATCCTTAATGTGGACATTCACGGTCGCGCCATCGCGTCAAATGGCGTGATATACATCCAAATTTTTATCATGAGTATGAAATCCGTTTGGGCTGATGTAAAACTCTGGTTTTCCATTTGCGCCAAAATCCACCGCTCTGGGCCGTGGCGTCGCGCCGCGGTTGCTCGTACATGCCTGAACCCACATCCATTTTGAACTCATTCTGCGTCGGCCGGACGTCGGCGTCGTCGTGCGCGGCGTGCGTGCTACTAACGTAGTGGATAAATATCCTCTTTGGTGCAACTCGGGAGCTGCGCCGTATTTATTCCCTTTGTGGATGTAAATAATCCAAATGTGACTCGTAATAGTTATCCTATTTTTTTAAATGGGCCATAAACATTGAAAGGAAAGAGACAATATAAGTTGTTGTTACTTAAGTTCCTCGTAGCTCATTCCTGAAGCTGAAAAACGAAGAGCAGCACATAGCCTCTCATGAGGACATATAGCCTCTTTCGGCCCTGACAAACACGTAAATGAAAAAAAAATGGAGTGATCGTGAATATATGTTTGGCGTCCATCCATTTCACTTAAGTCGTTTGGAGTCACGCCAAATGGCGCTACCGTGAATGCCCACCTTTAGGCTGGCATCACACAGCCGGAATCGCTTGCTGAATTAAGAATCTGAATTCAGATTCTGAATTCAAAAAGGCCGGAATACCATACAATGTCAGTATGCTCCACACACATGCTGATTTTTTCAGAATCTGAATTTCTCAGATCGATCTGGAAGAATGATGCTGACGAGCGTTCTGAATTCCGGATCTGAATATTTAAGATTCTGAATTCAGAACGCGCGTATTCCCATACATTTTATATAGAGCGGCACACACATACTGGAATTCAGATTCTGAATTATTTCAGTTGACAGCCAGTGTGGCCATTATTAGCAGGATCCTGCTTTTTAGCATTTTTAAGAGTAAATTTAAGAAATTTAGTTTGTATGTTGCCTACCTTGCTATAATAGTGTTTAATTTTCCTTTTTTACCACCCATGTATTTCTTTCACAATGTACTTTAATTCTTAAAAATTGTAAAGGTACATATATACATATAGGTAGCAGTTTTTGTGCATTTTTATAAACAACGCTTAGCAGGTTTAGCAGGATTTACCATGAATTTTATGTTTATAATTTTTTTATTAATAGCAAGATAAGCTTCTATTAAAACTCGTTAATGTGGTTAAACTAGATATCGGATAAATATACATAAACATTGAAAAACACCTAGACCCGAAATCAATTAAGAAAAACAGTTTTCTCTAAATTGACTCGACCGGGAATTGAACCCGGGACCTCAGAGATGTCGCGACGCCAGACCCGGCGCGCTAACCAATCGACCACGGAGGTCGTCAATTGGTAGGAACAACGAAAAAAAAAATGGCTACTCTGGTTGACACAGCAAGCGGTTAACGTCCCGCAGACGTTTGCATGTGCCAGGAATCACAAGACTACTGATCAATCTGAATTTTTCAGAATGTTTGAGTTAAGTCAGAATCTTAATTCAGATTCTGAATTCAGCAAGCCATTCCGGCTGTGTGAGGCCAGCCTTAAATCGTAGCGGAATAGTGACAGCTTTGACATATTATGCATTTGACAAAATACAACTTAAAATCACGACTACTATCCCCAAAGGGTTAGTCATAGACTAGGCATCGAGGACAGCAAAAGCAGTCCTCTGCCATAGTCCACTTTCACCAAATAGCGACTGCACATGTGCTCAGCGTGACAGGTGGTGTGCCCGTCGCTGTGGGTGACTGTGCGATGGTGATCTAATATGCTGTTGGAAGTATGTGCAGTCTTTACTTTGTTATAGTCGCCTTTTACGACACCTAAGGGAAGAGAGGGGGTATTCTTTCACGGATACGCAACACGGTCAATAAAATTAATATAAACTTTGTGCGGTGTGACAAAATTAATTTAAATATCTCGCTAGGTATGTACTCTTTTTGTTAATATACGTGGTATTATACGTTATGTGATTGAAGATGCCGCCATGTGTGTTGCATTTTTAAATATTGAATGAGACAGTAGCTTGCACTGTCCTATTACCTAAAAGATATAAAAAAAACTTTTTACTTACATTAAAGATTAACTTAAGCTATGTAGAGTTAACTTTCTATTTATTAAATAGTTATATTATAAATTATTATTATTTGGAAAAAAACATTTTTTTTTTAAATAAAAACTAAATAAAATAACATCCGTTTGTGGAAATTTTATATAGAAGATAATGAATAAATTAATCTGTTATTAACTACTTAGTTAATTCATTAAGATTTGGAAGAGCGGGTTCTTTCAAAAAAGGTTATTTATTTTAATTAGAGACTCCTGGCATGTCATATCCGTAAAACATATTAATTTTTTCAACAGCAAAGTTTTTTGTTGAACATTTAAAACGAAGTATGAAAAAGACGACTGTACAAACACTCAGAGCTCAGTAGATGTCGTAATGCCAGACAATAGATATTCAACTGTCAGCTACCTCTAGGAGTCATCGTGACAGACAAGGGGATATTGTTTTCATTTGTCAACGCTACTATGCCTTAGTGCCCTTTTCCTGTGACGCGGATTTCGGCACGCAATCCGTATGCGGATTTATATTTTAAAATTAGATAAGAGATAATAATTTTTTTAACATTTATCTCTACACGAGTACACTGACTGGCGATAAGCACAAGACTACAGCAGTCCATGAAATCTTTGTCCTGCGTGCAACCAGCAGCGTGATTTTCACTCCGCACGCGTGTCGAAATCGACATCACAAGAAAATAACACTTACCTACTTAACGTTGGTTGTCAGTACTTAAAGCGTTAGCAACATAGTACGGGTGCTTACATCCATCGCACTATCTGTGTTGAGCAGAAGAGTGTCGTAAAAGTGCTTCGGAGATGGTACATTGAAATTCATGACAAGCGCTATTTAAGTGAAACGTCCGACGTTAAGACGCAAAATGAGCTCGACTTTAACGAAAATTTTATTTAAAATGACATTATTTTAAAAGAACCACGCATATTTACTTTAATGTTTATTTATATGAAACAGAAAATATTAGAACAACATTAATAAATTATTAACGAAAAAATTAAAACTTACACATTAAGTAATAGGTAACCTAAATATAACTTTTATAAAAAAAATGTCTTAGTGATTGCCTTTTGTATTGCTAAATTATGTTTATCATCATTATCATCATCAGCCTATAAATGTCCTACTGATTAGCACAGAACTTCCCGCATCGACAACACCACCTGTTGAGATCAGGAAATATTATTCGTAATAATTGGCTATTTGACAGTTGTAACAATAAAATAGGTACTTATGACATAAGTCGGAAATTTTAGTTTATGAGTTAACGATAATGAGCTTGGGAAAAGTTTTTTTTTAATATTTACATTTTAACTTAAAATAGGTATGACTTTTTTTTCTGTAGCCCTTCAAAATACTTCACAATAATTTTTTAAAGATTCATAAAAATGACCACGCGCTATTGTTTTTTTGACAATCAAAATTCGCGCGTAACCCGCGGCGTGACGTCATCGGATTCTATTCTCTCGCACGGGTGGCGCGACTCGCGCGACTTCATTTTATTAATATGTCCCCTCGAACCAGTGCAGTTGTGCCACAGATTACTTAATAATTAATTGTGCAAATAGTTAAGTAATGAATTCGGACGCCCGCCGGGTGCGGGCAGCGAGAGCGGCGGCGGGGGCTATCGGATACGATGACGTCACGTCACGTCAGTCGAGTGCCAGCGAACTAAGCGAGGTAGTAGTGTTTTAAACAATTATTTATGTACAATTACTTTGTAAATACTTCTCGTATCGAAGTGAAATAAAAACTATCGGTTTTAGAATAACCACTTCTATAATGGTATAAAGTAAAAATGAACTTTTTTTTCATTTTCCCAAGTCCATTGTCCAATAGTTTTTTTTATTAGGATACTTAATTTGTAAATATTTATTTTTACAAAATAAATTAGAGATTTTTTATCTGTGGTTTGCAAGACCCGAAACACGGGCGGCCATGATTGAGCTTAATGTGACATCACATTTCACACAATAATCAAAAACTATCTATCAAGTTTATGAAATTTTTATTTCTATAAATTTTTTTTTTTAAATGTTACTTCACAGAGCAATATGTCACGTGACCAACCTTAATAAAGAAAAATATGTTTTTTTTCTATTAATTAAAGCTTTTTCGAGAGAGAAATTTTTGTTGGGGGTATAAAATAAGCTTTTGTAATTTTTTAAATATTTTTCGAAAACTGTCAAGTAGCCAATTAAGTCGTAACGCCCTCACAGGGCCGTGGTTTGGGACTAATACTTCTATTTTGTAAGAAATATATACAGCATGAGGTAATAATATTATATCTGTGACTATGACTATATTATTATATTATAATACAAATTAATTTACAAGCTTACACTCACAGAAGCAATCAAAATATTTAAATTCTATGTAACTGTGGAACGCAAGCAAAAGTTTTGGCGCTAACGACGGCGTCTAATTGCCCCCTTGTAATTAAATTATTTTTTTGTAAAAGGAAATGTCATTAAAAGATAATGAAAATATAATAGCCATGTTAGCCGCGACTATAGCCGTAGCATTAAACAAGAAACTAACATTATGTGAAATTTAATACTAATTTTAATTTCATAACTTATTACAACATCCAGGTCATTGTGGCGGATCCACATTAATTATCACCATTAATAAGTTAATAAAGTTTTAGCACAACGATCAAGTTGACGCTATAGAGAAAAGTAATATAACGTAATGGGCACTTTCTAACACCGGCTCTGATAATGAAAAAGTACTTTTTTATACTTCGAATAATGTTGAAACTCCATTTTGGCGGCGGAGAGTAAATACAATTTAAGTAAAATAATGATTTTGAAAGAAAAAAATTGCAAGACGTTCTATAGAGTGTTTTTTATATTAGTGTAGTTACAATGTTTTTTCTACAATATGTTCTTATCATGGACCTAAAGATCAATGGTTCTTATAAATGAACTAGGTATATTTATCTTCTCTATCTTATCTTTATCTTTGCTAGAACTGAAAAGGGGTCGGAATATAGAGACTTATGCGCCATGGGAGTCACCGGTGACAGACAAACAATAACATTTCAATTGTGTCTGTTTTTGTAACAGTCAACTTGTTAGGTCCTTTGAAAAATTACTATGTAGATTAAATTATTTTTCTTAATGTTTGGTGAAATCCTTCCGGCCATAAGGATACCCTACCCCCAAAAGGGAGACGAGTGGGGCGAGGTCATGTATGGCAACAAGACATTGTTGCCGTACATATCTTGAGACATCAAGCATTTGGGTAGTAGGTTGAACTTGCCGGTTCTTCTCAATATAAGGTCCCTTACACCTAGATCTCGTAGAAACCTTAACATGGACTAATTATAAAAGTCGGCATCAAGTGAAAGTCGGCATAAAGGAACCAAACTCAAAGAAACTTGAAACAACGGCATAAGGGTAATCGTTGTATGATATTTCAGTAAAGTCGACAAACAGGGAACCTCGGCACACGGGTCCTAACTCACTGATACAGCGTATTGACTGTCACAAGGGCGCAATTAGGTACTTGTAGTCTCAAGTGAATAAATACATGCAAACGTTCATTTAGGACTGTTGTTCCCAAAGGGTTTTTTAGAGACTAGGCAATAAGGAATGCAAAAGCGTTGCATTGCAAGTCCACGTTTCACCAAATAACAACTGCACATGTGCTCAGAACAGCAAGTGGTGAGCACATCGTGTTTATGCTGTTAGATGTATGTGCAGTCTTTAGTCCATTAGTCGCCTTTCACGACACCCAACAGATATTTAATAGATAGATGGGTTGGTTTTCTTATCATAATGATCCGCCACCACACCCCTCACACAGCTAAACTCATTTAAATCAAATTCATTCAATTAAAAAAAATCTTCTAAATTGTTTTCGAGTCTGGTTGTTTTTATGTTTATGTATATTTCCGTCATCTAGTTAACAATTCAGATAAGTTTCAAAAGAAGCTTTAGCTTTCGCGTCACCCGCGCTATCGCAAAATCTGACATAAGTCTCCTAATGAACTTCAAAGCAAAATCAATCATATAAATATTTAAAATTAGAACAATTCTGCTTTGAAGTTTTAGACCCAGTAATTTGATAAAAGCAATGTTTTTATTCTGCGAAATGTAGTAAACCACCACGCGCTTGTGTTAAAAATTAAAATTTACTTTTTAAGATGGGGACCTGCGGAATATCAATATAAATATTTTCATGTAAGGATTATTGTTTCATGCGTAAAACTAAGAAAGTTGTCGAAAAAAAAATGTTTTTAGGAGTCATTACATTTATGTATTGTTTGTTATTTGTTTTAAATTTCAACATGGCCACAACCTTGTGCAACGGTCAGGCTAACTTACGTAAGTTCTTTTAATGTATTTAACTAATTCAGCGCATAGTACAAGTAACTTAAAAATACGTAAATTTTCACAATTTCGTGCAGGATCCCCTTAACCATTCTTTTCATTTTGTTAACAGAGAAGTGGCGCTGCTGGTCAGCGAAGGGGTGACGACAACATCGGTGAGACAGAATATCGGCAGGATTATCTGCCACGAGAACATGCACATGTGGTTCGGCAATGAGGTCGGCCCGTTCTCCTGGACCTACACTTGGCTCAACGAGGGCTTCGCTAATTTCTTTGAGAACTTTGCCACGGACTTGGTAAGGACTGGATACATTGATATATATCTTATCTTATCTCAGCCCAGCTTATCTCATCTTATCCCAACACACCTAATCTCGTTGTATCGTATCTTATCTTATCTTAGTGGGGCCTGCAGAGGTCTCCCTCTTGCAGTTGCACGTCGACCCATTTTTTTTTATACTAAGCCCGGCAAATGACCCCACTCCACCTGATGTTAAGTGGAAATGATGTCCAGGCGCGAGGACAACTGGTGCAGCGTAAGAGACGTAGCATCAGTCACCCTCACTCTGCCGGCCCACAAAGTGCTTCTTCACGCCTCGTTTGAAGGACCCTATGTCATAGGTAGGAGGGAATACGTGTGGTGGTAGACTATTCCATCTTTTGGAAGTGCGGCAAAGAAACGAGTCACCAAATTTCTTTGTGCGTGATGGAATATTAGAGACTGTAAATTAGTGAAGGAGGGATGAGGTGAAAGAGTTCTTCAGAGCACTCGCCATGGTATAAACGGTAAAAGATGCTGAGTGACGCAATATCTCTACGCAATTGCAAAGGCTCGAGAGTTTTAGTGACCTCCGCATTGCCGATAATGCGCACAGCGCGGCGCTGCAATCTGTCCAAGGCATCGAGAAGGTACTTTGCGGAGCCGTGCCAAAGGTGAGAGCAATACTCCACGCAAAACCGCACCTGTGTCTTGTATAATAGACACAACGCACAACTGACCACGCGGGTAGAGCCGTTCATGACTTCGCTTTGGCCTACAGTCTGTCCCAATTGGTAACCGAGCCAACACGGGTTCCAGATGTGGAGGGCCATGCACCTTCTTTATTGGACCTTCTGCTGACCTCGCACCCAGACGGCTATCAAGTTTCTGTTGATGCACCACTAGGCTCATCAGACCACTGTCTGATTCGCAGCAATGTGCCTCTCACAGAAACTTCAAAACCGCAACCAGCGGCTAGCCGTCGAGTCTGGCATTATAGGTCGGCGGACTGGGATGGGATGCGAAGCTTCTTTGCGTCCTACCCGTGGTGGCGAGTTTGCTTCTCGCTGGATGATCTTGATGTCGCCGCTGACTCTGTCGTTGATGTGATACTGCAGGGAATGGAACTTTTCATTCCAAACTCTGTGGTTCCCATCGGCGGCAAGTCCCAACCATGGTTTGGTCGTTGCTGCAAAATGGCGTCTCGCCAAAAGCGACAGCATTACCAAGCCTGGGCTAATGCGGTGTCATCAAAGGATCCAAACACCAGTGCGCTCAGAAAGAAGTACAACTTTGCCGCCAGATCCTTTAAGAAGGACATTGCCAAGGCGAAGTCATCATTCATAGGTAGAATTGGCGAGAGGCTAGTGCGTCTTCCTTCGGGGACGCGTGCGTTCTGGTCTCTCGCCAAAGCTATCTTAGGGAATTTTTGTCAGCCGTCCCTACCACCATTGCACAAGACCGATGACTGCCTGGCCTATACTGCAAAGGAGAAAGCCGATCTCTTGGGCTCTCTTTTCGCATCAAACTCGACCTTGGACGATGGGGAAAACTCTCCACCAACCATACCGCATTGCGCTTGTACAATGCCAAACGTTCAGTTCCTGCAAAGGTCAGTTCGTAAGGCTCTTTTTTCCCTTGATATCCATAAGGCGAGTGGCCCAGATGCAGTTCCACCCATTGTGCTTCGGACGTGTGCTCCTGAATTGGCACCAGTTCTAACGCGCCTTTTCCAGCTCTCTTACACCACTGGCGTCGTCCCGAGCTTTTGGAAGACAGCCCTTGTGCACCCGATTCCAAAAAAAGGCGATCGCTCAGATCCGTCTAACTACAGGCCAATAGCTATTACCTCTTTACTCTCCAAAGTAATGGAGTCCATTATAAACCGCCAGCTCTTAAGGTACCTAGAAGAGAACCAGCTACTAAGTGATCGCCAGTATGGTTTTCGTCGCGGTCGATCGGCTGGTGATCTTTTAGTGTACCTTACTCACCGATGGGCGGAGGCAGTCGAGAGTAAAGGGGAGGCACTGGCAGTTAGCTTGGACGTAGCGAAAGCTTTTGACAGGGTATGGCACAGGGCTCTTTTCTCTAAACTTCCATCATACGGGCTTCCTGAGAAATTGTGTTCATGGGTTGCCAGCTTTCTTACTGGGCGTAGCATCAGAGTCGCAGTCGACGGTTCGTGCTCCGACATGAAGCCCGTGAATGCTGGAGTCCCGCAGGGGTGTGTGTTGTCCCCTACTTTGTTTCTTCTGCATATCAATGACATGCTGCATAACAACAGCATTCATTGCTATGCGGATGACAGTACTGGGGATACGCTCTACACCGGGCGAGCTAATATTTCTCTGGAAAGCGTCATCGAGAGCCGGAATAAACTTGTGACTGACACCGAGAACATGTTAAGTCATGTCTCGGATTGGGGCCGACATAACCTAGTCCGCTTTAACCCCTCCAAAACACAAGTTTGCGCATTTACCGCGAAAAAACATCCCTTCGTCGTACCTCTGAACTTTGAGGGAGCTCCCCTTGATACCAATCCGATTATTGGAATCCTTGGCGTCGATATTTCGAGTGACGTTCAGTTTCGTGGTCATTTGGAAGGTAAAGCTAAATTAGCTTCGAAAAAGCTGGGTGTGCTTAATAGAGCGGGTCAGTATTTCACGCCGGCCCACCGTTTACAACTGTATAAAGCACAGGTCAGGCCGCATATGGAATACTGCTCCCATCTCTGGGCTGGAGCACCCCAATACCAACTCCTTCCATTTGACCGCATTCAACGCAGAGCTGCTCGAATTGTCGGCGACGTGGTTATTTCAGGTCGGCTCGATCCACTGGCTCTTCGGAGAGACGTTGCGTCTCTCTGTATATTGTACCGTATATATCATGGGGAGTGTTCTGAGGAATTGTTCGGCTTGATCCCTGCCGCTAATTTCCTTCACCGCACTACACGCAATCGACTGTCATTCCATCCACATCACCTTGATGGATGGCGGTCTACTACTGTGCGTTTTTCAAGAAATTTCTTGCCTCGAACTACAGTGTTGTGGAACCAGCTCTCGGCGGCGGTATTTCCGGACCGTTACGACTTAGGGATCTTCAAGAAACGAGCCTATTCCTTCCTTAAAGGCCGGCAACGCGCCTGCGATTCCTCTGGTTTCGCGGGTGTCCATGGGCGGCGGTGATTACTTTCCATCAGGTAACCCGCTTGCTCGTTTGCCTCCTTCTGCTATAAAAAAAAAAAAAAAAAAAACTGATCAGGCGTGAAGAATCACCGCACCTTGTTCAGGACACCGAGTTTACGTGAGGCATTTTTAATAACGGTTTTGATGTAGTCCTTTTGGTTCAGATCGCAGCGGATATCCATACCGGGCATGTTAATACTGCTCTGCAGGCCTAGAGATGCTATAATTTGTGCGACCCCGTTCTATCACTCTGCCTCCTCACTGAAAATAATTGCCTTATGCTTGGCAATGTCTTTGTGGGCGAAGAGCCTAAAATCTGGTGCTGGTTTCGGGTAGGCCGATACCAGCAAATTTAAGCTTGGTAAATATTATTAAATAAATGACTTATTGCAAAAAAATCAAACATATAGACATAGAAAATCTCTTTCTTTAACCGATGCTGAAAAAGTAATAAAAATCGGTCCAGTTCTGAAGGACACATTGGACTTCGAAACGTCGTTTTTCTGTGTTTTGTATGAGAATTTTGCATGCCACTTCCACGTAGTGTTTCCTCTTAACGACTGCCATATTATACGAAACAACCTGGACTATTTGGATTATGAATTGTAGCGAAGATTTGATTTAAGTGATGGAGGTATTTGCCAAACAGTTCGACAATATATATTTTTATTATTATTATTTTAGCCATGGTCGTCCTACTGCAGGGCAAAGGCCTCCCTTCCCTTTTTGCACTCTTCGCGATTAAGGGCTCTTGATGGCCAGTATTTGCAGAAGGAGTCTGCTCGTCCCGCGATCTCCTTGTGGGCCTGCCGAGTCGTCTCCTGGCATCGCGTGGCATCCACATAGTCGTGGTTTTCGCTCAAATCTCGTCCAACATTCGACAGATGTGTCCGGCCCAGTTCCATTTCAGACTAGCGGCTTTTTGTCCAACATCAGCGATTCGGTTTTTGGAGCGCAGTATTGTGTTTTTGACGCGGTCTAACAAGAAATAAGCTATAATCATATTTTTAAATTTTTTACAATTAGCACATGCACATGACCGATGTAGCGGTGGGCACCAACTGCTTCTCATTTGATTGAATGCTGCGCCATCGAGCTAGGTACTTCATGTCTCGTAACTTAAAGACTCCATTGAATGCGTAGGTCAATCCGCAATGGCGTATGATGGACCAGTTCGTGATCGCCATGCAGAACGTGTTCCAATCAGACGCGGTGCTGAGTGTCAACCCGATGACGCATCCAGTGCATACCCCCTCGCAGATCCTGGGCACCTTCAACGCTGTCGCGTACCAAAAGTGTAAGTGTAGTAATAAAAATAATTAATAGCTTTATTTGTCTCAAACAGAAAATAAACGGTTCACAGAAGGAGTTACTTTTAATTTACCGCCTCTGTGGTTTAGTTACTAAGCCAACGGTCTTAGACCCCTAGGGATCGGTTCCCGATAATAGGTTTTTTAATACCTAGTTTATCTGTAGGATCAAGGAGTCTCTGACAAAAAGTATTTGGGTGTTTTGTATCTAATTAGTTATAACATGTATGCAAACTGCGGCTGTGACGGGTGCGAAGCATGTATGTTAAATTGTTCCACTAACTTATTAAAAACTTCTTAATATGTAAGAAAATTACAACAGAGGCATGTTTACGGAGTACAAATAATCTTTGTGACTAAACTGGGAAAAACTCATCCGTATCAAGGTATTTTTGACAGATTTATCTTTGTTTCGGTCGGCATCGCCTGATTGTTGGAGTACAGCTCACACAATTTATCTACTGTCGTGACGTAGTTTACAATCGGTCTGCATTCCTGCCTCAAAAATTATTCAGTTTTTAGAAAGAACTATGTTTACGTTCTAATTTCTCCGAGATTCTTTGTCACTTTTATTGCTTTTCGCAACATACTTTCTTAGAAAAAAGGCTTTACATCTGTTCTTCTCCTCAAATATTTAGATTTAGGCTGTACTGGTCAAACTCAAACTCAAAATATATTTATTCAATAAATTAAATTATTAAGTAATTTGAATCGTCCAAATTTTTAACCTACCACCCATTCAGGACGTCATTTTTTAACTGTGGCAAAGAACGGGCGCAAGAAACCACCCGGTCAGTTTCGTCAGTCAGTTTTGATACCGAGTTTGAAATTCCTAGACCACTTGCAACAGTACTGTCGAAGGCGAAATAATTGCTTGTACCAAATTTTCTATTTTCATTTTGAACAAATTCTGTTTTTTCTTTTTATCAATTCTTGTGTGTTCTAAATTAAAACCAAAAATAAATATTAATTTATAATAATTATACTCATATACTTACCTAATGATTTTAATGTCAATTATATCCTGTTAATTAATATTTTTATTGAAAATAATTTTATAACACAGTTAGAAACATAAATTTTACAAGTAATTAATACTATTTATTTATTCAGCTGGTTCCGTGATTCGGATGGTCCAACACTTCATGACGCCTGAAGTCTTCCGCAGAGGTCTCGCACATTACATCAGAAACATGTAAGTTTACAATGAGTAAAGAGTACCTTCAACTTAGATTGAGCCTTAAGCATAAATGGGTAGAGAAACGCAAATTTGACATGCTTGCTTTATAGGGTTCTCAGAGACTGTTAAAAATTTTGAAAATGCCCTCCAGATAATTTTTGTAACCCACCAAAACTAAAAGGCTCCTAGGATAAGTACAATTCATTCCAGAAAGTGGAAAGTGACTACTATGAGCGAATGACATACTCAATAGAAAAGCACTTAATAATTAGGTACTTCAATTTTGCCGCTCAATAGAATTCATCACAAGTACACTCGAGGGGATTACATTAAAAGGTCTTCATTTCGTTCTCTATTCAGGTCTCGTCGCGCTGCTCAGCCATCGGATCTCTACAGCAGCTTGCAGATTGCCTTATCTAGCTCCAGCCACACCATCCCCTACACCATCTCAACTATTCTGACCAGATGGACCACTCAGGGAGGTTTCCCAGTACTGACCGTCACCAGGTCTGGGAGTAACGCTGACTCTATTGTATTTGAACAGGTAACTTTATACTTACATATTTTTTCATGGGTATTTTTGGTTAGAGTAGAAAGAAGGCATTACCGGCATTCTTAATTCTATATTACCAACTGCATCATGACTGTACGGTCTACTTTTTAGGTACCCGTGAATAGCTTCTATGAGTAAACCATTCAACAAAAGACTAAACTAAGTATCTTAGTATACCTACCTAGTATCCAATAAGTCAGTGACTTTGACAAAAAAATCTTTAGGCGAGCTATTACATTATTTAATTTGTATAAAACTGAACAAGACATTTGACTGCTGATGAATACAGCAAAAGCTGTCTTGAAATTCAAACTCAAAACATTTTTTTTTAAGTTTTTTTGATTAGTCCTAAATTATTTTGTCTACTATCACCTACTTGTGTCCTTAGCTGAAGTGACAAAATTAAGATTACTTTGATGAATAAGCTTCATCCTTCCAGGAACGTTTCCTCACCGACCGCTCGCTGGAATCTACGGACCGCTGGCACGTCCCAGTCAACGTGGTACTCTCGACTGACCCTGACTTTTCAGACACCAGCCCAAACGGTTGGGTGGCCCCCAGCTTCCCTGCGACGTCACTAGACGTCCCTGGAATCTCCGAGGCGACGTGGTTCATCGTCAACAAGCAACAAACTGGTAGATAAGACATTGTTACTCATATGATCATCTCAGTAAGTTTTTTTTTAATCCACAACGGGTAAGCGCTTGGCCTTCATCTCACCTGATGGCAAGTGACGATAAAGCCGAAGGTGGAAGCGCGCTTCACCCGGAATCCTCAACCACTGAGGAACTGGCTATCTTATCTCAAACTGTCGGAACACAACAATGCTTTTAAAATCGTTGTTAAGGTGGCAGACTTAGATAAGATGGTGGTAGCTAGCCAGGCGGACTTAACAGACCTACCACCAACCAAACCGAGCACACAAAAATGTACCCCCCGCTGGGAATCGAACCCGGGACCTCTGGGTCTAAAACCGGTGGCTTAGCCACTAGACCATAGAGGCGGTTAAAGTTGATCGTTGATTAAGTCAGTAACATCTTTTAAATGTCCTAAGACGAATCCTTAGACGCGCAACATGTGAGTCATAAGAGGTGCCTCTCGTCAGTCCATAAATTCCCTACTGCTGGACACAAGCCTTACTACACGGACAACAGTACCATGGGGAAATTAAGCCATTACCGGTGGTAACGCTGGCCCAATGCGGGTTGGTTGCTACTAAAGAAGTTTTAAACTACTCCTTTGATAAAAGCATGTATTTTATAGTCTTCTTTCTATCTGCCCTTACTCTTATCCTAGATCTTCTCTTCTCTTCTCTGTTGGATATCAAACAGTTAGTCGAACGTCGTGTAATGCCATGCTATAGTTAAAAACTGGCACACTATTTTAGGCACTATTCTCTTTGACCAGGATACTACAGAGTGAACTACGAAGAAGAGAATTGGAGAGCTTTGGCCGAAGTCCTGAACTCATCTCATACTACCATCCACGTACTGAACCGAGCCCAGCTAATCGATGACTCCTTCAACCTTGCTAGAAACGGACGCTTGGTGAGTACTAACGGCCTTGCCGCTATGAGCGGAGCGGCGAGCGGATTCTTTGACCATTACGCGTTGTACTACGGAAGTTTCAGTCAATGGTCATAGAAAGGACGCAATGAACAAAGTATCCGCCCGCCACTCCGCTCACAGCGGTAAGATTGTGGTTGAGCCGTAAGACCTAAGTACTTTGATTTACTTTGATTCCTGTAGTTACATTGGACACAGCTATAGATTCTAAAGAAGCTGTTTAAATGGACACCCAGCATTCTAGGCTTCTCTAATGCGACTACTTCCAGAATAATGCTATAAGTTTTTTTCATGTAGAGACATCTTTAAGGAACAGGAGCTTTGTTTAATGTACCTTTAAGTCAATTTTAATATATTTTAATTGTTTAATTGTGTTGAAATTAAAAGAAAGAACAGAACTCTTAAACACTAAATAGGGAAAATGCGAATTGAGAAAAAATGTCTGCACTTGTTGATACGTAACTTTAAAGTATTTTACACAAACCTACCTAATTGATAAACATTGTCACGTCGCGGAGGAAACGGAGGAGTGTGACACGATGAGGAGAAGTAGAATGAAGATAACAACACAATGAGTTCAGACGTATATTATTTTAAATAAATGGTTTGTTATTATATGAAGCACAATTTAAGCGTTAGTACACACACGACTAGGTAAAGGTTTAGCTTATAACTTATTATTATTATCAGGACGTATGCCTGGAACTGCCTAGTTATAATAATGCACTGTTCGCAATAACAATAATTCGGAAGTAAAACAATAATTAGAAGGAGCTCATTCTAGCTCCGCGGATGAATCTGAACTGAATTTACATCAAAGAGTAGAGCTATAATGAAAACAAAGGCTTTAGACAGAGAATGCAAGTAAATATTTGAATTTGAAATTTAAAACTAAATGTAAAAGAACGTCATTCACAAAGAAGGTCACAAAAACCAACAAGGCTTTAGTTGCCTTGTTACAACATAATAGGATACAGCTCAACATCACATTCCATTGTTTATCTTTTATCGATCTGACTTTTGAAATTGATAATGTGAGTAAAGTGTTTAAAAAGACAAACGTGAGTCAAAAGAATGAATCACATTTAAAGTTGCATTAGCCTAATTTTAATATAAAGCATTTGACGATCTCCGTGGTCGAGTGGTTAGCGCGCTCTGAGGTCCCGGGTTCAATTCCCGGTCGGGTTTATTTTTTTATTTATTTATTCAAAATCCAGCTCTATTTACATTTATTAACATTACTTGAAACAATGGAACTAACAGCCAATAACGGATTTTATATACGTTAACGTTTTTTATACGTCAACTCGAATAAGCAAAGCATTTAACTTTATAAACTAGAGCTCAATGAAGCAACGATTACAGTCTATTGGATTCGTACCTTCCTGAGTGTATAAGTTCTTTCCATCCGACTATTTGTCTGGAAGAAATCGCTAAACAGCGATAAAACCGACAAATTGTAATGTATTGTAATTTAGAGAAAAACTGTTTTTCTAAAATGATTTCGAGTCTAGGTGTTGTTTCTGTTTATTTATATTTACATCGTTATCTTCGAGTTTTAAAAGAATACTCATCTTGGTCTAGATAATTGGAGTAAGCGTAAACAAATTTATTATTTAATTTATTTATTTATTTATTTATTAATTTAATAATATTTTCGCATTTTCTTTCTTACATTGAAACGCTTCTATCCGGACACGACACGTTAAATTAGTTTTGGAGTTTAATAAACAGCCAAAATTAAACAAAAATTATAAAGTTATTTCTAACTAAATTATATGATGTTTATTAACACTTTAATAGGTTTTCTTATGTTAAATTATTTTGACGTTACTAAAATCTATCTATAATATACTACAAATAGGTGAAATTGCGATGGAGAAAGGATAATTAGAATCAAACATGGCAGATAGGCAATACATTTTATATATTTTATTATTCAAGTTTACAATTTACTAAGCTGACTCTCCGACCCCAAAGTTATTCCATATCACTTCATGTAACTTGCCCCATCCGCTTGCCGTAGAGATCTGAACTAAATCAAAACTCGCATTGAATATTCCATACCGACGAGATTGAATAACATCCCCATTCACTATGACCACGGCTAGGTACTATATCAAAACTTACGTGAGTAAACTTAGATTTATATTGCATTATTTTAAAAGTAGCTTGCACAAGAGCTATAAATTTATTAGCAATAAGCAGGTATTGAAACTGTATCAAGTAAGCATATAATTGGTTAATTGGTAATGTTTAAGGTACACATACAGACTAATACGCAACATTTTACATGTTAGAGATCGCCTAATCTAAAACTGAACGCCCCTCCACTAAACGTAGCTGTAAGAGAGAGGGAGTGAGAGGAAATATTTATTGCAAAACTTAACATGTGTGCGGGCGGCGATTTTGCTGTGCACTTTGACTGATCCCCGCACAAATAGGTCAACTAATCGTGTGTCCATACAACTACTTTGTACGACAACGTAAACTTAATGGAAGGGCGTTTAGTTTAAGATTAGACGATCTCTACTTACAATAAATCTGTAATCCCAATTACAAATCGTAAACAGCACTGAGAAAATTAAATAATTACCAGAGGTAGGCATATATGATATCGTATAATTATACTCTACTATTTACCTTATAAAACAATGTGATCTGATTGACAGTGTCGCGTAGCGGTGAAAGAATACTACCACCCCCTCTCTTCCCTTGGGTGTCGTAAAAGGCGACTAATGAACTAAGGACTGCACATACACCCAACAGCTTAGAGCGGCGATGGGCTCAACACCTGTCACGCTGACCACATGTGCAGTCGCTATTTTGCGAAAAGTGGACTGCTTTTGTTGTCCTCATTACCTAGTCTCTGACTAACCCTTCGGGGATAATAGTCTTAATTATATATACTGTGTAGGTATGTATCTGATTAATGCAGCAAAAATTTAATCTTGTTGTTCTAACTGTTCATACTCATCCCGAGCGAAACGGAAGCAGTATTTTAAAGGTTCATAAATGCTCGGTCACGCCTACGCGTACATTCGGTGACTACAACGCCCGGTATCCCGCAAACTTTTTCTTAATAATAAATCAAAACATCATTCCGTTCTTTAATCTGTAAACACTGAAATTGTGGACGTCAAAAATAAATTGCTAAAATGAGTGATGTACCTACATCTTTTGGGACAATTTATGATTGTTGGGTAATATTATCATCGTTGGTAATTTTTATCGTCAACTTTTATTTGAAGGCTTCGTCGCCTTTAATTATACTGTTTATTTATTTGTTTTGCATGTAGCTCAATGGTTAAGGCGTTCGGCTTGCAATCTTGCCAGTTAAGAAAGTAAGAAAAAAAAAACATTTATTAACCACACAAACGCCAGCGTGGTGTTTTATAGGCAGACCTCATTGCCTGATCACAGACTAACTCTTTGGGAAAAATAGTACTGAAAGTATGTATGGCAATTGGACGCTGTTTAAATCATCTTTTAAAGAACGTGAGAGGCCTCTGTTGATAATGTAAGGGCCGAAACTACTGGAAACTACGGCCTTTCGGCCGTACAAGAAGCACTTTTGTACGGGCCCGCGCAGGTACCCTGCTTTTAAAAAAAATTATACCCGTTATTGCATTGAGTTAATATGTACTACGTACTAGAGAAGACATCTCAACTAGATTGTTTGCAACACGCGTTAGAGCCAGCTCGCTCCACCTCTATTAGTCTGTGGTAGGCGCTAGATGCAAATACACACATCAAAAGTGTCTAGGGATCAAGCATTTTTATGCGGATTTCTTGAGATTGAGATGTGGCTTTGTAATAAATTTATGATTTTATAAATTTATATGGATCCTTTTTGGTGCATTTCATAATTTGAAACAGGAACTTTCAATCAATTTCTAGTAAAAGATGAAAATCAGCTGTCAATATTTTCCCTATAAAAACATACAACGCATTGAAGACATTATTAGTGCTACTGTTTCCCTACTACTGATTAAACCCAACGTTATTATGGAGCGGCGACGTCATTTAAGCAGGGAAGAAATGCTCAGAGCCGTGGGAATGATAGAAGCTGGTTCCCGGCAACGTACTGTGGCTTTAGCTCTGAATACAAGTCAGAGTGTTATCAGTCGACTTTGGACACGTTACCGAAGCACTGGTACCGTGGCTGAGCGCCATGGAGGACGGTATCGCTGCACCACACGGAGACAAGACCGATACATTCAAATCACAACTCGAAGAGCTCCAACAATAACCGCCATGATGTTAGCCGTGAGGCTTCATCACTCTTCAGGGAACTTAATTAGCGACCAAACAGTCAGAAACCGCTTGCATGAAGTGAACCTTCATTCCCGAAGACCGCTAAGGGTACCACCTATAGCAATGCACAATCGTAGGATTCGATATCAATGGGCTCTTGAACACAGAAATTGGGCAGAAGAACAATGGCGTTTCGTGTGCTTTTCTGATGAGTCTCGTTTTGGTATGAGACCGGATACAAGACGTATACGACACTGGAGAACCCCTGGATGCCAACAGCGATTAAAATCCTGCCAGTAAGTCCATCCTTATAGTGGTGGAACCATCATGGTATGGGCGGGTATTTGGATCGGCGGAAGAACTGAGTTGATTTGGATCAGAGGCAACCTCAACGCTCAAATTTATGCTGAGACGATTGTATCAGACGTCATCGTTCCTCTACAAGTGCAAATCGGTCCCTTATTTCAGTTAATGCATGATAATGCACGACCGCACACCGCAAGAGTTGTAAGACAGACTCTCGCCGCAGCTAACATCAATGTCATGCCCTGGCCTGCTCAGTCGCCAGACTTGAACCCGATTGAGCATGCATGGGATATGCTACAGAG
The DNA here is from genome assembly GCA_963921215.1 of Scoparia ambigualis. Classification (NCBI taxonomy): domain Eukaryota; kingdom Metazoa; phylum Arthropoda; class Insecta; order Lepidoptera; family Crambidae; genus Scoparia; species Scoparia ambigualis. The sequence goes on from OY992511.1 coordinate 4,702,116, forward strand.
AAGAGCTCTGCCGAATATGGAGGGTATCCAGTCGCAAGAAGACCTTTTTTTGTTGTTGCAACGAACATGGGCGGCCATTCCACAGCGTGATTTGGATGAACTCATTTTGAGTATGCCAAACCGATGTTCTTGTGTTGTTAGTGTTCGCGGTAGAAACACGGATTATTAATTGTTTAAGTTACCCAATAAAATTTTAAAGAAAACTGTTAGTTTCAGTCTTTTTTTCGAACTTTAATGTTAGTGGTTCAAATGTCAAAAATCCCTTTATTAGGAAAATGGCAAATTTCTTTATTAATGCAAAGGTGACTTGGTTTATCGTTACTGTAGAGTGTAGACAAACGAAAACACTTTATTTGATGAATCTTTAAAGAAAATTTAAATTAATATCAATCAGGAGAAAAGTTATTGCAAAAATATATGTTGATCCCTAGACACTTTTGATGTGTGTACGTGTGTAATTCTGTGTTCTGTTTAATAAAAATATGCCTTCATGTGTGCTAAGGTACTATTTAAAAAACTCAGGAAACACTAATAAAAACAATGGAATCACTTTTCACATGTAAGTACGCATTTTTACGCAAATTAACGTTTTAACATGCATTTGACAAATTATTTTATCGAATTGCCAGCCATGAAGCGGCGGCCATGTTTCGGTAATAGCATTGCATAGAGTAACAATAATTACTAGGGTTGGAATTATGATGGCAGTTTGATTGGGGATTTCGTCATAATTATTAAACTTAGAATTAGAAATTTTTGATAAGTACTCCCAAAAAATTTTTTCTGAAAAAAAATTAAACTAAACGGCAGAAACTTACTAAACTTGTAATTATTCTAAGGAAATTAAAATATTTTGTTACCATTGAAATACTTTTTTTATTTATTTCTCATACCTATATTGGACTCAAATACAATTTTTAATCTCATCTCAATAATGCTTGAAAAATTTGAGCATCTGAATATTTGATACTCAGTAATATTTTTACTGTACCTACTTAAATAAATATTTATCTGAAATAATTGAAAAAGATTATTATTATTATTATGAAATGTTTTAACTTAATTATTTACTTACTTTTATTTTTGTCATTAATTTACTTATTTTCATTTAAATATTACAATTAACAACAATCAACAAATATAAAAACTAACATGTTAGTTTTTCAACAACATTATCTTACAACTCGGTAATAAAACTGTATAAACAGTGTGTCGCATCTGCGCGCTTAGACATTTCTATGACAACTAGGTAAGCCCCGCACTACGGTACAAGTATCATGTCATTGATAGCTGTGCACATTTTTTTGTATGGGACGTCTTCTCTAGTTAATTTATCTCAATGGGTTATTGTTGTATTAAATCTAGACATCTAAAGAACGTTTCCTCTTCCAGAATTACGCGCACCCACTGCAGCTCGCGTCCTACTTGAGGAGTGAGCTGGATTACATACCGTGGGCATCTGCTAATGCTGCCTTCAACTACCTCGACGTGGTACTCAGCGAGACCGACATCTACGGACAGTTCCAGGTAACGTTTCATCGAAACATCATCGTCATCATCAGCCTAGACTGCAATACATAGACCTCTCCAAGAGCTGGATGAGAGTCGCCGCGAATCGTACTCAGTGGCTTTCTCTTGGAGGTATTTACTGAATTATAATTGTTTTGCATAAAAATTTGTATAATGATTATGATTTGATCTGACCGATTTCGGTCATGGCGACAAAGTCGACAGACACTCGTTTGTATATATACCTACCCTAGCTGCCAAGCCACCCAAGCTCTATATTATTAAAAGTATGTATAAAATTTAGTTAGGAAATCTAGTTGGTATACAGGATGTTCGGTAGTAAGTTTATAATTCAGCAACTGCCATCCTAGGTCGAATAGCATTAATTTGCAGTTCATATGGAACAGTTGCATATTATTCGTAATTTTATAGTTACTTTTATGGATAATTAGTTAATATTTTTTGAAATGAAACACTTATTTCGAATCTAATTCGCGTTTATTAGATTTTATTACATCTAGATTATTACATTTTAGGGTTTTGATTTTAGTCCTGACGACGTTTCGAACCCTTTACAGGGTCCGTGGTCACAGGGAGTTCACAGGGGTATGAACATGGCTTAAAATGGTTGTTCTTTGCACTTGATAGGAGCCTAGTTGCAGAATCATACGAGTATACCTATTACCAAAACCATGTTTATTGGTTTTTGTAAAATGTGAAGATCGGATTCTTAGTTTTTTTTGTCAAAATAACCGTCCGTTGTTTCAGAATTACGTGCTAGAGTTGACAGCGCCTTCCTACGAGCGGCTCACGTTCACAGCGGGCGATAACGACGAGTTCGTGACAGCGTACCACAGGAACATCATCTTGGACATCAACTGTAGATACGGCAACAGCCACTGCGTCAACACTTCCATTGAGCTGCTCGAGCAAGTCAGGGAAAACGGTTAGTCTTTGTGGTTTACGTGCATACATACACTTCCTGTTATCCCCAAAGGGTTAGGCCAGGTCCTGAGTCACGGCGCATCGCGCAGACGTAATCCGGAGCGCACAAAACAAATACTCGACATGCAAGAACCTGTCCGAACTGCGAGCGGGAGCGCCTACATACATTATTCTTACGCTCCGCAATCCGCCTGCGCGATGCGCTGTGACTCAGGACCTGGCCTTATGGGCAAAGAGGACCGCAAAAAAAATGCACACAGATAACCTACTACCACAATCCACGATTCACTAGATAATAACTGCACATGTGTTCAGCGTGATAGGTAGAGAGCCCACAGCCACCGCAGCTTTTTTTACGTAATGTATGAAAAATAATCACCGTCCCCCATGGACACCCGCAAAACTAGAGGAGTCACAGATGACCGACCTCGAGGAAGGAGTAGGATCTTTAAGGAGTTGGAATTGTGAGGGGGGAGGGAAAGGGAAAAGATTGGCCTCCGGTCCTTTTGCTGTTGGATGTATTTGGCCGTCACGCTGCTGTGGCTTGTGTCGTAATACTTCTCACATCTCGCGACCCCACCATAGCCACGGCCGGCGCCGTACTCGCTCGCCCGCAGCGTCACCAGACATATACGTCAGTGGACGCATGTGTCCCAATAAATTATTTATATCAAATACAGTTAAGTTAAAGCTATCGAAGCAGTCTTTTTAATCAGCAAGGCTGCCTTCGTTAAGTTCTAAAACATCTATTCATAAATAAGCAACCCACTTATTACCTTACTTTTTTTTACCCACGAATATGCATTGACGCATACCCACCGGACTGGGCGCCTAGTAGGTTATTTCGGGCTCGTCTAAACGGTCCTCGCAACGCCAACCTACTGGCCATAAGGAACCAGGCACCCCGGACGTGAAGTGTATTTATGATCCAAAATAATAAGGTTGCGGTTAAATGTAATTAGGCACGTTGGTCGTAATATGAACATGGATTAAAAGCTTTCAAGAGTCGGTAAGCCACAATACCAGTAGGCGTATGTTTAATTAGTGGGAGAGTAGGTATGAATTTTGTATCTACCACATTTTTTTTGTTATGATTTAAATTTATTTTAATGTATGTTAATAATATATTATAGTGGTACTTTCTTCTTTTTGCTACAATTAAATTCAAAATAAATTTATCTAAGTTATCTTTATCCAATATTGTATTAATTTGTAATGCTTTTTATGATTATGATTTTTGATTTGAGATTCCATCTTTTTATAAATTATAGAAAAATAAATCTTCTGAACATCTTTAGCGATAGCGTGTGCTAATCAATAAAATAAAATATTATTTTTTTAAAACAAGGGAGGTCTAAACAGTTTCTGAAGACTAAACTTCATTTTTTATATTAATTACGTTACTTATAGTTAGACGACTAATTGTAATTAGTTGTGTGTAGGTTTAACAAAAAAAAGCATTAAAAAACAAAAATAAAACAAACGCTATTCTAGGTGTCAGCTTGAACCCGGACATCCAGACTTTGGTATACTGCTCGGGCCTTCGCGGCGGCAGCGCTGACAACTTCGACTTCCTCTGGAGCCTGTTCACTGCATCCAGCGACTCCAGCGTTCAATCCGTGCTGCTGAACGCGCTCGGTTGCACAACCAACGAAGAGAAGCGTACTTTGTAAGTTACCATTGGGACTACTAACAATTAATTGTTTAGGGTGGATTACACTTTGCGAGGGTGGAACCTCTGAACCACGTACGCAGTGTACACAGTCTTAAATCATTTTTAATTTAACGTTTTTTTGTCTTGTATTATTTGAGCGTTAAAAAACAAAAAAACATGAACATTACGACAAATATCTGTCTTTTCAGCTACCTGCAGCAGATTATTGACGATGACTCTCCAGTGCGAGAACAGGACAAGCACACTATTGCCGTCTCGACCATTAACTCCGGACCAGCTAACATGGAAGCCGCCTTGGATTTCATCGTTGAAAACTTCAACTTGATTCAGCCTAAGTGAGATACGATTCCTTCGTAATTACTATTTATTTTCATCATCAGCTTAATAATGTCCTGCTGTGGGGGAACAGGTTATCTCACATGGGGATATTGGGCCATACCCCCCACACTGCCCCAATGCGGGTTGTTGGTTTTAACGACTTCCATCTTAGGACAAAAACCAGGACCAACGTCTTTACGACACGGACGAGCTTAAGAATTTGTACTCGACCTATTGCAAATAAAGAATTATAACTCCTCGTACTTTAATCATATTACCTCATTCGTCGTTTTGTTTCAGTGTTCAAGGTTTGACCGGAACCACAAATATCTTAAACGCCTTGGCTAGGCGACTCACAACTGCAGAACATTCTTCGAAGGTAAATAATCGTTTGGTTTCTGTTCTTTAAATGACCTACTTAGTAATTTCTAAACGAGGTACCTACTAAAAAGTTGATATTTTTCATGCTACATAAAACAAATTGACGAACACAGTAAGTACGTTTTGTTAAGTTTTAGTTTTTTTTTTATTAGTTTTAATGGGTTTTAACATAATATAAATAGTTTTATATCGTCCTTGGTTTTAACGAACGAAAGGAGTAGGCAGCTGAAAAGTAAAATAAATATATTGTTGGTATTATATATACTCGGTAGCGCTATATTCATGACTTTTGTCTCCGAAGGGTTATTCAGAGACCTGGCAATGAGGACCGCAAAAGCAGTCCTCTGTCACAATCATCGTTTCACCAAATGTCAACTGCACATGTGCTCAGCGTGACAGGTGGTGAGCTCATCGCCGCTCTATGCTGTTTGGTGTATGTGCAGTCCTTAGTCCGTTAGTCGCCTTTTATGACACCCAATGGAAGAGATGGATCGGTAGTTTTTTATTTTATTATTTGCTGAGAACAACCAACAATTAAAAATATTTAAACGGGACCTAACACGATTAATTGTGTAATTACATAATTCTACTTACTGCTTGACGTTTCGGCCGCGATGCTGCACGGTCACAAGCGAACTGGCGGTGCGCGGCGTCGCGTCGGCTCGGGCGGGTATTTGTTTCTTCATCCACCCTCACACGTTCACTTAAATTGTCACAGTGCAATGAATCGTCAGTAACATAACTCCAGCACACTACACTAACAGTATCGGAGTTTCTTTTTATAAACAGACGTTGTGGTTTGCCATTTGCCAATCACTGGATTCCACGCTGATGATAATTTAAACCCGTCCTCCCGATTGAAATGTTTATACTTCTTGATCTCAATCGCTTCACGTACTATTCCGCTATGATAATAACGTTAAAATAGTTTCAATGCAATGCAACGCGATGGTTTAAAGTCTTATTAGACAACCAATAAAACAATCACAACAAAAAATAAATAAAACGTGGTCTATAGGCAAGGGTATTTCTATAAACGAGCCGTCGCCAAAAGCTTAATGGTTTTTTTTTCTATTTTTTCTAGATCGACGATTTGTTTGACCGACACCAGGCCATCTTAACTGCCGGCGAGCAAGCCTCCATAGCTGCCATTCGCGAGAACATCGCTGCTTCTGTCAGCTGGAGCGACCAGAACTTAGTAGTGGTGGAGGATTGGATCAACGATTATTATTCTGACAGCGCGACTGCCATGACAGCCAGCTTCTTGGTATTGTTTTCGTTCGCAGTAGCTCTGATTAACCAGTGACGCGAACTTTGGAAATAAGTTTGTATTGTTTAAAAAAATACGTGAAAACTTTTTAAATGGATATGAAACGAAATACTTTATAAGCATTAACTCTAAATAAGACCATGAACCTCGTTGTGGGTTCCACACACGTTCCACATAACTCTCAGCTCTTCTGTTTTGTGGTTTTTAACGTAAGGATAAAGAAATTGTGTTAAATAAAATTTCTTAGCAAGTGTTTTATTTCAACTAAGTAGTTTTATATAACAAAAAAAAATTCAGTTTATTATTAACCGAGGCTGTAAGTAGATTTGTAACATGCCTTTATAACTACATTTAATGGTTAGAATGGAAAACAAGATGAATATAGATATTATAATTAAATTACAAGTTTCTAAAAAATATGCTAACTTTGTAATGTTAAAAAGAAGATTACTTCAAAACTAATTTCGCTTAGTTATTTTAAAGTTTGCTAATTTTTTTACAAAGTATAGATCAGTGTTTGCCCAAATATACCTGTTTCATCAAGTACCTACTTAATTACTTAATATGCATTATTTTTTAGCTTTAAGTATTTAGTCATTTGTGAGTTTAGTTTGTCGGATAACTTTAGGTTTGATATTGATTTTTACATATTGTTAAATAAATCTAAAACTTTGATAATGATGAATCTACGAGCATTGTTCAAAGCTAATTTGTTATATTACGTAAATAAATAAAAAAATAATTGTGTTTTTTATAAATCTTATATTTTATTCTAACGTGATCGTCGTACGAACCGTGTTAAAAAAGATAACGGTAATAAAAAGTATCCCACGAACACAACTAAACCATTTCGATAAAGATTTATATCTCGTTTCAGCAAACAAAACTGCTAATATAACACTAGAGGCCACAAAAAGTGCGCAAATGAATAAATGTTATTACATTATTACTTCAAAACTGTTAGTTTAGTTTGTAACTTTATTTTATAATTGGTTGCAACTTTATTTTTGAATGCTGTATACACCTGTATAAGCATAAACGAGTTTTATATTTATACACATATTTCTGTGTAAAAAGATGCTGTTGATGGTGTATCTTATTCAATAAATAAAACAATGTTATTTGCTTTCCAACTGCTACACAAAGGCCTTATCACATGGAAGCTGTTATCCAACAGCACATTGGAAGGTTGAACCATAACCCACCACGCTGGCCCAATGCGGGCTGGTGGGTTTTAACGACTACTAACTTACAACAACAAACGCTACCATAGGCTTTACACCTTAGGCATTTACACCTTCCAAAGCACGGCATTAATAAAAAAACTAAGGTAAGTTTAGGCAGATTAAGCTATCGCATCGTAAAAGTAAAGGTCAAAGAGTAGTGATAATTAGTATTAATGCAGATATTGATAGTAGTGGACGATATCAGAATCGGGAAATTGACACACGACGAAAGTCTATGGAACCAACGGATGAAAGCACGAAATTTTAATATGATACTTTTTCTTAACTGTGATTTCGTAATTTACTTATTAATTCTTATTAATTTTAAGATGAGGGAAACTGTGTAGTATTACCTTTTCTTGCCATCCACTGTATTTATCTCTGATATTATCGAATTTAGTGACGTATACGCATGTAGCTGATTCATGAACCTGTAGGTACCTACTCGAGTTCGTTTCTTGATTTCAGTCATCAATCATTATGTAGTTGTCGTAGGAGCCGTGTAGCTCCCTCCATTTTTAAACAGTCCGTCACCGTTACAGACTCAAATGACGTTGAATAAGTGAATAAAATTATTACAATGGTTTCGTTTAAAATAGTGTGTCTTATATCTTTACTAGTGACTTCTTCTTCTTTACCAATTTTTAAAAAAAACGTTGAGTTACCTGAAATAATTTCTTCGGAACCTCCGTTAGTTAAGAATGTGACAGTGAGTAATGAAACTTCGCTCAGAAATACAATAAGACCTGGAATGGAAGTTAACGACTACGTCGTTCTATTAGAACCTGATTTCGAGAGTAGGAGATTTCAAGGCACTGTGCTAATAGATGTTTCTATAAGTAGCAGTACTAATGAAGAAGAAATAGTTTTCCATGCAGAAAATTTAGATATACTATTGGTGGAGTATACGATAGGTGGCTCCGAAAATTTTGTAGAGCATAATGATATTGAATTGGACGATGGCCTATTGAAAATTTTTGATTTGGATGCGACTATATATTCATTCAGAATAACGTACACCGGTGATTTGAATCCTTCTATGGGTCTCTACATGGGATCTTACGATGATGGACAGTAAGTACTTACTTTTGTTTGCTTGTTTGTTTTAATAAGATGTTTATTATTATAAATGAGACTTAGATTATTATTATTATAGCAAAATATGTTTAAAATAATACAGTATTAGACTGCTTTGGCGATAATCGCAATGTCCTACAACAGGGACGACCAGAGATACAACACTAATTGTTTCACCCAGAAATCATGTTTGAAAAATTCTTGAGTTTGCCCATGGGCTGACCTAGACTGTGCAACTCAGTTTATACCTCGGGCATAGAACAAATAAGTATTGTGTACCTCAGGGGTTTTACCATTCAGCTCTTAGAGCAGTATTCATTTTATCTTAATATGCAAATTCTTATACATAGTAGGGCTGGTATTTCAAAAGTTATACTCACACAGGATTTATTTATTTATTTATGACAAACAATAAAAACTTACATTAGGTTATGTCCTACAACTAAACAAATTGCGTTAAGTCCCGGGTGAACTTTTAAATAATTACATTAAAAAAGTAACACGTGACACGTCGCTAACCTCACGAATGGATGCTTGGGTTGAATGCGAGAAATCGTGGTTCAAACGCCATACCTCCGTCAGATTTCTGACGTAAACGGGCTGAAAATGGCATAAGAAATAGATGGATGAATCTATGGGATTTGTCATATGTCAACGCTCATCATTGAGCAAGCGATAAATATAAATTGGTAATTTTAAAACTTTAAAGAGCTAAATATCTACTATCGTTCTAAATTTTCACAACTATTATCGAAGGGTTTTTTTATTTTATTTATTTTATTTTATATATTAGGGCAGCTTACACAATCAAACTTAAGTACTAAGATATAAACTATTACATTTTGGTTATTGTAAAGCCCACACCGCTATCCACGAATTAATAAAAGGTTCCACAAGACACATGCTCTGTAAATATTTTTCTTATTTAGGTATGTACTTAAGATTTATTGTTAATATCATTACCTAGTATGTGATTATATTTTATGATGGTGTTACCAATGACCTTTTATAAATATCATAAGGTTCTTTTTAAATTTGTTTTCTCTTAAAAATTAAGATTGGTTAGTCTTTCTTTTTTCATTGGTAAATCTTTAATTTGGAAGTTTGTATAGGATACCGCGAATGCGTATACCCTCTCTACGTGCTGTATTATTCAGCTCCACAAAAGTAACAGCGGTGTGGTTGCACCATAAACGCCATAACAATGACGATAGTAAATTGGTAGAAAAGTGTAAGTATAAAGAAATACTTGCGAACTCTCACTCTATCTATTTCTGCAAAGGAATAAAAATTTTGAGGGGTTGAAGTAGGTTATACTTGTACTTGTACTAGTAGTTATACTTGCGTCCGTAGGTTTACCCTTGAGACTACTCGTTTTTTTTTATTATGTGATGAACTTGCATTTGGCCACTATCTCACCTGATGGTAAGTGATGATGTGGCCTACGGTGGAACATGCTTGCCTAGAAGTAACCTGTTCACTCGTGATTTGAAGACCCTAATATTGTACCTTGGGACCCGGGTATGTCCTAAAACTACGACCAGCCACCGGAGGACGGGCCGCAGCGTCCTCTAGCTAAACGGTGACCCGCTGCGATCCCCAAGCCGCCTGCCAAGCGTGGGGATTATGGCAAACCCCCCCCCCCCCCCCCCCCCCATGACAGACAATATTTGCCCACGGCCCCCAGTCCCCGGCAGCTCCTTTATCCCTGGCCCAACGGGTAGCTGGTCAGGTAACGGAGGAGCAGGGGGTGCGAAGAATCACCGGCAGTTGCTCGGCTACCCACACACCCACCAACGAACCTTGGCCCTGGCAACGCACAACATCCGCACGTTGAGGACCGATGCAAAGATTGTAGAGCTGGAGGAAGAATTGAGCAGATTGCGGTGGGACATCATGGGACTATCAGAAATCCGACGAGAGGGGCAGGATATGGTAGTCCTTGATTCTGGCAACATGCTCTTCTTCCGGGAAGGAGAACGAAAATCCCAGGGTGGTGTTGGGTTTCTCGTCCGCAAGTCCCTTGTTAACAACGTTATCAAGGTCGATAGTGTGTCAGGTAGAGTTGCGTACCTTATACTCAGAATCACCGATCGGTATTCGCTGAAGGTCATACAGGTATATGCACCAACCTCGACACACCCTGACGAAGAAGTAGAGGCTCTGTATGAGGAGATATCTGAAGCCATACATTCCTCCGAAACGTACTTCACCGTTGTTATGGGGGACTTCAATGCAAAGGTAGGCACAAGGAACGGCGATGAGTTGAGAGTGGGGCAATATGGATATGGACAGCGGAACCAAAGGGGCCAACGGTTGGTCGACTTTATGGAGAAGGAGGAACTCTTTTTGATGAACTCTTTCTTCCGGAAGCGACCAACCAGGAAGTGGACGTGGATAAGCCCCGATGGTTCAACCAGAAATGAGATCGACTTCATCATGACGACCAAGAAGCGTATATTCAGTGATGTCTCCGTGATCAGTAGGGTGAAAACCGGTAGCGATCACCGGATTGTTAGAGGCACACTGAATATCAACATCAAGCTCGAGAGGTCACGTCTGGTGAAGTCCACACTCCGTCCTGGCCCTGCCCAGATCCAGAGCCCGGAACACTTTCAACTCGAACTCCAAAATCGCTTCCAGTGCCTAGCCGAGAGCGAAACTGTGGACGAGATCAGCAGCGGGCTTGTGGAAACTGTCCAAGCTGTGGGGTCTAAGTTCTTTAAGACCCCACGCCGGAAAAAGCCTCAAAAGCTCTCAGACGGAACCATTAAGTTAATGGAAGACCGGAAAGAAATGATACTGCAATCTTCAGCTGATATGTCGGAATATGGCAAACTCAATAGACGAATCTCGAAATCTGTGCGACACGACCTGCGCTCCTTTAGTGCTAAATGCATTAGGGACGCAATTGCGCGGAACCAAGGCGCCAAAGTGTTCGCAAAGAATTCGTCTATTGGTCAGAGCCAAATGACTAAGCTGAAGATCGAGGACGGCAGTGTCATTTCGTCGAAGCCGGAGATTCTGAGAGAGCTCGAGAGGTTTTATGGACAGTTGTACACCTCAACACAAGAGCCCGCTGTTGGTACAGCTCAGGACACCAGAGCTAAGTTAACCCGACACTATACCGAAGATATCCCTGACATCAGCCTGTATGAGATTAGTATGGCTCTTAAACAGCTTAAAAACAACAAGGCGCCGGGTGATGACGGAATTACCACTGAACTTCTGCGAGCGGGTGGAAAACCGATACTCGTAGTCCTCCAGAAGTTGTTTAATTCCGTCATGCTCGAAGGTACTACGCCAGAAGCATGGCACAGGAGTGCGGTGGTGCTCTTCTTCAAGAAAGGCGATAACACCTTATTGAAGAATTATAGACCCATCTCACTCCTGAGCCATGTGTACAAGCTGTTTTCGAGAGTCATTACGAACCGTCTCGAACGCAGGTTTGACGACTTCCAGCCTCCCGAACAAGCCGGTTTCCGAAAAGGCTTTAGTACCATAGACCACATACATACGCTCCGCCAGATTATACAGAAGACTGAGGAGTATAATCGGCCCTTATGTTTAGCGTTTGTGGACTATGAGAAAGCCTTCGATTCTATCGAAACCTGGGCTGTGTTGCAGTCCCTCCAGCGTTGCCATATCGACTATAGGTATATCGAAGTGTTGAAATGTTTGTATAGAAACGCTACTATGTCGATCCGATTACAAGACGAGAGTACGAAACCAATCCAATTGCAGAAAGGTGTGAGACAGGGAGACGTCATATCTCCGAAACTGTTCACAAATGCGTTGGAGGACGTTTTCAAGCTCTTGAATTGGAACGGATTCGGCATCAACATTAATGGCGAATACATCACTCACCTTCGTTTTGCCGATGATATAGTCATAATGGCGGAGTCGCTGGAGAACCTCAACACCATGCTCAGCGACCTCAATATCGTATCCCAACAGGTGGGTCTTAAAATGAACATGGACAAGACGAAGATCATGTCGAATGTCCATGTTGAACCCGTACCGGTAATTGTTGGGAGCGATACTATCGAAGTTGTCGACCACTACACCTACTTAGGACAGATTGTCCAGTTAGGTAGGTCCAACCTCGACAAAGAGGTCGCCCGGAGAATTCAACTCGGATGGGCAGCGTTCGGGAAATTACGAGATATCTTTGCATCGAAGATTCCGCAGTGCCTAAAGACAAAGGTCTTTAACCAATGTGTGTTGCCGGTGATGACATATGGCACCGAAACGTGGTCCTTAACTGTTGGCCTTTTAGAAAAGCTCAGAGTCACACAGCGAGCAATGGAGAGAGCTATGCTCGGAGTTTCTTTGCGCGATAGAATCCGAAACGAGGATATTCGCCAAAGAACCGGAGTTGCCGACATAGCTCGTAAGATTTGCAAGCTGAAGTGGCAATGGGCAGGCCACATCGCTCGACGAACCGACAACCGTTGGGGAAGAAAGGTTCTCGAGTGGAGACCACGCACTGGAAGACGCAGTGTTGGTAGGCCTCCCACTAGGTGGACCGACGACATCGTGAGAGTCGCAGGCAACCGGTGGATGCGAGTGGCGAGTTGTCGGTCAGGATGGAGGTCAAAGGGGGAGGCCTATGTTCAGCAGTGGACGTCTTCAGGCTGGTGATGATGATGATGAATATTGTACCTGGGTGTTGCTAAATACGCTGTCTGACTGGTAGAGCCCCACGTTGCGTTGCAGCACGAGTTGGGCCGCCACGCATGGCGTAATATTACTCTTTCACGGAGTATCGGTGTAAACTAATAGTTGTTTTTGTGTTCTTCCGGTGACTGAAAGTACCGGGGGCCCATCTCTCCCCTCTCCCCCCTCCACGATTCCTACTCCTCCCTCAAAGGTTCTACTTTTTTCTCAAGGCCGGCCATGCATCTGCGACTCCTGGTTTTGAGGGTGCCCATGAGCGGCAGTAATTATTTCCCATCAGGTGACCCCACCTTCCCGTTTGCCCCCCCTTTCACATATAAAAAGAATATATAATTGGCTAATTGACCGTTGTAACAATAAAATATGAAATATGTCGAATATGGTAGTTTATAATTTAGCAATAATTATCCAATAATTTTATTTATTAAGATTATTAGTAAATATTTTATTTTTACAAAATAAATTTGCATTTTTTTATCAGTGGATAACATGACCCGAAACACCGCCATAATTTGAGCTTCGCGTCACATTTCACAAAATAAACAATATCTGTCAGGTTTCAAAATAAAATTTGTTTGTTTATTGAAGTGTGACATCACAGGGCAACATGTCACGTAACTAAGCGTTTTCACGCGAATTTTGAAATTAACGAAGATAAATAAGTTTTTTTTTCTATTAAATAGAGCTTTTTCGAGAAAAATAATAATTTAAGAGGCATACTTAAAATGAGCGTTTGTAATTTTTTAAATACAAAATACTTTTCCGAGAGCTGTCAAGTAGTCAATTCACTACGAAAGCCCAAATGATGATCAATAATTTAGCTCTCTATAGTTTTTAAATTACCAATTTAAAGTTTGTCGGCCAGTTGGTTGTCCCAGGTACCGCTGGGAAGGTCGAGAAAGACTTGCGCGGGCTCCACACGGATGACTGTCGGGAGGTAGCGCGGGACAGACCCAGGTGGAAGCTCTTATTATCGGAGGCCAAGATTCACTTTGGGTTGCTGCGCCAACTCAGTTAGTTCGTTACCATATATTCATAATTATATTCTTAAAACGTTTATGCCACATGCCTAGCCAATCAGAAGTACCAGGAATGGTCCTGGCACAAGCGTATTAGCTTTTTGAGTGTAACAGGACTATCAATACGAAAAAAATATTAAAAATAACATTCGTATGAGATAAGTCTATTTATTAGCAATTTATTCTGTCGTACTTTTGCGTTCGACATATTACCTGTAATCTGCTCGAACATAGGTATTATTTTATAATTTTTTTGGAATATACATGACAGACGACAGTGGACTGGTACTCTCACAAAATAGTATCGCTAAGATAGCTAAGAAGTATAATTTGTGGTGTGATTTTGCAAGATCGAATAAGGAATAGTTCGACAAGAGAAAAGTGAATGAAATATAGTTACAAATATTAAGAAAGGTATGCTTTATAGATGTTATGGTCATGTAACGAAAATGGATGAAAGAAAACTTATAAAAGGGATGCATCAGGATAAAGTGATTGGGAAAGTTCGAATTGGAAGACTTCGGCGAACATGACCTGGCCAGATCAGAGACGTTCTCTGAAAGGTCAGGTCAAGAACCACCACTTTCCGGCAATAAACAAAAAGTGATTAACAATTCAATATTATGAATTCAATTATTCAGGTAACATACTCGTAGATCTATAATAAGGTTAGTAACGGTTAGGCACTTAGTAATATAGTTGGTATTTAAAAAAATTCAACAATAAAATACAAAAATTAATTATAAGCAATTAATTCATTATAATTAGAGTGATGTCATACATAATTATGGATTACATAAATTCATGATTTGTAAAAAAAAACCACAGATACCATAAACGCATTTCCAGCTAGTTGAGAGGATAATGAGAGTGAATGAAAACAAAAATAATTAATTTCACTACTTTCACACCAATAATTCAGTATCAAACTTTGTATATAGCTTACATTGCGACTAAATAACGGATAAGCAGGCGGATTCGAACCTGCGACCGAGGGTTTCGCAGTCAGAGTCGCTGATCACTCGTCCACCTGGACGGTAATAGTGTATCATTGGCCTTTGGCCGTTGCGTCTATCGAAGACGATTTATGATGCAATGCTGGGCAAACACCGCTTTTGGTGGCTGAAAAGAGCGACATGTTCTACCAATAGTGTATCAGGTTCCGACAGTGATGTATTTACGAGTACATGATGAATGTATGTACGTACGTGTGTATGAATAATATATAAAAATGAATGTGACTTGTGACTAGTTTCAAAAATACTCATAAATACCATAGCGAATCGGAGAAGTGTTCTATTCCGATAAAACATTACCAATTTCAAGTGATAAGATGCTCACAAATACAATATTGATAATCTAAAAAAATGTTCAACAGCATATTGCAAATGATTTCATACATATTTATCTTATCGCGGGATATGTCACTATTTTAATTAAACAATCTATTTTATTAAACAGAAGAGGTCGATGGCGCAGCGGCTAGCGCGTTCGGCTTACGATCTTGCCCGCTAAGCAACTTTCCCAATGCCGGGTCGCCTGATGGGTGACCAATTAAAAACATCTCGAGCTGCTCCGTGCTTCGGTAGCCACGTTAAGCTATTGGTCCCGGTTGTTGTCGTAAGATGGCAGTCGTGGAAAACCCACCAACCCGCATTGAGCCAGCGTGGTGGGTTATGGCCCAATATCCCCACGTGCTATTGTCCACGTGGGAGGCCTGTGTCCAGCAGTGGGACGTTTATAGGCTGATGATGATGATGATGATGATGACCAAACACTTTGTTTAACACATTATAAGAAGTTGATATTATGAGCTGAAACGATGACACTGTAACGGTACAGAATGAATGGTATCCGTCCGTTAGTAAGGAATGCATGGGAGTAGCACTAAAATAAATATTAATGCGTAGCACCATTAATAATAAGCATGAAAAGGGAATAATAAACTAGTTCAGAATAATGGTCAGTGGTCTAGCGCTTTATCTTTAGTTTGAATTTCGCGGGGACTGCTCTGTGTGCTCCTTGCGACATAGGCGCCGTCTAGCGTGAGTTATTTACTTGAGCTTCGTGTTAGGTTGGCAACGGGCTTTATCTTTATTTTGAATTTCGCGGGGACTGTTCTGTGTGGCCTTGTGACATAGGCGTAGGTTGGCAAGCCGGTAGACATGCGGGCGGGCGCCACCTATGGTCGGAATACGGAACTTTTTATAATTTCACAAAATACAGGATTATTGGCTTAAGTGGATGATTATTGAGAGGGAATTGTTAATAGAAGGCTACATTTAGATATTCAAAGATGTAATATTGGCTATCTGACGAGATTTGGTTAGATTATGGAAAAAATTTAGAATTGCGCGGCGAAAGCGGCAATGAGCGAGCGAGAGGTTGAGAAAAAGACAGAAAGAGAGGTCGGATGATAGCTCCACGTGGCGCGACGCGAAGGCGGGGGGGCATCGGGGAAACGGCTAGCGATTGGTTGAAGGGAAGAAAAGCGGACTCGCGCGGGCAAATCTTAGGCGCGCGGGGCGCGAAAGTTAAGATGCTTGGGAAAAGGGCGGAAAATTAGGGACATTCAATTTTGGGACATCGGCGGTGCGGTCCAACTTAAGAGTGCGGTACGACTCATACGGGAAAAAATAGCGTCCGAGCTTTGATAGTGCGCTAAGTGATATTCGAGCTGCGATATTAATTAAGATTTGTGAAATTGAAAGTTATTAATAAAGTAAACTATTGCGATCGCAACTCGAATCCGTTAACGGAATGAAGTATTCTGGGGTACATCGGCGGAAACGAATCACGGTGGCAACAAAAACCTATGTACCTTTCAACAGACTTCGGTCTGGATGATCTTTGATTGTATTTAATAAGATCGGCGTTTTACACTATTACGCTAAACAATACACTATCTTCGACGGAGTAATGGGGGAGAGACAGTTGTCTTCCTAGTGAAAGTTGAAGATAGGTCAGACACCATTTAGCTGGAGGTAGACACGTATGACCCAGTCCAATCTCGAGTCTACCTCCGTACATACAGTGTAGTGATAGGAAAATAACACACTGAGTATACTGGCTCGACTGATAGAACATTTAGGAGTTAGTTGCTTTCAGGGGCAATGCGACTCTCACCACACACCACGAATTTAAATTAAATGAGGCTTGGCCTAGTTTGCAAGGTACACAAAAGGGACTGTTAGTTCGACAAAATATAGGCATTTTCAAGTGAGGAAAGTTGTAGGAATCTATAGGTAGGCGGATATATATATGGTTAGTTATTAATTCAGACTAATAAGGTAGGGATAATTAAGTTACGGCGCTAAATAAAATTATGATGAAGTGATGTGGGTCCTAGCTAGGCAAGTAATCTGTTACCGCAGGCCGGTAAAATTCTAATTGTTTTCCTAAAGTTGTTACCAATTAATTATTCATTTTAAATAATTAATTAATAAGAAAAATACTAAAAAGTTATAGCAAATAAGCTTAGCCGTACTGTGATGTTTGATTTCTAATGCTGAAATGACCAAACAGGCATTTTTTAGCTTTCCCTGGGATGCAATACGATCTCATATCGCTACACTCTTCAAGGTGTTAAAGTTTTACATCCGATACCTTAGCAAAAATAAGCTGATACAAACTGAACAACTAAAACCAGTTTAGAACCTAGGATAAGTCGTTGAAAGAAGACATTGCAAGCTATGAGCTTCTAATAATCTGAAACATAGAAATAATTGATTGATAACAACCAGCTAATTAGCCTGACAATGGTCTACTAATACCATTTGAATAGACCTCTTAAGATATGTAAGTACTTACTTCTAATAATATGAAACATAGAAATATTTGATGGGAACAATCTAATCAATCAGATTAATACCTAGTACAGTCTAATTTATACTTATCAAAGTGAGTAAAAGATAACTTCTAAATGTAATTTATTTAATGATTAACAGTGATAATTAACTACCTAATTTACTACCTACTAAAGGTATACTAACTATGATTTAGTAGTCTATCAAATTAACCACTCAGTCTGAGAGACAGAGGGTGGAAGTTAATGAAAAAATAATTAACTTAAGTTCGCTACCCTAAAAGTCAGGGATGTTGAATAAATTAGGCATCTTACAATAAACTTGAGATGTACTTATACTTTATAAGATTTGTATAATGAACACTAAGAGTAACCCAAAGTAATTTACTTCAAATGATAGTATTCTATTTCAGTTCACTTCCTAAAGTCAAGGATATTGAATGAATTAAACATCCTTTAATAAACTTAAGATGTGGTAATCTGCCAATGCAGCTAATCCAATGTAGTCATATTGGAACTTTACAAGACCTGTATAATAAATACTAAGAGTAAATAAAAGTAGTTTTGCCTGTATTAATAGCATTCTGCTTTAGCCACCGCCTGAAGTGGCGTTTGATTAAATTATCCACCCTTTACGGAACTGAATATAAGTTATTGCATTGAATAATTAGGTTCTTAATGTGAAAAGGATATTTGGATGATAACAAGCCTTGAGATAAACTTTATTGATTTATGTGGAATAATAAGAATTTAAATTGCTAACACATAGTTCATAATGTAAAATGAAATTAAATTTGAGGAGAGATGTAAATTCTCAGTTTAAAGAATTAAAGGCACAAGCTAATAATTAAAGTTAAAGCCAATGTGACGGAACTGTAATTAAACCATGAGATGTACAGTACGCTATGGAGCGGTGGTGGGGCTCATAAATTGCACCAGGCTTCTTATGTATCACGCTACTGATAATAAATAATAATACCTACAAGCTAAGCTATCATCTGATTACCTTTGAGTGGTTACAAATCTTCCCCGCAGCTGCAGTGAAGGATTTAGGTCACAGTTCAGACGGAGTCATTGCTAGGCTACACATATTTATGTTATGATTTATAGACTGGTAGGTAATTAGGTCAGGAGAAAAAAATTTAACACAGGGATAAGCCAATTACTAAACTTTCACGAAAGAACTTGAGTTACTTAAATGCGGTTAACAACGGAGGGTTCACTAGACGATCTGGCCAAAATAGTAGTTATTATAATATTACATTGCTTGACTGAAATTCACTGCAAATAGAATTAAGCTATGCTAAGGTTCCATCTTCATACAAACGCTACACACTCTACAAAACTCCAGACACAACCATTAGATTGTAGATAAATTAGGTTAATTAGTTTTAAGAATTAGATAATAATTTAAGTTAAGGTAAAGCGGCGAGGATGTGTGTATGTATTATAAGCTAGCTAGGCATATAGGTGTGAAAGGCATTAGATTTAGGTTTAGATTTAGGTGTAGCAATTTAATAAAAAGAGGGGGGGGAGGTTACAATTTGGTAAGCCGTTACCAGGATTAGAAAGTTAAGTTATAAATTATCATTAATATAGTTGTATTGGATTTCAGTCAAGCGGTAATACTTTAATTTAGAAGTGGGATTTTTTCCCACAAATTGTTGTCGTGTTGCGATGCGTGAGTTTAGAATTGGCTTAATAGGGAATAATTCAATGAAGATTAATTAATTCAGAGATATTGAAGAATTATAATTTGACACTTTTCACAATATACTTTGTTGGATCTTCTGGAGTTGATTCATACACTTTGTATTACGGGCTCTTGATAATGGGTGAATTATAATTTGACACTTTTCACAATAAACGTTGTTATCTTCTAAAGTTGATTCATACACTTTGCATTACGGGTTCTTGATAATAGATTAAGACCAATATTGTAGACAGTCGCAATGAGAGCTGGAGCTAAAATTTTGTTGTACGAAATCTGTAACAAATATATTCTCGGGTTAGGTTAAAGGTCAAAGGAGGAGATAAAGCTACAAAACAATAGCGTAATGAGTATTATTTGAAATATAATACCTTTCAGGGATGTCCGTTGTTGCGAGAGGCAATGTAAGATAATGACATATCTGTCGATTTGGCACTCGATTTTAGGGGACAATGAAATTGCTTCGGGTGTAATTTTTGGTTTGGTTGAGATTGTTACAAGAAAAATACTACGGTTGAATGTATGGTGATTGAAGATTGTGGTACTAAAACTTTGTATTCGATTTTGATAGGACGCTAGGTTAATTGTTGACGTTAAGTTATGGTAACTGTAGTTTTGTTTCTATTCCTGGTGATAGATTTCATATAGGCATAGGCAACTGGTTCATACAGCCTTGTGTTGAGTTATTTTTAGGATCGTAAAAGGTCGATAGGGTGACATAGTTCAACATTTATTGATTTAGAAAGATTTGTGGAATAGGGGGCGGTTTAATTATTATTGCTGTCGGATGGGAAGGCTAGGGGGCGAGATTGGACAGAGGTAACCAACTTAATTATTGCTGGATTCAATTTATATTATAGGACGGCGATATGCTGTACAATATTATAAAGTTATGACGCTAACAGCATAATATAAAACTAATAATAATTATATTTTGACTAATAATCGTTGAGCGATTGCGGTTTTTAGTTGATGTGCTATTCCACGTATTATATTTTATTTTGTTGGTTATGTTAAAAAAAAAAATATATAATAATGTCCTTGAGTCTCACGTCTGAAATCCATAGAGTAGTTTTAGGCTAGTCAGGGACTATTAAATCATTTGTCTATGGTTGGACCATAGACATATGATTTAGCTAGACCATAAACAATCTAGAATTAGGAATGATTATAAAACATGACGCCATAAAACCAATCGGAGAGGAAACTTCCTTATCGCGTAATCATATGATTTTGTTATAGCAAGCGGAATCACCTGTTATTTTCCATACCTGTTATTTTTAATACCTGCGATTTTTACATTGGAAGAGATTTTCCTAATACTTATCACGTAGTAGATTAGAATGCAATGACATGGTGGTGGAATTATTATTATGTGACATGTAGATGGGGACAATTGCTCTGCACAAGGGAAATGCCGCTTCATTTTGTTAGTTCGCTAAAATCCTAGGAAAAGTAACATAAAATAGTATTACGGTTCAAAATACACGCGTTGATGAGAAATCGCGATTATAGGGAATAGCAAGTAGCAGGGATGTCATGTAGGGGATAGAATCATATGACTATTCATTGCTAGTAGGAATTTTGGTTTAAAAGCAACGTAGTTTGGGATGCATAATATAAACGGATAAATACGTCTAGTAGGCGATAAAAGTCGTTACCGTCTGGAAACAACTATCTAATATCTACTCTATTGTGGGGAGGTTACCTATTAGCGAGGCTAGATGGCGTTGGGTTACCAATAAAAGATTTTATTTTGGATGATGGTAAAAGGGTGCTGTCTAATAATAATATGTATAATTGTAATACTCTTGCAGCGTTGTAAGTAGTCGTTACCGGTAATCATTGCTTCTTACCGAATAGTTGAAATCGTGATAAATAGTTAATTATGAAGATTTATAAAGGATAATTATTAGCTTAAGATGAGGTTAACGTACGCAGAAGTAAAGCTCGCTGGGCACAGCTTACTATACCTACTTACCTAATATTATCAGTTGTGAGTTACCTAGAGATATCTAAGTCGGGAGAGCGGTGAAAAGAAAAGACCTTACTACATGACTAATTAGTTAGGATAGGTAGAGATAGATAAATCATTAAATTCACTGGGTTGGATTAGCCTATTAAGAAGGGTACCTTTCACAATTGTCTATCTCCGTTGAACGATTAAGATGTTGAAAAAAATAATAATAATAGTAGAAAAAAAATATATATAGTTGACTGGCTTGAAGTCGAGATTTAACTGCAAAATTAACGAGTTATAGCACTGTTATGCTATAGGGATAACAATAGCGTATGTTATCACATCAATTATAAAGGCGAGTTGCGGGCGGATGTCACGTCATAATCAATAGTTAACTCGTTTTATTATTTTAAAAGTTAACGCAAGCTACTTATAAAACAGTGATCGATTTTATATACCACAATTTTAAGTTGTAGGATAATTTTAAACTCATAGTCCGCAGAAACATTCAAGCCGGAAATAAAGCGACTGATATTGCGAGCTGAGAATAAATTTCTTAGTGTAAAATTTATTAATAAGTAAATCCCTGATATTGCGTTATCGAGATTACAATACAAAATCAACTATTCGAATCATACAAAGTAATTATTTAGATGTTATCTCGCGTCGACAGGTACAAAATTTAATTTAGATGGGTAAAGAAATTAGAATTGAAATGGGTTTCGGATGTGTGACGTTCTTAGGATACGTGCTGTTTAGTAGCATAATTTAAATTTAATAAAATCGGCCGTATTGGACATAATTCGTTTTGCGGATATATATATTTAATCGAGATTATTGTGGAGGTAGCCTTAGTTCAAAGTTTATTAAACCCGACCTAGAGTCATAACCTATCTTTGTATGTCAGAAGAAAATAATAAATTTATTAGTAGTAGATTTTAGAGTCAATAGTAAATTTATTTTCCCGAGGTGCGACCTGAAACCTAGTTCGCACTAGGCCATTCAAATACTTTAACCGGTAATGTTGATTATAATAAATAAAGATGTTCGGGATTTATAATAATATTCTAATACTGCTATATTAAGATTGTTATTATGAAATTAAATAGGTTTGCTTAACAATTGGCAAATAATTATTAACTCAAGAATTTGTTTAGTACAAAGTAAATGTCTACAGGTTTAGAAATGATAGGACGAACGAAACGCGTTTTTGACTTGTGGGAAGGTCAGCGCAGACTGTCACAGCGGGATGATCTTGTTGGTTATTTATTAGAATTGCTAGAATTCTTAAATAATCTAGATTATTGGCATCTAATATGTACGTGATGTAATTGTAGATGATTAAAATTAGTGCTAAGGTAGGTTATTGTCGAAGTTATGGCACAACCTTAAAATTGTTAGTTAATGTGAACTGCATGTTGCATCTAGATTGTTTTATACAAACTAATTGATTGGGAGTTTTCGCATATGTAGGCCGGGACATTGAGTTGATGAAATAGTGTTATCAAAATCATTCATCACGGAAAGATAAAGATATTTTATTTGCAAGTGTGAATACAAAAGTTTACTTCGGTTAGTATTATTCTGTTCTATACTAGTTTTGTGGTAGCGTTTTACCTAGGGTTGTTCTAAATTATAAGTAATTAATTGTTAATTGTCTGTTGTTGTCTTCTACGTTAGAAGAGGAACGGAGAAAGATAAGGGGGACTCATTTTGTTATAGTCAGCTGTATGATAGATAATCCTTCTAGTAAATATTTCTTGTGATTGCGGTAGTAACATAGAATGTTTATAGGATGTTTTGTTCATTAACTAATTATCTTCACCGCAGCTGTAGATAGGGATGGCTAAAGTATGTGAACAGGGGTGGAGAAGATAGGTCATTATAAATTAAAATAAATACTTGAAGTGCAATATGCCTGACTAAATAGTGCGAATAGGTGGAGTAACTATGTTAGAGAAATTCTCTATTGCATAATATTCGAACTTTTGACATTTTCAATTGTAACTTTAGAATTTTGATTAGAGTATTTAACTAAGCGGGTCCAACGAAGAAGGCATGCTGAAAGCGAGGTCTTTGGTCGTCTATGCACACAATAAAATTATAGATGACACAAGGGAGCATTCTTAATTGGCACTGTTAAATTAGTAAAAGTAGCTTGTTTAGGGTGTTCGAATATTTTTAGTCGCACTGGGCACAAATAGAACTTAGTTAAGCGTGTAGGGTTTATTTTGATTTACCTGGTGAAGTAATTGAATCGAAGTTTCGGAACTGTGCTGTAGAAGTGGGAATTACTCAGCACACAATAAAATTAAGTGGTTTCCATTTAGCTTCATTTCCTAAACTAGCCTTTCTAAAAGTTGTGAGAATTCTGCTGTAGGGTAATTCCATTCGAGGACGCCTTATGGAGTGTGGACCAGGGTAAATATGCTTGACTAAACAACAGAGAGATATTACCGGTAGCTGCGGAAATGAGGTTATTGATAGCATTTCATTTTAGCGTTATCAGTGGAACTCGCGCTACTGGGGAATTTTACAATCTGGACGGAAGGCTGAAAGTAGAGTAGAGTAATTAAGGAGTAACCAATTAGAGTTACAAACATTCGGGAGATTACCATCTTAATAATGTGTCTTGTGCGAGTGTAAAATTAAAATCATCTAATAAAAAAAAATAAAAAAATAAAAAGAAACTAGCACTATTGAATCACGCAGTTTGGAATTCAGTAAATACGAGAAGGAACTTACGATATTAATTACCATGAATACTAAGACGAAGTGTCACCTTTAATGACTTATTATTTACCGATTTGACCGATTATTAGTAATATAAAAGGTAGGAAGTTAAGTAGAGTTGTGGGGGCGGATAAGATAGTTACCGGTCTGTTTAATTTAAAAAGAAAATGATATTTTTCAAAGGTATAGGAAAGTAAGGGGATATTGACGTATTATATATTAGCAAATGAGACTAAATGTTGTCTTTCGTGCATAGTAATAACTAGGGATGAGACATAGTTACTAGATAGGTTTTGGCATAAGTATTTGCTTATACGTATAAGCTCAGTACTTGTCAATTAGTATACAATGTCCAACGCGTACCGGGGTATTAACAAGTACTTATCGATGACGCATACATTGACAGTTAGATATACATAGCACACAAACTTCTAATAGATCTGAACTACGGGGTAGCTAGTTCAAAACTCAAGGACGTGTTTCGAGATGCGTACCCCCTTAGAGTGAATGAGTTTTTCCTAAGTATTTACGATCGACAACCTTATTGTAAGGCGTTAAGACCTCTATTTGTATGCACGGTGAGTGGGTGTCACTGCGTACCGGACGGAAGCGAGTCTAGTATTCTATCTCGGTTATTTGCAGGATTAGACATTAGATGTATCTCATCTAAAATAAAGTTATAACTCTTGGGCGATGATGGTATGCCTACTGGTTTTGGTTGATATGGGGGTTTGGTTAAGATTTCTTATCCGCGGAGAGGAAAATAGGTTTCCGTTGAAAGAAGTAGCTAATTAGGGATTGTGGAGGACGCGGGTTCGATCCCTGCCTGAGGTAGACAATAGTTCCGACGTTTCGTTATCTTAGGTAATTATATAAGTTAAGATGAGATTGGTAGCGTTGAAGTATGAAGGAAAGTTTTAATTCAAATTATTAATAATTATTCATTAGCCTAGTTGGAACTAAAACCATGACGGCGAAGTGGTTGATGCTTCACCCACGAAAGATCCCAGGTTCGATCCCTAGGTTGCAACATTTAGATGCGAAACAAGTTGTAAGAAGAGACGTAAGTTAAAAGAAGGCCATGATGACAGATGTACTTGAAATTATTCTAGGAAAATAATTTAAAGAATAGAATAATTGAATGGTTCGGAAGATGTTATAAACTTACGTCGGAATCGTCATAGAGTTGAAGAGTTTTCGCTAGGGGGCGTTAGTAGACAGAGCAAGAGACTGTTATATTGATTTATATTATAATATGATTTGTTGTTATAATGGTAAACAAAAGGCAAATCATTATTCGGAGGTTGTGTATGATTAAAGAAATGGTAGATGTCTAAGTTATTGGGAAATATTTACCGAGACTAAGTTTACTGGGATTTCGTTTCGAACACGAGAACTGGGTATGCGATTATGATTTTGTGTCAGTTGAATAGAATGAGGGGTGTGGGCTATTTTGCAATAAGAAAGCTTATGGAGGAAGGAGTCATTAGGGATTTGGGGAGGAACTATAAATAGTAGGAATATCTTTGAGGGCTAGGATGACAATGAGGTTGGCAAGGAAGGAGGTGCTATTTTGTACTTAATTAAGTACAGGGTTTAGATATAATTCGCCGCAGATAAGAGTGGTACTTTATCTGCTTAAATTCTATCGGGGGCGGCTGTAACGGTACAGAATGAATGGTATCCGTCCGTTAGTAAGGAATGCATGGGAGTAGCACTAAAATAAATATTAATGCGTAGCACCATTAATAATAAGCATGAAAAGGGAATAATAAACTAGTTCAGAATAATGGTCAGTGGTCTAGCGCTTTATCTTTAGTTTGAATTTCGCGGGGACTGCTCTGTGTGCTCCTTGCGACATAGGCGCCGTCTAGCGTGAGTTATTTACTTGAGCTTCGTGTTAGGTTGGCAACGGGCTTTATCTTTATTTTGAATTTCGCGGGGACTGTTCTGTGTGGCCTTGTGACATAGGCGTAGGTTGGCAAGCCGGTAGACATGCGGGCGGGCGCCACCTATGGTCGGAATACGGAACTTTTTATAATTTCACAAAATACAGGATTATTGGCTTAAGTGGATGATTATTGAGAGGGAATTGTTAATAGAAGGCTACATTTAGATATTCAAAGATGTAATATTGGCTATCTGACGAGATTTGGTTAGATTATGGAAAAAATTTAGAATTGCGCGGCGAAAGCGGCAATGAGCGAGCGAGAGGTTGAGAAAAAGACAGAAAGAGAGGTCGGATGATAGCTCCACGTGGCGCGACGCGAAGGCGGGGGGGCATCGGGGAAACGGCTAGCGATTGGTTGAAGGGAAGAAAAGCGGACTCGCGCGGGCAAATCTTAGGCGCGCGGGGCGCGAAAGTTAAGATGCTTGGGAAAAGGGCGGAAAATTAGGGACATTCAATTTTGGGACATCGGCGGTGCGGTCCAACTTAAGAGTGCGGTACGACTCATACGGGAAAAAATAGCGTCCGAGCTTTGATAGTGCGCTAAGTGATATTCGAGCTGCGATATTAATTAAGATTTGTGAAATTGAAAGTTATTAATAAAGTAAACTATTGCGATCGCAACTCGAATCCGTTAACGGAATGAAGTATTCTGGGGTACATCGGCGGAAACGAATCACGGTGGCAACAAAAACCTATGTACCTTTCAACAGACTTCGGTCTGGATGATCTTTGATTGTATTTAATAAGATCGGCGTTTTACACTATTACGCTAAACAATACACTATCTTCGACGGAGTAATGGGGGAGAGACAGTTGTCTCCCTAGTGAAAGTTGAAGATAGGTCAGACACCATTTAGCTGGAGGTAGACACGTATGACCCAGTCCAATCTCGAGTCTACCTCCGTACATACAGTGTAGTGATAGGAAAATAACACACTGAGTATACTGGCTCGACTGATAGAACATTTAGGAGTTAGTTGCTTTCAGGGGCAATGCGACTCTCACCACACACCACGAATTTAAATTAAATGAGGCTTGGCCTAGTTTGCAAGGTACACAAAAGGGACTGTTAGTTCGACAAAATATAGGCATTTTCAAGTGAGGAAAGTTGTAGGAATCTATAGGTAGGCGGATATATATATGGTTAGTTATTAATTCAGACTAATAAGGTAGGGATAATTAAGTTACGGCGCTAAATAAAATTATGATGAAGTGATGTGGGTCCTAGCTAGGCAAGTAATCTGTTACCGCAGGCCGGTAAAATTCTAATTGTTTTCCTAAAGTTGTTACCAATTAATTATTCATTTTAAATAATTAACAGAAGTATGATAATATCGTACCATCATTACTTTGGAGTACCTTAAAGTCTAGACTGGTTTCCTATTACAAGAAAAATACTAAAAAGTTATAGCAAATAAGCTTAGCCGTACTGTGATGTTTGATTTCTAATGCTGAAATGACCAAACAGGCATTTTTTAGCTTTCCCTGGGATGCAATACGATCTCATATCGCTACACTCTTCAAGGTGTTAAAGTTTTACATCCGATACCTTAGCAAAAATAAGCTGATACAAACTGAACAACTAAAACCAGTTTAGAACCTAGGATAAGTCGTTGAAAGAAGACATTGCAAGCTATGAGCTTCTAATAATCTGAAACATAGAAATAATTGATTGATAACAACCAGCTAATTAGCCTGACAATGGTCTACTAATACCATTTGAATAGACCTCTTAAGATATGTAAGTACTTACTTCTAATAATATGAAACATAGAAATATTTGATGGGAACAATCTAATCAATCAGACTAATACCTAGTACAGTCTAATTTATACTTATCAAAGTGAGTAAAAGATAACTTCTAAATGTAATTTATTTAATGATTAACAGTGATAATTAACTACCTAATTTACTACCTACTAAAGGTATACTAACTATGATTTAGTAGTCTATCAAATTAACCACTCAGTCTGAGAGACAGAGGGTGGAAGTTAATGAAAAAATAATTAACTTAAGTTCGCTACCCTAAAAGTCAGGGATGTTGAATAAATTAGGCATCTTACAATAAACTTGAGATGTACTTATACTTTATAAGATTTGTATAATGAACACTAAGAGTAACCCAAAGTAATTTACTTCAAATGATAGTATTCTATTTCAGTTCACTTCCTAAAGTCAAGGATATTGAATGAATTAAACATCCTTTAATAAACTTAAGATGTGGTAATCTGCCAATGCAGCTAATCCAATGTAGTCATATTGGAACTTTACAAGACCTGTATAATAAATACTAAGAGTAAATAAAAGTAGTTTTGCCTGTATTAATAGCATTCTGCTTTAGCCACCGCCTGAAGTGGCGTTTGATTAAATTATCCACCCTTTACGGAACTGAATATAAGTTATTGCATTGAATAATTAGGTTCTTAATGTGAAAAGGATATTTGGATGATAACAAGCCTTGAGATAAACTTTATTGATTTATGTGGAATAATAAGAATTTAAATTGCTAACACATAGTTCATAATGTAAAATGAAATTAAATTTGAGGAGAGATGTAAATTCTCAGTTTAAAGAATTAAAGGCACAAGCTAATAATTAAAGTTAAAGCCAATGTGACGGAACTGTAATTAAACCATGAGATGTACAGTACGCTATGGAGCGGTGGTGGGGCTCATAAATTGCACCAGGCTTCTTATGTATCACGCTACTGATAATAAATAATAATACCTACAAGCTAAGCTATCATCTGATTACCTTTGAGTGGTTACAAATCTTCCCCGCAGCTGCAGTGAAGGATTTAGGTCACAGTTCAGACGGAGTCATTGCTAGGCTACACATATTTATGTTATGATTTATAGACTGGTAGGTAATTAGGTCAGGAGAAAAAAATTTAACACAGGGATAAGCCAATTACTAAACTTTCACGAAAGAACTTGAGTTACTTAAATGCGGTTAACAACGGAGGGTTCACTAGACGATCTGGCCAAAATAGTAGTTATTATAATATTACATTGCTTGACTGAAATTCACTGCAAATAGAATTAAGCTATGCTAAGGTTCCATCTTCATACAAACGCTACACACTCTACAAAACTCCAGACACAACCATTAGATTGTAGATAAATTAGGTTAATTAGTTTTAAGAATTAGATAATAATTTAAGTTAAGGTAAAGCGGCGAGGATGTGTGTATGTATTATAAGCTAGCTAGGCATATAGGTGTGAAAGGCATTAGATTTAGGTTTAGATTTAGGTGTAGCAATTTAATAAAAGGGGGGGGGAGGTTACAACACGCCTAAGGACTCTATATTATTTTACAGGCAAAATCCAAAATAGATCGAAGTCAAAGTCAAAGTCAAATTATTTATTCAATGTAAACCTTTACAGGCACTTATTGACGTCAATACTAATAATAAAAAAACAGTTAACTAACTTATAGTTAAGACTTAACAACTAATCTAACGAGCTATAGTCTGTGCCAGACAAATGCGCATCGCTACCCCCAGTACAGTCACCAGTATTAAGATGTGACTATCGACGGCCTGCAAAAATATCTGATCATTGGTGGAAGGCATATAATATGCCTATATTATGCCTTCCACCAATGATCAGATATTTTTGCATCATCACATCTTAATGCTGGTGACTGTACCACTGCACGCCGAAACAGAATCGCGTCGAACCGAAGGAAACTAAAATATAACAATTTTAGGGTATAAGCTTGTTTAAAAGGCTTAAAGATTCTTAAGAGAAACCCAAGCTGACTGTAAGCCTTTTTAACTATAATTATGATCAATATGAACATTATATGACTACTTACATACATACATATAATCTCGACTATTATCCCCTAACTAAGGGATAGTCAGAGACTAGGCAATGAGGACCGCAAAAGCAGTTCTCTGTCATAGTCCACTTTTCAACAAATAGCGACTGCATAGTATATGCTCAGCGTGACAGGTGGTGAGCTCATCGCCGCTTTATGCTGTTGGATGTATGTGCAGTCTTTAGTCCGTTAGTCGCCTTTTATGACACCCAAGGGAAGAGAGGGGGTGCTAGTGTTCTTCACCGCTACGAGACACGGTTATGACAATAAAATGAGTTGCTTAAAAAAGATTTACAACTTTTGCTATTTTTTAGAAATCTAGAGTTATAACCTTTTACTGAAACCGACTGAGTACGATTTCTAATATACGAGTCTATCCATCGCAAAAGATCACCAATAAATAGCAAAACTATTTGTATGCGAGCAATGCGGAAAACCAAATATCCTGTATTTTACTATTTTATTTAATTGTAGCTAAACGTATTGAATGCAACATAAATTCGTAGTTCAAATACAACATGAATGAATGAATAAAAGTTTATTTGGCAAAAATACAACGTGTTATGAGGCTTTACGCATTTCTGTTTCCCATATAAACTTCCAAGTCGAAATTTTTAATAACCAATTAGACAATTTCAATGAAATTTTGCATACTATAAAGTAAAATACAGGGATCTAGTTTGTTGAAAACATATTTAAAAAACGTTTATTTAACTGAGTTATTGCGATTTTAAACTTCCTATGGTGGGCTTTAAATTAATTTAGATCTCTGTGTTTTAACTTTAGCATGCAAAGTTTCATCAATATTGACTTATTGGTTTTTAAAAATGGCGACTTGGAAGTTTGTATGGGAAACCGAATGGCGTAAACCCTCTTAATGAAATTCCGCAAAACCTGAAATTAGATTGTACAGAATCGAGTATAGAGTCGACTTCGCAAACAATAAATGTGAATCAGATCAAATACAAAAAAATTACAACTACACTGATTTTTACTAAATTCTATCGGCTTCCCAGCAGCGACGACGAATTGATAAAAAAAATACAAAAGTATTGTAATCATTATAACTCAGCTCCTTTTTAGAAATGAAATGACGACTGTGCTACGCATGAGGAAAAGTCGAGTGATAGCCGGGTGGGGTATTTATTTTGAATTATAGTTTTTCTATTATAATTAGTTATTAAAATCATATTATTTTTATATATATATATATATTTTCACATCCCGATAATCGAATCCATAAGTTGTCAGAAAAGGCGGGCCTCTTTTCTTGTGTTCGTGTAATGTAAAGAAATTGTAAAATCCTATTTTTGTCCTCTAAACACACACACAATACAAACATGGAAAACAAGAAGCCACCGGAAACAGGTAGGGCTATGCTTAGTTCAACCTCTTACACGAACAATAAGTTTAGTATAAGGTTAGCAGATTTATTAGAGGTCACACACATGGAGCACATTCATTATTATAGAGAACGATGCAACGACGTTTTTTTTTCTTTTAATGATGATGATGATGAGATGTTTGTGATAGGTAAATAAAACTCACATTTAAGTTAAGTAGGAGTTTATCGAAAATTTATGGAAATTATAGAAAATGTAATAATTATCTTGACATAAAAATAAATAAAAAAATCTTCTTTATCATTATTATAAACCTTACAGAAGTTTATAGTTACACGTACATTATATACAATATGTATATACGAGTATAATGTAAGTAGGTACCTACCTCATGTGAAAGTTAAAGTTAAGGAAATTATCAGTTTATTAAACTGATGATTTCCTTAACTTTAATTTTCACACATCACACGAAAACTGCTCTTTAAAACTGAAAGGTATTTTAAAATCATCATCTTATGTAAACGAATAAACTATAATATTATTTTATTTTCTCTAATAATAGTTTGAACTATAACATTAAGAAAACAGAATGGAACATACTTAGGTAATCAATACTGCTTTACAAAATGTTTACTTACTTATATAAAATGATAATACCTATTACTTAACCAAAAGTTTGTTGCCATCCGTAACACCCATAAAGAGTGTCATAAATGGTATCCCAGTGGTACCCTGTGCTACATTTGCTAATAATAATAATATATCGAGTGATAGAAAGTTAATAAAACGCAACCTACCTTTAGACAAAGATTCTTCTGTTGAAGGAATGTCTAGAAAAACTCTTATCTTTTCTGACAAGATAGGTCAGGGCCTGGGTCCGCACCTTAAATCTAAACTCAGCCACGAGCTTATAAACTTTTGCAATCCAGGCCAAACATTCACTAATTTAGTAAGTACATTAAGCAAGCAGGAGTTGAATCATTCAACAAATGCTCTAATACTGTGTGGTGATAGTCTCACAATAAAAAAGCGTGACCTTTTAAAAAGCATAGAGAGTTTAATTGATATACAATCTAAAACTCATTGTAAAATAATAGTTTGTGCCTTTCCCTATGCCTGTAACTTATCGTGGAAACAAAACAAACAGATCTTTGATTTGAACTTACTTTTGTATAACTCCACTTATCGTCACAGTGACAGTATTGTATTTTTTGATACAAATAAATTTATATCTAGTTTTAAGTTGACTACTGATTCTATGTATTTAATATACAAAGACAGGCTACAGACAGCATCATTGCTAGCATATAATTTAAAAGACACAGTTATAAGTAGTATAACAATGTCGACACAAAATTATCGCACTGTTAGTATTTCTACTAATGTAAATTTAGTTGATAAGTCTTGCACAACCTCTAGTTTAAACTAAGAGGTAAGACAAAAGCCAGCCCTATCCAAATTAAAATAGTTCATCAAAACATGCAGGGCCTGGCCGGCAAAGAGTTAGAAATTGAACTTTTTTTATTACATGAAGATATAAACATTTTATGTATAACTGAGCACTGGCTTAAAGTAATCTTTAAGCCGGTGCTCAGTTATACATAAGTTTTTAATATTAAAAATTAACTGATAATTCAGTTAATTTTTAATATTAAAAACTTTCAGCTTTCCAGTGCTTTTTTTCCAGTGCTTTACTAGAACAAATGCAATTCGCGGCGGATCCTTAATATTTGTTAATTACAGTAAACATAAGATTACGGAACGAAAGGATGTAGTTTCCCTTTCTATTGAACGCGTTATTGAGCTGTCATGTCACATGACTCATGTGTCGAGTTAGAGAAATTTATAATTGTTTGTGTATATCGACCTCCTTCTGGTAATTTTAGTGTCTTTGAAGCCACTATGGAAGATGTAATTAAGAAGATTTGTAAATCTAAAAAGAAAATAGTAATTTGTGGGGATTTCAATGTAAATTTATTAGACAGTCATTCAACTAGTGTAAGATTAATCTCGTTGTTTAAATCATTTGATTTGGATTACCAATTTAGAGAACCGACTAGAATTACAGCAACCACTGCAACCTGCTTAGACAATTTTTTTTGCAACTTTGCTCCTGAGTCTAAGTTCATACTAACTAATTTATCTTCAGATCACTGTGGGCAAAAAATAGCTTTTACTGAATATGGACACCAAAACTCAGAAGAAATATCTTGTAGGCCAGTGACAGAGAAACGGGTTAAAATTTTCAAGCATAACATAACTGCTAAACTTGCATGTTTACCATTTATACAGGAAAATCCAGATGCTCTTTACAAGCATTTTTTTGATCTTATAAACGGTGAATTTAATAAAACTTTCTCTATTAAAAAGTTTAAACTAATATTTCAATGAAATTTAGGGATTGGGCTACAGCTGGTTTGCATAAAAGTAGGGCTAAGTTGTATGACTTATATGAGCAGAAAAAATATAATAATAGTCCAAGTTTTCTAGAGTATATCAAAAAGTATTCGAAAACTTTTAGGAAGGCTTGTGCATGTGCCAAGTCATTATTTATTAGTGAAAAAATTAAAAAGTCTGATAACAAAATAAAGGCAACATGGAACTGCATAAACCGCGAAACTGGTAAAATAAAGCCACGTGATACTAAGTTTTCTTTAAGAATAGGCAATAGCTTTTTAAATGAAGACAATAAAGTTGCTGATGCTTTTGAACAGTTTTTTACAAATATACCAATTGCCACAACTATGTTACTCAACTCTTCACCAAGTAATGCAGAAATTCTGCTAAAAAAGTATGTACCCATGTGTAATGAAGTGTTCAAATTTAAACACGTAAACTGTAAAGACGTACTTAAATCCTTTAAATCTTTAAAAATAAAAAACACTTGTGATTTGTGGGATATTTCAACAAAAATTATTAATAATATTATCGAGTCCATTGCGCCTTTTCTTGTAGTCATATTCAATAGCTGTGTTGACGAAGGAGTTTTCCCAGATCTCATGAAGCATAGCAAAGTTCTGCCACTTTTCAAATCGGGTTGTAAAGATGACCCGAGCAATTTCAGGCCTATTTCGATTTTACCTACTCTTAGTAAAGCTTTTGAAAAACTTATTTTAGATCAACTCGGCTCCCACTTCGCTATAAACCACCTTTTTCACAGTGAACAGTATGGTTTTACCAAGGGAAGGTCTACTACTGATGCTGGTGTAGCTCTGCTAAAACACATATTTAAGGCTTGGGAGGGATCGCAGAATGCTTTTGGAGTGTTTTGTGATCTCTCCAAGGCTTTTGATTGCGTTGAATACAACACCTTTTTAATAAAGCTAAAACACTATGGAGTGCACTCTGATGCCTTGAAATTGATTCAATCATATCTTAGCGGCAGAATCCAAAAAGTTAGCGTGAACGAATCCATATCATCCGGATCTTCTGTGTTAATGGTGGTCCCACAAGGGTCAATACTAGGTCCATTTTTATTCTTAATTTATATTAATGATTTACCATTTTATGCGGAAAACTTTTGCAATATTGTTTTGTTTGCTGACGATACATCTTTGATATTTAAGGCTGATCGAAATAAAAATAGTTTTGATGACATCAACAGTGCCCTAACAGATGTGTTGAATTGGTTTACTACTAATAATCTTCAATTAAACGCGAAGAAAACCAAATGTATAAATTTTACTCTACCTAACGTAAAGAATATTATAGGAAATAAAATTAAACTGAATGGTGAACTGTTGGACCTTGTTGATTCAACAGTTTTCTTAGGTATTACCTTAGATTCAAAAATACAGTGGTACCCTCATATTAGCACCCTTGCGGGGAGACTTAGTTCAGCTGCTTACGCTGTTAGGAAAATTATTCATTTTACAGACGTGGAAACTGCCCGATTAGTCTATTTTAGTTACTTTCACAGTGTTATGTCCTATGGTATACTACTTTGGGGTAAAGCAGCAGATATAGAAACCATTTTCATTTTACAGAAAAGAGCAATAAGGTCCATATCCACTCTCCTGTCCATGGTAACTTCTGTAACTCAGTGACATATAACCCCTCCTGTCCTTGGTAACTTCTGTAACTCAGCCTAAATTAATTTTGCAAACTCGCATTACGACCACGGTGTGTGTAATTACTTAAAACACGTACCTATTACCTAGGCCCATTAAAATATTTGAGATGATTCTGTGGTTACTAATTCAGTATAAAAGTAAAAGAAATTTATTTAATGACAAACATAATTTCACAGAAAAATATAATGAAATTGGCGAGAATTGACAGTTCGCCAAAACGGAATTTTGCAACGTAAGCGTTTTTAAAAATGTCGAAATACTCTTCTACTCACCGTATTTCCTAAATAAGTGCACATCAAAACAATCGCATACTAATTATTGTTAAGGATTATTATGGTTTGTTTACATTTGTAGACAGTGACATTCCAATATATTTTTTTTTCTGACCAAGCGCCATAAACACGGCAACGTTCTTTGTTAAGGTTGTTGCTCACTACACCTAGTTCGTAGTTCCGCAAGAAAATTTGAGGTGGCTCTATGGATATCAATTGATCCGTAGAGCAATTGAAACTATGGCATAGTGTACGAGTACCTTTAGTAAAAAAATGAAATTGTTGACAATTTTGACGGTTCGCCATTTATTCTGCATAGGATTTTTTTGTGCTAATAATGTGTTAATTACTCTTCGTAATCATCGTTGTTCCTAATAATGTGCACATTAAAACAATCGTTATGGTTTTAACTATCGAAAATGACAGTTTGAAACAGTGACTTCCAAGTAATAACGACTTCTAAATGTCGATATAAAAAAAATATTTTTGTTTTTTGTCTTGGAATCTTCATTTTTGTCATTTTTGTTGTAGCTTTTCGTGATTAACTTTTAACTTATTAAAATACTGAGTTTTTTAAGCATTTGGTACGTAGTTTAGGTTTTGATATAGCTTTAGCAATGGGTTAGTTCTAAGCTTTTTTGTCAGCTCGGGTAGTCTCGGGTCAGCGTCGGCCAACTTTCGGACAGCTGTCAGATTGAGTGGACGGTAGGAGCCATATTGTTTAAACGGTCGTGGGCTGGTCAGTGGATATATAACCTAGGATCACGTGACTCCCTTATGGAGCTGTTTAAAGAAATAAATATTCTTACAGTTGCATCACAATTTATTTATAACTGTATTGTTTACGTGCGTCAAAACATTACTCATTTCAAAAAAAATTGCGATATACACAAACTAAATACTAGAAATAAGTATAAACTTGTAATTCCTAAATTTCGACTTCAGAAAGTTTATGGATCATTTATGGGACAAAGTGTCATAATTTACAATAAATCCCGAACGATGTTATAATTTTGCCCTTTGACAAATTTAAGACACATGTTAAGGACAGACTTTTAGAAAAGGGCTATTACACTGTAAGCGATTACATCAATGACAAAAATGCATGGAATTAACATTCCTCTAGTTTCGCATACATTGTTCTAATGCGTTCATAGTGCCCAAATAAAACTTGTAGATTCACTTTTGTTTTTATCTTCTATTTTATATAATTGTTTTATTACTATTGACTGTATAATTTGGTATCGACATATTGTTTTGTAAATATCGTTACCTCTATATTATTATAAAGCTGTGGAGTTTGTTGTGCCCGTTCTTCTCCACAGCTAAAAGACTTCCTGAATGGGTGGGGTGGGTGGGTGGGTTCCTGTGCCTATCCATCCATCCATATAAAAAAAAAAATTTGACGATTCAAAACGCTTAATTTAAGCTTACTGAATAAAGTTATTTTGATTTGATTTGATTTGATTTGAAAGGAACTTTAATAGGTAGTAGCTTAGTTACATAAAGAATCTTAAAAACAAAATAAACTATAGAAATATCTATAAAGACTATAATACCTATCCATTTTAATGCAAAATAATAAAACCAGACTTTTCAAAAAGTTTACTTGTAAGTAGGAAATAATTATACGCACCGTGCTGATTTTTAGTTATTTAAACCAAAACGTAGTTACTGCCTCGGCTTAATAAAGATTATCATAATTTAAACTATTATACTATATTAGGCATCCAAAAACCATTAAAAATATTACTTTTGAAATTACCCACTTTGATTTTACAGAATTACCTATTTGTACTTAATACCTTGGGTGCATAGGTAACCATTCTCATAATAAAGTTACGACAGTTACGTTAATCGGATTCCATTGTAAGCATGACTTACTCCAATATGACTTTTTGGAACAAATATATTGACCGTCACACTAATTATTAAAATAAATTTTGCTTTGTAGCATGGAAAAATCCTTCCTGTATCTGATTTTTTTTGAACAGGCCGAGAAAAACTGCATGTTTAACTAATTTTCGATATTTGTCCCTTACCTTAATTGATCTTTCGCCAGACGAAATAATTATAGTTATTACAATAGTTATACATCACGTTAACTTTATTTAAAAAAATTTCAGCTATTTAGGTATGAACCTACATCCAGCATACGCAAGACGGGTGTTCCCCTGCATTGACGAGGCAACAGAAACCTCTGAAGTAATATTCACCCTAGAAAATGTGGAGTTTAACAACTATATATCTACTTCTGCGCAAGAACAGGACGACCCGTAAGTATTAATAAGTATTCTTTTATTAATAACAAGCGGACTGACTGCGACTTCGTTTACGCCCCGAGTCTAGTGATGGTTACGCTTGAACACACTATAATATACAGCCTTTTGCTCCATAAAAGTACATTTCAAATATTGGATGAAGAATGTTTGAAATCCGATGAGTAGTTTTGGAGATTATCTCCTACATCCAAACTTATACATTTTATTTTATTTTTAAGAAGAAGAAGATATACTGCCGAATGCCGACCCCATATAAGTTATAGGAACAGGGCAAGCGAATGATGGTTATTTTCGTATCGGTAGAGCGATTCTGTAAAAATCCGAACCCGAATTCCAATTTCAATCATATAACGGAACTCACTTTCTATTATAACTTAATTAATGGCTTCGCGTTTAGCATTAAGCCCGTTTCATGAGGTACTCATACATTTAGTATCGTACGGTAGATTGAATTAAAACGGTCTCACAACATGTGTTGTTGCTAGAAGACACGGGAGAAACTCCCGGAACTCACTTTGGCAGCACCTGTCTATCCAAATATACGTCACTCCCATGTCACTATCCGATACATGTAATATCAAAATCTGACTTGACTTACTATTCATTTTACCACCACGTTTGTTTGTAAAGCGCACCTGCGTTATTCCACAGCAGATTCAGCTTTTTGTGGTTCGAAATGAGTTTACAGAATTGCTTTACAGTATAGACCTACAGCGAATAACACGGACTTAAGTGCTCGGTTTATTTGTGCGGAATTTATACGACGAATACGATTCATCATTTTCTTTAATTTCTAATACTTACTATCAAATATAGTTACACTCAAAAATGTGTAGACTAATAAAACAGTGGCCAACAGAGTAGCCAGCGTGCCGCGCGTAAAGGAAAATAAGTCAATTAAAATGATTGACGAGTATGCAGCATTTTAGAACGTTTGATTGACACGTCATCATACATCATAATAAGCACTTTATCTCACGCACAAAACATCCGGGATGTAAGCCTAACCTTCTATCCCTCTATCAAAATAATAATAGTGAAAGTCAAACAGAATGCGTTAACTATACGCTACGCATGTCGCTTGCGAATTGAGCGTTTATTTTAAATATTTTTTAATAATAATAAACAGTTTATTGATTTTTTTTTATATTTTACCGTTTTATTAACGCTTAAATATACTTAAGTAAAATTTTAAACACTGAAAAAAGACGACAACCTCAGGCGGGAATCGAACCACGCACCTTCCGCATTCCGGGCGGCTGCCTTAACCACTTGGCTACCGAGGTCTGGTTTTCACCCGTCGAAATTTGTCAGTGCTTGATGCTTATGTTTTTTAGTCAACAAATAGTTTATTCATCAAAAAACAGTACAAGGTTTATAGTAAAGAATATTTATAACTTAGACTAAGTAGCAAGTAATTTTACATACATTCATATAATACATATCATCATACAATAATATAATTACGACTATTATCCTCGAAGGGTTAGTCAGAGACTAGGCAATGAGGACAGCAAAAGCAGTCCTCTACCATAGTTAACTTTTCACTAAATAGCGACTGCACATGTGCTCAGCGTGACAGGTAGTGTGCCCATCTCGCTGCTCTATGCTGTTGGATGTATGTGCAGTCTTTAGTCCGTTAGTCGCCTTTTACGACACGCAAGGGAAGAGAGGGGGTGGTTATATTCTTTCACAGCTACGCGATACTGTTATTTTACATTAAGGTTATCTATAAGTGTAATGTGATTGTGTGGACGTGAGAGGGTGTGTGGGTATGTGTAAATTACCAAATAAATATGATAAGTTAAAGTAAATTAGCTTAATATGAAATACTTATATACATATATACCCATAATAAAACATATATTTGTTACATATATATAGGTAATATTATATTTTCTGTTTTTAAACATCATTTACGTTAAAATAAGCTAATAAGATTTTCTGTATCCGAAAAGAACGAGCCTGCAACCATAAGTGTATTTAATTTTATGCTTCAGTAAATAAAATGTATTACTTTTTAGACAATGTCACATAACTGGTATGAAGCTATTCTGCGGTAATGAGCATTTAAGGGTCTGAATCTTCTGCGTTACACTAATCTGTGGTTATACTTCATGTGTATGATGGATGAAGGAGGTAGAAAAACTAAAATACAATTAAAAAATAATTGTATTATTACACTTTTTTTTATTTACTTACGTTGAATTTTTACTTAACTTCATCGTTTTCCTGACGTTTCGAACCCTTGACAGTTCCATGGTCGAAGGGAACACGAGATAAGGTCGTCTCATAAATCAAAACTTAAGAGGGTAATTACGCATTTATGTTTCCCATACAATTTTCCAAGTCGAAATTTTTAAAGACCTATAAGCCAATTTTAATGAAACTTTGCATGCTAAAGTAAAATATAGGGATCTAAATAGTTTGTTGAAAACATTTTAAAAAGAGGTTCATTTGGCTGAGTTATTGTGATTTAAAGTCCACTATAGAAAGTTTTAAATCGCAATAACTCAGTAAAAAAACGTTTTTTATAAATGTTTCCAACAAACTATTTAGATCTCTATATTTTACTTTAGCCTGCCGAATTTCATCAAAATTGTCTAACTGGTTATTAAAAATTGCAACTTGGAAATTTGTATGGGAAACCGAAATGCGTAAAACCTCTTAAAAATATTTTATTATTTGCGTAAACTATAGATAGACTTCTTGGCGGGAAAGTGAAGCGTCATGTCTGCAGTTTTGTATTATTTTCTATAATTTGTAGTGTTTTGTCGAATATTAATGTAAAATAATGGTGGATTAATTACTGTTAAGTGTTCGTGAACGTGCATGAGTGTTAGCAATTAAAACAAAACAGTGCAACATTACTTTTCAAATTCTCTCAAGAAGTCCGTGTGAGACCTCAATAAAGTCCCACAGCTTTATTGAGTCTCGAGGGGCTTGCGGAAAAAACATTTAAAATTTTATCACTCATTATCATCCACTTAATGTAAAGAAAATAATAATTACTATACATTTATAATTACTAAAAAAACTATAGATATATATATGTTACCGTTCATTAAAATGTTATTACAACAAAATATATTTTAGGTTGACCTTCAGAGCACTAAGAGGTCCTGTCCAACAATGGGCTATGATAGCCCACGACTTTAACACGTACAACGTGCCAATCCAGAATGTTCAACTCTCCGGCCGGCCCGGTTTGACTGGGCAAGAGAGTCATGCTTCCATAGCCATAAACTCCTTCTTCAACACACTCAACGAGTGGACGAATGTCGAATATTTTGGAGCAATGAATGACCAGTCAGAAAATATGCATATTGTAGCACTGCCTGATGTTGATACTGAATGGCACTCAATGTCAATTATAGGAATTTGGTAAGTTGCGAAATACATACTCGTATCTATCTATAAGTACTATACTATACATACTGAAAATATTTTTTGTTGAACTAAATAATAATAATATGCTTTCCTAGTTGTAAGCCTTCTTCCAAAACCTTTTATCACTGTTTCTATCCGCTACTGCACTTGGGTCAATCCAGTCGATGTGTCCAGCTCATCAAGCCATCTTCGCCTTGATAGTGGGTGGAACCGAAACGGTAGCAACTTTGGCAATAAATTCCTCTCACATACGGGCGACTTGGTTAGCATAATCCTATTTTAGCTGGGTAATCTTTTGTGCGACAACGTCCTGGTTCTAAAGCGAGTTCCTTATGCGATCCGTGAGTCGGACAACTATTTGCCGCTCTCCATCACCCGCTGGCATCATCATCTGCCTATGAACGTCCCACTGCTGGGCACAGTCCATCAGCTCATGGGGAGATCAAGCCATAACAATTAACGTTGCAAACAATGCGGGTGGCGGGTTGCTGGCATAAATCTCATAATTTAATGTACTTTATTATTCAGGGAACCCTATGTCTTCATGGAAAACTCACAAAATTCTGTGAAGCAGAGGCAGGTCGCTCTCAGAAAGATTGCGGAAGCCATTACACGACCATGGTTGGGATTCCTTATTTTTGCTGAAAATTGGGTATTCCAATGGATCATCACCGGTTTTCAGACTTACACGGCGTTTGAAGCCATGAAAGCGGTGAGTGGTTCAAGTATTTCTGTATTTTTTAGTTGTAATATTGTGTCCCTGTCTGACTGCCTCTGGTGGTCGAGTCGTTAAACCACTACTCTTAAATCGAGAGGTTTTGAAGAGGTACCGTCAAGCGGGGTTACTTTTGAATTGAGTATTGAAGTAATCTTCTTCATGTCAACTTACAGTATGATTACCAATATGGCTATCATACTAGAGAAGTCCATAACGATAAGGATACCAATATGCAGCTACTTAACCCGGCAGCACTCCTTGAAAGTTACACAAGCACTCGCTCATAGAGTATTTCGCTCACGTTTTGTAAGCAGTCAAAATGTACAAGACATAATTAATTACAAATTTTATGACAACTTTATAATAAAACAATAATATTCATTCAACTCAAATATTTATTTTAAGTTTACAACATTAGTTATACTTTGAATTTTTAATAACAAACATAGGCACTGAATTGGCACTTTACTTACGTACATACTCGCGCGATGAGCAAAATCCCGCATGACGCCACTGTGCCATACTCGCGCGATGAGCAAAATCCTGGGTGACGCGACCCAGCCGAACAAAACCTCTCCCTCCAGCAATCGGGACGCACTGAGCGGACGGAACCGTTACGCGAGGGACGGGGGAAGTGTAAAACTCAGCTATAGCGCGGGCGAGATATAATGTGCGCACTATTTTAAAGAAATAGTGCGATTTTTAAATTTACCGTGAGGGAAATGCTCATAGCGCGAGTGTTCGCGGGTTAAGGATGTGCCTACCTACAGCTGTGATCAATTTTATATTTGATTTGAAAGCAACCCCTTTCTAGCGGTACAAATTGTTGTACTTTTTTATTTGGTGGTAGGGTTTGTTTTAAGTTTATCTGGAATTCTTGGTACAACCTCGGTCACTACAGCAATAATATTGTTTCGACACATAAAGATTATGATAGCCAAATTCTCAGTAGTTGAAGATTCCGGGTGATGACGGTCTATCTCGGCCTGATCGTCACAATTACCATCACGGTATGGTGATTTTTAGTTTCATTTTTCAACGGGTAAGCGCTTAGCCTTCATCTCACCTGATGGTAATTGACAATAAGGCCTAAGGTGGAAGCGTGTTCCACCCGGAATCCTTAACCACTGAGGAACTGGCTATCTTATCTCTAAACTGTCGGAACTCAACAATGCTAGGTGGACTTAACAGCCCTACCACCAACCAAACCGAGCACACAAAGATGTGCCCCCCCCCCCCCCCCCGCTGGGAATCGAACCCTGCACCTCTGGGTTATGGAGGCAACGCGCTTAAACATAGTAAGACATAGTTAATAAAAAATGTAAATAAAGATAGAGTTGTATCAGTATCGAGCAAGATAGCGATCCATATTCAATATAAACCCGTCTGAGACAATTAATGCGTTAACAGTTTACAAATGGAAAATCTGTCACTTGCTGTATGTTTTGCACTTGGACTGTGTTATTTTTTTTTTTTAAAAGAGCTGTGGATTTTGAATAAATCGTAAAATTAAAAATAATGTATGAATAGTTGTAATAATACTGTCTTATATTAAAATAATAATAACTAATTTCTTTGTTTTACAGCTGGACCTCGGAACTGATGAATTTATAGATCACGATGCTATTTTTGTGACAGACGTGATACAAGAGAGTTTGT
Source organism: Scoparia ambigualis (assembly GCA_963921215.1). Lineage (NCBI taxonomy): Eukaryota > Metazoa > Arthropoda > Insecta > Lepidoptera > Crambidae > Scoparia > Scoparia ambigualis. The sequence goes on from OY992511.1 coordinate 4,745,938, forward strand.
ATCGTGACGGGTACCGATCTGCACCCGTTTTGCAACCCGGCGACTTTATATATGACGATAACGAAATAAGATTGCATACTAATGGACTGCTCAAATACAAAGCACCAGCGTTTATGTCCATGCTGCGGCTTGCCCTTCACGAAGAAATTGATTTTATTCAAATTTCTGCTCGAAGTTTATTGAATACCAGGTAAGATCACTTAGACATACTACATAATATGTATGCACACTAGACTTTTTTTGTTGTATCAGGGAAAACCTGTATGACGGCTAACAACAAGGCGCCGCGCGAGGCGCCAAGCTGGTTCCGGACTCTCCCCCGATCGTTCCCTTTTTTCGAGGCTAAAGCGCTGAACGAAAGAGAGGGACCGGGGGCATACCCATCCAAACCGCTGCCCCAGACATGACATGTGCCTGGGTGCTTCTTTATATAAGATGACTGCTAGAAACCGCAAGAAACTTCTAGGACTGGTCAGGTCAAGTGTTTTAAACATGACAAAAATGTCAAAAAAGGAATTTGTGTTTTTATTATTTTTAATTAAATAATTCATTTTATTTATGTTAATGGGATAGTCTTTGAGTGTCTAATTTATTTTAAAGCAATAAAATAAGAAAAATAAAATGAAAACAATTAAAAATAACGATTATTTACAACGCGCGAGCCTCGGCCGGCCGGCCGTTGACCCCTCAACGTAGGTACTGACGCGGACGGATCAACAAACGGCCAGCCATTGGCCCTTTAACGTAGGTACTGACGCGGACGGATCAACAGACGGCCGGCCATTGGCCCATTAACGTAGGTACTGACGCGGACGCGCGTAAATAATCGTTATTTTTTATTGTTTTCATTTTATTTTTCTTAAGATGTCTATTGAATATTATATGATATTAAAAAAAACGACTTGCTTTTTGTCATTTTTGTCATGTTTAAAACACTTTACCTGACCAGCCCTTGCAGTTTCTTGCAGTTTCTAGCAGTCATCTTATATATACCTCACCTCACCTCAGTTATCTCTTTCTATTAATGAAAACCGCATAAAATTACTTTGTGTGGTTTATAAAAACAAATCGGAGCCACAGGCACAAGAAAACAGCGACCTTACTTTATATTATGTAATGATAATGTTGATAATGAAGGTAGCAATTATGCTTAGGTACATGCGTAGCGTACATGAGGAGCTCGATGGCACAGCGGCTAGCGCGTTTGGCTTGCGATCTTGTCCGCTAAGCAACTTTCGCAATGCCGGGTCGCCTGATGGGTGACCATTAAAACATCTCGAGCTCCTCCGTGCTTCGAAAGGCACGTTAAGCCGTTGGTCCCGTTTGTTTTGTCGTAAGATGGCAGTCGTTAAAACCCACCAACCCGCATTGGGCCAGCGTGCTAGGTTATGGCCTAATATCCCCACGTGCTATTGTTTACGTGGGAGGCCTGTGCCCAGCAGTGGGACGTTTATAGGCTGATGATGATGATGACATGCGTAGCCTATTGATGGACGTTTGCAAAACTAGAGGTATCACTCATGCGATGCTGACCCTGTAAAAACCTTATTAAAACCATATATGCCTTAAAAACCTTAACCGCCTCTGTGGTCTAGTGGCTTAGTCACCGGTGTCAGACCCACAGGTCCCGGGTTCAATTCCGAGCGGGAGGTGCATCTTTGTGTGCTCGGTTTGGTTGGTGGTAGGGCTGTTAAGTCCGCCTGGCTAGCTACCACCATTTCATCTAAGTCTGTCGCCATAACAACGATGTTTATAGCTTTGTTGTGTTCCGACAGTTTGAGATAAGGTAGCCAGCTCCTCAGTGGTTGAGGATTCCGGGTAAAGCGCACCTCTTTCTTACTCACCTCCGCCTTATCGTCACTTATCATCAGGTGAGATGAAGGCCAAGCGCTTACCCGTTGTAGATAAAAAAAACCTAGTGAACCATGCTTAACTACTCGAAGAAGCTTATTCAAAAACCAGAGTGTATGAATTTGGAATCTTCTTCTCTCGTACGCGACTATTTACTTCAAACTACCTAGGCCAAAGGTTATGTATACGTACCCTTTTGATGATGTACCTATTATAAAGTTATCAAGTCATCAGGCACAGTTGTGGGTACAAGAAAATACAAAAAAAACTGTGTTTTCATTTCAACACACGAAAGAGACTTTTCTGTGTTTCCACTAAACGACAAACATTCCGCAGAGCACCGCCCTTTACCTCATGCCCTGGTCCAATTTCAGTTATGGACGGCTCAAGAATTCTTTTATTTCCATTCTCCTCTATCAGACTTATAGAGTCATTCCATTTCATAATATTATTATCTACACAATCCATTCATGTTTCCTTTGGTCTGCACACATTTTGTATTTTGGTAGTAAGTGTTTAGTAAACGCACCCTAAGTGGTTTTATTAACGTAACGGACGTTCATTGGGCTCATTATGTAAAATGACTACATACCTTTATTTTATTACCATTATTATTTTATCTCATTGTCCTACTGGTGGGCTATATAACCTATAATATATATATTAAATTATTTTTTTCTTTTCAGGCGTCGGGATACAATAACCTTTTTAAACTTTAGAGACTCAATAACTGGGCAGTGGGAAGGTGGACTTATTCCAGACTTTCAAGACTTCGTGTATCCATACATAGAAGAACGAGGATGTCCACTTTTGCAAGTCACCTTTCAAAATGGTTTTGTAACAGTATCACGGGTAAGTACAACTTACTTCTATTTGATATTTTTTATATACTTATCTACATTATTTTCAAAACTAAGTACCTTATCTATTTATAAAAATGTTTGTCGACAAATTAACCTCTTTTATCTATTATCCTTCTTGTGATTCTAGATTTTATATTAAAATCTCCACCATAACTAATTTGTATATAAAATAAATTATACAGTTACATCAAAGTTCTTTACGTGTGTATCACAGACGATTCATGGCGTAGTGAGTGAGAGAGTACGTTATTTTCCGTCAACTTTTTCTTGGTTATATTCACATATTAGTTAAAAAACAATAATCAGTTTCATCATACTCCGTTAGTTATGAATAATAATAAATGTTTCGATAAATCTTTTGCCGGACTGTTAAGATTTATTAATATTATTCAACACAATTTTTTCATTTTGATAATTGTGCCATTTTTGTTTATTTTTAATATAATATAATAATTCATTAAATTATCTTTTTTACAGAGCACATTTAGCTATTCCGGAGAACCAAGCGGTGTTAACTTCCATATACCTCTTAGTTTCACTACCAGCGTCAATCCAGACTTTGAGAACGTGTTCCCTTCGAGGGTGTACCACGAGCCTACAAATATCGAGCTGCCGATGCAACTCGATGAGGAGGATTGGGTGCTATTCAATATTCAAGGGCGAGGTATGTCTTTGTAAACAGGCCTTTTTATATAACAAGAGAAAATCTTTACCCATACTGGAACGAAAGACGCAAAATGTTTAAGCGGGTCTCACCCCCCAAGCGGGACATACCCAAACAAATCTGAGGGGTCCATATTGGCTCACATAAAACTATTATTCCTATTTTTTGTTTTACTACCGATTCGTGGTCATAATAATCACTCTTCCTAATTTTTATCCTCATGCATTTTTTGTTCATAAATTTTTATTACTACTATCGGAACTCATAACAGACAGTTATCATATATTTTTTATTAATACTGTCATTACTAAGAACAAGCTTAAACTCATAATCTTTTTTTTCATAATTGTTTCCTTCATAGCAGTCAATTATCATAATTTTCTTATTAATAATGTGTTTACTAAGAAAATATTTAAACTCATAATATTGTTTTTAATACATACACTTTTGATTAAGATATGGGGGGGGTCGGGGGGCCTGCGGCCCCCCTCCTTCATTTGTCAAAAGTCTAACCTAACCTAACCGACAGACCTATAGTTTTGCATACTTAATTTTTTCATTATAGCGGGCTACCCCCTGCACCCCCCGGCATGCAAGCAAGCATGAAGCTTGCAGCATGCAAACAAACATGCATGCAAGCATGAAGCTTGCAGCATGCAAGCAAACATGCAGCATGCATGCAGGCATGCAGCTTGCAAGCAAGCAAACATGCAGCATGCAAGCAAGCATGCAGCATGCAAGCAAGCATGCAGCATGCAAGCAAGCATGCAGCAAGCAAGCAAGCATGCAGCATGCATCCAGGCATGCAGTATTCCAAAAAATATGCAACATAAGTAAATAATAAATAAATAAATCTTTTCTACAATCACACCAATTATAATAATTATAATATATATAATACTTAAATACATACTTATTATACATAGAAAACACCCAGACCCGAGACAATTTAGAAAAACAATAATTTCTAAATTGACCCGACCGGGGATCGAACCTGGGACCTCAGAGATGGCGACACCATGAAAACCGGTGTACGAACCACTCGACCAAGGAGGTCGTCAAGCATTCAACATGAATGCAAGCACACAGTATTTATTCAAATTACAAAGTTATTTCTCACAAGTCTAACCTAACCTAACCAACGGACCTATAGTTTTGCATACTTAACTTTGTCTTTAAAGCCACCCCATAAAAAACATTTACGATCAAGAAATATATGAAAACAAATATTAGTATGAAATGAATTTATGAATATTGGCGTTATGTATTAGAATGATTAGGAATTTCGATCGTTAGTATAAGAAAATATATGAAAAAAATATTAGTAAAAACAAGGTGTATGGTTAAAGATATTATGAATTCAGGTGATTATGGGTTTCGATCGTTAGTATTAAATATTTTTATGAAGAGTGATCATTATGGTGTAAAATGGTATGAGAAATATTTTCGGACTTCCGATAATAGGACTTAAAAAGTTATGTGAAAAAATGCGCACCCCAAATCTGAGTGCCTAATCCGAGTTTTATTCTGCCCAGAACGGCACACCAACCCGCATTGTGCCGGCGTGGTGGGTTATGGCCCAATATCCCCACGTGCTATTGTCCACGTGGGAGGCCTATGCCCAGCAGTGGGACGTTTATAGGCTGATGATGATGATGAGAACGGCACGGTGGTAGGATTCTGCCCAAAATCCGACTGGAAGAAAGTGGTTCAGTTTCATGGGTGGAACTCACCCTTAATTTCATCAAAACGAGTAAAAAATGAGGGTGTATACTCACGACTGTTATCCCCGAAAGGTTAGTCAGAGACTAGGCAATGAAGACAGCAAAAGCAGTTCTTTACCATAATCCACTTTTCCCAAATAGCGACTGCACATATGCTCAGCGTGACAGGTGGTGAGCCCATCGCCGCTATATGTTGTTGGAAGAATGTGCAGTATTTAGTCGCTTTTGACGACACCCAAGGGAAGAGAGGGGTTGGTAGTATTCTTTCACCGCGACGCGACACAGTTAATATCATGTTACCGATCACATTACTAATATTTCAGGATATTATCGAGTTCAGTACAATGTCGATATGTGGGAAAGAATAATTGAAGCACTCGAAGAGCCCGAACGGCGGAATGTTATCCATCCCTTAAATCGAGCTACTGTAAGTAACGTGTCTACATGTAGAAGTTTTTCGTTTAAAAGTATCAGATAAATAAAAACTAAATCCTATAACATAGCTAATAGTCTAAGATTCGAATACAGAACGACCTTCACCGGGCCGGTTAATGGATGAAAAGTATTTTATATCAAATTTAATATGTTAAAAAATATATCGCGTGTGGGTTGGCTGAAAAATTTCAGACCAGTACCTATTATGATTAATTAAATATTAAAAAATATATATCATTGCACTGGTTTGGTGTGTGTGTTTGTAATGAGATTATCTTTATTTATACATACATATTTATTAACCAGACGGTTGCAAATTACTAATATTGAGTTACCTGTTTACACCTGCCTACCCAATAGTTTTGGAAAAAAATAGTTAACCTAACGTTTGCATATTCTATTGGCTTCATACTTTCGATTGGTACCTATGTAATCTACTGTTATCTATTATCCAAACCAGTGCAACGTTTAAAATTTTTTTTTAAATATTTAATTAATAATCTTATTATACTGGACTGAAATTTTTCAGCCAACCCACTCGCAATATTTTTTTTAACATATTAAATTTGATATTAATTTTCATTCATTAACCGGCCCGGTGAAGGTCGTTGTATATTCGGATCCTCTACTATATAAAGTATGGCCGGTTGTTGTCGTAAGATGGCATATTTTATTGAAGCACTCTCCCGCGGAGGCGCCGGTACACGACGTTTTATGTGGTCTCACTAATTCTTGCTTACTGTTTAGACTAAGACTGGTATAAGGATAATATATAATAAAAATCTCTATAGGCTCTTTAGCTTCTTGTTCAATGGGGGTTACCTACCTATAATAAAATCGAAATTTTCCTGTACGAATTTTATTTGGGCGAAAACGTTTTGTAAATTTTTTGTTTTCCATAATTTTCATTTTACCAAAAACACAATTGACAAAGTTTTGAAATGCCGAGTATCGATTGTTATTTTTTTCGAAGACTTTATGTTTCAAAATCCCACTCAACGTTTGGCCGAAGTTATTAATGCTAGATGATTCATTTTCCAGAAACACGTTTCCAATATTATAAAAATACAACACAAATAATTGAAATCCATAATATCATCGAACAACTTGTAGTAACGTTAAAGCATGCAGCATGCATGCAAGCATGCAGCTTGTAAGCAAGCATGGAGCATGCAAGCAAGCCGTAGCATGCAAACAAGCATGCAGCATGCAATCAAGCATGCACCAAGCAACCTAGCATGCAGCATGCAAGCAAGCATGCAGCAAGCGTGCGGCAAGCATGCAGCATGCAATCAAGCATGCAACATCATCCAAGCATGCAGCATTTAGCAGGCATGGTTTCTGTTACGGCTCCGGTGCTGCGAGGCTTCGGCAGTCCCACTCGAGCTTATCGTCGCAGATGGCTTTCGCTCACCACCGCAGCTTCGGCTTGCTGGCTGGTTAGGCCGGCTAGCCCCAGCTTAAATCCACCTGCTCCTCAGCTCGCGTGTCGCCTCGCCACTCCGCGCCTACGCGGGCTTGAATTACACTCTAGCGTAGGGCAGACAAGACTACGTGGAGTCGGTTTTGCCGCGATTCGTTTATGTCACTGACTTTTGTAGCACAGCCTTACCGAAAACACTAAAGGTACAGATAGACATGCTCATTATTAACACGAAAGCATGCCACTATTGAGCAATTGCTACTTAGTAGTATGTGTGTCAAAGCGTTGCTAGTAATTAGCATGCCTATTACGTATACGCTTGTAATAAGCATGCTAATAAGCATACTTATTTAGTAGCATGTCTATAAGTACCTTAAGTATTAATTTTTTATAACAGTTTAGTTTATTTACATAATAGAAATTATGAAAAACAAAAAAAAACGGAAATCTGGGTATGATATTATTTTAGAGAAAAAGTTACTTCGAATTTTATTACTTCTAGATATGAAATTTATTGTAAGGAAAACATCTTCCAAAAGAAAAAAAGTAGTAGTTTTGATAATCAGTTAAGAGCGTTTACGCCGAGCGCGAGACCTCAAGTTTAGGTTTTTAAGTCCAAATATCACGCACACAGAAGAGAGCTGTGAGCGCGCGCGACTGTGTGTGTAGAATAGGCTAGTTCTGCTCACTGTAGTCAAACTCACTCACTTTGATCCGTTAGATCGAATTTGCTTTTTCGTAATAGGTACTTCGATTATTTTTTTTAATATGGGCGTAAGTAATGCATGAAATATGTAAGTATAATATTATATTGCATGTATTTTTATTAAACTTGCAATGTATGTGTCTTGTTCGGGTGGAATTTTGCAACTCAATTTCGACCCACTTCCCGTTTACTGATTGAGCTGAAAATTTGCATACATGTGTAAATCGCGTGACAATGCAAATTTATGATTAACATGGTGCTGATCTGATGATGGAGATGGAAGGTGACCATTGAAACTTTGCAATAAAATAGCACAACCTAATCGAGTTTGGGCTCGTTTGAATCGTCTTGACGAGTAGTTTGTCTTTCAATGGTAACCAGGGTCTGATGATGGAGTTGGATGGTGGTCATAGGAACTCTGTAATAAAGCGACGCAACCCCATCGAGTTTCGGCTTGTCTCATTCGTCTTGACGAGTCCTTTGTTTTTAAATGGTTACCAAGGTCTGATCTGATAATGGAGCTGAAAGGTGGTGATAGGAACTCATTGATGAAACGACGCAACCCCATTGAGTCGCGGCTCGTTTGATTCATCTTGACGAGTACTTTGGTGCTAGATGGTAACCAGAATCTGATGATGGAGCTGGAAGATGGCCATAGGAACTGAGTAATTAAACAACATAATAAACCCATCGAGTAAGGGCTCGTTTAATTCGTCTAGACAAGTACTTTGCTGCTAGATGGTAACCAGGGCCTGATGATGGAGTTGGAAGGTGGCCATAGGAACTCCGTAATAAAACGACGCAACCCCATCGAGTTTCGGCTCGTCTCATTCATCTTGACGAGTACTTTGGTTTTAGATGGTTACCAGGGTCTGATCTCTTGATGGAGCTGAAAGGTGGTCATAGAAACTCAGTAAAGAAACGACGCAACCCCATCGAGTCTCGGCTCGTTTGATTCGTCTTGATGAGTACTTTGGTGCTAGATAGTAACCTGGGTCTGATGATGGAGCTGGAAGATGGCCATAGGAACTCAGTAATTAAACAACATAACCCCATCGAGTAAGGGCTCGTTTAAATCGTCTAGACGAGTACTTTGCTGTTAGATGGTAACCAGGGTCTGATGATGGAGCTGGAATGTGGCCATTGGAACTTCGCAATGAAATAACACAACCTAATCGAGTTTGGGCTCGTTTAAATCGTCTTGACGAGTAGTTTGTCTTTCAATGGTAACCAGGGTCTGTTGATGGAGTTGGATGGTGGTCATAGGAACTCTGTAATAAAACGACGCAACCCCATCGAGTTTCGGCTCGTCTCATTTGTCTTGACGAGTACTTTGTTTTCAGATGGTTACCAGGGCCTGGTCTGATGATGCAGCTGAAAGGTGGTCATAGGAACTCATTAAAGAAACGACGTAACCCCATCGAGTCTCGGCTTGTTTGATTCATCTTGACGAGTATTATGGTGCATAGATATGGTGTATAGATGGTAACCAGGGTCTGATGATGGAGCTAGAAGATGGCCATAGGAACTGAGTAATTAAACAACATAATAACCCCATCGAGTAAGGGCTCGTTTAATTCGTCTAGACGAGTACTTTGCTTCTACATGGTAACCAGGGTCTGCTGATGGAGCTGGAAGGTGGCCATAGGAACTCTGTAATAAAATGACGCAACCCTATCGAGTTTTGGCTCGTCTCATTCGTCTTGACGAGTACTTTGTTTTTAGATGGCTACCAGGGTCTGATCTGATGATGGAGCTGAAAGGTGGTCATAGGAACTCAGTAAAGAAACGACGCAACCCCATCGAATCTCAGCTTGTTCGATTCGTCTTGACGAGTACTTTGGTGCTAGAAAGAAAGAAATTAAAATGTATTTTCATTTCAGGTTATCGAAGATGAGGTTCCACAGACAACAAATAAGGTTAAAGGTCGAAGACTAGTAGATTTTCAATGCTTTTTGGACCAAATTAAAAAACTTAGTAACCACAATAGAGCCACAGGATGTACAATTGATAATTTACAAGTGATAAAAGAGCATAAAGTAGGCTTATTATCTACATTTGTAATGAAGTATAACATTTACCTTTAGATAAGTCTAAAAATCATGTAAAATCTTGTTTACATAAGAAAGGTCAAAGTGTTTTTAGTTGACAATACAGCCTGGTCATAATTATATTTTTACATTATAGTTTCTTAGTCAATTATTTTTATAACTAATTAATTTTACGCTGGTATGATAGCCTTTAACAGCAGTGTCTTACAGACAAAGGTACCTACTCAAAATTAATGTTGCGTTTAAAGAAAGTATTGCTCGATATAAAATAAAATAAACAACGTCTTACAGTATCTCTGAAACAAGAAAAAGTAAGACCATTAAATACTACCAGTAAAAAATAAGATTGCAAGAGCAAACCAGCCTCCACAGGCGGCACCCGTTCACGAGTATGACATGTGAATCAGCTATCGCTTCGTTTAACCATGTTTGAGGGAACGTAACGACCCGACGCACATGCCACCACGCAGAGACACTTTGAGAGAGCATGACACACTCGAGCAACTCCAAAGAAAGTAAGAGAATATTACTTTAAACGCAACATAAATTTTGAGTAGGTACCTTTGTCTGTAAGACACTGCTGTTAAAGGCTATCATACAAGCGTAAAATTAATTTGTTTTAAAAATAATTGACTAAGAAACTATAATGTGAAAATATAATTATGACCAGGCTGTATTGTCAACTAAATACACTTTGACCTTTCTTATGTAAACAAGATTTTACATGATTTTTAGACTTATCTAAAGGTAAATGTTATACTTCATTAAAAATGTAGATAATAAGCCTACTTAATGCTCTTTTATCACTTGTAAATTATCAATTGTACATCCTGTGGCTCTATTGTGGTTACTATTTTAATTTGGTCCAAAAAGTATTGAAAATCTACTAGTCTTCGACCTTCAACCTTATTTGTTGTTTGTGGAACCTCATCTTCGATAACCTGAAATGGAAATACATTTTAATTTCTTTCTTTTTAGCACCAAAGTACTAGTCAAGACGAATCAAACAAGCCGAGACTCGATGGGGTTGCGTCGTTTCTTTACTGAGTTCCTATGACCACCTTTCAGCTCCATCATCAGATCAGACCCTGGTAACCATCTAAAAACAAAGTACTCGTCAAGACGAATGAGACGAGCCGAAACTCGATGGTGTTGCATCGTTTTATTACAGAGTTCCTATGACCACCATCCAGCTCTATCATCAGACCCTGGACACTATTGAAAGACAAACTACTCGTCAAGACGATTTAAACGAGCCCAAACTCAATTAGGTTGTGTTATTTCATTGCGAAGTTCCAATGGCCACATTCCAGCTCCATCATCAGACCCTGGTTACCATCTAACAGCAAAGTACTTGTCTAGACGATTTGAACGATCCCTTACTCGATGGGGTTATGTTGTTTAATTACTCAGTTCCTATGGCCATCTTCCAGCTCCATCATCAGACCCTGGTTACCATCTAGCACCATAGTACTCGTCAAGATGAATCAAACCAGCCGAGACTCGATGGGGTTCCCTCGTTTCTTTAATGAGTTTCTATGACCACCTTTCAGCTCCATCATCAGATCAGACCCTGGTAACCATCTAAAAACAAAGTACTCGTCAAGACGAATGAGACGAGCCGAAACTCGATGGTGTTGCATCGTTTTATTACAGAGTTCCTATGACCACCATCCAGCTCTATCATCAGACCCTGGACACTATTGAAAGACAAACTACTCGTCAAGACGATTTAAACGAGCCCAAACTCGATTAGGTTGTGTTATTTCATTGCGAAGTTCCAATGGCCACATTCCAGCTCCATCATCAGACCCTGGTTACCATCTAACAGCAAAGTACTCGTCTAGACGATTTAAACGATCCCTTACTCGATGGGGTTATGTTGTTTAATTACTGAGTTCCTATGGCCATCTTCCAGCTCCATCGTCAGACCCTGGTAACCATCTAAAACCAAAGTACTCGTCAAGATGAATGAGACGAGCCGAAACTCGATGGGGTTGCGTCGTTTTATTACGGAGTTCCTATGGCCACCTTCCAGCTCCATCATCAGGCCCTGGTTACCATCTAGCAGCAAAGTACTTGTCTAGACGAATTAAACGAGCCCTTACTCGATGGGTTTATTATGTTGTTTAATTACTAAGTTCCTATGGCCATCTTCCAGCTCCATCATCAGACTCTGGTTACCATCTAGCACCAAAGTACTCGTCAAGATGAATCAAACGAGCCGCGACTCGATGGGGTTGCGTCATTTCTTCAATGAGTTCCTATGACCACCTTTCAGCTCCATCATCAGATCAGACTTTGGTAACCATTTAAAAACAAAGGACTCGTCAAGACGAATGAGACGAGCCCAAAACTCGATGGTGTTGCGTCGTTTTATTACAGAGTTCCTATGACCACCATCCAGCTCCATCATCAGACCCTGGTTACCATTGAAAGACAAATTACTCGTCAAGACGATTCAAACGAGCCCAAACTCGATTAGGTTGTGCTATTTTATTGCATAGTTTCAATGGCCACCTTCCATCTCCATCATCAGATCAGCACCATGTCAATCATAAAATTGCATTGTCACGCGATTTACACATGTATGCAAATTTTCAGCTCAATCAATAAACGGGAAGTGGGTCAAAATTGAGTTGCAAAATTCCACCCGAACAAGACATACATAGATTGCAAGTTAAATAAAAGCTTGTAATAATTTACTCACCAAAGTACTAAGATTTGCAAATCAAGCTATAAATTTGCACTATCTTCGAATTTACGGAAAGGTCGACAACCGCGCCGGGCAGAGCGTCGAGCGACGTGACCACTCTCTCAGAGGCCTCGCGGCGGACTGATTTGAAGCGAGTGGAGCGCAGGGTTTTGTAGTAGTTTTAGAGTAGTTTTAAAATATTTGTAGAAAAATTATAGAGCTTATTTTGTAAAAACAATTTTGTTAAAATTTTAAATAACACTTTTTTCTATAGTATAAAGCTTTTATCTTCTAAAATATATTTAGTACATTAGAGAAAACAATCACTTTATCACCTATAATTTCTTTAAAAATTCACAATGTTTGGAATTTTATAGTTTTTGTTAGTAACCAAAATCAAAAAATGTTTTCAACAAACTATTTTGCTGAGGATCTTTTAAATTGAAAAAAAAATGTTGTTATTAGATTTGTTAGTAATTTAAACACATTTTTAAGCTTCGAAGTTGACGCGGAAAGTCAAATTATGAAAACCTCTGTTCAGTTATCGTGTTATAAATTCCAAAATATCCATAAATTTAAAAATGTTTTCAACAAACTATTTCGACTGCAAGATCGCCTAATGATATAAGTATTTAACATATTTGTAAAGTAAGTATTAACAGATATTAAGAGGTTTAAAAAGTACAGTTTTTGAGCAAAACGGCGCAAAAGGACGTAAACGCTCTTAACAGTTTTTTTGGAAAATGAAACGTATGTATGATAAGTTTATGGATTAACATAATATGTATAAGCAACCATCTGGTATTAAAAACTTTGTTATACCGTTTTCGAACAATTGAAACTCGTACAGATTATGATAGGTTACCCTTATGGGATATTATAGGAAGAAGTGTCGGTGTATATGCCATAAAATGGTTATAAATTGTAACTACTCCTAGTGATAAGATTCATCAGAGGCCCAGAATCACTAGGTCACAGAGTCACAGGTTCGATTAATATTGGCACATAGTTCGTCCTCCTGTTCGGTTGCGGTTAGTGCTTGACACAGAATAAAACACTTTTTTACGGATTATATTTGAGACCACAGGCCCTAAAACGTTTATAAAAATACGAAAGGTTAAACGAATTCATAAAAGGTATTTCATTTCAATAGCGCTAACCAACACTCATAATGTCTCTGGAACAAATAACATTTTAGATTTTAAACTGTCTCTTGCTCACCGTCATAATTACTGATATTCTGCCAATTTTTCCTTATTTCAGTTACTTGACGATTCTCTCAACTTAGCCAGAAGACTCATGTCCGGCCTAGATTATGACATCGCATTCCGTATAGTCATGACTATGGAACTTGAAATGGACTACGCCGTGTGGAAAGCCTACCTCAGGAACATGAACTTTTTGAAGAAGCGACTAGAAGCTTTGGTCGAAGAAGACGAGGATTTAGACCCTGACATTTATTTAGTAAGTTCTATAAATTTTCTTTGTGTAAATTTTACAATCTGAATACCTGAGAATGGTTGCTTTTTTTCGTTTATATTTTATACTATAACAATATTACAATCTAAATATATAGTCAGTGGCGTAGGATCGGCCAACAATGCATTGGAGGGACGATCTCGATGTCTATAGAAGAGATTGGTAAGAGATCACATAGGAAACTGCTAGAAATCGGGACGTGTAAAAAAATTTTATGAAAGGCCAGGCAACAAAATAGGTTAAATAAAAAACGCAGTAAACGGGAATCAAACCCAAACTCAGAGATCGACGCCAGAACCGGCGTGCTAACTACTAGGCCACGGAATTTGTCAAATATATTGAATAATTGTCTACAAAGTCCTATCCAACCAAGCAGCTATACGTTTGGTTACCGACAACGCCTAATGTATTTATAACTTTATAGAGAATGGTGCGAAGAACTATCCCAACTATAGAAAACCAACTGTCGTTTAGACCCGACATCAACCTGAACGAGCCAGCCATGACGAGGCTCACGCGTGGCATGGTCATGGACCACGCTTGCCGCGCCGGCTACAACCCCTGTATAGCTGCAGCCATCGACTGGTTCTACGGCAGTTCCAATGATGAAGTGTGAGTTTTAGTCAAAAACTTGCTTACCACCTTCCTACTATAGTAGACCTCTGAACGAGCCAGTCACGACTAAGAGAAAGGGTCCCCTTCTACCTTCCTCTATAAGTACGCGTGCTACTCTCCGGAGTTACCGATTTACTGTCGCGCAAAAAGATATTTAGAAAGAAGAAGTTTCTTTGTTGCTCCTCTAAAAGATGGAATTGCACTCTACCAACACACTTATTCTCTCCTTCTTATGTTATGGTATCCTTGAAGCGAGGCATTGTTGTTGTACTGTTACTACGTCTTTTTAACGTTTCACCAGTTGTCTTTGCGCGTGGACTCCACTTCCATTTAATATCAGGTGGATTGGATTTATTTTCCGGGCTAATTATCTAAAAAATGTGTGTCAAAGACTTCTAAGCTACGCTCATTTTTCAAAGAATAAAAATTAAATTATAATAATTCGATAGGAACCCGGATATCCCACACGACTTGAAGCCGGCTGTTTACTGCGCAGTGGTGCGAGAAGGCGATGGTGAAGTCAGGCAGATGCTGTTTGACCTCTTAGAAGATGCAAGGACACGAGTTTTGTACGACCGCATCGTCATACTGGAGTCTTTGGCGTGCTCTCGAGACGATGGATTTATAAACGAGTAAGTACGTTATACAATTTGTAGACGGTAAGTAGGTATTTTAGGACGGTAAGCCATCAATCGGAAACAAATTCAGCTGAATTCTCTACACAAACGAACTCTTTAAAACACTAAGTTTGACTACTTAGTCTTATCTTTGACCAGTATTTAGATGATCGAAGAGACTTATTAGACTTATTACTTATTGCTAACACTAGCATCTAAGCAATTATTGTTACTAACACAATATGGACCACGGTCCGAAATAAATGATTTGAATTGAATTGAATTCAATTGAATTAGAAAAAAAGTTAAAGCTAAACGTGATTTTGGTGTCACGTGTTTATTTTTATACTGTTGACATTTATTATTAACAGTTACCTGGCGGAGACTATAGCTGATGATAGCCCGTACAGCGTGGAGGAAAAGGCAAGAATATTCAGAGCAGTTGCCGAAAGCAGCTTTAGCAACGCAAGAGCAGCATTAAACTTTATGAGATTTAACACCCACCAAATCAGAGAGCGGTAAGTGAAACAAAAAAACGCGTTAAATTAGCATTAGTAATTATCTGCGTATTTTGCAATGTGTTGCCTAATTAAAAAGGGCTAAATGCAACGACCATAAAACAGTCGGGAAAATTATTCCAGCTTACCATAATGAGTGTGTTTTGAATACCGCTCTTTTTTTTAATTAGGTACTAGTAAAACATGCAAATTAATTATTTAATTTCTTTGCGGAAACTCTGATTTTCTATTTACGCCGGTAATTAGGTACTTATGTATGTTTGTATGATTTCGTACAATAGCTTTCGGCTATGTTTTAAATATTTAATTCTTCTAAAAATAAAACTCAAAGTAATAAATTTTTGTATGAAGTTCGGTAATATTTTCGCAACGAAAGCCTAAAATGTTAATATAGACATACTTATAATTTTGTATTTTTTAGTTATGGTGGTGACGCAAAACTTGAAGAACTCATTTTTGTAGTCGCTGATAACGTGGCAGACGGTGATATGGCTTCTGATGTGAGTATTGATGCTAGACTATTTTAAACTATTGCAAAACAAACATCTGTATAAATGATGAAGACTGTATGATATAAAACAGATTGTATAATTGGACTAGAAAAATATGCCGCGCCGCATTGAGAGATATCAATTTACGTTAAAAGCCTTTCGAAAAACATTTCGAGCTCTCATTCAAACTTCAAAGTTCAATATTTTTAAATAAGTAAGCTAATTCTAATGAAACTTTCAATAATACTAAAGGAAAATTCAGGCTTATTGGTTTCAAACTTAATAAACTCGAAAGCTCTAAGTTTGCATGAGATGCCTCAATGTGTGAAGGCTCTTTATGATTAATTAGCAACTTTCATTTTTCATTGTAAAAAAGTAATTATCTCATAATGACCTCGTAAGCACTCTTTTGGAAAGAAAAATGTTAGAGGAGCTACGTTTTTATCACATTTAAATGACGTCTCTAAGTAAGGCAATAAAACTAGTATCTACAGGGTGTAGAACTGACCGTAAAAAAATAAATTCCAGTTCCAAGCTTGGATGGAGAACAGTAACAACAATCTGGATGACTCTGAAGGTGTAGCCGAGTTGGCGCTGCATATTGTGCTCGAAGACCTCGAGTGGGTTAACCGGCACCTGAACGACGTCTACGAATGGATTGACGAGAACGATGCCACCACGACAGCCTTGTCCGTCTTTCTTCTTTGTTTGACTGCTTTGATTACTTTGTTTAACTAACTTGTCTCATAAATAGTTTTATATTGCTAGTGGTGATCGATGGAACTTTGTATAAAATAGACTTCGTTATGCGAATTGCGAATATGCGAAAACCATCGATTCTATCCCTTAATTTAAATATGTAGAGGATACGCCGTTTAAATGAAACTATTTACAATGACTTAACAATTGATCATAGTTTTGTAAAACTTTCAAAGAGTAGTTTTTGTGATCATCTGTGTTTAGATGATCGACGAGTAGCCAGAATAATTGTAATGGTATGCGGTTTAGTTTAAAAACTTGTATATAATAAATAGTTATTAGTATTACTTATTAATTCTAGTTGTACTGCTACTGGTAAATGTAAATTTAGATTTAGTAAAAAATAGGAATTATGGTTTTTGGTGTCGGTTTTATATTTTATTTTAATAATATTTTAAGCTTTTTAATAAGTTATGTGAGGGTCAGAAGAAACTCGGTACTATTTCAGTGATAGTATAAGCAGTTTCGATTGGGCTCTCTTCTGAATGCAATACAGATAAATTTGGTAAAATTCTCGTTTTTCGATACTACGCTTAAGTTAAGTTTATCTGACTTTTTATCTATGCTTCAAGATTAAACTCATCAGATCCCAAGTGGAAATAAAATACAGATAACGTAATAATACAAACCACATGCTTATGACTATAAAACGTTTTTTTTTTATTGCAAACTAGTGTTTATTTTCAACGCGTTATACATAATTAACGCGAGCGAAGCAAAAGCGAGAAAAAAATAGAAAGAGTTGTAAATTGGTAAATAAATATTTTTAAAGGTAGGTAAAACTATTACTTAACCTATAATTCAGTAATGTATACATAACGTGGACTTGGTTTAAATATACTATATTTTTCTGTTTTAATCGTAATTAATTTTAAACAAATTTTAGTTTTGGTCCACTTTCTAGATTGCGTTTATAGTGTATATTATTATGTCTTATCTGTATGGCATTACAGAAGGAGTAAAGTGTGGTTCACATCTTGTTACTTTCCAAAATGTAAGAAGAATGATTGATATCATGAAAAGGTTAGAAAAAGTAATAATATAATACAGACATAGACATAAGTTTTATATAAATTAAGAAACATAATATTATTTTAGGTCTTAACAGAAAATAATATAACATAGTTTTAAGGTTATGAATGCTTTTTTTATTGCACAAAGTGAACTAAACTTATTTTAAAGTAACATTTTTAATAGTTATAAATAATATTATTATACCTAACCAACTTATTTTAGAATAATCTAAGAAAATGTATTTAACCAAAAAGTCATTGTAAAAGGTATTGCAAGGTTTACGTTTTAGTTGCACAAAGTGAACATAGATGTAGGTCAGTAGGTATTTTTTTATTAAAATGTATTATTTTTATTATGATTTAAAAACGTCTAGTAAATAAGTTTTATACTGCATTTTCACTCATATTTTTAAGGATAGTAATAATAAGCTCGTATAAATAAATAAAAAACAGATAGGATACATAATTTAATACAAGTATTTAATAGTTTGTAAATGTGAGTTATCTTAATTAAAATAAACTGAATTTGAAGCAAACGCGTCCTCTTGCTTCAAATGAAGTTAAATAATAATTATTTTTATTTAGTTTTCATAAGGCACAAAATATTTGTACAAATACATTTCAAGTTATAATTAAATAAGTGCTTATCAATATAAAAAATAAATTAGCTATTGTAATGTGTACATGTTACAATATTATGAAATCATTTAAAATCTAAAAATAAAATAAGTTATGAAATCGTATGTGTTTTATTTATATTAATTACAACATTTTTTACCTTATCAAGGTCTGATTTTTCAATTTTCTGATTAAACTTATTCTCTACTCAATGAAAAAATTAAGTGGCATCCTATTTTTAAATGTGATTACACCAGTACCACTCGAAGAGGAGAAGAATAGATCAAAAACAATCATAATATCTATATGATTATTATCTATGTAGGTAGGTATGTAAATACATAATTATACATTTGGCACGGAGTAGGGCAATCATAAAAATGGTGCGATATTTTCATTTGAATTCTTATTTGTTTAGGAGTTTAATTGAATACCGGATGTTACGTTTAAGTTATGATCTTGCAAGATTCTAGCTTCAGCATTCATAACATATACAGCTCAAAGTCATATTGTGCTCACAGTGTTAATAAAAGAACGATAAAAAACGATATCATCAAAAGTAGGGAAAAATCAGACTTTTACTAATAAATATAATTATTGACTAGAATAAATAGCAGTGGCAAAATTCAGTTAAACTTACACTTATTACATGCTGTTTATTTTATATACATACAAAAATGATTTATAAAACAATACAGGTATTTTAGAAAACATGTTATGTGAGATGCAAATCGCTAGGCCTAATATCCAAAGGTTCATGGTTAAATTTCCAGGTCGAACATAGTTATTTCGTATTGTATTAAATTGTAGCGGTGCCGATGAGTTGATTTCAACATGATGGAGCCCTTTGCCGAGCAGTTAGACAGTACCAATACAGACTAATAAATAAATAAATTACCTTTGCTAATTGTACTCTCACAAAATATGTTTCTAAAATTCGTAAAAAAATAACCATAATTATAGGAATGCATATTTAAAAAAAAGTATGGTAGTGAATTTAATACCAACTGATGTATTCTTATTTTTGAACAGATTCAAGCAGCGTTTTATTACTTTTACACTTACTTTATTTATACATAAATACTATTAATATATAAATACACTGAAATAAATAAAATCTACGTATCATTATATGGATATATCCACAAAACAAAAACCGTTATTTTTGTTTATAAAATATCACAACTAAATTGGTTTCTAATAAATTGCTTTCGAAGCATAAAAAATGGCAAAAAAAAATAAAAATAAAACTTTAGGGATTTACTTGCGAAAATCACATAGCGACACTGTCCTTGTGCTTACGTAAATTTTATTCTACTCTACGCACTTATCTTAAAATTACAGCGCCGAGTGCAGACAGCATTAGGACATTTATTGAAACCAGAATATGCTCTGATTTACCTTTACTGGCATCGATGAGAGCACTTTTCTGAGTTGACTGAAATAGAAGAAGAATACTGTTATATATTTGTGGAAACTAAATCTTTTCGCAGCCATCTAGGTACTAGAAGTAAGTTCTTTAAATAATAACTAAATGTGGTTTAATATGAGTTTATTACACTTACCAAATGATCTGGTTCCGGGGTTGTCATAGTTAGGTTTTGGGGTCTCGGTTGGCCTTTTGGTATTTTGACTAAGAAATTACCTTCTCGTCGACTGAAAACGAAAAATATGGTTATTAATTATTAGATAGATACTTAGATAGATCAATTTAATTCGCCTTCACTAGATCGTCGGTCCATCTTATTGGAGGCCAGCCAAGACATCTTTATCGTATAAATTATCGTATTAAATCACTTACTGTACATATTCAGCATAGCTTTTGTCCTCGGATTCAAATGCGTTGAATCTATCAGCGGCTGTAAATCCATCTGATGAGTCGTATGACACGTAGTAGCACGCCGTTCGAGAGTCAGGTTCGATTCTGAAAATGTAAAAACTTTTAAAAAAGTAAAAAAATATGGAATTGTCACTACTCAGGATTTTATGAAAGAGAATCGCCTTTAAACTGATATGGTTACCAATGTAAAGTAATATAAAACCATATTAAACCGTTAGCATTTTTTATCGTCAAGTACTTAGATCTTATATCAAATATACACGACGACGTTTCGGCCTAGTTGCAAAAAAGGACCGAGTTGAAAAAGGAGGTGTGCGTAGGATACCTTTACTAAGTTAGGTTAGGTAGTTATGTCAGGGGTAACTGTTGATAATGCTGAAATTTTTCAATTACGTCATTACAGTAAAGCATAAAAACGTGAAATAGTCGTAGCAAATGAAAAGTTGTGGTCTCAGTCTACCCCTTCAAGAAATGAGCGTGATGTTGTATGTAAGACTCCATCATTGTTACCTTTGATTCTTCGTCCGCCACCGGTTGACCAAATGGCTGGCATAGTCCAAACATTTCTGATACTTCACTTGGCACGCTAACTCTACGATCCTGCTTCGGAACAGCCGCGTTTGTCTCTGTTGCTCGATGCTGTTCGTCAATATCTTGTAGATAGTCACCACTTTCGACCGTAGGAAATTCTAGAATTATCAAAATGTGCAATTTAAGACTTCCCAATTCTTAAAATATAAATAAGAAGAATCTTAATACGCATTTCTGTCTTAAGGCGCTCTTTTCCCGTTTTTAACAATTTCGATTGATTGTACCGCCACCAATATAAAACATACTGTTTTAAAATTCATATATAATATAGTTGAACATACACACATCAAAAGTGTTTAGGGATCAAGCATTTTTATGCGGATTTCTTGAGATTGAAATGTGGCTTTGTAATAAATTTATGATTTTATAAATTTATATGGATCCTTTTTGGTGCATTTCATAATTTGAAACAGGAACTTTCAATCAATTTCTAGTAAAAGATGAAAATCAGCTGTCAATATTTTCCCTATAAAAACATACAACGCATTGAAGACATTATTAGTGCTACTGTTTCCCTACTACTGATTAAAACCAACGTTATTATGGAGCGGCGACGTCATTTAAGCAGGGAAGAAATGCTCAGAGCCGTGGGAATGATAGAAGCTGGTTCCCGGCAACGTACTGTGGCTTTAGCTCTGAATACAAGTCAGAGTGTTATCAGTCGACTTTGGACACGTTACCGAAGCACTGGTACCGTGACTGAGCGCCATGGAGGACGGTATCGCTGCACCACACGGAGACAAGACCGATACATTCAAATCACAACTCGAAGAGCTCCAACAATAACCGCCATGATGTTAGCCGTGAGGCTTCATCGCTCTTCAGGGAACTTAATTAGCGACCAAACAGTCAGAAACCGCTTGCATGAAGTGAACCTTCATTCCCGAAGACCGCTAAGGGTACCACCTATAGCAATGCACAATCGTAGGATTCGATATCAATGGGCTCTTGAACACAGAAATTGGGCAGAAGAACAATGGCGTTTCGTGTGCTTTTCTGATGAGTCTCGTTTTGGTATGAGACCGGATACAAGACGTATACGACACTGGAGAACCCCTGGACGCCAACAGCGATTAAAATCCTGCCAGGAAGTCCATCCTTATAGTGGTGGAACCATCATGGTATGGGCGGGTATTTGAATCGGCGGAAGAACTGAGTTGATTTGGATCAGAGGCAACCTCAACGCTCAAATTTATGCTGAGACGATTGTATCAGGCGTCATCGTTCCTCTACAAGTGCAAATCGGTCCCTTATTTCAGTTAATGCATGATAATGCACGACCGCACACCGCAAGAGTTGTAAGACAGACTCTCGCCGCAGCTAACATCAATGTCATGCCCTGGCCTGCTCAGTCGCCAGACTTGAACCCGATTGAGCATGCATGGGATATGCTACAGAGAAGAGCTCTGCCGAATATGGAGGGTATCCAGTCGCAAGAACACCTTTTTTTGTTGTTGCAACGAACATGGGCGGCCATTCCACAGCGTGATTTGGATGAACTCATTTTGAGTATGCCAAACCGATGTTCTTGTGTTGTTAGTGTTCGCGGTAGAAACACGGATTATTAATTGTTTAAGTTACCCATTAAAATTTTAAAGAAAACTGTTATTTCAGTCTTTTTTTCGAACTTTAATGTTAGTGGTTCAAATGTCAAAAATCCCTTTATTAGGAAAATGGCAAATTTCTTTATTAATGCAAAGGTGACTTGGTTTATCACAAACGACAAACGAAAACACTTTATTTGATGAATCCTTAAAGAAAATTTTAATTAATATCAATGAGGAGAAAAGTTATTGCAAAAATATATGTTGATCCCTAGACACTTTTGATGTGTGTATTATGTAATAACTCTTAAAGACAGAAACATGATTGGTAATATATACTTCACTCGATAGAAACAAAATCAAATATAGCTCTGTCGAGATTTTAAAGAGCTGTAAGTCAGATTAAAAAAATAATTTAATTCAAACATTAAAAACTGACTTAATTTTTTTACCAATAGGAGAAACTTTTTATTATCTAGAGAATGCAAAAAAAAACATATTTTTTATTTCACTTGTTTTTCCTATAAGGCAATAAACCTATAAAACGCGCCTATTCACGCCGCTTCGCTGACACACCCGTCCCGTACCTTCGTACCGTCAAAGAGCGAGAGAGAAGTGCTCGGAAGGCGAGGGCCTTAAGAGTAAATTATTTTGGAACTTACGAGTCTTACGAGTACACTTTTAAATTCTTGCGTTCCAATAAAAACAAAATATTTAAACTATCATTGCAACCACAGAAATATATCAATAGGTATTTATGTGATTGCAACAGTAGTTCTTTAGCCCCTCGGCCACGATCGGAAGCAGAGCGGTAGAAACGTTAGATATAAAAAGACAAAAAGTACGATACCTTTTTATAATTGATAGTTAAATATGTTCAAGTTATTTGTTCTTAATTTTGAGCCCCGTCTGAGTTGTATAGGAAATACTATTAAACTAAAACTTATCTGAGTGAGCTTCTTTATTACAGGTTCACGAAAAAGAAATAGCGATTAACAAAGTAAGTAACTACTATTAACAAAACGCTAGTTAAGATGTTTAGTTAAGAGTTCTGCTTAAAACGAGCTCTCCAGCCGTAAATCCATGGAAGCATAGTCAGTTGTGAGATTCATGAGAGAATAATGAGGAAGTGCAGAAAATAAATATAATATTATGAGAAAAAAATCTTAGAATTTCATAGATAACAGATCTTTAAAAATGGCAAATGAATGCTTTCTTGCAGTTATCAAACTGATAACTAAAAAATTCTCTTTTTTAGTTATCAGTTTGATAACTGCAAGAAAGCATTCTAAGCCTTTTACGTTATTTTAGAGAAATTTTCACCACCAACCTGCCATTCTCTGTACAACAACTTCGTCATGTGACAATTAGCGCCATCTGTCCGAAGCATCTCGTAACCAGAAATAACAGCTTCCCACACGATAATGCTGCGTTCGTCGTCTAGGTAGTCCAGAACAAGCATTGCCAAGTCCTGAGATATATCACCTGCCACGTACAGAGCGAACACGTCGTTTACGATCTAAAACAGTAATTGTAAGTAAGTATTAAAGTGGTACTTTACATTGGATAGCTTCCTAAATCTTGGTTTGAAACCCACTATTGTAAGCTTTTCTTCACTTATATTCTTCGAATGCATGAATTAATTAAAATAGGTATCTAGAACTCACGATATCCAGTTTGGTCATGGTTATTGTCATGAGATCGCAGTCGTCACACCCACTAACCCTTAGGCTTAGCTTGAGTAATGAGATATAGCCAAATCTTCTTTTTGTGATATTGATCATGAATAGCCAGATTTTCTTATTAAGATATTGATCATGAACAAGGCTTAAGTCTAGCACTGCAGTAGGAGATTTATAGGTTGGTGATTATGATACACTAGATGTCTGTAGATTAAACCTATTTTGTCAATTCTAGCTTCGTTAGAATATAAGTGTCTGTGTGTCTTTTATGGGTTACTGACAATGGTACACCGGCTAGTGCATCATTGTCACCAACCATTACTTAAGATTTGACATCTGTAGACATTTTTTGTATGGATGTCAAATCTTAAGTCACACTTAAAATTAAGTAACGATAAGTAAGGCCGCTAA
Organism: Scoparia ambigualis; assembly: GCA_963921215.1. Lineage (NCBI taxonomy): Eukaryota > Metazoa > Arthropoda > Insecta > Lepidoptera > Crambidae > Scoparia > Scoparia ambigualis. Next base: position 4,770,528 of record OY992511.1, read on the forward strand.
AACGCAGACATCTTGATAGAAAATATAAATAAGTTACAGATAGCTTTAATAAATTTTCAGAATTCTTGCTTTGATAATAGAAGTGTCTGCATTATTAACAAGTAGAGTAGGCTTACTAAAGCGTTGTCTATTAACCTGGGCTCTATTTAATTGGTCTATCAGGTCCATATCTTCTTTCAGTGTCCGCGCGATGAGTCTCCAAGTTTGCTCGTCGTAATTAACCCGGTAATATCCTGAAAAATAAATTAAAAGCACTTAATTTATTTTATGTAATATTCTACGAAATTAACTACAGAATTATCATTTATAGTTTACCAAATGTCAGCTTTGACTAATGTTTTAATTGTCTTAATAAAATTGGAAGCTTAAACCATATCGTCAATACCATCAAAGGTTAGGTACTCTAAGGTTACTAATTGTCTTGACAATCGCTCCAGTTAGTTAAATGACTATGCTTGTGTTTCACGCGGCTTACCGCCAGTAGTGTGATACGGCCAATAGGGATTAGACAGACATTGCCGCATACAAATCAAGTACATATAACTTCGGTTACGTAATAAGTTTTGTAAGTTTAAATCAAACAGTTACGACAACGAAACTATGAAGCGAGATGGAAAACAAAATTTAATTTGTGATTACTACTAATCATAAATCCGGGTTATGCATCTAAAAATCTAAAACACAATTCATTATAGCATCTGATTTCTCGAGCCTTTTGGTATGTCCTTGGAATAATAACGCTATAGAAAGATAGTCTTCATACAAGCGCTCTGTCAAAAATGAAGCACTAAACCGATTCACACACGCGTGACGTGCGCGCATGGCCGTGATCTGCTGTCTCTTTCCAATTCTATGAATATGAAAGAGACAGCACTGCGCAGGCCGCTGCTACCGAGGCTTTAACTTAGAGAATCACACTGCAGTACGTTTATATTTTGACCTAATTAACTACAAGATACTATGAAATACTGAAAGCTTACCTGTGAAAAGTGATGTTATTACACTTCTTTTGTTTTTCAGATGTGTTGTGACACAATTTAACTGCACAAACCGTCATTTTTTTTTTTGTTTTTGCGAGACACGTTCGGCGCGCTGTGACATTGAACACTACGGAGCGGTCCGGCGTTTGGTGCCATTTCTGGCTCCAATTAAACTGTGCTTCAAAATAGGCGCGCGAACTTGGTTTCTATAGCGTTATTATTCTAAGGGTATTTCTCTATTTCCCAAGAATTTATCGAAAGAGCTGTTCCATACATTTAGATCGATTTCTATTTTCAGTTTTGTATGCAACAGCTGTTTTTTTCGAACTTTCAAAGTTGTAAACAACTTAATAGGATGGCCCCGTTGCGAGGTTACATACATATTACAAAATATCCTGTATATATGTGAATTAGTAATAAAATTCCCATTAAATGACATACCTATTTCAATTTATAAACAAGGCAACTGTGAGCAGCTAGTAATCATCGTTCCGTCTCGGTCTAGATGCGGGCCGTGCGTAGGCGCAGAAATAGTTCTAGCACTAACAATAGCCGCGCCCAAGGATTACTCAATGTCGTCTAACATAGATTCAAGTTCAATGGTGCCTTTATACTTCTGTATTGAGATTTTGATATTTAGGTACCTACCACAAAGTTCAGATGAGATCAAAATAATAATAGTATTAAAACATCTAACAAACTTTTAATACCCATTTATTTGGTTTATACTCGTATAAATAAATATACCTAAAAATGCCTTAACTATATGGAAACTGTTTTGATATACTTAACCCATTTGTCCCATTCACCCATTATTCTTTCCGTGCGTTTTTATACAGAAAAGACTTCAAAGCAAATAACGTTCTGCACTAAGTGTTCATTTGTTTCTGAGTGCCTGGATGAGTTAGTGCAATCATCTAAAATAGATGAAATTCTATAATACCTGAAGCATTTCTGTTGAGTATAATCCAGCCGTTATTCAAATTTTCCTTGAAGGTGTAGGTCTGCCGGCCGATGGTGAAGCGCGGTCTATAGCAGTTGTAGCAGTTGGACTTGTTCTGAACGATGTACGAGATGGGGATCAGGTAATTGGTCTCTTGGCGGCTCTCGGAGGTGAAGCTAAAGCTTTTCTGAAATTCATACAGTTCATATTACTTTTAAAACTAGTCCTAATAGGACAAGATAATGGACGTGTGTCCATTCTGATGTGGCGTAAGGACAACAGAAGAACAGAACTTAACCCAAATCCCAGCCCGGACAGCAGGCAAACCAATACAGGGGGTCTCTCATTTCTTTTAAATTACGGCCCGACAGGGTCTATAATTATGATATTTATGTTTTGTTAAAATCTTTATATAAACATTATAGTTATGTCGAGTGTAAAGTAATAATTATCTTGCCAAACTAAGTGAGGTTTTCTCAATTCACTGCCCCACAGAAGTTAACAAAGTTTTTTAACCGCCTCTGTGGTCTAGTGGCTAAGCTACCTGTTTCAGACCCAGAGGTCCCGGGTTCGATTCCCAGCGGGGAGTACATCTTTGTGTGCTCGGTTTGGTTGGTGGTAGGGCTGTTAAGTCCGCCTGGCTAGCTACCACCATCTTATCTAAGTCTGTCGCCATAACAACGATGTTTATAGCATTGTTGTGTTCCGGCAGTTTGAGATAAGATAGCCAGTTCCTCAGTGGTTGAGGATTCCGGGTGAAGTGCGCTTCCACCTTCGGCCTTATCGTCACTTACCATCATGTGAGATGAAGGCCAAGCACTTACCCGTTGCCAATAAAAAAAAAAAAATAAAAAAAAAGTGCAGAAAATGTTAATAACATTACTTGAATGGCAAGATACAGAATCAAAATTTACATTTATAGAACTATGTAGGTAGTACTTTTATGTTTTCATTAATTTAATTATGATTTATTCACATTTACACACTTGCCTACATGAATACGAAACCCACACATAAAGTTCTCATACTAGCATTTTGCGGAAGTTCTAGCGGATGTTTGCTCAGGTTTGCTAACCGAAACAATAAATACCAATTTTAAATTAGCTGTTACCATAAAAACCTTTGTCAAATACACAAATATTACTACTTTATTAAGCAATATTACTACTATTACGTAAGCCGTATGTACGCACAGCGGTGAGCAATTTTAAATGTTATTTAGCCAATTCTATTATTTTCAAACTAGCGGTTGCTCGCGGTTTCAACCGTGTGGTTCCCGTTCCCGTGGGAATATCGGGATAAAAAGTATCCTATGTGTTAATCTAGGTTATAAACTATCTGTCTGCCGAATTTCATCCAAATCCATTCAGTAGTGTTTACGTGAAAGAGTAACAAACATCCATCCATACTTACAAACTTTCGCATTTATAATATTAGTAGGATTAGTAGGATTTAAAAACGTGTATTGTGGCAGTGCGTTGCTTTTGCGGTACGCATTCTCTCTGACTAACCCTTGGGGGATAATAGTTGTAAGTGCTTAAGAAGGTGATACAAAATAACGTGTACCTATATTATGTATGCATATATAAATGGTATTAATTATTTTGCGTACCAGTAAATGTACACAACTACTGTACCTGGTCGTCATTTGGGGCTTTAACAACATCTTTTAATTATATTTGTGATAGATAAGAAGTTTAGTATAATAAAGTGCTATGCTTTAATTTGGTAGTTCTCAATATTCAATGAATTATTTAAGGGGAATTAGACGGTGAAAATTGTCTGTTTTCTATTTTAGATATTTCGCACTGAAATTTTCAATATGTAGGTATTAGTCTGCAGGCACAAGATTGGCGACGGCCGAGCGACGGCGACACGACGCGACAGCGAGGCGACGGCGATGCATACAACAACATGGACACCTATGGTGACGCGCACGAAACAAGCGGTGGCGGGGCGATGCAATCGAGGGATGCACAGGCGACTCGGGAACGACAGCGGCGGCGCAGAAGCAACGAGAACAAATGAACAAACTAGTTTGAATAAGTCGCTCGCGATTACAGTAGTGTTGTGTTGAAAAATACTAAAGTAACCTCCTACCTAATCGAAATTAAAATTGATTTTGAAGAATTTAGGTATCTCGTGTATTTTGTCAAAACCTGCTCTACGGGACAGTAAAAATGTTCACCATAAAAACAAAAAGATTGTAAATAAGTTCTATTTTCTCTAAAATGTAATCAAATGTGTGTAACCTCATTCTGGTATAGTTGTAAAATTTTGTTGGATCGCACCTTAGGTCGTAAAAAGGGTAGAAAATTCACCCAAAGTACTTCTTCCTTCATTTATTGGACAAAATCTCTAGGTAATAATGACTCCGTTCTCATTAATAGACTTGGCTAAAATTTTTCTCTTTGACGTAAACTTGTGTTAAGTCTGGACTTTAAAATTCTTCTTTTTTTTATTCTTCTTCTTTTAAATTATATATGTGCTCGTTCTTCTCCACAGCTACAAGACGTTTTGAATCCTATGGTTCCTTTGCCTATCCATCCATCCATAATTTTATTAAATTTAGACGATTCAAAATGCTTATTTTGACCTAACTGAATAAAGAAATTTTGATTTTGATTTTGGATATGTTGCTCACAACACTACCTCTACAGCGAAATAGAGCGACAAGTTTCGTGCCCACGCGAGATATCGCGCCTCGTCGCTCCGCTCCGCCGTCGCGTCACCGTCGCGTCTCGCGTTGCCATCGCTCGGCCGTCGCCAATCTCGTGCCCGCAGAATTACAGAACGTATGTGTGAGGATGACTGTTTTTTTTTATAATAAGCCCGGCAAATGACCCCACTTCACCTGATGTTAAGTGGAAATGAAGTCCAGGCGCGAAGACAACTGGTGTAGCGTAAGAGACGTAGCATCAGTCACCCCTGCCGGCCCACAAAGGGCTTCTTCACGCCTCGTTTGAAGGACCCTATGTCATAGGTAGGAGGGAATACGTATGCTGGTAGACTATTCCATCTTTTGGAAGTGCGTCGAAAAAACGAGTCACCAAATTTCTTTGTGCGTGATGGAATATTAGAGACTGTAAATTGGTGACTCCGGAGAGCAGCACGCGTACGCGTGCCGCTCCATTGGAGTACTCCTATGGAGAAAGGGAGAAGGAGGGATGAGGTCAAAGTGTTCTTCAGAGCACTCGCCATGGTATAAACGGTAAAAGCCCCATTTAGAAATGAGGTCCAACACCCGATCGAGCTCAATGACAAGATTTGCTCGCTTCATTTCGGTGTCTACCCGCCCAGCCGTTGGGTGACCGTTATATCCCCCATGCACTGTGCTATCATCTGCATAGCAATGAATGTTTCCAAGAGACATCACACTGCCTGATTTTAATATCAGACATTGTGTGGCCGCAGTGAGGAATTGAGGGTGGCTGTGCATTACAGTCATCGATCCGGGAGTTAGCCGCAAAGAAATTTGGCCAGGAGATCGACCTTTTCCTGCGGCTTGTGAGCTAAAGTTCCGTCAGGACATCTCAGTGGTGGCAGCGAGGGTTGGCAGAAGTTGGATTGCACGGCTTTGGCCAGACGCCAGTAGCTACGGCTGCCCGTAGGATGCGTCAGGAGTTCTTGGCCTACTCGTGCAACGCGCTGGGCATCCGCTCTAATGTAGGCCCTCTTACACGACTTGGTGGCATTATTATAGGCTGCTTTTAGCGAGCGAGTTTCGGGATCCCCATGAGCTTTACCTCTGATCCAAGCGCAGTATGCCGTCTGTTTGCTCTTAACAGCGCTGGCACACTCGCGATTGAACCAGCGATTGCTTCTGCCTTTGCTGATGACATAGGAGTGTGGAATATAGTATTCCATTCCTAATACTATCTCATCAGCAACGGCAGTGGCGCTAGCGGTCGGGTCCTTCCCACTAAAGCAGCGCTGCCTCCAAGGGACGGATGCAAAATACTCCCGCATACCGTCCCAGTCTGCCGACGCGTAGTGCCAAATCTGGCGTTTCGGAACCGCTGTTGGCGGGCGCGACGCCAAGGGCACTGTGTTGGATATCAAGCAGTGATCCGAGGAACCTAAAGTAGCACTAATCTTCACTCGGTATCCAGCTGGGCGACTCGTCAGCAGAAGGTCGAGTAAGGAGGGCGCATGGCCAACTATGTCTGGGATCCTGGTAGGCTGGTTCACCAGTTGCGTCAGGTCATGCGTGAGAGCGAATGCGTGGGCAGTTCTACCAGCATGGTCTGTTTTGGAGGAACCTAACCACAACTCATGGTGGGCGTTGAAGTCCCCCAAAAACACCAATTCCGCCGATGGAAACCGCTCCTGCGCATCATCTGCTACCTGACTAAGATGTTCAATTAGTCGAATGGTCTCCATGTCGCCGTTATGGGATCGGTAGACGCAGACGTAGACACGGCAATGAGAGCCTAAGTCGACGTGTACCATTAGGAGGGAGAAGGAAGTTCCACCAGACAGCGCAGACGGCGACAGCAAACATCCGCCCGAACGAATAAGCAAACTCCGGCTTTGGCTTTGAAGGATTCTTCAAGCACAAAGCCGGGATAGTTCAGGTAGGTGGTGTCAGCTGGGCGGATTATTTGCGTTTCCGTCAGGAACAACATTGCTGTCCGTGCCGTCTCAAGATGGTGGTGGAAGGCATTGAGGTTTGCATGGAGTCCGCGGATGTTAGCGAACTCCACCTCAAACGGTAAGGTTGTGGTGGGGGTGTGCACCGCTGTAGTACCAGTTTTGTTGTTAGGCGCTGTCATTTTAGGAGTGGAAAGAGAGAGGCGTGATTCGAGAAAATGATGCTGCGATGCGAATGGTCAAAGTGTGGTGGCCTGTTTCCCTAGGAATTTGCCCACAGACGAGTATTATTAACCTGCCGAACGGAAGGGCCCCCGAACCCCCCCTGGAATGGCCGCCGGGACCCCACCTTCCGGTCACCAACCGGCACGACGGACCACTCCGAGATTATGCGTGGCATGGTGAGGCAGCCTCACGAGCTGGTTAGGCTCGCTTGGGCCCCTGTACTGTGCAACGGGCGGCCAGCGGGACAACCGTTTCTACGGGTCTCCCTGGTCGGCAGGTTAACGAAGTCCTCCTGGCACTGGTTTGACGGAAGCCTCCACAGACCAAATACATCGCAGCATCATCCTCTCGAGCTCTGGTTATACGCTGGCTGATCCCGAAACGCGACGTCACTTGACGGGTTTTACACCATGCGTACGGTGGTCACCAACCAGACGGGTCAAGCCCTACCACCAGTGGAGCAGATCATCGCTCGAAAGAGTCCTTAGTCGCTTCTTACGACACCCACCGGACGGAGGAGGATCCAAAACAGGATTGAAAACATTTTGCTCAATAGAAAAAAATCCTGAAGTTACCTCTACAATTTCATATAAATGCACATTACGACCGTGTTATACAATAATAATTCCTAAAAAATCATAAACACATAGTTATTTACCTGAGTGATTTAGAATTTCAAAAAACTAAACATTTTTATTAACTTTTTGATACAAATGTGAATGGCGCTTACGAATTACCGCGGACCCCGCCCCGCGCAACACCCGCGAGGGCCCGGAATTTTTGCTGACCGCTTAACTTCCCGTAATGATCGTATGATACGTACTTGTTTTAGCTGTATGACGTTGTTGGCCGATGAGTCTCTCATGACAAGAACTTCTATAACAGGATACCCATTGTGACGAAACCATGAGTCGAGAATCCTGGATGCCGTGGAGCCGTTGAAGAACTGGTGGAAACATTCCACAGTGTCTAAATCTAAACTCCCCATGAAGTCTTGTAGGGAAATATATTTGCCCCTTCTGGAAATTACAAATGTTCCAATGTAAAAATTAAAAATAACGTAACGTAATTGCGTTGCTTTATTATTGAAATTTTTGCATTCACAATAGTTATAGAATAAAATGTATACTAGAAAAAAAAACCACCTGTCTCAGGAAAGCTCGAATGGGATTCGACCCCATGACCTTTGGATTGCCGGTCCACTGCTCTTTTTTTTCGAGTAAATATGTTATCGTATTGCGTTGCGTTTTGCAACTGGCATATATTTTAAACCTGTGCTGTTTCTAGAGTTCTAGTATATTCTAAAGAATACAAAAATATTATATTAAAAGTATTTCCATATTCAATCCAAGTTTTTTTTATTTGTAGGTACTAATTTAAGTTAGTTTCAATTTTAAATTTGTGTTAATCCAGGTTATAAACTTTCTGTTTGCCAAATTTCATCCAAATCCATTCAGTAGTTTTTACGCGAAAGAATAACAAACATCCATCCATAGTTACAAACTTTCGCGTTTATAATATAAGTAGGATATATGAATGCCTTCATAACACCCCGGACCGTACATTCATTCATTGACATTCCCCTCTGAGGTAGTTATTTTATCAACATTATGTTATCTTCGAGTTTATTTTAGCTCTGCAGCAAAAAAAAAATTACGAATCCCCATACACATTCATAACCATGAAATCATCATCAATTACCTGCTGTTAATGTATTTCACCAAAGCCTGGTGGAACTTCTCCGAGCCTAGCCAGTTCTCCACCATCCACAGCAGCGACGCCGTCTTCATTGTCACCAGGTCCTTGTACCTCCATGGGATGTTCACAGCTAACTCGTCGTTGAAGTTTATCAGTGCTGGGGTGCTGTGATGCCAGTCGTGGGACATCGCTATGTGCTTCATTTGTATGCCGTAGTAATCTAAGGGCTGTTTGTATCTCTTGTGGTGTACACCCGAATCGTACTGGAAGAGTAACATTCATGTTAGGTATAGAAAGCTGTCGTTCGCTGCTTTAGTTGAAAATGTAAATATTGTAAGGTGAAAGAAAAGAATATTAAATTGTTTATACATTTTATTTTCAGAGCATATTGGCGCAATTTTTGATTTAGTAGATTTTAATTTAAATACACCAGATTCACACTTACGTGTTTGTTAAGTGGTTAGAATCATAAATAGATAAGTCGCAAAAAAATTCGTAAACTAAAAAAGCAAAAATTATTATAATATGTAATCATATTTTTAATTAAGTATGTTAATCCACGTGAAACTGAGTATTATAATAGCTTTACTAGCTCGTAAACCTTTTCAGGAAGTTTAATCGCAGTTTGATGTTTGTCACAGCAACGCATACGGAACAAGTAAATAAACATTGTTTTTTATTGTAAATTTATACATAGGTCTTAAACTAAACCAAAAATATTACCTGAGCCAAAAAGTAGTACGCCATGTAAGTGGCAACTCCTTCCTTGAACCATTCCTCCTTCCATCGAGTCCTCGCCTGTTCCCCAGGGTTCCCAAGCCAGATCCTGGCAAGCTGCTGTGCCAGCTCAAACTTCATTTGCTCCAGCTGTCTTACACTGATGTACTCTGGACGGTTGATGATGCGGATGACACTGTTTATTATATTTTTGTAAGATAGATACTTTTTTGATTAACCATAAAACTTTAAGTTAGTAATTTTAACAATAATACAAACTCAAACTTATCATATATTTATTCAATAAACTCAATTAAGACTCTGAGCGCCGTGAATGATGATGTTGATGAGTGATTCCACAATCACTGTTAAAAAGTACTTTGAATCGTCCAAATCTTTTTTAACCTACCACCCACCCATTCAGGACGTCATTTTTTAACTATGACAAAAAACGGATTACAAAATGGTAATTGTATTTTTTTATAAGCAACTGATGATTCAGGTTTTTGACAATATGGTATACAAAAGTAATTTTAACCATAAAATAAATAATAAAATATAATGCCCTATTTAAGATCTGTTAAGCTGACTTGTAATCATTACTCGCGTTGCGAGCCGAGTGGCAGAGCTAAGATATCAATTAATGTTTAACGTACTGAGTGAAAGTGTTTAGAAATATAATTTAATGAGGTTAGTAAGTGGGGTTCACCAAGATAAGTGAACAAGACTTACTTGTTAGTCAGTAAATTCCAACTGCCAATTTCGTAGCCATTCAGATGGGTCGGTATACCGACCACATTGATCGGACCAATGACTAGAGAGCGATTGACTGCAGAATATTCGTGAATAAGATCAATCACAGCGACACCGAAGCGTAGCATTTGATCGCAATTTCTAATTTCAGCGGCCGGTGCCCACAGCACAAGAGTGTCGTTGGTATATTTTGAAGACAGTTGCACGTTCGAAAGCTGTGAGTAGTGGAAACCAAGTTGGTAGAGAGCCACCTGCGGTGACGGTACGTAGTGGAGCACAACTTTTTGGTCTGATCTGAAAAATTACACGAGTAGTGAATGAATCTTTAAAAAAAATTAAGAAAATAATATTTTCAATAATAAGTTTTTTTCAATTGTATTCTTCAATCAGTGTGTTCATGTTCTAATGCGCTCTAAAAAAATGTCGCTACCGAGATTATGCCTAATTAGAATTATTAACAAAATTGATCAAAAAGCTTTTAAATCATGTACAGAAAACGTGAACTTTTTGCTTAGAATTTTTTTTTCATCTTTGTTCACCTTCCGCCTACATTATGAGAACAGCTCCGTGGTGCCAATTATTGTATTGCCAGCGCAGTTACGTGGGCATAGCATCGGTCTCCGGAAAGTTGTTCAAATTTTCTTTGCATGATTTGACCCGAACATAAATACATACATTGCAAGTTAAAATAAAAGCTTCTAAAACCCAGAAACCGCCGCGCCGCCCGGGGGCTGTCTCGAAATAATTTAATTTTCATTCTGTCTGGATTTGTTTCACTTGGAAGATTAAACTTGTAATTATTTTCGTTTTTGTTTGATTGGTGACGATGTAAAGGATCTAGACGACAGCAATAAATACGTCGTTAAAGCTCTCAAAGTTACAGAAACAACGCCGGCTAACGAAGTACTAAAATATAAATTAAAAGGTGTGTAAGATGTATACTTTCTTAATTGTCAATTCATGATGAAACAAAACAAAAGTAGGTACTATTGAATCTAGGTTTGTCTAATGAATAAAATCTATACTTATAATAAATCTGTAGAGAGGTCAATTCTGTACGTAAAATATATTTCCAAAATAACTATCAGGGGGTGATAAGGGATCGATATTGCTGCCAAAAATGCAATCAGTAAATTTTTTGTCTGTCTGTCTGTCTGTCTATCTGTATAACCGTTATAGAAACAAAAACTACTCGACGGATTTTAACGAAACTTGGTACAATTATTTTTCATACTCCTGAGCTGGTTATATTATACTTTTCATCACGCTACATTTAATAGGAGCAGAGCAGTAAAGAGAAATGTTGGAAAACGGGAGAAGCTACTCCAATTTTTAAGCTTCCGTCGCGTGTGCAACCTTCATGGTTAATGCTACACAGAAATCATGTATGATGGAAATGTTCTCCTTAAAATTATATAAAAAATATTCCACGACAGTATATGTCTATCTTTTATGGTTGACTCACAATAACACGTGTAACTCCCAATAGCTTAGCAGTTCGAAGCTTCGCTCGACGCGTCTCGCGGCCGAAGATATAAAAAGGCGGGGCGTCCGAGCGCGAGCTTGGCTTGATAAATGGCGGATAACAGTCAACGTGGGGAAGACTGCCGCTATACTGACCGGGAAGCAAGGAAGCTTCCCAAAAAATTAGCGCTCCGAGGACAGACCATTGATTGGCAAAGCTCGGAGCGCTATCTTGGATTAACCATCGACCGGCGTTTGAGCATGGTGGCGCAAGTGAAGCATGCCGCCGCTTCGGCGCGCACTGCCCGCGCCCTGCTCCGCCCAGTGAGAACTGGGCGGTTGAGAAACTGTTGAGAAACTCCAGCCTGCCACTCCGAACCAGAGTGGCTATCTACAAAACATACATTCGCTCGCGTCTCACCTATGCAGCCCCAGCTTGGCTAGAACTTTGCTCAGCCAACCAGAGGCGGCTGTTGGAGACGCAGCAAACGATCGCTCTCCGGGTTATCACCGGGGCGGGTCGATATGTCCGCAACGACGTCATCGCAAGGGACGTCAAGGTAAAGCCGGTGGAGGAGTTTGTGGCTGATATGGCGCAACGTATCTACGACCGCGCCGACAACGGCCCCCACCTCCACCTTCAAAACATCGCAACGCGCAACGCTTGCCCACCCGTACCTCGGCGGACCCCCGCCCTGACCCGCGCCCTCCCGAGAGAGCTGATCGCCCCGGACAGAGACGCAGTTGCGCAGGCGAGCCGACCGGCCAGCCGCGCGACCCCCATAGGACACGACACCGCCGCGCAGGCAGGCCCATCGGCCAGCCGCGCGACCACCCGCTCTGCCCCGCTGCCGCCGCACAAAGCCCAAGGGCTCGAGCGTGCCGGCAAGGCACCACCAGCGGACTGACGCATCAAACCCCCCACCTGCCCCCTTCCAACCGCCTCTCATGGTCAGTTGTACGTCGCTCTTTCCCGGGTTAGCAGTTCTAGAAATCTTTATGTTCACGTGCCGGATGGGTCAACTTTCAACATAGTTTACCCGGAAGCTTTGCGCTTAAGTATTTTCGTTCTATAGGTACTTAAGCCTCATGTGAACGTGATAAATATTACCAATACATTAACTTAATAACACACAAGGAGTTACACGCTGACGGAGTCGCGGCCACAGCTATCAAACAATAATATTGTGCGGTTCCGTATTGCGATATTTTTCAACAGTATTGTAGATTGACATATTATATTTCCCTACTAAAATACGAAAGTTAATCTGTCTGTTACATCAAAACCACTGAACCGTGAGGAAAGACACGGGCTACTTTTTTTACGAAAAACGACGGAAACGCGGACGAAGTCGCGGGCAACAGCTAGTACCTAATAAAACTCTTTAAAATAAAAGAATGATTGCATCAGGCACATTCAACATTTGAATTTGAAAGACTTCCACTAAGTTGCTATGACAATATTAAAGATATTGAATGAGGAATTTCAATGTACGCTAAAGTTGAAACGCCAACTTTGACGACAAAGTAGTTTAGAAATCAGTTTATAGGCATATTATATTTATCTCCTATTTTAATAACATGATTATTATTCATAAGCGCATTTACATTCCTGAACTGATTTAAAGAAAAGATGATTTGTTTGCTTTTTTACATTCAAAGATAATTAATGCTTTAATAAATTCAATTAAAAACTATGAGAATCTAATAATACATCCCTAAACGACGTTTAACGTAACATTGTATGTGAACTTGCACCGTGAGAATTGATTGAAGTGGTAATGTGCACTTTCTTTTCTCTATAAAGCATGGATACTTTAGAAATAGAAAATATTTACCAGCTTTCACGAGCAATAGCAAACTATTGGGATAGCTTTTTATATAGTTTATTGGGCCATAATACACTGCCAGCGCTCTTTGGAAAGATATTTCAACCGCCTCTTTGGTCTAGCGGCTAAGCTACCGGTTTCAGACCCAGAGGTCCCGGGTTCGATTCCCAGCGGGGGGTACATCTTTGTGTGCTCGGTTTGGTTGGTGGTAGGGCTGTTAAGTCCGCCTGGCTAGCTACCACCATCTTATCTAAGTCTGTCGCCATAGCATTGTTGTGTTCCGGCAGTTTAAGATAAGATAGCCAGTTCCTCAGTGGTTGAAGATTCCGGGTGAAGCGCGCTTCCACCTTCGGCCTTATCGTCACTCACCACCAGGTGAGATGAAAGCCAAGCGCTTACCCGTTACCAATAAAAAATATATATATAATTAAAAATTGGTTAAGAATTATATATATTTTTTGGACCATTTAGTCTCTGTTTTCCGTTCCTAAACATTTAATTTGATTTATAATAGACTTATTTACCTTTTATATAACCTAAATAAAGGTAATCATAAAACCTAAAGGGCGATAGTACAACAAAAAATATTAAAAAACAACAATATTTCTAACTAGGCATACTTCGAAAAAATAATTTTAATTTTTTAGTTCTTTTTATTAACAAAAACGTCTGTCTTTCAATGAGAGTTGACATCTTCGCTTGCACTGTACGACGAGCGCCAAACCCGTCCCGTCCCACCTTACATGGGATTCTGTCCGTTTCTGTACACCGAGAATGGTGTCAATTATTATGCCGCGCGTAACATGTCACCGGCACGTCTCATATTAACAGTCTTTAGTAACATGTGCTCGTGCCGAACGGCATTTTTGGATCATGTCCGTCAAAATTTTTATCTACAAATTGATAGGTACAATTTAAGATGATTTCTTAAGATGAATCGTCACGATTACGGCGACGTCTGCAATGTTATTAAACTTTCGCGGTGTCACGCCTCAGGAAGGGTGACCAACTTACCTGGCATGTCGCTTATTAACAATATTTAGTAACGATCGAACGACCACGTGCGTGCCCAATGGCACTTTTGGATTATGTTTGAATAGTCGAACTTATGCTGACGTCTTAAGATCACGTGTCACGATCACGACCTATGAAGTACCTATGTTAGAACTCTCGGTGTCAAGTCTTAGAATTAAATAGCTACTTTAAGTTAATGATAAAAACACACAAAAATTAAGAAAAAGTTGATTATACCTAGTAATAATTGAATAATGTTCCATGCATCTTAGTAACTGTTCAACTAATATAAGCAGAGATCGAGCAGTTTACACTCCATCGACTCATAAACCGCGCTAGCAACCGCACCTAGTATGCAATGTCCGGAAATGTCGTGCTGTGTTACATACTGATGTTACTAAGTATCTAAATACTCCATTAATGGCACGCCTAATACTTCGTCCGCTTAGAGAAACGTGTCGTGATACCCAAGGAATAAAATAAAAATAAAATCTTACTTTTTACCTATCTATCGTTCTGTCTTTTTTATCCTTTACAGGTAATAATTGGCCTTTATCTCACCTGATGATAAGTGACAATAAGACCGAAGGTGGAAGCGCGCTTTACCCTGAACCTTTGACCACTGAGAAAATGCCTATCTTACCTCCAAAATGTCGTGAAAAACGTGTACTGTTTCTAAAGTTCTAGTAATTTCTAAAGAATCTCCAAAATGTCGGCACACAACAATGCTATTAAAGTGTTGTAATGGCGCCCGTCTTTAGATGGTAGCCAGGCGGACTTAACAAGCCCTACAATTGATAACCAAATCAAGTAAACATAGATGTACCCTCTGTTGGAATCGAACCCTGGATCTAAGACCGGTGGCTTTAAACCACAGAGGCGTGTAAAATCTTTATAAGGTCTATGCCTGTTAATATAATATAATAATTAATTGATTGGTAAGCTCTATTATAGTAAGCAGACACAGCTAAACAAACAAATAGAACATACTAGTAACTCTAAATCATAAATACTTTCCCACTCTCACACCTACACACGGGCTGGATAAGCCCAAGTTAAGCTTCTCTTAAAACTTGTTGTTAATGGTTAAGAGGGTTAACGCGTTTCGGTTTCCCTTACAAATTACCAAGTTCAAATTTTTTAAAACCATTGAGCTAATTTTAATGAAACTTTGCATGCTAAAGTAAAATATAGAGATCTTAATAGTTTGGTGAAAACATTTATAGAAAGCGTTTAATTAGCTGAGTTATAGCGATTTAAAAGTCCACTATAGAAAGTTTAAAATTCACAATATACAAAACATATTACCTACATAGATTTAAATAAAATACTTTTTACGCAGAATTTGCGTTTATTTAACAACATTACGTATTTTTATTATTCTGACGTTTCGAACCCTTTACAGGGTCCGTGGTCACAGGGAGTCTTCCTGTGAAAGCTCGTTTAAACGCGAGTTAATCCGTAAAAAGTGTTTCATTTCAATGTGTAGTCTTAGCTTAAACCTTAGGAAACAATGTTACATAGATTTCCTTTAAACTTACATCTCCCGTTTCATCTCTTGCGCTATTACGATGCTGCTGTAATTGCGCTGTATCTCTCTAACGGTGATTTTGAACACTGACTCGAACCGGGGGTTGTCGAAACAGGGCATAAAGTACTTGGCGTTACTCGGCGATAGCCTGGTCTGGAGCAGGTACCTGGAATAAAAAAAAGGTTTATTATAATATATAATGTATTTATGTATGTAAACTAGTTATTATTTTAATCTACAAGACAGAATTATTTTACACAAGCGGCCGCTCGCGGTTTCACCCGCGTGGTTCCCGTTTTTCGTGGGAATATCGAGATAAAAAGTATTCTATGTGTTAATCCAGGTTATAAACTATCTGTATAAAGAATTTCATCCAAATCCATTCAGTAGTTTTTACGTGAAAGAGTAACAAATATCCATTCATTCTTACAAACTTTCGCGTTTATAATATTATTATTAGGATTAGGATATTAAAGAACACGGAACTTAACAATTTGAAATTGGTACCATTGGATAGGTGTTCAAAAATACATACTTACATACATACTCGTATATATTTTGTATGGCGAAAATTGAGCATAGAGGATCTCCAGATATTATTAATTTGAGGTCAAATTAGTTAAATCCGGTGACTCAACAAAGCAAGCTGCTGTGCTATAAAGTGGCTCTTACTTTACATACACGATTATTCTCATCCTGATTAAGATTGAAAAAGTATGATGTTGTTTCTTATTTCTCAAATAACATTAAGTTACGCGACATATTATAACAAAATTATTGAATGAATATTACCGGCGTTATTCTACCATAGCAGGCATATGTCGTAATGTCAATAAATCTTTGAGCACTCCCGCCCACAATGAACTGAATCGCCAAGGTCGTCTCCACGGAACAATAATCGCTCTGTGTCACTGACAGATACAAAAATGCTCTAATTAGAAGAACATTAAGATGCGCTTTCTAGTGGGTACCATTTTTTATAACACACAGATGAGTTATGCGAAGTTAAGGTAAAGTTCGAATGTGGAAGATCCACCTTCGGCTTTATCGTCACTTCATATAGGATTTGATTTGCAATTATGCGATTTGTAGGCTTCATTTGTTCCATTTCTAAAGGCTCTATTGAAGGTGGTGCAGGTCAAATGTCAATTCCACATAACAGGTATACATAAAATTTGGTCGCCCCCCGTAGACAAAAAGGTCAAATGTTAATGGTTCACTATCAGGGATCAGGGTCGAAGAGGGCGTCACTTGAGTGCAAGCATTGAGACTATATTTTTTACTTTATTCCATACATACACTCATAATAGTTACTAAGTACAGGTTGATCAGAGACAGGCAATGAGGACCGCAAAATCAGTTCTTTGTTCCTTTCCTTCAGAGAGCTGTGTTGCGTTGGGAAAAGGAAATCGCGGATAGCACGCTCCTAGGCTGGTAAATAGGAAAGCGACGAAAATAAAATTAAAAATTGTATTTTTTTTAAGGTTTTAAATAATAAAATAGGTTTTGAAAGAAATACTCCCCTGCAAAAACAAAAACTGCATAAAATACAGCCACTAATAATGATTAGTTAAAGCAAACGTAACTGGAAGACGGCCAGCACCCGTGTTGTAAGGGCCGGAGAACACCGCACTGCACTGCTAATGTTAAAGGGTCTTTATTAATTCTGATGTTGCATTTTATAGTATAGTACCTACATTGCGTGGCCTCGTTTATAGATTGCGAAGAGGTAAAAAAAGTCTAAGACACTTGAACCAAAAGTAAATTCTTCACCTATCTTTAACTACCATACTAGCCATAAATTCCTCTCTTTGCCTTCTATTAGTTGACAACATTGCTTGGGGTTGGAATGTGTCCACGCACTCTAAATTAATCCAGCCGTCCGTCCATATAACACAGTTATGACCATATTACATCGACTGACCATTTGTAGACAGCACGTGGGATAGAAGGCCGTCGGGTCTACGCAGAATCTACATGCATAGCTTTTATTAGCACTTATTGAATAAATACATATTTGTTTAATCAATTTACTGTATTGTATGCTTGCATTAAATATTAAGGAAGAAATAAAAAAATGCTAAAATTATGACACAATGGTGGGAATCAAACCAAACCAAGTCTTCCGAATACAGTTAAGAGGGTGCCGCGCGGTGCCGCGCGGTCGCAAAAACTGATAAGAATAAGAGATAAAGTCTCATATTGAACTTCAAAGCAAAAGCAATCATATTGACATTTAAAATTAGAACAATTCTACTTTGAAGTTTCAGACCTAGTAATTTGATTAGAGCAATGTTTTTATTCTGCGAAATGTACAAAACCATCACGCACTTGTATTAAAAACTAAAATTTACTTTTTTAAGATGGGGGTGACCTGCGGAATATCAATACAAATATTTTCATTTAACAATTATTGTTTCATGCGTAAAATTAAGATAGTTGTCGAAGAAAAATGTTTTTAGATGTCATTAGATTTATGTATTGTTTGTTATTGTTTAGAGCAGTTACAATTTCCTAAATTAAGTTTTTAAGGCGATCCTGCACGAAATTGTGAAAATTTACGTATTTTTAAGTTACTTGTACTATGCGCTGAATTAGTTAAATACATTAAAAGAACTTGCGTAAGTTAACTTGATCATGGCACAAGGTCGTGGCCTTGTTGAAATTTGAAACAAATTCTTTAACCACAAAATGAAATTGTTGACAATTTTGACGGTTCGCTATTTTTTTGCATAGGATTTTTTTGTGCTAATAATGTGTTAATTACTCTTCGTAATCATCGCTCTTCCTAATAATGTGCACATCAAAACAATCGTTATGGTTTTAGCTATCGAAAATGATATGATTCTTTATAGTTTGAAACAGTGACTTCCAAGTAATAACGACTTCTAAATGTCGATATAAAAAAAATATTTTTGTTTTTTGTCTTGGAATCTTCATTTTTGTCATTTTTGTTATAGCTTTTCGTAATTAACTGTTAACTTATTAAAATACTGAGTTTCCTAAGCATTTGGTACGTAGTTTAGGTTTTGATATAGCTGTAGCAATGGGTTAGTTCTAAGCTTTTTTGTCAGCTCGGGTAGTCTCGGTCAGCGTCGGCCAACTTTCGGTCAGCTGTCAGAATGACTGGACGGTAGGAGCCATATTGTATATACGGTCGTGGACGGCTAAGTGGCTAAAGTGTACTGCTACCAATTAACTTTTTTGGTTTAGATTTGGTTATACATGTTGGAATATAGATTTGGTTATATATCAACATGAAATGTGATTTTATTCAAATAAATACAATGCTTCTTATCATAAGATTTTTATAAACCAGTATAAAGAAAGAGACCTTTTTAGTTTGAATTTACATATTAGTTTTAATTTTAATCAAAATAGAATATATTTTAAATAATTTAACTCGTCTAAGTAATTATTTGATCACTAATTTTTTGGCAGAATTTTATTATAAATAATTAATTTAATAACATTTTTCATTTCTAAAATATATTTTTTTAAGTATCTATGAATAACTCATGTTGTCCTTTTAACGTCTACTGATGTTAACATGGACAAAGTTGCGCGGGCTGCTAGTAAAAAGTAAATTTTGAGCATGTCAAATGCAGATTTGCTGACGTCACCGTTTCCATCCGCTCTGACCTTGACAACCGAATGCGTTCCCAGATTAGCGTTTCCCAAGATACCTAATACCCGCGAAACGCAGCTGACCTTGCCGTTACGTAATGTAAACAATATGACACGAAACAGACGCTAGTGTCTGGTTAAATAATAATTTGCATTAAGTTTTTATTATATCGCCTCGCTTTTTGTAAATTTTGCTTAACTTTTTAATTAAACCCAAAATTGCATAGAATGATTTTCATAAAGTGCGCGAAGGCAGTTTTTTGAGCTCATCGATTAAACTACTGTTTTAAACAAGTGAAATAAAAAAATTATAATGTTATCTCTTAAATAGTCGAATAGTGCGTAGCGGCCTCGGAATTTTTAGATATCATTGATTTTATATAGGAAAAAAATCTTATTCTAAACCATTAAAACTTCGAAAATCGCTATAACTTAACTGTAAATATCTCCTATCTACGTTTATATTATTGAGCAAAATTTATACCAGAGTAATTGTTACTTCATGAGAAATAAAGATTTTATAATAAATGATGCATAATTACTACAAAATGCGTTGCGCCGGCCGATCGAATTCAACTTATGCTGACAGAATGGAGATTTGGAAAATTATGCACAAATTTATTATCCTATTTCGATATAAACGATAAATACAACTGTAAAATTACTACAAAATGCGAAAATGGGCATTTTACGCAAAAATCACATTCGAGATGAAATAGGCCTCTTAAGTACCTAGTCATAGGTTAATGTAAAATTCCAAAATGCTCATCTGAAACCTGAAACTAGTAGACTTTCGCAAACAAGAGTCTAGGAAACACGACTGTGATAAACGAATTAGCATTACTATACAACAATTTGCTTTCATGTTTGGAGCGATTACGTGCATGCTTTTAAATATTTTTTTGTTCACTGTCTTAATCTTTAACTTTTTAAAATAAATAAGTAACTTTTTAGAATAATTTGTACCTTTAAAAAATTTAATACAATTATTAATCATCTATCATTAATATCAGATAGTTAACAATTAAAAAAGTTAAATAAAGTCAAATAATAAAAGTTTTAGATACTTACTTGACCTTCTGGTCCTCATCATAATATCTAACCAGATATATTCCTGTGCTCTCATACGTGACGTCTTTTCTGAAGGACATCTTTATCACATAGTTCTGCAGGTACCTTCCCTTATAAGGTATCAGAGGCTCTTTTAAATAAATGTAGAGTTTTCCTTGCACATGGTCGTATGCGTAAGGTCGCGGCCTATTCACTATATCGTGATCACCTTTAAAAACTTGAATAGAATCACCTTTTATTGTCAAATTCTTCGCCTCCAACTCGATCATCCGGATATCCGGTGCGTTTGCGATCACAGTTATCGACATGTAACAATCGTAAAAAGATCGATTACCGTTCAAGTAAGGGCTTAATATTAATTCGTATTGCACCGGATAAATTGTGTAGTTGAGACATTCTTCGTCAACCACGAACGCCCCCTGCGTTGTTACCGCGAAAAACAGAAACAAAAGAACGCGTCGCATTTTTTTAATTATCAAATGTCATTTAATTATTTTACCATTCCCGCCAGTATTTATGCCGGAGCGTTCCAAAGCGTCCGTCCGCACGCAACGAACGCAAGCGAAAACTCTTTTCTGTTAGCCTCGTTCAAAGTTGGCGCCGGTGATTCCAGCCATTATAACTAGAGCTGCACGCCTCCCTCCTCCGTTGGATATGTGGGAAGAAACTGCGGTAGGTCATCATTCGATTTCGGCTCAATGTACATTGGAAACGCTATGCTCTGTATTTGTTTTGCTTCAATGCATCGTGACTCAGATACATGTTTTCTGTAGATACAAAAGTTTTTGTTTTTTTTGTTTTATCTATTAGAGTTAATTAAAATATTATTGTGAGACACTTTTCGAAGAAAACGTTATTACTGACACAAAACGCTCAAATAAATTACTTTTTTTATTAAATTGAAACAACATTGATTTATTCTATTTTACAACCGTTTTATGTAATAATTGTTACGTAAGAAACTTGAAGTGACTAAAATGTTTACACTCGAAATCTTACCCTGAACCTCTGTGTCTGAGATCAGAGATCAATGGTTGAACGTCTTGTCACCAAGGCAGTTAGTTTTAAAACCGCATACGGTACTTTCATTTTATTGTATAATGTACTATTTTAAGATTCAAATCTATAATATAGTGGGCGAAGAAATTACTATTGTCCAAAACGCACTATAGCATTAACCACCCACTCACTTAGGTGAAATGTCCCGTTGCTTGCATTGTCATAGCTCACGCATACGATAATACTTAAAGCATCTTGATCGTGATTAATAGTTTAAATTTGTAAATTTATCCTGGTCAAACACGGTAAAATAAAGTATAATAATTATAATTAATGGAATCAGGCGTTACTTTGCGGAAATCCATGATATACAAAAATCGAAAACCGGGTTTTGATTTGAATGCTTTATTTAGCATCCATCGCTCCTTTTGCATGTGCATACATTGAGGGCGGGAGGGCGGTGCTTGCATGCAGCATCCAAGCTTGATAAATTGGTGAGTTCTGCATATTTTTATTCTATTTTTGTATAAATTAATAAACTTACGTACACAAGAGTAGCTTCGTTATGAAACTCGTTAATTACTAGACAACGGATAACCATACTTAAAATATTTAAATACATACTTACTATACATAGAAAACACCTAGACCCGAGACAATTTAGAAAAACCATATTTCTAAATTAACCCTACCGATGATCGTACTCGGGACTTCAGGGATGGCACACCATGAATTTACATACCACTCGAGCAAGTATAGCCGGTTTACCTCTGTCCCACTGCTGGGCAAAGAACTCCATCATTTAAATTTATTGTAATCGCTACAATAGATGTGTGTTGGCTTACTGCCGCTGGGAAAATGCGGGTTGATGATGTTGTTGGACAAACCTGGACTGTATTCCAGACATCGCCTGACCCGTGCATTGAACGCTGGTCTTCTGGTTATCAGGCAGTGCTTAGCCACCGAGGCTAAAGTCAATAGTTTATTTCAATTTAGCTTGTTCGGTTTCGGTTTAAAGAATATTTATTGTCTCTAGAAATTTACATTTCACTTATAGGACAATATTTAGCTTAAAATAACTTATTCAATCTATTAACAAAACAGTGAGCATGCAACTCAAAAATAACACAAAATGCAATTATATGATATGAAAACTCAATAATTCAAATTTACAAATACGATTACATAAATCTATAGCCATCAGTAAGTTTTGTAATTATTAATGTTCTACTATATATACTTTAAGTTTATTTTTGAAGCTATTAATACATTCACTCTCCTTAATATTTTTAGGTAATTTGTTCTATAGTTTTACGCCTTCATACATTAAATTTTGGGACCCGTACCTTGTTCTAGGAAAAGGTAAGTTAATGTTATCAAAATTTCTAAGTTTTTTCTTTTGGAATTGACTATTTTTCTTAAAATTTATTTCTTGGTGAATACTACAGTTTAGAATCTTATGTATAATTATTATGCAAGTTTTGAATAAATGTATTTGTTTTATATTCATAAGTTTTTTGTTTTTACAAAGTTCTTCGGTTGGCGGTAAATAGTCATAGTGGAAGAGTACTTTTATAGCTTTATTTTGTGCTATTTGGAGGTTCTTAAGGTTAGACGTAGCCGAATATCCCCATATTTCTACCAAGTATTCCAAATGTGGTTTGACAAGTGCGTTGTAAATATCAATACGTACTTTTCTCGGTAAGCAGGAAACAGTGTTACGCAAGGCCCCTGTTAGAGCAGTAATTTTTGGTTTGATGCTTTCGATGTGAGCTTTCCATGTGAGCTTGTTAATTGGTAGTATCTTAACATTTATGAAACAATGTTATAAGTTAAAAAAGCTTGTAAAAAAAGTAACCAATGTATCGGTAGCTAAGTTGGAAGAGCTCATACACAGAATAAATTATAAGTCCGACGCCCCAGCGAGATCTAGGGTTTGAGTCCTTGTTCAACGGCGTTGTTGTCAAAAACAATTGAATTTCCATTGTTATGTGACCCGACCGCAATGAATGAAATAAGAAAGTCTTTGCCACATAAGCACTACCATCAGTTGATATAGTAGTCAAATGCAAGCCTCGTCAACAGCTTCAGAATATAAACGTCCCACTTCTGAACACAGGCCTCCCACATGGACAACATCACGTGGGGAGTTTGGGCCATAACCCACCACGCTGGCCCAATGCGGGTTGGTGGCTCTTAACGACTGCTATCTTTCGACGACAACCGGGATCAACGGTTTTACGTGCCTTCCGAAACACGGAGAAACAGGCTCGAGATGTTATTAATTTGGTCACCCATCCAGCTTCCCGGCGGCATTGCGAAAGTTGCTTGGTGGGCAAAATCACAAGCCGAACGCGCTAGCCGCTGCGCCATCAAGCTCCTATTCAATCCTATCGAGTGCAAGCCTATTGAATAATAAAAGTAAAATAATCTGATGATTCATCATTATCTTTACTAAGAACACCTATTTGCATATACAAATCTCATTATTTTTTCCTTCTTAGCAATCGTAGACAGAGAATTATTGTAAACGTTAGTAATTATTTTTTCACTCCTCTTGCTCAAAAAGACCGTCATTGTAGCGTTCTAGAGCGGGGCTAAAATAGCTTTTTTCGCCCTAGGGGAAAAAGTATTTTTTTTTTAATTTTTTTGTCTTACACATGACAATGAGCCTACAAAAACGAAAATGTATTTAGTCTTATGTAGAATAATCATGAATAAAGACTCAACTTATTACTGTTTACTTAGATCAACAACTTTTTTGAGATAACACAGACCACGCTTCAGCAAGAAAAAACGGCACAGTCTGCACATGTGCTTAGGTGGTGAGCTTTTAGCCCGTTAGTCGCTTTTACGACACCCAAGGGAAGAGAGGGTAGTATTATTTTGATGAGCCCATCGCCGCTCTATGCTGTTGGATGTATGTGCAGTCTTTAGTCCGTTAGTCCCCTTTTACCAATTCGAAGAAAAGTGAAGGGTTGGTAATATTCTTTTGATGAACCCATCGCCGCTCTACGCTGTTGGATGTATGAGCAGTCTTTAGTCCATTAGTCGCCTTTTACGACACCGAAGAGAAGAGAGAGGTTGGTAGTATTAATTTGATGAGCCCATCGTCGCTCTATGCTGTTGGATGTATATGCAGTCTTTAGTCCGTTAGTCCCCTTTTACCAAATCGAAGAAAAGTGAAGGGTTGGTAATATTATTTTGATGAGCCCATCGCCGCTCTATGCTGTTGGATGTATGTGCAGTCTTTAGTCCGTTAGTCGCCTTTAACGACACCCAAGGGAAGAGATGGAAAGACTGCACATATCTACTATCCAACAGCATAGAGCGGCGATGGGCTCATCAAAATAATACTACCAACCATTCTCTTCCCTTGGGTGTCGTTAAAGCAACTAATGGGTTAATTTTAAATAAACCAATGCATATTATATTGGATTGTTTTATTTTCTCGCATTCGTAGTGAAAAGCAGAGTGTACACTCGGCGCTAAAAACCCATTAAAACTCGGTTTCTATTTACTCCCTCGCTAAAGCTCGGGAGTAAAACTACCTCGTATATAATGGGTCATTTTAGCCCCTTGTATAACAATCTACTATTTCACTCCTCTTGCTCAAAAAGACCGTCATTGTAGCGTTCTAGAGCGGGGCTAAAATAGCTTTTCTTGCCCTAGGGGATAAAGTAAATTTTGTCCTACAAAAACGAAAAAGTATTTAGTCTTATGTAGAATAATCACGAATAAAGACTCGACTTATTACTGTTTACTTAGATCAACAACTTTTTGAGATAGTTATTATTAAAGTTTATGGTAAAATTAGTAATCATTTAAATCTATGGACAACACAGATCACGCTTCAGCAAGAAAAAACTGCACAGTCTGCACATGTGCTTAGGTGGTGAGCCTTTAGCCCGTTAGTCGCTTTTACGACACCCAAGGGAAGAAAGGGGTTGGTAGTATTATTTTGATGAGCCCATCGCCGCTCTATGCTGTTGTATGTATGAATAGAATAGAATAGAATAATTTATTATGCATGAATGCGGTACAGTAGCGATCTTAATCTAAGGAATAAGTGCAAGACACATTCACCCAGTTTGGGCATGCAATTAAGTAATAATAATGAAGTTAGGTATTAATTATTTATAAAAACATCAAATCAATATAATTTTCAATTAAGTATTAATATTAAATATTATATAAAATTTCAACCTTAATAATCACATACAATATTATATTATTCGCTTAAATGTCAAAATAAAATTAAAATATTAGAGGTTTAACAACAGTCAAAATATTCCTTCACACTATAAAAACAATTCTGTGTTAGCCATATCTTAAGTTTTTGTTTAAATCTATTTAATGTTAGACTTTTAATGTCGTTAGGGAGCTTATTATAAATTCTTACAGCCATTGAGCGACTGTTCCTAGAACGCATGGCTGTTCGTATAATTGGCAAAATTAGTTTATTGGGTTGCCTGCGGCTGTAATTACTAGGGATATCATATGAACACCTAAACAATTTTGGATGAGCTCTTACAAAAACGCATATTTCATATATATATAAACAAGGGACAGTTAACACATTTAATTCTTTAAACAGTGGTCTACATGAAACCAAACTGTCGACATCGTACATCGCACGAATGCATGACTTTTGGGCAATAAAAACCTTATTTATATGACATGAATTTCCCCATAATACTATGCAGTATTTTAAAATAGAACAAACATGACCATAATATGCTTGAAGTACTGTTTCTTTGCTTGTAGTTTTCCCTAATTTCCATAAGGCATATGCATAAGAGTTTATTTTACTAGACAATTTGGTAATATGCGTTTCCCATGTACATTTATCGTCCAGTATTAAACCCAGAAAAATAACGTCATTTGTTTCTGTCAACAATGTATTGTCCTGACTAATTAAAAGATCTTTCTTGATTCCGTTTGTGTTAGTAAATTGAATGTATTTGGTTTTGTCTAAATTTACTTTAAGGTTGTTCTGTTTCAACCAGTGTATTACTGATTTTAAAGTCTTATTTAATTCTGTACAATAGTTATTAATGTTAAGGCATGGGATAACTACAGATATGTCATCTGCAAACAGAATACAAGGGTAATTTATATAATCAGGGAGATCATTGATGTAGATTAAGAAGAGCAGAGGTCCAAGGATACTCCCCTGAGGGACACCAAATTTAGTTACTTTAATGTCAGATTGATGAGACCCAAGTAGTTTTTGGTTATTTAAATTTGAAACCTCTACGCATTGTCTTCTGTTACCAATATAAGACCGGATCCAGTCAAGGGCTAGGCCTCTGATGCCATATCTCTCACATTTTAGAAGCAGCAACTCATGAGACACGTGATCGAAAGCCCTGCTCATGTCAAAAAAGATCGCGGTTAATGGAATATGCTTATCTACATATTCAATTATTTTGTCGACTAGTGAGAATGCAGCTAAAGTAGTGGACTTGCCCTTTTGGAAGCCATTTTGTTCGTTTTTGATAATGTTGTTTTTTTTTATAAAGCTTGTCAATCTAGCCTGCATTGCTTTTTCAATGATCTTTGACCATATAGGTATTAGAGATATCGGTCTGTAGTTGCTTATTTCTTTCTTATCTCCCTTTTTAAATATTGGTTTAACTACTGAAGTTTTTAAATAATCTGGGAATTGACCACAACTGAATGAGAGTCTTTAGTCCATTAGTCGCCTTTTACGAGACCCAAGGGAAGGGAGGGGTTGGTAGTATTATTTTGATGAGCCCATCGCCGCTCTATGCTGTTGGATGTATGTGAAGTCTTTAGTCCATTAGTCGCCTTTTACGACACCATAGAAAAGTGAGGGGTCGGTAGTATTATTTTGATGGGCCCATCGTCGCTCTATACTGTTGGATGTATGTGCAGTCTCTAGTCCGTTAGTCCCCTTTTTCGACATCGAAGAAAAGTGAGGGGTTGGTAGTATTATTTTGATAAGCCCATAGTTGCTCTATACTGGTGGATGTATGTGAAGTCTTTAGTCTGTTAGTCGCCTTTTACGACACCAGAGGGAAGAGAGGGGTTGGTAGTATTATTTTGATGAGCCCATCGCCGCTCTATGCTGTTGGATGTATGTGCAGTCTTTAGTCCGTTAGTCGCCTTTTACGACACCCAAGGGAAGAAAGGGGTTGGTAGTATTATTTTGATAAGCCCATTCGCCGCTCTATGCTGTAGGATGTATGTGCAGTCATTTGTCCGTTAGTCGCCTTTTACAAAACCCAAGGGAAGAGATGGAAAGACTGCACATACCTACTATCCAACAGCATAGAGCGGCGATGGGCTCATCAAAATAATACTACCAACCATTCTCTTCCCTTGGGTGTCGTTAAAGCAACTAACGGGTTAATTTTTAATAAAGTAAACCAATTCACATTGTATTAGATTGCTTTATTTTCTCGCATTCGTAGTGAAAAGCAGAGTGTAACACACGGTGCTAAAAACCCATTAAAACTCGGTTTCTATTTACTCCCTCGCTAAAGCTCGGGAGTAAAACTACCTCGTATATAATGGGTCATTTTAGCCCCTTGTATAACAATCTACTATTTCATCCCCCCATCTCGGAAAGAGTATTTTTACTCTTCGATATCTGAGTGCAAAAGCCGTTTTTATCCGCTAGAGAATAAAGTAAATTGAATTTAGAACATCGTGTGCACTAAGTTTGTGAATTCAAAACACCATTAAACCTATTTACTTCTCCCTCCATAGTGCCGAATTTATCATACAACCTTTTATAATTTGTTAAAAACTCAGACTCGGAACCTTTTTGGTGTAGGTAATTTATTTTAATTTGCTTATTCATTTTCTCGCTGAAGTGGGATGAAAAGTTACGTGTTGTACTCGAGTGCAAAACCTATTTTCTTCTTCCTCCATGGTGCCGATTTATCATACGACCTTTTTAAATTGTTAAAAACTCAGACTCGGAACCTTTTTGGTGTACCTACTTTTTTAATTTGGTTGGTAATTTCCTCGTTGAGGTGGGATGAAAAGTTACGTGTTGCACTCGAGTGCAAAGATTTTTCACCTCGTGCTCTTCGTGCTCTTTTGATTCCCTCGGTAACGCTCAGGATTCTAATTTTTGAATCACTCGCTGCGCTCGTGATTCAATTTTAGAATCCTTCGCTTGCTCGGTCATCAAAATTGAGCACGCGGTTAAAAAGCAAGTTTGCACTCTTGTATAACAAATAACTATTATTCCATTAAACTGAAGTAGGTCATACGAGTACTACTCACAATGACATCCAATGTAATTACCTCACTTTTCCTGTTAAGGGTAAACACTTCGGGCACAATGATTAATAAGCTATTTAGGCCCTAATTACCAGTGAATGATGTGTCAAATGATCTATCCGTAAGGGATTTTCTCAGTAGGTACCTAGGTACTACAAACAAGTTTATTAAAATTATGCGACATGCTTTTAAATTACATAAGAACATGAACATACTGATTTAGAAATCAAGGAAAAAGAAACCATCATGATTTACAACATGTTAACGAAATTGCTCAAAATCTGAAATTAGTTTGTACAGAGTCGAGAGTAGAGTCGATTACACTAAACAAAAAAAAAATGTGACGCGCACAACGTG
This sequence comes from Scoparia ambigualis, assembly GCA_963921215.1. NCBI lineage: Eukaryota > Metazoa > Arthropoda > Insecta > Lepidoptera > Crambidae > Scoparia > Scoparia ambigualis. Next base: position 4,799,589 of record OY992511.1, read on the forward strand.
AACGCAGGTGAACGCTATCGCGGAGGCAATCTAACTCGCACTCGCAGGGTTACATCACGCGTAATACCATAGAGTTCCTAGTAAAAAAATTAAAAAAATAACTAATCAAGAAAATAACTTAAAAAGTTATTAATCCAGGAAAATGTTATCTAATAATTTAGAAAATTCTTATGTAATAAAATTAAGTTGGGTGTCTGAGGTTTCGAGCCATTCAATTTACACGTTGTAGATGGTTCTATTTTATTTTAGTGCATTTAAAAAAAGATTGAAAAAAAACCTTTTTTATAATTTTAACCTATTTCGTTAAAGTGAAGCTTCGTGTAGTTATGTCATAATTTCTAAAATTTGTGTTTTGTCGAATTTAATGTGAAATAATAGTGCATTATCGCTAAGTGTTCGTGAACGTGCATGATGAGTGTTGGGAAATAAAACAAAACAGTGCAACATCACTTTTCAAATTCTCGCAAAAAGTCCATGTGAGATCTTAGTAAAATCTTTACTGAAATTCAAAGGGTTTGGGAGGGAATATCATTTACCCTTTGATTATAATAATCAAAGCATTTAACATTAAACGTTCATATTCTCACTTATTATCATCTACTCTAAACTAAGAAAATATTTACCATTATCTCTATTTTTAACCTATAGTGTCCCACTGCTGGGCAAAGGTCTCCCAGGTTTAAGAAAAAAAAAATATTTTTCGTTAGAAATATTTTAGACTACTTATTTCAAGATTTCAAGATTGTAGTTTTGGTCAATACAATTCAAATGATACTAAACACGACGACGGCCTTATCATGTGTAGTTTTGAAGTGCCTTTGACCACTATCACCGCAGACCGTGGACACCACACAAGGTTATAATTATTCGTCAGACCCTGGATACCGCACAAGGTTTTATTAAGACTAATGATACAAGCCCAATCGGTTGGTTAAACCTTTCTTGCAAGAATTGACATAAACATACATATTTAATACAACACTGCAAGGTAACAAAATCATGTAAAAAGAAATATCTGCTGTAGCGATACCCAGGACTAAATAAAACTATTAAAAACAAATGTATTTCTATATTTAATTCTTTTTCTTATAATAAAAATGTATTACTTACACAATTACAAAAACGTATTACTTAAGCGTAAAATTATGGTTTAGTATGTTGTTCCTCTAAACTTACAAATAATTCACTATTACTAATTATTATTGACAAAATAAAAAAATTGGAAAATCTACTATAATTGTTCAATAAAAATACAACTAATATTTAAAGTGGAGTAAAATCTCTTGTTTTACAAATATAATATTGATATGAAACTAAAAGTTAAAAATATACAAATTGTTAAATTACCATACATTCAATAAAATACATTTAAATATAAAAAAAAACATATAATTTAAGCAGTGGTCTACGCATGTGGGATTTCAATAAATACACTTAAGAAGTATCCTAAAATAATATGAAAAGGTGGATTTTATTCCTTAATTAAGTACAGATTAGGGGTTGAAAAATGGTTTAATAACCTATCCTAGGGTATCCAAAAATATCACGACAATGTGGTTTTTTCTTCTAAATGCCAAAAATCAACTAGTTATTAAAAGTTATGAAAGGAAACAAAATATTTTAAAAAAATATATCATAATTAGCAGTAGGTATTTGAAATATTAAAGGTAATGTATTGTTTACTTGGATCGCCTATTTCCTAGGTTTGTCTGAGAGCCGTCTGAATCCGTTTCCAACTAGGCATTGCTTTTTAAACCACCTGTATACAACGTAGCAGCATACTTTATCCATTACACACACTCATTCAATCTAACGACCAAACTACAATTAAACTAAGAGCAATAATAGCAGTGAATGTGGTGGTAGTTGCGGCCGAATTCCTGAGGCTGCTCAACACTTCTGCCATGTGACTCCTCGCCCACTGAGCTACCGCTTTCCCTTGAGATAGCGCGCTTAGACCGCCATCTCTGTTGCCGCACTCTTCGCATGATCGCAGCCAGTCTTGGAACTGTTCAGAACAATGAGCAATATTATAATACTGTATTTCATTCATGAGACGAGTGATGAGATGAGTGAATGACTTCAACCTATTGAAGGGGAAGACCTATTTGTTCTTAAAAGCCGGCAACGCATCTACGATTCCTCTGGTTTTCCGGGTGTCTATGGGCGAAGGTGGTTGCTATCTATCAGGTGACCGGTGTGTTCCTTTGCCTCCTTTTTAAAAAAAAAAACTAAGCCGACAAATGAGCAGCAGTAGCAATGGTGAAAACGGCAACCGCATAGACGCGCGCGACGGAGAGCAACACGCGCGCGCTGTCGACCCTGAAGTTTCAATACTTCTGCCTCTATCGGCCGCTAGTATATACTCGTATATACTAGCGGCCGCTCGCGGTTTCACCCGCGTGGTTCCCGTTGCCGTGGGAATATCGGGATAAAAAGTATCCTATGTGTTAATCCAGGTTATAAACTATCAGTATGCCGAATTTCATCCAAATCCATTCAGTAGTATTTACGTGAAAGAGTAACAAACATCCATCCAAACTTACAAACTTTCGCGTTTATAATATTAGTAGGAAGGATAGGATATAGACCCATATAGGCATGATATATCTAATGGGTAATTTCACTGGATCTAGTAATGTACCCTTCAACCGTAACGCAGCGATGTAAAACAATGCTGCTTGGCGACAGAAATAGAGTTACTAGGATGGTCGAGGTTAGGGATTCGGAAAAGGAGGGGAATAAGCACTAAAAACCAAGTGCATTCCCTCACATGCTGTTAAAGTGATCTGGGACCACTACAAATGTAAATAAAGTCCTATTTTAGCTAGATAAGCTAAGATAGCCAGTTCCTCAGAAGTTGAGGATTCCGGGTAAAGCGCGCTTCCACTACGGCTTTATCGTCACTTACATTCAGGTATGGATGAAGCCCAATTGCTTAGCCTTAGTGGATTAAATTAAAAACCATTATCATCGTTTTTAACAGCCGATAAATATACCATTGCTGGGCTCAACTGCCCACACATATATAAAAGCATAACGTTTATAATTAACTTACGGAATCAATGATGTTGCAAGGTTAATGCAATGAAACAAACTGTGTACTAATTAATGCAAAATTTTACATTCGTACTTTACAAGATGACGTCAGAGGCAATTTATTCTTGATGGAAATGACATAATGTTTGTCAAATTGTCAACATTGTTCAAAACATACTCGTAATAAGAAATATAAAATAAAACCGCGTTTTGCGAAGCACTTGGCCTTCTTCACACTGTAGAAGATTATAAGACCGAATATGGAAGAGTATTTTACCTACGGGGTAACTATAGTTAAAAATAAAACATTAAAAAAAATAAGTTACATTCATAATAAGTTCAAGGCAATCGGAATGAGATGCATGAAAAATAATATTATTCACGTTTGTCAAGGGCATCATCCAAATTAGAATAATCGCAATTGGCAACCGTCCAACTATTACAGTGCAAATCACTTTCACTCTTAATATCTTATATCTGTACAGATATAAGTTCCGGTTAAAAAAAAACACCTGTCTTCGCGACATACTAAAAATACCAATTCTTATTATTTTAGATGTGTCGCTAAGCGATTGAGCTATTTGAATGCTCAATTTCTTTGTTGAAAACCCGTTTTGACTAGATTATATCGTCAACTCAAGTCCAATGCCTCCGTGGTCGAGTAGTCAGCACCGCCGGTTCTTCTCAATGTTATTTCTGAGATCTTGGGTTAAAATTTCGAGTCAACAACTTAGACTGAACGTAGAAAAGTTATTTTATTATACATTTTTACCCGAATGCAATCACTGAAAACCAGCCAGCGAGCTTACTACCAAATATTTAGATAGCGCAATAAACCTTATCCTGACGTCATAAAATCGGAATAAGCGATTAACCCTAAACTGCACCCAGCGGAAAGAGTGCAAACATTTGTAGGAAAACAAACGGATACCTAAGTGCTATCTTTCCACTAATTTCTGCGACCTCAATGACCTGTGCAAACAGGACAGAGTATACATTCATTACATGGCCCTTTGTTTGGTTGTCAATAGGGATTCGCTAATGAACTGTCACCGGCTATTACGTTTGACATTTGAGAACTGTCAGCGGAAAATTGCATCAACGATAAAGGGTCGTTTAGGTATGTTAACGATATTATAATTATAAAAAAGTAACCAAATATCTTACTTCATCGATTTCCTCATCAGTGCGTAGTGCAGATGCAATAGACGTGTACACAGTGTCCATAGATGGATATCTGGAAATAACAGAAACATATTGACGTTGTAGTGTAAGCCTCAGAAGTAGTTTAATATTTTAGTACCGTGTCACACTAACTGTGTTGCGTAGCGGTGCAAGAATACTACCACCCCCTCTCTTCCTTTGGGTGTCGTAGAAGGCAACTAACGGACTAAAGACTGCACATAAATCCAACAGCATAGAGCGGCGATGGGCTCACCACATGTCACGCTGAGCACATGTGTAGTCGCTATTTGGTGAAAAGTGTACTATGGCAGAGGACTGCTTTTGCGGTACTCATTGCCTAGTCTCTGACTAACCCTTCGGGGATAATAGTCGTTATTATATGTATGTAAGTCACACTAACTCGCTCAGAGCGATCGCGATCCTAAAACCAATTACAACGCAGCAGTTGGTATGACATAGTACTAAAGTATTAAGCTATTTCTGAGGCCGGCCGTACGTAGTATTGTAAACATCACAAGAGATTCAAACCTTTAAAAATCACATTAACTACATTTATAAAGTGTAAAAGTAATGCGGCCTACACTAATTCTAACTTTTATTCTGCTTTTACATGCATTTTTAGATTTGCTAAGAGTTATTAGTTACAAAAAATTACAAGAGTTTTTGCGGAATAGTCGTAAATTTATAGTATAATAAGGTACATTACATGGAGCTCCACGTTGACAAGTTCTGCTTTAGTTCTTCGATCACCAACGAAACGTGGCTGTGGTTTCCGAGCACTGATGTCAGCGGGACAGTCAGATCTTGGGCCATGATGGGGCTGTCCTCTTCCAGCATTGATACCAAGAAACTGGGAAAGGTACACACATATTGGATTGGGTTAAACATTTTGAAGAATGGTGGAGAGTACTTTAGTCACGTATTCTCAATAAGCTATAAGAGCTTAGATGGCGTAATACCATAGGCACAATATAAATTCAATTGTTAGGTCTATTCGTCTTTGTGACAGACAAGTGGTTAAGAGTCATAGAATAATTACTAAAGCATAGAAGGAATCCAAATGTGACTCGTATAGCTGTCCTATTTTTTCAAATGGGCCATAAACATTGAAAGAAAAGAGACGAAATAGTTTCCTAAAAACGTCAAATGTAAAGCGAAAAAATATTGGATACCCGGTCACCATTTATGATACCGAATTCAAAAGCGATCTACAAAAATGTGATTTGAAGGGTTGTCAAAATGAGTGCACACTTAAATTTCATACTCCTTCTATGCTTTAGTTATTATTCAGAGTTAAAGTATAATAATAATAGAGTAAATAATTAGAATAATAACTACCTGAGCGTAGTTAAAAAATAAATGACCGGTTGAATTTCCTACAAAAGTTTTGACTTCGCTGTTAGCGTCTGTCTTTTCTAATATTCAAGTTTTGTAATTGGCCTATGTTTACCATGTAACTGCTGGCCAAAGGCCAATATTATTAAAATCAGGTTATCTCCTCTAAATTTAATAGACTTTACGCATTTAGCTTAGTTTTAACTGTCATTATCAAGTATTTTCAAAGAAGTGCAACAAGCTGTTGAGCTTCGTAGGTCATGTATCAAGAGAGTTCAAGTCCCGTAATAGTTTGCTGCTGCTCTATAGATCTCTTGTCCCAACGCAACTCGAGTATGTATGCGTAGTCTGGTCGCCTCAATATAACACTTACGTGGACATGCTCGAATCTACTGAAAGGCGTCTTCTCAGGGTTGTCACATTGAGGTTGGTAGGAAAAGGGAACTCACATCTTATGACGTACGCATACGCTATTTTAACATTAAAGGTTTTGAGGTCCGGCGTAAGATCATGCATCATATCTGTACAAAATATTGAATGGCTCTATTATGACTTCTCTTTTGTCGGATATACGCCTTAAAATCCCATAGACATAATTACTCTTGTTCGGTGCCTGTCTGCAATAACAATGTTTCCTTTCACAACCCCCTAGACAGAATGTGTCGCAAATATAACACACTACTGAATAGAGTGCATGGTGTGTCTGACATCTATGGTTCATCTCTAGGCACTTGGAAGTTTAGTTTTCGCTAAATTATGGAATGATTAATTTATTAATTGAATTTATTGTCATTATTGTTTATTGAATATTATGTTTTTGTATATCCCTATTTAATTTTGTATTAGCAATTATTAATGTGATTTTTTATTTTAGTTTTAATTTTGAATTTAATTTATTATTGATGTGATTTTTTTGTAATTACTTTTGAAATTATATTTTATACTCGATTCTTTTTGATCTCGATGTATTTTATGCATACTGTCTGCACATAATTTGGAAGTGCAGTCTACCAATGTTTGTACAAGCTGAAAATTATTATGCAAACGCTGTAATTCCGTTTTGTGTAGCTAATAAAATAATTATATAAATAATTTTCAGTTTCTCATAAAAACTACGAAATTTAAATTTTGAAAAACCATTGATCTAATTTTAGTATCAAGTGGAAAAGCGCTTGACCTGAGATGAAATCTTTTAACATCAGTAACGTTACTCTGTATCATTGCAATTGTTCAAAGGCTGCGATGGCCGCCTGCCATCAGGCGTGACGTATGTTTGACTGCCGGATCAGTAACTACCAAAACATTAAAACCTTACCTTTTTAAAATGTCTTCGTCGGTGGTGCATCCCAATATTTCACCAATGAGTCGAGCTTCATTAGCCACGTTGGTAGAGGCCATGCGCTCCCACAGGAATCCGTAGTCATCTGCGCTTACATGACGTAGACCAGTACAATACGCTACTGGTCGTAAGCTGGGCGAGATCCTTGGAAGAAAGAGGGTACAGTTTAAAAAACAAAAGATTTTAAAAAACATAACTTTGAATACTTTGCAGTGCAGTACAGATTGTGCTACTTATTGTTTTGTACAGTACAAGCAGATTTCATATCAGTCAGTGCCAGTGTAACAACGCGTACTGCTGTTTTTACAGTTTTTATTTTTATTACAGGACATTTATTGGCATAAATGAGAAAAGTCGTACCTTTTTAAATTGTATTTTGCCGAACATAATTGTAAAAATTAAATAACGGTGATGTAAGCAAATGGATGCTTAAAGCTTTGAAAAGATATCCTCACTCAGTAAAGTTGATAGTTTTGTCCCTACTAAATCGGACATAGCAATTACGGCAGGAAACGCCGCGAGCCGCATCACGTCATAATCGGTAGGTACGAAATACGACAACCGAGAAAACGATGAACCTGAGAAAATGTAGCCATCACCTCCCATGGCATGGGTGCTGCCTATATCTATCACTAATAGTAGAGAATCCGAGTATACAACGACCTTCACCGAGCCGGTTAATGGATGAAAATTATTTTATATCAAATTTAATGTGTTAAAAAATATATTGCGAGTGGGTTGGCTGAAAATTTTCAGTCCAGTACACGATTAATTAAAAAATTAAAAATATATTTTTTTAAACATTGCACTTGTTTGGATAATAGATAAATAACATAGGTACTAATCGAAAGTATGAAGCCTATAGAATATGCAAACGTTAGGTTGACTATTTTTTTCCTGTCATAACATTGGGTAGGCAGGTGTAAACAGGCAAGTCAATATTAGTAATTTGCAACCGTCTGGTTAAATAAATAAAATTTATGTTTATTTAAAGATAAGCTCATTACAAACACATACACCAAACCAGTACAATGTAAAAAAAATATTTCTTTTCAATATGAAATTAATCATTAAAGGTACATACTTACTGGACAGAAATTTTCCAGCCAACCCACTCGCGATATATTATTTAACATATTAAATTTGATATAGAATACTTTTCATCCATTAACCTTCCCGGTGCAGGTCGTTCTTTACTCGGATCTTAGACTATAACTTTAAAGTTCTTGTCCTAAGGTGAAGCGACGTTATTGTATCTTCCATCTGTTTTATAAAGCTTTCTTTACGGCACTAGATATAGTGTTTGAATAAAATTTGATTAAAATTTTAAAGAGTAATAATTATGAAAAACCTTGTAAAGTTTATATTGCGTTATATGATTTTATTGTAATATTAGTATAAATTAAAATTTCATGAATAGCTTATTCCCATAGCTTCTTTCTTGCCCAAGGCTAGTTATTTTGAGTGCATTCCGTGTTGTTGGTATACCGCGGTGTCTCATCTCTGTTAACAGCTGCGGTTTGTTTTGATAGCTCTTTTATTTTAAATGATTACTTCTTTAGTGGCTAGGGTTTAGCATGGGGTTTTATGGTAAGGTAGATATTGATCAACAGAATGTTTAATGTATAATGTTTCCAGAAAAGTATTACTTCCAAAGTTAACTGAAGGAGATCTTTTTATCACATTATGTTAAATTAGGCGATCGTAGCTGTACTCAATTTGGGCCATAGTCAACATTTCTACTTAAATTTTACATTTTTTAGTAAAAAATAAAGTGTTCTCTAAGGCACTTTTCTAACAAAGAAATTGGCGCAACTGTCAACGTCCAATTTGACAGAATCGAGCATAGACTATACGATATTTTGCGATAACAATGCATAAGATGTACCACAGAACCGAAATAACCAAACTTGTTCATACTAAAGTAGTCTGTAAGTCTATGAAAACACGGTACAAAGTCAAGTGTGTTATTGTCGGTGCGGTCTCATGCGACCGCTTGGGGCGTGAGGGCTTAAAGTGTGTGTTACTATGGTGCCGCTTTTAAAATCTTGTTATCATTTTAAACAAAAGAGTTACGATATTATTAAAGTTCAAAATGTCATCTTACGTTACACCATTATCCACGAAGTTCCTGAACAAGGCGTTGGTTCTCTCGATACAACCGGCGTGGCCGAGCTTACAGGCCAACTCCAAGACCTGCATGCGGTTACGGAGGGTCTCGAAGTCATCTGTATCCTTCTCCTCATAACCCAAATGGTTGATAATATTCTCCAGCAAGTCGAGAATGTACGTCTGAAACAGATTACTTTTTTAACGAATGCGATATTTCAGAGACGTTCTCGTGAAGAGTCTGTTCAAATCAAGGTCAAGGTCAAGTACTCTATCACGGGCATATATGAAGACAGTTATAAGAGTAAGTGAATCAAAAATTACGGCCCAATCTCCCCGGCCGGCAATGTACTGTCACTTACATGGGATGCCCTGTGCCCAGTAGTGGGACGATTATAATAATAAGCTGATTATGATTTATTTCTTTAGACTTTTTTTAAATTAACCTACAGTGTCCCACTGCTGGCTAAAGGCTCCCCCACTTCCTTCCAGTTTTCTCTCTCCTTAGCCAGCTCTGACCAATTTCCGTTGAAAGCATCGAGGTCGTCGTGCCACCGCTTCCGAGGACAGCCTCGACGCCGACGTCGATCTTTGGGTACCCAACGCGCGCTGATATTCGTACAGACTTGTAGTAAAGAATATATACAAGTAAATACATATTATGCTAAAGGAATAATGCAATAAAAGTAAGCTCAAAAGAAGCAATTTTCCCTTGTTTAGAAAAAGTCGCCTTACATCTATATCATGCGAAGCATCCGAGCCTTGAAAGATATTCCTCAGTTTGTTCAATCCTTTGATACCAGCGTACCACACCGAATAGTCCGTCTCTTCTCTCAAGAAGTCTATGATATTGTACAGGAGACCAAAGTGAACTTCATCAGCATAGAAAAATGCAAATAAGTCGTTGACAATCTGTAAATAAGGTTGTGTGAAATGGAAATAATATACATGCCTTCGATGAACTGGTCATGCGGAGCGTAACTGACAGATCTGAACCCTGAATGTAAGTTGAAAATGTGCAAACGTTACTATCGCGTTTGAGTTAAGAGTTTTGATTCTCGATCTTATTTACAAACTTACACTCAGCTCTCTGATTATCATAAGAGTTTACTTTTTATTTTATTTACTTAGGGTATTATCCAACCTCCTCTACGCCTTCTTTAGGGGTTTTTAAAGAAGAGGTAGTGACACGCGAGAGTCGTCGTTGTTTTTAAAATGCTGAATAGTGGCAGAAATAGAATCGTACCATTTCTACATAGAGGTACAATGAACTAGAGAAGACACCGCGAAGCAAGTTTGTGCGCACTAAGGTGCAGCCCTTGGGCTGCAAACGCCTCAGTGATTGCGCGTGATTCAAGCAATTGTGGACCTTGCGGCTGCACCTTAGTTGCGCACAAACTTACTTCGCGGTGTCTTCTCTAGTTTATTGTACCTCAATGCATTCCTATCACCAAGGTAACTCTACTTTACTTGTTTACTTATACGGTATCTGATATTTATTACCTTAGCACGGTTCAAGTGGTGGATAGTATCACGTTCTGACCCCTTTAGTGCTGTTCCGATGATTTGATAAGCATGGTCATCGTACTTCACTCTATATAAACCTAGAAATAAAATGTTTACTAGAGTAAGTAGCTAAAAATACTGCATACTCAAATCAAATCAAATCAAATCAAAATATCTTTATTCAGTAAGCTTAAAATAAACATTTTAAAATCGTCTAAATTTATTTTTTTATGGACGAATGGATAGGCATATGTAACCTCCCCCCCCTTATAAATTGCTACACCTAAATCTAAACCTAAATCTAATGCCTTTCACACCTATATGCCTAGCTACCTTATAATACATACACACATCATCGCCGCTTTACCTTAACTTAACTTATTATCTAATTCTTAAAACTAATTAACCTAATTTATCTACAATCTAATGGTTGTGTCTGGAGTTTTTGTTTAGTGCGTATTGTTTGTATGATGATGAAACCTTAGCATAGCTTAATTCTATTTGCAGTGAATTTCAGTCAAGCAATGTAATATTATAATAACTCCTATTTTGGCCAGATCGTCTAGTGAACCCTCCGTTGTTAACCGCATTTAAGTAACTCAAGTTCTTTCGTGAAAGTTTAGTAATTGGCTTATCCCTGTGTTAAATTATTTTCTCCTGACCTAATTACCTACCAGTCTATAAATCATAACATAAATATGTGTAGCCTAGCAATGACTCCGTCTGAACTGTGACCTAAATCCTTCACTGCAGCTGCGGGGAAGATTTGTAACCACTCAGAGGTAATCAGATGATAGCTTAGCTTGTAGGTATTATTATTTATTATCAGTAGCATGATACATAAGAAGCCTGGTGCAATTTATGAGCCCCACCGCCGCTCCATAGCGTACTGTACATCTCATGGTTTAATTACAGTTCCGTCACGTTGGCTTTAACTTTAATTATTAGCTTGTGACTTTAATTCTTTAACTGAGAATTTACATCTCTCCTCAAATTTAATTTCATTTTACATTATGAACTATGTGTTAGCAATTTAAATTCTTATTATTCCACATAAATCAATAGAGTTTATCTCAAGGCTTGCTATCATCCAAATATCCTATTCACATTAAGAACTTAATTATTCAATGCAATAACTTATATTCAGTTCCGTAAAGGGTGGATAATTTAATCTAACGCCACTTCAGGCGGTGGCTAAAGTAGAATGCTATTAATACAGGTAAAACTACTTTTATTTACTCTTAGTATTTATTATACAGATCTTGTAAAGTTCCAATATAACTACATTGGATTGGCTGCAATGGCAGATTATCACATCTTAAGTTTATTAAAGGATGTTTAATTCATTCAATATCCTTGACTTTAGGAAGTGAACTGAAATAGAATACTATCATTTGAAGTAAATTACTTTGGGTTACTCTTAGTGTTCATTATACAGATCTTATAAAGTACAAGTACATCTCAAGTTTATTGAAAGATGTTTAATTTATTCAACATCCCTGACTTTTAGGGAGTGAATGTAGTTAATTATCCCTGTTAATCATTGAATCAATTACATTTAGAAGTTATCTTTTACTCACTTTAATAGATATAAATTAGACTGTACTAGGTATTAGTCTGATTGATTAGATTGTTCCCATCAAATATTTCTATGTTTCAGATTATTAGAGTTAAGTACTTACATATCTTAAGAGGTCTATTCAAATGGTATTAGTAGACCATTGTCAGGCTAATTAGCTGGTTGTTATCAATCAATTATTTCTATGTTTCAGATTATTAGAAGCTCATAGCTTGCAATGTCTTCTTTCAACGACTTATCCTAGGTTCTAAACTGGTTTTAGTTGTTCAGTTTGTATCAGCTTATTTTTGCTAAGGTATCGGATGTAAAATTTTCCATACTTTGAAGAGTGTAGCTATTTTAAGGCCGTATTGTACCTCAGGGAAAGCTTAAAAATGCCTGTTTGGTCATTTCAGTATTAAAAATCAAACATCACAGTACGGCTAAGCTTATTTGCTATAACTTTTTAGTATTTTTCTTGTAATAGGAAACCAGTCTAGACTTTTAGGTACTCCAAAGTAATGATGGTACGATATTATCATACTTCTGTTAATTATTTAAAATGAATAATTAATTGGTAACAACTTTAGGAAAACAATTAGAATTTTACCGGCCTGCGGTAACAGATTACTTGCCTAGCTAGGACCCACATCACTTCACCATAATTTTATTTAGCGCCTTAACTTAATTATCCCTACCTTATTAGTCTGAATTAATAACTAACCATATATATATCCGCCTACCTATAGACTCCTACAACTTTCCTCACTTGAAAAGGCCTATATTTTGTCGAACTAACAGTCCCTTTTGTGTACCTTGCAAACTAGGCCAAGCCACATTTAACTTAAATTCGTGATGTGTGGTGAGAGTCGCATTGCCCCTGAAAGCAACTAACTCCTAAATGTTCTATCAGTCGAGCCAGTATACTCAGTGTGTTATTTTCCTATCACTACACTGTATGTACGGAGGTAGACTCGAGATTGGACTGGGTCATACGTGTCTACCTCCAGCTAAATGGTGTCTGACCTATCTTCAACTTTCACTAGGGAGACAACTGTCTCTCCCCCATTACTCCGTCGAAGATAGTGTATTGTTTAGCGTAATGATGTAAAACGCCGATCTTATTAAATACAATCAAAGATCATCCAGACCGAAGTCTGTTGAAAGGTACATAGGTTTTCGTTGCCACCGTTATGCGTTTCCGCCGATGTACCCCGGAATACTTCATTCCGTTAACGGATTCGAGTTGCGATCGCAATAGTTTACTTTATTAATCACTTTCAATTTCACGAATCTTAATTAATATCGCAGCTCGAATATCACTTAGCGCACTATCAAAGCTCGGACACTATTTTCCCCGTATGAGTAGTACCGCACTCTTAAGTTGGACCGCACCGCCGACGTCCCAAAATTGAATGCCCGCTAATTTTCCGCCCTTTTCCCAAGCATCTTAACTTTCGCGCCACGCGCGCCTAACATACGCCCGCGCGAGTCCACTTTTCTTCCCTTCAACCAATCGCTAGCCGTTTCCCCGATGCCCCCCGCCTTCGCGTCGCGCCACGTGGAGCTATCATCCGACCTCTCTTTCTGTCTTTTTCTCAACCTCTCGCTCGCTCATTGCCGCTTTCGCCGCGCAATTCTAAAATTTTTCCATAATCTAACCAAATCTCGTCCGACAGCCAATATTTCATCGTTGAATATCTAAATGTAGCCTTCTATTAACAGTTCCCTCTTAATAATCCTCCACTTAAGCCAATAATCCTATATTTTGGGAAATTATCAAAAGTTCCGTATTCCGACCATAGATGGCGTCCGCCCGTAGGTGAACCACTTTGCCGACCCCCAAAGCCCCGCGAAATTCAAAATAAAAATAAAGTCCTAGTCAACCTAGCAACCTTACGCGATGCCCAAATAAATGACTTCCGCTAGACGCCGCCTATGTCGCAAGGGACGCGCAGAGCAGTCCCCGCGAAATTCAAAATAAAGAAGTCAAACTAGCAACCTTATGCGAAGCTTACGTAAATAACTTCCGCTAGACGCCGCCTATGTCGCAAGGGACGCGCAGAGCAGTCCCCGCGAAATTCAAACTAAAGATAAAGCGCTAGACCATTGACCATTATTCTGAACTAGTTTATTATTCCCTTTTTCATGCTTATTATATTAATGGTGCTACGCATTAATATTTATTTTAATGCTACTCCCACACATTCCTTACTAACGGACGGATACCATTCATTCTGTACCGTTACAGCCGCCCCCGATAGAATTTAAGCAGATAAAGTACCACTCTTATCTGCGGCGAATTATATCTAAACCCTGTACTTAATTAAGTACAAAATAGCACGTCCTTCCTTGCTAACCCCATTGTCATCCTAGCCCTCTTCCTCAAAGATATTCCTACTATTTATAGTTCCTTCCCAATCCCTAATGACTCCTTTCTCAATAAGCATTCTCATTGCAAAAAAAAAACCTACACCCCTCATTCTATTCAACTGACACAAAATCATAATTGCATACCCAGTTCTCGTGTTTGAAACGAAATCCTAGTAAACTTAGTTTCGGCAAATATTTCCCAATAACTTAGGTATCTACCATGTCTCTAATCATACACAACCTCCGAATAATGATTTGCCTTTTATTTACCATCATAACAACAAATCATACTATAATTTAAATCAATATAACAGTCTCTTGCGCTGTCTACTAACGCCCCCTAGCGAAAACTCTTCAACTCTATGACGATTCCGACGTAAGTTTATAACATCTTCCGAACCATTCAATTATTCTATTCTTTAAATTATTTTCGTAGAATAATTTCAAGTACATCTGTCATCATGGCCTTCTTTTAACTTACGTCTTTTCTTACAACTTGTTTCGCATCTAAATGTTGCAACCTAGGGATCGAACCTGGGATCTTTCGTGGGTGAAGCATCAACCACTTCGCAGTCATGGTTTTAGTTCCAACTAGGCTAATGAATAATAATTAATAATTTGAATTAAAACATTCCTTCATACTTCAACGCTACCAATCTCACCTTAACTTATATAATTACCTAAGATAACGAAACGTCGGAACAATTGTCTACCTCAGGCAGGGATCGAACCCGCGTCCTCCACAATCCCTAATTAGCTACTTCTTTCAACCGAAACCTATTTTCCTCTCCGCGGATAAGAAATCTTAACCAAACCCCCCCATAACAACCAAAACCAGTAGGCATACCATCATCGCCCAAGAGTTATAACTTTATTTTAGATGAGATACATCTAATGTCTAATCCTGCAAATAACCGAGATAGAATACTAGACTCGCTTCTGTCCGGTACGCAGTGACACCCACTCACCGTGCATACAAATAGAGGTCTTAACGCCTTACAATAAGGTTGTCGATCGTAAATACTTAGGAAAAACTCATTCACTCTAAGGGGGTACGCATCTCGAAACACGTCCTTGAGTTTTAAACTAGCTACCCCGTAGTTCAGATCTATTAGAAGTTTGTGTGCTATGTATATCTAACTGTCAATGTATGCGTCATCGATAAGTACTTGTTAATTTGTTTTTTTTTTTTTATTTTTTTTTTTTTTGTTAATACCCCGGTACGCGTTGGACATTGTATACTAATTGACAAGTACTGAGCTTATACGTATAAGCAAATACTTATGCCAAAACCTATCTAGTAACTATGTCTCATCCCTAGTTATTACTATGCACGAAAGACAACATTTAGTCTCATTTGCTAATTATAATACGTCAATATCCCCTTACTTTCCTATACCTTTGAAAAATATCATTTTCTTTTTAAATTAAACAGACCGGTAACTATCTTATCCGCCCCCACAACTCTACTTAACTTCCTACCTTTTATAATACTAATAATCGGTCAAATCGGTAAATAATAAGTCATTAAAGGTGACACTTCGTCTTAGTATTCATGGTAATTAATATCGTAAGTTCCTTCTCGTATTTACTGAATTCCAAACTGCGTGATTCAATAATGCTAGTTTCTTTTTATTTTATTTTTTTATTTTTTTTTTATTAGATGATTTTAATTTTACACTCGCACAAGACACATTATTAAGATGGTAATCTCCCGAATGTTTGTAACTCTAATTGGTTACTCATTATGCATTCTACTTTAATTTTCAGCCTTCCGTCCAGATGGTAAAATTCCCCAGCAACACGAGATCCCCTGACCACGCCAAAATGAAATGCCATCAATGGCCTCTGTTTCTGCAGCCTAAGACATTATCTCTCTATAGGTTAGTCAAGTATAATTGTCCTGATTTAGACTTCACAAGACGCCCCCAAAGGAACCACCTTACAGCAGAATTTCCGCAACTTTAAGAAAGGCTAGTTTAGGAAATGAAGCTAAATGGAAACCACTTAATTTTATTGTGTGCTGAGTAATTCCCACTTCTACAGCACAGTTCCGAAACTTCGACTCAATTACTTCACCAGGTAAATCAAAATAAACCCTACACGCTTAACTAAGTTCTATTTGTGCCCAGTGCGACTAAAAATATTCGAACACCCTAAACAAGCTACTTTTACTAATTTAACAGTGCCAATTAAGAATGCTCCCTTGTGTCATCTATAATTTTATTGTGTGCATAGACGACCAAAGACCTCGCTTTCAGCATGCCTTCTTCGTTGGACCCGCTTAGTTAAATACTCTAATCAAAATTCTAAAGTTACAATTGAAAATGTCAAAAGTTCGAATATTATGCAATAGAGAATTTCTCTAACATAGTTACTCCACCTCTTCGCACTATTTAGTCAGGCATATTGCAATTCAAGTATTTATTTTAATTTATAATGACCTATCTTCTCCACCCCTGTTCACATACTTTAGCCATCCCTATCCACAGCTGCGGTGAAGATAATTAGTTAATGAACAAAACATCCTATAAACACTCTATGTTGCTACCGCAATCACAAGAAATATTTACTAGGAGGATTATCTACCATACAGCTGACTATAACAAAATGAGTCCCCCTTATCTTTCTCCGTTCCTTCTCTAACGTAGAAGACAGCAACAGACAATTAATATTTAATTACTTATAATTTAGAACAACCCTAGGTAAAACGCTACCACAAAACTAGTATAGAACAGAATAATACTAACCGAAGTAAACTTTTGTATTCACACTTGCAAATAAAATATCTTTATCTTTCCGTGATGAATGATTTTGATAACACTATTTCATCAACTCAATGTCCCGGCCTACATATGTGAAAACTCCCAATCAATTAGTTTGTATAAAACAATCTAGATGCAACATGCAGTTCACATTAACTAACAATTTTAAGGTTGTGCCATAACTTCGACAATAACCTACCTTAGCACTAATTTTAATCATCTACAATTTCATCACGTACATATTAGATGCCAATAATCTAGATTATAAGAATTCTAGCAATTCATATTAATAAATAATCAAACAAGATAATCCCGCTGTGTCAGTCTGCGCTGACCTTGCCACAAGTCAAAAACGCGTTTCGTTCGTCCTATCATCTCTAAACCCGTAGACATTTACTTTGTACTAAAACAAATTATTGAGTTAATAATTATTTGTCAATTGTTAAACAACCCTATTTAATTTCATAATAACAATTTTAATATAGCAGTATTAGAATATTATTATAAATCCCGAACATCTTTATTTATTATAATCAACATTACCGGTTAAAGTATTTGAATGGCCTAGTGCGAACTAGGTTTTAGGTCTCACCTCGGGAAAATAAATTTACTATTGACTCTAAAATCTACTACTAATAAATTTATTATTTTCTTCTGACATACAAAGATAGGTTATGACTCTAGGTCGGGTTTAATAAACTTTGAACTATGGCTACCTCCACGATAACCTCGGTTAAATATATATATCCGCAAAACGAAATAGGTCCAATACGGCCGATTTTACTAAATTTAAATTATGCTACTAAACAGTACGTGTCCTAAGAACGTCACACATCCGAAACCCATTTCAGTTCTAATGTCTTTACCCATCTAAATTAAAATTTGTACCTGTCGACGCGAGACAACATCTAAATAATTACTTTGTATGATTCGAATTGTGATAGTTGATTTTGTATTGTAATCTCGATAACGCAATATCAGGGATTTACTTATTAATAAATTTTACACTAAGAGATTTATTCTCAGCTCGCAATATCAGTCGCTTTATTTCCGGCTTTAATGTTTCTGCGGACTATGAGTTTAAAATTATCCTACAACTTAAAATTATGGTATTTATAATCGATCACTGTTTTATAAGTAGCTGGTGTTAACTTTTAAAATGATAAAACGATTTAACTAATGATTATGACGTGACATCCGCCCGCAACTCGCCTTTATAATTGATGTGATAACATACGCTATTGTTATCCCTATAGCGTAACAGTGCTATAACTCGTTAATTTAGCAGTTAAATCTCGACTTCAAGCCAGTCAACTATTTTTTCTTTTTCTCTACCACTATTATTATATTTTTCTTTCGACCCCTATTTTGCTCCCAAGCTCAATTAATATCCACCTTCCACAATTATCCATCATCCGTTTAGGTATCCTCGAGAAGCATTTCTTTTTTTTTTTCTACTAATCCGCCTATCGTATTCCTACTAACATCTCTTCAGCATATATAATTTCTACCGTTCCTCAATTAAATATAATTAAAGCCGGCTCTAAGATAATTATAAATATAATATTTTAGTGTCGTGTGTGTGTAGAATCAAACTTCGACTAGTCAATGATCCCTAGTAAGTCGGCATGGTTGCCCTAGAAGAACCATCAACTAACCAAAGCTAGCGTCTGGGATACGCGTCAGAATATTCTCCTTCGGCACTACCCGATTAGTCAGTACCAGCCTCTTGTACAAGTGCCTCTTTCGATTTACCCACAAGCAAAGCTGCTGGCTTATGTAGACGCGGTCAAGCATCCGATTCAATGTTTTTGTCTGTAAAATGGGTGATTATGTTTTGCTTTGTGTACTGTAATTGAGTATTGTAACAAGTACTGATTGGATATGATTTATAAAATATATATATAATATTTTGTAGTAGAATAAACTCACTACTCCCTATTCTGTGCTATGCTACCACTAGTATACTTCCTACACTTTCTCACCCACAAGAGTATCTCCGCCCAAATATATTTATATAAAACCAATAATTAAATATAACCAAGTGCAGGTTCTAATGTACTTATAAAAATAATAGATTAGTGTCATGTATGTATAGAATCAAACTTCGACTAGTCAATGATCCCTAGTAAGTCGGCATGGTTGCCCTAGAAGAACCATCAACTAACCAAAGCTAGCGTCTGGGATACGCGTCAGAATATTCTCCTTCGGCACTACCCGATTAGTCAGTACCAGCCTCTTGTACAAGTGCCTCTTTCGATTTACCCACAAGCAAAGCTGCTGGCTTATGTAGACGCGGTCAAGCATCCGATTCAATGTTTTTGTCTGTAAAATGGGTGATTATGTTTTGCTTTGTGTACTGTAATTGAGTATTGTAACAAGTACTGATTGGATATGATTTATAAAATATATATAATATTTTGTAGTAGAATAAACTCACTACTCCCTATTCTGTGCTATGCTACCACTAGTATACTTCCTACACTTTCTCACACAACACTTAACTAGTAATATCATTTTTTTTTCTCAACATCTTAATCGTTCAACGGAGATAGACAATTGTGCAAGATACTCTTCTTAATAGACTAATCCAACCCAGTGAATTTAATGATTTATCTATCTCTACCTATCCTAACTAATTAGTCATGTAGTAAGGTCTTTTCTTTTCACCGCTCTCCCGACTTAGATATTTCTAGGTAACTCACAACTGATAATATTAGGTAATTAGGTATAGTAAGCTGTGCCCAGCGAGCTTTACCTCTGCGTACGTTAACCTCATCTTAAGCTAATAATAATCCTTTATAAATCTTCATAATTAACTATTTATCACGATTTCAACTATACGGTAAGAAGCAATGATTACCGGTAACGACTACTTACAACGCTGCAAGAGTATTTTAATTATACATATTATTATTAGACAGCACCCTTTTACCATCATCCAAAATAAAATCTTTTATTGGTAACCCAACGCCATCTAGCCTCGCTAATAGGTAACCTCCCCACAATAGAGTAGATATTAGATAGTTGTTTCCAGACGGTAACGACTTTTATCGCCTACTAGACGTATTTATCCGTTTACATTATGCATCCCAAACTACGTTGCTTTTAAACCAAAATTCCTACTAGCAATGAATAGTCACATGATTCTATCCCCTACATGACATCCCTGCTACTTGCTATTCCCTATAATCGCGATTTCTCATCAACGCGTGTATTTTGAACCGAAATATTATTTTATGTTACTTTTCCTAGGATTTTATCGAACTAACAAAATGCGGCATTTCCCTTGTGCTGAGCAATCGTCCCCGCCTACATATCACATAATAATAATTCCACCACAATGTCATTGCATTCTAATCTACTACGTGATAAGTATTAGGAAAATCTCTTTCAATGTAAAAATCGCAGGTATTAAAAATAACAGGTATGGAAAATAACAGGTGATTCCGCTTGCTATAACAAAATCACATGATTACGCGATAAGGAAGTTTCCTCTCCGATTGGTTTTATGACTTCATGTTTTTTATTCATTCCTAATTCTAGATTGTTTATGGTGTCGCTAAATCATTGGTCTCTATGGTCCAACCATAGACAAAGAACGTTATAGTCCTTGACTAGCCTAAACTACTCTATGGATTTCAGATGTGAGACTCAAGTACACTATTATATTTTTTTTTCTCTAACATAACCAACAAAATAAATTATAATACGTGGAATAGCACATCAACTAAAAACCGCAATCGCTCAACGATTATTAGTCAAAATATAATTATTATTAGTTTTATATTATGCTGTTAGCGTCATAACTTTATAATATTGTACAGCATATCGCCGTCCTATAATATAAATTGAATCCTGCAATAATTTAGTTGGTTAATTCTGTACAATCTCGCCCCCTTGCCTTTCCATCCGACAGCAATAATAATTAAACCGCCCCCTATTCTACAAATCTTTCTAAATCAATAAATGTTGAACTATGTCACCCTATCGACCTTTTACGATCCTAAAAACAACTCAACACAAGGCTGTATGAACCAGTTGCCTATGCCTATATGAAATCTATCACCAGGAATAGAACCAAAACTACAGTTACCATAACTCTTAACGTCAACAATTAACTTAGCGTCCTATCAAAATCGAATACAAAGTTTTAGTACTACAATCTTCAATCACCATACATTCAACCGTAGTATTTTTCTTGTAACAATCTCAACCAAAACAAAAATTACACCCGAAGCAATTTCATTGTCCCCTAAAATCGAGTGCCAAATCGACAGATATGTCATTATCTTACATTGCCTCTCGCAACAACGGACATCCCTGAAAGGTATTATATTTCAAATAATACTCATTACGCTATTGTTTTGTAGCTTTATCTCCTCCTTTGACCTTTAACCTAACCCGAGAATATATTTGTTACAGATTTCGTACAACAAAATTTAGCTCCAGCTCTCATTGCGACTGTCTACAATATTGGTCTTAATCTATTGTCAAGAACCTATATAAAGTGTATGAATCAACTTTAGAAGATAACAACGTTTATTGTGAAAAGTGTCAAATTATAATTCACTTACTATCAAGAGCCCGTAATACAAAGTGCATGAATCAACTCCAAAGGATCCAACAAAGTTTATTGTGAAAAGTGTCAAATTATAATTCTTCAATATCTCTGAATTAATTAATCTTCATTGAATTATTCCCTATTAAGCCAGTTCTAAACTCACGCATCGCAACACGACAACAATTTGTGGGAAAAAAAAATCCCACTTCTAAATTAAAGTATTACCGCTTGACTGAAATCCAATACAACTATATTAATGATAATTTATAACTTAACTTTCTAATCCTGGTCACGGCACCAATTTGTAACCTCCCCCCCCTTATAAATTGCTACACCTAAATCTAAACCTAAATCTAATGCCTTTCACACTTATATGCCTAGCTACCTTATAATACATACACACATCATCGCCGCTTTACCTTAACTTAACTTATTATCTAATTCTTAAAACTAATTAACCTAATTTATCTACAATCTAATGGTTGTGTCTGGAGTTTTTGTTTAGTGCGTATTGTTTGTATGATGATGAAACCTTAGCATAGCTTAATTCTATTTGCAGTGAATTTCAGTCAAGCAATGTAAGTAGTGTAATATTGGGCATTCTAGATCACTTTTCACTCCATTGATCTCACTGACGTTCGATCAATGTCGTTAAAAGTGATCTAGAATGTCCCAATATTACTTTTGAAAATCACTGCCACTCGCTCAGTCAACGTCAAAAAGTGATTTAGAATGTCCAATCGACTTCTCGTGTTTTAGAATGTCTAATCGACTTCTCGTGATCTAGACTAATATTACTTTTGAAAATCACTGCCACTCGCTCAGTCAACGTCAAAAAGTTATCTAGAATGTCCAATCGACTTCTCGTGTTTTAGAATGTCTAATCGACTTCTCGTGATCTAGAATCCCATACAACGACTGCGATCTACTTTACACATTTTCAAGGTCTTTCGTTCATAGGATGCAGGAGCTTTTGACAATATGGAATTACAGCACAACTATAAATGAATGTGACTTAGTGAACTCTCAGTACGGAATAAGTGTTGTTTAGACGTAAGCGCCTACACGATTAAAATAGCAATATACCATTAACAGCTACGCTCCTCAGTCTTTCCGAAGGCGCTTGGTCAATTTATTCTATATTGTTTATAATGCCATTTTGTAATATAGTTTCGATTCATCATTGAGATCACATTATTAAACTTAAGTATCCGTCATATACGGTTTTTATTTGCCACCACGCTCCAAGGTGTATCATATAGTTGCATTTGTCAAATTTTATTCCTGACCCATAAGAAAACACTTGTGTATTTTAATCGAATTCATATTTCAATTTCTGTATACAACGACTTCGATCTACTAAACACATTTTCAAGGATTTCGTCTACTGAATGCGAAGGTTTTTGACAATATGGAATAACAGCACAACTTAAACTGGATGGGGCTTCCTGGTCTCCCAGGACTGGATCCCCGAATAAGTTAGTGCTATGAATAACATTTATCAAAGTAGTACCTCGACCCATAGGAAAACACTTGTGTATTTTGATCAGAATCCAGTATGTAATAGTTTAATTTCTGTATACAACGACTTCGATCTACTTAACACATTTTCAAGGATTTCGTCTAATGAATGCGAAGGTTTTTAACAATATGGAATTACAGCACAACTTAAGCTGGATGGGGCTTCCTGGTCTCCCAGGACTGGATCCCCGAATAAGTTGAACTATGAATAACATTTGCTAAAGTTGAACCTCGACCCATAGGAAAACACTTGTGTTTTTAAACCAAACTTCATTTCAGTATACGGTGACTCCGATCTACTCTACACATTTTCAAGGTTTTCAACAATTGGAAGAAAAGGTTTTATGCCGAAACACCTCAACCTCGATCCAAGGAAAACACTTGTGTATTTTGATTAGAATCAGTTGCCAATTGTCATTGTCGACTCTGATCTACTCAACACATTTTCAAGGTTCTCATAAAAAAAAACACTTGTATTTTTTGATCTAAGTCAATGCAGACAACTGTGCAGGGAATTGTTAGTTACCTTATTTATATCAATCCCGCAAACAACAACGTATGCAATCACTACACACACACACACAAACACACACACATACATTAACTACGAGTTCGACTTTGAAACTTCCCGTTTCAATGCTAACGAAAACAATTTTAATACGGGTTATTCCCAAGCGCCATCAAAAATTTGTTTGGAAAATATAAGAAATCCATACATCAATTCCTATACTCCTCCAAAGACCAAATATTATAAAAGATATTATCGAATCAGAAATGAGGAGATCCGTAGACGAACTAAGGCAGCCGATATAGCCCGAAGAATTGCTAAACATAAGTGGCAGTGGGCAGGGCATATCGCTCGAAGAACCGACGGCCGTTGGGGCAGATCGGAGTGGCAACCGCGCACCGGAAGACGCAGTGTGGGCAGGCCTCCAACAAGGTGGTCCGACGATCTGGTGAAGATTGCAGGTAGCAGCTGGATGCGTGCGGCGCAGGACCGGACGTGGTGGGGATCCTTGGGGGAGGTCTTTGTCCAGCAGTGAACGTCTTTTGGATGATGATGATGATGATGACCATTTTTTATCACGGAGGAGCATGAAAATTAATATATTTGTATTTTTTCTGGGGAGGACTTTGGGCCATTTTGTTGTGGGAGAATGGGAATAACCTTTAACATAAACACAATTAGAAAGATAAAGCTAAGTCTATACTGTTTTAATTGACAAACGCATTAAACATACATTTTCATAATACATACAAACACAAACATCACGGCGTATTCCCACAAGTGGGATAGACAGAGCAACAAGTAACAATTAATTACGTCATGCTGAAGTCACGTTTAGCAACAAGTGATCAGATAGGATTTTCATAACAGTACCTTTCAAATTATGGTTTAACTTATAAAGCAAATGTCGATTTGAATACGTACCCACTAAATATGGTTAGATTTAATTATTGTGGGAATAATATGAGTACATAAACACCGAAGTTATAAAAATAGACTGCCTCACGGTAATCGAACCCGCGTCTCTCGATATCCGAGCGGCTAACTTGTAACATACCGAGACATTTGTTTAATTTAGTACGTACATCAAAATGTTTAACTTTTACCGTCTCATTAATAAAAATGGCCAAATGTTACACCTCGGTTTAAAGTGACGCTGTCTCGTTTTTGTTAAAGAAGACAGATAGAGACAGCGTCAATTTAATCCTAAGTGTAACTTTAATCAACGTTTATTAATGACAGGGTTAGAGTGTGAGGAACTCGATGAGGTACCTAGTGGTGAACTCGATCTGTGATTGTGGTGGTTATGAAACTCTCGTTAAGACGATCATGAGATGAAATGTAATAGTAAATTTCATGCTTAGTGAAAACAGTCCTAATGTTGCACATCCGGACAATCGTCGTCAGCGCTTTATCGAAAGGTTAGCAATTACACAGGAAATGTAAAATACTTTCGCTGCAAGTTTTCGCACTAATCGATAAACTAAATATTTTGCTTAAAATTTAAAAAAACAGAGGTTACAAACATTGCTTCAATTTTGTAATTACTTCCTTTCTTGCTACTAATAACACATATTTATTTATAACATTGTAATACTTATTTAATTACTTTTGCTTAAACGTACACTCGTTAAAATATAACAGCTAATGTAGTGGTTAGGTAGGTACTTGACTATAACGCGAAAAAGGCTCAGGCTAATGGTTTGATGAATGCAAGCATTTATGTGTACATCGTATAGGTAACGGTTTGTAGTACAGAAGGTTACGCTACCGATTAAGCTTGCTTTACTTAGATAATGTATGTGTTTATAATAAGCCCAATATGTACCTATTTGGTTTGTAATAAAAGCAATAATAATAAAAAAAAAATTTGGAATTAACAGTTTTTACATACGGTGTTATTCTTGAAAGTAAAAACTAGCACTAATAGTTTAATTGTATACAAGCAAAAAAAAAAAAAAAAAGTTGATCACTCCTGCTTAGTAAAATTGCTGTTAAACACTTTTCTCCAATAAATACCCGAAAAATGGTAGTTGTCGTATCAGTGCTTCCTAAGTCAGATCGACCACTAGTACGCCTAAGCTACGCCTAAGTTTTTAATATTTAGTGCTTCGGTACTCTGACATCGCTACGAGAATCATCCAGAAGATATACACCGAAACAATGTTCGTAAGTTTTTAAATATTTTTATTTTTCTATTAGCAATGTTGTGTTTGCTCGACTTCGTATATGTTTTGTAAGGTATGTCAACGGTTGATCCCTTCTGCATCTGCAACCGTTAGCACCGCCAAACCGCAGTGGGTGTGCGTGGTGGGCTATGGTCCGTTCTCTCTATGTCATCATCATCATCATCATCAGCCTATAAACGTCCCACTGCTGGGCAGAGACCTCCCACGTGAATAATAGCACGGGGATATTAAGCCATAACCCACCACGCTGGTCCAATGCGGGTCGGTGGGTTTTAACGACTGTCATCTTACGACAACATCCGGGACCAACGGCTTAACATGCCTTCCGAAGCACGGATCTCTCTCTATGTGTAAAGAAGTTATTAAAGAAGGTCTGTAGAGGAGCAGTGACCTAGACCAGCAAATGTTATTATTTAATCGTACTAGTATTTACTGTCATATGTTAAATGTTAATGTCACTAATATTTATTGTTATTTTAGGTCTGAAAGCAAGCAAGTTAAACGCTCTGCCAAGAAAAGCTGTGTGTTAGCCAATTCATTTGACTCGGACAACGAAAGCATAAGGTAATTTGCGTTGATTACTTTTAAAACCTGTTAATATATTTTATGTTATTTCGTATATCGTCAATATTAATAATTAGTTTTTAATTACATTTCTTATCTTTCTAGCTCTAAGAAGAAATGCCTGTACTCGTCGTCGGTGCCTAAGACTTCAACAACGATTGTGAAAAAACAAGAAGGGTCTAGCTCCGCTTTAGACTGGTTAAATGATTCAGAGTCAGATAACGAAGTTTCGCCGCCTCCACGCAAGACAGACCAGACCTTCGACAGTGTACTAACGCGACGAGTACCAGGCGGGGTAACGCGTCGGACTGCGAAGCTCGACGGTGAACTGGTGGCGGAGCTGCGTCTCTACGACGCTGAGGAGGTGCGTAGCCTCACCGGTCTTGAAAGGTGTGAAAAGGCAATAATTTGGGTTCGACTACAAGGCGAAGCTGAGTCTCCTGAATTGTTGACTATAAAAAAATTCATAAAATTAGCCAAATCAAAATTTACTGAAGAGGGGGTATTCTTTAGTGATAAAAAGAAAAAATAGTCACAGTCAGCTAGGTACTACATATTAACTAGTTACACTCTCTTCGGTAAATTTTGACTTAACTAGTTTTACTTATATATTATATGTGTGTTAGGTTTTATACATTTTACTTAAAAACTACTTTAACCTCTTGTAATTTTTTAACACAGTGAAAACAAAATCATAATGGTTAAGACTATATTCTGTTCAACTTGCAACTTATCCGTTAAAAATAATGCTTTCTCTGCTCATTTAAAAAGTATTTTACACAAAAATAATAGTTCTGTAATTGAGAGCGAGGGTATCGAACAAGTGCATAGCGCTCTTCGCGGTCGCATAGCGTCGTACCGTGTTCAATGCGAGGACGTTGAAGAACGTATGCATGTGTTTGCTCCTGCAGATTTTTTATCGCAATTGCGCCTCCGCGTGAAACTTTTACTCTCAGCCCGAATTGAGGCTTATACAAACCTTAAAGTAAATTTCGAATTGTTTTCTGAATTTTTTCTGCATAAGGATGACTCGATTTCAACGAAATCTTTTGCTACTGAAAACATTATCTTACATAAAAGTTATAATTTTGATGCTATGTATACAAACATTAGCCATAAAATTTGTAAAAAAGTTGAAGAATTTGAGGAAAGAGATAGTGGTTGGGCTTACTTACGAAGCTTGTATCTAGAAGTAAATATAAACAAATATAACCCGTTGAGAGCCTCAGGTTACTTAGATTTACCTAACGCTATAAAAAACAAACGTGCATGTATCAACATTAAAAATTCGGATGATTACTGCTTTTTATGGTGTGTCATGGCATCACTTTTTCCTGCAAAAAATAACGCAAATCGAACCACCGCATATCCGCATTTTGAAAGTGTACTTAAAGTTAAAAATATGACATTTCCAGTAGGGTTCACAGATATAAGAATTTTTGAAAAGAATAATCCCAACATAAGTATTAATGTTTATGGCCTTAAAAATAGCAGTAAGGTTGTTGGACCTCTGTACAAATGCGAATTACGTAAAAGACATCACGTCAACATGCTTTTTCTCGAAAATGGAAAACGTACGCATTACTGTCTAATTAAAGATTTAGCTAAATTACTTCGCAAGCAGTTAACTAAACATCATTCCAAAATATTTTTATGTGAGGATTGTATGATATTTTTTGATAACAATCTTAAACTCGAAGCCCACGTTTGCAGTGGTGTAGCAACAATTTTACCTAATCAAGGAACTCGAATACAATTTGAACATTATGAACGCATGCAAGACATGCCTTTCGTTTTATACGCAGACTTTGAATCTTTGTTAGAGCCAGTTGAACCAAATTCTGAAACAAGTTGCACAACGATTACGCAAAAGCATGTACCAGCTGCATTTGCTTACTACGTTGTATGCTCCTACGACAGCTCCCTTAATAAATATATGTCTTATCGAGGACCTGACTGTGTGAATAAATTTTTTGATAACCTTCTATCTGATATAACTGTAATTTATAATATTTTGCATTCATCGATCCCTATGTTCTTAACAGATAAAGATAGAACCAATTTTGCTCAAGCTAAAAACTGTTATCTTTGTAACAAAATATTATTTGACGACAAAGTAAAAGATCACTGTCATCTTACTGGACGATATCGTGGTGCAGCTCATTCTTATTGTAATATAAAATATTGTTTGCCTAAGTTCGTTCCCATATTTTTTCATAATTTAGCTGGTTACGACAGTCATCTTTTCATACGACAGTTAGGAGAATTATCAGGTAGGATACAAGTGATTGCAAAAAATAAAGAAAATTACATATCGTTTACCAAATTTTTTCAAATTAGTAACGAAGCTATCATACCTGTTCGTTTTGTCGATTCTTTTAAATTTTTAGGCACAAGCCTAGAGAAGCTAGTTGCAAATTTAAATACAATTGATTTTAAACATCTATCTTTTTTTTTTCCTTCTCAGGAACATTTTAATTTACTTAGACGTAAAGGGGTTTATCCTTACGAATACGTCACTACTTGGAGTTCTTATGATGAAGAAGAAATACCTCCTTATAAATGCTTTTTTAGTAAATTGCACAATTGCAACGTATCAATAGTAGATTATGAACACGCAAAAAGAGTATGGCAAACCTTTGAATTACGGAGCCTTGGAGAATACACTGATTTATATCTTAAGTCAGATGTACTCTTACTAGCGGACGTCTTCGAAAGTTTTCGAAAAACGTGTAAGACGAATTATAAACTGGATCCTTCTTTTTACTTAACAGCACCTAGCCTAAGTTTTGACGCTATGCTATTAAAAACAGATGTTAAATTAGAATTAATAAATGATTTGGAAATAATAAGAATGATACAAAAAGGCATACGCGGTGGTATATGTTTATGTTCTACAAGATATTCGAAAGCCAATAACAAGTACTTACAAACTTATGACCCCGCAAAAAGTGATAACTTCCTTGTTTATATTGATTGTAATAATCTTTATGGTTATGCTATGTGCGCTTATTTACCTCATTCAAATTTTAAGTTATTAAGTGAACTAGAAATTTCAAAAATTGATTTTCATAATATACCCATTGACGGGGACATTGGCTATATACTCGAAGTAGACTTAGAATACCCTTTCCATTTGCATAATTATCATAACGATTTTCCATTCTGTGCTCAAAAATTTGCTCCTCCAGGATCTAAAACTTCGAAATTGATACCAAACTTATACGATAAGTTTTTTTATGTCATTCATTTTTCCCATCTGAAAACATGTCTAAAACATGGTTTATTGCTAAAAAAAATACATAGAGTAATTCAATTCAATCAGAGTCCATACTTAAAACAGTACATTGATATGAACACTGAGTTACGAAAAAAGGCCAAATCTATATTTGAACAAGATTTCTTCAAACTTTTAAATAATAGTATATTTGGTAAAACACTAGAAGACACCGAGAAAAGGGTCAGCGTGAAGTTGGTTAATAAGTGGAATGATGAAAAGAATATAACAAAGAAAAGTTTCGGTGCTGAGCAACTAATAGCTCGACCAAATTTCCATAGTGCTACTATTTTTACAGAAAATTTTATAGCTGTTCAAATGAAACCCGAGACAATTACTTTAGACAAACCCATATATATTGGCTTTTCTGTATTAGAAATATCCAAAAGTCATATGTTTGATTTTCATTACTCTATTATGAAACCTTTTTATCGGGAAAAATTAAAGCTTTGTTATACGGATACTGACAGTTTTCTTTATTCAATAGAAAGCAAAGATTTTTATACAGATTTAAAGTTGAATTTCCTTAGATATTTTGATACTAGTAATTATCCATTAAATAACTGTTACGGTATACCTGGTCTTAACAAAAAAGTACCAGGTCTTTTCAAAGATGAACTAGGTGGAAATTTAATTTCTGAATTTGTTGGTTTACGATCAAAATTATACTGTATAAAAACAGTACAAGAGGAGTTAAAAAGGGCTAAAGGTATACAGAAACAGGTTTTGAAAAACGTACATTTCGAAGATTACAATAACGTATTAAACAAAAATACTTTTTTAAGAAAGAAAAACATAATTTTTAAATCCTTAAAGCATGAAATATTTACCCAAGAACAGAACAAGATAGCTTTGTCAGGTAATGATGACAAACGCGTAATATTAAAAAATAAAATATCTACTATGTCTTGGGGCCACTGGGATTATATATTTTAGCAATTATTTTTTTCACTGTGTTTTTAAATTCTATTATTTAGATATATGACTATGATTTAGATATATTATATTAGAGTTATATTATACTTAAGGCTTGAGAAATAAAAAAATGTATTATTATTTATTACCATTACTAAGATTCATTGGTTGAATTTAAAATAATATTAACTTTTTATAAACTATTGTAACCAGTTTTTCAATATACTTAAGTAGGTACATATAATGAATATTTTGATTTATAAAAATTGTTAAAAAATATGTAAGTTGTTGCTTTTGCTCAGATTCATTTATTGTTTGAATAGGAAATCTAACTTAGATTATGAAATGTAATGTAAAATTTACTCTACCCAGCTGTATTAATATACCTAATAAAATATAAAGTAACCGACTAACTTGCATTTTTATTTAATTTATTATATATCTTTGTATAATAAAACATTGACGGTAAATAAGTAAGAAAATTCTAACGCAAACAAGTTTGAACAAGTCAAATTCAGAGTAGGTTGTACTCTTCTGATTATAAGGTAATATGAAACCTAATTAATACAAATCAGGTCACGTTATTGGCAAGTTAATCATTCTTTAATAATATCAATTCTTTCTTTTTATTTTGCTGAAATGTCCATTAATTACATGTTTTACTACCTATATTGTCTTGCTGTGTCATCATGTACATTAATATAAATGGGTTTCAAATTAGTTTCAATTTCAATTATTAAAGTGAAGGCGTCAGTAGTCCAGCTAGATAATATCAACATGGTAAGTTTAAATAATTTTGTATGATTATAAATTAATTTTATTTGTGTTGTAATTGTGTCGTTATTTGGTGAAAAGTGGGCTATGGTAAAGGACTGCTTTTGCTGTCCTCCTTGCGTAGTCGCTGACTAACCCTTCGGGGATAATAGTCGTGGTTTTATGTATGTAATAAACTATTTTATTTTATGTTTTAGAATACTCAAGAGAACCTGGTGTCGTTCAGCATCAACAAGGAGTTCGTACAACCGTCATCTCCCACTTTTGAACAGAACGCTCAAGATATGCTCGAGGGATTTACAGAGGAGTATCCGAATTGGAGAGCAGATGAACGGCGAGGCGATTCCCCGCTGTATAACAAGGTGGTGAATAATATCACCAAGAAGAGACTTCGAAAAAGAAGAAGTTATCTGAAGCATTCTCATTCTTACGTGATGAAAAGTACGCCGATTCAAGGTCGTCGATTAATTAAGATTGAAGTGGTGGACTTCGAAACAAATCATACTGATCCATTATTATCTGCGCAGTATGTGGTAACAGAGCATATTGACCCCATAATGGATCAAACAGAGGCTATCATTAGCAATATATCGAAAAAAGTTTGTGGATATAGTTATAGTTTTTAAGAAATTCTAAAATAAATATTATTGAATTGAATACTAAGATCGTTTCATTCACCCTTTTTACTTTTAGTAATTAAACAAAAAAATATTTATACACATTCTATTTATTGAGGAAAATACTTTATTACATTAATAACTCAATTAACATTTAAAGTGTACCACTTTTTTAGACACAGAACATTTTTTAAAGCACACATTTTTTTATGGTACTCACAATTAAATTTATTTACATCTACATGGTAATCACTATATAATTTTAAAAAGTTAGGACAACCTATTTCTTCCAACTCCATTATTTCACAATCTTGACATAGCTCGCGAACCCATATTCCTTTTTCCAATCCCTTTACTAATACCTTCTTACTGCTTAAATACGGAACTATTATTCGTCTAAATTCACGGTAATCAATGAATCCCTGACTCCATTTGAGCCCGCGATTCCTTTCTAACCACCGGATTTGCTTCTTTTCTTCATCTGTTAGGTTTTTAAAAGCATATGGTGGCTTAATTAAGAACGTCTGCGTATGGTTTTTAGTTGCTATTGATAACTCTTTTACAATAAAATTATTTTTCAAATCCTTAAATCCTTGCACATCCACTATAATAGTATCGTTATTCATGATAGCTTTTTCACAATGTTACTCAGTGGTTTATATTCAAATATGCAATCGTTCAGTATAAGGCAGTATGCAGCGGTCTGATCAGGTATCTCTTGATCTGTTTCGATTTCTACTCTTACGTCGATTGATCCCTTCAGCATTTCTTGTTGGCGAGAACAGTCAACAACGAATAAAGGAGCAATATCTTTAAACTCTTTTAAACTCGACAACGGTTCTGATCGACGTCCGTGATAATACTGCTGAAACCTTGCATACTGTTCGTATATTAATAAAAACTTGTTGTCAGAGAAATTTATGTTAAGTCCTTCGTAGGGGTAATATGATGAATTTAAAAACACTCTTACGTCACGAACATTGCAATGGTCGAACTCAGCCATTGACATTTGAGCATTATGTTTTCGGTTTGTTTGTAAGGCAATAATAACAAATCGAGGTTTCTCTGTTTGCGATGAAGTTTTAATAGCCCAAGTATGCTTACGTGTCTTGGGTAGTAACGGATATTCATACAAGTCCCAGTTACGAAACGCTAGTGTAATGGCTCGATCTTTTTCTAAATGCTTTAATAAATTAATTCTCTCTCGATCTGACACTTTAATATGTGGAACACGCCAAACGATTTTATTTATTGTTATATTTTCCACTATTTGCTCTTTACTCAATTTTATTGCATTGACATTTGTGTTGCTCCTCAACAGTACTAACTCATGTTTACAGTTAATTAAAACTTTTTCATAATCTTCTGCAAATCCTAATATTTTATTTAATGGTATGGAGACAGAGAAAACTCCGTTTGTAACATTGTTTATTCCTGCAGGAGACCAACCCCAAACTTTTGCACTTTTGGATTCATTTTCATTCAAAGACAAATAAGACTTCATTGTCGTTGTGATACCTGCATTTTTTATTTTATCTATTTCTATTCCATTTAACTCATATCGAATATCTTGGAATAGAAATAACGCAGGATTGTTTACAAAATGCACACTTGTTACCTTTTCTTTAGTGGTACTGTTATATACATCAGCTTTACCTTCAATATACAAAGTGCTGCGTGACGGCAACACATACAAATCTTGCTGATTGATTGGTATTCTTATTTCATCATTATTGTTGAAACTTGTTACATACGGCTTATACGAATGATATTCAAAACTCTCGATACTGTTATCGTATGACGTTGGCTGAGATATATTTAATATGTTCATTTTAACAAGCCTACTAGCTTTAGAAATTCTTTATTATTTTTAGTAACCTTCTTTTTTAAGTCAAACGGTGTTCTTTTACTTATTGCTCTTTTGGAACTGACTTGAACACCTGATGAGGTAGGGTTTTTATTAAAATTAATCATTTTTTTCTAAAATGTAAATAAAGTTGTACGTCTTCTCCACGTAAATTAATCTGTCTATTATCAGCGTCTAACAACCTAATATTAATTGCACTAATTGAACTTTGATTGACTGGAAAATAGATTAAGTTTTTAGGAATTTCAATAATTCTATAACCGGGTGGTACATTAGGCACAAACTCATAAATAATATGGCTTGCTTTCCCATTCACGAATGATCCGCTAACTACGTCACATTCGATGCGTACGATGGTTGTTGCTAAAATACTGACTGGGTACTGAGACTCACAACTTATATTTGCCTTAATTGTGTCGTTAGCAAAACCTAAAATTCTACCAATGGAATTATTTTTCTCGAAATGAACATCTTCTGAACAAAATATTTTGGTTTTGAGAGTATTATTATTACAAGTCAATTTTAATGCAGTGTTCTTAATGTTGCTTTTTAAAAATTCGCAAATATCTTGAAGTTCATATGATCCTTCAGGAATTTCGATGAACTCATTGATACCGTAATAAAACTTATTGTTCCTTTCGTCTATATTAGGAATAGAATTAAAAGTAGAAAAGTATATAAGTCCGCACTCATATTGCCCACGTAATTCTAAAGTTGGTGAATAGTTAGTTATTAATGAGGCTCCTTGCCCAGTTATGGATACAGTGAAAGACATTTTTATACTGTCAAGTTATTTTAATTGTAACCTATATAAATGATTTTTCCAATACTTTCTTAAAAATAATAAACAAAGATGACCACAGTTTACAGTACCGAAAGATTGATAGTGTTTGTAATTATAATTTATGTGCCTATCTTTCAAATATTTTATTAATTCTAATGGAGGTTTTAAGTTACCAAAACTGTTAAAATATTCACAGTAATTATTTACTTTTACATAGGCTACCCAATGAGTTCCAGGATTTGAAGAACTATCTAAATTAAGAATAGCACACTCAATTTTTCTTGGTTTTGAGGGTAACGTATCTCTCATAAAAACGCCACGAAAATATGGAATATCAACTGAGTGCTTTAATATATCTAAATTAGTAAGTGCTCGTTTGGGTAACCGTTTAATTAGTTTTTTGGAGGTTGCAAGTACAAGCCCGCTCCTTTTTTGTGAGACTTCAAATACAACCCTTTTCCAAGTGCAACAGCTTCCATCATCTTGTTATGTCGTTCTGATTCTTGAAGATTTTTTTGAGCGACCTTGTAATCGTTAACAGCCTTTGTTATACCTGCAGCACCCCCAGCGAGTGAACCAAGAGCTGATAAACCAGCAAAGATTGGTATGAGGGGTAACAACCCACCAGTTTTCGGAACAGGAATGCAGCGTGGGAAGCGTATTCCTTTTATATTAGAAAACACTTTTTTTGCAGCTGCATGCGCATATTTTATAGCCGTGCGGTTATCATTACATTTTATTTTTTTCATTTGCTTTTGAATTTTTTTAACACCTTTCATGAATGACCGCACTCCTGCTCCGGCTTTAAGTTTTGCTTTCATTGCATTTTTTACTATCCATGATGCAATCTTTTCTCCTTTCCCAGCATCTTTCGATTTCAATCTTTTCTTTGCCATATTTAAAAGTTCTAAATCGGCGTTTTGTCTAACGTTCCAATCTTTATTATTGTAAGCAATATCGTGATACAAGCAAGCTTCATCCAATTTATTTATTCCTCGTTCACCTCTTAGTAAGCGTTTTTTAAGTTTTGTTCCTGGACCACAAAACTGATATCCAGGTAAGTGTAACTCGAACGGAATGTTATCTATTAAATTGTTGACAATGCCGCTTCCTTCCTTCATTGATGTTCGTAAAGTGACTGTACAACATAATCAGGCGATATTTATATTAAGTCATTAATAATTTTCTGTCAACCCAACTGTTTTCACCATCACTGAGACCCAACCATTTGACAAAGAGTTTGTTTCCTTTTTTCTTTAAAACTTTTTCAATAAGATATATATCGGGAAATTGGGTTCTTTGCAGTTCGTATCCGTAAAAAGATCCTAAAATGATTTGCTTATGTTTGTCTTCTAAGTGGTATGTGACAGGATTTGTATGGTTAACTTTCACAACGTTGAAGATTTCTGTTGACCAGTTGGGAGTATAACCTTTGTAGAATTCACCTTTGTATTTACTAATCCGAACATGATCACCAACACGGTACTTATTTTTTTTCGTTATGTTATTATTTTGTGATTTGATGATGTTGTACTTTACAGTTGTCTGATTTCTTTTGTCAACATCAATAGGTTTAAATTTTGTTATACGATGAACAGTGTTATTATAGCTTTGTACCACGTTTTTCAAATTTTTATTTATCCACTGGTATTGACCGCATAAGCTAAATAGCTTATAAAGGTGACCTTTTAGCGTTCTAATTACTCTTTCAACAATTGCTGCTTTTTTCACAGAATAAGTGGAATAATGGTTAATGTCATATTTTTTCATCAACTCTTTAAAGTTTTCATTATAAAACTCTTTACCTAAATCTGTTTGCAAATTTTTTGGTTTCCGAGACGAATTCAATAATATATTTTCCATTGCGTTGGTGACATTAATTTTATCTTTACTCTTCAAAGGATTTGTCCAAACGTATTTCGATAAAGTGTCAATAACTACTAAAACATATTTATATCCTTTATTAAATTGTGAATACTTTTGAAAATCCATAAGGTCAGCTTGCCATGAATCATCTACTCCTTTTATAATTGTACATCGGCGAGGAAAATTTCTTCTCGCCGCTCTGTGAATTTCTTCTACTATATCTCTTTTACTCATTTTTGTTTGACTTTGCTTGAATCATACGGTCTATTTCTGTTTTTGAGTAAAACATAGTAGACAAGCGATTGGAAGTAGCTGATTCTAAGTTCTGGATGTAAATTTTTACACGACTATTAACTTTATTTATTTCATTCCTTAGATCTTGTACAGTTTTATCCAAATATGCCTTATTTACAGCTTCATCGTCCTTGTCTGGAGATGATAAACCTTTAAGTTTTGATGATTTTAAGTCGTATTCGCCCGTTTCGCACTTTTTTAACGTATCGTTTATGGTATCGATGTATTCAGATAACCTCAAACGTTTATGAATGTGATGACCGAATTTATCTATATTCATTATAATCTCGAAGCTTTGCTTACTGCGAGTATACTGCTTAATTTTCCCCGTGCTATTTGTTTATATTCCATATTTATGATGCCCGCTTCGCGCAGTTCTTCAATTATTGCAACGATTTCATTATCCAAACCCGTGTTACCAGCAGCTTTTGACGCAAGCAGTAATTTCAATCGTTCTATTAATTCATTTGGATCATCCCAATAAACTAAATCTGTATTTGTTTTAACTTTTTTTAAAAGATTGATACCTTTTCCCTGTGGAGGACTCTCAGTACTAGTAGGTTGTTTAGAGAATTTAAATAATGGTTTTATAATACTCATGTATTTAAACCCTTTATTGCTGTTTATTGGTTTGGCAGGATCAAAGTTACGTCTGTGTGCATTAGTATTGATAAGTAGTAGCTTGTAGTTTTCAAGGTCGTCATCTGTAATAACATCTAGATTTGGTACCTTTTTATATAATAGTTCTTTTAAGCCAAGAGTCTTTTCAAAAGTAATGTTTCCAACTTTAAGAATTCTACCGTCATCATGAACGCGAGTGTTTCCAAGCTCAAGTTTCCCTCGCTCATTTCTAATTCCAAAAGGTATGGCATTAAATACTTCAGATGACGTAGACCATGAGGAAGACTCATCTTGATTTATAATGTTTGGTGATGATTGGAGGGACTTAAAAGAACCTTTACTTACATCATGGTTCTTAAAAGGTGACGTAGTTAGGATTTTGTCTGATTTTTGTGGTGTGTCTTGATATTCCTCTTCATCTACACTATTAGAATCAATATATTCTTCACAAGAAGAATACGACTTCTCGCTTTCATTTTTCCTGTTTTTTTTTGATATGGGATCATAAAGCTTTACTTCCTGTAAGTTCTTTTCATCATTTCTATTCGCTAAAATGTTAAGAGGGTCAACAATAGGTTTAAATATTGTTTCCAGGGTAACATTGTTAGAATTTTTAGCATCCTTTATTAAGTCTACCTTCCTTTTAACAGCTGATGCTGATTTTACAATTTGTTCTTTTAAATCTCTTTCCATTTCAATAAATAGGTTTCCTTTCAGCTTTAAGTCACAAATGAAAGTGATTTTATGGCATAATTACAACTGCTTTTGTACATTAATCTAATTCTATAAACGTATCAAATGTCTTCCTATAACATCCTTTGTTTCGTTCACAATCCTTATTTATTACAAGATAATTGAATGGTTTCTTCCAAACAGTTGAGCACATTTCTCGAAATTGTGACCAAGTCATGTCCGACCCTACGTGTTCATCATATACGTGTTTCAAATTTACATCGTCCTGCTTAAATAATATAATTAGGTTAGAATTGTCCCTAATAAGTTGTTTTGGTACTTTTGTATAAGTTTGATTAATATAAAAACAATCGATATTTTTATGACGTCCCATAGCAAAATAATCTCGGATGTGGTTTTGGTTTTCACAAGCAACATCATCAAATATAATAATCGAGTCAGACAAAGCATCATGTGGACTCAAAACTTCGGTGTTGTCATTATATTTATGATACGATGTACCTGCAACCATATTTAATACTTTTTCTAAAAATATGTATTTAGGTTGATACAAAGATTTTGAATAAACATAAAGGTTGCGGAACCGTGGACCATCTGTATGTAGTAATAAACTAATTACTAAGTTTGTCTTTCCACAATTCGAAGGGCCGCAAACAATACAACGGATACTGTTCGGCAATAAGTTGCCATGACGTTTTAACTCATTTGATGATGGTGGGCAAATGCATTTTAATTTTAATGACTGTTTTTGTTTAACAAATCTCATAGCAGCTGTTTTCTTATTGACCACAGTGTTTCGGGAGTTTCAATAAAATGACTTTGAAGCATAGCGCTTAAACATATATACGAGCGAATGGCAGTGATTTTCAAAAGTAATATTGGGACATTCTAGATCACTTTTTAACGACATTGATCGAACGTCAGTGAGATCAATGGAGTGAAAAGTGATCTAGAATGCCCAATATTACACTACTAATGTAATATTATAATAACTCCTATTTTGGCCAGATCGTCTAGTGAACCCTCCGTTGTTAACCGCATTTAAGTAACTCAAGTTCTTTCGTGAAAGTTTAGTAATTGGCTTATCCCTGTGTTAAATTATTTTCTCCTGACCTAATTACCTACCAGTCTATAAATCATAACATAAATATGTGTAGCCTAGCAATGACTCCGTCTGAACTGTGACCTAAATCCTTCACTGCAGCTGCGGGGAAGATTTGTAACCACTCAGAGGTAATCAGATGATAGCTTAGCTTGTAGGTATTATTATTTATTATCAGTAGCATGATACATAAGAAGCCTGGTGCAATTTATGAGCCCCACCGCCGCTCCATAGCGTACTGTACATCTCATGGTTTAATTACAGTTCCGTCACGTTGGCTTTAACTTTAATTATTAGCTTGTGACTTTAATTCTTTAACTGAGAATTTACATCTCTCCTCAAATTTAATTTCATTTTACATTATGAACTATGTGTTAGCAATTTAAATTCTTATTATTCCACATAAATCAATAGAGTTTATCTCAAGGCTTGCTATCATCCAAATATCCTATTCACATTAAGAACTTAATTATTCAATGCAATAACTTATATTCAGTTCCGTAAAGGGTGGATAATTTAATCTAACGCCACTTCAGGCGGTGGCTAAAGTAGAATGCTATTAATACAGGTAAAACTACTTTTATTTACTCTTAGTATTTATTATACAGATCTTGTAAAGTTCCAATATAACTACATTGGATTGGCTGCAATGGCAGATTATCACATCTTAAGTTTATTAAAGGATGTTTAATTCATTCAATATCCTTGACTTTAGGAAGTGAACTGAAATAGAATACTATCATTTGAAGTAAATTACTTTGGGTTACTCTTAGTGTTCATTATACAGATCTTATAAAGTACAAGTACATCTCAAGTTTATTGAAAGATGTTTAATTTATTCAACATCCCTGACTTTTAGGGAGTGAATGTAGTTAATTATCCCTGTTAATCATTGAATCAATTACATTTAGAAGTTATCTTTTACTCACTTTAATAGATATAAATTAGACTGTACTAGGTATTAGTCTGATTGATTAGATTGTTCCCATCAAATATTTCTATGTTTCAGATTATTAGAGTTAAGTACTTACATATCTTAAGAGGTCTATTCAAATGGTATTAGTAGACCATTGTCAGGCTAATTAGCTGGTTGTTATCAATCAATTATTTCTATGTTTCAGATTATTAGAAGCTCATAGCTTGCAATGTCTTCTTTCAACGACTTATCCTAGGTTCTAAACTGGTTTTAGTTGTTCAGTTTGTATCAGCTTATTTTTGCTAAGGTATCGGATGTAAAATTTTCCATACTTTGAAGAGTGTAGCTATTTTAAGGCCGTATTGTACCTCAGGGAAAGCTTAAAAATGCCTGTTTGGTCATTTCAGTATTAAAAATCAAACATCACAGTACGGCTAAGCTTATTTGCTATAACTTTTTAGTATTTTTCTTGTAATAGGAAACCAGTCTAGACTTTTAGGTACTCCAAAGTAATGATGGTACGATATTATCATACTTCTGTTAATTATTTAAAATGAATAATTAATTGGTAACAACTTTAGGAAAACAATTAGAATTTTACCGGCCTGCGGTAACAGATTACTTGCCTAGCTAGGACCCACATCACTTCACCATAATTTTATTTAGCGCCTTAACTTAATTATCCCTACCTTATTAGTCTGAATTAATAACTAACCATATATATATCCGCCTACCTATAGACTCCTACAACTTTCCTCACTTGAAAAGGCCTATATTTTGTCGAACTAACAGTCCCTTTTGTGTACCTTGCAAACTAGGCCAAGCCACATTTAACTTAAATTCGTGATGTGTGGTGAGAGTCGCATTGCCCCTGAAAGCAACTAACTCCTAAATGTTCTATCAGTCGAGCCAGTATACTCAGTGTGTTATTTTCCTATCACTACACTGTATGTACGGAGGTAGACTCGAGATTGGACTGGGTCATACGTGTCTACCTCCAGCTAAATGGTGTCTGACCTATCTTCAACTTTCACTAGGGAGACAACTGTCTCTCCCCCATTACTCCGTCGAAGATAGTGTATTGTTTAGCGTAATGATGTAAAACGCCGATCTTATTAAATACAATCAAAGATCATCCAGACCGAAGTCTGTTGAAAGGTACATAGGTTTTCGTTGCCACCGTTATGCGTTTCCGCCGATGTACCCCGGAATACTTCATTCCGTTAACGGATTCGAGTTGCGATCGCAATAGTTTACTTTATTAATCACTTTCAATTTCACGAATCTTAATTAATATCGCAGCTCGAATATCACTTAGCGCACTATCAAAGCTCGGACACTATTTTCCCCGTATGAGTAGTACCGCACTCTTAAGTTGGACCGCACCGCCGACGTCCCAAAATTGAATGCCCGCTAATTTTCCGCCCTTTTCCCAAGCATCTTAACTTTCGCGCCACGCGCGCCTAACATACGCCCGCGCGAGTCCACTTTTCTTCCCTTCAACCAATCGCTAGCCGTTTCCCCGATGCCCCCCGCCTTCGCGTCGCGCCACGTGGAGCTATCATCCGACCTCTCTTTCTGTCTTTTTCTCAACCTCTCGCTCGCTCATTGCCGCTTTCGCCGCGCAATTCTAAAATTTTTCCATAATCTAACCAAATCTCGTCCGACAGCCAATATTTCATCGTTGAATATCTAAATGTAGCCTTCTATTAACAATTCCCTCTTAATAATCCTCCACTTAAGCCAATAATCCTATATTTTGGGAAATTATCAAAAGTTCCGTATTCCGACCATAGATGGCGTCCGCCCGTAGGTGAACCACTTTGCCGACCCCCAAAGCCCCGCGAAATTCAAAATAAAAATAAAGTCCTAGTCAACCTAGCAACCTTACGCGATGCCCAAATAAATGACTTCCGCTAGACGCCGCCTATGTCGCAAGGGACGCGCAGAGCAGTCCCCGCGAAATTCAAAATAAAGAAGTCAAACTAGCAACCTTATGCGAAGCTTACGTAAATAACTTCCGCTAGACGCCGCCTATGTCGCAAGGGACGCGCAGAGCAGTCCCCGCGAAATTCAAACTAAAGATAAAGCGCTAGACCATTGACCATTATTCTGAACTAGTTTATTATTCCCTTTTTCATGCTTAATATATTAATGGTGCTACGCATTAATATTTATTTTAATGCTACTCCCACACATTCCTTACTAACGGACGGATACCATTCATTCTGTACCGTTACACATAGGAACCCACCCACCCACCCCACCCATTCAGGAAGTCTTTTAGCTGTGGAGAAGAACGGGCACAAGAAACTCCACAGCTTTATAATAATATAGAAGTAACGACATTTACAAAACAATATGTCGTTACCAAATTATACAATCAATAATCATAAAACAATTATTTATTAAAATAAAAGATAAAAACAAAAGTGAATCTAAAAGTTTTACTCGGGCACTATGAACGCATAGTGCCGGATTAAGCCAGCGCGGGGCCTGTAGCAAATTCTATCAAGGGGCCCTTAGACTGTTTTAGGTTAGGTACTTATCGAGGTTATGGTATTAAATAAAACAAAACTGTTACAAACAAACATTTCTTGATTTAATTTGGGCAAATTTATAAACAATGTTCAGTGTATTCATTAACGTGAGGTGATTACGACGTTGTTGGCTCATCGTGTTCCTCAATTCATTTGATTTTGATTCATTGACTAAATCTATTTTATAAATAATACTTTTTTTATGGTTAGAAAACGTTGGTGCGCGGGGCCCCCAAATGCTCGGGGCCCGCAGCATATTTGCTACTCTTGCTTCGTGGCTAATCCGACACGCATTAGAACAATGTGTGCGAAGCTAGAGGAATGTTAATTCCATGCATTTTTGTCATGTGTTCACTCAACATCCGTGTGTTTGTTTTGACGGTAATATTTCAGTTTAGACATTAAACATTATTTTATTATTGGGATGATAATAACGATGGGCTCACCACCTATCACGCTGAGCACATAACTGATAATAGTCGTGAGTGTTTACACACAATTGACCTCAATTTATTGATTAATCTACGTGAGTAGATTAGTCAATATTATATATATAAAAATGAATTGCTGTGCGTTTGTCTCACAAAAACTC
This sequence comes from Scoparia ambigualis, assembly GCA_963921215.1. Lineage (NCBI taxonomy): Eukaryota > Metazoa > Arthropoda > Insecta > Lepidoptera > Crambidae > Scoparia > Scoparia ambigualis. The sequence continues at coordinate 4,843,002 of OY992511.1, forward strand.
GAGAATAACCGAACGGATTTGGCTAATTTTGATCTTGAAATATTTGTGAAAGTTTAAGGAAAATTTAAACTTAAAAAAAAACTATAAACATAAAAAGACGTCGTGCAATATAGGTATTAAATATTAATTGGTTGCTAAAAAGTTTTTGTAGTTTTATTACTTCTTCTGCGTGACATTTATCTTTTTCCCGTCAGTTGAGTTATCATTGTGATTTGGACAAGACGTCTGTCGGGTCTACTAGTCTCTTTATAAAATAGATAATAAAAAAGTATTTTTATTTTTCTAACCTGTTCCACTGCTGAGAAAGGCCTTTCCCATTTTTTTTGTCTTCAAGGGGGGTGGACCTTCATTTCCACATAATACTTTTGGAACATTAACATCTACTTCTCATCTACTTATAGTAAATATCTTACCTGACTCTTGCACGTTGACAATCACCCAACTATGATTTAGTCCAATATCAGTAACGTTGAAAGAGAGGCTTTGATTCTCCATAACAAACGAAGGCTTAGTATTTTCAAAGTCAGGGGAAACACCTGTAGTAAATGTGATAGGTATCTTATAAATCTCATTTGACGAGTGCGATCCGTTAATGTAGAAACGTCTCTGTAACAAGAAAGTACTTGTAAGCTCTTCAACAACAATAAATATAATGTTTTTAAAATTTAATTTATTTTTCCCGAAGTTTTCACCGCTATCGGTAGTTGCAGAAATTGTAGTTTAATCCCTATAATTCTAACCTAACACGAGCGTATTTCTTGGGTGGGTAATTTCAATTTATTTATCGATAACAGTACTAAATGTTAATGGTGCAATGATAATAATTTTATTAAAATTAAACGGAAATGTATGTTTTTCATTACCTTTGAATAGTTACTTTTCTTTCCAATTCCTACATATTATTATTATTTATTTATTATTAGCCTATATTTTCCCATTATATCAAACTAAAAATTGTTGTACACGAAATAGGAGTTAAAAGGCAGCGAGGCCGACCTAGGCGGAGGTGAAGGGACGAGCTTGATGCTTACGTTACGAGAAGGATTGGCCAATACACGCAAAAGACCGCGAAAACTGGAAAGGGGGAAAGAAGGCCTTTGCCCAGCAGTGGGACAATATGGGCAAAAATAACATTATATTAATAATATGAAAAAGGACTTTTTTATTTTTTTTTACTCTACAACGGGCAAGCGCTTTGCAGACAGGGGTTTAGAGTTGAATGTAATCTGAATTAGTTATTCACCTGATTCAGAGTAACGATGTTGTTCTCGTAATCCACTCCAGCGTCCAACACGGGGTGTCCGGCTTGTGATATCCAAGATCCCATGACATCAGCCACAGTCGCTCCCGGGTAAGCAGCTAAACCATTAGTTGCACTCACACCCGCTTGTAAACCTGCGTAAAGCAAGTCTGGGTAGCCGGGTTGAAATTCGCTGAAAGTTAATGATTATTTGATAAAAATATGAATTGATAAAATTTTTATTTAAAATTTTTATGATTATGATTAAGCTATCTAACTAACTTCTAAATTTCTTTTTTTTTTCATTATGATCTCGATAAGAACACTATCGTTCTCAAGAATCCTGGATAGGAATTAAATCCAAAGTAAAGAGTTGTGGTTTTTCAAGGTAAAGGACCGGGTAAACTTGCCCCAGCGCCTCATATGACTCTTTAAGCAAACAAAGAGATAGGTAGTTAAGTTTAAAGAAAGTGTATAAGGTTGTTTAACTATCTAAAATAAAAATCCTGGAGGGTACATGTAAAATTGGAAAATAAAAAAAAGGTTGAGACGAATGGGACAGTTGCAAATATTACAAAGGTTCATGTGGGTAGTTGGTTAGGAGAAAATGTAAAACAGCCACCATGAACCGGCAGCTGTCTATCATAGCCTCTAGATGCAAACGCTTGTTGTGTATAAGCTATGGCTGATCAGAGCGAAAATGTGCAAGCTCCGGACCACCTACCTATGAAGAAAAAAGATACAGTCATCAAGAATCGCATTTTAATACAGTCCACATCGAAGCACAACGGCCGTTCTTTCGAAGACTAGTCAGCACTAGCAGAATGCTTAGCATTTATAATACGCTCCATGTTTATGTATAGCTTTATTTAATTTTGTTCTTCATCACATAGAAACGACATAACGGATTTGAACTAAGTTAATACGTATAAACATAATCTCTCTCTATCTCTCTTACTACACAGGATACTTTTTACGTCATTAACTTATCTTATCCCATCAGAAGTGTGCACTTTGTGGCAGGTCGAACCCTTTGCAGACGAAACTGCGCACGAAACCTAACAAATACACTAAAGTAATTCTTACTTTGCAGTCAAATACGCATTTAATCCAACCCTAAAGGCTCCGTCGCCGATTAGATGGTGTATCATCCTGATGACAGAGCCAGCTTTCTGGTAGGTGATGGTCCCAAAATGGCCGCTGATTTCGGCTGGCGAAAACACGTTGTCATTGGTGATTGCAGATGATGTGGGTGACTCGTCAGCGTCGTATGCAGCGTACACCGACCCTGTCACTAATATGTTACCCGAAGCTACCTCTGGTTCTATCTATAATGAAAACAGAATATTTTACCATTTAACCCCTTGAGGATCGTAAAACCAGACACAATTAAAAATCAATTGTTTCGCGACCGCCGGCGGTCTTATAATCCTTGACCTATTACAGTAAATTACATGACTAGTATCGATATAAACTACTGTTAAGTTGCTTCAGTCATCGAAAAATATAAAACAAAGTTGCCCAACTTGGAATCGATATCTGCAGGATTTCTGGCCACTTGACCACCATTAAGTCGTGAATTAAGTTTAAGTAGTAGCCAAAAGGGTAGATGCTTAAATTAAATACTAGAGAAGTCGAGGTTCACGAGGATCAATTTCTAACGTTACCAGCGCATTATTAACAATTTAAAAATAATTTAATAGCCAAACATAGTACGGGTCATTTGAAATACCGTAGCCAACTATCGATAGTCTTCTAGCTCTCTCATATTTGACATCAAAGATCTATCGTCCTCAACCAGATATAGTAGAAAAAAATTAAAAATTACCAAGGAGGTCATGTAATCTTGGAAGTAGTTCGCAAAGCCTTCGTTCAACCACGTGTTGCTCCACCAGTGGCACGTGACCAGGTTGCCGAACCACATGTGGGCAGTCTCGTGGGCCAGTATCTGCGCTACCCTGTACTTGTAGTAAGGTAATGATTCCTCAGGCACGTAGAGAAGAAGTGATTCTCTGGAACATTTCATCATTATTATCATCAGCTTATGAATGCTCAATTCCAGCAATCGCACGTAGAGAGATCTTGATTTTGTGATTCTGCTTCCTTTCTGATTGAGTCCATGATATAAAAGACATTATACATATGTACATACATTATAATTACGACTATTATCCCCAAAGAGTTGGTCAGAGACTATGCAAGACTATGACATTATGAATAATAATAACAATGAATTAAGGTTAAATCTTAACCTTACTCTTTACTATAAGTTTTCTTCTAAAGCAGAACACAAACCTGTACGTTACTAATCCCCAGTTCTCCATAGCACCAGCTCTGAAGTTAATCAGTGCAACATGATCCAACTTCAAATGTTCATTGGTGGAATAATAGTCCACTCCGAAATAGTCTCCCAAAGCTTGGACGACCCTCAGACCAAAGTCAAATGCATATTCGCTCTGGTTTACAGCTTGAGGTCTGGTAAAAATACCAAACTCTTTCGTTCCATCGCTGCTGATATTATATTGCGCGGTTTCAAATTCAGAGACCAAGAAAGCGACCAAGTATGTGGACATACGAGGAGTTGGATAGAATACTTCTCTGACGTATCCGTTCGTTCTAAAAATAGAAAAAAAATACCTTTAGTTTCTAAAAAACACTACTAAGAAAAACAGAAAATAGTAAAATAATTAATTGGGTACTTAGTTATTAAAATTTTATTATTTAAGTATTTTATTTTAATTATTTTTTTAGTTTCAATTACGTCGATTTTTATGAATGAAATGGGGGAAAATATTAACTTCCAGCGAATGAGTACGTTGGGACACTAAAAGCAACACAACCTATAAATGTGCTCTTTATTTTTTGGATGGTAATTGGCTTTCATTTAAATGTGGATGTCAATGTAACTAAATAAATTATAATTCATATGTAAATAAGTAATAAACATTTTTTTTATAAAATACCAACACTCACAAATTTACGGACGATTGGAGCTTTGTGTTCGCCAAAGACGGCTTATAACCTTCCGGGCGGTCGATTGTCAAGGCGAAGGTGGCTTTCAATGCTGGCTCGTCGAAGCAAGGGAATACCTTCCTTGCGTGTGTGGGCTCCATTTGAGTAGCACCAAGCCACCTGCAAATTAGGATAGTGTGGAAATTGAAAGGCGGCAGAGTAACATTCTTTCAACAACAGCTTTGTTTTGTTTTTCAAACCCCAATGGGGATGAAAATAATATTCTATTGCGTGAAAAAAATTACACCAGATCAAAAACAGTTGACGGTAGCTAATTACCATGTATATATTGAGATGAGCTATGACTTATTCTTCCTGAGACCACGGACCCTTTAAACCTTGTGGTATGGCGTAGCGATGACTTGATTTCAACTATGGAGGCCCTGCAGTAGGATGGGACAGTATACAGGGTGTACTTTACTTACGGTATTTTAGATACTGCAACAGCAGTTTCAATAGCTACTAATCATGAGTTAACAATTTTTTCCAGACGAATAATACTTTGTTTGCTATGTCATTTCGGTATCATTACACTTAGATGCCTTATTAAGAACTCTCTGATTAAATACGTCAGGCATCTTTTGTTTCATAGCATAGGATTGGGTTATAAAGATAATGGTGATATCTGGTTGCGGTAATAACAAGACAAACAAGTTTGATTATACTTTGTTTACTTTGAAGAAACCTTTCATACGCTCTCCAGATTTGTCTTCAATAATAGTGCAATTTTTTTGAGAATCTACTCAAAACTGTATCAAGGATAGACGTTTCGAAATTTACTCGTATCAGTATTCTATTGCTTAATCTCTGAGTGCTTCTTTAAGAGCTACCAATTTATCGTGTCTGTCTGTTTTCGATAAGCAATTGCGGAGCGGTGCTATTTCATAGAATGACAATGTGTTAAGCAAACTTGACGTTATTTTGACTGTAGGATGGCCAACATCTATTTTATTCTTGCCAATATAATGTCCCACTATCGGTCTTGACACCATTATTGAAATCAAGTCATTTCATCTATTGATTGGTATTTGGCGTTATGCTTGCTAACTACGGGATGGCTTGGGAGCACTAAGCAACTTTAAAAAATCTGAGTACGCATTCAGAAAATTATTTAACTAACATAGAATAATTTGAGTACCTACGTAACCCATACACGACAACTAATTGTAACAAACTGAGACGACTGTAACAAATAAACGACATAGTAAATTTATTCAAACAAGGAGTAAACTTACTTTCGAACACCATTCTCGATGTAATAATTTCTATAAAAGCCGTTGAGATCATCCCTTATTGGACCAGTGTAGGCTATGCGGAGTACATATTCAACACCGGCTTGAAGATTGATCTGCATATTGATATAAGTGAAAGTGTAAAACGTATCGTATTCCAGAGGGTTTAAATAGTTCAAATCCAGTAGATTATTGCCACTGGTCACGGTGATGTTTTCGGGTACAAATGTGAGGTTTTCTGAGTGAATTTTGATTTGATTGATCGCTGATTCCGTGGTGAAGGTGATAGTTACTTCGCCATCGAATGTGAAGGCTCTCTCATCGCCGGTATCGAAATATGGCGTAATCACAATGGAATAGGCAGATGGTCTGAGCGGTGTGTTCAACCGGTAATTCGGATCGGTGTTCACACATTGTATCAACAGACACGAAGCGAATATTAACAGATAGTTGGCTGTAACAAAAGACAATAATTTATTTAATATTATTATTAATATCGAGAATCCACTTGCTGTTCATATAATAGTATTGATTCTAGGCCTTATTTTTGAAAAAGTCCACAATCGTGACTCTCTGGTTTAAAGTATGTGAAGATTGGACCATGACCCCCAACGCCTCCAGTGTTGGGGGGTTATGGCCAATGGGACAAACAGCTTTTACTTGCTTTGCGAACACAGACTATCCGTAGCACGGAAGAGCTCGAGAAGTTTTTAATTTGGTCACCTATCGAGTGACCCGGCATTGCGAAAGTTGCTTAACGGGCAAAATCACAAACCGAACGCCTCCGCTGCGCTATCGAGCTCCTCATTTAACCCAAGGATATTCCAAATTTCAAATCAGGATAGTCAGAAACGATTGTAGATATGTTTTTAAACTAGCAGTTTTTAGCCTGTTAGCGCTTTCTGAAATCTATTAGACTTGTACCTATTAGGAATGGGTACAGTATTAGCATCGATCCACGAATTCCCACTTTCTACTCGAGTATCCATCCGTTCTGCTACCAGCACTTTAAAGTCATCTTCGTCTAGGACTAGTGATCTTAAAATTAAATTGAGAATACCAGTAACCATAACAAAACTTTTTTTTGTTGTTAAATGGTTAATTAGGTAAGACGTACCAGTTCGAGAATTTCAAATATTGAAGTAGTTACCGGTGACTCGTTATTGTTAACAAAGTATTATGAAAATTATTGTTACCGACTCAATAAACGTAGGCATAATTACTTTCAAGAAGTAATACCTAGATAGTTTTTAAAATTTTAATTAGTAATCTAACTGCAATTTGTTCCGTTAATTATAAATTAAGATTTAAGATATTCTCTTTTTGCACCTTACGATGCATACATGGGTTGCACATATCTAAATGCAATTAAAAAACATATAGTATGATCAAATTGTATTTATAGTCGAAGAAGTTGCTTTACACAATTCTTTAACAGTAAATAGTTATTTTAAAATATTATACTTATACTGTGTCTTTACAAATATTTATAATTTTATAAAACTAACGCTTACCTGTTGTCACCGCCATCTTAAGTTTAAAATTAAAGTGAAACACAGAGTCAGCTCTATGAAGTACCTAGTTGAACAATAAGTGATAACAATCATCTCGAGTCTCCTGTTATCAGTATCACGACGATCCGTTGATAAAATGTTACAGTATTTTAAGGTGTTTGCAAGAAAGTGTTTATTTCGTAAAATGTCTAGTTCATTGTTGCATCCGATAGTAAGCTGTCATTAGCATAATACAGGCTACTAGGATTATGCAAAACTGTTTTTCTTGAAATGAAACTTTAACAAATCTTTTATATTTATACCTATTTGAATATGACTTGTTGTTGCTGGAGTCGCGACACAATGTCAGTTTTAAGGCATTTGTGGTGCGAGTCCCGACAGCCAAGCTTGACGATACCTTTAAGAAGGAGGACTTCTGGGCGAAGGGCGTGGTGTACCGGCGCTTCCGCGGGAGATTGCCCACCAACACCACTGGAGCCGCGCAAGCAAGTGCCTTAAAAAAACTACTAACATAGTTATTAGTTATATATACTAACAATAATGTTTATATTTATGTGTATGTTAGTTTATAAGTTATATACCTATGTGGGCCTGTTAATTTAACTTTATTTATTTTTATTTTATTTTATTATAAATTGTTGTGTGGCAAAATCAATATAAAACCTGCTATTGTAAATGTAATACTTCTGTCATACGGAAAAGAAACTTATATATTGAAAAAAAACCACAGTTTTTTTCCTTAAATTATTATGATCTTATCTTCTTCTTCTTCTTCTTCTTCTGTTTCGTTAGTTTGTACAACAAAGATACAACTAAATAAATAAATAAAATTAAATGATTACGTAAGATTGGCCCAGTACGCCGCCAGATCTATCGCTACATCCGTGGCTGCCATGAGTTCATCCGTACTGCATGCATGTGGGGTCAGTGGGAAAGAGAGCAAGTACCGCATAGTCTGCTCGGCGACACCGCACTCACACGCAACCTGGGACTTGTCGGCATAACCCCATACATAAATATAATCACTACCAACCCTGAAAGGTTAGTCAGAGACTAGACAATGAGGACCGCAAAAGCATTCCTCTGCCATAGTCCACTTTTCACCAAATAGCGACTGCACATTTGCTCAGCGTGACAGGTGGTGTGCCCATCGCCGCTCTAAGCGGTTAGATGTATGTGCAGTCTTTAGTCTGTTAGTCGATTTTTGCGACACCCAAGGGAATGGACGGGGTGGTAGTATTCTTCCACCACTACGCGATACATATAACACCCACTGGAAGAGAGGGGATGACCAAGAGACATAACCCCATCTGAATCTATTAAGTCCGCAGCGGCCCACTTGTGACCGTAGCCTATTAAAGAACTTTCATGTAGACCATGGCAGGTCATGACCAGCGGAAAGTTCTTCTGCAGACTTAACAAATCTAGGCGGGAGACTAGGTATGTTATTTTTGCCTAAGTTACTTTGCACTGATAGGTTGTTATTCTAGGGTTTTTGTGGCAGCAATAAAGTATAATTATTTAACTATGATAATAATTATACGTATGTTGACGCTCTCAGACTAGGTGGAGCGGAGATCTTCTCAAGGTACGGAAAGGTGGCAAGAGCTAATAAAAGTAGCCGCGGATCAAGCTCAGAAGTGTGCCAAAAGTGCGACAAATAAAATGACAACAATTCACTAAGAAATATATTTAATTATTTTCTATTTTAAACTTCTACATAACATAGTTTTAATTGTACCTATTTCACAAATAAATATCAGACTATTTCACATAAACAATTTCGTTGTTTTGATACTAAGACGAACATCTCCAATTAGGTAAAGGTATATCTATAATAATTTAAAATATTGATTTGTAATTCCCATAATTTACCTCTGAACTATTACTTTTCATGAACAGCGATAACATGAATTATTTTTAATTGAAAGCGACATTACTAATCACTACTATAACTTTCACAAATCAATCAATCGGATCAGCTAAAAAGTAGGTACGAAAAGTAAAGTCAGTCTGTAATCCCACTGATGGGCAAAGTCGTCCATTATTGAAATTAAGTTATCACTAGAATTGATTGACATTGGTTTACAATCGAAATTAATAACGTTTCTATTTATAAATTCAAGTTTTACTTAATCTCCATAAAAATTATGTCAAATATCTCACACTAAAAAGCTAAAAAATCTACAAATACGTTATTATTGCATCAAGGAGGATTTATTAAAATGTATGTCATTTTCCTATATGTACCTACCTGTGTAAGTCAAGATTGTAAATCTCGTTTTGAAACCAATAAAAAAATTGTTTCAGGCGTTAATCGCCAGGTCTGCCAAATGCAACATCACGATCCCGGGCTATGCATCTAAAAATATAATTCACACTTTGCCCGATATGGGAGTTAAACCCTCCTGATAGGTACCTGATACTCAATACAGTACAGTTATGAAACTTTGCTGTTCATTTAACCAGTCATATAGTAAACTAGCACCCACTTACGCCTTTGTTCTTTGTCAGTATTCTATTTACATCTTAACCTCTTTATTTAAAATTTTAATATACTACAAAACCGTATTTAAAGTTAAACTCGTGTTTTAATTGTTACGTCTCTAGCAGTATTAAAAAAGAGTACTAGCATCTGTTTTAAACATTGTCTAACTTTAGAAACAGTTTTGTAGAGAAAGGGATAAATTCTATCTCAACATCAAGGCGATCAAAGTGGATATCAGGAGGGTGGCGGTAGGCACCAGGAATGAGGCTGAGTCTTTTACTGCCTCGAGTATGCTGGCTGCCTTATCAGTGCCCCACTGCTGGTTGCTTCTGGCCGATGCGATGCTGTTAAGTCCCACTCCGAACTCTGGAACAGCTTGCTGGTTCGCGTTGAGCCATGACTCCATCTAAGGGCGAAATAATATGTCGATTGTATTTTATTTTAAAGTAGCAATCGCCATTATGCGATTAAACAATCTGTACCAGAGAAAATTTCGGTTTCTCTGGTTTTAGTCGTGAAACAGACTAGCCTTTAAAATTTTAGCGTCTTAGGTCTATATAGGTATATTATACGATATATAATTGTGATGGTGATTGTTATGACTGATTGATAAAGAGAAAATGGTCAATCAATACGTGTTTTTTTATTTATTAGTTTAGCAAGCTATGTAAGAGCCTATGATGCAAAGGGTTTGCTATTATCAAAAACAATTATGTAGTACTCCCGTAACTGAGGCTTCCGGATGAACTGCGAATTCATCTTCGGTCTTATCGTCACTTACCATCAAGTGAGATTAATCGCTTTCCAATTGTGGAATAAAAAGTAATAAAAGTTTATAGGCCAGCTCCTAGAATCAGAAGGACTGGCAAGTTACAGCCCTAAACCGTGAAGAGCGAGGGAGGGTAGGGAGGGTAGGAAGGCATTGCCCAGCATGGGGACAAGCCGAGCTGAATAAAAAAACTTTAAAGCGTTAATGCTGTACCTATTTATAATTATTAGCCCATATAAACGTCCTACTTCTAAGTACTGGCACAACACACATAATATGTGGATTGTGGTACTGGCTTTTCCACGTGGACCACAGCACATGGAGAGATAGGACATGGATGACCATAACCCACCGCTCTTACCCAATGCGGGTTGGTGAGTTAGGATAACTAAATGGCAGTAATAAGTTTATTTCATGGAGCTGTTTTTTACTTACCTCAGTTAGGCCTTCCACATCCAAATACGAAGCCAAGTTTACGAGTACACTGTCGAACCAGGCAGGCAAAACGACACTGAAAACGAAAAGAAAACAGTTTTACGAGAGTTTCCACACTTTTTTTTTATAAAGTTTAAAGTCAAAGTCAAGTTCTATATAATAATATCATCATTCAAATCTCAATTGGCTTGATTTTAATTATTAGGTATTATTAAATAAATAAGTAAGATTTTTTTCTTTGCTTATTTTTATTAGACATTTGCAAAATAGCGCCTGAATTTATTAATCTTTAGAAGAAGAATAACAATATCATAGGCGCTAAGTAATCTTTAGTGCTTATTCTACAGCTATTTGCTGAGTGGTAGCAGTTTTTTGAGCTGTGTGGCTCGGCTTTTGTTACAGAAACTGTGTGTCAAAAAAATCAAAATGTAAGTGCTAAGAAAGAGCGGGACTGCCTGTTATTTAGGTATTTTATGATACTTACTACTTAGACAGTCCCAACATAATTTTAAGAAAGTCAGTGTATGTTTATTTTTTGATCTTTTGATTTAAATGTCTATAAATATAATACAAATGTGTATACTTAAACATAAATTATGTATGTATTACTTACGCCTGTCTGATTATCTGCACATTATTTCCAGTACTCAGGTATGTGAGGAAAGCTCTTGGATTTGCGCGGTCACCAGCTAAGAGCCACGTCAACGCATTTAGCCTGTCTTGCGCCTTCACGTCGTCAGAAATCACCATGTTTATGAAACTGGAAAGACACAAAACGATTATATAGCAAAAAAGTATTTGTAGTACTGACTTCTTTACATTGTGGCATCTCTATTGCAACTTAAAAATGAGAATGCTAAATAAACTAAGTAGGTAGGTATGTCAAGTTACTGAACTCTTCAACAAAAATATATGTACCTACACTTTTAAACTTTCTTCTAACACGATTGGACGAAAAATGTCAGCTTATGTTATCCTGATGCCTATAAATGTCCCACTGCTGGGCACAGGACTTCCTACATTCACAACTGTACATCGGGAGATTGGGCAGTTAGGCTTAGCCCACTACGCTACACCAATGCGGGTAAGTAGGTTAAGAGCTCAAAACAGAAGGTTTTAGGTAGGCGCTAAGATAAGAGTTTTAAGAGATCTATTAAGTCGTTGAGTATAATTCAAAGGAATAGTCCTTAAGAGATACACTACTATCCTATATCACTACCCTCCTGTACCCTCGGATTGGGGTATTTAAAGGTCTTAGCCTAATCTCTATAACACTTTTGTACAGACGTTGTAGAGTCACACCTATACAAAAGAGTTAAGACAGTATTAGGAGTTAACATGGAAGCTGAATGTATAACTAACTCTATTGTATCATTTAACGATCTAATAGCAGATGCTATAACGCTCTTTTGCCTTTTGAAGTTATAAAATAGGCGTTACCGGACACCAAAAAGTTTGTAGGTTAATTACACTTTCATTTTAAACCATCAAATCAAATCAAAATCAAAAATCATCAAATTAGTAAAAGTAATTAAAATAATTAAGTACGTCAGAACACAGAAGATACAACGAAACTTTCAATTGCCACTCGATAAAAATTAATATCGTGTGTCAGTAATCCCCAAGATAATTTTAATCGCAACATTTACAACTTAGCTTGAAATGGTTTGTTTGAGCCCTCAGTTTTATGAATGACGATAAATGGATACCTAAAGAAACTTATGAGGACAATATTTTAAATTTAATTTAAAAAAACTAAGACATTCAATATATCAACTAGCGGGCCGCCCGCAAATTTGTCGCCGAAATTACGCCGGCCGTAGCGAATTTCCAATTTTCATTTTCTAACAAAAAAAGAATTAACCAAATAGGTGCAGCCGTTCTGAAGCTATTTATCGGCTATATGTATCTGCTACATATATATATCTGCTATTAAAAGTATGTATACTTAATTCAAATTGTTATTTATTGATAAATTTTATTAGTTGACATTAGATTTGATAATTGTTTTCTTTTATTATTATCTTAATCCTTTATTGGCATGTAATTTTTTTTATATGAGCACCATATTGACATGTATAACAATTAATTGAATTAGCAGATCTGACTTTATGTATTATTAATGAAAACGTTAATGGCGAAATAGAAATTGTAAGGACAATTACTGGAAACACATTTTTTTTGATTTTGTTTATTAGTTTAGAGTCTACAATTACAATATCAATATTTGCACACCTACGATAACAAGTAACTATTATTATTATTTTTTTAATAAATAAATAATTAACACTCACGTACCAATTATCTAGCCCAAGAGAAGCTTCGTTATGAAACTCGTTAAATGGTTACTAGACAACAGATAAACATACTAGGTACTAAAATGCATACATATTATACATAGAAAACACCCAGGCCCGAGACAATTTAGAAAAACAACATTTCTAAACTGACCCGACCGGGGATTGAACCCGGGACCTCAGAGATGGTGACACCATGAAAACCGGTGTACAAACCACTCGACCAAAGAGGTCGTCGAGTTAAAAATATTGTAGATCTATTAACGACTGTAACATCCCAACTTGTTTTCAATAATAGAGACCTTTGCCCAGCTGTGGTGTCCCACTGCATCACACTAATATTATAAAGGCGAAAGTTTGTGAGTGTGTATGTTTGTTACTCTTTCACGTAAAAACTACTTAATGGATATGGATGAAATTTCGGCATACAGATAGTTTATAAACTGAATTAACACATAGAATACTTTTTATCCTGATATTCTTACGAAAACGTTGTAAGTATGGATGGATGTTTGTTCCTTTTTCACGTAAAAACTACTTAATGGATTTGGATGAAATTCGGTATACATATAGTTTATAACCTGGATTAACACATAGGATACTTTTTATCCCGATATTCCAACGGGAACGGGCACCACGCGGGTGAAACCGCGAGCGGCCGCTAGTAAATAATAAACAGAAGGTTTGCGAAAGGAAGCTCCTCTAAAAAGCCACGTTACTAAAAGTATACGTACTCTGTGTGACAGGCCGTGTCACGTAGTCGGTGAAAGAATACTAAACACTGCCTCTCTTCCCTTAGATGTCGTAAAAAGGCGACTATCGGACTAAATACTGCACATAGATCCAACAGGATAGAGCGGCGATAGACCGCACCACCTGAGCACATGAGCAGTCGCTATTTGGTGAAAAGTGGACTATGTCAGAGGACTGCTTTTGCGGTCCTCAGTGCCTAGTTTCTGACTTACCCTTCGGGAATAATAGTCGTGAATATACAGCAAAGAGAGTGTGTCAGGATAGTAAGAAAGGGTATCTGCCTACCCTGGGAACAGGCGTGATGAATGTTATGTGTACTTACTCTTGCACAGCATTCTCATCAGAACTGCATCCAAGAGCCCTGAGCATTGCGACTTCGTCAGCCTGATTGTTGGAGTTCCTCCTTCGCTCGTAAAGGTGAGTCCAGTCCTCGTAGGAGCCTTCACGAAGGCCAGTGCAGAACACGTGGCGTCTCAGATTCGGGTTCACTCTGTCAGTTAGAAACGTTAAACGTTAGCCGAATAGGTAAAGGAGAATGCCCTTTTTACTATAGGAGTTAGGCTAGTTTTTTAGCTAGCTAGCGTAACACAGCGCTTTAATGAAATAAATAGTAATCAATAGCAGCAATGCCCTGAATTATGAAGAAAAAATTACATTACAATGTCATGCGGGAGTTTGAAGCTATCTTCATTTTTAGCTTAAGATTTTTTAGGTATTTTGAGGCTATGACAACAGCTGATATCGTATGTCTATCAGTTCAGTTCAGCATTTATTTATCACTTGACTCTTAACGCGGCGCTCTATAGAAAACCTTTTTTAACAGTAATCATTATAACTTAAGAGAACACTTTTGCTAAGTGAATGATTAAGATGCAATAGATATCGAATAGCCTGGTTTGGTCATTCTCCTTTCACTTATTTAACTTATTCAAAGTTATAATTTTTAATTTATGTTTTATACTAGCTTAGCATAGCGGTGAAAAATATGGCCACCACCTTTCTTCCCTTGGGTGTCGTAAAAGGCGACTAACGGACTAAAGACTGCACATAAATCCATATATATATCCATAGAGCGGCGATGGGCTCAACACCTGTCACGCTGAGCGCATGTGCAATCGCTACTTGGTGAAAAGTGGACTATGGTAGAGGGCAGATTTTGCTGTCCTCATTGCCTAGATACTAGCTTAAAACATTGCCTAATCATTTAATTAGTTAGAGCCGTGTGGTATACCGGCTTACTGAAAGAATACTACCAACTCCTTTCTTTCCTTGGGTGTCGTATAAGGCAACTAACGGACTAAAGACTGCACATACATCTAACAGCATAGAGCGGCGATGGGCTCACCTGTCACCCTCAGCGTGACAGGTGCAGTCGATATTTGGTGAAAAGTAGACTATGGTAGAGGACTGCTTTTGCTGTCCTCATTGCCTAGTCTCTTGACTTACCCTTGGATATAATAGTCGTGACTGTCTGTAGGTTAGCTATGTTTCATAGGTTAGTTTAAGTAACCGTAGTAACAGCCGTATATAAAGACAATTTCCTCTTGCCCGAAAATTACACCATTACCTCGATTGGCATCCACCTCTGCCTTATTTATAATGGTAAATGGTCACGCATGCTTGTTCTGCCATGACATCAATCAAATTATCAGTTTTCCATTAAGGAGGTTTTGATATATCCTACCCACCATCAGTACCTATTAGGTAAATAGGGTCAGTTCCTTCCTTATTATACTATATGTTATTATTATCGTCGTCATATCGTGCAGTGTGGTGGCGGCGGACAGTGTAGGGCAAAATGTAATCTAACTACTGATTACTAACTACGATTACAATTTGTAGTTAGTAATCATAATATTAGAATACATGAAGTAATCATAAAAAGTAGTTAAGCATTTTGATTACTAACTACAAATTGTAGTTGCAATCACGGTTACGTGATTACTTTTTGTAACTACCTACGTTTACTTCTAGTAAAAAGACAAAACACATTTTACAAGGTGAAAAGGGTATGTTCTATGGCTTGTTACTTACATGCTTATTATCTCTAAGAAGAAAATTAGAAAAGCTGTGCAATGTAAATTTTGACGACTGCAACATTCTGGCAAGAACGCATTTAGAAAGCGTTAATAACCGTTTTAACGATATTTTTGATATTTCTACCGCCAAAGCACAAAATGCAGCGATTACTGCAATGCCAATGCCACGGTTTATAACCAAATGGTTTGCATGTGTTTGTTCCTGAAGATCATCTACGATTGGAAAATCATTTTAAAGCAGCTATTGCAAAAGAAGTTTCTGAAAATGCAGAATCAAATTCAACAACAAAAAATCAAAATAAAGAAGATGATTTTTTGAATTTGATAGCACTTCCTCAGATACCGAAGAGAACGTATGTCGAGCCCAGAGGTCAAAAGCAGATAAGTACTATAAAATCACAATGCCTTTAAAGGTAAATTTGTAACTACTTACAATTAACACCTGTATAATACGAACAACTTGTTGTGTACCTATAATGTTACCAAATTTAAGTGATTAAATGAATATGAATATGAATATGAATTATGATAGTTTCCTATTACATATCAGACGTCCTTCGATGATCACTAGTGTAGTCTCCCTTTTTCCATCGATCCGGCGTCACGAATTTCAAAGCATTATAAAGTAAAAAAAAAACATTATTATGCTGAAACGGAACGCAGCGCAAGCGCGGCCCGCCTATTTCGCTGTCATCTGTCAAATTCATTCCTTTTTTTCGTGGACGGGCGTCACTACGTAAAAATCAAAAACTACATAAATTTTCATATAACTTGGATTTCTTTAAGAAAAATCGTTATGCCGAAAAGGAAAAAAGATAGTGATGAATATATTTTACGCAAGATTAAAAAGTTGGAACGAAAAATAAAGCGAAGACGACCACGTGTAAGCGACGCAAGTTCGTCGGAAGATGAGACCCGTACACCGGCTTGCTCGCCTGAGTTAAACCTGTCTCTTGATGTGGAGCCCAGTTATCACCCTCAGAACCCTTCGATAGAACCTGATGATAATATCGATGAAACTGTTCAACAAGGTAAGAATCGATACGAGAGATCGTTCTAGTAGATCTAGGCCTAGGATCGACACTGTGGGGTCGTTCAATGGCAATTACATGTCTAGGATCGACATTGTGGGGTCGTTCAAGGACATTCATCACGTCTAGGATCGACACGGGGGGTCGCTCGATGACGTACAAATATGTCCAGGAAAGGTACAGAGGGACCCTTTAGTGACCACTTATCATAACCTGTAGTACAATGCATTGAATGTACTTTATACACTTAAGGAATGGAGGGGGGCAGGGATATCATAATGCCTTCTGCACATTACTTATTGTGATTTTTATATCATTTCAGATGTTTCTAATGATACATTAGATGAGTCAATATTAATTGCCCTGGGTAAAAGCTACGAAAAAACCCAAGAAATGGGCCAAAATATTCATAAGGAATTAGCTGATATGTGGCAATCCATTATTCAAAATGGCTTAGAAAAGGAAGAGAAAGTACAAATATTAAAACAAAAATATTGTTTACCACCTCTTAACTTACCACTTCTAATTGTGCCAAAAATGAACCCTGAGACAGCAGCAGCCTGCTCAGACCAAAATAAGAGGCGGGATGCTTTGATAGAAGCAAGACAACAGCTCATTAGTAGTAGTATAGCAGGACTTGCATGCGCAACTCATAAAGTTTTGTCAGAGGTGGAACCTCAGGAGGTAAAAATATCTTTACTGGAAATGTTAAATAATTCAACCAAAATTTTGGCAGATATTTTTTTTAATGAAAATAAGTCTAGAAGGAACTTGATTGTCTCTGGTCTGGATAAAGACATTAGAAATACTCTTCTAGAAACCAGGCCAGACAAGTTCCTTTTTGGAGATAATCTTCACGAACTAATTAGGACCGCCAAGTCTGTAGGCAAAACTGGCAGAGAGATTCGTCTACAACCTCAAACTAAAGTTATACTAAGACATAACCCCCCTTAAGCCCAGTCAAACTGGAAAGGCCCACCTCGGCAGAGACAGATGCCCCAAGAATACCAGAACAAGAACCGCAGCAGTGGGCCGCGACAACCTCCTCAAAAACGGGCACCTCCAGTTGCTGCGCGAAGTTATCGGAAGCAGAACTTCTCGAGCAGTCATCAGCAGCCGAACTTCTCAGGCAGCCATCAGCAGCAGCGGAACTAAGGCAGGTTGGCAGACTTAATTTTTTTTATGACAACTGGCTTAAAATTACCAAAGACCCTAAAATACTGAACTGGGTAAAAGGTTACAGCATCCCCTTTCACGAGCAGCCAGTTCAATCATACTCACCAAATAATGATTCCTTCTCTAAAAAGGAGGAAATTATTATACAACATGAGGTCAATAATCTTTTACAAATTGGTGCTATTTCGGAATGTGCTTCAGTATGTGGTCAATTTCTTTCTAAAATTTTTGTTGTTGTCAAACCAAATGGTTCACATAGATTTATCCTTAATTTAAAAAACTTAAATCAATTTATAATAACTGAACACTTTAAACTTGAGGATTATAGAACTGCCTCTAATCTGATGATTAAAGACAGTTACCTAGCTAAATTAGACCTTAAGGGCGCATATTTTAGTAATTCTATTAAAAAAGACAACAAAAAGTATCTTAGATTCAAATTCAAAGGAAAATTATATGAATTTAATGTCTTGCCTTTTGGGCTTTCTACGGCACCATTTGTTTTTACTAAAGTTCTTAAACCAGTTGTTTCCATCTTGCGTTCTTGGAGCTTTACAATGGTTCAATATTTAGATGATTTTCTTTTCATTGAAACTAATTACAACCAGTGCAAATCCAAAATAGAAAAGACTTGCATCTTATTACAAAATTTGGGCTTTGTGATCAACAGGGAAAAAAGTATTTTTATACCGTCTAGGGAATGTAGTTTTCTAGGTTTTATTTTTGATTCAAAAAAGATGATTTTAAAGATTTCTGAGGAGAAAAGAAAACACATCCTTAATTTAATTATTTCATTATTAGACGTTAGACCTTACACTATTAGACATTTATCTAAAGTATTGGGCTCACTTACCGCCATATGCCCATCTATTTCATATGGATGGTTATACACAAAAAAATTGGAACGTCACAGATACTTATCTCTAAGTAAATACAACGATAACTATGACAGCTATGTTCAAACACCTTTATGGTGCATTAGTGATCTGCTTTGGTGGAAAGATCACATTGGTAGTTCTGTGGCTCCTATCAAACAATACAAATATGAAATAGAGATTTTTTCGGATGCTTCATTATCCGGTTTTGGTTCAAGTTGTAATAATAAAACATCTCATGGTTTTTGGACTGCAGAAGAACAAAAACTTCATATTAATGTATTAGAGTTAAAAGCAGCCTTTATAGGGCTGAAAACATTTGCATGTAAATTAAATAGCTGTGATATTCTATTACGAATTGACAATACAACAGCAATCAGTTACATAAATAGAATGGGTGGCGTACAATTCCCTCAGCTTCATTCAGTGTCTGAACAAATATGGAAATGGTCCGAAGAAAGAAACATTTGGCTTTTTGCTTCCTACATTAGTTCTAAAGAAAATCACATTGCAGATTTCGAATCTAGAAAGCACAAATCTGAAATAGAATGGAGGAGTAGAGATAGACAGCGAAATAGGCGGGCCGCGCTCGCGCTGCGTTCCGTTTCAGCATAATAATGTTTTTTTTTTACTATATAATGCTTTGAAATTCGTGACGCCGGATCGATGGAAAAAGGGAGACTACACTAGTGATCATCGAAGGACAGTGTCTTCATATAATGATGATCGAACATCACTTACAGGTAAGTTTGTTTGATCATTCATTATTTGTCAGATATGGAGCGAGAACTTAGTGTTCTTCGCAGATACCCAGAAGTAAAAAATGTCTTCATGAAATACAATGACCCTTTACCTTCTTTGGTTCCAGTGGAAAGACTATTTTCATATGCGATAATGATAAATCACCCTAAATCGCACAAGCTATCAGACGAAATGTTCGAAAAACATGTTGTTTTAAAGGCTAATTTAAATTATTAATTTGAATCTATTATTCTAAAATGTTTCAAAGATGTTTGCTGTGCAGAGTTGATTATTTGATCTATCAATCTACATAATAATATATAAATAAAAGTTTTACGCAAATCTTCTCAGGTATTAACTCCGCGCATGAAACTGAACAACTTTTGCTCTACAAACTTTTTCCCGAAATCTAATAAAAATCGGATATTCATACCATTTAGTAAGTCACATGATCAGTTTGTATCATAATCTGAATTATTTTTTTGCATTTCGGGAAGAATAAAAGTGGCTCAATTTCATAGGCTGAGTTACCACCTGAAAGGTTTTACGTTATTTCATTGTCATATTGTAAAAGCACCTACGCATCTATTTACGAATCGAAGTTTTATATTCATCGATAATAAAAAACTTAAAATAAATTTAAGGTATTTTGTATACCACCGATTTAGAGGTTATTTTGTAGAATATAAAACATCTTCTGTTAGCCTTTTTTTTAACATTTTAATTTTAATCTTTTTTATATACTTAGTTATACTTACATTATAATTTTCTTAGAATGAAAGTAATTAGTAGTTATAACTACTCGATTTCCGCAATCAGATTAACAACTACTATTTGTAACTTGATTATTGTAGTTAGATTAAATGTAATCATAACTACTTGTAGTTAACTACTTTTAATCGTAGTTAGTAGTTAGATTACAAAATAGTAGTTAACTATGCCCAACACTGGCAGCGGATAATAGAATACTGCCGACCCCTCTCTGCCTTTGGATGTCGTTGGGGTGACTAACGGACTAAAGACTGTACCTATAACCCATAGCATAGAGCGGCGATAGACTCATCAACTATAACATGCTGAGCCAAGGGCGTCGCCAGCCAACATAGAGGCGTGCCTAAGGTTTCAGAGTAGGGCAACATTATTTTCTTGTGTGTGTGTGTGTGTTTTTTTACTTCCTAGGGGGGGGGGGGGCAGCTGCCGCTACCTATCCCCCCACCCCTCTGGCGACGCCCTTGCGCTGAGCTCGTCATGTGCAGTTGTATTTTTGTGAAACGTAAACTATACTTCTGCTGTCCTCATTGCCTAGTCTCTGACTAACCCTTCGGGGATTATAGTCGTGGATATATGTGTGTAATAAAAAGAAAGCATCACTTACTCAACACCGTCGTCAACGAAGGCTCTGAACTTCTGAATGGCATCCTCAATGCAGCCAGGGTGGCCGATGCTGCAGGCGAAGCCGAGAACGAACAGCCGGTTCAAGGTCTTCGTCAGCGGCTCATTGTCGGCCACATCATAGCCAACATCTTTGATAACAGCGTCAAGATTCGCGTAAAGAATGTTCTGGAAGAATTTAACATAGGTAATACTTTTTACGTAATATTTAGAAAGCGTACGGCGAACGTACTTCGATTAGATTGGAAACGTGAAAGGTTAGGTCTATAGAAGGTATTATAAGCTCGACAAGTATAAAAAATGTTCTATGAGTAAATTAAACAACCTCTGTTTGCAACAAAAAAAAATAAACTGTTCATTTTAAATAGTATTAAAATTTAAACTAAGTATTTATTTCAAATAGTTGTATGAAAAATTACAGACATAGTCAGGCAGAATCTTATAATTAATGATTATGACGCCCTAAGTATTTTAATTTGTGACTTTGGATGTGGAGCCGACTAGTGATGTTGGGATTTGATATTTATCTTTTAGGTAATATTTTTTTATATATTTTAACTTGCGTGGTGTTCTTGTCTTTAATTTTAACTGTTAGCGCCATTTATTGTAGGTTTTTAATAAAATAGAGTATTCGTCTTACTCACACTATGCATCTTGCCCGGGCTTCCCCTACTTGTTTTTGTTGACTGTCCAATAAATAAATAAATAAACCTAAGAAGATTGCCAGCATCGTAGCCCCTTAACATTTTTTTATTTGGATGATGGTAAGCTGGTAGTCTATGCCTCATCTCTTTGTCTTTCTCATACTATTAATGTACCTATGTAGTTGATTTAAAGTTTTATTTAGAAGATTGTACTTTCTTAATAGTTGTCGACTAACTTTCTTTTCAATTCGAGAGTACGGAACGATTTTCATTTGCGTTATTTTTTTTTAACATTTTCTCTAATGATATTATATCTACCTTAAATAGTAAGAAGTAAGAAGCAGTTTAAAACCAAATTTAATACCTAGATGTCTAGAAGCTTTAGCGCATTTGTAAGCCTCTGATCGTGTGACGTCTCAAAGTAACTTCTAAACTTACATCATACTCGGCCAAAACTTCGGGGATATGCAAGAACCGGTTGCGGATCCAGTTAAATCCACTGATGGCGGGGTACCACGAGTAGTAGCTGGTATCTTTCTTGAGGAACTCGAGCACATGGAAGCCAAGCTGGAAAAGCATCCTCTCGGAGCGCATCAGCGCAAACACGTCATCCACGATCTAAAATAAAAAAATTAAAACATTTTTATATTCATCTTCAGCCAAAAAATTTCACACTTCTGGGCACAGGACTCTTAGATGGATAGGACGTAGGGAGATTGGGCCATAACCCACCACGCTGGCCCAATGCGGGTTGGTGGGTCTGTTATAATGTGGCCACTACTACCACCACTCTATTAATGACACTTTTATTTTGATGAGATAAAACTATTAATACTAAATAACATTTTAAACTTTCATGGTCAATACAATTATTTTTATGAAAATACGGGATTTTTACCATGTTTGAGTTGTTATCATAGGTACTCTGTGATCATTGTGCATGCAACTGCGCCGAAATATCGGGGACTCAAAAACAACATCTCAAACATGGTAGAATCCCGTTTTTTCATAAAAATATTAATACTAAAGTAAAATACAGCCCATTAACTATCGCACTGCTGGGCAAATGCTTCATCCATTGAAATCAGGTCTACAGTTCATGACAGATCATAAACCCGAGCATGCATCGAATAACATGGAACACACTTTACTTTTTTTTAAATATATATATAATAAGGAGGCAAACGAGCAGGCGGGTCACCTGTTGGAGAGCAATCACCGCCGCCCATGGATACCCGCAAAACCAGAGGAGTTGCAGATGCGTTGCCGACCTTTAATAGGAATTGTGAGGGGGGGAGGGGCCTCCGGAACTCTCAATGGCCGGACGAAACACAACAGCATCAAGTGCCATTATTTCACTACCTGAGAGTTGAACCCGAGACCTCCGTTTGCCTATCCATTAATACAAAAGGGATTATTTATTACAAAGCAGCAATTAGTACCTTTTATCAATAGGTATTGGTGATTAGGCAGACTTTGATAATAAATGTTATCAGCAATGATAACTCTTTGTCAATACAAGGATAGTATTAGTCAATAAATTCCAAGTAAGTACTTTCATTAGTATTGTTGTACCTATCTAGAAAGCCTTTATTTTTGGAGGTTCTCAATTCGTCTTTATTTGTTTTGTTTGTAAACTTGTTCTACCGTAGGCCTTACTAATGAACATTAGATTGAATTGTGGTAAAATGTCTATTTGATTCAAAAAATCTATGTTAAAGGTTATTGACTCAATGCAATAAAATACATGGACCTTAACTACAATCACACAAAACATACAGCGATATCATATTAAACTTACACAGAGAACTACGAGTATTTGTAATATGATTTATATCTTCATTGATTTATTTTGTTTGTCAACGAATTGAAACAAGGTTATAAAAACAATCTTTGCGTAGACATTTTTGACAATGTAGGTCACCGTAACGTAACAAGTTGATGATCATCGTACAAAAGAGATAATCGTGTACAGTTTTCATGAAGCGCCTTAATTTATTTTTTATTTATTAATGCGTTAATCACGACTGTTATCCCCGAAGGGTTAGTCAGAGACTAGGCAATGAGGACCGCAAAAGCAGTCCTCTACCACAGTCCACTATTCACCAAATAGCGTGTGCACATGTGCTCAGCGTGACATGTTGTGAGCCCATCGCCGTTCTATGCTGTTGAACGAATGTGCAGTCTTTAGTCCGTTAGTCGCCTTTTACGACACCCAAGGGATGAGAGAGGGTGGTAGTATTCTTTCACCGATACTCGACACGGTATATTATTATTATGAATAGTATTAGATTTTATCATTATCATCGTATTAGTTATACAATGTGATAGGGTGGTACTTCTAACCTGTTAAGGCTAAGTACTACATCTAAATTCATCGACAAAAAAAAATTGATTAAAAAAAGTGATTTTAAATCACAAAATAATTAAGTAATTATTTTTTTCTCACCAAAATAAACTCAAACATACGAAACAAAGTAATTTATTAGTTAGCCAGTGTCATTAGCTACCGTTTGCTATTTTTTCATCTTTCTCCGACGTATGAAACCTTTGATATCGCCTAAAGTAAATATGGTCATAAATTATAGGGCAAGGGGTAGGACTCCCCATATTATTTTTTTTATGTAAGCCTCGGTGGTTGAGTGGCAAAGCGCTCGGTTCGATTTCTGGACGTCTAGTGTTCCATACCCGGGTCGGGCAAGGCGCTCAGTTCGATACCTAGCTGGACGTCCCGGGTCGCGCTAAATGTGTTTCAGTATTTTCGATGCGAGGAGCTCGATGGCGCAGCGGCTAGCGCGTTCGGCTTGCGATCTTGCCCGTTAAGCAACTTTCGCAATGCCGAATCGCTTGATGGGTGACCAAAATTAAAAAAAAACATTCCGAGCTCCTCCTTGTTTCGGAAGGCACGCTAAGCCGTTGGTCCTAGTTGTTGTCGTAAAATGACAGTCGTTAAAACCCACTAACCCGCATTGCGCCAGCGTGATGTGTTATGGTCCAATATCCCCACGTGCTATTGTCCACGAGGGAGGCCTGTGCCCAGCAGTGGGACGATTATAGGCTGATGATGATGATGATGATATTCGAGGCATAACCCGGGTTTTTCACCAATTGTCATTTAGCAAGCGCTAAGCGTGCTAATTTAGCCAATATCTATAAATGTTTATCTCTCTTTCTCTCTCTCTCTCTCTCTCTCTCTCTCTATAAATTTTAGTGATGATCTGATTAAAATAATGGAGGATTTTGCCCAGCGGGACAGTATAAAGGCTAATTGCTACTACTTTGTATAATTTTATTCATCTATAGTCTTTATGTACCTGAGCTCTGTTCAAGTGGTGGATATTGTTCACATCATCGTTGAGGGCACTGGCAATCATCTGCCAGTTGTGGTCGTCGTAGTTCACTCTGTATATTCCTGAAATGTTCAGATATTTAACATTACATTTTTGACACGAATATCACAAAAGGGTAAATCTAGTTATTTGCAGAAGGTAGGTAATCTAAAGTAAAAGATAATGTTTAAACTTAGAGCATTAATGCTCTAAGTGTTTCAGTGATTTTAAGTTCATTTCGATATAATAAATTAAAATGACGTCTACACTGTCTTTTATTTGTTGTAAACAAAAAACTACATAAAACCCATAAGTATTAAATAAGTAATTTATGCGGTAGATAAAAACTATAAAAACACAAAGTCAAAAGCGTTAAAAAATTTCGACAGGTCAACTAATACGTCGGTCTAGAAAGAGATGGCGTGACGATCTGGACGCACACCAGACTGACTGGCATGAGGTGGCTTAGGATGGAGATGAATGGAGGGACTTAGGGGAGGCCTTTGCCCAGCAGTGGGACAGTATATACTAGCAAAAAAAAACGATTACGGTGGCGGAGTGGCCAGCGTAGCCATCAGGATGGCGGAGGAAACGTCCTACTTCGGTTTGATTCCCACTTTAGGAGGTAAATTTTTTATTTTTCTTTATTTTTGAGTTTTTTGGGCGTTATTAACGCAAATAATCAAATTTTACGAAGATAAGCAAATTATTAAATGTTGGAAATAAACTTAAACAACTTAAAAGACTGTCCTATGCTGCTTCCATTACCGCCCCTATTTAGTGAGTTCCTCAATAGTTGCGCATTTCGTCTGGAGTGCTTTTATGCATTTATCCTTCGGCCTGAAAAGCTCAAGCTTAAAGCTTAAAAGCTCTTTCTTGTTATAAAATAGTGTAAATCCTTACACAACTTAAGCAATCGACTGCTTACAGATATCATCATTGGCATATATTCATCGTCGTTGGCGTAGGACGTCCCACATAGACAACGACACGGGGAGATGTGTGTTGTTAAGTTACCACAGTTGACAACGCCAAGAAACCCTCACCTTTTTGCTGCACGTTGAAAATGACCCACTCGTGGCCTGGATTTTTGTGGAGCTCGGCGGTCTTCTCCGTCAGCACATAGTTCACCGTCAGGTTGTCCCAGTCAGCGTTGTTTCCGCTGGTGTAGGTCAATGGTAACGGCCATACTTCGTCCGTCTGATTCGCGGTGGCGCTGACATAGAAACGCTCCTATAAACAAAGGGTTGGTTTTGGTATTTGGAATTGGTATGTTATGAATCGCTGTTGTTTCCAAAATTAAATAAATACATAATTTTATTTATCTTTATTATTTAAATGATGCATTCACAATGATATATAGATTTTTTTAATCACATAATTAGGTATATGTCTGAATATGTATGAATCTGTCTGGAATATGTATGAACATGTGAAATGAGTCACATTGCTTTCTAAAGCTGAACGGCGAACTTTACACATTGAAAATACACATTTTTAGACATTCGCGTGTATTTTGTTTCGTAAATCGTTTATTTACTATTAATAATCAGATCAGAAATAGACAAGCTATTCTAATGTTTTTCCGACTGTATACCTGAAAAACGACGCAATAAAACAAAAATACTTGACTGTATATAACCTTAAAGACATGCATAGAAATGCTAATCAATATAAAGAAAAAAGTACCTGAGTCACTTTCAAGAGTCCAGTGGCCATGTCAACATCGACAGTAAGGACAGGGTATCCACGCTGGTCTACCCAGGTGTCCATGAAAGACGTAATATCCAGGCCTTCTATCTCGATACCATCTTGAATTGTTGCGTTGTCGAAAGCTCGATATAAATCTTCGGGGAAAGCGTGCTCATATGCTCTGTAAATAAAAATTGTAGATCATCATCAGCCTATAAACGTCCCACTGCTCCCACGTAAACAATAGCACGTGGGGATATTGGGCCATAACCCACCACGCTGGCCCAGTGCGGGTTGGTGGATTTTAACGACTGCCATCTTACGACAACAACCGGGACCAACGGCTTTACGTGCCTTCCGAAGCACGGTTGAGCTCGAGATGTTTTTAAGTTTGGTCACCCATCCAGCGACCCGGCATTGCGAAAGTTGCTTAGCGAGCAAGATCGCAAGCCGAACGCGCTAGCCGCTGCGCCATCGAGCTCCTCAAAAGTTGTGGATAGCACTAAATAATAAATAAAATATTTGAGAATATGAGTTTAGTGTTGTTATAGTTAATTGAGTAACCACTAATTAATGAAATCTACTACAAATTTAAATAATAATAATGCAAAAAAAAATGTGAATAGGTGAAAAGCATGGAATAGATAAATCTTCTTTAACTGTTCTGTGGTGAAGAGTCTATGGGTAAATATAATGATCATACATGATTTTACGCTATTTACCTGTCTACTAGAAATAGATTCAAAGCCTTTTTGAAGGTGTCTTCAGTTACCATGTGCTTTAACATTAGCAAAAGAGAAGCCCCTTTGGAGTAACTAATTCCAGAAAAGTGACCAGTCACTTCAGTTGGGCTGTTCACTTGGTGCCGCAATGCCCTCGTGCCAGCAGTCGCGTCCGCTGACAAAGCACTTTGCACGTACATAATGTTAAACTGATCCTCGAGCTCTAGCTTATCGTCCACCTGTAAAAATATAAGTATTTAAAACTGAAACTTCAAAAAAATGGCACAGCGGCTACGGAATCCAGATTACGAACTTGCCAGTCAAACAGCTTCCGCAATATCGGGTCAATGGATGGGTGACTAAATTAAAACTTTTAGAATTGAGCCTGCGTGGTGGGTTATGACTCAATCTTCCCTTGTACTGTTCATGTGTCCATGTGCAAAGGCGGCGTTATTATTAACTCTAGTAAAGGAGGCTTTTAATAAATTCACTTACACCGTGCATACCGAAATACTCAAAGTAACTGGCGAAACCTTCGTTGATCCATACGTTGTCCCACCATCTGCAGGTGATGTAGTTTCCGAACCACTTGTGTGCCAGCTCGTGAGCTGTTATTGTTCCGATGTACATCTTATCCAGCGCATTAGTCTCATTGGGCTCATATAGCAAACGAACTTCTCTAAAAATTTACAAAATAATAAGTTAACAAAAGAATCGTCAGATGTTTGTTAAGAGGCCTGTTACATCTCGACTGTGATTTTTGCGTAAAATGGCCAATTTTGGCCTTATGGATCTCAAAAACAAAAATACATTAACAATTATGACTTCTTAAGTAGTGTAGAATAGCTATTGGAATAGTGCGTAGCGGCCTCGCTTTTTGTAAATTTTGCTTAACTTTTTAATTAAACCCAAAATTGCAGAGAAAGATTTTCAT
This sequence comes from Scoparia ambigualis, assembly GCA_963921215.1. Classification (NCBI taxonomy): domain Eukaryota; kingdom Metazoa; phylum Arthropoda; class Insecta; order Lepidoptera; family Crambidae; genus Scoparia; species Scoparia ambigualis. The sequence continues at coordinate 4,871,317 of OY992511.1, forward strand.
AAAGTGCGCGAAGGCACTTTCTTGAGCTCATTGATTGAACTACTATTCTAAACAAGTGAAATAAAAAAAATATAATGTTATCTTTTATGTGCGAGGGCACTACGCACGTAGTGCCCTCGGAATTTTTAGATATCATTGATTTTATACATATAGGAAAAAAATCTTATTCTAAACCAAAAAACTTCGAAAATCACTATAAGTTAACTGAGTATATCTCCTATCTACGATAATATTATTGAGCAAAATTTACCAGAGTAATTGTTACTTCATGAGGAATAAAGATTTTATAATGAATTTATTATCATATTTCTATAAAAACGATAAATACAACTGCAAAATTACTACAAAACGCGATGCGCCGGCCGTTCGAATTCCACTTATGCTCACAGAATGGAGATTTGTAATATTATGCACAAATTTATTATCCTATTTCGATAAAAACGATAAATACAACTGCAAAATTACTACGAAATTCGATAATGGGCATTTTACGCAAAAATCACATTCGTGATGTAATAGGCCTCTTAACCCTTTCCCCAAGACTGATGCGATTGTACTAACCTGTAAGTGACTAGTCCCCAGTTTTCTGTAGCACCAGATGCCCAAAAAGGTGAAGCAAGTTGATCATTCTTTAAACGATTCTCCATCTCGTAATATTTTACGCCAAAATAATTGTCAAACCATTCCGTTAATGGGGGCCCAACTTCTAATGCATATTCTCCTTGGGATTCAGCAGTTGGTCTTGCGATGATACGGTAAGACTTCTCCACGTCGTTGTTATCAGCAATAACCTTGAATCCGTCACTGATGTGAATGGAAAGCAGATAAGCAGACATTCTTGGTGTGGTGTGGAATATTTCTTTCATGCGATCTTCGGATCTGTAAAGTAAGGTGATGCTAAACTTTTTACGGAACTGAACGTTTACCATTGCTGCTGCATGCGCCTATATATTTTCCAACAGGCAAGTAGGTCATACCTAATCTCTTTGGCTTAAATAGAAAAATACTTACTCAATGTAGTCTAAAATTGGCATGTTAGAGAATGTCTCGGTAAAGTTTATTGGTCTATTCACAGTTATATTGAACGTAGACTTGAAGCCTGGTTCATCGAAGCTGGGAAATAGCTGTCTTGAATGTGTGGGTTGCAAATGTGTTGCCGCGTACCAACTAAAAACAATCAAATAATTTATTTACAAATGTAACACATGAGACTGATTGCATTTTCAGATATTAAGTAGGTATTTTTTTAGTTTCAATTCCCAATTGTTAATTCTATAACAATTTTGGTGAACATTTAAATTACTTTGCTGGTCAACTTTTGAATACTTACTGAATTATTCCATTTTCATCGCGATAGTTACCCCTGAACATTCCTCTTGACAGAGGAGTCTCATTAATATTTCCGACATACTCTACGTAAAGCTTGTAAACTTGATTAATTCGGAGAAGAACTCCTTCTCTCAATTTTACTTTAAGAAAATGGAATTCACGAATACGTTCATGCGAGTCTTTTTCCTCTGACAAAAGCACTCCTTCTTCATCAGTGAGACGTACAATTTGAACATGTCTGACATTTTCTTGGACAATTACACTGGTTAGGTTGTCCTCTAGTGCCTGAAATTGTATCAATATTAAGTTAAGTTACAGTTTTGTTTAAAAAGCGATATCGGCTTAACAAAACTTAGCTACAGTTATCAAATACACTTTGTATTTTGTAAAGACAGTGTATTATGAGTAAATAAATAAATTAACATTCGTGTTGAACTAACTCAAAACGAATTCGAACGAAGATTGTGATGTACAGTAAAGGTCAAAAATATCTTCAGTTTGCTTCAAAATGTAACCTACATACAGAAACATGCAAAACCACATCAATAAGTATACAACAATTTAAACATTAGGTGGTAAACAGACAAGTGCAATATGTATCCATAGGTACCTCATTAAACTTCGTAATCATAAATATATACAGGTTGATTCTTTTAAGGTGTCAAGCCGATGCATGGTGATAGGGGACCATACCTATCTATTGAACCCCCAGTTTTCGAGTTATAATTTTATTTCTTTTCTAAGTATTTTATAGCGACATCAGTTTAATGTTTATTTTGTAATCTGTATTGATATTATACTTAGTAAAAGATAAAAGTGCACAGAAATTTCTACGCAAAAAAGATACTTAAATAAAATAAAGTCATTCGTCATAAAATATTTAGAAAAGAAATAAAATTATATCTCGAAAACTACCAAAAGTCGTTGAACATACATGGAGGTTCAATCGATAGATATCGTGGTTCGCTATCACCACACATCGGCTTGACTCCTTACAAGAAACATCCTGTATACCCACATGATAAAATAAATATGTAAACAATCAAAAGTGCCCAACGTCATCATCCTGATTTATAATGTAACCTGCCAGCCACAAGTTCTAAACATTTATTATTAGAATTTATACTCGTATATTATAGTTATCTATTTCAAACTCTTTGAATACTTAGGGACGATTTCTACCGAACGGAGCACAGCGGAGCGCGTCGAATCGAATCCCACTCGAGCTTCCTGAGATTGGTTGATTTTTTTCTAGTAATCATTTTAGAATACAATTTTTTGGGTTTTTACATGAGTCGGTACTGTAGAGTTTATACCATGTTAGGGCGCTGGCTGGTTTTACTTTATAGTAATTTATTAAAAACATAATTTGAAATGACAAGATGTCAAACCGGGAATTGAGGAGAACGATCTGAAGTGCCAACATGGGTAGACTTGACCATGTTATTTTTATATTGTAAATATGTAAATGTATTTAAAAGTATACAATAAATGAACTCGTATATTAAATAAAGGTTGTTGTTATTAAAACAAACGCCCCCCAACCTTTACGAGTTCTACAATGGTGGAGGCGCCAAGAGCCGACCGTGCGCGAAAAGTTTCCGTTTTTCAGGTGGCACGAAAGCACTGAAAAGAATGGTGAATAAGCTAAGTGTTGAAGAATGAAGAATAGAAAAGAATATTATGATAACCTTTACCTGAAAGAAAAGGATTTTTTTTTAAGCAAAATGGATCGCGTAGTCACTTGTTTTACGGATCATTTTGATGAGTCGGTGGAAGAGTTTCTGGAGCAGTTCCAAGCAGTAGCAGTATATAAGAAGTGCACTAGCTCTGAGGAACTATTGTTGTTGTTGCCAGCATTTTTAAGAGGATCAGCACTTTTCTACTTTCGATCAATAAAAGCTACATGTAAAAGCTTTGAAGAAGTGGTGGATAAATTGAGGGAAGAATTTGAAGTGTGTGATTACTCCGAATTATTTTATAATGCCAAGCAGGACCAGAAAGGCCTGAACGAGCATTTTTATAATTTATCGGAGTTGGCTAGCAAAGCAAACATAACCAATGAAGCAACGTTAATTACGCAATTTTTAAAGGGATTAAAGCCTTACTTCAAGAATAAACTAGCATATTCTCACTATGCGTGTAAAAGAGACCTCAGGGAGGTTATTTTGCAATTGGAGAAGGTGTATCCACAAGCACGTGAAGAGCAGATGAACTTAGCGCAGAATCATGCTGCGTTCGTTCATAAGTTTGTTGGTGGGGGAGGTGATCGTAGTACGCCCACTCCATTTGGTCCGCCAATGACAACCGCGTTGTACCAGGACCTGCACCTTCAAATAGCTATAATTTACGTTCTAATTTTAGGAAAACGCAGTCGCAGCCGGGTTTTCAACCGCGCCGACAATAAAGAAGGCCAATTGTCGCGATGGTGATGTTTTTAAGATGTCGTCTGGTCTTTTGCAAGCGCACACATCTGACGTGAAATGGCAAGCGATGGATGAAGCGAGTCAACAGGTTAGACCTTCTTCTACGTTATTGCCATTATTAGTATTTTCTACAAATGAGATTAATTCTGTAGCTCTTGTAGACACAGGTGCCACGGTTTCCTGTATCAGTCAAGTTGCCGCGGATGAGATAGGAGTAAAATGTAGAGATTTAGGAAAATAGATGTATTAGTGCGAGTAATGGTAGTAGGTTAAAAGTAGTTGGAAAATGCGATATAATGTTTTCTTTGTGCGATTTTTTATTTAAACAAGAATTTATATAGCTGACTTAAAGTGTAGTGTAGTTTTAGGTCAGGATTTTTTAATAAAGAATAAAATGTGTATTGATTTTTATAACAATTGTGTGTCTTTTTCCCAAGGAAAAATGCATTTAGTTCAACCAAATGTGTTGGGCAATAAAGATGAATCCGCTTTTGTTGCAAGACAGGACTCTGAAAGATGTTCGATTGTTAGACAAAAGTTAGGAAATATTCATTTAGTTCAGCCAAATGTGTCGAGCGAAATAGGTAAAGCTGCTATTGTTGCAAGACAGGATTCGGAAAAATCGAGTTCGCTTGTTAGACAAAGGTTAGGTAAGTCATCGAATGTTCCATGTCAAACAATTGGTTCAGAAAGTTTGAAGTTAGAACAAAAGTCAGATAGGTCATCGAATGTTCTAGATCAGGCAATTGTTTTAGAAAGTTCCGAGTCGGGCGCGGAAAAGAAAAACATTGATGTGTCAACAAGTGACAGGCATCAATCAATTGTTGACTTTATTGATTTTCAGAAATTGCGTAACAATGATTACGTATATTTCTTGAAGGCACCAAATAGTGGTGAATTTTCCTTGCCGGTGGAGGAAAAACGTTTTGTTATTAATGTAGATTTAGGAACGGGTTATCCTAAAACGAAAATTCGATAGAATAGATAGGTCGTATGAGTAGATTATTTACGAAGGCACTACGTAAGAGTTAGACCGGTATTCTTTAACGTCAATGATTTAGTTTTATTATGTACAAATAATAAGTAGTAGTTTGATATAATTAGAAAGGAAATATTGTTAAAAAACGTGAGATAGGTTTATTAACGTATTTGTAATGTTGAATGCTGGTAAAGTAAATATTTGAGGAAGGTAATGAGATGTAAGGGTTAAGTAGAATTAGATTGGTAGATCTAGTCGACTAATTCTATTATTTGGTGTAACATGATTAGGCAATAAGCTATTTGTCATGGATTCCTGATTTGGGTTTCACACACATAAATGATGGGATATAGGGTTAGTATCTGGTTTGTAAATGGTTTGTTATTATTGAGGGTTAAAGATTGAGTATTATAGCATAGTTGGTGAAGGTATAGGAATTAGCAGTATGTAGTATGCAGATAAAGGGCTGAGTATTAGTTTATGAAGGGTTAAGGAGTTAGTAGTATGGAGGAGTATGATGTTGTAGGTTATTTGATTTATAGAAGTAGTGTAATAGTAGTTTAGGGTTAGTTAATAGTTTGTTATTTTAGTAGTTTGTAGTGAGTTAATAAATTTCTCTCACGATAAGCAATTTCTGGTGTAGAATAGAGTGACTATTCTCATAAGCATTCGGAATTACTTAGTAGAAGTTCTACCTAAGTAATGGATTGGAAATAGAGGGATTATCTTTTGCCTTAAAGTTTAATCAATAATTCCCTAATTCTATAGATTATGAGGGAATATTGTATTGTTGAGTATCAAGTCATAACGTGGGATAGTTGACATGTTTTTGGGGATTCTATTTCTTACCTTGTACTTGAGCCTCTTGAATTCTTGAGAGTTTTAAATATAATGGTGTAGAATATTTTTTCCTATTGATAAGTTGATAGTATCTGCTTTGAGTCTTGCTATAAAGCTTAAGTTTAAGAACGACTATCACACCCTTAGAAAGTTGGAATTTTTCTCTGCATTAACATTAAATATTTTAACATGCAGATTGATAAAGTTAGTTATGTAATTTTTGTTAAGGGTGATGTATATGAGTCGTGTTAGTTTGTAATTTAGAGGATGATTCGAAATAGGTATATAGTTTTGACTTGTTTATATGTGCCAAGTTCTTCGAAGTTTAATTCTTCGAATAGCTAAATCCAAGTCGGGTTTAGGTTGAATCATTCTTGTATGTATTATTTTTCCCGTTTCCGCTAGGATGTGTAGTGATGTATAGAAATGGGTAGAAATGTAAAAAAAAAAAGTTAGAAAAAAAATTTTTTGTTTAAAAAAGTTTTTTTTCCCCAGGTCGGGAGGAATGTAGAGTTTATACCATGTTAGGGCGCTGGCTGGTTTTACTTTATAGTAATTTATTAAAAACATAATTTGAAATGACAAGATGTCAAACCGGGAATTGAGGAGAACGATCTGAAGTGCCAACATGGGTAGACTTGACCATGTTATTTTTATATTGTAAATATGTAAATGTATATAAAAGTATACAATAAATGAACTCGTATATTAAATAAAGGTTGTTGTTATTAAAACAAACGCCCCCCAACCTTTACGAGTTCCACAGTACTTATTACTGTCATGATACTTGTATCTCTATATGTTTGACCTTGACTGTACAATAGAAAATTCAGCAGATTTAATAATAATTTCACGTCCCAACATTTTACTTACTTTAATATGAAGTGTTGCTTTTCCATCAAAAGTGAAGGGTTCCTTGTCACCAGGTGCTTCATCGAAATATGGTGTGACTTCGATGTCACAGTGAATAGGATCGAAGTCCTCGGGCAGCCGGTAGGATAGTGAGTCGTCGTTTCTATATAACAACGTCGCCACGTCAATATCGACATTGTAATCGAAGGGGAATTCGGATTTGGCCAGTGCTAACAGCACTGATAGAAACACCAACTTAGCGCGGGCCATATTGCTGTAATAAAAGTAAAAAATATTGATTATTGTATGCTTATTAAAACACCTAAATTTAATTAAAATACGGAATAGAAAATACAGATCTTTTAAAATTTATAGACCTTTTAATAACAAGTTCGGAAGCGATTTTTATACTATTTGGCGTATTCGGATGACATGTGTAAAAACTTCCTTCGTATCATTCTCGTGCTGAGTTTTACAAGCTACCGTTATTGTACGTGCGTAGAAAAGTGTCGGATGTCATGTTTTTGTACAAATTGATCCATGGTCACATTGATTCCTCTGAGACTCTGGAACTTGGACATCACTATCCACTGTACCGTATGTGTTCAAGTTACAATTGTATTCGTACCGAATTCGACGTTTTTGTTGGTTCTGTGGCCTCTGCCAAACATTGTCGAAGGACGATTTATTCTTAGTTACCTAGTAGTTTATTTTTATTTTCCATTCGTTTGTACTTGCTGTTTATTTTTTATGTATTGTGTAGTGCTAAGCAACCGAACTAAGATTATAATTTGAATACACAGTTTGAGAATGATGTGCTTACATCAAGTAGGTCGCGACGTAACATAAATATAAAAAAATGTATTTTGCGCATGCATAACGTTGCAACCAGTTTTAAGAGCAAAATATTAAAAAAAGATTAGAAAAAGAAAAAAAAAATTTTTTTGGTTTTCGTATCACATCCAGCCAACATTGATGCCTGCTTCCGAAATTGAATTTAAAATATATACACTACACATACACTACACACTTAAACTTTGAATTCCACACAAATATCTGCGTCTAGGAGAATTGGAGGGCTAAGATAACGTTTTCGTTTTTTTCTTTTTAGTTTACACTTACACCAATTATCTAGACCAAGATAAGTATTCTTTTGAAACTCGTTAATATGGTAAGATAACGAATAAATTTACTTACATAAACATAGAAATAACACCCAGACCCGAAATCAATTTAGAAAAACAGTTTTTCTCTAAATTGACCCGACCGGGAATTAAACCCGGTACTTCAGAAATGGCGCGACGCCACACCCAGCGTGCTAACCACTTGACCACGGAGGTCGTCAATGTTGTTCAGCATGTTTTAAATGCACTAAGTAGTCCAAAAAATTATACATATTCACGTTGTTAATTATTTAACAAAAACAATAGTTTGCAAAAAGAAACTCAATTATTTTAAACTCAGATTTCTCCGTGGTTAAAGTGCTTTTTATTTAACGTCATTATTCCTTTTATTCTTTCTCATATTTACAAAATCTGTTTATGCAGCGAAGACTATAGATAATTGTGTCTCGAATTGTAATGGTTTCGCATCTTATATACAAACATTTTTAGTCCATTCTTTACGCAGGTGTTGTATGTTTATTAAAACAATAATATTCAAGTTAAAACAATATACCCTCGACTGTATATACATAATAAATATTATACAATAACCATTGTCTTTTTCTCATTTACTACGACACTGATTCAAATAAATGCAGCTGTTATTATTTCTTGCTATACAGATGATTAGAGTTGCATTGTCATGTAACACTGTTAATTTAGGTATTGAAAAATATATAGGCAACTAACCTATTGTTCATTAAGGACTCCTGATTGACAATTGTCTCTTTTTATGTCTTTTATTATTTTGTTATCTATCTTTCTCTCTCTCTCCTAGCGCCGAAGGTTTCGTTTTGATTTCGGTTGAGAGTATTATATATTGACCACTTTGTGACTACAAGATTTAAGAATTAGCTTTGAAAGAGATACTAACACTGCCTGCAACGAAAAGAAAACTTTTCAAGAATGCAAAACAAAACATACGCACAATTATATACATAAAATTTATTCATTTTCCACATAACGTCCCAGAACTCACAGATACGTATAGCGATTTTACAAAATTTTCCGATAAAAAATTTGATCTACTTACATGCCCTTTGATCAAACACAAAATGATTTGAATATTTCAGTATCGTTATTATATTTATAAGCCGACATAATTGTAGTGCTGATTAAATGGTTTGCTATCTGGATTATTATTTGATAGTGTTCAATAATTTTAATAATGTTGATAACAATTCTTTATCTATGATAAAAAATCGTAATTTCGTCAAATGATGTTTTGAAGTCTCATACACTGAGAGAGACGAAATTAAGAAATTATAATACTATTCCAAATTATCGTCAAACACGGAAGAATATTATGACCAGACAGGCCTAGCTACGACTTTAATCCCATTTTTTTTAAGTAGCATAAGTATATTCTGTTGGGCAAAGGCTTCCCCTCTTCGTTCCTAACAACTCGTTTCTATCCCAGGTCGCCTCAGACCGATTAGGTAAAATTTTCAAGATCGTCGCTCAGTCTCCGTCTCGGTCTGCCACGCTTCCGGTGTCCGTGATATGGAGAACCCATTCAATGGCGGTCTTCGCCCACCTGTCTGGGCTCATGCGCCTGACATGGCTTGCCCGATTTCACAAAAGCCGCCGGTCGCAGCTCCAACAGCTATTATTTTGGTTTTGGAGCGCAGAGTTGTATTTCAGAATCTATCGGTCCTTTGGCTTCCATAAACTCTTTCATGGAATCTTCCAGGCGTTATCGATCCAACGATCGATCTCCTTGTCCTGCCTGTTTTCGAAGCATAATATTTGTCCCAAATATGTGTATTTGTAGACATATTGTATCTCTTGCCCATCTACCTCGACCCTACGTTTCAAGCTATTAGCCAAACACTGAGTCATTGACCTGATCATTTTCAGCCCAGCCTCAAGGCTCGCGGTGCTAATATTTCCTGCTGTCTTGGTACTGTACTGGCGCAAATAGGACAATGTCTCGCAAAGCTAAGGTTTGTTAGCCATTTGCTGTCGATTGCAAATTGCAATGCCTTTACTGGTTCACGGAACCGCTAGCTTTTTGAAGATTTCTTTTAAGAGCACTTTTTACCTTTACCCGTATAGAGTTTGAGAGACAGCGCGTCGCCTTGCTTTCCCCTTTTCCTGATCAGAAAGTTGTTTTTTTTTTTATTACCAGCTATTTTAATTTAATACCAGCTGTACTGTTATTGTATATCTTTTCTATGATATTTATGTAGGCTGGTTTGACATTTTGGTTTTTGAGTGAAGGGAAGATTGACGAGTATTTGCCGTCGGTAAGATCGTACCTTAACATTAACAAATCAATTCAACGTTTTCGATGATTTTAACGTATCTTAACAGGTTCGCTGTCTAAGAATTATAATAATTGGTTTTCAATTGTTATGTATCATATGTGATTCATCGGACGGGGAAGAGGTTGAAAGTATATTTGAATACCAAATATTACGAAATCAACGAATTAAGCGGTTTCTGCTACGAATCCGTCTAAATTTTGTATCTTATTTGTAAAGATTTGCAATAATTTGCGCGCATTCTTTTTCTCAGCTAAAAGTAGTCCTAAATGGGTGACAGGTTAAAAACTATTTAAGACAAAAGTCCATATCGATTATATATTTAAAATTTTACTTTGATTGCGACCCATTTTAGCCGCTATGTTGCATTATTTGGCATTGGATCCAGTAAGATCACAGAGCATAGAGACATAAGAACTAAACTAAAGGAACACCAATTTGCGTGATATTCTGTTGTTAGAAGCGTGCATGGGTTACGGTACCCGCTATCAAATCATATTTATGAGTCAACCAAAAACTTGCAAACTCGCAATGAGACTAATTAGCCATAAAAGCCCTGCCTAGATAAAGAATAATCTAATCTAGAATTATTAGTTTCGTCCGCTCTGACTAACGTCACGAAAATTAAGTTGATAACTTCCTGTGCAAAAAGGTCATGAGTGGGATTTAGGTTTTAAGATAACTTCTAATTCTTAACCGTGTTGCGTAGCGGTGAAAGAATACTACCACCCCTTATCTTCCCTTGGGTGTCGTAAAAGGCGACTAACGGACTAAAAACTACACATACATTTAACAGCATAGAGCGGCGATGGGCTAAGCCCGTGTGCAGTCGGTGAAAAGTGGAATAGTCCACTACCATAGGGTGGAGGACTGCTTTTGCTGTCCTCTTTGCCATATCTCTGACTAACCCTTCGGAGATAATAGTCGTGATGTCTATTTTTTGCATATTATTCTTCTGTCTTACTTGTGACCAAACACAGAAAATGTGACAACTTTACAAACGGCCTTTTTGAGTGTATCGTGGTGTTTATTGTGATTGCTTTCTTGAAGAGCGGTGGTATAACCACTCGACCATAGAGGCAAGATACTACAACCCCAATGAGAAAGAAACAAGGGTATTAGATAAAACAGTTTGTAATAAAAAGGTTTATTTCAATAAAGAAACTGCAATTAAACAAATGTAGCTAAAACAGCAGCAACAGTTATCAATATGACAGAGATTGCAGCGTTGGCTGCTCCATCCTTTGCTGCTGCAAGTATGTCTTCAGCATTATTAGTGCCCCACTCTATGTTGTTCCTTGCCGAGTTGATAGCTGATATCGCACTGTTGAACTGGGCACTGGTTGACTGTTCAGTCCGAAGCCAATTTTCATACTGCAACACAACACCAATTTCGTTGATGAAATAACTCTGACTTGAAAGTGCCTAGTATAATGCACTTGACAAAAATCGTCAGGTTCTTTTAGAAAATTTGGAAAAAACAGCCGTTTAAAATGTTATCCAGATTCAATTGTCTCAAACTTCCGAACTTCGGAAGACAGTTGGTTTTTCAGTTAAAATGCCTTTTAGATCCACCGAGTTCAAGATGTAAATAGCCTACTGCTGGCCTAATGCCTTTTCGGTCAACTGAAGAGCCTACTCGTTCTCTACTGAAGTAAAACGAAAACTTCGGTCTTTAATTTTAATTCTTTGTTACGTTTCACATTACAAAATTTGACGAAGCTTTTGTACATGAGACACCCTGCAAGGGCACAGTAGAGAAACTGAAACCTACGTCCCATACCCAACCTATATGACAAACCATCTTCATTGAAGCGTAGAGCGTGATTCAAATTTCAATATCAAATTACAATCATTGAGCACTTTGAAGGTCACTATGCCATCGGTTCGTAAGTCCTAACTTTGGGGCGGGAGCTTTGTACTGAGAAGAACCGGCAACGAAACTCAGCAAGGGCATTTCTTTTCTCCCTTTCTTTTACAGCGTCAATACAAATTGGAAAATGCCCTCCCTATCATAGAAGGACCTTTTCCATTACAAACATAAAAAAAATATTTAATACGATTACAAGGCAACACAACACATACAAAAGAATATCCAATAAAATCGGGTATTGCTTAATTTAAAATAAACTTTAAGATTGAAGAACAAACAATATATTTCGCCTTTATAATTTAAACAGGATTATCATTTAACCCTTTTATCTAATTGTCTCACTCTTCATAAAGCTACCATCAGTAGCCTATAAAAAACTGACTCCTCCGTTAGATGGCACTTTTTAACAGAGCTAATTATGCATGTAAAATCTCAGGTACATGGCAGCAAGTTAAAAATATTTCTCACCTCGTCCAAACCAGGGCCGTCTAAATATGCGGCAATGTTTGACAATGCAGAGTGTACAGGAGTAGGTGGTGCATCCTCAACGTACCTGCAAATCGGAAACCATTTTAATTCTAAGTAAACCGCAACCGTCATGTTTGCGAAATTAAATGTGTGTGTGGTTCACCTAAAACTGAAAAAGTATATACTTTTCATAAGTTTAGAAGCCATCAGAAGCACGTTAAAAATATTTCAAACATGCGTAATATATATAATCACGACTTTTATCCCCGAAGTGTTAGTCAGACACTAGGCAGTGAGGACAGTAAAAGCAGCCCTCTACCATAGTCCCCTTTTCGTCAAATAGCGATATTAATTTCGACCGCAAAAAATGACATGTCTTGACATTAATATATGATCGTGAATTTTGTGTGTCAGGGAGTGAGTATGAAAAATGTGTTACAAATCGACGGCGTTAAACTATATGACATTAGTTATAATAGACAGTAAATAAATAAGAGCAAATAAATAGAGCTGTGGTGGCGGCTCTTTATTAAAAGAATAGTACCTACCCATCTCTACCCCTGGGTGTCGCCTATGGCAACTAACGGACTAAACACTGCACATACATCCTATCACGCTTAGCACATGTACAGTTGTTATTTGGTGCAACGTGGACTGCCTAGTCCATTGACCTAGCAGATATAGACAAGAACGTTTATACAAACCATTTGTTCAAATTTTGGAATGAGAGACCTAAAGTTTGCTGCAGCCGCTGCAGCGCTTAAACATTTACCTAATGTCATCTCGTCTAATCATCAGACAGACATCGCAGCGCCGCAGCGCCAGGAGGCCAATTCTCATTTTTCGAGATGTAGTCTCGAATCGAGTTTTGATTTCGATCTCTATCTCGACCATAAAATCTCGTTATTAACATTTTGTTAATGAATCTCCTATTCTCAGCGCTAATCGGCTTCGAGTTTGATTCGAATTCGAACTTTATCGAGTGGTAATTCCAATTTAGTTATTCTGAACATCTCGAACTCGACATTTCTCAAAGGAGAGCCGCTCAAATTGCTTCGAGTGGTCGGCAGTGGTCGAGACGTAATTTCGACTACGAGAAGCTAATGAAACGTCAAATAGCAGCGAAATTACGGTGGATATGGAGGAGTTAATTTCCAATTTTGTCGTAGAAGTGATTTAAAATATTGAGAGAGCTCGCTCTCTTTTTTTTAAAAGGTGGAAGAAAACTTTCCACTCCATAACTGTATATCGGCTTTCAACATTTGTAGAAGAAGCTGCTTCTGCTGTGGCGTTGGGTATTTTTTGTTGACATTGTGACATTGTGTGTGTCTTGTGAATACTAAAATGATCGTTTCGTCACCAAACAAGCACACAACCACAAACAAAAAACATAAAATTTATCGACGATACGTCACGTTTTAAACAATACAAGTTGTTTAAGGAAATTAAATTTGATCACAACACATTAAATATAATGATTTTAAGATACTTATTAAAAATTTACTTCTTTAATTAAAAAGCAAGTTCAATACATTTAAATACCTTTACAGTAAAAATATTTGAGGTACATAGTTGCAACCGGTTCAAAACCGGATGAAACGTGTCAAACGGAACGCATTCCGAGTTGATTGCATTAAAAAGAATGGCAATATTTATCAAAAAAAAACTCGAAGTCTATTTCGATTAGCGCTGAGAATAGGAGATTCGTGAACAAAATGTCGATTATCGAGATAGAGATCGAAATCAAAACTCGATTCAAGACTACATCTCGAAAAATGAGAATTGCGGCCCAGATCGGTCAAAGACAACGTAGTGTGTATCAAGATGGCGCCCCAATTGGATTGTCAATAACAATAATTGAAAAAATATCTTTTCTATTCTAATAATACGATATAACTACAAATAATGACTTGAATAACAATTAATTTCACTTATTTTTACCGCTCCGCATGCGCCTAAGCCGTGTGTGTGAATGTCGAAGCCACGCTAAAGCAAGGTGCCGAATCGACTCCGCAGATTAATGAAACATAGTGCGTGTTCGGCACGGCCTATCTAGTGTAACGTATAAATCGCTGTCCTAGTCCTACTCATTGCCTAGTCTCTGACTTACCCTTTGGGGACAATAGTCGTGACTGTATTTGTGTAGTAAATTAAAACAAATAGCTTTAAGGTAGGTAACTTACTGCACTCTCATTTCGTCGATATGATTCTTAACGAATTCCAATACAGTGATAACATTATTTTGATGTCCAAGGAGAGCATAATTAAATGAGTTTAGCTTGTCATGAGATCTTACATTTCGCGTAAGTGTCAATTGCAGGTACCTGGAAATATTTTAAAAAATGTTATCGTCATAACTTAACTCAAGCACTTGTGCTATAATTCTTTTTCTCTTCGTAGTTGTAAGCTTCTAACACTTCTTACGGAAATATCATTTGGCATTTAGGTAACAGATACTGTCTGATAAATCTTTGTTGCTTCTAAACACTCAATGCTAAAGCATTTCTCATTCACTACAAATTCGAATAATCGCAATCACTCTATATTTTAATTCGCTGTGTGATGTGCATTAAATCTTTAAATAAGTAGTAGGATCTGCTAAACTTTACTTCTTGGACCTAAAGACACTTACCTGGTCAGCAGTTGTGGATCTTTCGCAGCTCCTAAACCTCTCAACATCTCCAATTGGTCATTAGCAATATTGGACTCATGGAAGCGGTTCAACAGAAACTCGAAGTCCTGCTGATTACCCTCCCTGACACCATTCATATACACGTTCCGACGAATGCGACGGTCTACTCTAGAATGTGGTAAACGTTACAAACAATGTTAAAATACAGAAAATTACAATGATCAGATTTCCGGGGCTTAAAGACTCGTCAAAGTTCTCGCCGCTTCTACTTCTCGATGCTTAAGATGCAAGATTAGCAGCCAGCTAAAGCTGGAGAATAAGCCGGGTCATTGGATTGGTGACCTAATTAAAACATCTCGAGCTTCTCCGTGCTTCAACAGGCACGTAAAGTTGTTAGTTGCGGTTTTCATATAAGATGACAGTCGTTAAAACCAACCAACCCGCCCCGGGCCAGCGTAGTGGGTTAATATGACCCAATCACGCCATTGTCTATGTGGAAAGGTCTGTGCCCTACAGTTTCTTTAAAGGTTTACAGAAAAGTTGTACTACCAATATTTTCTGCTGCACCATCATTGTCAGTAGGAAAAATCAACATAAAAACACTTACACAGTACCGTTTACCCGCATATTGGCGAATTGCCGAACTGATTCCTCGATGCACTGGCTATGCCCAAGGTTGCAGGCAAACTGCAGAACTTCTTGGCGCAATATGCTCTCTGTAGGCGTTTCGCCTGATGACGGCTCGTAGCCTACCTTGCTGAGGACGTGTTCCATCTGGCTCAAGATATTTTCCTAAAACAGGTTGATACAATGGTCTTCACGTGGAAAAACATGTGTTTGTTATTATTTGTCAATGGGCAAGAGCTTGGCATACCCAAACTACGTTAGTAGAATACTAAAGTGAGCTCTGACCTAGAACTAAGAACGAGATCACTCTCGCTCGAAGAATGCGTTTTTTTAGTTAGTATGCTGCCGTGCATCCCGTCGAACTTATTGGAGTTGGGTGGGATGCATGGGGGAGAGCCCCACATAACTCGCCCTAGACCCACGAGTATGTAAACTAACATAATTTTTGCAGTTAAAAAAATTAAACCTTTGTTTGTCTTTCGTTCCCTATTTACTTGAAGATAACTTGCATCCCCAGAAATAGATATTTCTTCTACAGTTTTTTATAGTTTGATACGAGGCAAGTAGTAGTGTTAGTTAGTTAGGTAGCTGTTGGTTGCTTGCTTGCTTTTTAGCTTTCTTATTACTCTCGAATAATATTACACAAGTATAGTCTAACATACTTATAAGTCTATACTTGTAAGTATTTTAAACTTTTCTTATTTGCATATATTTAAATCTGGTTGACTTTAAATGTGTCACCTTCTTACAATTTTAATACAGGTTTTCTTGAGCCTGAGTGATTTTAAGTATATATGTATTTTTTTTTAAATTCCACTTTTGTTCTGCGCTGAGAACGGCAAAGTGAAACGCGGTCGAAAGATGGGATTTTACAATCCTTTCGGCACTATTTTGACACGCAAAGTAAGTAGGTATACTTGCGGCTTCTATTTAGATCTATTTGTGCTTACATCAAACTCCGCATGACTCTCGGGCAGATGCCTCAACCTGTTTCTCAGCCAAGTGAATCCAGATATGGCAGGGTTCCACACGTGGTAGTTGTCTTCCTGGCGGAGGAATCTGAGGATGCTAAAGCCTTGGGTGTGGCTCATTCTCTCCGACCTCATAAGAGCGAACACATCATCGACCACCTAAAGGAAAAAAAATATTCAATGTCGGTTTACGCTAATGCACTTGTTTATTAAAACGCTTTACAAATAAGAAAATAAAAGTTTAAAAAGAAAAGAAACCGCAATGTAAAAATAAGTAATTTCTGGTGTTATGTCATTTTTGACCTAAATATTTTTATAATTTTTAATAATTAAATGAATTAAGTACGACTCACTTGTGCTCTGTTCAAGTGATGGATTGTTTCTCGTTCATTCTGCAAAGCTTCAGCAATCAATGCCCACGTTATATCGTCGTACGTCACTCTGTAATGTGCTGAAGTGCATTTTAAAATGTATTAATAAGTGCTATAGCTACGCTCTTCAATTTTATTATTAGCATTAATGGGCTCCTTATTACAACACATTATATTGGTAAGATACTTTTTTTACAGTATTTTATAAAAAAAGAACTTATTACAATGTAAAATATTATAATAAACTTTACGTAGGTTGCCACCAGCAGCGGAGACAAACCCATGTATGAGAAACCTCCTGACAATACATGCAGCATACATGCCGTGTCAAGGAGTACTGCCTTCTGTATCTGACTCTTGATCGAACTTTTCAGTAAGAGTCTTTCTAGGTGTTGATCGAGCCTCTTAGCTCTTATAATATTGTTCTCCGAAACGACTCTCGGTACAGCAATATTATTAATATTCATCATCATCATCAGCCTATTAACGTCCCACTACTGGGCACAGGCCTCCCACGTGGACAATAGCACGTGGGGATATTGGGCCATAACCCACCACGCTGGCCCAATGCGGGTTGGTGGGTTTTAACGACTGTCATCTTACGACAACAACCGGGACCAACGGCTTAACGTGCCTTCCGCAGCACGGAGGATCTCGAGATGTTTTTAATTTGGTCACCCATCCAGCGACAGTGGCTTAGCAAGCAAGATCGCAAGCCGAATGCGCTAGCCGCTGCGCCATCGAGCTCCACTCTTTTTATTAATCTCTCTCGTTATTATTAATATTAAACTTTAGATTTTATAAAAATACACAGTATTTAATAACCACATGGTGTAGTGCTGGAATTTATAAATACTTACATACATATACATAATCATGACAATTATCCCCCAAGGGTTAGAGATTAGGCAATGAGGACCGCAAAAGCACTCCTCTGCCATAGACCGCAAAAGCATTCCTCTGCCATAGACCGCAAAAGCACTCCTCTGCCATAGACCGCAAAAGCACTCCTCTGCCATAGACCGCAAAAGCACTCCTCTGCCATAGACCGCAAAAGCACTCCTCTGCCATAGACCGCAAAAGCACTCCTCTGCCATAGACCGCAAAAGCACTCCTCTGCCATAGACCGCAAAAGCACTCCTCTGCCATAGACCGCAAAAGCACTCCTCTGCCATAGACCGCAAAAGCACTCCTCTGCCATAGACCGCAAAAGCACTCCTCTGCCATAGTCCGCCTTCCACCAAATAGCGACGACGACCACCTGTCGCGCTGAGCACATGTGCGCTCAGCGTGACAGGTGGTGAGCCCATCGCCGCTCTATGCTGTTGGATGTATGTGCAGTCTTTAGTCCGTTAGTCGCTTTTTACGACACCCGAAGAAAGAGAGCGGTGGTAGTATTCTTTCACCGCTACGCGACACGGTTGCCGTTACACGGTTATATGAGATTCATACATACATATAATCACAACTATTGTCCCCGAAAGGTTAGTCAGGGACAAGGTAATGAGGACCGCAAAAGCAGTCCTCTGCCATAGTACACTTTTCACCAAATAGCGATTGCACATGTGCTCAGCGTGACAGGTGGTGAGCCCATCGCCGTTCTATGTTGTTGGATGTATGTGCAGTCTTTAGTCCGTTAGTCGCCTTCTACGACACCCAAAGGAAAAGAGGGGCTGGTAGTATTCTTTCACCGCTACCCGACACGGTTGTTATACCTGAGATATAGATTTAAATTTATACTTGTTTATATATGTTACGGCGAAAGGCGTTCGCAGTAACAGCGGCGAAATAAGGGTTAGGCAGGAGGTATAAGGGAATAAAGTACTTACAGGGATGATGAGTCACAGGAACCGGGGGGGCGAGCTGACCACGGGCGGCGAGGTAGGTTGGTTTCCTGGCGCACAGTCACTACACTACACAATAGGCATTTAGGCGGTCTCTTCACATTAGGTTCAGGAGTCACTATAATAAGGGCAGATACCAGCGCGCGTATTTACCAGACAGGCGGACGCGGTCGTCAACAACCGCTGAGTCAACCGCCATACAGATGGCGGTATGGTTTGAATGGCCGTCCCGGCTTTGGCGGGAACATCCTCCGGGGGCCAGGGGGGGCTCATCCACTGGGAGCCTGGCGATCCGGAATACAGGCCTCCGAAGATGTCCATTCGCGGTGTCCAGGTCTACCACCCGCACGACGCCATCCTTCCCAGGCAGGGTGCGAGCAATGCGCCCCAGTCTCCATTGGAGGGCAGGCAGGTTGTCCTCCTTGATGAGGACGAGCTCGCCAACTCGGGGAGGGGAGGATGGGGACAACCATTTGGAGCGGGTTTGGAGGGTATGAAGGTAGGACTGGGTCCACAGCGTCCAGAAGCGCTGGGAAAGGGCCTGTACCATCTGGAATCGCCTACGTGTGGAGATCGGCCTATCTTCCACGGATAGTTCGGGAAGGGCCGTTAGTGGGCGGCCTATGAGGAAATGTCCGGCTGTAAGCGGCTCAAAGTCTGAGGGATCAGACGAAAGTGGGCAGAGAGGTCTTGAGTTGAGGACCGCTTCAATTCGAGCTAAAAGTGTGGAGAATTCCTCGAATGTGAGGTGTTGTTCGCCAATTACGCGATATAAAAGTTGCTTTGTTGATTTTACGTTGATCTCATGTAACGCACCGAACCATGGTCCCTTAGGGACGTTCAACAACCAAGTAATGTGCTGACCAGCGAGCTTGTGCGCAATCGTGTCATTGTTTAAGGCAAGAAAGTTTTGTACTTCGATGAGCTGATTTTTAGCGCCTACATAATTTGTACCGCAGTCCGAGCGGATGAGAACCGGGGCACCGCGGCGTGCTATAAAACGCTGTAATGCCGCGAGGAACGCTTCCGTGCTGAGGTCCGAGACCGGTTCCAAATGAACCGCCTTAGTCGAGAGGCACACGAATATACAAAAGTACGCTTTTAAGAGTTTAACATTACGTAGGGTACTAGATTTAACGAGGAATGGGCCGGCAAAATCGGTCGTGACTTGACTAAATACTGGCTGGGGCGTAACTCTATCGGCTGGCAGGTCGGCCATGAAGGGCGCTTGCGGCTGGGCCCGGCATCGAAAGCATCTAATGCATTTAAAGACTCGGTGTATAATAATACGGCGCGCGGACAATATCCAAAATTGTTGGCGTAGGATTGCGTGTAAGGTGTCAGCGCCAGGGTGGCAGTGTATTTTGTGGTAGTGGTCAATGATCAGGTCTACAAGTGGGCTAGAGCTGGGAAGTATGAGCGGATGCTGCGCGTCATATCGGATAGACGCATGGGACAGTCGTCCACCAACTCTAAGGAGCTCATCTTTAATGAGAGGTGACAGCCGCTGGAGTCTGACGGAGCAGATTTTGCCAGTTTGAAGGCGGTGGATGTCCTCTGCAAATTCATTGTACTGAACACTGCGCACCCAGTAAAGTAGGGCCTCTCTTCGTTCACTGACGTACAAGGGGCCTGAGCGTCGCGAATCTGGGTGGTGTCTGCAGTTGTGCAGAAAGCGTTTTAGACAAGCTGTCACTCCGACGAGCTTGTCTAGTGAACTGAACCGAGTGAGCAGGTCAAAGTCAAGACCGGGCACTGTGACCAGTGACGGGACGTGTTTGGGCTTAAGGCCGGGCAGGGCGTGATGGCCCAGAGCTAAGGGCATCGCAGGCCAAGACTCAGAAGGCTGTCCAAGCCACGTGGGAGACCACCATAGGTGTGGAGCGTGCTGGGCCGAGCGGCATGCCCCCGCGCGTACTATCCGACACGATCGCTCGCTAATCCCTAGTTTTAGTGAACAAGACTCACCAGAGTGCCATGTAGGATGTCGCACAGCAGCCTCAGTTGTCACTACGACAGCTACCTCCCATCCGACTCATCCCTAGAAACAGATGCACTCAACCGGCATTGCAGGAATGGTCGCGTTTCAGCTCAGGCGGAAGGCCCATCTCGTCGGAAGAGCAACCTCCACAACGCTATGGCAGCGGATATGGATAACTCATGGGATCGACCTGCACACATCGAAGGCAGATACAAGAAATACTCAACGACATCATCCATCTACTCCAAGAAGGCCTTATCACAACAAAGCGAACACATCGAAAGATCCTGGTGGTACGCCTGTTGCGCGAAGTGTCATCAAGAAGAATCCGGAATTCCCTCGTGGGAACCACGTAACTGGCAGAAGATATGCCCCTACCCCCTATGCCCGTCGTACCGTCAGTTCGCGCAGACTTTATCGGTGTTTATCATTGGTATAATGACATGGATGATAGTATGGATTATCATGGGCGAAACCGTGGCGCCGGGTGGGCAACTGTTCACCTTGGCCGCTCTGACCATCGCAGCACACTTTGGCGGGTGGATTATGATGAAGGTCACGACGCTGCCACAGCTGATTGGCATATTAATAGTCGGGCTGATACTCAAGAATGTCGGCTTCGTTAATTTCGACGAACATTACATGAAAGTCTGCTCTTATATCAGAAAAATTGCTTTAACGATCATTTTAACGCGGGCCGGCCTGGACCTGGACCCACAAGCCATGAGAAAGTTGTTCCTGACCGTGATGAAGCTAGCCCTTATTCCTTGGACTTTCGAGTGCTGTCTATCCGCTGTTTTAGCACATTTTTTCCTGGATCTGCCTTGGGATTGGGCGTTCCTCCTGGGCTCGATAGTGGCGGCGGTGTCGCCGGCCGTGATCGTGCCGTGCCTGTTCCGGCTGCGCGGCAAGGGCTACGGCGTGTCTAAGGGCATCCCGACCCTCGTGCTGGCCGTGTCGGGTATAGACGACGCCGCCAGTGTCACCGTGTTCGGAATAGTCTCTTCCATCATGTTTTCTACCGCCTCGCTCACCATGAACATCATTCAGGGTCCTCTGAGTATCATCACGGGCATAGCGGTGGGCGTCCTCTGCGGGTACTTGCTGAAGGTGGTGCCGGAGCGTAACGACGCGTTCCTGGTGCCATTGAGGGTGATGCTGCTGCTGAGCGGGGGACTGTTCTTCGTGCTTGGCGCAGAGGAGATTGGTTGGGGTGGGGCTGGACCACTCGCTGTAATTGCATTCGCGTTCGTGGCCTGCAAGAACTGGTCCGACCTGGGCTGGGAGCTGGAAGACAACCCCGTGGCGACGGCCTTCGAGATCTTCTAGATGTTCTTCGAGCCGATGCTGTTCTCCGTCACTGGAGCACAAGTTGTTATCGCTGAGTTGCCAATACAGTTAGTGTTAGTGGGCAGTGGGATTCTGGTGGCGTGTGCGGTGCTGAGGACTCTGCTGACGAGCGCGTGCGCGGTACGCAGCAACCTCAACGCGAGGGAGAAGATATTCGTTGGCCTCGCTTGGATGGCCAAAGCTACCGTACAGGCTGCCTTAGGCCCCGTGTCTATCGACGAAGTGGGCAAGATGAGCGGCCTGGACCCGGCCACGTTGGAGCTGTCCACCGTCTGCATCATGTCCATCGTCATCACCGCGCCCATCGGTGCCATCGTCATCACGCTCACTGGCCCGAGGCTGCTTTCTAAGACCACCAAACCGCCTGTGCTTGAAGGTTGGCGCCGCTCCCACCGGCCGTCCATTCGCGACATCTCCATCATCGACGAGGAGGAGACCGCCGAGCGTGACGCGGAGGCCAGCGACCAGTCGCCGCCTGCGTCGCCCGTCGCGCCCGCTGCCTTCAGCACGCCTGCGCCCCTCACCGTCCAACCCATCCGGCTCGAAGGACCAGAATGTTACGGCGAAAGGCGTTCGCAGTAACAGCGGCGAAATAAGGGTTAGGCAGGAGGTATAAGGGAATAAAGTACTTACAGGGATGATGAGTCACAAAAACCGGGGGGCCGAGCTGACCACGGGCGGCGAGGTAGGTTGGTTTCCTGGCGCACAGTCACTACACTACACAATAGGCATTTAGGCGGTCTCTTCACATTAGGTTCAGGAGTCACTATAATAAGGGCAGATACCAGCGCGCGTATTTTGTGGGCGTCTCGCGTTAGCTAGCAGACACACGAGTCGCGCGCTCGGCTCACGAAGCTAGCGGCGGCGGGTCGCGCAGCGGTGGCGCCGCGGCAGACAGGCGGACGCGGTCGTCAACAACCGCTGAGTCAACCGCCATACAGATGGCGGTATGGTTTGAATGGCCGTCCCGGCTTTGGCGGGAACAATATAAATACACTATTTTTGCGTGCAATAACTCATTATTATTATTTAAAAAGAATATCAAGTTTCTCCAAGATAACAGTGTACTAACCCTGTTGCTGGTGGTTGAAAATAACCCATTCCTCGCCGCCCTCTTTTTCTAAGACCATACGTTCGCCATTCATCATATCGGAAGGTTTAAGCTGCTCAAAATCAATGTTTGACTTAGTTGAATAGGTGATAGGGATTGGATATATTTGGCCAGTCGGTTCCGCGGATGCACTTATAAAAAATCGTTCCTGTGTAAAAATAACAGCAATGTAATTTACCAATCAAAAATTACTTTTTAGGCATTCATTTTGAGCCTACTAGAAGTGTTCAGAAAATAGTTATCGAATTTATTAAACCACCAGTTTGTGATGATAATCAAACTGTAAGCTTAAGGCCAACGTTGTGAGCTATATGTCATATGATATGTCTAAAGTCCATCTAGGACGGCCTTTGCCCAGCAGTGGGAACGTTTATAGACTGGCAGCTCCACTTACTTGACGTAGGAACATTTCACCGGTAGAATGGTCAACTTCAACGATCAGAATTGGATATCCGGGTTGATTCACCCAAATGTCATAATACTGGGTGAAGTTAAAATGCAAGTAATTGTCGAAGGAACCATCTTCAACGGCAGCGTCATTCAATGCTTCGAATAAGTCGTATTGGTCAGTTGCTTCATAAATACTGGAACAAGTAATGTAATCGTTACGATGAGGATAAATAATGGTCTTCATAAATCTTCAAATTGCATTTACATGTATTTCATGAGTTCCAATGTAATTGGGACAGGACTGGAACTATTTTTCCAAACTTGCTGTAAATGTATTTTCTCAGACACTGCCCGCTTGTACAGGAATATCTCATTCAACCACAGGTAATTTGCTTATAGAGTTTATTATTTTCTTTCTGTGTTTTTGTATAAATACTTAAAAGTGTTAAGCTTTCACTAACTTGTTTCTTAAGAAGTACTGGCAAGACTTCCTAAAAGTAGGCAATGACATCATGTTAGATGTCATCCTCAAGAATGCAGCTGCTTTTGAATAACTGATTGTACCAAAATGGCCGGTGACCTGAGCGGGCGTATTGACGTCGTGATTCAAAGGCACTGTCCCAGTACCGGAATCGAAAGATAAGGAAGTTTGTAGGTAACGCGAATTAAAATGCTCGTGCAACTCGTATTCTGGGAACACCTGAAATGGAAAATATGATTTGTGTTCCCAATTTTTTCAATTTATCTTTAGGGTAACAAAACACAGAATTACGATATTAAATCTTAAATAGTGACAAGTAGTAACTCCGCAAAAATGTGCTCACAATATATTTTACAACAAAATATATTATATACTAACTAAATAATTTTTTTGTGTGCTAATATGGCCAAATTTTTCAAAATTTTTTGTGCAAATATCAAGTAAGTATATACTATTTGATAGAAAGACCATAGTTTAAATTGAATTTTACTCTAGTATTCATCAAATTAATATTTTTTTAGGAGTTACCTCATGAGTACCCATGTAACCGAAGTAGCTAGCATAGCCCTCATTGATCCAGGTGTTACTCCACCAATAGCACGTGATCAAGTTGCCGAACCACTTGTGAGCGAGCTCGTGGGAGACAAGAGTCGCGGCATAATGCTCCACGGACATGATAGTTTCTGTCGGATCTAGGATCATGTACAATTCTCTGGAAACGCAATTTATTTGTAAGATGATCATTTTTGTAATAAAAAAGTCCGACAACTTGGTAGACGTAGACTTTTTTTTCATAGATACGATATGAAACATTTTTATCTTTCTAAATCCAAACTATTTGTTGCATGGCAAATCAACGTCCTTATAAGAGTACATTTTACCATAAGTGGTGTTCCAAACTACATAAAAAATGTTAGAAGCATTGATATGTTTCTGCATTTAAAATGAAGTTAAGATCGATTCTATCTTATTGTTACCATCAGGTGATATGAATGTCGTCCCATTATAGATTATAAAATTAAAAAATACTTCGCAGTGCTAATTTGACAGCATGTTATTAACAAACGCCTCACCTGTAACTGACCATTCCCCAATTCTCTGTTCCAGCAGAAGCCCAATCAGGCGACGATATATGGTCATTATTGAGGAATGGATGTAAACTTGAGTACGGTATTTCAAAATATTCATCAAAAAACTTTGTCATCCCAACAGTCAGTTTCAATGCCTGAACTCCCAGGCCAACGGTGTTAGATCTACCAATGATTCTGATGGGGGGTTCGAAGCTCGCATCTTCAGCGATTACTGCAAAGCTTTCACTGACCAAAAATGTTACGAGATACGACGACATCACGGGGCTAGGGTAGAAATGGTCTACTGTACGATTTCCAATGCTTCTGGAATAATAATTTTGTCACATTAGTACATATTTATTCAGACGCCTAAAACTGCTTTCATTTCATAACGGTGACATTACGGTGACAATTAATTTTGTTTTCATGATAAATCAGTTTAAAAAAACATTCAACTCAATGTGGTTTCTGATGATTCCAATGTTGAAAAGGAATGGAAATGAAAAGCATCCTGTACCGATCTTAAATACATTGGCACAATGGCAGCGGATGAACGGATTGTTTATAGGACGGTATAACTAAAAATGGAGTCTGGCTAAACGGCATAAATAAATGAGAAGAGCAAGCATTGCTAACTGAATGCTAAATGCATTGCGACCAGTAAAGGCCACGGAAGGATTGTGTAAGGTTAGATCTGATTAAAAAGAGATGCTTTGACGACTAAACGTTCGGAATGGAAGAAGTATAAAAATACGGCGCTGCTCTACAAACATTTATAACTTGTGGATTGACTTGTACATCTAACGATTGACGACCTCCGTGGTCGAGTGGTTATTTAGAAAAAAACTGTTTTTCTAAATTGCTGATGAGTTTACAGCGTAGAATTAGAATGACTTAATGAAGAGTTCCTGACGTACTTCCAAAGCGCAGGATCTGTTTACAAATCAAATTATGATGACCAACTTACTCCTCGGTCCTATTGATAGCTGTGTTAGAATAACTGCTTAAATATGTCGTTGGCTTAGACAAATGCAGTGTGAACACAGCCTTAAATAAGGGTTCATCCCAACATGGGAACGCCTGGCGAGCATTGTAGGGCTGGAAATGAGTTGTAGCATAGATCCTGTAACCAATCAAAAATTAATACAGTTATAAAAAATAAAGGAATTAGAAACCTTTAAGTAATATTATAACCATCATCTTATAAAAATCCACTGCTGGATCTTTACGGTGACATAAAGAGGTTGAGATCACCAAGTCAAATGCAGGTTGTTAGGTTTTATCTTAGTGATGTACTCGGCGAAACTCGAGATATTTTAATTTGGTCACTATTCCGCTGGACTACAATCTGCATTCGGACGACTGATCTTTCAATTCGTACTACCAAGATACTGGTTGTTACATTCGTTTTGATCGAGTTAGGTGTAACATAATGTATGGAACAGATTTTTTTTTAAATTCGTAGTAAAAGTTGTGCAGAATGATGAGCAGAGAGTAAAGTGATTGTACTAATAAAAATTTAGAGTCCATAATTGTTCGGGCTGCCCCGATGATAGAGATAAATGATAAGTTTTTGTTATGTTAAAACTGGTTTATTTGGAAACAAAGTAATTACTTAGAATAAATGGTAAAAATGGTAATGAGTACGCGCGGCGTTCTTGATGGCTAAATGCGAACTGGTTGATGCAATAATAATTTAATGAAATAGTGCAAATGAGGTCAAATCGAAAACTGATGATATGGGAAAACTGCACTGTACGTAGCTAGCTCGTACATATTCCCGGGGGAGAGATTAGGGTTTTGTTTGGTGATGGTAATACTACGAATGAGTGAGGTATGATATTGTACAAGGTGATTAAACAATGTTTCACTAAAAACTAATGAAAGGGAATGGTCTTATTAGTTAGGAATAGTGCTGGATGTCTTAAAATAATGCTTAACCTATACATTTGAGTTCGAAATATGAAACACTGATTTAAGCACAGGCGATGTGCCTACATTAAGTTTTGGTAATCGCGCACTTTGCTTAGAAAGCTCATTTATTTCACTCACACTTACACTGCACTGATTGCCCATAACACTATCCCTACACTGAGCACTTATGCTGGATCGTGGAGCTGGCGCCGGTGGCGGCCTAGGCCATTCCGAGGCCTCTGCTCCCGCCGCGCCCGCCGCCGCCGCCGAGATCACAGCCGCCGCCGACCGCCGGCAGCGCCGCCGGCACGCAAACACCGCCACACCGACTATGATCACCGCAAACATCACGTATATGGCCGCGTAGTGGTGTATGTCATGGTACGACACGGATTCGGCAAGTGGCTCGATACTCTTCATGGTTTCTATTTGTTGTTTTAGGTTTTGTAGCTGGATGCTATTGCTTAAGTTGTCAGAGTCATTGGTAAGAATAGATAGGTCGGGTAGGGAGATGTTTATTATTTGATTGATCGGTGAAATCTCCAATGCTGGTAATTCTGAATTTAGGTTCAACTTATTTATCGATTGTCTATGTGAGTAGGCGACGAAATCAGCTGTTTTGATAACGCACTCTTGATCTACATTAAGGAGACCAGCTCGGGTCAATTGCACGCCGGTAACATGATCTCTACAAAGAAGTTTCAACTGACACCGGTCGCAGCAAAAATAAAAATATGTGTTCAATTTATTTAATTCCAACCAATCGTTTTTGCAAATACTGAACAGCGTATTGCATTTATTTGAATTTGGTAGCCTCTGACATAAATTTTGGTCATCTTTAAACCCGTAAATAGGGTTTTTGAGTCGGCACAGAGACGTTTTGCTGTCTTTTATTAGGCATGAATTTAAATTCTTCTCCGTTAGTGGTATAAATGCATCTTTCCTTAAATTGATTGCCAGATATTCTGATATGGGCACTACAGTTATTTGTTTACTGTGGTCCGTTACGTAAGGTACCGGAATAAGCTTTAATATCTCAAACATGTCTCTGCTGATTAACCCTAGAGTGGGCGCGCTATGAGCATTTTGCCGCCCGCTCTAAAAAAACGTTAATAATTCGTAAAACAATTTTCCGCTAGGCTTGCGCTTTTTAGTAGCTGCCCATACTTTCGTTCGCATCGCGTGCCGAAAGGCTGGACGTCATCAGTGCGCGGGTGACCGCTTGAGGAGAAGATTGTTACAGTCAGGTGTCGCAAGGCGGCAAAATGCTCACCGCGCGCCCACTCACGTAAGTAAAAATTGTGTCATGTATTTTTTGCAAAGTTGAAATGTAGACTATATTATAAAGTGCATTAATTGTGAAAACTAAAAAACCACTTTTAATTTCAGGATTTAAAAGTATCAAGTGATAATAACAAAAATAAATAACAAAATGGACGCTCAAATTGTGTCTTGGCTAGAGGAAACGTCTGATTTTGAAGATGCTAGATCACAGTTTGTAGGCGGGAATATGTCAGAAAGTGATCGATCTAGTGATGATAGTGAGCATATCACGGACATAGAACAGTCAGCAAACAACGACGAGTCCAGGCCTGCGGCAAAGCCTGAAATTATAACATTTTGTAATGGAACCAAAGGTGGTGTTGACGTGGTAGACCAAATGAAGGAAGAGTATTCTGTTTGAAGAATGACTCGCAGATGGCCAATGCGGTTGTTTTTTTCAATGATGAATATTGCCGGTATAAACAGTCAAATTATTTACAAAGCCAATACTGAACACTTGATGCTACGCCGACAGTATTTGAAAGAAATTGCCATGGTCCTAGTCAAGAAATATATGACAACAAGGTCTTCTATAGACACATTAAATATTCCTTTGAGGAACCAAATTGCTCGCTTGTTTTAGTAAAACAAGCATCATTTTCAAAGAAGGAGGGCAAATGCAGTATCTTTCGTGCGCGTATTTTTCTTTGTTGGACATATTTGTCCAACAAACAAGAATACGCGAACGAAAAAAGGGTGTTGCAGATGCTCAAAGTTACTGTGCAATGAACGTTGCACATACCTTTGTGAAGACTATTTGGATAAAACATATCATGTAGATTTAGAAAACATATAGTTTTGTTATTTTTTCTAATTTTTTTCAGTATTATAGTGTATTATATAAGATAAGTTAAAAAAGTCAATTAATATATTACGTTTTAAAAAATCTCTTGTAAACCAAAGTTCTTAAAACAGAGTGTAATAAATATGTTGATTTATTATTACCTATTTGTGTAGTACTTAAATCCTGAGAAAATAAATTAATTCAATTGCTGTATTCCTACTTAAAATTATCAAAGAAAAGGGGCGGCAAAATGCTCCCCACGCGCCCACTGACGTTTCGCGTAAAGACGCGCCCACTCTAGGGTTAATGGTATTTTAATCTCAAAAATCAGGTAATTATCTGCCATACGTGCTTTAACTTCTAACAGATTATAAATCTCATAAAATTCATAATTGTCAACTGGTAATGACAAGTCTTTTGGAAGTTGTGTTGCTATCGTGTTAAGCTCTTCTTTCAGCTGACTGGGTGTTAATAAATGGAAGTTAAATTTTCCATTGTAAACATTGGTAATGGTGTCCAATAATGTTTGTTGAATGTTTCTAAGGTTGGATATGATATTATTCGCCATCATAGCTAGAAATTCGCTAATAAGAGACACATTCTGTAATTCTCTTTTGAATTTTTCTAAGCCATTTTCTAATAAATTTAATTTCTTGTTTACAATTTTGTGGTGCTTGTCGATGATGTCTTCTGTACGTTTCAAAAGGTTAAGCTCAGACTCCACAACAGAGGTTTGATTTTTCCATAATAATGCAAGATGTTTCTGATTATCTTTTAACAAATTTATGTCTTGTTTGTATTTCTCAGCAAATCGCGCGTCGAGTACTCCAAACAGACTATTAGCGACGTAACCGACACCGTCGATTAATCCGCGCCGGCGCCGGCGCGTGCCAGAGGGTGTCACATTAATTAATAAAATATTATTATAATGCTGCAGTTCCGTGAACTCGTGGTGTAGCTGCAACATGATGCCGTCGCAATGTGATCGCTCCTTGATATTGACGCATAAATAGTCTAAGTACTGAACATACTTTGTTAGAGCCTTATTACCTTGAGCATAAGGCGATGTATCTTGGTAGACTACGAGGCGCCACTCGTCTCGGATCAAATGCATGTTTGTTATGTTATCAAAGTATATGCTATTGTTTTGAAGGGAAGTAATATTGTAAACGCCTTGTGTAGTTGAAATGATGGTCATAAAAAATAATAAAAATGTCATTGCCATTGATGTAAATGAATATTGTTTTGGTTTTCTTGATATGGTGAAATTGCATGATTTGGTTTCTTTGTCTTTTTCTGCGGGTAGAGGGGGCTCTTTGGTCTCGGGCTCTTGGTTACCCGCCACAGGCAGAACTGAGATTTTGACGACCGGGCGTTTGATGACTCCTGTTTTAGTTTTTAACGTGACCACCCTTACGTATCCGTCGCTTCCCGGGTGCAATGCTATAATGCGGCCTAGAGCCCACTTCCCGGGAGGCAGATTTTCGTCCCTTATTGTAACAATGTCGTTGATTTTGACATTTCTTTGCGGCTTTCTCCATTTGCTTCTCGCTGCTAACTGGGTCAAATACTCATTTCGCCATCGGTCCCAAAGGTCTCTTAATATGCTTTGTGTTAAGCTCCATTTAGTCCTCAAGTCTGTCTCAGTGTCGTAGATGTTTAACACCGGGTCGCTTGATAGAAAATGGGCAGGTGTTAGCACATCCAAATCTTGAGGATCTTCGGTTAGTGGGCACAGTGGTCTTGAATTTAGGCAGCCTTCCAACTGTGAGAGAAGGGTGCTGTACTCTTCGAAGGTGAGCTTTTGTTACCCGATCACCCTTCGGAGATGGTGTTTCAGGCTTTTGACGGCGGCCTCCCACAGACCACCGGCTGATGGCCATGCTGGAGCGTTAAAGTGCCACTCTATACCCATGCTGGTGACTTCTACCATAAAATCTTCACTAAATATGGTTTGTAGGTGCTCATACTCTTTGAGTAGTACCTTGTTGGTACATTGTTGGTCTGGATTATGTTTTTTACAGATAACACATTGTCGTAACTGCTTTTTGATGGCCCTGATACCACCAATCAGCCAATATTTTTGGCGCATGAATGCTGTAGTCAAACGTGGCCCACCATGGTAAGTGAGTTTATGTGCTTCATCGATGAGGAGCTCGGCTAGGCGGGTGCCGTCTGGGATGATAATAGGATGCCTTGTGTCAAACTCGACATAGGCATGTTGCAACCTTCCATTAAGCCTTAACATTCCGCTTTCATCTAATGTTGGATTGAGATTGTACAATTTGCTACTTTTGCTTATGTTTTTGTTTTGCTTCAATTGATTTATTTCTTCGCTAAACTCGTCTGCTTGAACTTGCTTTATAATAATAAATTTTGCTTCTTTTAGCTCTTTTAAAAATAAAAACTTAGATTTAGTTTCCCTGTGTATAAATCTTCGCATCCAACTTATTATATTTACAACCGTTGTAAGAGAGCTATGTTTCATTAAAAGTGTTTTTATTATATTGTTATTATTTAGTATCGCTGTATTAACTAATTTTCGTGTTTCTTGGTCTGTTGAATACTTTTGATCAAATTCACCCTTCATTGGTTGATAAGTTGGTAGCCATTGGGGGCCATTCCACCAAAGGGTGTGTTCTTTTAGCTGGGGAGCTGCTAGACCTCGACTTGCACAGTCCGCTGGGTTTTCACTGGATTTAACGTAGCGCCAACAGTTATCCGGCATTGTTGCAGTAATTTGTTTTACCCTATTGGCTACGAATGGTTTCCATCTCTCAGTATCACCATGAAGCCAGCCTAACACAGCCATAGAGTCGCTCCAACCAAAAATCTGAATATTATAATTGTTTAAACATGATATTATCTTATGCATTAATTTTGATAATAATAGCGCTCCACTTAATTCTAAGCGAGGTATAGATATATTTTTGTTTAAAGGCACCAACTTTGTTTTACCTGCTATCATAATAACCGAAGATTTTTTCTTACAGTACACTACACATGCGTACGCCTGGTTGCTTGCATCACAGAAGCCGTGCAGCTCAAAGCTGTCGTTTTCCTCAGTTTTCAGCCATCTTGGTATTCTGTAGTCTCTGATCATATCCACGTCGCTTCTGATTCTGTTCCATTCTCTAGCTATTTGGTCCGGTACGGGTTCGTCCCATTTTATGTTCGCTTTCCATGTATTTTGAAAAAGGAATTTTAATTTAGTTGTTAGTGGTGCCAGCCAACCCAAAGGATCAAATAGCTTAGAAATTTCTGAAAGTAGAATTCTTTTTGTACATTTCTTGGATGCCGAATCTATTTTAGATTGAAATGTGAAACAATCCTGGACTGGGTTCCATCCTAGACCTAAGGTTTTGGTGGATTCCTGTTGTTTAAAATCAAAGTCTGTTTGTGTGTCTCGGTCTTGCTCTAATAACTCTGGTAAATTTGATTTCCACTTTCTTAGGTTAAACCCGCCAGATAGAAGCAGCTGGATCATATCTGCTTTTATCTTCTTAGCTGTCTCTGCCTGGTGGGCCCCGTGAATGAGGTCATCCATGTAGAAGGAGTCCTGAAGAATATCTGGTGCTGATCTCTTGGTGGAGCTGAAGTGTTGATAGTTCATCTTTTCATCCGTAGCGAGTTGTTTAAGCGTCATCATAGCGAGGAAGGGAGCTGCCTTTGTCCCGTATGAGACGGTTGCTAACTGGTAAAATTTTAATTGTTCTGATCTGTTATCACGCCACACTATCTTCTGTAATGCTTGATCTTCTTTGTTTAGCCAGATTTTTCGGAACATCTTCTCGATGTCCGCCGTAAAGCCAAATTGAAACTGTCTCCACTTTATGATGAGACACTGGAGATCTTGTTGAAGGTTTGGACCCCTACACATGACGTCATTTAAACTGTTTCCACTAGTTGTTTTTGCAGAAGCATTAAATACAACTCGTAATTTAGTTGTGGTCGATTCCTTTCTTATGACGCAATGGTGCGGCAAATAGCATTCTGGTGTCGAATTCACGTGTCCGGCCGCTGCCGGTATCATATGACCGAGCGCTAAATACTCGTTAATAAATAATTTATATTCATTTGCTGTGTTTGATTGTTTTATAAGTGATTGTTCTAATCTATAATACTGAGCGATGGCCTTTTGTTTTGATTGACCTAACTGTAATTGATAGTCGGGCTTAAGCGGGAGTCGAACCTCATACTTTCCGTCTTCACGTCTTTTGGTTGTTTCTTGGTAGTAGTCAATGCATCTCTGGTCTTCTGTTGATAATGGTGATGGTTCTAAAACCTCTTCGATCTCCCAAAACCGTTTTATCTCCTCGAGATCATGCAACACAACATTGCATTGAATTGTTCTGGTGATGTTGCCGCTTAAAATCCAGCCTAACTGTGTTTGTTGAGCGGTTGTCCAAGTTGAACCAGATTTGTTTAAGCCGTCGAGTAAAATGAGAGAATACACATCTGCTCCTAAAAGGACATCCACCTTGCGACTATGGTAAAACAGTGGGTCGGCTAACTTCATGTTGTGTAGATACGGCCAGTCTGGTTTTATAAATGAAGTACTTGGTAAGTTTTTAACGAGATTGTTCATAACTAACGCTTTCGTTTCGAACGTAAAGTCGTTAACCAAGGATGAGCATCTGATGGTCATCGAACCCTTGATGTCATTGTCTTTGTCACCTACGCCTGAGATGACCCCTCTGCACCTTTGTCTTGGTAATCGCAACATCTGAGCTGCATGTTCAGTGATCAGAGAGGCCTGTGAACCTTGATCTAATAGGGCTCGCATTTGATAAAATAAACCATCAGCTCCCTTTATCTTTATAAGAGCCGTAGGTAACAAGACTTCAATTGGGTCGCTGGAAAGATGCACGTGTGAACTACTTTTCATGAATTTTCCTTCGCTTGCACTCGTGCTGACCTGAGCCCGCGCCCGCGCCCCTTCGCCCGCTTCCGCTGTCGCTTGGTTTGGTTGCGCAAACGCGTCATGTAGCAAGCTATTATGACTTTTGTTACAAATTCTACAACGATTTTCTGATACGCATTCATTTTGATGGCTATTTAGACAATTTGGGCACAACTTTAGCTTGGTGACCAGGTTGTGCTTGTGGTGTGGCGACATATCTAAAAATTTTTGGCAATAGTAAATACCATGATCGTTGGTATTACATAATTGGCATTTATATTTAATGGCGACTTGGTTCTTGTTGTAAGATGGTCTGGTTATCATTTTTGTACTTGACGAAAATGTATTTTTATGAAAATTAAACTTCTCTTGACTATTATGCAGGTTATTATGATGTTGATGTTTGATGTGTTGGCCTTGATGTTTTTGTGTAGATAATTCATCATGTTTTCTACGCGATGCTTCTAGTGTGGTAAATTTCGTTTCCAAAAATGATAAAAATTCTTTTAAGTTTGGTAATTCTCTTGGTTGCTTAAGAGACGCGACGTAGTCCATGTGTGACTCCGTGTCTAATTTCTGCGACAGAATGTGCACAATTAGAGGGTCCCAATTGCTTATATCCACCCCTAAATTCTTAATGGCATTTAGACATTCCAATGTCGAATCATGTATGCGTTTGATATGGTTGATTGATTGTTGTTGCATTATCGGAATATTTAATAATACGTTGATATGAGATGAAAATATAAGTTTATTGTTGTTAAACCTCTGCTTTAAAATTTCCCAGCAAACGTCATAGTTGTCTGAGCTTACCTTTAGATGCTGGATTAATCTCTCTGCCTCCCCTCTGACCTTGGATTTGAGATACTGCATTTTTTGTGCTTTTGACATGGAATGATTATTCTGAATAGTCTCAGTAAAAAGGTCTTTAAAGGAGATCCAATTGATGTAATTTCCACTAAATATAGGTATTTCCATCTGTGGAGTGCTTTTTTCTATGTGAGCCATTGATGAGATTTTCTTATTTATGGTCTTTTTGATGTTGAGATATTCTTTTTCATACTGAGTGAACACGTCTTCATATTCTTTGTGGGAGCCGTCGAGCTCGCTATCTAACTCCCAGTGTAAAGCGTCGACGACCGCCCAGCGCATCTGAACTGCGCGTAGTATGTCATCAAACTCCCACTTCTCTGATACAGTATCCAATCCAATGTTGCTAATAGTACGTTGGAAAGCTTTAAGATTGCTTTGTTGTTTTCTTAGCATTTCTTCCGTTTTGCTGGCGGTACCTCGGGATGCAGGTGTTGGTTGCTGTTCGCTGGATTTGCCAACCAAAGTCGGAGGCTTCAATATTGGAGTTCTTGGTTTCTCCACTGACATTGTATGATAATTTTGAATATGCGATCGGATTGTGTTGTACCTATCCCTGACCCTATCATATTCATTATTTATAAAGTAACTATGTGACTCTATATCGCACTCTGACAACTTACCGTGATTGCCGGTAAACTCGTGCCAATAACTATCTAGAATGTCGACGCGACGTTGAAGATATTCTGGTGTCTTCCTCTCAGCGCCGTCCTTCTTGAAGTTAGTAAGGATTTGCTCGATAGCATTGGCGATTTGTTGCTGGTTCGCGTATATGTCCTCTACGTTAGACATGATTTGTATGTAAAATTAACTGGGTAGATCTTACTTGAAAGATTCTGCTTGTTGTTGGTTGCTGAGTGCAAACTCACACGCAAGCGATGCTGGAACCTGGTTAGTCGAGAGTCTTGCTGCTCCTTGACTATAAGTGCCTTCTTGATAGCACAGGATGCCCCGTGAGACAATTGACGTACTGTTCACAGTGGCGTATAGAAAGTCCGAATGGTTGCTGGTCGGGACCACGTCACGCTACAGTTCACTAAACCCGACACGATTACAGATCACGAAACCGACACGTGCAGCTGATCCCACCTCTCGGAAGGCTCGAAGGACCAATGTTCGGGCTGCCCCGATGATAGAGATAAATGATAAGTTTTTGTTATGTTAAAACTGGTTTATTTGGAAACAAAGTAATTACTTAGAATAAATGGTAAAAATGGTAATGAGTACGCGCGGCGTTCTTGATAGCTAAATGCGAACTGGTTGATGCAATAATAATTTAATGAAATAGTGCAAATGAGGTCAAATCGAAAACTGATGATATGGGAAAACTGCACTGTACGTAGCTAGCTCGTACAATAATTATAACATATCTGGTTATAATCTTGTTTATTTTAAGCAAAATAGAAAGTATAACAAGTTCTATAATTAAGTAGGAATGACATATGAGACCAAAAATATTACGTAGAACCATGACAATATACAAGACAAAAAACGTTTCTCAAAATACTATCTTCATACACTCTCGTTAAACTCCCATATTATACTTAACTAAGATAAATAAGTACTTAATTTTTTGATACTGAAAATTGAATAAATTTGTAACATCTTTTTTTATTTTACCTTTCGACGTCGTTGTCGTCAATGTACCATCCTTTCCAAATGCCTCGCTTCATTGGCCCATCGTTCATAGTGCTCGTATAGTTTATACTCAGTTGATAACTTTCATTGACTGACAAATATGAATCCAAGCTGATCTTCAAAAAATGATACTGCTCTTCTGTATAGTAACGATTTATCGACACTTCTGTACCATCTTCTGTTTGCAATGTGACATCATTTATTTCATCAACATTAGCATGTAACACTATTTCGTTGACTTCTTCGACGGCCTTAAAAGAACTACAGCAATTAATATAACAATAACCAATATTGTAATTACTGATGCTAAAAAGGCTCTGTAAGCCAATGACGAACAAAGTTAACTAAATGATTTCATTTATGTAGAAGTCTATATTTCTTAAATTATCAGAATATGTCACAATCATCACAACGATAGCTAAATAGATCTTTAGCTTTTCAACTTATCATAAATGGAAGATACATTCCCATTGTAAATACCTTAATAACAATTGTTTCTCGGCCCTCATAACTAAACGGCTTCTCGGTTCTTTCGCTGAAGTACAGGTCTATGTAGATATCGTATTCTAAAGGTATAACGCTCTCTGGCAACCTGTATATTCGTTCATCGTTCCTGGTCACAAGAGTTTCCGTAGGGACTTCTTCAAAGTCACCGTAAATGTGATAAGGGTAGTCAGCCTTTGCTAGCACTACAAGCGCCAAGCTCAGTGCTATAACAACATATGACATATCTGAAATAAATGTAAAAACTTTAGTTGGTGGACCATTAGTTGATCGTCGAACTTGTAGAAGTTGAAGTTGATAGGACGTATGATGCTTCATCATTTTCAGTTTTTATAGCCTAAAGTCTTAAACATATACTTAACCAAAATAATCAAAGTGTAGCATCCACACCCCAAATCTAGATTTTTTCAATGCTACATATATATATATAACCACGACTATACTACTATACTAGGCAATGAGGGCCAAAAAAGCAGGCAGTCCTCTGCCATAGTCCACTTTTCGCCAAATAGCGACTGCACATATGCACGACAGCGTGACAGGTTGTGAGCCCATCGCCGTCAATGTTACACATGTTTAAAGCATTATTCGTATTCTATCTTCTTCAAGTAAATGGTAGAATTACATAGATAGATAAATAATACTTTTATTGTAACATAATCACGCAAACATGTACAATGCATTTACATAAAAAATAAAAAAAATAAAGAAAAACAATGTTACAATTTGGCGGTCTTATCGCTTAAAGCGATTTCTGCCTGACAACTAGTCGGATGGAGAGAACTAATATACTCTAAGATCGGAGGTACAAACATTGAAAATATACTTAGTTACACAATTAAAAGCAAAAAATAAAAATAATAACATTATAAAATAAATAAATAATAGTGATTAATTAATTTATATACACACACATATATTAAATATACATAAATATATAATACATAATTATACATACTTAAACATAATAGTCTCAGGTAGGAAGTAGCGGACAACGACAGCTATGCAACAGGAAAGGGTTAACGGGAAAGGTAGAAATTTTTCACGAGCTCCTTAAATACGTGTATGAATTTCACACATCTGATCGCCACTGGAAGCGAGTTCCAGAGACGAACAGCTTCAACGGTGAAGGAACAATCGTAAAAGGTGGTGTTGTGAGAAGGGAATGTAAGGGTTAGATTTTCTGATGACCGTAGCGAGCGCGAAAATGAACAATAAAGGAAACTGAAACGTTTCTTTAGATAGGTAGGATTAAACAACGTGTTATATAGAAGGGAGAGGATGTGAGTATTCCGGTGAAAACGAATAGGAAGCCACTTGAGTTTAGAGTGGTACTCAGAAACATGATCATACTTGCGCAAGCCAAATATGAATCGAATACAAAGGTTTTGAAGGCGCTCAAGTTTATTTAGCTGGTCCTCCGTGAGATCAAGATACCAGGCGTCGGCATAGTCTAAAACAGGAAGCAGCAGAGATTGTGCTAGCGCAATTTTAGTGGCAGTGGGTAAAAAGTTACGTAATCTTCTTAAAGTTGCCGATGACGCGTAAAGCTTGCGGCTGACAGCTTGCAGCTGCGGCCCCCAACTCAAGCGTCCGTCAATAACAATACCCAGATTAGTAACAGATTGGATGAAGGGAATGGCCACTCCATCAAAGTCAACCATAGGAAGGGTTTCCCAGTTGACCTTGGAGAGCAACCTAGAGCTGCTGACCACAATAGACTGCGTTTTCCGAGGATTGACCTTAAGTCCATGGGCTCGACTCTATCAACGATTTGTCCCAGGTCCGCATTGATAGTTTCAATAGCTTCAGCGACTTACTTAGACTTACTCAGTGGTGCCTGGCAATATATCTGCAAATCGTCTGCATAGAGGTGGTAGGAGGAAGAAAGGTTTTCAGAGATGGAAGTGATGTACATAGTAAAGAGAAGAGGAGATAAAACGCCACCCTGTGGGACACTAGCCGTCGAGTCACACCACGAAGAGAACTTCTCCTCAAGGCGAACCCGCTGCCTACGCCCGTACAAGTAGCTGTGAAACCACTCAATTACCGTTGGAGATATGTTAAGAGAGCGCAGCAAAGCTAAAAGGATGTCAAAGTTAACTGTGTTGAAGGGATTGCTGAAGTCCAGCAACGTTAGCACAGTCAAGTGGCCGTTTTCCATGCCAAGGCGGATGTCGTCAGTGATCTTGACTAGGGTAGTGACTGTGCTATGGCCTGGACGGAAACCGGATTGGAGTGGGTTAAGGAGTTTAATAAGAGAAAGGAACTTGCTAATTTGATTGTGGACAAGACGCTCAAGGACCTTGGATAGAAAAGGAAGAATGGAAATAGGTCGATATCCGGAAAATGATTTTGGGTTACCTTTTTTAGGCAAAGGAATTATTTGAGCGTCTTTCCAAGAGGAAGGGAATACAGCATTAGAGATGGAACTGTTGAAAAGGAAAGTAAGGACTGGAAGGATGACATAAAGGATCGGTACTAACATATTGCGGCTAATACCATCATTACCTACCGCATTTGAAGCAATTGACAGCAAGCTTTTCTTAACATAACAATCCGATAATTGGTCAAAAGCAAAGAGAGAAAGATCAGAAACTGGTATGGTAGACAGTTTTTGTAATGTAGTCGCTTTGTCGGCATCACTGATACATGATGAGGAAGAGAAATGGAGATTTAGTGAGTCAATATTTATATTGTGTGAAATAGGATTATGTTTTAACTTTCCGATTCCAAGCGACCTGAGGAATTTCCAAGCTTTTGATATGTCTACATTGTCTACAGAATTATGGATGGGGTGGCGTAGCGCATCCCTACACGCCCTATTTCAGCGATTACGTATCTTAGCATAATTTTCCCTATTGTGGTCATTAGGTCGTAGTTTAAATCTGTTTTTGCCGCGACTTTTTTGTGCATCAACATTTTTATATCGTCTGTCAGCCATGGTGCTGGGAGATGTTTAATTTTAACTGATCGGAAAGGTGCATGCTTATCATACAGTTTGGTAACAAGCGAATTAAAAATACCAACCTGCTCATCAACGGTTTGGGCCATTGTTACGGGAGACCAGTCGATATTGCAAGCATCAACACGAAACACATCTTGATCCATACCACTAAAATTGCGCTGAAGAATGACTTTGGGCTTAGCTTTAGGAGGACGAACTTTATAGGACAAAATAAGAGATCATGATACGAAAAAGCGTCGGCCGAGCATTGACCGTGCTTCGCAACATGCTGGGGTGGTGACACTATTATCAAGTAATATAATAGTGTCATCTCCTATGTACAATTAAATGATTGATACTCATAGTACTGATATTAATCGTAGTTGTAAAATCCCAGTGCAAGCCGCCCTCATACTCGTAAACAAAGTGAAATGTTTTTAATTACAAGCAATGGACAATTTTGTTTGTGATTTTGCCAGTGAAGCAACTTTCGAAATACCGTCTAATGGTGCCATTATAAGAAAAACTTCTCGAGCTATCTAAACTTACTACCTACACCATGTTTCGGAAATAATGTGAAGCCGTATTGGTCCGGGTTGTTGTCGTAGGTTGCTAAAACCGTGCTTAGGAGAGCGAGTTGTCTATAAGCTTATCGGACGGAACAAAATCGCTTTTGGTATTTGTTGATTGGTAACAAAAGTATTTTTATTTTGTTTATGGGCTACTTTTCTCGACCACTTCTGGTACCGATAGCCCGCCATGTGATTAATTTTGCATAATATAATTGTTTGTTTGATTCGTTATTAACTCTTTTTACATTACAATTTTAATTCACTTCACCACCATACACCATCAATGTTAACACATTCCACAAATTTTACACCAAAAAGAAATATTCTTAAAAAAAAAGAAAAACAATAAACTAACCTGTTTAAATTGTCTATTACCATTTGTTGTTAGCTAAACGAGGTCAGCAACAAAATGAGTACAAGCTTGCTACGATATAATATTATCATTCTATAGATAATCAAGAAAAACTTTAGGCAACTCTTTAAGTACTTAATAATACCAAAGCTAATTATCTGTCCCTATCGATTTTATTAACGAGGAAGATAAGATTTCTTTACTCATAAAAATGCTTTTTAATTCTACAGCTTTATCGTTATCAGAAAATAATAAGTAGTCAATTTAAATACGTCATTTACTGTTAATATGCAAATTATCTTTATTGCCTCGTATAAGATAACTCTACCGCTAACCAAATTGAGTGCAACTTTATGTACCCTCCGCTGGGCATCGCACTCAGGACCTTTTCTAAAACCAAACTTACACTCAAATCTCTGAGAGATTTGAGTGTGAGTTGGATTTTAGAATCCGAGCCTTAGACTGGGCTGGGAATCCCAACCTTCATTGGGCCACCGTGGTAAGTTATGGCTCAATTTTTCCCATGTATTATTCCATTCAGTATCTAGCAGTGGGATTTCTTTAGGATCTTTCATATATATCACTGTCATAAGCTTAAAAATTTACTACCTAATTTAGATTAATAAAATCTTACATATTATTGCTATAAAAACATTGTTTTTTATCATTGCCTATTTCAACTCTCAATAGAGCACCTCGCAGTTAAAGTCAGAGAGGTGAGCATGATTTTATAGCAACCAGATACGCTCATTAGACCACCTTTATAATTCACTAGCGGTCCGCCCGCGTCATCTTCAACTTCATCCATTTTGTAACCCTTTTATAGCGACCGATACGCTCATTGGATACCTTTATAATTCACTAGCGGTCCGCCCGCGTCATCTTCTACTTCATCCATTTTGTAACTCTTTTATAGCGACCATATACGCTCATTAGATACCTTTATAATTCACTTGCGGTCTGCCCGCGTTTTCTTCTACTTCATCCATTTTGTAACCCTTTTATATCGATCAGATACACTCATTAGATACCTTTTTAGTTCACTAGCGGTCCGCCCGCGTCATCTTCTACTTCATCCATTTTGTAACCCTTTAAAGCGACCAGATACGCTCATTAGATACCTTTAAAATTCACTAGCGGTCCGCCCGCGTCATCTTCTACTTCATCCATTTTGTAACCCTTTTAACGACCAGATATGTTCATTAGATACCTTTATAATTCACTAGCGGTCCGCCCGCTATCTATTGCTCTTTCTATCAGTGAAAACCGCATGAAAGTCCATTGCGTGGTTTAGAGGAAGCGGAGCCACTGATACGGATACAGAAAAACGGCGACTTTACTTGATAAAATTAAGAAGATATCGTAAAATCATTTTTTTTTTGTGTCTTTTTTTTCATTTTTGAAATAAACATATGAGCGTTTTTTTACGCAAATAATCAAATATTACGAATAATTATGTAATGATGATAATGATTAGTTGACCTGACCGACTGCTCCCGCCACGCCTCGAACAGAGCCGAACAGAGACGTACAGCGAGAGACGTTTTTCTTCAAGACTCTTAGACACAACCACGACCATGCTGACGAGAGTGCCCGACTAAGAAGAAGAGTTCGTCCCACTGCTGAGTAAGGCCAGAGGGCCTACTCTCTTTCTTTGAAACGAAATTTCGGCCGATTTTCGTTTACAGCGGTTTCCGTTCCTTCCGAAATTTCGTTTCGAAATTTTAATTTTTAGAAAATTGTTTGAAATGTCAAACATAATGAAAATGTCAAACATAATGAAAAGCGCTTTAAATAGCAAACAAAAATCAGGCGAAATTTCGTTTCGGAGAAAAAGAGTAGGCTCTCAAGTTTCGGCCGGCAGGGTGAGGGCGACTAAAGTTGCGTCTTTTTAACACTGCACAGTGTTGTCTTCGCGCTTGGACCCCATTTCCATTTAACATCAGGTGAAGTGGAGCCGTTCGCCGGACATTACTCGTATAAAGTTTTGAAAAAGGGGCTTTCCCAAATCCTTCTTAAATCGATCCGTCGTTTTTTAATATTAGAAGGAGGCGACGCCGCCCATGGACACCCGCAAAACCAGAGGATTCGCAGATGCGTGGCCGACCTTTAAGAAAGGAATAGGGTTAAAAAAGGAATAGGAGTTGTGAGGAGGGAAGGGGGGGGGGGAAGGGGCCTTCGGAACTCTCACTGGCCGGACGAAACACAACATCACTAAGTGCCATTATTTCACGCC
The DNA here is from genome assembly GCA_963921215.1 of Scoparia ambigualis. NCBI lineage: Eukaryota > Metazoa > Arthropoda > Insecta > Lepidoptera > Crambidae > Scoparia > Scoparia ambigualis. The sequence goes on from OY992511.1 coordinate 4,914,385, forward strand.
GGATATTCGTGAGAGGGTGGTATTACGCTGGGCGAGCCGGCCCAATGCGTGCTGCAACGCAGCGTAGTGAACAGCGTTTTCCCAGCCCTTATATTTAGGTATTTATTTATTAAGGTACACAAACAAATAGAAATTAAAGAATAAGAAGCAAGTATAATAAATAGTAAATTTATATAAAAAGATCTCGAAGTCATCTATTTGGCTATTTATATAATAAATAGCCAAAATAAATGTCTTAGAGATGTCGTGCTGGAGGCGAATGTTGCGAATTCCATGGCTTGCACGCCGAACCAATGTGTCCATTCTCAAAGAACTGGGAATAACCACAAGTAAGTATTTTGGTCACGTTGCTCGCAGAAACCAAGACAACCTGGAAAAGCTGATGGTAGTTGGTCGGGTCGACGGAAAAAGACCGCGTGGTCGTACGCCCACCCGTTGGTCTGACAAGATAAAAACGCTCACTTGCCTGCCAATACCTAAGCCTATCAGGACCGCCGCGGACAGGAATACATGGAGGACCATAGTGCAACGAGCGACTAATTCGTAGTAGACACAACCTTCAGTAATGAAGATACCGACTGAGAAGAAGATAATAAACAGTTAAGAGCTATATTCCTATTTAAAACATGTGTATACAACATCACATCACACTAATATTATAAAGGCGAAAGTTTGTGAGTGTGTATGTTTGTTACTCTTTCACGTAAAAACTACTAAATGGATTTGGATGAAATTCAGCATACAGATAGTTTATAACCTGTATTAACACATAGGATACTTTTTATCCCGATATTTCCACGGGAACGGGAACTACGCGGGTGAAACCGCGAACGGCCGCTAGTAGTTAATAATAAAAGCACATTTAAAGTTTATCTAATCTAAACAATATCCATTTAAAAATTATTTTATATAAGAATACTACCACCCCCTCTCTTCCCTTGGGTGTCGTAAAAGGCGACTAACGGACTAAAGACTGCACATACTTCCAACAGCATAGAGCGGCGATGGGCTCACCTCCTGTCACGCTGAGCACATGTGCAGTCGCTATTTGGTGAAAAGTGGAATATGGTAGAGGACTGCATTATACATAGAATGGTAATTAATAAAAATATATGAAATAGAAAACTTATTCTAGGCTGACATTGACCAGTTTAGTAAAAGTTTTTCTAATAAGTGGGAGAAGCCGAAACAAGAATATCCCTGGCATTCTTTTTGAATTCATCTATGCTCATGTGAAATATATTGATGCTACTTTAAGTAGCGGCGATCGGCGATGTAGACGCTTTTTAGAAGCTGAATGCAGCGACTGAATCGCTAAAACGCGCGATTCCGTTGCTGCAATCGAACACAGAGAGTCGCCAAAACGCGATGCCAGTCGCAAAATCGCCGATCGCCGATGCTAAAAGTATCATTCATGTGTTCGTTGGCTCTAAGTGCAACCATTTCATTGTATATTTGAGTTTGATTTGGCATTAAGTATTTTTTAATGCACTTGATATTAAAACAATTACAACAAAGAACAGGAAAACAAAACACAAAAGACGACTTATCTCAGAGATTTTACGCCAACTCTGCTTTATAGAGAAAGAAAAAAAGTAAAACATTCAGTACAGTAATTATTTTTTTCCGTACCGTACACTAAATGTATGTGATTTGTCAGTGATGAGTAATTTAGTGATCACTAAATTGGTTATTTTCAATATCATTTTTTTATTTATTCTTTATTCAATTATAAATTCTGTGGTAGGGATTGACTATAGTTAGCATTTGCCATATTTCCTATTGACAAACGCTATCGATCAGATATGGAGCGTTTACGACTAGTCTCTGTGGAATATATTTCCTTTGTCAGGAAAATGGTACGTCTGCACGGTCTACATTTTTAAAACGTTTACTTATTGTATTATATATTTAGACGTACCTAATACTCGTGTTAGTAGAAAAAATTAAAATCACAAAATTAAGTAAAATTTTATTACAATAAATTATTAGTTATACTATTCACCGCTATATAAATTGTTATTGTAAAATTATCCATATAACAATAAGTTCAGTAAAACAATGCCTTCTTATTCTAGTCTATTTATTAAATGCAAATGTACAAAATAATTCTAACGTACAAACTTTAGTAAAATTTCCTTACTACATAAAGGTCACAGCGCAGGTGACAGAAAATTTAGGTGAACATCGGAAGGTGTTCGCGCAAACGCTGTCTCCGTTATCTAGAGATAAACTGTAATACTGTAGTCATTTCAGTCCGTAAGCTGGATAACAGCGGCAGCGGCAACTGCTCGGACGGCATGAGGGCACACAGCGTTCGCGGTGTAGGGGCGGGAGGAATGTAAAAGAATAGGCCATTTACCACGCAGCACCCTGCCACCACTGTCATCCAATTGGAGGCCAGGAATGACTAAAAGGTTAACGCAGCAGATTTACTGCCAGGGCAGCTAGAAGAAGGACGAATGACGTCGTCATGGCCGCTGCTGAGCTTCTTGCCAGGAGAACAGTGTGGATCTCCAGCGCAGAGTTGCTTCCCCATCCAAGATTGGCGATTGCTGTGTTTATGACACCCACGCCGGAGTTGAAGCCTGAACCCAGAGCTACTTGGTTCGTGTTCAACCACGTCCGGAACTGAAAATTACATAAATTATAATTAAAACAAAATGCTACCTGAGCTTGCTTTTGGTGAGTTTGTCTGTTCTTTTCAGTTGTTTCAAGATTTAAAGTACACTAGGTAAGTATGGCGAACGACCAAGAGGGTGCAGCCCCACGAGATGGGCCATCACAAGGTACTTCACGAAGCCAAAGATCGAAGCCACTGGAGGGCAATAAACAGGAAGTGTGATTCTGCGGGAGAGTCATGACCCTCGGTAATAAGGAGCACGAAAATTTTTAACACTGAAAAAAAAAGACGACAACCTCAGGCGGGAATCAAACCACGCACCTTCCGCATTCCGGGCGGCTGCCTTAAACCACTTGGCTACCGAGATCTGGTTTTCACCCCTCGAAATTTGTCAGTGTAGATGCTTATGTTTTTTAGTAATTCAAAAATTTTGCAAAATTAAGTTATCTTAACTCTATTTGTGTGTTGATTTGTTGTGTCTTTGTATGGTAAGGAGATCATTTAATGATATTTCTGACTATGACTCTGACTTAACCCAGCAATAGAGTAGCTGAAGGCCATTTGCTAAAAGAGCCAAAGTGATAGAATGTATAAAGCAAAAATTTGTTGTCTGAATGTCTGAATAACTATTTGCTCGTGCAAAATTAGTTCACGTACACAGGTCGGGCGGTTCACTTACGCTTTCAATATCGGCGAAGTCGGTCAAAAATGTAGCCAAATTGTTAATGTTGACATTGAAGCGAGCTTGTCCACCATGTCTATAACAAACAAACATTCGTATTGGACTTCCAGAATTAATAACTTTCTTAATCATAATTGAATGGCAGTTATTTTGTAAAATATAGATAAATTCACCAAATCTTTCATTGGTTTTGATTGTTCGTTAGTTTTTATCTTAAGGAAGGTATACAAATTCTGAAAACATTCAAACATTTCAAGATTTTTTTACTGAACATAACAATTAATGTATACACACATATTTAGACGGAGTAACGCGTAAGATACGATCTCTTATTAATAACAACCAAGACCTATTTACCGAAGACGAGTATGAGTAACTGTACAGACCAAAATCACATCAACCACCGAAATTATATGGCCTGCCCAAAATACATAAATCCAACGTGCCTTTGCGGCCTATCGTAAGTCAAATTGCTTCTCCTACTTACGACATTGCAAAGCACGTTGCGTCAGTATTGCAGCCACTTGTGGGTAAAACACCGTCTTTCGTCAAGGACTCACGCCACTTTGTCCAAACTGTAAAAAGCCTAATATTGGAACCGGACGACATTATGGTGAGTTTCGATGTGGAATCGTTGTTCCAATCAAGGAGTGTTTGGACGTAGTCCGGGAAAAACTGAAGGTCAACGAAATGCCGCGAAATTACATTGATCTGCTTGAACACTGTTTGGACGGCAACTATTTTCTTTTCCAAGGTCAATATTACCTACAGATTGATGGTGTCGCAATGGGAAGCCCAGTCGCCCCGGTACTTGCCAACATCTGGATGGAACATTTTGAAGAGAAGGCACTGAGCCTCGGTCCGAAGACCATCCGACTTTGGAAAAGATACGTAGATGACATATTCAGCGTCGTTAAAGGAAGCAAGCAGGAAGTGGATCAGTGGATGCAACATCTCAACTCCTTTCACCCGAAGATGAGGTTTACATATGAGATGGAGGCGAATAGGTCGTTGGCCTTTCTAGATGTCAAGATGACCGTGAGACCAAATGGGTCCGTAACACACTGTGTTTACCGAAAACCAACGCACCCGGACAGATACCTACACGCTACCTCACATCACCACCCTCGACACTTGCAATCCGTGATAACGTCACTAAAGAACAGAGCATTTGACCTCTGTGACCCTGAGCATTTAAAGCGTGAGCTGGATCATGTTTAGGAGGTACTCAATAAAAACAGATATCGAGTGAATCGACTACGGAAGCAGCCGACTAAGAGTGACAAACATCCCGAAGTTAGAAGACAACCAGCCTATATGCCTTATGTTAAAGGAGTCACGGACAAGATCGGCCACATATTACGCGAGTACTCGATACCGACAATATACACTCCAGGCATAAAGGTTAACAACATTGTGGGCTCCCCAAAGGATGTTTTGCCACTTCAAACACCAGGCGTATACAAGATAGACTGCAGCTGCGGTAGTTCCTACATAGGCCAGACAAAACGGACTATCCATGAGAGGGTCAAGGAACATATTGCGGCTGTGAAAAACCGCCAGTCTAACAAATCAGCCATTGCGGAGCATTTACTTGAAAGAGGCGCAAATCATTGGATCGAATTTCATCGTACGCAAGTCCTCTCCACAGATCGCCACTTTTATTCAAGAGTAGTGCGTGAAGCGATTGAAATTAAGAAACATCCAAACAATTTCAATGGGGAAGATGGTCACAAACTATCATCAGCGTGGAATCCAGTGTTTGCAAAAACGCCACTTCGTTTTAGTCTGCATTTGGCTAACTACCAGAATAAGGCTTGTATACGGAATAGGGACACCGTTAGTGTTGTGTGTGACGGTAGTTGGATAAATAATGTGACGGTGGATGAAGACTCAGCGACGCAAACGGAGGCGATACACCGCGACAGCAGTCCACCCGTGACCACGGCCGGTGCAACTCGGTCGAAACGTCGGGTATAAAAAGGTATGCGTAGAATGCCTTTACTAAGTAGTTTTGCGTTAAATCCCGTCTAAATATGTGTGCATAATGGAACGCGAAAGTTTAAAAGTGTATAATTAATGTATACTTACGCTTCTCTGATTTCTTCAAAGTTCTCGAACAAGAAGTTCAACACGTGAACCAAATTTTCCCTGTTTCCTTGCAATGCGTACAAGAATGCGTTAGTCCTGTCGTGGGCACGAATTCTGTCGTTGGTCAGACTTTCGTGCAGGTAACTGTGGACAAGCACATTCGTAAGTAGAATTTTACTAACATTACATCAGTTATTCATTTATTTGTATATAATTTCCTACCTAGCTCCATAATTTTGTAGAAACATTTATTGAACAAAGCGTGGTTCTGCCAGACTTAAGTCTTTGTATATGCTTCATATTGACATTTTTAGTTAGTAAAGATATTAGGAAATCAGTTTTGTTTAATAAAGGAACAAACTACTTACTGGATAATAGACGAGTTGTCCCTGGTGCAGCCCAGAGCGCGCAGGATGACAACCATGTCGGCGGTGTTCTCCGAAGCAGCGTACTGCGCCTGAAGAAACTCGTAGTCCGAGCTGTTGCCTTCGCGCAAGCCAACACAGTACACGTAGCGACGCTGGTTCACTGGGACTCTAAATCACATATTCTTATATTTATTTTTATAGGTCTACCAACATTTGTTCACGTTGAAAAATGTGGTGGTTGTTATTGCTACAGACAGATATTTCTCCTTTGATGGATATGAAATTACCATCACAATTTTTAATGTTACTGATAAACGAGCAAACGACATGTCTTATGGAAAGAGGGCGTCACTGCCCATGAACGCTTATGAAATCCAGAATATCATCTGTTGCCGATGCTGAAACTTCAGTTCTCGCGCTTCTACATTCAGTCTTCCAAAAAATTATTACACTTACAGATCGCTTGTGTTTTGCCTGAAGTTGTTCCACTTGGTGAGACTGTTGGCGATACAACCAGCGTGTCCAAGGTTGCAGGCCAGGTTCATGATCTGCATGCGATTCAAAATGGTGGATGTGGAATCGGTGCTGCCCTCTTCATAGCCGAGGGAGTTAATCACGGCACCCAATTGGTTCAACAAGTAATTCTGCGGGCAAAATTGTAGTTGGTTATTTAGAAAGTCACGTGCTTGAGCAGTAGTAACAAAATACTAAACTAACAAACCAAACATCTTATTTTATATCAAAATTGTCTACTATTTGTTGTTTTTACTAAATCTAACACTTTACTGTCTCGTTGACACAAATAAAAAATTTACATTACGTATCTACAAATAGATTTTTTTGTTGAAGTTCATTTTTTTATCAGAAACTGTTACACAAGTTAAGTCTGGTCTTGCATTAACTTTTCTATCTAATTTTCTATTTATGCAGATAAGCTCTACTAACCACTATAATACTTATACAATGTATGACAGGATTATAACTTACAGTGAACACACGGTGACCATTCGGCAGGTGCTCCAACCTCCTTCGGAGCCAGTCATATTGGCCAATGGCGCCAGCCCATACGTAGTAATCAGTCTCTATGCTCAAGAAGGACAGTACATCGAAAGCGCGATCAATGGTAATCTTACCAGCTCTGATGAAGTGTAAAACGTCGTTTACGATCTGAAATAGAAAATATATTTTTAATATTGAAAAGAGCTCGATGGCGCAGCGGCTAGCGCGTTCGGCTTGCGATCTTGCTTGCTAAGCAACATTCGCAATGCCGGGTCGCTGGATGGGTGACCAAATTTAAAACATCTCGAGCTCCTCCGTGCTTCGGAAGGCACGTTAAGCCGTTGGTCCCGGTTGCTGTCGTAAGATGGCAGTCGTTAAAAATCCACCAACCCGCATTGGGCCAGCGTGGTGGGTTATGGCCCAATATCCCCGCGTGCTTTGCCCAGCAGTGGGACGTTTATAGGCTGATGATGATGATGATGATTGAAAAGATCAAATTTAATATATTTTATATTAATATTATGTTATTGTCCAAAAGATGGTCAGATCTTCGATCATCCGGAGAAACCTACTTATCAGCGTCGCACTCCGCCAGACGACTAAGCGCAGCCGATAGCTCCAATCTGATTCTCATCGGCAATCAGCATACAGTTACACAACAGGTATTAAAAAATTGTCTCATATTGAAATTTGATTGAAGTGATTGATGATGAATGAAAACAATATTTTATTAACTACTACTACTAGTCTACTACTAGTACTGAATAATCTAAAGACTGACAGCTCAGCTGACTGACTGGCATATGAATCCGCTTCACCCATAGAATAGAAGAGACCTCTTTTTTCTGTTCTATGGCTCCACCTGATGTTAAGCGGAAGCGAAGTTCAGATGCGAAGACTGGTAGTGAAGCAGAATTGTTAAGCACTAGCTGTCAAGTAAAAGTCTTCTTTTCATTGTACCAGCTTTCGTGCAGTTATGGTGGTTGCCTCACCTGAGCTCTATTCAGTTTGTGTACAGTCTGCCGGTTGGCATTGTTTCGGAGGTAGGAAGCGATCATTTCCCAATTGTGGTCATCATAGTTCACACGGTAGAGACCTACGGAACGGAATAATAATAGGTAATAATAAATAATTAATAGAAAAAATAACGAAGTACAGAAGTTTGCGAAAATCCGTAACCGGCATGAATTTTAGTGTATTAAAAATTTAACAAAATTATAAAAATAACTTTTTTAATCACGATCCATAAGGATCGTCATTATAAAAGTTTCATATCTTCATCATTCTTAAGGAAGGAATGGAAGATATCGTAATAACTTTTTAATTCAAATTAAATAATTTATTTTAGAAAACAGGTTCCATAGTGTTAGTAAAAAAATTATACTGTATGTTAATGTTAATATCGAGATAGAAAAAAAATAAAAAAAACTGTTGTAGTCGTTGTAATAGTACTTAAATATCCAGTAATCCAGTACAATTGTATGCGGTACATATTATGGGCACAAAAATCCTTAAAAACCGTGTGATGACGCACGTTTACATATTACTTATTATTTAAGTCTAACCAAAGGTCGCGGTCACTTGTACATAGATAAATATAATTAATGATAATGGTTATGCAAAGCTGATAATTTTACATTTAGCGAAAATTTGCTTCTTAATTAGGTACGTTGCTTACTAAGCAACTTTCGCAATGCTGGGTCGCTGGATGGGATACCAATTTTAAAAAACATAACTAGCTCCTCCCCGCTTTGAAAGACACATTAAGCCGTAGGTTCCGGTTGTTGTCGTAAGATGACAGTCGTTTAAACGCACCAACCAGCTTTGGACCAGCGTGGTGGGTTATGGCCCAATATCCCCACGTGCTATTGTCCACGTGAGAGGCCTGTTTGCAGCAGTGGGACGTTTATAGGTTAATGATGATATATACGTATAAGGTCTGTAAACTTACTTAGTAAAACCGAGCGCCTAAGAAAACATCAAAGTTAGTCACAAAACCTTTTTTACTTTTTTCCTAATATGGGTTTAAAATTAAATATTATTATTAATCATCTTTTGACAATTATTACACTAAGTTAAAAAAAAAATATTGTCACCGTAGACTGGAGAAGGCTCGTCTTGTCAACGAAGACTTGAGCACACTCATCACGATATACCGTAGATTAAAGCACCACTGGCATCTCCAAGCAGAAAACGCAAAAGAAGCTGAAGACCTGATGGATTTTTTCATTCCCTTTTCTAGAGGGGGAGCATTGTAGCGGCCTGCATCGCCACATAATTTATTATCCTCACGTATTGGTTAAAGAGTTTGTAAGCGCATTCCTAAACGCGTGTAGATCCGATAAAGATATGACTCGGCATCCTCCCGCCAGCATCTACGTAGTTATTATTGTATAAATAGTCTTGTAAGTTTAAGATAATAAGTTATTCACAATGTAGTCACTGTAAATATACGTTGGAGGGTTCCATCGCCATGAAACCCTCCAACATCACAACCTCGCATACTACTCCGACGGAACATGAACCACAGAACAGAAGAAACCTCTTTATTCTGTTCTATGACGCGAACACATCTATTTTTCTTATTATAAAAGTATAATATCAATTAACGTCATTAAAGATTTGATGAAGCAATGTTGACTAAAAACATAAAGCATCAAGCACTGACAAATTTCGACGGTTGAAAGCCAGACCTCGGTAGCCAAGTGGTTAAGGCAGCCGCCTGGAATGCGGATGGTGCGTGGTTCGATTCCCGCCTGAGGTTGTCGTCTTTTTTTTCAATGTTTAAAAAAAAAATTGTCATTAAAGTACTTATAATAAATATTTTTATTTATGAAAAGCGTAGTGCACCAGTTGTAATAGTCGTAGTTACCTGATTGGCCGATGTTGAGGATCACCCAGTTGTGTCCAGGGGTGTTCTGAATAGTGTGAGTTTCGTCACTAAGGATGAAACTGGGTTTCGTGTTTTGGAAATTGAGCTCTCCGAGGTGGGTCCACGTGATAGGAATGTCCCAACGTTGCTGGTTAGGTGTATTGCCCGATATAAGGAAACGTTCCTGTAAAATTCGAGTTTTAAGCATTCATCCTACTTAAAAGTATTTTAATATTTATTGCGTCTACTGTATTTACATTTAACTAAAGTTTGCGTTCAATCATCAAATATCACAGAAAGAAAAAAAAAACCTACAAGCTAAAACAAAATAACTTAAAAACTAAAACCTATCTACCTAAATATCTTATAAATAAAAAAAAATATCTAAGATAACCGCTGCCGCGCGTCAAAGTCCCCAAATGGCTGGCAGCGTTGCCCTTATTTGAATATTATTTTTTTTATTTATGTGCTGTCTAAATGTACATTGCTGCAATGAAGTGTTTTGGGACAATTCACTTCATCATATTATAAGTATCTTTCTCATAACGATGCCCGGCCCAGAAGGTAACTCACTAACTTTTGACCTAGGCATTGTTCACACCAAACGGATTGTCCGCCGCGGACTGAGTATATTACTGTATATTATTTAACTTCTCGTTCACACCGAACAGACTATAAGCTATTACGTAGTGCGTTGTCGCCGATTCTCGGTGGCCGATTTTTTAACTACGCACAGCGAACGCGGATTGGCTACGTAGCCGAACGTAACAGCGTATTAGATTGCTGCGCCGCGGGCATAATTCGTTCGAGAAACTTCAATGAATACAGACGTGTATCTCGCGATGTTTGATACCGAAAGTAGCAAATTGTACGTTATAGCGTATTTTCAGCTTGGTGAGAACGCATACTGCCGACTGAGTCCACGTTCACACTGGGGCTGACAGTGAGCATACTCACAGTCCGCGGCGGACAATCCGTTTTGTGTGAACAATACCTTAGGCATTCAATAACACAAATATACGTATGCATTCAAATCTAACCTGTCTAAGGGTGATTAAACCAGTCGTCATATTAACATCAACATTGACAACAGGTGAGCCCGGGTTTTGTACCCAGTTGTCTAGTATGGCACCAACATCTACATCCGGGAAATCGCTTCTGAAGTTCACGTCCTCAGCAGCAGCTCTCCGAAGACCTTCGTATAAATCTTCAGGAGTACCTATACCGTAGGCACTAAAATAAAAGCAAAGGGTGAGCTTTTGTCGTATGAGTTGTTGCGGTCACGGTGAGTTTAAATCATTGCTAAGCTGATTACATTAAAACATTAAATTAATTTCGAGCCATTGTTACTAAGTCATGATTCTTATTCGATTCGATTGAATTTACAATTTACTAAGATTGCCAAATATCAACGCCAAGCCGAAAAGGGAATACTGCGGATGAACAATTAAAAAAAACTAGGTCTTTTACTTTTAATTTCATTCTTTCAAGTAATGAGCCTATGAATTATATTTATTATTTTTTTTCCCTTCATAACAATTTTATATATTTTATACTTAGACTAGATTTTAATAATAACTTATACAAGCTAGCTCGGTATCCACAGAACACGGTTTATAAGTCTAGTTAATTGTAGTGACAGTGGGTGATATTTTTATACACGGACTTGTAAGTCATTTTTGCGAAGCAGTTTTACTTACTTGTCCCTCAAATAATATCTCAAGCCCATTCTGAATGTACGAGGGCCAAGGAAGTGCTCCATCATTTTCAATACGGAAGCTCCTTTAGCGTAGCTGGTGGTACTGAAGTGTGAGGAGATAGATGGGTTGTCGGCGACGGCAGTCCAGTTCATGGGGGTGGCGTTTGCGCCACCGTCCCAGTTAAGGGCGCTATGCACGTAGTCAACGATAAATTGGTCATCCAGTTCCAAAGAAGGGTCAGCCTAAGTTAATAAAACAATGTTATAAATTAGGTAAAAACTCTAAGATAAATGCGAAGAAACCAGACCTATACAGAGTATTTAATTTCAATTATAAATACTTAATAACATTATACATTTAAATAAGGAGTACGTACATAGTGAGCGCCGAAGTATTCGAAGTAGCTGGCAAATGACTCGTTAAGCCAAAGGTTGCTCCACCAGAAACAGGTGACCAGGTTTCCGAACCACTTGTGTGCGAGCTCATGGGCCATGATAGTGGCAATAAAGATCTTGTTGATCAAGTTAGTGTGGTTCTCGTCGTACAGCAGGTAAGCTTCCCTGTCGAATGAGATTGTTCATAATGTTTTGATTGATATGAATCTAAAAAGCGGTGAAGATCGACAGCAGACTAGAATAAATAAAAATGTACTTTTCCATGTTTGGAAGTATCATTAACTAAAATATATTATGTTAATTTTAAACATCAATATGTGTATTTCTGTATAAAGGTGTCAATTACATAATAAACTGTACTAAGCGTTTGTTTTAAATGTAATATTAACAATGTTATAAATATAACGAGATACGAGAAAAAGAAAGTACCGCAATTACCTGTAGTTTACCATACCCCAGTTCTCCATAGCCCCAGCAGGAAAGTCGGGGATAGCAAGGTGGTCATTCTTCATGGGTTGGCCTTGTCCCATTTCATAGTAATCAATGCCGAAGTAGTCATCGAGCTCGTTGGTAATAGCCAGGCCAATTTCAGCCGCGTAAGGGTGTTGGTTGGTAACACCGGGACGAGAGATAATTTGGAAGGGTTTGGTGGAACTGGCCGAGTAATTGGTGGCCACAAAGTCACTCACGGTAAAAGCGACGAGATAGGCAGAGACGATCGGAGTTGGGAGGAAAGTCTCGCGTACACGGTTGGGTGACGGCCTGGTAGAAAGAAAAGAGTATATTATAATTTTAACCACTTAAAAACAATCATTAGCTTATCGTGCAAATACATGCAGTTTGTAAATATATGATAAAGTATACGAACACCTATTTGCATAAATAACAACAACATTTTATTGCTATAGACATAACTGTCGAAAAGTTAAGGCACTGTTAGTCTTATTTATAAGAAACTGTCTGTCGTCAATAGTAGTAAATAGTGAAATTATAGTAAAAAGATATAGAAAATTATAACACACTTACACAGAATACTCAGCGATAGCCATATTCGAAAAAGATGGTGAAAGATTGGAGTCGCGTGTGATAGAGATGATGTATCTTGACTTAAACTGTGGCTCGTCAAAGCAAGGGAAGGCCATCCTAGCATAATATGGCTGGAACTGCGTGGTGGCGTAGTATCTGCAAACCGAAATACGTTTTAACATATTTATGACAGTATAAAAGGAACAAAAATCTAGCAATCGGTTTACAAACAAACAGCCGCAAGTTTTTCAATGTGTAAAATGTTAAAAATCAAGAGAAAAAGACACGATTATGGACGTTTTAATATAAGGTTTGATATCTTTTTATTATGAAAAAATATAAAAAATATTTTGGTTGTAAACTACGTAATTCCTGAACGGAAGATGAAAAAATGGTAACATACCGCATCTGGTTGTTGGCAAAATAGTAACCTCTGTAGAATCCTCTTTCGTACTGGTTCACGTTGATTCTTCCCACGTAGCGGACTGTGATACTGTAGTTGCCAATAGGGATGGGTTCAGCCAGGTTGATCAGGAGGATCTCATAATGGTTATCGATAGTAAATGGATTAGGGAATTGGAGAGAAACAGGTCTGCCTGCGTCATCTAAAACGTTCACAGTGTCTATGGAAACCACTTTTTGGTGCAACACGATTTGAGTGAGATTCGCTTCAAGTATCTGAAACAAGCGTTTGATTTTATAATTACAATCTTTGTAACCGTAAAAGACCCGGAAAATAGAAAAAAGCTGTGTCTACACTTATTCTAAATATTATTTATTTAAACATAAGAAAACAACTATTTTATACTTAGATTATTTCTCGATAGTTCAACTAGTTTTGTTTCTTAACCTTAAAGTAAAAGTAAAAGATGACCTCGATCATTAGCAAAAATGTAATTATTATTGGAATAAAGGAGAATGCTCATGAAGTATGGAAAAAAAAACCCATGCCCGGCGTAAAAGAAAAGTAACTCAAAATATAGGGAAAAGTAAGTAATTAAATACTGCACATCATCAAAATCGATGGCTGTATGTGTGAAATTGCTATTCGAAGTTTTACAGGGGTAACATAATGTATGTGCAAAAGGAGCAGTAAACAGATACAGTTGCATATTTATATGCGCGACCGCTCTAGGATTAAGAGCATAAATAACATGTTTATGGCAACTTCTCTGCTACCTGCTTTTACAAGTTAATCATTAAAAATAATGTCAGATACCTAAAAGAAAAAAAAACAAATGTACTTTTTATTTAAATAATTACGCAAAAGTTACCGATTTTCTAGGCCTAATTCGACATGATCCAAAAATTATGCGGGATGCTCGAAATACCTACGACCAACCATTGTATTGTTATATTTTACGCTGTCAAAGCTAAGTTAGCCCGGTTGGGACAAGGATTGCCTCGCGTCCCAAAGTCACGAGCCGTAGGTACCTCGGAATTGATTATTCTTATGTAAATGATATTTACTTGCAGATGGCACTTTAAACCATAGCTCCCAGCTGCATAATATGTTACCCCTGTAAAACTTCGAATAGCAATTTCACTCATAAAGCCATAGATTTCGATGATGCCTCCTATGCAGTATTTAATTACTTATTTTTATCTATAATTTGAGTTACTTTTCTTTTGCGCCGGGCCAGGGTTTTTTTGAGCATTGTTGTTTATTATTAAATTATTATTATTAGATTAAACTTAAAGTTAATTTTATTTTTCACGATACATATTAATATAAGTACTTACAAACCTACATTAAATTTCAAATGTAAATAGTTATCTACTAATAATTTTATGAGACGTTTCGTGAAAGATATTATGTTTTATTGATATTACTTGATATAGGATCTTCCGTATCATCAGATAATTTAATATCTGATGATACGGAAGATCCGATATTTTAATATTGTTATAAATACAGCTTCTTATTGCGAGCTATAACATTGTACAAGAATTACCAAAATGCAATTGATCTCAGCTTTGATTCTATACCCAGCATCAAGAAAGCAGTATTAAGCTTAAATCAAAGTAAAATTTAAGTTTTTGTTTTTTTTAAATATTTATTGTATACCTAACCAAACCAAACATTTTTCTTATTGAGCATGTGGTGCCCTCCTTTAAGTAATGGGACACTTAGTTAAGAACTTTCTGTAATAGCATAAGTATTGATTGTATTAGTGTACTCATTGTTGTGAGAGCCTAATTAAATAAATAAATAAATAAATAAATTGTATCGTATCAAACTAAATATGTATAAAATATGATTTGACATAGAAACGCCTTCGTGTGGCTAAGTTTAAAAGCGTTCGTTAATTCCTATATTTGAAGGTTTTGGATTTCATTCCCAGGTCTCGCAAAGTGTGTATCGAATTTTTCTATAAAGTTTGTTATCATCAATCTGCATATTTTGTCAACCGGCATTTGTCAAAAAACCCATAAATTGTAACGATGACTTAATTTTAATGATGAATGAAAGTTAGCCAAGCAAGGGGACTGTACAGGCTAATACTTACGACATAAGTGACATTGGTACGACAGAAGCTTTTTTTTAAATACTAATTAATACTCATCATAATAAAACAGGATTGAGTGTTATTTAATCGAGATAAAAAAAAACAGATCTCATGATTCCTCATTAAGAGTAACTTTAACAAATTGACCATGAAATGTCTAATCATCAAAAGGACAGTATCCGGCTCAGCACCTCATAACTAATAATAACTTAGTCATAACCCTAACAAATGTAAATTATGTATTTTTGTATTGTTCCTCGGGAATCACTAACCCTTCGAGAGTACAGATTCTGTACTCTTTTAAATCTCTTCTGTACTACAGAAGTGATGTATACGTACCTCGGCGCAAGTAATTTTGGTTCTGCTGAATGATGCGCTGTAGGTATACCTAAATGTAAGTCACTCATATGATGCCGTTTTAAAAAAATATAAACGCACACATAGCAGACATTTATTTTTTTATGTATTTATTTACATATTCACAACAATTCGCTATTACAAGAATCGTAGCAATATTTCTAAAAACAATTATAATAAATAAAACAAAGTTCACATGTCAAACACTTCGTTAATGTTAAATATTATTAAAAATTACCTTTTTACATAGTAATTTTTAACGTCACCTTCGTCAAAGCTTTGTGCTTTGCTCGGATTTTTTTTATCAAGGTAGAGGTTGCAATACAAAAGTGACAGTCATCACATTCATGACAATATTCTATCTTGCTATTAACATTTTCTTTTCATTATGATAATGCGAATTTGAAAAGTAGGTACTAAAAGTCCGAAATACAATCTAACCGAATTTTCCTCTTTACTCATTTACCAGTTAGTATTAAAATTTAGTCACGCTCGATCTGTTTTAATTTCTTATCAGTATGATATGATAAGCAGCCAATTTGATAGTATGAATTAAATTTATCAGCATTTCGAAAAATTTTATACAAAGATTATTTTAACGCCCAATTTGATAAAACAACACCGATCAGTGTAATTATTACTTGGCTGCATTCTTATAAATCACCATGAAATAGGTATTTCAGTAAAAAAACCGTAAACTTCAAAACTTTTCATTATTCGTATGTACACGCAGAAATGTATTTTAAAGACTAGATGCAAGTCAAAAATATCAGGCAGTATTTTTAGAATGTTAGAGATTTGAAGTAAGTACTTCATTTAAAATGCTAAGTTTTTTTAAATACTTTTTAGTTTTACACGTGATATATACCAACAAAATTGCTATGACGTCGTCCAAATGTAGAACGTCGCAGAAATACCTCTCAAAAATAAATTATTGTCTTTCTAACGAAAGCCGAACCTCGTAGTTATTTGATTGGCAACAATCTCTATGTGTGTCTATCTGAGGTGTCATGTCGTATGTCAAATTAAAATTTTTCTAAAAAAATTGCAGCTGTGTGAGTGACCCTGTGTTACCCAGTCATGATTTTTTTTAATTTGCCGCGTTTTTCCTGGTTCAACTTTTGTTAGCCAGACTATATAATCCTTTATACTGTCCCATTCGGTAAAGGCCTCTATTATATTATAAAAATAACTCATCAATACAAAATTTGTAAATACTAATACTCATCATAATAAATTTGTATTTTATTTATTTATTTTATTTTTATTTATCAATTATTGATGAGTATTAGCTTTATAACCTAGCTTGCCAAATGTGGGTTGGTGATCACAAACCCGAGCTATGTATAGAAAAATCCAAAACTCATTTTGCCTGACCTAATAAATTGAGTCCAGGACCTTCGAATATCAGACCGAACTGTTTCCTTTGAAGATATTGAAATAATATTCTTACCTCAACGTCTTGTTGGATGAAGCCGTTGAACCTGGCTTCCTCTAAGTAGACATCTAAGTCTACGTACACATTTCTCGGCTGCACGGCATCGGTCAGTCGGTATCTTGGCTCATCCAAGTTAGTACTGAACTCCGAAAGCTCGAAGTCAGCTCTGAATTCCTCGGGAGGAACCGCAACTGCGGCCCCTAACAGGAGACTCGCGAGTACTGGGAATATCATCATATGCCCTGAAATAAGAAATTAGTTTTTTTATTTATAGAAGATAAAACTGCCATTGCAGTTATTTCTGCAAGCCGTTGCTTGCAACGCAGGTTTAGCTTCTGTCGAAATTTCAAGTTATCGGATTAATTATCGAATTTCTCGAGCCCATTCGTTCTTTGTAAGGCAAGTTAAGCCGCTAGTTCCGGTTATTATCAATCTTTGAAACCCAATTACCTCAACTCTTATTATAACGAAATCTCTTCTCGAATTATCCTTTATCATAAATACTAATCAAGTTCCCCAAAAACAATATCAGGAGGTGGTTGTTGTAATTGTTGAAATAATTAGTACATGACATCTCATTATATGAAAAACGATCATAACCTACGTTCGATATTATTTTAAAAAGAATGTCACTGCAACGACGTGGTGATTTGGTTGCGCAATTTATCGAAATCTTGATAAGGAAACTGTCTCAAGTTATCTACAATTAATAAACTATTTTTATTGTTTTGAAGTAAACCATAAAAGTTCTTACTTTTATGGTTTACTTCATCATTCCAAACGACAATATTCAGCACTTCAAAATGTTTCACCTATTTTTAATACTAAACACGTCACTTACCCATATAGTGGTCCGGGCAACACCAAGCGACCGACTAAAGGGATTAAATCCATTTTGTATATTTATCAGAAATCACCTAATAATCTTCAGACTAAATATTTCGACTTATATCGTGATATTATCGTGCTCGTGTCACAAATCGTCTTGTATCTGTTAACGATCATTGATAGCTAATCGCGTAAATTTATTTTATTAAAATTAATGCTAAAACTTAACGCTTCGAATAATGACAAATAAATGTATAATTCTTTATCTGAAGCTAAAGACGTGAACTTACAAAACATATGTCAACTTTATAAACATTTGATAGTTTCTAGTTTCAAAAAAATTCCAGACAATTAAATATTTAAAATTGTAACTTTGTAAACAATTCTTGTAAGCCTGTGAGTACATCTGCACTTAGGCACTATGTAGGTTTAAAACTTTAAAGCTGTTAACTATATCATGTGTGCGGAAGGAATGTTAATTTTATTTGCTTTTTCTTGTACAATATGTAATATTCGTATACATTTATCAACACCAGCCTACAAACGTACCACTGTTGGCTGGTTACAGGTTTTCCTACATGGACACAACAACAACAGCCAATTTATAGATTGGGCCAAAACCCACCAGGCTTTCTCAACGCGAATTAGTAGGTTGCGTATTTTATATTAATTAACGACACGGTTATGGCCCAATATCTTCACGTGCTACTGTCCACGTGGGCCTGTTCCCAGCAGTGGGACGTTTATAGGCCGACGATGATGATGATGATGATGATGATGAACGGCAGGGAAGTAAGTTGCGACGTACCCTAAACATAATTAAATGTACCGTTGTATACGCTCAATTTAGCCAAGTTTGGGCTTATTAAAAATTCCGAATAGCAACACTCATCGTGGTTTTGAACCTAACCTCACATAGGCAATCCATAATCCTGCACGTAGAGTGTCTTTTTTTGCGAGTGTTTACCTATCAGATGATGTGTCATCATACTCTCTCAACGCAGCCTCATACAGCGAGACATAGAGGCTTTCATCTAGAGAGCATCACTTTAGAACGGGTTCACTGTTTTGGCTGGTTTCTTATTTGTTGTGTTTGTAATGGTTATAGGACAAGGTTTAAATGACAAAAAAAATCATTAAAATCATGGGAAAGAATTTCAATTTACGTAACGTAGGTACTTGAAAAGTATATAGGTAGTGTAACTTACTATCGTCGCGAGTGTATGACATGTGTTTTGGAGAAATAAAACAGTTTTTACCGATCAACTCGCTTTAATAATACAAACTCAGAAGGTTATGATGGAGTTATCACAAAAACAATTAAAGCCAGTGTAAATACCATAGTAGGTATCTTAACAGATCTACTGAATTTATCGTTTAAATCAGGTATTTTTCCTGACGCATTAAAATTATCGGTAGTAAAACCACTATACAAAAAGGGTCTAAACGACAATGTCAGTAACTACCGTCCTGTTACTCTAATTACAGTATTTTCAAAAATATTTGATAAATGCATGTATAGAAGACTTCTTAAGTTCTGCGACAAAATTAAAATTTTATAGGACAACATGGCTTCAGAAAGGATAAATCCACGTCATTGGCTTCTTACTCTCTTTTTTATAGGATACTCACTAATATTAATAATAACCGCTAGACAACAGGACTATTTTTTGATCTGTCTAAAGCTTTCGATTTTGTTTCGCATAAAATTCTTTTGAAGGAACTTGAATCTGTAAGAATAAGAGGCATTACACAGGATTTGATCCGGATTCGTCGTATTCCTGATTCGCCATATTCCAGATTCGTCGTAATACGTATAGTCGAGTAGGCACATAAACATATATCGATCGAAATTTTCTCGCACTCATCCAATTATCGCGTAACTTTTAAGGGAGTTTGCCAGGGAAGCATTTTAGGACCTATATTATTTCTATTATACGTTAATGGCATAACTGATGTTACAAACCGTAAGTGCATTTGATATGCTGATGACATTTCGATAATAGTAACTAGTAACTTCTAATAAGACATATTTATAATTAAATCAGTAATCATGACGCGGACATCAATTACACAATTAATAAAGTAATAGAATGGCTCGAAATAAATAACTCGACATTAAACTTAAAAAAATAAATTTTTAATTAATTTAACAAATCAAAAGACGCAAAATACAATTTTAAATTAAATATTAATAAAAATCAAAAAATAACCATATTCAAAATTTTTGGGATTACTATTGATGGGGATTTAAATTGAAAACTACACATCGACAACACGTGTAACAGAATGAATACATTTGCATAAGCACATAATAAAGTGAAGAAAGTCACAAATAAGAAAACGGCTATTATAGTAGCATAACAACAGGCATACGTAGAATCGATAGTGCGTTATAGCTGGGGAAATAAGCGTTGATTTTGGGTCAAGCCTTGCACTTTTGTCTCGGAAGACGCCACTTGGCACGATTTAGTGTATTCATTCTAGATTTCAATGTATGGGCAATACGGCAAAATTTATAATTTTAATTTATTACTGCTGTGTTATACCTATATACGAGTAAATTAAAATACACGACTCTCCCCCTCCCCGCAAGCCGCTTCACCCCTCCCCCCTTGAAAAGTGTCCCGTTTTACAGATTTTCTCAATTTTCAGTTAAACTATACAAGCTAGGACAAAATGATCAAAGACTGAATTATTTGTCAATAATTTAATTACAAATAAGTCTAAACATTAATTTTAATACAGTTTATAGTTTCCAAGCTATGGTGCATCAAAGTTGACTAAAAATGTATAACCAGTAAATAGTGGTTATTCTTTCACCGCTGCGCGTCACGGTTAGAACGATATATTATTTATTATTATAAATTATTTTTCATCCCACCATCTCGGAAAGAGTATTTTTAATCTTCAATATCTGAATGGAAAAGCCGTTTTTATTCTCTAGAGGATAAAGTAAATTGAATTTAGAACATCGTGTGCACTAAGTTTGTGAATTAAAAAAAACATTAAACCTATTTACTGCTACCTCTATGGTGCCGAATATATCATACAACTTTTTTTTAATTTGTTAAAAACTCAGACTCGGAACTATTTTGGTGTACCTACTTTTTTAATTTGGTTGGTAATTTCCTCGTTGAGGTGGGATGAAAAGTTACGTGTTGCACTCGAGTGCAAAGATTTTTCACCTCGTGCTCTTTTGATTCCCTCGGTAACGCTCAGGATTCTAATTTTTGAATCACTCGCTGCGCTCGTGATTCAATTTTAGAATCCTTCGGTTGCTCGGTCATCAAAATTGAGCACGCGGTTAAAAAGCAAGTTTGCACTCTTGCATAACAAATAACTATTATCTCAATGCGCTTGTGTTTGTATGCCTTTCTACTTTTATAGGCCTAGTAGTATTAATTTAGATAAATATGTAGATAAAGATATATTTATTTGTAGCCGTGTTGCGTAGCGGTAAAAGAGCACTACCGCCCTCTCTTCCCTTGGGTGTCGTAAAAGGCAACTAACGGACTAAAGACCGCACATACATCCAACAGCATAGAGCGGCGATGGGCTCATCACCTGCCAGGCTGGGCACATGTGCAGTCGCTATTTGGTGAAAAGTGGATAATGGCAGAGGACTGTTTTTGCTGTCCTCATTGCCTAGTCTCCGATTAACCCTTCAGGGATAATTAATAGTCGTGATTATATGTATGTTTGTATATAATAAAGCTTTATTTGGGATAACAATGAGATCTATAAATGAAAAAGAAAAATAAAATATAATAACTGTCATGTCATAGAGCAGTTTACTTTAATGTTACTATGTAAATTCGAATTCGAATGGGAATTTGCATAGTAAGATTCTAGTTACTGCTGTAACTGCCGTAGGTACTCAGAGAAGTCAATAAAGTTTTCATGACAGTTAAAATTCTATTTCCTTCTTTATTTAGCCTTCTCTATTTAGTACTATACATAAGAAAGGGGCAGTGTAAAACGCGGAAAACGCGTGGAAAACGCGACGCTTAAAGTAAACTTACCACCAGAAAACCCAGTCAGTTACAACTAATAGAGGAGTCAGGCAAGGAGATACACTTTCTCCAAAGCTCTTCACACTCGTGTTGGAGGACGTTTACAAGAGTTTACACTGGGAACAACGTGGTTTAAATGTGGCGGGAAGAATGCTGAGCAATTTGAGATTCGCGGACGATATAGATTTATTCTCTGACACCCGGAAGACCTCGAGACCATGATGCAGGAATTCAGTGACGCCTCTATAAAATGTGGCTTTTTTTTTGGCTAAAAAACCAAGATCATGGTCTTGTCTGCACTAGTAGGTACACACGGCGTCAGATCAACCAACCTCAAACTGTCATATTTCTCCAATGAATATTGATCCTTAAACGCCAAATAATAAAGATCAAAATGGATTGTACAAATTTGACAGTTTTGGGTAGGTTGATCTGACGCCGTGTGTACCTACTAGTGCAGATATCAGAATAAATAACACGGTCATGAAAAGGGTAAAAAAGTATGTGTATCTTGGACAAGAAAGAGGTAGTAATGGGGAACGAAAATCAGCCTAACGAAATATACAGGAGTATAAGACTGGTGTGAGCGGCCTACTCCAAGCTAAAATTTGTCTTCAGGATGAATCTCAAGGCTGAAAAAAAGCACGTATACATGACCAGTGTATCCTGTCAGTGCTCACTTATGGAGCGCAAACCTGGATATCCACGAAAGAGATTCTCAACAAACTAGAAGTGACCCAGAAAGCAATAGAAAGAAAACTGGTGGGTATTACACTGAGGGACCGAAAAAGAAACGACTGGCTATTACATCAGAACAAAGTCACAGATGTCACCAAACGTGTAGAAAAGCTGAAGTGGGAGTGGGTAGGACACATCGCCAGGAAGCAGGGCTCGTGGTGCAAAACGCTGGTGGAATGGAGACCATGGGGCGAGAAACGCCCACAAGGAGTCGTCCTTGTGGGCGTTTAAAAGAACAGCCGGAGTGGAATGGATAGAAGCTGCCCAAATCGTACACGGTGGCATAAACTGAAGGAGGCCTACACCCATGTGGTTGAGAAAGGCTATGAAGAAGAGACTTATTTATCATTAAAACCTAATTGACGTCTCCGAGTACGGCAGTAAGAGTTAAATAAAATGACAAGACTAATTTTATTTATCTAATACTTTTTTTATTAAATTTTGAATTTTTTGTTTGCCTTGATGGCGAGAACACGTCAGGACATCAATAACTATCAACAACTGCACCATGATTCTTACTTACTCTTATATACTTCATACTCATGTTTACAAATAATACACATAATCACGCATCGCATATAAGCAGCAGCCCTCTGCCATTGTCCACATTTTACCAAATAGCGACTGCACATGTGCTCAGCGTGACAGGTGATGAGCCCATCGCCACTCTAAGCTGTTGGATGTATGTGCAGTCTTTAGGCAGTTATCACACTGCCATGTTGCGTGTCGACGCACCACCGACGCACCTACGCGCGTAGGTGCGGGAGTGTTTTCTATAAAAACCTACGCGCGTAGGTGCGTTGGTGGTGCGTCGACACGCAACATGCAGCGTGGTGCGTGGCAGTGTGTTAACTGCCTAGTCCGTTAGTCGCCTTTTACGACACCCAAGGGAAGAGAGGGGGTGGTGGTAGTATTCTAAAACCGCTACGCAACACGGCTACAAATAAATATATCTTTATCTACATCTTTATCTAAATTAATACTGCTAGGCCTACAAACGTAAAAAAGCATACAAACACAAACACATTGAGATAAAATAAGTTAGATTATAATAAAAAATATCATATCGATCTATCCGGGTCGCGCAGCGCGGTGAAAGAATAACCACTATTTGCTGGTGTAGTAAGACGCTGCTGACCAAGATAGGTATTCTTTATTCTCCTTCAACAACCAGTATTTTACATTTAGTTACACACAGTATAAAGTAGGAACACCGTTCAACCGTCCGCACAGTACAAGCGCCAAAGCCAGAATGCCTCACTCACCGAGTCACTGACTGCCGTCCTACTTCTCCCCCCCGAGTCCCCGACACATGACATGTGTCAAATCATAGATTGTCAATCGTTCTATAGATTTAAGAATAGACTAAAATTGAATTATGCAAATAATTTTAAATGAACCTTACACTCGTGCATGTCCTCATCACGTTCTCATACACGGTACCAGGAAGGCACGCTAATATTTAAGACATTAACCAGACCTTACACTCGGCGAGTAAGTACATTAGCAAACAATACATTAAAAACTTATACATAAAACAAATTACTTAAAATACAAGCTACTAATATCCTGCATACCTATCCAACTCTTAGATGATTCAGAAACAATTAAAAGCTACCAAAAATCCAGTAAACCCATCGAATTCCCACAGAATTATTAAATTCTCCTAGCCGAAAACCATCCAATTCTTGCCTATCCAACTCTTAGATGATTCAAAAACAAATTAAAAGTTACCAAAAATCCTGTGTTTGAAAGCAAATAAAATATTTCATTTCATTGTAAACCCATCCAATTCCCACAGGATTATTAAATTCTCCTAGCCGCAACAATTGAATGGGTTTGCGGCTAGGAGAATTTAATAATCCTGTGGGAATTGGATGTAATTGGAGAAAATATTTAAGTTAATTGTCGTATTTTTTTTTAGTGTTCAATAATTTATCCCAACCAAGATTCTCATTGAATTCAACAATAAATGTTCTATTGATTTCTATTTTATTAAACATTCGCTGTGCAAGAACATACGGAGACGTCATGTACACTTTTAAACTTTCGTAATCTATTTAAACCAACATATTTAGAATAGAACAAAAAAAAAATTCTTAAACAAAGTATTTCAGTTGTCTAATTATATTATCTCTAGCGTTTCATTGTTATTAATGATCATGTGAACCCTGTGTAACATTCGATGAACAACTGCCGCTGTCTTGCGTGTTTTTAGTGCCTGTGATCTGTGAGACCGGTTATCGAACCAAACCTACATACGGTCATTCCAAAAACTGTGACTACCAGGTACGGTTCTATGTGGTAATAAAGAAGTTGTATAGGTACCTACTCTTCCCCTTGTCGCCCAAAAGAGCAGAGCAGAGCTTTCAGACACAATCACGTGTTTCTATTTAGTTATTGACTGTCAATAAAATTGTTTGTACCGAAAAACGTTTTGACGTGAAATTTATTTGTTACAGAACAATTGTAATATATGAATTTAACCCCGACTTTAACTATTAACTATTTAAATCACCGTCAAATATAAAAACCATTTACATTGCTGCACAACCATTTTCAACAGAATTACATACCATTTCTATTACAGTACCTATATTTTTTTGTGTTTCATTGGTTTTACATGAACACACTATACCGTATAAGCGCGCACACGCTTTCCACTTAAAGCAGCAAAATAAACTAAGAACAAGTCTCACATCAATTAGGTTGAAATACAACCAAAAGATAAATTGCGACTCACTCTTAACCTGTTGTATGACTAGTAATTTAAATAATTTAGCTCTAAAGAAAGTATGAACATCTAGTAAAACCTGTGAGTATAACGAAACGGTATATTGATTTTTGAACTTCAAGAATGTGCGACAAGAAGTAAAAATATTATATTAGTAGGCATTCCTGAACAAAATTCTGACAATACAGAAGAAAGGCAAAAGTTGGATACACACGAAGCTGAGAAAATTATGAATGCAATATATCCAAATGGGCCAAAAGCTGAAAAAGTTTTGCGTCTTGGAAAATATGACAAAACTAAAAAACGTCCAGTAAAACTCTGCTTCAACTCGCAGGAAACAGTGAAGATCATACTGCGTAACAAATCAAGCTTGAAAGATGATAAAGTACGAATTTATTCCGATCAAACCCCATATCAACAAAAAAAATTAAAAGACCTTAAGAATCAACTAAAAGAACGCCAACAAAAAGAGAACTAGACACTACCATAATAGTACATTATGATATAAGTGCGGTAAGTTGAAAATTACAGCAGAGGCGATATTGCTAGCCCGAGCCGTAGGCGAGGGCTACAAGAAAGCAGAGGCTGTAATTATCAAAGCGCACGTATGTCATACGACGTTTTATAACATATTTGCGAGGAAAACACATTTTCTGAAAATGTCTGCGTGTTTTTGTTGCTTTTCTAGTGTATAATTTTTGGTAAGCCAACATGTATTTTTCTTTGGACTTAGATGCACAAACATCCTACAGCATAGAGCTGCGATGGGCTCATCAAAATAATACTACCAACCCCTTTCTTCACTTGGGTGTCGTAAAAGGCGACTAACGGACTAAAGACTGCATATACATCCAACAGCATAGAGCAGCGATGGGCTCATCAAAATAATACTACCAACCCCTCTATTTCCTTCGGTGTCGTAAAAGGCGACTAACGGACTAAAGACTGCACATTCATTCAACAGCATAGAACGGCGATGGGCTCATCAAAATAATACTACCAAACCCCTCTTTTCTCTTCGGTGTCGTAAAAGGCGACTAATGGACTAAAGACTGCACATACATCTAACAGCATAGAGCGGTGATGGGCTCTTCAAAATAATAATAGGTACCATCCCCTCTCTTCTCTCGGGTGTCGTAAAAGCGACTAACGGGCTACAGGCTCACCATCTAAGTACTTGTGCAGACTGTGCAGTTGTTTCTTGCTGAAGCGTGGACTGTGTGGGCGTGGTCTGTGTTGTCCATAGATTCAAATGATTACTAATTTTACATTACCGCACTAGTGTGTTATTACTAATTTTACATTACCGCACTAGTGTGTAATAAGCTACATTACGATGCTGAAATCGGTGTAATAAGAGCCACTTTACGAGCAAATGTGTTATAATAGTACATTATGATATTAGTGCGGTAAGTTGAAAATGACAGCAGAGGCGATATTGCTAGCCCGAGCCGTAGGCGAGGGCTACAAGAAAGCAGAGGCTGTAATTATCAAAGCGCACGTATGTCATACGACGTTTTATAACATATTTGCGAGGAAAACACATTTTTAGAAAATGACTGCGTGTTTTTGTTGCTTTTCTAGTGTATAATTTTTGGTAAGCCAACATGTATTTTTCTTTGGACTTAGGTGGTAATAGGCTGTCAATAACATTTTGTGCTTCACTTATTATTTCCCGGTGGTGTAGACTGTAAGTTTAGTTCTTCATTACTAAAACTAGACATATTTATTTTTAAACTTTCAAAGTAATTATTGAACACGAAGCCGCTATTTGAATCGACAAAATAAAGGTATGTGAAAGGTAGGAAGTCTTTCCATCCAATCCCTTGGGTGTCGTAAATCGACTAACGGATTAAAGACTGCACATACATCCTACAGCATAGAGCGGCGATGGGCTCATCAAAATCATACTATCAACCCTTTTTTTCCCTTGGGTGTCGTAAAAGGTGACTAACGGACTAAAGACTGCACATACATCCAACAGCATAGAGCGGCGATGGGCTCATCAAAATAATACTACCAACCCTCTCTTCCCTTCGGTGTCGTAAAAGGCGACTAACGGACTAAAGACTGCACATTCATTCAACAGCATAGAACGGCGATGGGCTCATCAAAATAATACTACCAACCCCTTTCTTCCCTTGGGTGTCGTAAAAGGCAACTAACGGACTAAAGACTGCACATTCATTTAACAGCATAGAACGGCGATGGGCTCATCAAAATAATACTACCAACCCGTTTCTTCCCTTCGGTGTCGTAAAAGGCGACTAACGGACTAAAGACTGCACATACATTCAACAGCATATAACGGCGATGGGCTCTGCAAAATAATACTTCCAACCCCTCTCTTCTCTTCGGTGTCGTAAAAGGCGACTAACGGACTAAAGACTGCACATTCATTTAACAACATAGAACGGCGATGGGCTCATCAAAATAATACTTCCAACCCCTTTCTTCCCTTCGGTGCCGTAAAAGGCGACTAACGGACTAAAGACTGCACATACATTCAACAGCTTAGAGCGGTGATGGGATCTTCAAAATAATAATAGGTACCAACCCCTCTCTTCTCTTAGGTGTCGTAAAAGCGACTAACGGACTAAAGGCTCACCATCTAAGCACTTGTGCAGACTGTGCAGTTGTTTCTTGCTGAAGCGTGGACTGTGTGGGCGTGGTCTGTGTTGTCCATAGATTCAAATTATTACTAATTTTACATTACCGCACTAGTGCGTTATTACTAATTTTACATTACCGCACTAGTGTGTAATAAGCTACATTACGATGCTGAAATCGGTGTAATAAGAGCCACTTTACGAGCAAATAGTTATTTGTTATACAAGAGTGCAAACTTGCTTTTTAACCGCGTGCTCAATTTTGATGACCGAGCAAGCGAAGGATTCTAAAATTGAATCACGAGCGCAGCGAGTGATTCAAAATTTAGAATCCTGAGCGTTACCGAGGGAATCAAAAGAGCACGAGGTGAAAAATCTTTGCACTCGAGTGCAACACGTAACTTTTCATCCCACCTCAACGAGGAAATGAATAAGCAAATTAAAATAAATTAACTACACCAAAAAGGTTCCGTGTCTGAGTTTTTAACAAATTAAAAAAGGTTGTATGATAAATTCGGCACTATGGAGGGAGAAGTAAATAGGTTTAATGGTGTTTTGAACTCACAAACTTAGTGCACACGATGTTCTAAATTCAATTTACTTTATTCTCTAGCGGATAAAAACGGCTTTTGCACTCAGATATCGAAGAGTAAAAATACTCTTTCCGAGATGGGGGGATGAAAAATATATTAAACACTTGACCGTCATTAGAAGCTTATAATATTGAGATAGGCATATCCGTTTCCCGTCGTATTTTCTTTCTCTTTCTTCCGGTATATCGCTGTCTCTCTCGCTCATCCCCGTGCACATTTGTTCATCATTGGCGTGAAATTCCCCGTCGGCGTAACTTGTGCACTACATAGTGATCAAGTGACAAAGAAATAGAATTATTTTTATTTAAACTGCAACACAGTTCTCGTGAGTTTCTACAATACACGTGAGTACTTAGAATAGTTTCTCAACTTAACGGTGTTACCTTTCGCTGAATTTATAATTTAAACTTATCTGGTATATCAAACTTTTTATTTTACCCGCAAGAGATGTAGATACACCTTTTCTTTTAAGATAAGAAAGCATTCGAGTAAAGATAGTATTTTTAAAAATGTTTTTTGTGTTTAATACGTGGTATCTACCCACCAGGCACTTTTTCTTTTTATTTTAGATAAGAAACCGATAATTAGTGCTTACTTACTTTGTAGCTAAGCGGCTATAGCTGGTCCTTCTAACAATCCCGATCGTGTCGGCGAAGGTTGAGTTCGAGTTAGTCGTCATCGTGCAAAGAAGCATGGTCATCGTACTCGCCTTTCATGACGAAAACGACAATGTGTCTGCTTTATCGGACGTTAGAGGAAATCTTACAACGATTGTTGCACCTCGCAGGTGTTACCAATACTGACTAAAACAGTTAACAATTTAAATTTTCCGTGTAGTGATCTAGATTTGATTTTTGATTTTAAAAGTAAACTAAAAGAGCCAGCTAGGCCTTAAGCACCAATATCCTGATAAATCTTGTGCACCAATAACTTTTGGTATTTTAAAACTAAAAATATATTTTTAATAATTGTCTGCGCACAGTTTACTAGTTGGTCGCAAACATCTGATGTCTCTCTTAAAGGTCTTATTTTCAGTGGTGATTAGGTTGTAGACTGAAACTATAAATATACGAAAAGAGGATAGGTACTCATAAAAATGTAAAAGACCCTCTAATGCTTGCTACTTTGATTAAGATTCTACCTTCAAACACACATTTGTTTAATTCTGAACAGATTACGATTGCATTAGAAAAAAATTGACCTGTTAAAAAACTTTTTGGCCAGTTATTAAATCTGGTACTGGGAATGCCTCGCAAGCAAAACCTGTACTAACAACAAACGGTTACCTTTCGCAATGGCAAACTTCTTATAGTGTACCATCGCGTTGTACTTCTGGTTCATGGGACAGACACGCACAGCATGCTGTGAACCGCCCTCGCAGGGCGCTTACCAAAATCAATGTCCTCCGCAAGGACATACTTATGGCAGCCACGAACCATATCGTGGCTATAATCTGCCCGCCCTCGCAGGGCGCTTACCAAAATCAATGTCCTCCGTAAGGACATGCTTATGCCAGCCACGAACCACATTGTGGCTATGGACCGCCCTCGCAGGGCGCTTACCAAAAACAATGTATTCCGCAAGGACATGCTTATGCCAGCCACGAACCACATCGTGGCTATGAACCGCCCTCGCAGGGCGCTTACCAAAATCAATGTCCTCCGTAAGGACATGCTTATGCCAGCCACGAACCACATCTTGGCTATGAACCGCCTTCGCAGGGCGCTTAACATAAACAATGTCCTCCGCAAGGACATAATTATGCCAGCCACGAACCACATCGTAGCCATAATATAAACAACGGAGGCTGTTCTTACTATCAATCCCCAGAATCATAGGCTTGGCAGCTCTTTAAATGTACAAAAACGTCCATCTTCTCTGCTAACAGAGGTAACAAAAGACGTAGACAATGACGCTCCGAAATTTCGAGCCGGTCAATTTGCACTTTATCGACATCGTTGGGACTAAATAGGTGCTCCATGTTTTCTATCATAACACAAAGGTATCGAATAGCGTTTTATCTGAAGCCATCGCTCAAGGTTTCAAACGTTACAATCGACAGTTGTTAGGGTCCTAACTTGGACTTGGTGTAAATTAAAGGTGGACTGTATTTTATAGGCTTTACTAATACGTCATTACAAAATTGACCGCAAACAACGGGAGACGCGCGCTGTGCCTACGCTGGTCTCGGCAGATGTCGTGGCAGCCGTCCGTGCCTCGCCGCCCGCGCCCGCGCGCCGCTCGCGCGCCGCAGCCCGACGACCGACGACGGCTTCCGACGGCGCCCGTGCTCCAACATGCTCCCCGGGTTGAAGAGCAGTCTTCAATTAGTTGATTGGAAGAGGACATATGTTGTTGAAACCGCGCCGAATGGTGCCCCTCTTCGTCTTCAGCTCGGCCACTCTCGTGACTCCGTCTACGCCTGGATAGGTCTTTACAACTCGTCCTAATGACCACAATAAGGGTGGTGTTTTTTCTCTCACAAGGACGAGTGAACCAGGCTGGACTTCTCCTGTGGAACTGAACCATTTTGTCCTTTTCTGTAGCAGAGAAACATATTCGTTATTAAAACGTCGCCAAAAGTGCGCTGCTGGATGAGCTGTATCCGCCTCCATCGATCCAAGCGGGATATGTTAGTTTCAGTCACCTGTGGGTATGGTACAGATAAGAGTGAGCGTCCAATTAAAAAATGAGAAGGAGTAAGGGCCGAAAAATCATTAGGGTCAGTAGAAAGAGGGGTGAGAGGACGTGAATTTAAGACGGCCTCAATTTGGGCTAAACAAGTGGCCATTTCTTCAAAGGTGAAGTGAGTAAGTTGCAACAGTCGTTTTAAGTGATGCTTACAAGATTTAACTGCTGCCTCGGCCAAAGAGTTGAAATGAGGAGAATAGGCAGGGGTGAAAACGAACTCAATGCCTTCCTGCGCTATCTCAGATGCAACATTTGAATTAGAGAGAAATCTTTGCATTTCATTTGAAGCACCTACGAAATTTGTGCCGTTATCAGACGTGATGCTGCGAGGCTTGCCTCGCCGCGCCACGAACCGATTTAAAGCGGCCATGTAGGCGTCACTAGTCAGGTCCGTGACAAGCTCCAAATGCACCGCCTTCACTGCAGAGCACACAAAAATGCACAAATAGGACTTAATGAGTTTACACCCGCGTCCCTTTCGATCAGCTATAAGTACTGGCCCTGCATAGTCCACATAACAATGTTGAAAAGGAAACTCAAGATGTGTCCTTGAATTAGGTAACTGGCCCATAATGGGCTGCACGTTTTGAGCCTTGTGTCTGAAACAGGTAACGCATTTGTTAACAATTACTTTGGATAGGTTTCTGCCTTTAAGAGGCCAATAAGTTTGGCGTATGTTAGCCAAAAGAAGCTGGGGACCGGCATGTAATAGGATTTTGTGTTGCATTTGAAATATAAGATGGGATATATGGTGTTTTGAACAGATTAAGATTGGATGTTTTATATTAAAATCGTAGGGAGAATTATCAAGCCTTCCGCCCACGCGAATGAGGTTATTTCCATCAATAAAGGGGGTCAATGAAATTAATTTATTTTTGAGAGGCAATCTCTTATTTGATTTTAAAATTATGTATTCGTCACGAAACATTTGAATTTGTGCACAATGTAAAATAAGATTCTGTGATTTTTGTAATTCTATTAAAGAGAGATTGCCATACAATTGATTATTTTTATTTTTTAAGTTATTTACGAATCTACATAAATACGCTACAACTCGCTGTAATTTACTAAAACTAGAAAATTTTGTAAATAAAGCCTGTACTGCGGATAAGTTAGGTAAAAAAGCGCTACTACAACTATGACTACTAGACTGAGCGTCACTATCATTACAGCTACTACTACTGATATGAGTCACTACTTCCGACTGATCATGTTTCACAGTTTTAGGCATAGAGGGCCATTCATTTTCGTCTTTTGACAAAAATGAAGGTCCAAACCACCATAAACTGGTTTCGCCGATAACATCAGCTCGTAAGCCCCGTGAAACAAGATCAGCTGGGTTGTCCTTCGACGGTACGTAGCTCCAGGCATGACCACAGGTACTTTCTTGTATTTCGTTGACTCTATTACGGACAAAGGATTTTAGTTGATTTGATGGAGTCGACAACCATCCTAAAACAATCGTTGAGTCACACCAAAATCTACATTTATCTACGTGCAAAGTAAGCGAGTCTACGATTTTTGTACACAGTCTTGCACCCACCAAAGCTCCACAAAGTTCAAGCCGTGGCATAGTCGTTGGTTTTAAAGGAGCCACTCGATTTTTAGATGCTAATAATCGCACACGCACTGAGCCTGGGTTTTTATTATGCGAACGAATGTACAAGCAAGCTCCGTATGCCTTTTCGGACGCATCAGTGAAGACATGTACTTCGTGAACAATAGAGTCTTCATGCAAAACCCACCGAGGGATATTTAAATTATTAAGCTGCGAGAGTGTGGTTTCAAAAATAGACCATAGATTTCCTAACTCAACTGAAACTGCATCGTCCCAATTATATTTGTCTAGCCATAAACGTTGCATGATTATTTTTGCTTCGACAACGCACGGGCCTATAAGACCCAGTGGGTCAAAAATTTGACTGATTACTGAAAGTATATGGCGCTTTGTTATCTTTTTTAATGGGTCAATATTTATAGAAAAACTAAGCGAATCAGAGTCACAGTTCCAGTTAAGGCCTAATGTTTTTAAGTAATGATGGCCTTGGCCTTGCTCAGAAAAATCTAATAGATTAGTGGACTTGTCAGAGTCAGAATTTGTGATTTGGGCCAAAATTTGAGGACAATTTGACCTCCATTTTCGCAGATTGAATTTTGCTGAAGAGAGGAGTGACGCTACTTGTTTTGCTAGCTGTATTGTCTGACTGCTATCGCTTGATCCAGACAAAAAATCGTCAACGAAAAAATCATGCTGTATAGCACGTTTGACAACACTATCTTCGACGTTGTCGGCTAAGCTAACTAAGCATTTTGTTGCCAAGTATGGAGCGGAAGCAGTACCATAGGTCACCGTGTTCAAAGTGTAGGTTGAAAGAGGTTCCTTTGGATTGAACCGAAATATTATTTTTTGAAGTGGCCTATGAATAGAATTAATTTCAATGGCTCGGTACATTTTTTCTATATCGCCTGAGACAACATATTTATGCTGGCGAAAACGCAATAAAATTGCAAAAAGATCGTCCTGAACGACTGGGCCAACCATTTGGATATCGTTAAGCGACAAACTTGAAGACGTAGCGGCCGAAGCATCAAAGACTACGCGAAGTTTAGTAGTGGAACTAGAGTCACGATATACGCCATGATGAGGAATGTAATTTTCAGTAATAGACGTATCAGATGTACATTCTATATCTTTGGACATGTGGCCTAGTGACTCATATTCACTCATAAACTTTAAGTACATGTCTTTAAAAATAGGGTCACGTTGAAAGCGTCGTTCCAATGATAGGAAACGACATTTAGCTTGTTCATAAGAGTGACCTAATAAGCTAGGATCTCTTTTTAAGGGCATAGAAACGACAAAACGTCCGTCATCTTTGCGAAGGGTTGTTTCATTAAATAATTTCTCACAAGACCTCTCTTCTAGAGAGTGAGAATATTTAGGCGAAACATTGTCAAGCTCCCAAAATTGAGTAAGGTCGGGAGTTAGAGCCAAATTTGTGAAATTGCAAAAGTGAGCATTAGACTGGTCTGACTGGTGGGCTATATTACCTGACACCAACCAACCAAATTTGGTTTCACACAATGTAGGCAGATTCTTTCCTAGATTTATGGATTTGGTACCTAAGACGTTCCAAAATACTTCCGCTCCTACCAGGATGTCTATGACCGACGGAATGTTAAAATTCGGGTCTGCTAACTGAAGGCCTGGAGGGATAGGGATGTGATTAATGTTCACAAAAGAAGGTGGTAGAACTTTAGTGATCTCTGGCAATATATGACACACTATTTCGGTGTTGTAGGCACAGCATAAAGACTCTAATGTGATATTACAAGACTGTGTACTTAAAGAAGTGTGGTTGTTGATACCTGTGACCTTAGTGCTCGTACCGCGTCGTGACAAACCCAGCGTGTCACATAGGTGATGAGTTACGAAGTTGGCTGTACTCCCGTTATCGAGCAGTAGCCGAGCAGTGTGCTTCTCGCCCGCAGCGTTCAGCACGCTCACCAAAGCTGTGGACAGTAAAACATGTGCCGAAGTAGCAAGCTGCATAGAAGTGGCTGACAACGTGACATCATTAGAAGTAGAAGGCAAAGGATTCACTAAAGGTCTGGGCTCGTTTGTTTCCAAGTGCAAAAGAGTGTTGTGCTTAACTTTGCAATATTTACAATGAGTTAATTTGCAATACTTTGCCACATGACCTGAACGCAAGCAGTTTTAACAAACTTTAAATTCCTTTACTTTCTTTATACGATTTTCTATAGGGAGTGTTCTAAAAGCTTCACAATTGAATAATGAATGATTTTGAGAGCAAAGCGGACATGAATAGAAATTTTTATTACGACTTATTGATTTTTGATTATTATTTGTATGATTGTTTTTAATATTATTTGTATTTTTTGTATTGTTAGAATGTAAGTTTGTATTGTTTAAGTGTGTATTATTTAAGGCAACTAATATATTATTATTTGATAAGTTTTGATTTGTTTCAATAGACTCCATCAAGTCCGCTTTCCTACTAACAAAAGTGCAAAATTGAGATGTAGTCGGTTCTTCTATTAAGTTGTTTCGATACTCTTCCCAATGACGACCAGTAGTCGCATCTAATTTTTTAGCCAAAATATAAATTATAAGAGTATGCCAATAGTCAGTAGGCTGTTTTAATGTTGTCAGCGCCCTGATGTTTTTATTTGTTACATCGACAAGATTACGAAGAGAAGAACTGGATTCCATCAATACGGGCTCAATGTCAAATAGTGCCTGCACATGGTTATCTATAAGAAGGCGATTGTTGTTGTACCGATCGCATAATAAATCCCAAGCAACTTTGTAATTTTCCCCAATGAAATCAATGTTTTTAATAATTGTTGATGCATTTCCTCTGAGTGAAGCTCTTAGATAGTGAAATTTATTTATATTATCTATTGAACTATTGTCATGAATTAAAGAAGTGAATGTGTCTCGAAACTCTAGCCAGTATTGATAGTTTCCATCGAAGCTGGGCAAATAAATTTTTGGCAATCGAACAAAGTTGTTTTTTATTTGTGCATTTGAGTG
Organism: Scoparia ambigualis; assembly: GCA_963921215.1. Lineage (NCBI taxonomy): Eukaryota > Metazoa > Arthropoda > Insecta > Lepidoptera > Crambidae > Scoparia > Scoparia ambigualis. The sequence goes on from OY992511.1 coordinate 4,950,213, forward strand.
GTCATGTTTAGAGCTTGATACGGAACCTTTAGATGTGATCCCAAGCAGGCTGCGCGCGAGTGCCACCGAGCTGAAGTATTGACGCTCGAAGTCCTCTCGCTCAACCAACTCGGACTCGATGTCATCCACTAGCACCTCGATGTCAACCTGTAATTGATCGAATTCGGTGTACATAACTTCGATTTTTTCAAAGCGTTCCTCTATGTCCAAACGCTGCAGCTGTGAAAGGCTTGAGCCACTACTCATTAAAATAAGTTGCTTATTAAAAATTGTAAGCTTCGCTTTTATAGAACTGCGCTTCTTATATAAAATTTTAAGGTCAGCCATCGTGAATGAATGTAAGTTGGAGCGAAAAATTAAAAAGAAAGACTTCCAAAAAAAATAAATGTAGCAAAATACTATTAAATACGTGAAAAGATGAGCGTGCGTCAGCTGATGACCTATATTTCTTATCTATAAACCAGCTGCAAGCAGGTGCCGGCGCACCGTAATTAGGTTACCTGACTATGTGCGTGGCACACAAACGTGCGCATGCACATGCGAAAATATGCAGCTTGCGTAGAAGAAATATAGCACACAAGTAGCTGATAAGAGGCAGGGAAATGATTTTAAGATGATTAACAATGATTTTAAGCTTTAAATGCAAAAATAGGGAAAAATAGAATTTTAGGTAAAAGGTAAAACTTGGAAAAAAAAATTAAATTGATGGGAAGGCGATTGATTGGAACGAACTCACGCGTTATTTGTACAATACTCCCTTAAAGGTGACGTCAACTGCTCCAAAGACGTAGGCTGTGACGACGACGGCAGAATCCACGTTGGCTCAGTCAAAGTCCACCGAGTGGCGTAAATGCGTTTCGATGAAGTAACGAACGTACTGCTGCTTCATAGACGGTGAAGATGGACCAATGTTAGGGTCCTAACTTGGACTTGGTGTAAATTAAAGGTGGACTGTATTTTATAGGCTTTACTAATACGTCATTACAAAATTGACCGCAAACAACGGGAGACGCGCGCTGTGCCTACGCTGGTCTCGGCAGATGTCGTGGCAGCCGTCCGTGCCTCGCCGCCCGCGCCCGCGCGCCGCTCGCGCGCCGCAGCCCGACGACCGACGACGGCTTCCGACGGCGCCCGTGCTCCAACAACAGTTGTTACACGCTTGTATCGGACAAAATGTCTGCAATGCTGACACAGATGAAGGAACAGGTTTCTAGAAACAGTAAGTTTTTTTTTTCCCAAAGAGCACTCAAGAAAGGTCACTCCGTCCAATTTTTAACCTGAAGTCGTTAAATTATTATATGAATTCCGGACTGTGTACGGCCAAGAGACGAGATGTACAAATTACTTTTCTCAGACCTAGGTACTACCATCTGACTATAGCCAAATCCCACAATGGTTTCTTCGTCTGTTCTACAAAGGCAAATTACTAAAAATTATATGCCTTCCATTAGAGATGAGCACGGCAATGTTTTCTTAGACTATTATCTTATAGACATAAAGACCAGATGGTTCTGTCCAGACATGCCAACATAGTAATAGAAACACTTACTTATTTTGGTGTCCACATAAACTTCAAAAAGTCTGTTTGACCGCCCTCGCAGGGCGCTTACCAAAATCACTGTCTTCCGCAAGGACATACTAGGATACATGGAGGAATCACAAGCGTCCATACATACCTACATATACTCACGACTGTTATCACCGAAGGGTTAGTCAGAGACCAGGCAATGAGGGCCGCAAAAGCAAAAGTCCATGTCCACCAAATGATAACTGCACATGTACGTGACAAGTGATGAGCCTATCGCCGCTCTATACTGTTGGATGTGTGTGCAATCTATGGTCCGTTAGTCGCCTTTTACGATACCTAAGAGAAGAAATTGGGCGGTAAAATAGACTCTACCTTACAATGTAGTTAAATGTATTGCTAGCTAAAAATTATCAGAAACACCAATACATATACCTCCACCAACATTCTTTTTGACAACCGTTGCTTCAGGATTGGGGGGTCACAACTCAACAATTCTGCCCTATCGGAAAGGTGGAGTGCATCCGAACAAAAGCTGCACTGCAATCAAAAAGAAAAGCGGGCTGTTCTAAGTCTTAGAATTACAAGCATCGAACACGAAGCCTGCGACAATTTTATTTTAATCCTCCAAATTGCCAACCAAAAAATGACCACCAACCAAATTGTGGTCGAAATTCATTACATTCCAGGGAAATTGAACAGCCAACTGTCTCGACATAGCCAAGCTGTAGAGGGCATCTACTGCCAGAATTCACACAAACGTAGTTCGCGAAGTGGACCTGGCCAGTAATTACCTGTTTGTATCCAAGAACGCTCGAGCAGTGGGTAAACTATGCAGATTTATCTCAATGATTACAAAGCTATGTTTCACAATGCTTTCAGCCTGAAGTAGAACGCTTCCCTCTAGCTTGGAAATTCGCACCACCTTCCCTCATCCCCCGGGTGCTAGCACACCTCAACAGGAATTTATCTGATTGTGGTACCCCTTGCTGCCTCATTCACAGTATGGAATTCAAAACGTAGACGCCTGGTAGACATAACCACAGGCCTGCCAACCCCCAAGGTTCAAGACATGACGTTGAAATTTGGTGAGCTTAAATGATATATCGTTATGGAACCACAAGCAAATTTTCCTACTCAAGCGTCCGGTTATTATAAAAACATATGAGCACTTGTGCTTAGTCTACTAGTACAGGAAGGGCGTAAGCAGCAGCAGCGGCGCCATCCACACGCGGAACGCGTACCAAATGGGTCCAGTCAGTCCAGTTTTTGGCAGATTTACACTTAATATTTTAAATCTTTCTTACAATACTATACACTACCATAAATTGTATGGAAATCTTAGTGACGAGGTAATAGTTAAACATGTTTTAAAATCAATCTCAATTAAACATTTAAAAACAACAAAACCTCCTTTTTCCAGGTTTTAGTAATATTAGTCTGTAGACCTTTGTAATGTATTTCAAACCTAGGATCAACTAGATTTCAAACAGTTCGTAACACTGCAATATTATTGTCGCATTGCTCCTTTATTACCTTGCTGTGGACACCAAACATTATTTTGTTCAGAACAATGCAGTAATATTAACCCGTGGCGCGCCAGCCACCCTAAATCATTAAATGCTTTACGTGTCAGGCATTTTGCGATACATCACTTTTTTATTGTTTGATTAGGGAAAAATATTTATTGCGTAATAACTATACGAGATTATCGCGTGAATGAGGTGTCATTCCTTTCTGTATGAGTTTTTTACGTAGTTAACTACTTAGAATGAACAATAAAGACTTACTTGTAGTGGCACTGGAACGATTTTCTTTTGTTTTCAATATTTCATAAAGGTAACCTTTGGTTTTACTGTTTGTTATAATAATTAACAAACGACACACAACACAATTGACATAATAACTTTTTAGTTTACATTACTATGCACCGGTCACATGAATCATAAACACTTTGGCACTGAACTTCACTCACAAAACGATTTTTAACTAAGGAACCAAAAGAAACAACCGCCGCCATTAAAAGTGGCCGGCCCGTGTACATGTGACCTAAAAGTACATATGCCTAACTGTAAATAAAAAAAAGGTTGCTGATGAAATAATCTACAAACTGATTTATGTTTATAATCACTTTTATCAAAAAAATCAAAACATGAAGGAAATTACAGAACTTTATAACACACAATGTTAGCCATAGTTGTTAGCAAAATCAAAATATCATAATTATACTTCTAGCTCTTCGTTTAATCTAAATTGCCACTATATCACACAACTATTGCATTGCACAAAATCTGTATTAAGTTTCCAGTAATATAGATAAGAATCATACAAAAACTCATATTTTACGTCGAGATAACATCATAAAAACAAATCACAACAACACAACTTTTCACCAATATGGCTGACGTCCGTTCATAACTGCAGTAACATTTGGTTTTCTTTTTTTCTCGAAAATATTTCGTTTGGTCCGAATCCCACTAGATATGTTAATTTAATCTATAAGGACCATAGAAAATTCACTGATAGCCAAAACTTGTATACTACAACTCGGACCGGTTAAAATAAAACGACCAATCTGAGCCAAGTCTGTTGTACACCGGTAAGTACAAGAGACACGCATGACTCTCAACTATTTTGTACACCCATACGTACATATGACGCTCGACGGGTTAAGGCGACAGTTTGGGTCAAAAACTGACTGTAGGGACTATAGACAAACAAGCTGGAAATTGCTACTGGTTAAAAGGATCAATAAATATTGTACAAAATGGCTAAACTAATTTAGTTAAAACTTCGAGTGGTTCACCTACACCTGTTTCATGCACTGTGGTAGCTAGATGGATATTACAGCCACACCTGGTTGTGTTTTGCTCCGCTGTAGCATCTACAAACTAGATTGATATGATTTACCCATTGAGGATATACTAACTATTGGTAATTGGAGATTAGTTAATACTTTTCACAAGGTTTATTGTCGTGAAATATTGATTCAGGCGTCACGAAGTTTTTCATTTTTTATTTTTACCCTGTAAAGTGATTGAAATCAAATAGTAAACAATATTTATTTCCTAATAATAATGTTCGTTTACATGGTTTACACGCTAAATTATTTGATTTTTCATCAATGACTGGCCAATTATTTTCTTACATGACTTAAATTGTAAATAATGAGTACTTAATTAAATCTCTTATTATAACTTTTTGTTTAAACCATAATCATATGATTAACTCTCTCGCACTTATTGTTTAATTTATTTCTCACATTGGCGTTTTCACCAGGCGATAACAAACAGGTCTCAATATTATAAGCTTCTAATGACGGTCAAGTGTTTAATAGACGCGTTTTACCTGAAATAAAACGCATATTAAATACTTACCTCATTAGAAGCTTAGTTTTTATTTCCGCCTGGTGCTTAATGCATATTTCGACGCAATGATGAACAAATGTGCACGGGTGTGAAATCTCCTGGTTCCACCACCGCGCCACCTGGTGACGCCACTGAGTGGGATGAGCGAGAGAGACAGCGATATACCGGAAGAAAGAGAAAGAAAATACGACGGGAAACGGATATGCCTATCTCAATATTATAAGCTTCTAATGAGGTAAGTATTTAATATGCGTTTTATTTCAGGTAAAACGCGTCTATTAAATGGATTCCTAAAATTGTAAAAAAAGATACAAAGAACTGATTAATACAATTAATGCAAAACGTAGAAGAAAAGAAAGCAACTCTATAACATATGAAATTAAAAAGGAATATACAAATATTACAACTACAGAAAAATCATTGAACTTCTTTTACGCAAATGTACGCAGTATAGTAAAACCTGTCAAGTTTGATGAAATAAAATGTGTGATAGAAACATTTCAAACCATAATACATGTCATTGTTTTCACAGAAACATGGATAAAAAACCAAGAGGAAGCCGATAGATTACGATTACCACACTATACTCATTGCTATAACTACAGAACGACCTCAAGGGATGGTGGAGTATCGATATATGTGCACAATAGCCTGAAGCATGAACTTATAGAACAGACATTTGAAGACGGTAATCATTATCTGTGGGTACATCTGGACAGATTTTCTCTTGACATCGGAGCACGTAACCAACTTTCTTGAGACCTGTGAAAATCAAATTGCAAAAAGGAAAAGAGTCATAATCTTGGGAGACATAAACTTAGATTTACTTACTAACGATAAACCAGTGAAGGAATACAAATACATGTTGCAAGAAAATGGACTAAGAATTTTAAACAAAATTGACATTAAGTACTGCACTCGTTAGACAGAAAATAAGAAAACCATATTAGACCATGTATGCACAAACCTACGAGAAAATAATACCTACCATCTGGCTATAATTGATAGTGCTCTGTCCAATCATAAACAAATCTATTTTGAAGTTCAAAAATGCCACTCGGAACGACCACTCAAAGTAAAATATGAATCTACAAACTATCAGGGCCTTTACGGGACACTGAAGGAAAGTATGAATGACACAACTAACCTGTCTTATGAATATAAAAAATTTGAACACCTCCTTCTAGAAGCCATTGCTAAAAATAAGACTCAGAAGTTGAAATACCTAAACCCACCAAAATCTGATTGGATTACCATAAACTTAATATTAGCTATAAACAAACAAAATGTACTATGGTATGACTTAAAACAGACACCCGATGATGAGAAACTAAAAGAAAAATTTCTAAAACAAAAACAATTAACACATAGAGGTATACAAGCTGCTAAAAATCACTACTATCATAAAGCTTTTTTAAATTGTAAGAAAAATCCTTTAAAAATGTGGCAGCTTATTAACAGCTTAGCATCTAATAAAATAAAAAGTAACCAGATACCAGTCAAACTTATAGGCCCCATAGGTTTTATAACAAATCCTACAGAACTTTGTGAACACCTAAATCTGTTCTTTTCCAACATAGGTACTGAACTTGCAAATAAAATTCCAAAGCATCACTATTATCATTTGACTCGTGTGTTAGCTGAACAAAATCAATCTAATGGTTCGAATCTAACTTCATTAAAACATACCACTGCGGATGAGGTGTCAAAGATAATCGATGATTTAAAATCAAACTCTAGTGCCGGTATAGATAGGATGAATGCAAAAACTGTCAAAGAATTAATTATAAATAATTTAGCAAGAACCATTAATAAAGGTTTTGATGAGGGCCAATTCCCTGGTTCTCTAAAACTAGCCAAAGTTAGCCCCATATTCAAATCGGGTAACAAAACTGATCCATTCAACTATCGGCCAATATCGGTACTCCCTGTCTTATCAAAAGTTTTTGAAAAGATAATGCACAGTCGTCCTAATGAATATCTTACATCAATAAATTTTCTTTTTAAAAAACAATATGGTTTCTGTTGGAATATACGAAAATACTCTATTCAATTGTATCTATTAATTATACGATTATAGCATACGATTACTTTGTGTAACATCACTATTTTTGTATTAGTCACTCAAACGACTTTTCATTATAAAACCGTTGTGCCAACGGAGCGATCTTTACTTTAATAAAAGCATTCGTTCAGACAACTACGAAGTTTTACTTTGCCGTCACTGCGTCCCTGCCAACAGGTCATGGGCCCAGGGACCATAATTTTCAAAAGTAATTTTTATAAGTCAATTTTAATAGTAATTTAATATTTAAATAACCAGTGCTGTACGTGAGTGATGAAGAAATACCAAACAGCCTCGATTAAAATTGGCTGAAACGGAACCTGATTACTAAAGGTACGAGTGTTGAGTTTTTGGGCTATGCCTTTTTGAATTTTGCAAAAGGGTCAGCCACGGCTAAATTAATCTTGACAATATTTATGTAAGAAGAAACTTGGCGACTCAGTGAGCATTACGTAAGCAATTAATTCACCTAAAATTGCAACCGATGTCAGTTATTCCAACATTTCACGAGTTTTGATAACAGAATTACTCAACCTACCCTCATAATATGGCGGTATGATCACGGCGCTGTAAACGCTAGGAGAGGATCACCATAGCCTAGCATTTGTAAAACTCGTCTGCTAGATCATGAAGTTAAGTTGAAGACCGAAATATCTACCGAATTTAAAGTTTCGCATACCAATACAGAGAAGTTTTCTATGCGTAATAACTATGGACCGGACAAGATGAATAAAAATGTGTACCCTCAATCTTCAAGGAGAAATCAATATTGTGGCAATTCAACGCATAAAATTACGAAACTGTACTGCGAGCATGTGGCCGTAGAAATCACATGAAAAAGGACTGCCGTGTTTTTTTTCAAGAAGTTGTCGTAACGCGAGGGCAGCAGCAGTAATTTTAACTGTACAGCAAACGCTGTTCATCACGTGGAAACCGAGGGCAGTATTGTATTTATGATTTCAAATTATTGTGAGTTATGAAACGAAACAAGGAATTCTACTAATCATGTTTCTTTTATTTTAGATTTCAATTTCATTTGAAAATTTAATTTCAAATGAATTTACTCTCAACTTATTTAAATTCGCGAAAAGTGGACTATGGCAGATGACTGCAGTCTTGCTATCCTCATTGCCTAGTCTCTGACTAACCCTTCGGGGATGATAGTCGTGATGTGTATGTAATTTAATTATCTCATGCTTCGAAATCTTTTGAATTATGGCATAAACACTTAGAACATGTAAAGAAGCAAAGAATTATAATTCTTAAAAATTTAGTTGATCATAAATTAATGATTCGTTACATTAATCTACTGACGGCATTATAATTATCTGAGTCATTCATCTGAGTCATGCAATTCTTGGCCAAAGGCCAAAAGTGATGAGCAATATCAAATATAAATTCCCGCCAAAATTAGTCAGTCCGTTGAGGTCTCTGAACAACTAATAGGCAAGAAACACAAAATTCCAACCGACTCGAGACAATAGTAATTGACGATACTCAGTCAATCAAAATTGTCAGACGTAGCGAACGGATTAGCAATCTATCCCCGAAAATTTATAAGAAAATGACTTAGCACGATTTGTATTACTCTTTTGAATACTTCTCATTCCTTACCACTATGTTACAGTGGTGTTTTTAATGATGTGATACTGATAAATGGTTTTCCGCCATACATTGTGAAATCGAATCTCTGAACAATAATCAGACATGGACATTAGTTGATAGACCTAAAAATTTAAATATTGTCAGTAGTAAATGAGTTTTTAAAGTAAACAATAACGGAAACGGGGAACCGGTGCGATAAAAGGCCCGTCTAGTGTTCGTTTTCTTTTACCCAAACATACTTACAAGATTACGGCGAAACGTTTTCACCTGTTGCGCGAATTAATTATTATAAGTATCATTACTTTTAGATATATTCTAACTTTTGCTATTCAATTTGACCTCTAAGTCCATCACATTGACGTAAAAATTGCTTTTTTTAAATGGCGTAGTTAAAGAGAATATTTGTATGAAAATACCTGAAGGTATTACCTATTGTTGGTATACCAAACCAAGTTTGTTAATTAAGCAAAACATTATATTGACTGAAGCAATCCTCGCAATTTTGGTATGAACGTTTTCGATCGTAACCTTAAAGGAATGGGTTTTCATAATTCTGAGATCCATGTCTTTATTGACTAGATAAAATTTCTATACATAAAAACGTTCATAGTGTAGTACCTAGTACTATGTTGATGGTTTAGTGATTTGACACACACAATGAACAAACCTTACAATATTATTAAAATTGTGAATGAGTTATTAAAACTGACATGATTCTGACATGACTGATTTATATAAATAAAGTAATATTGTTTTTAGGTATTAAAATTGAAAGAACAAAAACACAATAACTTTAGGTAAATTTATTTATTTACCAAATGTTTACATAAACAAAATATCCATGAAAAATTGCAATTCTACAAAATCATCATTTCCTTCTACATTAAATTACTTAGATTTGAACTCCGACGAATATTGTGATGCACCTTGTCATATTGTAATAGATTGTTTAATGTACGCTATGCTTTGTACACGACTGAAATAGACGAGACATCTGTGCAGCTATCAGTATTCGAAATCGTTTTTTTTTATAAAATTAATGAGGAAGAAATGTTTAAAGCATTAAAGGAACTATACATTTAAAATAGTATTATAATCCCAATACCAAACCGATATTTATATTTCAATATATTAAAGGTTGTATCAGCATTGCTAACAATCCCACAGATCATAAAAAGTCTAAACAGATAGAAATTAGAGGTACCACTCAAGAGAGCAAATTACTAACAAAGTAATAAAGCTTGAATATTATCTCCACAGGAGACCAACAAGCTAACATTTTCTCGAAAGTGATGCCCTCTACAAAGTTCCAGGAATTGAGAAATAAATTAATATTCTTTGATTCCTAATTGGTGCAAAAATCTTAAACTTTAAACCATAAGATGTTAATTAATCAAAGAATGAATTTACTTATTTAGTTGAACATACATAACATAAGATGTTAATAGCAAACATGTAATAACATGTGATGTACCTACTTAACATAATATGTTAATTTATCAAAGAATGTATTAAATTACTTATTAAATTGAACATACAGAATTAAGATGTTAATAACATGTAATAACTTATGATGTACCTACATAACATAAAATGTTAATTTATCAAAGAATGTATTAAATTACTTATTAAGTTTTATGTTACATTGTAATTAGTATGGAAAGAGTACCTCAGTAACTATTTTAAGCAGCTACTTGCTATTTTTGTTAGAGTATGTATATCCTATTTCCGGGGGAGTGTTATGTGTGTATGTGCATAAACTATGCATGCCAGCAGTTAACTGTAAGTTTAAATGTAGTGTTTCTCTGTAAGTGAATTATTGTAAAATTCTTAAGAGAAATAAATTCTTTAACCGTAACCGTATATTAAATGATGATTGTACGAACGAATGGAAAATTGAAACGTGATTCACTCATAATCTGTTGTATGACAAGTAATCTAAATCATTTAACTCTAAAGAAAAAATGAACATCTAGTAAAACCTGCGAGTAAAACGAAACGGTAAACTGAACGATGATTGTACGAACGAATGGAAAATGGGCATCTCACGTTTATCAACTGTGGATTATCATAATAAACCCTGGACATTCATGTGTTAAAGAAGGTCTTGGCCTTGCACTAAGAACATATTTAAACCCGGCATGACTCTAATACCACAGTATGAGCTAATACCGCGACAAACCCAGACCCTTTATTGTTTATTCATCTAAATATGTTTATAATTAAGCCTTATTTGTCTTATCTAGTGAGGCCTGCAGAAATCTCCCTCTCGCAGCAGCACGTCGACCCATTGGAATTTTTCATGCAACCCCGTCCTATCACTCTTTTTAAGCTATTAAGTATTATTTAAAGAATCATATTTAATCATATTTTCACTTCCAGGCCTCACATCACAATAGTTGAATTGATGACCAAATCTATCACAAGTGAGACACATTATTATGGGAGGCCCGCTCCCTTTACCGTTATGTATAGCAAAAGTAATCAGAATGAATTGCCTCTGTCGAGTTAGATCTTTTACCGTCATTGTTGATATCATAAAGCCCTTGTTACTTAGAGCATTCAACATGCTCTAAGCCTTGTTACTATCACATGTTAATCCACCCCTTAACTATGACGAAGACTCCCAGAGGCCGCCAACAACTGAGCCTCCGCCGTGTCGGGTATTACAACAGCTGAGCCACAGTATAATATAAAAGTATTCTTACGTCCCCTCACCTGAACGTATATAACGCTGGTTGTGATGCCTTAAGTTTTTTACATTGACATTTCTTTTTCATTGTTGTACCAAATTGTATAATAAATAAATAAAAAAAACTTTCCTACACTCACGCCAATTATCTAGCCCAAGAGAAGCTTCGTTATAAACCCCCATGTACCCTATTCATCATCATCATCAGCCTATTAACGTCCCACTACTGGGCACAGGCCTCTCACGTGGACAATAGCACGTGGGGATATTGGGCCATAACCCACCACGCTGGCCCAATGCGGGTTGGTGGGTTTTAACGACTGTCATCTTACAACAACAACCGGGACCAACGGCTTAACGTGCCTTCCGAAGCACGGAGGAGCTCGAGATGTTTTTTTAATTTGGTCACCCATCCAGCGACCCGGCATTGCGAAAGTGGCTTAGCGAGCAAGATCGCAAGCCGAACGCGCTAGCCGCTGCGCCATCGAGCTCCTCACCTTGTACCCCATGTACCCTATTCATACGAAAATAAATCATTTCATTTCATTTAAATCGAAGTCGCTCCCGCGATTATCAACTGTTTGTTCTGTTGAATGCATAGAATGTTTATATTAATCTATAACAATCTATAGCTGCGAAATATATAACTACTTATTAAATTACTGTCTGCAAATAAAGCTGATACCTTCTTACTACTTAATTATTTTCAGTTTTTATTTATTTCGTGCTATACTGTACTACCACACTCTTCCGTTGACTATCCCTATAGGCGATTAACGAACTAAAGACTACACATACATCAAACAGCATAGAGCGGCGATGTGCACTATGGCAGTAGACTGCTTTTGCGGTCCTCGCACTGCCTAGTCTTATCCTTTGGGGATAATAGTCTTGAACCTATGTAATTTATTTGTTCTCGTGGTCACCTCTTTGCTTACTCCAACTTAGTGGGTAGGCGAGGAGTAGTAACGTAGAACACTGCCCGAGTACCCACACCTATACAAGCCCTTCCCGCCCGGACTTCGGTCTGTCACGGTCGAATTATCTAACTATTCATCGAAATCTTTATCTAATGGAAGTTTATTTATGTCGATAAAGATCCAATATTGCCCACCGGGGTACATACATGACCTAGACCAATTTACATATTTTTATAATACTTTATAGCTTTGTAGCCAATCTGCAGGCAACCCAACAAAGTATCGTTCTGAAGAAGCTAGATCTTGGAAGTATATAGTATTATACGTCTATTAAACTAAGCATAAAATGCACCTCAATTAAACAAAGTTTTAGCGCTTCCGGTCGGCTATATTCATAATTAATCAACCTTCAAATATTGCAATCTACTTTACCGGTTCACAAGTTCTTCCAACCGGTCGGCTATCTCGCTTGCGTTCTAACCGTTCGTAGCGCCGACTCCCGCTGTGCTGCACCTCGCTACGCAGAAGGCTCATTGGACATTTTGCCATTTGCCATAATCATGGATAGGCAGGAATATCGGCATATAATTAAAGATATCGGATGCATACAACATCCAATTCTTTATAATGGGTACTAATTGAAACAATGCAGTATTCATGCTGTAAACAAAATTCATTAATTCAATGAGTCTAGACAGTAACAGATGATGGCATCGGGATCAGCACTGAGAGTTCTCCATTAATAAGATTAGTTAAACCATAAACCAAGTTTTGATTCTCTACCATGGGTAAAGCTTTAAAACTTGTAGGAGTTTCTAACACAAAATGCGTGAGTTGTTGTTAATATTTTTTTGTCTTATTTTGATTTTAAGATATAAACCTGAGAGGCCAGGTTGCATTCCGTCCTATTATTCTCACCAGGAAAACATTTGGCCATACCTACGTCTTTTAGTACAGATGCAATGTTTTCTGCTCGCAGAGGTAATAATGGGGATGACGACCGACTAATGTATTTCACTACAACTGAAATACATAAGTAATTTATAATTTTTGTTGTCTGTTTCATTCAAACAACAATAACTTTGTTTTTTATACAAAATTATCTAATTTTGACCAAATAACACTGATATTCTGAGTCATCATCATCATCATCCTCAGCCTATAAACGTCCCACTGCTGGGCACAGGCCTTACACGTGGACAATAGCACGTGGGGCTATTGGGTTATAACCTACCACGCTAACCCAATGCGGGTTGGTGGGTTTTAACGACTGTCATCTTACGACAGCAACTGGGACCAACGGCTTAACGTGCCTTCCAAAGCACGGATATTCTAAGTAAAAAAAGGATTATCTATCATAGTTTACAACTAAAACTTTCTAATATTACATATGATCCTAAAATTCCAATAGGACTTCCGCACAATAACGTTATATTTGCACATGAAACTCACACGGTAAAATGACCCTTAATAACTTAAAAATCCATAATTTAAAAATTGTCATATCTGTTTTTCATGATGAGTAATGGTTAATGTTTAACATTTATATAATTTACACGAGTATTAAGTTAGAAATAATCTGAACAGAACACGAAACATTAAATTCGACATGGTGGAATAATGACTGTAAATAGTATCTTAACATAAATAGCAGTGTGCGGTGACTGCCGTAAGCACGTTCGTTTTCCAATCAAGAATTCAAGAACGCCGGTGAAAAATGTTTGAAATAAATGATTCGTTATTCCTTACATTGCATTTTATTTACCAAATTCCTTATCAAATCTCTATTGTTCATAAACTCTAAAATTAGTCATTTGTAGAATCAATCAATTGTAGAATCGGTCTTTTGTAGAATCAGTCATTTGTAGAATCGGTCATTACTAGAATCAGCCATTTATAGAATTGTACATTCCACGAATCGGTCAATACCCAATAGACTACGTAGTCATTCTGCGAATCAGTCATTCCTAGACTAAACCGAACGCCCTGAGTGACGCCGGAGACGCCGCTTGCCGCGCGAGGAGTTGCGTGTTGCACTTCGTTAATTTTAGCACGCAGACTAAAACACATGAGACGTTGTTAGCTTGAATATCTCAGAAACTATATGACATAGAGAAAAAATAAATGTTCATAGATAGAGCAGGCTAGGCTATAAGTTCTGATATCAAAAAAAAAATAAACTAACTTTCGTAATAAAATCACATTATGACGTTTTTATTCGGGACCCTAGATAGATTATTTATTTATTCCTGACGTTTGAAAGGTTTGCAGGGCCATGGTCATAGCTCCCTGTCACCACAGACTCCGTAAAAGAAACTGAAGTGTTGACTATACTCTTAAATCCCCAAAATTACAAATTTTAATTAAATTTAATGTAATGTAATGTGTCAGTGTTTGATCGTCGATAAAAATAAAAAATAGCACTGTCGCACTGCAGGGCAAAGGGCAAAAATAGAAAAATTCTTCGCTACTATTGATAAAGCCAATGTGTTGGCTTAATAAAAACATTAAATGATTATTAACGTGCAGTTATTTCACTAAAAACATTTGCTGATAAATATCATACAGGGATATCAAAACGCAAAAGTGAAGCTCAAAAATGTATTTAAAAAAGTTGAATTCGCTAAAAAAGTACGTGCTTTAATGATAAATATTCACCTGCAGGTATCTCAAAATTAACTTCAATTCGGAAACAGATTTTGTGATTAACCAGGTAGTGACAGTTACCAGAATAAATAATGTATCGCCTCTGTGGTCTAGTGGCTAAGCCACCGGTCTCAGACCCAGAGGTCCCGGGTTCGATTCCCAGCGGGGGTTACATCTAAAGCGCAGGACAAACACAAGCGGCGTCGGGCGCGGGCGCGGCGCGGGCGCGGCGCGGGCGAGGTGCGGGCGTCATTCGTATTTCATATGAATCGTTTAGAAGCGGCGGGGCGCGGGACATATACATGCGGCGTGGCGCGGGCGGGGTGCTCATACCACATGAGTAAAGAAACGGTACAGAGAAAAAGCTTCTAGGAGCATACGAAAATCCTTACCTAAAGTTGTAGGGTTGCCAAAAGAGAATAAAATAAAATGAACAAACTTTTATAAGCTTTTTATTAAGTAAGTATGTAGACAAGATAAAGTTTAAGTAAGTATAAGTATTTACAAATTGCTTACTCTAAATATTTTATTTTTATAATTTTTTGTTTTTAATAATTTGTTATGCCTTTTGATAGAATGGTAAATTCTGAATCTGATAAAAAGTCTTTTCAAGTAATCAATTGGGAAGCAGTCACATGGCATATTAAATGTACAATCTTGTACTCGTTTCAGAATATCATTATCATATCATATCATAATATTTAAAATATTTATGTCGAGGTCAAAATATTCGCGAAATTTTTTTTCAAGCGATTCGACAAATGCGACAAAATTGTCAGGAGGTATTATTAAAAATCCCGACTGTACACTACCTTCATTAAAATCTTTGTAATGAATGAATAATGAATCTTTGCCCATGTTTATAGGTTGCTCAGATCTGTTAACATACAATTTTATTTTGTCACATTTGTGATTTTCGAGACATTTTTTATACAAATAGCCTGATACATAGAGTAAACCATTTTTTTCCGGTAAATCAAATTGATAATCAGTTGTTCCTACAGTTAATTCAGGGACAGTTACATCGTCAGATTGCGACACTTGTGATGGGGTATTAAAAATTTGACAATCATCTGGTTTCATAAGTAAACTATCGAAATCCTGATCACAATTTGTATTTTGGGGTTTCTTTAAGATATTGGTGATAAACATCTTATTGAAAGCAATACTTAGTTGTCGACAAGTTGGTTCTTGGCAGTTACCACCTGCCTGTCTGACTTTTCCAAAGAAGTTTTCGAGACAATCTTGATTCAAACGTCTTGTTAATATGAATTTAATTTCTGCTAATTTTAAATCTTTATGAAGTTGTAATAAAGACTTTATAGAAACTTGAAATCCATGAATAAAATTCATGACACTTGTAACTTCTTTTTGTCCATCACTTCTTACTAATTTTAAGTTCTTAAAAAACATTAGCATTTCTTCTAAAAGTTTAATTTGATAATCGTTGCCGCGAAAAGCTCTTTTATATTTATTAGGAGATCGCAGAGTACTTGAGTTTAATAAATCAAACAAATTATTAATTTTATTTACAAAATTAGCTGTATCTCTTGCAGCAACCTCGATAAGATTTAAATCTGCGTAGGTGTTGATAGCTGATGCTACAGTACGGCTAAATACATGAGCGGCTAATTTCACACGCATTTTCTGAAAATTATTTGGCTTCACGTGAATATCAGTTAGTTTTGGTGCTAATCTTATAGTTCGCTTTTTGTCTTCACAATATAGTTTTGTAATATGTGACCATTTTGCTATTTTATTGTGAAAAATATAATCACAAGTCATTAAATTGTTCCTTACACATTTCAACAGATGCGGGACATCAAACATGTAATAAATTTTGTGTCCGTTTACTTCAAAATATGTTTTATCCCTTCTCACGGAACGCGATTTTGAAGCACTTAGGAAATCAGAGCCTAAATCTGAGATAAAGACGCGTATGTCAAGACCAATGTTTAGTAATGATGATAAAATTTCGTCGATCCAATCATTTACATCCGAATCATTTTTGCATTGAGACAGAAATGAATGAGCTATTAGTTGCTTCCAATTGTATATAATACCACGAATCATTTTATATAACATACTTAGCTGGCACTTTTTTCTGAATTCCATTTATTTCATGAAATCCAATAATTTTGTCATTTCTGACGTCATAAAACAAATTAGCCTTCAAAGACATGCAGTCAACACATACACTGCAAATCTTTTCCTGTGATCCCATTTTGTCTATCTTTGTTTTTAATGCACAAAGCAAACGTTCGTCTAGCTTAGTACCTATCGGCTTAACTAAATTTTGCAAGGTGGTTAATGAAGGTAAACAAAATGTATTTGTGAGAAATCTATACGCTGCTGGACCAGAGTAATGAAGATTGAGTGCGAAAAATTTGAAAGCCAGGCTATACCTGTTTCCACTATAACCGGCCTTCACATCTATTTGCCATTTAATCATTTGAGACATACCTTTAGTCATAAACTTATCACATAATTTTAAAAATTGTTCTTTAGAAACACTTCCTAAGTCACACATCTTATGTTTTTTTGCTTCTCGAAGTTCAAGTGACAATTTCCGCTTTCTTGGAGTGTCTGCTGAAAGGTGAAGTGCCGTTTGCGCTGCTTTACTTTCAATAGCTTGCTTGTTAGGTCCCGTCTGAATGCTGCGTGATGTTTGATCTCTCAAAACAATAATTTTATTTGTAAAAATGTTCGAGCTTGAACTGTGTTCAGTAATAGGCATAATTGGAATATCCTGATTTTCTTGTGCAGGTACAGTCTCACATTGACTCGTACTTGCGCCGTCATATTTTGATGGCAAATTAAGGGTTGGAAAAGCATTGTCATGTAAATATTTTTTAGTTTGATTTTGAGAAAATTAAATGTTGGTTTTTTCGAAATGAACTTCACATATTCTGTATCTTTGCCTTGTGTTGTCGTCAATAATTTTAAGCACAAGGTCTTCCCGACCGACAGCTTTTAACCACTCATGTCGTCTGAAAAAAAAGAATAATCAGAATGAGTTGTAATGTATTTTTTAAACACTCATCATCATCATCATCATCAGCCTATAAACGTCCCACTGCTGGGCACAGGCCTCCTACGTGGACTAGCACGTGAGGATATTGAGCCATAACCCACCACGCTGGCTCAATTCGGGTTGGTGAGTTTTAACGACTGTCATCTTACGACAACAATCGGGACCAACGGCTTAACGTGCCAACCGAAGCACGGAGGAGCTCGAGATGTTTTTAATTGGTCACCCATCCAGCGACCGGGCATTACGAAAGTTGCTTGGCGAGCAAGATCGCAAGCCGAACGAACCGAACACTAAGTAGGTATATAATTCTATTACTGCATAAGAAATAGTATTACCAACCGGAACCATTGGCTTAAAGGTGATATTGTAACAAATGTGTAAAGGTTGTGTGCACTTGAATATACAAATATTTGACGACAAAGGCGGCCTTTGTAAAAAAAAATACTTACACTCTAAAATTAATTTATGTTGACGCGAGCATTTTAAAATGAGATAATTTCTTATTGAAATACAAATATTTACAATTATTACTGCATAATTAAATCGATAAAAGTGTGAAAATGGCTGAATCTACAAAACAAATGTTTTTTCGACGCTGTCCGCTTCCTTACACTAATTTCATCATTAAAAATATGTTTACGCTCACACCAATTATCTAGACCAAGATTCTATTGAAACTCGTTAATATGGTAAGATAACTGATAAATGTACATAAACATAGAAACACACTCAGACCTGAAATCAATTTAGAAAAACAGTTTTTCTCTAAATTGACCCGACCGGGAATTGAACCCGGGACCTCAGAGTTGACGCGACGCCATACCAGGCGTGCTAACCACTTGACCACAGAGTTCATCATTACCAGCCGTACGTATGCAATCGAATATTTACCTACATTGAGGAACACTTGACATACCTAGGTACTTCATTATTTGATAATAATGACGATTCACCCAATTAGTTATATGTAATAAAAATAACAATTAAGTAGGTACCTAGGTACGTTAAGCCAAGTCTCCTGCGACACTGTTTTGTGATAACCTAACATCAAAAATCTAACAAATTAAAAGACCATATTTTGTTAAGTAGATGTTAGGTGTTAGAAAACACAAAACAGTGTCGCAGGAGACCTGTGTCACACAGTGTGTGACCCGGCTTAACATACATACATAAATAACATAAAGGTTTGTGTGAACTACTCGTACTTATACATATCTAATTTTAAATAGGTATAATCTGGTTTCGATTTACTTACTGTAACGGTACAGAATGAATGGTATCCGTCCGTTAGTAAGGAATGCATGGGAGTAGCACTAAAATAAATATTAATGCGTAGCACCATTAATAATAAGCATGAAAAGGGAATAATAAACTAGTTCAGAATAATGGTCAGTGGTCTAGCGCTTTATCTTTAGTTTGAATTTCGCGGGGACTGCTCTGTGTGCTCCTTGCGACATAGGCGCCGTCTAGCGTGAGTTATTTACTTGAGCTTCGTGTTAGGTTGGCAACGGGCTTTATCTTTATTTTGAATTTCGCGGGGACTGCTCTGTGTGGCCTTGTGACATAGGCGTAGGTTGGCAAGCCGGTAGACATACGGGCGGGCGCCACCTATGGTCGGAATACGGAACTTTTTATAATTTCACAAAATACAGGATTATTGGCTTAAGTGGATGATTATTGAGAGGGAATTGTTAATAGAAGGCTACATTTAGATATTCAAAGATGTAATATTGGCTATCTGACGAGATTTGGTTAGATTATGGAAAAATTTTAGAATTGCGCGGCGAAAGCGGCAATGAGCGAGCGAGAGGTTGAGAAAAAGACAGAAAGAGAGGTCGGATGATAGCTCCACGTGGCGCGACGCGAAGGCGGGGGGCATCGGGGAAACGGCTAGCGATTGGTTGAAGGGAAGAAAAGCGGACTCGCGCGGGCAAATCTTAGGCGCGCGTGGCGGGAAAGTTAAGATGCTTGGGAAAATTAGCGGACATTGAATTTTGGGACATCGGCGGTGCGGTCCAACTTAAGAGTGCGGTACTACTCATACGGGAAAAAGAGTGTCCGAGCTTTGATAGTGCGCTAAGTGATATTCGAGCTGCGATATTAATTAAGATTTGTGAAATTGAAAGTGATTAATAAAGTAAACTATTGCGATCGCAACTCGAATCCGTTAACGGAATGAAGTATTCTGGGGTACATCGGCGGAAACGAATCACGGTGGCAACAAAAACCTATGTACCTTTCAACAGACTTCGGTCTGGATGATCTTTGATTGTATTTAATAAGATCGGCGTTTTACATCATTACGCTAAACAATACACTATCTTCGACGGAGTAATGGGGGAGAGACAGTTGTCTCCCTAGTGAAAGTTGAAGATAGGTCAGACACCATTTAGCTGGAGGTAGATCCGTATGACCCAGTCCAATCTCGAGTCTACCTCCGTACATACAGTGTAGTGATAGGAAAATAACACACTGAGTATACTGGCTCGACTGATAGAACATTTAGGAGTTAGTTGCTTTCAGGGGCAATGCGACTCTCACCACACACCACGAATTTAAATTAAATGAGGCTTGGCCTAGTTTGCAAGGTACACAAAAGGGACTGTTAGTTCGACAAAATATAGGCATTTTCAAGTGAGGAAAGTTGTAGGAAACTATAGGT
Organism: Scoparia ambigualis; assembly: GCA_963921215.1. NCBI lineage: Eukaryota > Metazoa > Arthropoda > Insecta > Lepidoptera > Crambidae > Scoparia > Scoparia ambigualis. The sequence continues at coordinate 4,970,730 of OY992511.1, forward strand.
AGGCGGATATATATATATGATTAGTTATTAATTCAGACCAATAAGGTAGGGATAATTAAGTTACGGCGCTAAATAAAATTATGATGAAGTGATGTGGGTCCTAGCTAGGCAAGTAATCTGTTACCGCAGGCCGATAAAATTCTAATTGTTTCCTAAAGTTGTTACCAATTAATTATTCATTTTAAATAATTAACAGAAGTATGATAATATCGTACCATCATTACTTTGGAGTACCTAAAAGTCTAGACTGGTTTCCTATTACAAGAAAAATACTAAAAAGTTATAGCAAATAAGCTTAGTCGTACTGTGATGTTTGATTTCTAATGCTGAAATGACCAAACAGGCATTTTTTAGCTTTCCCTGGGATGCAATACGATCTCATATCGCTACACTCTTCAAGGTGTTAAAGTTTTACATCCGATACCTTAGCAAAAATAAGCTGATACAAACTGAACAACTAAAACCAGTTTAGAACCTAGGATAAGTCGTTGAAAGAAGACATTGCAAGCTATGAGCTTCTAATAATCTGAAACATAGAAATAATTGATTGATAACAACCAGCTAATTAGCCTGACAATGGTCTACTAATACCATTTGAATAGACCTCTTAAGATATGTAAGTACTTACTTCTAATAATATGAAACATAGAAATATTTGATGGGAACAATCTAATCAATCAGACTAATACCTAGTACAGTCTAATTTATATCTATTAAGGGAGTAAAGATAACTTCTAAATGTAATTGATTTAATGATTAACAGGGATAATTAACTAACTAATTTACTACCCACTAAAAGTATACAGACTGATTTAGTAGTCTATCAAATTAACCACTCAGTCTGAGAGACAGAGGGTGGAAGTTAATGGAAAAATAATTAACTACATTCACTCCCTAAAAGTCAGGGATGTTGAATGAATTAAACATCTTTCAATAAACTTGAGATGTAATTACACTTTATAAGATCTGTATAATGAACACTAAGAGTAACCCAAAGTAATTTACTTCAAATGATAGTATTCTATTTCAGTTCACTTCCTAAAGTCAAGGATATTGAATGAATTAAACATCCTTTAATAAACTTAAGATGTGATAATCTGCCAATGCAGCCAATCCAATGTAGTTATATTGGAACTTTATAAGACCTGTATAATAAATACTAGAAGTAAATAAAAGTAATTTTACCTGTATTAATAGCATTCTACTTTAGCCACCGCCTGAAGTGGCGTTTGATTAAATTATCCACCCTTTACGGAACTGAATATAAGTTATTGCATTGAATAATTAAGTTCTTAATGTGAAAAGGATATTTGGATGATAGCAAGCCTTGAGATAAACTCTATTGATTTATGTGGAATAATAAGAATTTAAATTGCTAACACATAGTTCATAATGTAAAATGAAATTAGATTTTGAGAGGAGATGTAAATTCTCAGTTTGAAAGAATTAAAGCTACAAGCTAATAATTAATGTTAAAGCCAAAGTGGACGGGGCCATAATTAAACAATGAGATGTAATGGCACGCTATGGAGCGGCGGTTGGAGCTCATAAACTTCCACAAGACTCTTATATTTCCACAAGACTTATAAACTTCCACAAGACTCTTATATTTCCACAAGACTTTTAAACTTCCACAAGACTCTTAAACTTCCACAAGACTCTTAAACTTCCACAAGACTCTTATACTTCCACAAGACTTTTATAATTCCACAAAACCTTTATATAAATTGCACCAGGCTTCTTATGTATCATATTACTGATAATAAATAATAATACCTACAAGCTAAGCTATCATCTGATTACCTTTGAGTGGTTACAAATCTTCCCCGCAGCTGCAGTGAAGGATTTAGGTCACAGTTCAGACGGAGTCATTGCTAGGCTACACATATTTATGTTAGGATTTATAGACTGGTAGGTAATTAGGTCAGGAGAAAATAATTTAACACAGGGATAAGCCAATTACTAAACTTTCACGAAAGAACTTGAGTTACTTAAATGCGGTTAACAACGGAGGGTTCACTAGACGATCTGGCCAAAATAGTAGTTATTATAATATTACATTGCTTGACTGAAATTCACTGCAAATAGAATTAAGCTATGCTAAGGTTCCATCTTCATACAAACGCTACACACTCTACAAAACTCCAGACACAACCATTAGATTGTAGATAAATTAGGTTAATTAGTTTTAAGAATTAGATAATAATTTAAGTTAAGGTAAAGCGGCGAGGATGTGTGTATGTATTATAAGGTAGTTAGGCATATAGGTGTGAAAGGCATTAGATTAGATTTAGATTTAGGTTTAGATTTAGGTGTAGCAATTTAAGAAAGAAAGGGGGGGAGGTTACAATTTGGTAAGCCATGACCAGGATTAGAAAGTTAAGTTATAAATTATCATTAATATAGTTGTATTAGATTTCAGTCAAGCGGTAATACTTTAATTTAGAAGTGGGATTTTTTCCCACAAATTGTTGTCGTGTTGCGATGCGTGAGTTTAGAATTGGCTTAATAGGGAATAATTCAATGAAGATTAATTAATTCAGAGATATTGAAGAATTATAATTTGACACTTTTCACAATAAACGTTGTTATCTTCTAAAGTTGATTCATACACTTTGTATTACGGGCTCTTGATAGTGGGTGAATTATAATTTGACACTTTTCACAATAAACGTTGTTATCTTCTAAAGTTGATTCATACACTTTGTATTACGGGTTCGACCAATATTGTAGACAGTCGCAATGAGAGCTGGAGCTAAATTTTGTTGTACGAAATCTGTAACAAAAAGATTCTCAGGTTAGGTTAAAGGTCAAAGGAGATAAAACTATAAAACAATAATGTAAAGAGTATTATTTGAAATACAATACCTTTCAGTTATTATCTTTTCCTTCTTTATTTAATGGTGGATTTCGCCAGCATCAGGTACCGTGCGGCTGTTAGACGTTGTTGTTTTCCCAAAGTATCATAAGTGCACGAAGTACATAGATATAATTATTATCCGGGGGTCTGGAGTATTAAATTTTAAAATTGTTGAGTTATCTGTGAATACTGAAACCTTTAGTAATTGTTTCCTTGAATACTGAAACCAGGTATCCAATTTTTGTTGTTGACGTTAGGAGCTATGGTAACTGTAGTTTTGTTTCTATTCCTGGTGATAGATTTCATATAGGCATAGGCAACTGGTTCATACAGCCTTGTGTTGAGTTATTTTTAGGATCGTAAAAAGTCGATAGGGTGACATAGTTCAACATTTATTGATTTAGAAAGATTTGTAGAATAGGGGGCGGTTTAATTATTATTGCTGTCGGATGGAAAGGCAAGGGGGCGAGATTGGACAGAATTAACCAACTAAGTTATTGCAGGATTCAATTTATATTATAGGACGGCGATATGCTGTACAATATTATAAAGTTATGACGCTAACAGCATAATATAAAACTAATAATAATTATATTTTGACTAATAATCGTTGAGCGATTGCGGTTTTTAGTTGATGTGCTATTCTACGTATTATAATTTATTTTGTTGGTTATGTTAGAAAAAATATAATAATGTACTTGAGTCTCACGTCTGAAATCCATAGAGTAGTTTTAGGCTAGTCAGGGACTATTAAATCATTTGTCTATGGTTGGACCATAGAGACAAATGATTTAGCGAGACCATAAACAATCTAGAATTAGGAATGATTATAAAACATGACGTCATAAAACCAATCGGAGAGGAAACTTCCTTATCGCGTAATCATATGATTTTGTTATAGCAAGCGGAATCACCTGTTATTTTCCATACCTGTTATTTTTAATACCTGCGATTTTTACATTGAAAGAGATTTTCCTAATACTTATCACGTAGTAGATTAGAATGCAATGACATGGGAAATGCCGCTTCATTTTGTTAGTTCGCTAAAATCCTAGGAAAAGTAACATAAAATAGTATTACGGTTCAAAATACACGCGTTGATGAGGAATCGCGATTATAAGTAATAACAAGTAGCAGGGATGTCATGTAGGGGATAGAATCATATGACTATTCATTGCTAGTAGGAATTTTGGTTTAAAAGCAACGTAGTTTGGGATGCATAATGTAAACGGATAAATACGTCTAGTAGGCGATAAAAGTCGTTACCGTCTGGAAACAACTATCTAATATCTACTCTATTGTGAGGAGGTTACTTATTAGCGAGGCTAGATGGCGTTGGGTTACCAATAAAAGATTTTATTTTGGATGATGGTAAAAGGGTGCTGTCTAATAATAATATGTATAATTGAAATACTCTTGCAGCGTTGTAATTAGTCGTTACCGGTAATCATTGCTTCTTACCGTATAGTTGAAATCGTGATAAATAGTTAATTATGCAGATTTATAAAGGATTATTATTAGCTTAAGATGAGGTTAACGTACGCAGAGGTAAAGCTCGCTGGGCACAGCTTACTATACCTACTTACCTAATATTATCAGTTGTGAGTTACCTAGAGATATCTAAGTCGGGAGAGCGGTGAAAAGAAAAGACTTTACTACATGACTAATTAGTTAGGATAGGTAGAGATAGATAAATCATTAAATTCACTGGGTTGGATTAGCCTATTAAGAAGGGTACCTTGCACAATTGTCTATCTCCGTTGAACGATTAAAAATATTTCTCGAGGATACCTAAGATTGACGGATGATGGATAATTGTGGAAGGTAGATATTAATTGAGCTTGGGAGCAAAATAGGGGTCGAAAGAAAAATACAATAGTAAAGAAAGAATAATAAATTGAAAAAAATAATAATAGTAGAAAAAAAAAAAAATAGTTGACTGGCTTGAAGTCGAGATTTAACTGCAAAATTAACGAGTTATAGCACTGTTACGCTATAGGGATAACAATAGCGTATGTTATCACATCAATTATAAAGGCGAGTTGCGGACGGATGTCACGTCATAATCATTAGTTAAATCGTTTTATCATTTTAAAAGTTAACACCAGCTACTTATAAAACAGTGATCGATTTTATATACCATAATTTTAAGTTGTAGGATAATTTTAAACTCATAGTCCGCAGAAACATTCAAGCCGGAAATAAAGCGACTGATATTGCGAGCTGAGAATAAATCTCTTACCGCTTAACAAGTAAATCCCTGGTATTGCGTTATCGAGATTACAAAACAAAATCAACTATCACAATTCGAATCATACAAGGTAATTATTTAGATGTTGTCTCGCGTCGACAGGTACAAATTTTAATTTAGATGGGTAAAGACATTAGAACGGAAATGGGTTTCGGATGTGTGACGTTCTTAGGACACGTACTGTTTAGTAGCATAATTTAAATTTAGTAAAATCGGCCGTATTGGACATATTTCGTTTTGCGGATATATATATTTAACCGAGGTTATCGTGGAGGTAAGCATAGTTCAAAGTTTACTAAACCCGACCTAGAGTCATAGCCTATCTTTGTATGTCAGAAGAAAATAATAAATTTAGAAGTAGTAGATTTTAAAGTCAATAGTAAATTTATTTTCCCGAGGTGAGACCTGAAACCTAGTTCGCACTAGGCCATTCAAATACTTTAACCGGTAATGTTGATTATAATAAATAAAGATGTTCGGGATTTATAATAATATTCTAATACTGCTATATTAAAATTGTTATTATGAAATTAAATAGGTTTGCTTAACAATTGGCAAATAATTATTAACTCAAGAATTTGTTTAGTACAAAGTAAATGTCTACAGGTTTAGAAATGATAGGACGAACGAAACGCGGTTTTGACTTGTGGGAAGGTCAGCGCAGACTGTCACAGTGGGATGATCTTGTTGGTTATTTATTAGAATTGCTAGAATTCTTAAATAATCTAGATTATTGGCATCTAATATGTACGTGATGTAATTGTAGATGATTAAAATTAGTGCTAAGGTAGGTTATTGTCGAAGTTATGGCACAACCTTAAAATTGTTAGTTAATGTGAACTGCATGTTGCATCTAGATTGTTTTATACAAACTAATTAATTGACAGTTTTCACATATGTAGGCCGGGACATTGAGTTGATGAAATAGTGTTATCAAAATCATTCATCACGGAAAGATAAAGATATTTTATTTGCAAGTGTGAATACAAAAGTTTACTTCGGTTAGTATTATTCTGTTCTATACTAGTTTTGTGGTAGCGTTTTACCTAGGGTTGTTCTAAATTATAAGTAATTAATTGTTAATTGTCTGTTGTTGTCTTCTACGTTAGAAGAGGAACGGAGAAAGATAAGGGGGACTCATTTTGTTATAGTCAGCTGTATGATAGATAATCCTCCTAGTAAATATTTCTTGTGATTGCGGTAGCAACATAGAGTGTTTATAGGATGTTTTGTTCATTAACTAATTATCTTCACCGCAGCTGTGGATAGGGATGGCTAAAGTATGTGAACAGGGGTGGAGAAGATAGGTCATTATAAATTAAAATAAATACTTGAATTGCAATATGCCTGACTAAATAGTGCGAAGAGATGGAGTAACTATGTTAGAGAAATTCTCTATTGCATAATATTCGAACTTTTGACATTTTCAATTGTAACTTTAGAATTTTGATTACAGTATTTAACTAAGCGGGTCCAACGAAGAAGGCATGCTGAAAGCGAGGTCTTTGGTCGTCTATGCACACAATAAAATTATAGATGACACAAGGGAGCATTCTTAATTGGCACTGTTAAATTAGTAAAAGTAGCTTGTTTAGGGTGTTCGAATATTTTTAGTCGCACTGGGCACAAATAGAACTTAGTTAAGCGTGTAGGGTTTATTTTAATTTACCTGGTGAAGTAATTGAATCGAAGTTTCGGAACTGTGCTGTAGAAGTGGGAATTACTCAGCACACAATAAAATTAAGTGGTTTCCATTTAGCTTCATTTCCTAAACTAGCCTTTCTTAAAGTTGCGGAAATTCTGCTGTAAGGTGGTTCCTTTGGGGGCGTCTTGTGAAGTCTAAATCAGGACAATTATACTTGACTAACCTATAGAGAGATAATGTCTTAGGCTGCAGAAACAGAGGCCATTGATGGCATTTCATTTTGGCGTGGTCAGGGGATCTCGTGTTGCTGGGGAATTTTACCATCTGGACGGAAGGCTGAAAACTAAAGTAGAATGCATAATGAGTAACCAATTAGAGTTACAAACATTCGGGAGATTACCATCTTAATAATGTGTCTTGTGCGAGTATAAAATTAAAAACATCTAATAAAAAAAAAAAAAAAAAAAAAAAGAAACTAGCACTATTGAATCACGCAGTTTGGAATTCAGTAAATACGAGAAAGAACTCACGATATTAATTACCATGAATACTAAAACTAAGTGTCACCTTCAGTGGCTTATTATTTACCGATTTGATCATATTAGTTATATAAAAGGTAGGAAGTTAAGTAGAGTTGTGGGGGCGGATAAGATAGTTACCGGTCTGTTTATTTTAATAGGAAAATGATATTTTTCAAAGGTATAGGAAAGTAAGGGGATATTGACGTATTATATATTAGCAAATGAGACTAAATGTTGTCTTTCGTACATAGTAATAACTAGGGATGAGACATAGTTACTAGATAGGTTTTGGCATAAGTATTTGCTTATACGTATAAGCTCAGTACTTGTCAATTAGTATACAATGTCCAACGCGTACCGGGGTATTAACAAGTACTTATCGATGACGCATACATTGACAGTTAGATATACATAGCACACAAACTTCTAATAGATCTGAACTACGGGGTAGCTAGTTCAAAACTCAAGGACGTGTTTCGAGATGCGTACCCCCTTAGAGTGAATGAGTTTTTCCTAGGTATTTACGATCGACAACCTTATTGTAAGGCGTTAAGACCTCTATTTGTATGCACGGTGAGTGGGTGTCACTGCGTACCGGACAGAAGCGAGTCTAGTATTCTATCTCGGTTATTTGCAGGATTAGACATTAGATGTATCTCATCTAAAATAAAGTTATAACTCTTGGGCGATGATGGTATGCCTAATGGTTTTGGTTGTTATGGGGGGGTTTGGTTAAGATTTCTTATCCGCGGAGAGGAAAATAGGTTTCGGTTGAAAGAAGTAGCTAATTAGGGATTGTGGAGGACGCGGGTTCGATCCCTGCCTGAGGTAGACAATTGTTCCGACGTTTCGTTAGCTTAGGTAATTATATAAGTTAAGATGAGATTGGTAGCGTTGAAATATGAAGGAAAGTTTTAATTCAAATTATTAATTATTATTCATTAACCTAGTTGGAACTAAAAGACCATGACGGCGAAGTGGTTGATGCTTCTCCCACGAAAGATCCCAGGTTCGATCCCTAGGTTGCAACATTTAGATGCGAAACAAGTTGTAAGAAGAGACGTAAGTTAAAAGAAGGCCATGATGACAGATGTACTTGAAATTATTCTAGGAAAATAATTTAAAGAATAGAATAATTGAATGGTTCGGAAGATGTTATAAACTTTACGTCGGAATCGTCATAGAGTTGAAGAGTTTCCGCTAGGGGGCGTTAGTAGACAGAGCAAGAGACTGTTATATTGATTTATATTATATTATGATTTGTTGTTATGATGGTAAACAAAAGGCAAATCATTATTCGGAGGTTGTGTATGATTAAAGAAATGGTAGATGTCTAAGTTATTGGGAAATATTTACCGAGACTAAGTTTACTGGGATTTCGTTTCGAACACGAGAACTGGGTATGCGATTATGATTTTGTGTCAGTTGAATAGAATGAGGGGTGTGGGCTATTTTGCAATAAGAAAGCTTATGGAGGAAGGAGTCATTAGGGATTTGGGGAGGAACTATAAATAGTAGGAATATCTTTGAGGGCTAGGATGACAATGAGGTTGGCAAGGAAGGAGGTGCTATTTTGTACTTAATTAAGTACAGGGTTTAGATATAATTCGCCGCAGATAAGAGTGGTACTTTATCTGCTTAAATTCTATCGGGGGCGGCTGTAACGGTACAGAATGAATGGTATCCGTCCGTTAGTAAGGAATGCATGGGAGTAGCACTAAAATAAATATTAATGCGTAGCACCATTAATAATAAGCATGAAAAGGGAATAATAAACTAGTTCAGAATAATGGTCAGTGGTCTAGCGCTTTATCTTTAGTTTGAATTTCGCGGGGACTGCTCTGTGTGCTCCTTGCGACATAGGCGCCGTCTAGCGTGAGTTATTTACTTGAGCTTCGTGTTAGGTTGGCAACGGGCTTTATCTTTATTTTGAATTTCGCGGGGACTGCTCTGTGTGGCCTTGTGACATAGGCGTAGGTTGGCAAGCCGGTAGACATACGGGCGGGCGCCACCTATGGTCGGAATACGGAACTTTTTATAATTTCACAAAATACAGGATTATTGGCTTAAGTGGATGATTATTGAGAGGGAATTGTTAATAGAAGGCTACATTTAGATATTCAAAGATGTAATATTGGCTATCTGACGAGATTTGGTTAGATTATGGAAAAATTTTAGAATTGCGCGGCGAAAGCGGCAATGAGCGAGCGAGAGGTTGAGAAAAAGACAGAAAGAGAGGTCGGATGATAGCTCCACGTGGCGCGACGCGAAGGCGGGGGGCATCGGGGAAACGGCTAGCGATTGGTTGAAGGGAAGAAAAGCGGACTCGCGCGGGCAAATCTTAGGCGCGCGTGGCGGGAAAGTTAAGATGCTTGGGAAAATTAGCGGACATTGAATTTTGGGACATCGGCGGTGCGGTCCAACTTAAGAGTGCGGTACTACTCATACGGGAAAAAGAGTGTCCGAGCTTTGATAGTGCGCTAAGTGATATTCGAGCTGCGATATTAATTAAGATTTGTGAAATTGAAAGTGATTAATAAAGTAAACTATTGCGATCGCAACTCGAATCCGTTAACGGAATGAAGTATTCTGGGGTACATCGGCGGAAACGAATCACGGTGGCAACAAAAACCTATGTACCTTTCAACAGACTTCGGTCTGGATGATCTTTGATTGTATTTAATAAGATCGGCGTTTTACATCATTACGCTAAACAATACACTATCTTCGACGGAGTAATGGGGGAGAGACAGTTGTCTCCCTAGTGAAAGTTGAAGATAGGTCAGACACCATTTAGCTGGAGGTAGATCCGTATGACCCAGTCCAATCTCGAGTCTACCTCCGTACATACAGTGTAGTGATAGGAAAATAACACACTGAGTATACTGGCTCGACTGATAGAACATTTAGGAGTTAGTTGCTTTCAGGGGCAATGCGACTCTCACCACACACCACGAATTTAAATTAAATGAGGCTTGGCCTAGTTTGCAAGGTACACAAAAGGGACTGTTAGTTCGACAAAATATAGGCATTTTCAAGTGAGGAAAGTTGTAGGAAACTATAGGTAGGCGGATATATATATATGATTAGTTATTAATTCAGACCAATAAGGTAGGGATAATTAAGTTACGGCGCTAAATAAAATTATGATGAAGTGATGTGGGTCCTAGCTAGGCAAGTAATCTGTTACCGCAGGCCGATAAAATTCTAATTGTTTCCTAAAGTTGTTACCAATTAATTATTCATTTTAAATAATTAACAGAAGTATGATAATATCGTACCATCATTACTTTGGAGTACCTAAAAGTCTAGACTGGTTTCCTATTACAAGAAAAATACTAAAAAGTTATAGCAAATAAGCTTAGTCGTACTGTGATGTTTGATTTCTAATGCTGAAATGACCAAACAGGCATTTTTTAGCTTTCCCTGGGATGCAATACGATCTCATATCGCTACACTCTTCAAGGTGTTAAAGTTTTACATCCGATACCTTAGCAAAAATAAGCTGATACAAACTGAACAACTAAAACCAGTTTAGAACCTAGGATAAGTCGTTGAAAGAAGACATTGCAAGCTATGAGCTTCTAATAATCTGAAACATAGAAATAATTGATTGATAACAACCAGCTAATTAGCCTGACAATGGTCTACTAATACCATTTGAATAGACCTCTTAAGATATGTAAGTACTTACTTCTAATAATATGAAACATAGAAATATTTGATGGGAACAATCTAATCAATCAGACTAATACCTAGTACAGTCTAATTTATATCTATTAAGGGAGTAAAGATAACTTCTAAATGTAATTGATTTAATGATTAACAGGGATAATTAACTAACTAATTTACTACCCACTAAAAGTATACAGACTGATTTAGTAGTCTATCAAATTAACCACTCAGTCTGAGAGACAGAGGGTGGAAGTTAATGGAAAAATAATTAACTACATTCACTCCCTAAAAGTCAGGGATGTTGAATGAATTAAACATCTTTCAATAAACTTGAGATGTAATTACACTTTATAAGATCTGTATAATGAACACTAAGAGTAACCCAAAGTAATTTACTTCAAATGATAGTATTCTATTTCAGTTCACTTCCTAAAGTCAAGGATATTGAATGAATTAAACATCCTTTAATAAACTTAAGATGTGATAATCTGCCAATGCAGCCAATCCAATGTAGTTATATTGGAACTTTATAAGACCTGTATAATAAATACTAGGAGTAAATAAAAGTAATTTTACCTGTATTAATAGCATTCTACTTTAGCCACCGCCTGAAGTGGCGTTTGATTAAATTATCCACCCTTTACGGAACTGAATATAAGTTATTGCATTGAATAATTAAGTTCTTAATGTGAAAAGGATATTTGGATGATAGCAAGCCTTGAGATAAACTCTATTGATTTATGTGGAATAATAAGAATTTAAATTGCTAACACATAGTTCATAATGTAAAATGAAATTAGATTTTGAGAGGAGATGTAAATTCTCAGTTTGAAAGAATTAAAGCTACAAGCTAATAATTAATGTTAAAGCCAAAGTGGACGGGGCCATAATTAAACAATGAGATGTAATGGCACGCTATGGAGCGGCGGTTGGAGCTCATAAACTTCCACAAGACTCTTATATTTCCACAAGACTTATAAACTTCCACAAGACTCTTATATTTCCACAAGACTTTTAAACTTCCACAAGACTCTTAAACTTCCACAAGACTCTTAAACTTCCACAAGACTCTTATACTTCCACAAGACTTTTATAATTCCACAAAACCTTTATATAAATTGCACCAGGCTTCTTATGTATCATATTACTGATAATAAATAATAATACCTACAAGCTAAGCTATCATCTGATTACCTTTGAGTGGTTACAAATCTTCCCCGCAGCTGCAGTGAAGGATTTAGGTCACAGTTCAGACGGAGTCATTGCTAGGCTACACATATTTATGTTAGGATTTATAGACTGGTAGGTAATTAGGTCAGGAGAAAATAATTTAACACAGGGATAAGCCAATTACTAAACTTTCACGAAAGAACTTGAGTTACTTAAATGCGGTTAACAACGGAGGGTTCACTAGACGATCTGGCCAAAATAGTAGTTATTATAATATTACATTGCTTGACTGAAATTCACTGCAAATAGAATTAAGCTATGCTAAGGTTCCATCTTCATACAAACGCTACACACTCTACAAAACTCCAGACACAACCATTAGATTGTAGATAAATTAGGTTAATTAGTTTTAAGAATTAGATAATAATTTAAGTTAAGGTAAAGCGGCGAGGATGTGTGTATGTATTATAAGGTAGTTAGGCATATAGGTGTGAAAGGCATTAGATTAGATTTAGATTTAGGTTTAGATTTAGGTGTAGCAATTTAAGAAAGAAAGGGGGGGAGGTTACATTACCTAGTAGACTCCTTGGGATAATTGAAATATGAAATATCTTTTGTTTTTCTATTATTATTCATACAAATGGTACAGTAAACAACCATTTTACAAGTCAATTATTTACACTAATTATAATTACACTTTACACACACTAAAAGCTAATTATTTACACTTTCATAACTATTTACACTATATTCTACTTACAACAATTTTGTAAAAAATATATGGAAGCACAAAACAAATAAAACGCGTGCTTCGTGCAGGCCCTCAGTTTGTCCACTGGCCGAGCTAGCGTAAACCGGTTTTATCCAGTGGCGGCGCGTACGCGACGCAGCGGCTAGTGGACACGCACACATTCGCCGTATGCTTGTAGTAGTTGACTCGCGACGGCGCGGTTATATGTAGCTTTCACTCTGTTCCGTTTCCCTACTCATGTGCTCATACGCCTCGCCCGCGCCTCGCCCGCGCCGCGCCCGCGCCGCGCCCGCACCTCGCCCGACGCCGCTTGTGTTTGTCCTGCGCCTTAGAGTACTTACTTGGTTTGGTTAGTGGTAGGGCTGTGGCGGCGCCACCTACCTGCATGACGCCGCACGTAGTTCGACACGAAGCAAACACATTCTCAACCGTGTCAACAGATGGCGCCACAAATGCCAACCCAACGACATCTCCATACAGACGTTAGTAAAACAGTATGGGAAGCCTACAAACGCGCTAGCAAAGTTTTACCACCTCCTTCGCTATACAGGGCGTCCCACGGACATGCCACATGGAGGGAAACTACCTTGAATATTGTAGATGGAACATTTTACTGAAAGAAGACATTATTTGAATTTAAAAAACAATTTAAACTGCATTCATAGATATTTAAATAATTACATGGTTGAACCGGGAATCGAACCCGTTACATGAGAAAAACAATCATCCTGTAGCTTTATCATGCCGATCGAAAGGCTTTATCATAATAATTATTTTTTGCTAATTAACATAGTGTCACAAATAAAAGGAAGACCATTAATTTTAACAATTTAATTAATTTGGATGAAAGCCAGACCTCGGTAGCCAAGTGGTTAAGGCAGCCGCCCGGAATGCGGAAGGTGCGTGGTTCGCTCCCGCCTGAGGTTGTCGTCTTTTTTCAGTGTTTAAAATTTTACTTAAGTATATTTAAGCGTTAATAAAACGCTAAAATATAAAACATTAATCCAATAAGGTTGATTTCAAAATAAAAAAACAGTTATTAATAACAGCAGTTTAATAATTGCAAATAATATCTTTAAGAAACAGATGATTGTAAATAAAAATCTAATATAATGGACAAATAAATTAGGTAAGGACACTCTGACGTGTCAACTGGATGAATCTTGGACATAGCAACGAAGCTCAAATTTATTAGTTGCAGCGAATCATCCGTCATCAGCTCCATGTATTGTATTGCGTTAAACGCTAACGCTACACGTAAATTAGTAAACAGTTTATGTGCAGATACTTGGCGAATGTTCACTGTATTCGATCGCTACCACGGAATATCATAATTATTTATGAAAGATCGAACGTTGTTCATGAATAAGATCTTTAAAGTTTACGATAACCGACTTTTGACGTTAAATAACACAATGGGGCTGTACAATCCCACTTTTCCACCAAACTAACTAATGGACCGTACGGTCCAGTAGTTAGTTTGGTGTAGTGGTTCTAGAAGGTTTGAAGTAATGGTTCCAGAAGTATCGAATTCTATTATTAGACCAAGAACTTTTTACTATTAACAAATAAATTAATTGAGGAAAGCGACTGCAAACGAAACGGAAAGAGCTACCAAGCTTACAGCAATCGTTGCAGCGCCATCTCCGTCACCGGGCGTGGTTGGCTCTTCAGTTGTTGGTGCTTCAGTTATTGGTACTGTTGTATCCGGTACTTCTGTCGTTGTAGGAGGTTCTGTCGTTGTATCAGGTAGTTCTGTCGTTGTTGGAGGTTCTGTCGTTATTTCTGTCGTTGTAGGAGGTTCTGTCGGTGCACCATCTACGTAACCAGTTTCGAAGTATTGTTCAAGTTCTTCGGTGCGCTCTGCTGACCACACGAGGTTATTTCTAGCAGAGACTACACCATTATTACCAGTTTGAAACGCGGAAGGGCCTATAAGTGCTTCGTTCTCTTGCAACCAATTCTCGAGCTATAAGAAAAATGGACAAAAGTGTTTCATTTCAATGTGTAGTGCTCGCTTAAATCTCAGAAAACAAAAATGTACAATTTTAAATAAGTGGAAACATGATTTTCATTAAACTAAACTACTTCTTGTAGTATTATTTTTCATAAACGCTTAAAAAAATTACTTATTTTTCCTATAATTATTATGATTGTGATTTTTAAATTATTTTTGAAATTGACAATACAAAGCCAATAAAATATTACCTCATTTATGTCATTAGTTGTTAAAAGCCGTGGTGTAATGTAGCTCAGAGGGGTTGCAATGCTTCCAAGCCTGAAAAAACATACAAATAACATAAGCACGTAATATTAGTTATAAAGTCTAGCAATAGGTACGCAGGGTGTCCAGTAAATACTAATAGGTTATGATATGAGTGTTAATATGACCAGTGATCGTAGTAGGTAGATTAATTTAGGTCAATGATCTGAAACGTAATATTAATATGGACACGGCGTTCCCCTCGAACTCCGTAATTTGTTACATAGTAACACTTTTTTCTGCATTTATCATTTATTTCATTTGAAACATATTAAAAACTACAAGGTTATTTTCTTAACACTTACAACGCCTAGCGGGTAGTATAAGTGACAGGATTTTTATAGTAAAACTATGGTATTTAAAGATTTAAAATTAAAACTTGGCAAAGTATAAAATGGGCTACATTAGAAAAAGATAAATAAGTTTTATATTTTAATGAATCCTGAAATTCCGAAGACTTTTTGGAAAATGGCTAATCCATGTTTAGCTATCTATGAACATTTATGATGCAAGTATGAAAAATCAATCTCCCTACTTTGATCACTGGTTATGACCCATCAAACAAAAAAAAATATGTTCATCGAAATTTCATAGGTTTTAAGTTAAATTGGAATTAATTCCGACGTGCTGGCAGCGGCATACAGAATACTACCGCCCCATCTCTTCCCTTAGGTGTCGTAAAAGGCGACTAACGGACTAAAGACTGCACATACAACCAACAGCATAGAGTAATGACGGTCTACGACTTGTCACGCTGAGCACGTGTGCCGTTATCATTTGGTGATACGTGAACTGTGGCAACAGACTGCTTTTGCGGTCTTTATTGCCTGGTATCTGACTAACCCTTACGGGATAATAGTCCTGAATATATGTATAGAAATTAAGAAAATATAAAAAAATATCTGCGTTACATCACGTTTTTAACCATACCATTAAGGACAGCTCATTTATTCAAACTCTGTTATGCCACATTAAGTTTAATAATTCTCTTATATTTACGACAATGACGATACAATAAATATCATATATCTTAATAAAACTCAAAAATGAAATACATGGTTTGCAGTTCCATAAAACTTACTTGGCTGCTGTTCTGTTGACATTATTCTTAAGCCATTCCAGAACTCTCAGTGTGTTATCTTCGTTACCTGTCACCGCTGAGTTGAGAGCAGTGTTAATGTCTTGGGGACGAATAAATTCTTCTTCGTCGGTAATAAGTTCTAAGAGCCTTACAAGACTGGCATTGTTAGTGGTGCAACCAGCAGCTTGAAGCATAACCACATGCTCGCTGGCAAGATCTTCTGACAGATAGCGGTCCCAGAATGTGTCAAAGTCGGTAGCGTTACCATCGCGAAGTCCAGTGCAATATACCCAAGGACGCATATTGGCGGGCACACTGACAAAAAATATTTTTATATAGGACAATGTTTATTCTGGAGTTGAAAGTAAAGAAGGTATGACTATTCATATTTAAATCATATTTTTGTAGCTTCATTAAAGTATTAGAATGGGTTCCCTATTCTTTGTATAAAATTTTATGTCATAATTTAACATGGCATACTTTTACTTATTCTAATAACATTTACGATTAATAGGCATAACTTTTAAGGCACATTTTTTTAAGCATAACTTCTATAAGCATAATAATTTGTTAAACATACCTACTATTCTAAAGCCTAAATTTTCCTACGCATAATGATATTTAAGCATAATTTTGATAGGCACTATTATATAGGGAAAAAGTAAGTTTTGGAAACTTTGAGTTTGCATTTAATAAAATACTTTCCGTTTAGAAAATAAACATTATGGCCGCTTAAGCACCCCCTAACCTACTATTACACTACGGTATCCAATTTATATTTGATATACCAAATACCTACTTATGGTTTTTTGATTCAAATAGCTATCAATAAAATTTAAAATATTGCAAACAAATCCTGACATAAAAATAATCCAAATAATAGTGGATTTTGAAGCTATAACCTCACTTTCTGTCTTGTCTAATCTACCAGACTATCTTTATGCCTAATAACTATTAGACGAACAAACAATATGCCATAAAACTATATGCAAATCAATATTAGGGTAAAAAACATTAGCCTTATGTGTAAATATTATTAAGACTAAAAAACCGTGCCTAACTCGTTATGCCAAATTAAATTAGGACAAAAAAATTAGTCGAGAAAAAAAGGATCCCATTAGAATGCATAGTTAAAGACATTGTAAATCTTTGATTTATAATTTATTCCAATTGTTGCCATATTTAGCATTAAGATTATGTGCAACTCTTTCAATATGTAATCTATCTAATAAGTATAATGTAAGTAAAACGATACTTACAACCCTCCATTAATCCAGTTCGTAAAATATTGTCTGCCAGTATTTAAACATTCTGTATGTTCGACATTGCAAAGGAACTGCATGACATACATCCTTAATAAGCCATCCATGTATGATTCATTGTCACGTTCAACGTATCCGAGACGGTCAGCAATAGCTCCACTGAGTTGGTGAATTACGTCCTTACAATTAAATTATTTTTTCGTTAAAATAATTATATTTTGCCTATTTCCCGATGCCTTTACTAAAAATGTAAATTGATAAGCAACATTTTTTTTTGTAATTTTGTTAGCTTCTTACCTGTAACTCAATCAAGTTATCTGCGTCATGAGCCAATCTTCTGACGAGGAAATTAAATCCACGGATAGCTGTTATCCAAGGAGCATATTGGTCATCGAATTCAAGAAAAGAAATAATATTGAGCACTCGGTCATAACTCAACACTCCTGCTCTTCCAAACGCGAACAAGTCATCGATGATCTGCAAAGTGGCATACAATGTGATTAGTAACCATGTTTATAATTCAAGTAAAACTGGACTCACAGAAAGTATGTATACCTGTGCACGGTTGTACTCGTGAATGACGCTAACATTTGACCTCAAAGCTTGTGTTATTAGTCCCCAGTTAGTAAGGTCATAGTTAATTCTGTAGAACCCTGAAAGTTTAAAGATTTAAAAATGAAGTGCCGGTAAAATAGTGTTTTATAAAACCTTCGATCAACAATACAACTAGATGTCAGGTCGGCGCTAAAAATAAGCCTAGGTAAATAACAGCTATGTGGTCTGTGATAACAGCCCACTTGCGACGTGAGCTCTTATTTTATAGCAAGGCAATAACAGAAAAAGTACTTTATTTGTTGGCGCTTAAGGTGGATTTCACCACTGAATGTTATTGACGTATTTTCATTTTTAAGTGACAGGAATAATCATTGCTTTGCACGTTGTTTGTGACGATGTAAGTATAAAATAATACTTAGAAGATTTGTGACTTTATAACTGGGTGCCATGGTTGTAATTAGGTTGAACTTAAAACTGTTTTATAACTATTGTCTCAGTTCGTTAGTAAAGAAAAAGTATTAGTTTAGTTTATTCACGTGGACAGAATTTAGCTTTGATTTTGTACGTGACTCGTTATACATTCTGTCTAAAAGTATCGGGAACGAATGATTTGTTTATGGATAAAATGTTTTCTAGAAAAAAATCAACCAGTCTCAGGAAGCTCGAGTGGGATTCGAACCCACGACCTTTGGATTGCCGGTCCACTGCTCTAACCGCTGAGCTACGTTCGTTATCTATCTTGTGAATGCAAAATTTCAATAATAAAGATTTGTTTATGATCAGTTTCGTTTAGTTCTAGCTAAAAATTTATATTAGGTCGAGCAAAAAG
This sequence comes from Scoparia ambigualis, assembly GCA_963921215.1. NCBI lineage: Eukaryota > Metazoa > Arthropoda > Insecta > Lepidoptera > Crambidae > Scoparia > Scoparia ambigualis. The sequence continues at coordinate 4,989,593 of OY992511.1, forward strand.
TTTTTATACAGTTTTGAACCAGGCACATTCATAATTTTATTCAAAAGTCTTTTTTTAAATTTCGAACACAGAATTTAAAGAAACAAAAGTCAATTTGGAGCCTGTTCGTTGATATCAAACAATCGAATATTATGAAAACTTGATTTTATTGGTTTACTTGGATTTAATTCTTGAAAGTGTGATTTTTCTCTTTGGTTTTGCAACAAACATTACTTATTCTTAACATTAAGTTGGCATAACTGTTATCCATTTTGGCGCGGAGTTTGAGTTGCATCTGTTATTTATTAAATACAGTGCTGGTTTTAGTTAGTTTATATCTAGTGTGTATTGCGAATGTCATAATGGATAAAACATCAACAAATAGTTTGTCATAAATTTTGCGTCGCCAATGGAATTTCGTGTTCGGAGTCACTAAAAATGTTACAAAAGGCTTACGGTGAATCGACTTTATCAAAAACACGTGCTTATGAGTGGTACAAAGCGTTCAAAAGTGGTCGAGATGTGATGGAAGATTTGCTTCGCTCTGATAGGCCATCAACGTCTTCAACTGAAGTTAACATCGCAAAAGTGAAGGAAATAGTGACTGAAAATCCTCATTCAAGTTTGAGAGAGATAGCCGCTGAACTTTCTGTGTCTCACGAGTCTATCCGTTTGCCATGCAAACTAGTCAACAAGCCTCGGAGTGGCGCCTTCCGACTGTACCGAAACCGAAAAAACCGCCAAAGTCGTTTAAAAGTCAAAGTCATGTTGACTGTTTTCTTTGACTATCGCGGTAATGTGTACTCGGAATTCTTGCCGGAAGGTCAAACGGTAAATAAAGAATATTATGTTGGCGTTATGCGGCGTTTAAGAGAGAAAATTCGACAAAAAAGGCCAAATTTGTTGAAAGATAATTCTTGGATTTTGCACCACGATAATGCGCCTTCGCAGAAGGCCATCATTGTGAACGAATTTTTGAACATAAACTCAACAAATACCATCGAGCAACCACCTTATTCACCAGATATAGCTCCAGCCGACTTCTTTCTATTTCCTGAACTCAAATTACCACTTCGTGGCACCCGTTTTCATTCGGTAGAAGACATAAAGGAGAATTTGCGGCGAGAACTGAACTCAATTCCGGAAAAAGCGTTTAAATAATGTTTTGATGATTGGATTATTCGTTGGCGTAAGTGTATCGTTTCTGAAGGAGCATACTTTGAAGGCGATAAAATAAATTTGGATGAATAATTGATCTTTTCCCGGTACTTTCTTGACAGAGTAGTTATAGTTGGTATTGTTGATCGAGTATGAAACAGATATAATGTAGATGTAAATACAAAACCCTGATTGAAAGATGGTCCATTTTATTCTTACCAAACAAATCAAAATTTCCAAACTATAAGCTTTATAATAATTATATATGCGGCGATGGGCTCACCACCTGTCACGCTGAGCACATGTGCAGTGGCACTATTTGGTGAACAGTGAACTATGGTAGAGGACTGCTTTTGCGGTCCTCATAACCTAGTCTCTGACTAACCCTTCGGAGATAATAGTCGTGATTATATGTATGTATTATGTAGGTATATATTTACCGGATGCTTGCTTGTTAAAGATGACCCATTCCGATTCGTTGGTGCCACGGTCAATGGTAGTACTTTCTTGGGTTATGAATTGGGAAGGTTTCAGATCTTCGAAATCAGCATCACCAGCTCTGGTCCAGGTGATGGGAATGTCCCATAGCTCATTGTGTAGAGACACACCGGTATCGCGTTCCCAACGTGCCTGGAATATAATATTGAAAATGTCGAAATGCAATAAACTAAGACAAAGCTATGTTGTAAGAGGTCTGAGAAGCTCCACGGCGCAGCGCTTAAGGCATTGAACTTGCGATCGTCGTTAAAACACTTTCGCAATGCCGGATGATGGGTGACTAAAGGAAAAATATCTCTATATATCGGTTGTTGTCAAAGATCGCAGTCGTTAATAAAACTCACCAACCCGCATTGGGCCAGGGTGGTGGGTTGTGGCCAAAACTGCAAAAACTATCAATGTTCTTGCGTTTTTAGACCCCTAATAGAGCAGTCAGCCTATGGACACCAGCCTGGTAACACTAGAGATATCACTAGTTGCAGAATGGACGGAACACCAGACTATCACTAGTTGCAGAATGTACACTCGAACGCCCAAGTCCAATGTCAAAGCTGTACAAATAATTTGTACTCCCGCTGAGAATCGAACCCTCTGGATCTTAGACTGAAGGTTAACTACAAACAAAGTTATCAATAATAACAAAACAACATAATTACATTTAATTTTGAAATGTTACCTGCGTGATTGTGATATTCCCAGACTCCTGGTCGATGTTGACGGTCAACAAAGGATGTCCTGCTTTCTCTGACCAGGTCCTAAAGTATCGGTCGATAGTGATTCCATCATAATCGCTAAGTGCCGAATCAACAACAGCAGCGTTGTCTAGTGCTTCAAACAGATCTTCTGGCACCGCAACATCATAACTCCTACAAGAACATTACTATCGTCATCAAATACATCGCTTTTATTTATACATACATACAAATAATCACGACTATTATCCCCGAAGGGTAAGACAGAGGCTAACCCTTCAGAGAGAGAGAGCATTCCAATTTTCACCAAATAGCGACTGCACATGTGTTCAGCGTGACAGGTGGTAAGCCCATCGCCGCTCTATGCTTTTGGATGTATGTGCAGTCTTTAGTCCGTTAGTCGCCTTTTACAACACCCATTGGAAGAGAGGAGGTGGTAGTATTCTTTACTATATAATTCTTTACAAAAAATACGGCCAGTTGAATACCTAGGTACTTATAATAAATAAAACGTTTAATAATAACCCCTAATTGACTACAATTGAATTCAAAACATTCGCTAAGTCGAATCTTCTCTTTCAGATCGAATTTCCTCTTTTTGTGCTCCACATAACCACATACCCCTTGTCTGTTACGAAGACTCCTCGAGGTAACTAACAATTGAATTTCTATTATGTCTTGTTTTACGACAGTCTAATATAACCAATTTTGGCACTGCGTACATACCTTTTATTAAGATATTCTCGAAGACCTTTAACATACGTATCTTCACCAAGTAAATGTTGTGTCATTCTCAGAATGCAGGCACCTCTAGCGTATGTGATTACTGAAAAGTGGTTGGTGACAGAAGTTGGATCGTTCACATTAGGATTAGTCAAGGCGTGTGCAGAGTCTACAGAGTCCGAAGCCATGGCGTCTGAGAACTGTTCCACTACGAATCGCGTCTCATAACCAAGCTCTGGTGCCACCTAAACAAAAACAAAATTAAATCCTATAAGTTTTCTACTAATTGTATATGCTTAAATGGAGTTGTAAGAAAAAAGTGAAAAACAAAATTAAAGTTTAAAATTTACCTTAGCTGTCAAGTAATACTGGTAGAATCTAGCAAAACCTTCATTCAACCATAGATTGTCCCACCAGGCACATGTCACTAAGTTTCCAAACCACATGTGAGCAATTTCATGGGATACGATGTTTGCTACACGTTGCTTATAAAAGTGGTTAGAATTCACTGGATCGTACAGAATCAACGCTTCTCTGAAAAATAATTAAATTTCTATATTAATAAAATTTTAAAATTATATAGTAAATACTGATAGACTAATCAATCACTGATGGCACTAAGAAAAGGAAATTTTTAAAGGATATGATGTGATGGGAAATGTAATAAAATAAAGTAAATTTAGTTTCCATGTCATGCATACCATCATTTGCTTGTTTATGGGACCTATGCTGGGCCTAGGTCCCATAAACAAGCAAATGGTGGTAAAACAAGAGGTGGGCCTCTCAATAGCTATATTATACCACTGAATAAATATTACTGAGGTCAAAATGACAGTCTGTTCGGATTTTCGTTGTCATAAAAGTGATTATTCATTTATTTTGTTGGCCTTTATATAATTGTTGTACACTTACCACCATATCCTCAAATGTTTAGGCAGAGATTAGGTAGGTAATGAGGACCGCAAAAACAGTAGGTGCACTGCTAACAGCCCACGTGGTTTTTGGATGTATGTGCAGTTTTCGGTCCGTTACTTGCCTTTTACGATACCCAATAGTGTGTAAAAGGCGACTAACGCCGACTAGTGAGATAGATTGGTAGTATTCTTTAAATAATAATCCGCCACCACACAGCTCGTATAAGACAATATCGCCGAAAAACCAAAATCCCATGAGGACAGAGGTCACAGAAACATTTTAGCAATGGTGAAATGAGGAGCGTGTCTCTATACCCGAAGAAATCACATCAATCTGAACTATGATAAATTAATGGTAAAGTTGTCACTAAAGAGCTACGGATCTGTGACACAAAATCATCACTTTTATTACAGTACTACCTAGCTGACCGGCAGGATAGACATTGTTCTGTCCACATTTTATGATCTTCTTTAATGCTGGATTTACACGGAGCCAATACTTGAGACAATCCAATAAGCCAGTCCAATATTGGCATCGTGTAAATAGAGACAGTCCACGGATTGGATTGTCCTCGAGGCATTTTTGCTTAGCATTGGCATTGGCTTATTGGACTGGCTTAGTGGATTGTCTCAAGTATTGGCCTCGTGTAAATCCGCATAAGTTTCAGTGATAATGTTCATTGTATAGCATTTCATTTTCATTATTATTGAAAGTTACCTCCGACCATATCGATCATACTGATATTTGACATTAGAACAGACGAAACTACTAACTTTTTTGTTACTTATGTAATAAAAGTTATGATCGCAAAATGGATTGTTTGGAATTATTGTAGGTATGTATTGTGATGTTGTATGTGATTCAGGTTATACATAGGTATTACCTATAAGTTAACAGCCCCCAGTTTTCCATGGCTCCAGCAGAAAAATCAGGAATTGCTGCTTGTTTCATGTCCATATATGGTGCTACTGAATAATAAGCTATTTGTGTGTAATTCTCCATCTCCTTCAAAAGCGCTACTCCAATTTCCAAAGACCAGTCTCCAGTAGTGCCAGCATTGTCTCTTGCGAAGATTTGGAAAGGTCTTTCTACGTCGTCACTCGCTGCCACTTCTATGTAGTGAGACACGATGAACGCCAGGAGATAAGTGGAAGTTTTAGGAGTGGTGTGGAAAGTTTCTGAAATGCGACCAGGTACAGTTCTAAAAAAAATTAAAAGAAATAAAATTAATGAAACATAAGATGATGTTACAAAACTTGGTTAGATTGCAAAAATAAAGACTGACAAAACAATGATTTACTTAATGTTTATTTCATTTACAATAATTATCTTGGCCTAAACTAAGCAGCACCTATTTGTTGCATTAATAATAATAAATCATTTATTTGCTTTTTAACATGGTATAAAGATGTTACAAAATATATGGGTGAACCACATGTTAAGCTAATCTTTTCTTCTCTTTTTCTTTATAGCAGAAGGAGGCAAACGAGCAAGCGGGTCACCTGATGGAAAGTAATGACCGCCGCCCATGGACACCCGCAAAACCAGAAGAATCGCAGACGCGTTGCCGGCCTTTAAGAAAGAAATAGGCTCGTTTCTTGAAGATCCCTAAGTCGTAACGGTCCGGAAATACCGCCGCCGGGAGCTGGTTCCACAACACTGTTGTTCAAGGCAAAAAGTTTCGTGAAAAACGCACAGTAGTAGACTAGGTTATGTCGGCCCCAATTCAAGACATGACTTAACCTGTTCTCGGTGTCAGTTCTAAAATATAGCATGCAAAACATTAGTTAGGAATTTAAACTATGAGCTCTACAGAAGTACTTCCGAATTTCCCAATATTTGTTTAAAATAAAATGATTTCTGATTTCTTATTAAAAATTCTTGAATATTATAAAAATTATTGTCGTTTAACCATTTATACAAATTTCTTTTGAATACAATGTCATTGTCTGTCTTCATATTATTAGATTACGGATTAAAATTAATAAGGGCTGGTTATTCAATTTAAAGACAAATCTTATCAAACTGATAAAGTATTATCCAATAACATAAAAACGTCAACTGCGATACGAATGAAATTTTTTTAAACAAGTTATATAACACTATTTTTATGCCGTAAAACCTAAGGTTTGAAAATGAAAGCCTAAATAGGTCTTCCAATACAGATATTAACTTCAGTTAACACACAGTTTAGTTAACATCAAATCGACCAATGCAACGTTAGTGTTCATTATTATCTTAACATTTATGGAAAACCAACCTGTAGAGTACCTAAAGTAGAGTATGTAGTTACTACGAGTATACCTATGTATCTACACTCTAACAAAAATAGTCTTCAAATAGACGTATTCTTTATTACATATTTTTGAACATGTAGTAAGTTAATCGCTAAGTCACAGCCTTCGCAATGAATTGGAGTGAGTGAGTTCTTTAAGACATAACTACGACTACTCCACGGAATTTTTAAAAATACATACATATAATTCAGATTCAGAAAAGTTAAGTATGCCAAACTTCATAACAGTTAGGTTAGTTAGACTTGTGTCAATAAAGGAGACCCTCCCTCTCCATAGCAGGGGGCCAGTACCCGCAGTACTCCTATAAAATATCTCTATAGGTACTCGAATATAATAATTTTTTGTAAAGAGAAAAATTGTCTAAATGCATTTGTCAAGTGGTTATTTTTTAAATGAAACATTTGCGGAATAAGTTGTTATTGCAATTAATAGTATAAGAAACTTTGCTTATAAAGTTAAATTTTGTCAATTACAGTGTTGTGGTAGTGAAGTAGTTAATCATTAGTTAACCTGATAAAATACTTAGATAACATTTCTAAGTTGGTATGATTCTGCCTAAAACCTGCCTAATTCCTTAAACCTATGTTTGACGCTAAACAGTAACGATTCGGCTTAGTTTGCGTATCAGAAACCAAAAAAAACTTACGTATTTGATTCAGCTCTTATAGGCATGTTTGAAAGGGTTGGGCTGAAAGATGGGTCCCTGTTGATGGTGATATCAAATGTAGCTTTAAAACCGGGTTCGTCGTAACAAGGGAATGCCTGGCGCGCGTTACCTGGCTGGAACTGTGTTGTGGCCATCCATCTAAAAGAAAACGCAGTGCCAATTTATAAAATGATACGTAGATATTTTATAAAGAAAAATGTATTTAAAATGTAAGGGTGCACCAAAATATGTACCTACTAGAATTTTAGCACAAAAACAGGAGAAAAGAAATTTCATCATTAAGTTTTCTGGCGATTTATCATTCCAAATTCTGTAGTTTAGACTAACCTCAGGATGCGCTTTTACCAAATGATTGGCGAAAGCTATTGGCGGATCGAAGCATGTAATATCACTTGATTCAGCCAAGTAGAAGTAACGCTTTGTCAGTGCGAACACTTTGCTGTACTGTACTCTTCACATGTACAAATAAGATAATAACAAAAAAGTATGAACATATCAAGGAAACGTTTTCTCGCTGTTAGATTATAACTGCATGAAGTAAAAATGGTCAAAATTCAAAACATATTACCTCCTCACACCCGAGCTGTCAACGTACCAACTTCTGTAAAAACCTCTCATGTTGGTTTGCAAGTTACCAGTAAACTCCAAATTCACAGTATATGTACGACCAGACTCCAATTGCGAATCAGTGGATATCCTCAAAAAGCTATAAGGCATCTGGCACTCCAATGTCTGGTTGGCTGTCGCAATTTCCTGCGTGGCATTATCAGCGTCCAAATACGACACCAAGACGGATGTTACTTCTAGATCATTGCAATGCATGACAATTTCTGTTATATTGTCTACATTAGCAATGATTTGGATTGTGACTGAACCTTCAAACGAGAAAGGCCGCGGTGCATTTGGCCCAGCCACAACATCTAAGTATGGAGTCAAGGACAACTCATAGTGCACTGGTGTCGTTGTAGTTGGTAGTCTGTAGGCCGGGTCTCTCAAAAAACTGTTATATGATTCCCATTCTTCATCTGCCAATGGAGTAGGGCTCAATAGTACTGCACCCTGGAGAAAGGTGGCTCCGACAAGGAAGAGCAACCAGTGGTGGGCCTTTAAAAATATTTAAAAAAAATTAGGTTACCTAATTCTCACTGAAATATTAAGATATAAGTAAAGAAGTGGACTCACCATTATTACACTGGCGCAAATGATCGAATTAACCGCTAATGCTACTTAATACAATTTTACCTTATCAAAATTATCTACATATACTCGTGCAAATGAATCTATACATAATATCTTATCGCAGTTGCGGTTTTGTTAATAAATTGGCTCGTGTCGAAATTTATTGTTAAAAGAGACTTTGTTTTTGTCATATAATTCCTATCAGCATTTTAGTGATAACGGCTCACTCAGTAAATGTATAGTTTTATGCTACTGTACCAAAAAATGCAACTACTTACTGTTCAATTAAGTATTTATACGCTGATAATTTAAAAATATTCGCTAACTGATTTCATCATCTGTTTATGACATATTTACTGTTAATTGGTATTCGTGCTAACATCATCATCATCAGCCAATAAACGTCCCATTATTAAAATTTATTTATTCTTAAAATTGGACAATGAACTAATGAGGAAATTCAAAACCGTTCGTAGATAAGGAATGATTTTAAATTTTATTTTAAAATCATTAACAGAAGCAAGCCGTGTTCAAAACCTTTCTGGTATCAAGTCTGGTGGTGCGTGGTGGTGTAAGAGCCGTGTCGCGTAACGGCATATTAAAAGAATACACCCCCTCTCTTTACTTGGGTGTCGTAAAAGGCGACTAACGGACTAAAGACTGCACATACATCCAACAGCATAGAGAAGCGATGGGCTCATATGCAGTCGCTATTAGGTGAAAAGTGGACTGTGCCAGAGGACTGCTTGCGGTTTTTTGCGGTTCTCATTGCCTAGTCTTCGACTAACGGTGACTAACCCTTTTTAAATGGTAGAACCACGCTGCGTTGCAGCACGTATTGGGCCGGCTCGCCCGGGGTAATACCACCCTCTCACGAATATCCGGCGTGAAATAATTGCATTTGGTGCTGTTGTGTTTCAACTGGCCAGTGAGATTTCCGGAGGCCCCTTCCCCTCCCTCCCCCCCTCACAATTCCTATTCCTTCCTTAACCCTATTCCCTTCTTAAAGGTCGGCAACGCATCTGCGACTTCTCTGCTTTTGCGGGTGTCCATGTGCGGCGGTGATTGCTCTCCATCAGGTGACCCGCCTGCTCGTTATAAAAAAACCCTTCTGGGATAATTGTCGTAATTATATGTATTTATGTAAATCTGGTAGTGCAAGTCTGCCAGAAACTAAATGGATACCGACCACACTGACTGCCGCCAAGCAGCATAGTTTTACACTACTGTGTTTCTGTTTTCTGTCTGTTTGAGGGGTAAAAATGATGATGACGATGGTGCTAACGAAGCGAAGTGCAGATGCAAAAACTGCTGGTGAGGCAGGATCGTGCTACACTAGCCTCCCTTACTTTTCCTACCAGCTAATAGGTTCGTCCTTCTCCTCGTTTAACTTTCTTAATGCCACGGTCGGATATAGCCGACAAATGAAAACGTACCCAACACGCCACCTTTTTCTTATTATTTAAAAGTATATTAATAATATATTGTAAAATGGCACAAAGATATATATATCCATTAGCTACATTTCACTAAGAAAAATATTCATTGAATATTCCTTAAAAGAGGTTTCTCCTCACGCCACAGTCGGCAAGATACGACAGCTAGTGAAGCGAAGCTGGGACGGGTATATCGATCTACCATTGAATATCCCTATTGTTGTAGGTAGGTACTTTTTTTTATTTACTGTGCCTGGCGGTGAGGACACGACAACTGATATGATACGATGATGATACGACAAGTCTGGCGGTTAAATAGGCTGTTTCGTAAAAGTGCATAATTTCGATAATCATTTTGAAAAATGTATATCTCCGTAACTACATATCTTACGAGGCTAATCTTTTTTGATATCAATAGCTTATCAGTCGCAGATTATAGGCATATGTATAACTCCATACCGACCATATGGTACTTTTGCGTGTGGATTGTCACATATTGTCTTTAACTGGGGAATTACCGCACCGTTTGCAGCTGTCGAGCAACACAGTTGACGAACTTCAGTCTGTTCCGTGATTCCGTCGTTCTCTTGGGTGTGTTTCGCTATTTCTCTCTTTTGTTCAAAAGTTTTAGTTGGGTACAATTTAATCTAGTAAGATTAAGTAAAAACGAAGAAAATCAACTAAATATAGGTAATGAAATAGTACTTTAATATACAACTTTTTCTTCACCTTGTTGTTTTTTTTAGTACTATTTGAAATGTCTCATCCCTACCTCGCACGCAAGAAAGTTGTCAAAGGTCGTGCCAGCCACGCCAGAGTCGGGTCTTCCCGACAGCGGATTACGTCACGAAGTGAAGATTAGTGATGTACCTTAATAATATCTGATTTATTCGTTTGTAGTTCTAATGTCTACTTTTACTTTGTCTAGAATTTTGTAACTTCTGTTAGATGATACAATATAGTGCCAAATAAAATATTGATATAACGAGCAATATTTTATTTCAAAAATATGTGACGAATAGCAATGATTAAATTGGTTATTGATAACTTATCGATAAGATGTCGGCATTCCTATTTTATTTGTAGGTATTTGCTCTGAATTTGTGGCTTAGCGTGGAAGGGGTGCCGATGCGTTTGCGCTCTGGCGTTCAAAAGGTTTAAAGACCCCATCCTCATTGCCTAGACCGTGTGTCAAGCGACCTCCTGGAGGTCGCTATCTGCCAAACCCGTATGTGTCAGAGGCCTCCTGAAGGTCGCTCTTTCCCCGTCATGTATAAAGTTGAATTTGTGCTCGTAAAACTAATGCTTTATCTTTTTTCTTTGTCATAATGTATAGAGTGGGACAAAGACGGCATTACAACGCCACAGATGTTTCAATACGGCACCGAATAGAGGAACTGTGCGCGCTCCTTTTTGTGGGTTCGACCCTCAGAACAATACTTGTTATTGTTCTGAGGTTCGACCCGTGTCTGTTATCGTCCGGTATTACGAGTCACTTCTGGCGCATATAAAAAATATGTGGCGAGGTTTATTCTGTTTTAAACGTGTATTCTACATTGAAAATAAAACAAATAATACTCGTAATAATTATTACACCCTTCATGCTTTTATTTATAATTACATTTATTATTTTATATTAAATGGGAGAAAAAAAAAGTACTTTCACCTACTTTCACTTTTTTTTTACAATTTAATGTAGCATCAAACTATACTTTATTATACATAGCCAGATAGTTTATTTAATAATTATTCCAGTGATATAAGTTTTTTTATATAGTCTCTACTAAGGAAGTGGTGACACATGCGCCTATAAATTTTCAAAATGACCTTAGCACACAAGGAGGCAGTTGTTTTTTAGTGAAACGTGGACTAAGGCAGAGAGCGGATTTACGATTCTCTTTGCTTAGTTTCTAACTAACCCGAAGGCCGTGTCCACACACTTGGCAAACCTCAATAAGCCGTCACAAATTCAAACGTGTGGATAGAGCGTTTGGCTTGGTTTGCAAGCGCTTGTAGCCGATCCGTTGAACAAATCACAAATCCAAACGTTTGTAGAGGTTTGGAGTTTGCGGCAAGTGCCAAGCGTGCGGACGCGGCATAATCAGTCTCACAGTACGCGCCGTTCTGTGCGGGCGCACCGATTGCAATTTCACTTTAATCGTAAATCGATACGTAACGCGGCGCGAATCACCGCGCGAACCACCACCATGAGCGACAAACTCGTGGTTAACGAGCTCCTCGCCTTCCTGCAACAGAACTTCCTGGACGTGATGGACGAAGTTAGTGCAGTGCAGATCTGCAAGTCCAGCTTCAGCGAGGGCGACATATCTGCTGCCAAGAAGCTTCTGTTTGCATTAGGAAACAAGAGTAACCAGATGGTGTCTCATCGCCGCGATGGGGCACCGAAGAGCCTGCAGGAAATAATCACACTTCTGAAGGAGACCGATCCAGACGTTTGTGGCGAGGGACCTAAACAAGCTCCCTCCCGTCACGTTCGACCACGTCGACGTAACCTGCTTGCTGAAAGACATCGTGACCTTGAAGGCGGGCTTGGCGGACGTGGTGCTGAAGTACGAAGCATCACCGAATACTGTGAGTGAGTTGCGCAAGGACGTGGATAGTTTGCGCGCATCACTCGCACTAAGTAGGTCAGTCGCCGATGTCTCGAACGTCAACACGCGGCGCGGTGTCAGCATTCTCCACGCCGACCTCGTCGCCGTGCAGCGCTGACGCAGCCGTTGCCCCCGCGCGGACGCCGGCTCGGTGCGCCCCGCAGTCACCAGCGCCGGCGCCCCGTGCCGTGCAGCCTGCTGACGCCGCGTCCCGCGCGCCGCCTCAGTCGCCCACCCGCCCCGCGCCTTTGCCCGCGGTGCCGCACGCGACAGTGCCTGTCACAAGTTCAACAAAGCCTGGTCGCCGTGACTACGCCTCTGTTGTTGCTACCAACTCGGATGCTCATAGAGTACATGAGCGTGCCACCAGGGTTCGAGACGAGGAAGGATTCGTCAAGGTCCAAAGCAAGAGCGCTCGCCGTCACCGGCCGAATCAAAACCGTTGCGGTACTGCACTGGCAGGGCCTCAGTTTATGTTGCGCGCCGCGACGCCGACCACACCGTTGTACCTGTCGCGCCTGCACCACACCATCACCGTGCAGGATGTGATAGAGTACATCAAGACGAAGACCAACCTCCTTCTAAGGGTGGAGCCGCTGGAGTCGCGACACAATGTCAGTTTTAAGGCATTTGTGGTGCGAGTCCCGACAGCCAAGCTGGACGATACCTTTTTGAAGGAGGACTTCTGGCCGAAAGGCGTGGTGTACCAGCGCTTCCGCGGGAGATTGCCCACCAACACCACTGGAGCAGCACAAGCAAGTGCTTCAAAAAATTACTAACATAGTTATAAGTTATATATACTAACAATAATGTTTATATTTGTATGTATGTTAGTTTATAAGGTATATATCTATGGGCCTGTATCTTAACTTTGTAGCCTGAAAATAAATAAATAAATAAAACAATAAATAATAAATCAATACAGTTGATTATGAATAGTCGGTGAGTGTGTGAATACCTATCTACCTAATTTATCTTCTTATTGCAGCCTTTGTTGCGTCCGCCTTCGGGCATAGACCTCCTCTTGCTTCTCCACTCCTGACGGTCTGCTGCCACACGCATTTAGTAGGTGCCAGCCTGCTGCCGGGTGTCATCCGTCCGATACGATACAGCTTAAAGTAAAATTGCTACGTTTTATTTTACGTCAGTCAGTTTGTATGTTGTAACTGAGGCACGGCGTGGCGCCGGCACAGCTAACCAGTACCTACATTTTTGAAAAAGGTTCTACAACACTAGATTTTTCAAGCTTATGCATACCTCGAAATACGTTTGTAGGGAATATTAAATTGATAAGTAGTACCAGGGGTAATGTAAAATCTCCCGTGATACTACCAGACAGTATAGTAGTACCACGGGAAAAAAAAATCCCGTGGTACTACCAGTAGGACCATCGGTAGTACCACGGATAAGTACAGATTATAAGTCCTAAATAATATTGATATCCATGTTAATTATATATTATCTGATTATAATAATAATAATAAAATATACTTTTACTGCACACAAGAACATATTGTTTCATTTTTTTACCAAATTCTGAAGACTTTATTTAAAGGTACTACCATTTTAGATATTTCGCACCGAAATTTTCAATATGTATTACAGAACGTATGTTTGAAGGGATGACTGTTTTAAAAACACGATTGGAAACATTTTGCTTGACAGAAAAAAATCTGAAGTTACCTCTAAAATTTCATATAAATAAATCCAATGCACATTACGACCGTGTTTTGCAATAATAACTCCTATAAAATCATAAACCCATAGGAATTTACCTTTTCGATTTCTTGACTGTTTTGGATTTCCAAAAAACTAAAAATTTACATTAACTTTTTGATAAAAATGTGAATGGCGCTTACGAATTACCGCGGACACCGCGCCGGCACCCGCACGGCCCGGAATTTTCGCTGACCGCCTAACCCCCCTTAAGTACTAAAGTATTAAACCTTCCTACATCATTAAAATTTTGCATTTAACCCCTCCAATAACTTGTTTTCGAACATCTGGGAAACTAATAAATATTCAAAACGAAAAACAGGTTCATTAATCAATTAAAAAAGCGACAAACATCGAACCTAGTCTAAACATTCATCATCATCAGCCGAAACACGTCCACTGTTGGACAAACACCTCCCCCATTGATGTCCACTACGACCGGTCTTGTGCTGCTCGCATCGTAAGCAAAGCGAGCAAGCAAGCAAATTCGAATGTGACAGACCTATATGTTCTGCGGGCGCCGAGGGAGGGGTGACATCTGCACACAAACAACTGACGTTCCTACTACGCGGCCCCGCCGCCCGCGCTCTTCTTTCAAACCCCTACAACCTTTCATCATCCGCCCCGCAGACCATAGGACTTTCGCGTAAGAATTTGCCAGCCTCATCACACACTGATGGGTGAGATCATTAACACTGATTTATTTCACTTCAAAAACTCAGTTATTTCCAATTTCTATTACTTACCACAATATCAATACGATAATTAGAAATCACATTTAATTTTATTCCTTACAGTGATAACTTAAGTTAACAATTCATCATGATTTATCATTCTTCACCTTTCATCCCAAAAAACGATAAATTACCTATAAGTTTTAGCCGTTTGTGTCGCTAGGGGAGAGACACGACTTGCCCGTTATTTTAGTCTCGTACCAGGATACGTTTGTTTACACAGAATTCTATCACCACGGCTTATTTCGGTTCGACGGGATTCTGTTTCGGCGTGCAGTGGTACTAGGGGTAGCGATGCGCGTTTGTCTTGCACAGACTATAGCTCGTTAGATTAGTTAAGTCTTAACTACAAGTTAGTTAACTGTTTTTTTAATTATTATTCACGTATTTATTTATTTTCTTAAGTGTAGGTTTTTCATAATATTCCATATAAAAATAATAAACAAAACTACTATAAAAAATAAAACATTTAACATTATAAAAAGGCTCAGGTGCGTACTTATTATTATAATTATTAGTATTGACGTCAATAAGTGCCTGTAAAGGTTAAAATTGAATAAATCATTTGACTTTGACTTTGACTTTGATGGGCTCAGGCCCAAAAGGACAATAGGAAATTGGCCATAGTCCGCCATCCTGGGTTGGGGACAATGCCATATTACGACAAAAGCGGGACCACCATCACGACACTTATTAATATAACGTAGATTAATGAGTTTTATTAACAAGGCCAGTCATCCAGCGATTGAACATAGTCATGTCGTAGTCAAAGTTAAATCATTTATTCAATATAAACCTTTACAGGCACTCATTGACGTCAAAAACGAAGATAACAGTTAACTAACGTGTAGTTAAATCTTAAAATCTAAAACTTACTAATCTACCTACATAACAAATCTACCACCAGTTCAGATTTTGGGAGAGCCTTCGACTGAGAAGAACCTGGCAGAAACTCAGGAGGCCTTTCTTTTTTGTCCCTCTAAAGTGAAAGTGGCTTAAACTTGCAAGATCGCAAACCGAGCGTGCCAACCACGTTATCTGTTCCGTGGTGCCAACAATCGCGGTACTTTATCATATAGTTATTTCCTTAATAAGTACCTACAGATTTCCTGGTATGTAGCTGTGTATACTTACTTATCTGATTAATCTTGAATTAAAATATAGTTATGTATGAAATACATACCACAGTAAAACGTCTTAGAATTATGGGCTCAATATTTAATTCAGGAAACATAAAATATACATTGTAACTTGTACAAGTAAAAATAGAAAATAATAACATTTAATACTTACAAACTATTTGTAAATCCAATATATAAATATAATAATATAAATCGGTTTTAATATTTGAATTTATATAAAGATAAAATATTTATTATCACACCATATTAACAACAAAAGGACAAACACAAAGTAACATACAATTGGCGGCCTCATCGCTAAAAATCAATTTCTTCCAGACAGCCGTGTTGGACTGGATAGAAATTTCTATTGTATCTTTCTTTATCTTCTATCTTCTATCTATCTTTATTAACAAAAATAATTTAGAAGTAGGTGTAACTATAGTCTACGATTGATAGTGATAAACATTATCGTAATAAAAAAAATACAATTCTGCAATTTCAAAGCAAGCCTGTAAACTCAACTCAGTAAAACTTTATCGTAACAAAAGGTTGACAAGTAGGGTAACTAATAGAACTAGCATTGATATCAGAGAAGTGTTGGCTGAACCATCAGGTCCGTCGGTGGGTTGAAGAACAGGCGGTGGCGTAACCCCACCCGTTGTTGAAGTAAGAGGACCAGCCGTGCTCGGCTGAAGAAGGGCATCACCATGTTCCAGGTAACTCCAGATATCGTGCTGGACTTCGGCCACCCAATTTATAGCGTCGAGTGCGTTCTCCGCGCCGTTATACACGGCTTGGTAACTGCTTGCCAAAACTGCTTGACTGCTGTTAGCCCATTGACGGAACTGTAATATAATAGAAGTGTTATTATAACGAGATCGTGATCATTCCTCATCAGCATATTAACATCCTACTGCCTTTTCACATAGCCAACCTCATATTATTAGGAGGCCCCTTTCCCCCCCCCCCCACTCACAATTCCAATTCCTATTCCTTTCTTCTATTTCTTTCTTCGACTCCTCTGGTTCTATGCGGGTGTCCATGGGCGGCGGTAATTGCTCTCCATCAGGTGACCCGCCTGCTCGTTTGCCTCCTTCTTATATAAAAAAATAAGGAGTTTGGTTTTACGACTGCCATCTTGCGACAACAACCGGGAACACCTGCTTTACGTGTCTTCCAAAGCATGGATCAGCTCGAGATGTTTTTTTTTGGTCACCAATCCACGGCACTGCGTAAGAAAAGCTTATCTAGTAACAACTGCTGCCCCTATCATTGAATTCAAGTCATCGCTACAACTGATGAATATTGGTTTAATCACCTCGCTTGCCAAATGCGGTTTGGTGATCGAAAACGATCAAAAACACTCATCGAGCGAACGACGCGCGGAATCGAAGACCGATCGCTTTGCCACTCGACTACCGAAGAGTTTACATACGTCGTACATACACACATCACGTCCGCTTCCCAGAGGGGTAGGCAGAGACCACACATTTCCATTTCCTACGATGGACATTCCTGACACGCATCCTTTGCTTCACTTACTCTCATAACGTTCTTCATACATGCTCGTCGGTTTAGGGTACTCTTGACCTGACCTTTAACGAGAAGGTCACCGATCTGATCTAATACGTTCGTCGAGATCTTCCCCTTCCAACTATCCCATTCACTCTCTCTCGTGCACCTTCTTTGTAATTATTTTTTCATCCATTCTCTCTACATGACCAAACCTTAGCATGCCTTTCTTAATTTTAAAACTTAAACTTAAACTTTCCTACACTCACACCAATTATCTAGCCCAAGAGAAGCTTCAAAGAAACTCGTTAAATGGTTACTAGACAACGGATAATAATATACTTAAAATACATACTTATTATACATAGAAAACACGCAGACCCGAGACAATTTAGAAAAACATTAATTTCTAAATTGACCCGACCGGGGATCGAACCCGGGACCTCAGAGATGGCGACACCATGAAAACCGGTGTACAAACCACTCGACCAAGGAGGTCGTCGAATCTTCGTCTCTACATCTTCATACATTCCACACTTCTCTCTTATCACACTATTATACTTCAGGTCTCAACCGAAGACGATTACTTATTACATGCAGCAGTATATGAGATGGTGCTATCTTCTTCACACTTTTAGATATATCTTAAAAAGAAATATCTTATTTCCGTTCCCTACACTGGCAACCCCGCGTCACGAGACGTCATTACGTGTCTTTGTGTTATCTGAATCACACGTATTTTTCGTAACGAAATTAAATTTGTATTTAATAAGATGGGAAAATGTTAAAGTTCGAAGTTGAGAGACAGTGATCATTACGGTATTCTTCGTAAAGTAAAGAAATCATTTTTAATTAAAAAAACGTAGGCGTTTATCATCATCGGTGTCGGTGAATAGTGATAAATGTCGTATCAACGATATTACGACACGCAGGTATTGGAACATAACGCTAATTTACCTGCAAAATTAACTATTAAGGAATGTATCATAGTAGTTGTAAGGAACTAAGATCATTTATCATTAAAATTATCTATCCTCATTTTTATTGGTTTTTCTTGGGTTCTATAATAATGATTGTAACAAAAATAAAAGCCATTTACAACATAAAATTCATTAAATACTAAACTACTTACTTAGACACCATTGTAACAGTGTTTAACTTACTAAACGTATGATGTGTCGAGGATATATAACTGCTCAACAGTGTTGATGCTTTATTTTACTCAATGACATTGAATGTCTTTGATTTTACTCCATACAAGCCGTATCGAGATTACTTACACCAATTAGCCAGTGCTGAGGTTATATTTTACTCCACGCAAGCCGTGTCAAGGTAACTTACTCCTCTTTAACAGAGTTGAGGCTCCACGCATGCCGTGTCGAGGCGAGGATACTTACTCCACTTTAACAGTATTGAAGCGCCACGCAAGCCGTGTCAAGGATACTTACTCCACTTTAACAGTATTGAGGCTATATCTTACTCCAAGCAAGCCGTGTCAAAGATACTCACTCCACTTTAACAGTGTTGAGGCTATATCGATGTTGTCAATTGGTGGATACATCAAGAAAGAAAATTCCAAGGAACCCCTCTGGATTGGAAGCAAAGGAGTCGCCACGCGGTTTTCAGGTCACACCTCAGCATTATATATACTTATTAATTGTATTAGAATAAGAATTAGACTTTCTCCGTGACACAGCGGCTACAAAAGCCGTGTCGAAGATACTCACTCCACTCTACCAGGGTTGAGTGAGGCTATATTTTATTTTAAGCAAGCTGTTTCGGGAATACGTATTTAGTACATTTAACAGTGTGGAGGCTTTATTTTATTCCACGATAGCCGTTTCATGGTTTCTAACTCCACTTGAACTGTGTTGAGGATTTTCTACTCCACATAAACCGTGAGAGGCCATACCTATTTCACCCTAACAGTTTCACGTTACCACGTCATCCGTGTAACAAAGCAGTATCTAAACATTGTTGAGGACGTAAGTTCGATTTCCGCCTGGGTTGGACATGTTTTCAACGTTTCGTTATCTTCGGGTTTACTTATCAATAATGATTTGGTGAAGACATCTTAAACTATGTCATTGATGTTTACAATGACTCAACCAGTAGCGGCAGAAACGAAGCTTGGCCATTCGCGCTGCTTGCAGCGCTAGCGCCTGTGCCCGTGCCAGCTGCGCCACTAAGATCTTCGATCTGTCCCCGTATATGACGGTCAGTTCGACGACAGCCTGCTTTCATTAGACACTCATGGATTCTACAATTTCTCAGAGACGAACCTCATAAAAAATAAAGGGTTACTCATAATAATAATTAACAAAAAAAAAATAAGTACTTACTTACCTACTTATTTAAATGGAAAAAAAATAATAATAATTAAAAAAAAATAGTAATAATGTACATAAGCCTCGAAGCTCCAAAACTAAATTAGGAAATTGAAATAATAATAATATCGTATCGTGTTAGGATGCTGTCTTTGTTTCAGGCCTTTGAACCGACCATAGACGTGTCTGCCCAACGATTGTCGGATCAAGTGCGGGTGATCCAGCGTAACAACTTGCTGGATCAGTCAGCACTTGATCGGCTACGCCTGGAGTCACTACGTATTTGTTCGGCTTCTTCTTCGGTGCAGGATCGCCCTGCCCCACAATTACCGGCCGTGACGCCGGTTTTGGTGGCGCGAGTAGATCCGGTACCCGACGATGAAGATTTCATAAATACGAATGTAAGTACACAGACGAATGAGCAAATGAGGAACGCTTTAAAAGATGCTATTCTACAGTATCGTGACACGCGTAACTCTAGGCCGCGTATACCTTGTTTGCCCACGAATAGACATAATTTGGCGTTAATGAGTGCCTTGAACGATTTACTGGTTCCTTATCTTGGAACCAGTGAAAGTTTAATTGATACCCACTCGATCCTTTATTGTGGGGCGGAGAGGGGGTGAAGTTATGTCGCATTTGTTGTACATGGATGACCTCAAATTGTTCGCACCAAACCGCCAAGACTTGGTAAAACTGCTGAAAATTACTGAGACTTTCAGCAGTGCCATCAAGATGGAGTTTGGTGTGGATAAGTGTGCGGTTATGCATGTACAGCGTGGGAGAGTAGTAAATTCAACCAATTTACAACTCTCCAAAACGATAAACTTCAGATCTCTCTCCGAAGTTGAAGCATATAAATATCTTGGTATGTCACAGTCTTTGGGTGTTGAGGATGGGGACATAAAACAGTCATTACGGCAGCGATTCTTTTGCCGCCTGAGAAAAGTACTTAACAGTCTTTTATCGGGTGGCAATAAGACGCGTGCTTTTAATGGCTGGGTTATGCCTCTGCTCACATACTCCTTTGGCATACTAAGATGGACTCAGACCGAATTGGACGCCTTGGATAGAAGAGTCCGTCAAATGCTCACGACTTCCAGACTGCTACACCCGCGCTCATCTGTTATGAGGCTGTACATCCCGCGGAGATGTGGGGGTCGCGGCTTTTTAAATGCCAAGGACCTACATAACCGTGAGGTGTGCAGTCTCAGGGATTATTTCCTTAACAGTGAGTGCGGGATGCATTTGGATGTCGTGGCAGTTGATAGACACTTCACGCCGCTCTCCTTGGCAACAGAAAACTGGCGCAAACCAGTAGTGCTAAGCACTCTCGATCGCAAGGACATATGGAAGAGCAAGGTGCTACACGGGCGCTACTATCGGGTTCTAACTGGGCCTGATGTAGATTTGCCTGCCTCGGTGAACTGGCTACGTTTCGGTGACCTCTTTGGGGAAACCGAAGGTTTTGTCTGTGCCATTAAAGATGAAGTTATCAAGACGAATAACTACCGGAAATATATTATGAAGGACGGTACGGTCGACATCTGTCGGGCATGCCGCCGTCCTGGAGAATCACTCCGACATATTATTTCCGGTTGTTCTCATCTTGCTAACGGAGAGTATTTGCACAGACACAACCAAGTAGCCAGAATAATTCACGAGCAACTTGCTCTTCAATATGGCCTTGTTGAATCAGAGGTGCCGTACTATAAGTACGCACCTGCGCCAGTTCTCGAAAATGGTCATGCAACGCTCTACTGGGATCGCTCTATCATCACGGACAGGACTATTGTCGCCAATAAGCCTGATATCGTGGTGGTCGACCGATTTCAGCGCCGGGCAATATTGGTTGATATCACCGTACCTCATGATGAGAACCTCGTGAAAGCCGAGAAGGACAAGCTCAGTAAGTACCTTGACTTGGCTCACGAGGTTACCGCCATGTGGGATGTGGATCAACCATTATTGTACCGATAGTCGTTTCGGCAAACGGTCTTTTAGCTAAGAGCCTCGATCAACACCCAGAGAGGCTCTCGCTAAAAGGTTGGGTCAAGGGTCAGATACAGAAGGCAGTACTCCTTGACACGGCACGTATTGTCAGGAGGTTCCTCACTCTGCAGCCCTAACCACCGGTAACTTGGGTCTATCCCCGCTGCCGGTGGCAACCTAGGTTAAGTTTTTTATAATATTTTATATTGTAAATATGTTTTTTTTATATAAAATAATGTAAAAAATTTTACTTAAGATTATGTTTTAAATAAAGATCATAATAATAACAATAATAAGCTCTGTTTGAGATAAATATGAATAAAAGTTTTAAAACTTCACTTTCTGAGCATAATAATATTGAGACCCCTAATGCCTTAACCAAGTTTGATTCGGAAAGAAAACAAAAATCCAACGCTCTGTACAGAGTCCCGGGCTGATGCCCGGGCTGAAGTTGTGATCAACTTCGAGGTTCTTTAAACTATAGGGGGGGCGCCACTGTGAGAAGTAGTCTCATCAGCTATCGAGCTGCGATCAAGCCCACCGGCACCATTCACATCGCCAAGGGACTGCCGAGGTTCCGCCGGATATCTGACAGGGAGACGTTGGAATCAGAGCTCCTGCAGTCGCTTGACCTATTTTTATGACTGAATGACAGAAAGTGTGAGCTCACTAATAGCATTTTACTCCATTTAAGAGTACACATTTAGTTCCCAGGTGTACTTTAAGCATTATTACAGTTCACTCGTGATGTATAAGCTGCATTATTGCGATTAATAACACCTATACCTGTCTAAGGGACTTATAGGAGGGTAGGGTTATACTTTTATACGATTGTTGGTGTTATAATACTTTAACAACTATCCCTTAGTCAGCCCTCTGACTAAGAGCATTATAGGAAGGTAGAGATACGGCAACCGCTGTTTAACGGCCTACTTGTACGATGTTATAGAGCTAGCATTTTAATAAAACACACGTAGTCATTTATAAAGCCAAAAGCTGTTATGTTTACTTGTTTTAGACTGTTATACAGCTAGTAGCTGTAGTAGGACTTGTTTGTGATCATTAAAATAACCTTTTTTTACTATCTGCACAGAAGTTTTTAAATGGTTCGCATGTGCACTGTAGGCTGTTAAAAGGACTATATGTGTTGTCCATTAACATCAATAGCAGTTTATTTGTCCACAAGTACTACTCTTATTTGCTGTAAGCTGAACATGAATGTGAATGTGATATTATATTACACTTATCTCACAAGCTTGTGTTATTACGTCGCGTGCAAATATTTATGAAATAGAATAAAAAATCTTGGAAAATAAGAGCGAGAACCGGTGGAATAAGAAGAAAAATTGCAAAAGAATATTCGCAAATTGTAAAAATAAACAGTCGATTGACAACGACGCCCGAAAATAAGCCCGTCGATACGGCTTCGACAAGTGCGACTTCAACCGTTGTTCATGGTGGTTCTGTACATGATGCAGAGGAAAATGTGCCTGAACCTGAAAGTTCCCTTCAAAATATACAGATATCAGAGTGTGGTGATTACAGTTCTAGTGATAGTGAATACAATTTTGATTTGGACAATCATATAACCTTTCGCAAAAAAATAAGAACATGGGCTATTGAAAATCGTATTCCTCATTCCGCTTTGAATAAATTGTCAGGCATAATAAACGAATTTAAACCGGGAACACTACCGTCTGATGCTAGAACAATTTTATGCACTCCCGTTAATGTAACTTTAAAAAATGAAGAAGGAGGTCAATACTGGTACAATGGGATAGCAAAACCTTTGAAGAACATTTTGCAAGATTGGATGGATATTCCAGATATGATTTCAATTAACATAAATGTGGATGGTTTGCCTATTTTTAATAGTTCGACAAAAGAATTTTGGCCCATATTATGTAACATTTTTGAAAATTCCAGAATTCGGCCTTTTGTTATTGGAATCTATTTTGGGAAAGGAAAACCAAAAAATTTAAATGAATTCTTAGAAGACTTTGTAAATGACATGCAGATATTATTAGAAGAAGGTCTTGTAGTTGAGCGATTAGAGAAAACTATTAAGATAAAAATCAGATGCTTCATTTGTGACTCGCCAGCTAGAGCCTATATTAAAGGTAAGTCTATGCGAAGTTTTCGGAGGGCTGTTTCTTATATTTTGCATCATTTTTAAGAGCCATTTCCTTAAAACTTTAAAAATATCGTGAAACTGTACGTAATTATAATTACTAAATAAGAATAAATGGTAAAAATATGTTGATTATCTATGGTAGAGTTTAAAGTGACATAGGAAAATTCAGGGAAGATTGTTTAGGCAAAATAAATATAAAAAAATGAATGTTAATTGTATGAGTATTCAGTGCAACCACTGTGAAAAAAAAGGTAATAAAAGAGTAAGAGGTAATAAAAGCTAAAAATATCACATCAAACAGTATTTTATTTATATGTGTGTAACAAAGGGATAAAAAATTACTTCGTTTTACCACGCAATCCAAAATGTCCCAATTCGGACTTGGAAAAGAGTTTTCGTCTTTTGCGAGTCGTGCTCGGTTTTTAACTTTATCTGTAGGCCAGAATAGTTTTCCACCGTCCTCCCAAACAGACGGTACTATGCTTAATCTGGGTCGTGCTTTTTCCACAGTTTGTACAATTTTAAACGGCATTGTCTGAAAGAAAATAATTAGGTTAATACCTACTAGTACATTCAACATCATCAAAAATAGTAATAATATCTGTTTTTAATAATTAAAATTAAATATGAGACACACATTAACACATAGGTACACAACGAAGCATTACCCTTGAGCCAAAATACCACCATACGAATTTAAAGAAGCGATTACACATCCCGATTTATCAGGCCCGATTCAGCATTCCATTGCTGGTTATTATGGATGGAATTACCTACAATAAAGTCAAGATAACCAGCAATGTATTGAATTTATTATTCCGAATTGGGACGTGTTATCGCTGCTTTATTCAAAATGTTGTTTGGAAATCAAATCCGGAGATGGTAGTGCGTGATTTTAAACCTCTTTATGAAGACAAATTACCTAGCTATTCTATTTATATATAGTTTCACATTTTCATAGCTTAACATAAAACTGACCTAAAACCACAATGAAATCAGTCAATAAAATGAATTTATACTAATAAACAAATAATACATTACACGCTCCTTAAAACAAACAAACAAATAATACCTATCTAAAATACGAATAACGGTGACACTCACAGAAACATGCACTTCACGTGGTATTTATTTCGCAACTAAATAAATAACAATACAATAACTAATCCTATCCTGGCCATCACGCACGCCACGGGCGCACGCGAGTGATCAGAGGATTATATACCTATCCCGTTCCCGCCTCTATTTCTCGCTTACTTGTTAAAAGGAATGCGCATGATTACTTTCAAGGTCAGAAAGAAATAGCATAAACTTTGTCTTTGTTTTTAAGGTGATCGTACACCCGTCAGCGCCGTACGCGCCAAGTCTGCTAAAATAATAATCAGAAATAACAGTTATTTATCACATAAATAACAGGAATAACAGTTATTTATCAGATAAATTTTACAAAATATGGTTACTATTACACTTGTCGACTCGGCGCTTACGGTGCTGACAGGTGTATACCTTTAAAAGATTGTAAACAGTGTTTGTTACTATGTCTAAGTGAGAACTATTATTTTCTGTCCTTTTCTGTCGCAGGGCATAATGTTGTTAATCTTTATCTAGTTTATTTACATTCTTTTAAATACCTCCTTGAACAGAGTAGTGTTTTTTGTAAGTGTAATTACTCTGACACCAAACCACAGAATATAATAGTACTAATGTGTGTCTCACACGAAAACAAGGGGTTATTTTTGTTAGTTTGTTACAAAATTTGTACTATAGGTATTCATACTTGACTTAGTACCTGGGCTCGGCGATTTAACGGACAATAATTATTATTGCGGATCTCTAAAATTTCAGTATATTGAAAGAATTAAACGATACACAATTAACCTGAACTACATCATAAAGCTGTACATAAGTTCACATTAGAATAAATTTATAGACATTGGCTCTGTAGTGGTACAAATGTGGGACTTCATATAGATAACAGCATTCTAACAGAACACATGTGAACCTATATACGCTCACCGCACTAAATTGGAGTTATAACAGTTCACATAGCCGTATTTCATTTCCACCATTTTGTTCTACGTAACCTAAAATATTTATCAAATAAATCTCCAAAATTGTCATGCAGATTTATCACAAAATACGCAGATAGAGCGATTGAGTTTTGGTTTCATGTTATAATTAATTACCGTTGTATAATTATAATGCCAATATAATATCAAAAACTGAAAATTGTAGATTTCCTCTCAGCCAGTTTTAAATATTTTAAAATGAATATCGCATTTATACAGAGGCGCGTGAATATTTTAGCTGTAAATATGTATACATTTCACGATAAAGTTGCATTCCCATGGCATTAACATTATTAAGTATTTAAAACAGGTACTTACCGCGTGTTATCATAATTTTTATCTAATTGATATCCGCCGGAGCTATTGTTGTTCTATGGCACACAAAACCAAACTACGAATAATAAATAAAATAAAGAATTAATTTAGGACACACGTGAATTTTAGGTAGCACTGGAGTACTTTTGTCGGATTTTATAACTGTGAAGGCTGTGTATTTAGCCACTTGTTACTCTTTATTACACTCATGTACGTTGTATGGTTCACACTGCGTCCCATATAGTGCCGTAAGTCAGCCTTAAGTCCGATGTTACTACTTAAACTGCTATTATAATGCTATTGTTCTGCTAATGTACAGCCATAGTGAACTTAAGGCTGTCTAATTTGTGCCCAAACTGGTTCTATAAGAGCATTATAGCAAGCTATACAGCTCTTATACAGCTGACTTACACAGCTTGTGGAGTACATGTGAACGATTAGACATCTTATATAGAACCCCGAATGCCACTTGAGTAGGGATCGTAATGTTTTACATTGGATTCGTAAATGTAATATTCATTTTCCCGGCAAACCTATACAAAACAACTATACTTCAAAACAATGTTTGTTACTTACTATCTCAATCTATGTAGATAAAAATGAATCGCCAAATGTGTTGCTAAGCGCACAAAAACGGCTCGACTGATTTGTCTGATTCTCTTTTGTTGTGTTTATAAAGGTCAGGAAAAGTTTACAAAAAAAAAATGTATAGTATCTCACAGATTCACTTAAAATTTAAAGCAGCTTCAAAATAATTATATTCAAAAGAATCGAACAGCCCTTAAATTATTAAATCACAGGTACTATTGTCAACAATTGATATTCAAGATGCTTATTTTTAATTAAGTATCTACTGCAATTAGAGCTGATCGGAAAAAGTTAAGGTTTAGTTTGAGGCCTCAGTTGGAATTAATGTTCTTCTGTTCGGCCTATTTGTGTTTGCGAAATTACTGGAACCGGTTCTAAAACAATTGAGCATAATATTTGAATTTTCTACAATAATTGTTTAGTTTATGTTTTGTACCTACGCACGAAAAATAAGCTCAAATTATGACGAGTGTGTATTGAATAATAAAACTACGAGTACAAGCACCTTTTTTGGAGTCATAGGGTTTGTCACAAACACTTACAAAAGCATTACTAAAAAACCGAACAACAGAACTTGTTTTATACATAAATGTATAATAAGAGATTTAGATGAATTCAAGAATATTGACTACGGCATGCACAGCGGCCGTTGCGGTTTGAATTACCTACCTACACCAAGTTGTTTGAACAAGAGAAATTCTTAGCATTAATTGATTCAGAAACTTTTATGTATTCGCATCCTACATCCAGTCTTGTGAAAACATTATACGAATATACTTAGATACGGAATAGGTAACTCTCCTACCATGCGTTTTCACATATTATTAGTTTATTGGCAAAGCCATAATTTGACCTTACAAACCCTTACAAACGCAGAATGCATCACGAAATCCTGACCAAGTTATAAAAAAAAACACTTACATTTAATATAAATTGGATAAAGCAGAACTTATTGATGTGGTACAGATTGGAATTTACATCCTTGGTATACAATGTGGCCCAAACTTGTTGTCCAAGAAAAATGTTCTTCGGCCCAAAATAATATTTTTTATACCTAATTTTCTTTCAAGGCGAGCCATCCACTTCTAGATAGCCTTATCCAGGTGGCGCCAAATTATTAGTGAATCGTTGACCAGACATGGTATACCACGAGCATCTTGAGATATATGTTTACATCTCTTGCAAAAAAATCAGTAACATTAAATCAGTACTGTATTTGATAATATCTTGGTAGCTTTATTCGAAAAATAATAACTTGAATCTTTTCAAAGCTGATAGTTATAAAGTTATCATTTGTAACCAAAAAGTTTGAGGAAGGTTCTATGTTGTTTATACGCATAGGTCTACTTTACCTGTCATCTATGGGAAGTAATTTACTTTCCAAAAATGGCTGTGTTTAACACAGTTTTTGTTAAGTGTACACTAACTAAGATTTATTGCTCCAAATTAAAAATACAAATCAACATGGGACACAAATGTCATATTAATTAAACCATATTTCCAGGACTATCCTTAGAATCAGATCATAATCAATGATTTGTCACTTATGATTCTTACACTATATTTTCTATTGTTTCTGCTCAAAAAAGGCAGTCTATTAGTTTAATCAAAAATAATATATCAATACAAAATTATGTGATTGTGATTGAAATTACCGACTTCATTTAGACTTCAGGCCCGTGTTTAGCAACCGCTCATCAGTTTGTCCAATATTTGTAAGAACCCCAGCTATTTGTTGCTGGCTGTGCCAACCTCATAAAAAGGCGGTCACAAACATTTGTTGCAGATAAAAAATAAAAAAAGGATTTTAAGACAGTGGACGACATGCCGATACGGATATTTGTCTGTATTTGGAGCTCACAGTCACGTAGTCGCTCGGCATTTGCTGCTCACACTGCTCATAGATCTAGTCTGGAGGTGTTTCGCAGAGTTGTTGTGGGCTGAGTCACTTAAATGTATTTGTTAATACTGTTGGAGAAATGTTTAGGTACAAATTAGAATGAATTTGTCAATGCAGTATTTACAACAAAATAATAATACTTAATCAAATAAATAAATGAAATTGTTAAAGTCATTGTTTAGAAAACGACCAATGCATCGATAGCCATTAAATGTATCTTTTAAGGTTTAAAGGAAGCTTACGCAACTATAAAAAACTACCTACATATTGTAAAGTTTAAATTGACATAATTTTTTATTTTTATTGTGTTAACATTACAATGCTCTGAACATCTGCATGTAATAAGTAATCAATAGTA
Organism: Scoparia ambigualis; assembly: GCA_963921215.1. Lineage (NCBI taxonomy): Eukaryota > Metazoa > Arthropoda > Insecta > Lepidoptera > Crambidae > Scoparia > Scoparia ambigualis. Next base: position 5,018,518 of record OY992511.1, read on the forward strand.
ATCATCTTCGGTTGAGACCCGAAGTATAATTAAGAATCAAACGAACTTACCTTGTGAAGTTTGATTCCAATTATGCGAGGATCTCAACCGAAGACGATTACGTCAACCCATCCCTCCCAACCCAAAAAATAAAATAAAAAATTGTGGAGGATAACACAAAATTCTCTGAAATAATGACGTCTCGTGACGCGGGGTTGCCAGTGTAGGGAACGGAAATAAGATATTTCTTTTTAGGATATAATATCTAAAAGTGTGAAGAAGATAGCACAATCTCATGTACTGCTGCATGTAATAAGTAATCGTCTTCGGTTGAGACCCTCGCATAATTGGAATCAAACTTCTCAAGGTAAGTTCGTTTGATTCTTAATTATCCTTATCCGATCTTTCAAAGTCACACCACATATACTTCTAAACGATCTCATTTCTACTGCATTCTCTCGGCTTTCATGTCACTTCTGCCACACCTAACTTTCACTTCCATACATTAGTATCGGCACTAAGACTCCTCCATGCACAGCCAGTCGTGCTTTTTGTGACTTTCCGGCTGCTCATAAAGGCGTGAAGTGCCCCATTCACTCTATTCCCAGCATTCACTCTCCTTTCAATATCTTTATCATGCTTTCAACATCGTGCCCAGGTACACATTCCCTTTCACTTGCTCTACTTTGGTTTGCAATATTAATGTCCAAATCATTAATGTTCAAAAAATTAACATTGTCCAATAATAAAGATGCCCTGAAATAAAAACGTCCAAAAATAAAAATGTTCTACCGAAGATTTTATAATAATAATTACAGATATGTTAGTTTAATCTTTCCTTGTCGTAATTTTGTGTGTTTCAGTTAATCATTGTAGACGTACTAGTCATTACTTTTTGTTATCTTAGGCTTACTTTTAATAAATAACATTTCATAAATATTTAAAAAAACGCGTATATTTGCATTGTCACAAAAAGGGGAATTACGCGATAGGCACGGTAATCACGGTTAATAATCAAGGTTTCTAAGAACTTACGTGGATACCGTAATCAGGTGCTGACATCATATTATTTAATTGTTATGTTGTTCCCGTTAGGCATAACTGCATATACGTACTCGTACATCACACCCGCTGGAAAGGTAGGCAAAGACCACCGATTTTCATTGTTACGGTCCTAGCACTATTCTAGAAGCACGTAGGATCTCTCGATCTCGAACCTCGATAGGTTAAAAGGAGGCAAACGAGCATGCGGGTCACCTGATGATGATGATGATGATGGAAAGTAAACACCGCCGCCCATAGACACCCCGCAATACCGGAGAGTTGAGATATTTGAGGAGACAGAGAGATCTTTGAGGAAGGAGTAGGAATTGTGATAGGAGGTGGAGATGGTTCTCCGGTACTTTCATTCACCGGACGAAACACGACAGCAACGAGTGCTATTGTTTCACGACGATATTCCGTGAGACGGTGGTACTACCCCGGGCGAGCCGACCCAATTCGTGCTATGAAACCAACTCTGAAATCATGAAAAAACAGAGCTGCTTAAATTTACTCGATTGAAACGAACAGCTAAGTTTTTTCATAACTTCAGGACTGTCACGTTCGAATTTGGGAGCCTCATCACACAAAGACAATAAGAAAATTGGCTAATAGTCCGCCATTCCTTTTTTTTTTTTTTTTTATACTAAGCCCGGCAAATGACCTCACTCCACCTGATGTTAAGTGGAAATGAGGTCCAGGCGCGAGGACAACTGGTGCAGCGTAAGAGACGTAGCATCAGTCATCCTCACTCTGCCGGCCCACAAAGTGCTTCTTCACGCCTGGTTTGAAGGACCCTATGTCATAGGTAGGAGGGAATACGTGTGCTGGTAGACTATTCCATCTTTTGGAAGTGCGGCAAAGAAACGAGTCACCAAATTTCTTTGTGCGTGATGGAATGTTAGAGACTGTAAATTGGTGACTCCGCAGAGCAGCACGCGTACTCCTATGGAGGAAGGGAGAAGGAGGGATGAGGTCAAAGAGTTCTTCAGAGCACTCGCCATGGTATAAACGGTAAAAGACGCTGAGTGACGCAATATCTCTACGCAATTGCAAAGGCTCGAGAGTTTTAGTGACCTCTGCATTGCCGATAATGCGCACAGCGCGGCGCTGCAATCTGTCCAAGGTATCGAGAAGGTACTTTGCGGAGCCGTCCCAAAGGTGAGAGCAATACTCCACGCAAGACCGCACCTGTGTCTTGTATAATAGACACCACTGATCAGGCGTGAAGAATCGCCGCACCTTGTTCAGGACACCGAGTTTACGTGAGGCATTTTTAATCACGGTTTCGATGTAGTCCTTTTGGTTCAGATCGCAGCGGATATCCATACCGAGCATGTTAATACTGCTCTGCAGGCCTAGAGATGTACCCTGAAGAGAGGGAAGGGGAAGGAATGGCGACTTTTTCGCTGTGAACGCGCACACCTGTGTTTTCTTGGCATTGAACTCCACCAGATTATCGGAGCCCCATTTAGAAATGAGGTCCAATATCCGATCGAGCTCAATGACAAGATTTGCTCGCTTCATTTCGGTGTCTACCCGCCCAGCCGTTGGGTGCCCGTTATATTCCCCATGCACTGTGCTATCATCTGCATAGCAATGAATGTTTCCAAGAGGAAGCATGTCATTGATATGTAGAAGGAACAGCGTGGGGGATAGAACGGAGCCTTGAGGAACACCAGCGTTCACTGACATGAACCGCGAAGCGCATCCATCCGAAAGGATACGGATTCTACGCTCATGCAGGAAGCTGGCAATCAGGGTACAGAACAGAGCGGGCAAACCGTATGCCGGGAGCTTGGAGAGAAGAGCTTTGTGCCAGACCCGATCAAAAGCCTTGGCTATGTCAAGGCTAACTGCCAGTGACTCGCCACGCTTGTCAATAGCCTCACCCCAGAGATGTGTGACGTACGCTAGAAGATCACCCGTTGACCGTTTTGGCCGAAACCCATATTGACGATCGTGAATTAGGGAGTGATCTTCTAGGTATCGAATAAGCCGTTTGTTCGTTCTAGGATCTTACACAACACTGAAGTTACGGCTATAGGGCGGTATTTAGTCGGATCTGACCGATCTCCTTTTTTAAGGATCGGTTGCACATTAGCTTCTCTCCAAGATTCCGGCACACAACCCGAAGAGAGCGAGAGACGGTACAGACGCGTTAACACAGGGGACAACTCCGCTGCACACATTTTCAGGACTATTGCTGGGATGCCATCAGGACCGTTAGCTTTCCGGACATCGATTGACTGCATTTCCGCACGGACATCACACTGCCTGATTTTAATATCAGACATTGTGTGGCCACAGTGAGGAATTGAGGGTGGCTGTGCATCACAGTCATCGATCCGGGGGTTAGCCGCAAAGAGTTTGGCCAGGAGATCGACCTTTTCCTGCGGCTTGTGAGCTAAAGTTCCGTCAAGACATCTCAGTGGTGGCAGCGAGGGTTGGCAGAAGTTGGATTGCACGGCTTTGGCCAGACGCCAGTAGCTACGGCTGCCCGTAGGATGCGTCAGGAGTTCTTGGCCTACTCGTGCAACGCGCTGGGCATCCGCTCTAATGTAGGCCCTCTTACACGACTTGGTGGCATTATTATAGGCTGCTTTTAGCGAGCGAGTTTCGGGAGCCCCATGAGCTTTACCTCTGATCCAGGCGCGGTATGCCGTCTGTTTGCTCTCAACAGCGCTGGCACACTCGCGATTGAACCAGCGGTTGCGTCTGCCTTTGCTGATGACATAGGAGTGTGGAATATAGTATTCCATTCCTAATACTATCTCATCAGCAACGGCAGTGGCGCTAGCGGTCGGGTCCTTCCCACTAAAGCAGCGCTGCCTCCAAGGGACGGATGCAAAATACTCCCGCATCCTGTCCCAGTCTGCCAACGCGTAGTGCCAAACCTGGCGTTTCGAAACCGCTGTTGGCGGGCGCGATGCCAAGGGCACTGTGCTGGATATCAAGCAGTGATCCGAGGAACCTAAAGGAGCTCGAATCTCCACCCGGTATCCAGCTGGGCGACTCGTCAGCAGAAGGTCGAGTAAGGAGGGCGCATGGCCAACTATGTCTGGGATCCTGGTGAGCTGGTTCACCAGTTGCGTCAGGTCATGCGTAAGAGCGAATGCGTGGGCAGTTCTACCAGCATGGTCTGTTTTGGAGGAACCTAACCACAACTCATGGTGGGCGTTGAAGTCCCCCAAAAACACGAGTTCCGCTGATGGAAACCGCTCCTGCGCGTCATCTGCTACCCAACTAAGATGTTCAATTAGTCGAGTTGTCTCCATGTCGCCGTTATGAGATCGGTAGACGCAGACGTAGACACTGCAATGAGAGCCTAAGTCGACGTGTACCACTAGGAGGGAGAAAGAAGGGTCCTCCAGACAGCGCAGACGGCGACAGCAAACATCCGCCCGAACGAATAAGCAAACTCCGGCTTTGGCTTTGAAGGATTCTTCAAGCACAAAGCCGGGATAGTTCAGGTAGGTGGTGTCAGCTGGGCGGATTATTTGCGTCTCCGTCAGGAACAACATTGCTGGCCGTGCCGTCTCAAGATGGTGGTGGACGGCATTGAGGTTTGCATGGAGTCCGCGGATGTTAGCGAACTCCACCTCAAACGGTAAGGTTGTGGTGGGGGTGTGCACTGCTGTAGAACCAGTTTTGTTGTTAGGCGCTGTCATTTTAGGAGTGGAAAGAGAGAGGCGTGAATCGAGAAAATGATGCCGCGATGCGAATGGTCAAAGTGTGGTGGCCTGTTTCCCCAGGAATTTGCCCACAGACGAGTATTATTAACCTGCCGAACGGAAGGGCCCCCGAACCCCCCCGGGAATGGCCGCCGGGACCCCACCTTCCGGTCACCAACCGGCACGACGGACCACCCCGAGATTATGCGTGGCATGGTGAGGCAGCCTCACGAGCTGGTTAGGCTCGCTTGGGCCCCTGTACTGTGCCACGGGCGGCCAGCGGGACAACCGTTTCTACGGGTCTCCCTGGTCGGCAGGTTAACGAAGTCCTCCTAGCACTGGTTTGACGGAAGCCTCCACAGACCAAATACATCGCAGCATCATTCTCTCGAGCTCTGGTTATACGCTGGCTGATCCCGACACGCGACCGACAAGCAGTCACTTGACGGGTTTTACACCTTGCGTACGGTGATCACCAACCAGACGGGTCAAGCCCTACCACCAGTGGAGCAGATCATCGCTCGAAAGAGTCCGTTAGTCGCTTCTTACGACACCCACCGGACGGAGAGAGAGGCGGCGATTGGTATTCTTTCTCCGTCACCGCACGGATAAAATTCTGGTTTGAGGACTTATATTAACTCGATTTTTTTACTTTCATAGTGTAATAATAATAATAATAAAATTTCATTTATTCGACCAACATGGATCATTACAATTATAAATTATAAAATAAAATCACATTATATTACACAATCAAATAAAAATAAAATTAGATAAGTAATTGATTACACATTAAAATAAAAATTTAAATGAATAAAAATATTAATAAATAATGATCTTTACAAAAAAACATGATATGTAATGTCGTACGGCATTTTACTGTGAGGGAATTCTGCAGACATTCAAACTGCCTTTGTGCTGCTGAAGAGGGCTATTCGAGCAATATATAACCTAAAGACTGGTGACTCTCTCAGGGAGAGATTTAAGGATATAAGTATAATGACAGTTGCATCACAATACATTTATGAAAATCTCATGTATGTTCATAAAAATATTGATATGTTTTCAAAAAACAGTGATATTCACAATTTAAATACTAGAAGTAAGAACAAATTAGCATTACCATATACTAGGCTTCATAAAATACATAATTCTTTTTAGGGTCGGTGTGTCCGATTTTACAACAAAGTACCAATTGATGTTCAGAAATTAGATCTTGATAAATTTAAAATCCATATCAAAGAAAAGCTTTATAAAAAAGCTTATTATAAAGTGTCAGATTACACAGAATACAAAACAGCTTGGCCCTGAACTGAAATGCTCCAAGTACTCCAAAAGCTATTTCTAATTGTGTATAATTAATTTATAGTACCTACCGTATATTTTACATTTAAATTATTATTTTGTATTATATGATCTGGTAACGACATATCATGTTTTTTTGTAAATGTTGTTGCTTCTGTGCGCTGTTGTTTCTTGCGCCCGTTCTTTGCCACAGTTAAAAAATGACGTCCTGAATGGGTGGTAGGTTAAAAATTCGAACGATTTAAAGTACTTACTAATTGAGTTTATTGAATAAATATATTTTGAGTTTGAGTTTGAGTTTGATTGAAACGAACAGCCGAGTTTTTTCATTACTTCAGCTGTTGGTTTTATAACCTACATACTCGTACATCCATAGTATATTGACGACTCTTATTCCAAAAGGGTTAGACGGAGATTAGGCAATGAGGACCGCAAAAGCAGTCCTTTTGAAATTGAAATTGCACATGTGCTTATCGCGACAGCAACTGGTGAGCCCATCACCGCTCTATGCTGTTGGATGTATTTGCAGTCTTTTTTCCGTTAGTCGTCTTTTACGACACCAAAGGGAAGAGAGGGGTTGGTTAGTATTATTTTGGTTAGTCGCTATACCAGACGGCTCAAAGTCTTTTAGTACCTAATTAAAATAATAAGGGTGTATAGGTAGTTCATAATTTTCAAAAACTTACCTCATCAACTTGCTGGAAATTTCGAAGTCTTGACGAGATGTAAGAGAGCGGCGTAGTGGCCGATCCGAATCTAGAACATTTGACATTAATAAAAAACATAAATAAATAAATAAAATGAACAAAAAAAAATACTGGGCTGTACTACAAACCGGTGGAGCTAGCCAAGGGTTTAATATGCGTATAAAATGGTACGTCTCTCATAAACTATTGGTGAAAAAGTGCCAGCATCTCTCTTAGATATTGTCTTACTTTAGATTTGGTTTTATGGTACGGCAGCTACTAATTAATGATTTAGAATATTTTAATGAAACACGTTATACGAATCATTAGTAGTTAATCTCGGTTAGTTTACATAATAATTGCAAAGAATAGCTATGACTATCAGGATGACTTATTTCTGAATTTATTACAACTACTAGAGTTTTGTGAACTCTGTTGGTTATCCTTAGATCAACATTATTTATGGTAGACACTTCCATTGAGAAGGTAGAGTGATATGATGGGATTGCAAAAAGATCCCGATGAATAGACGCAAGAGGGTAACCTCAGCAGGCCTTAAGATAAGATAAGATAGATGCATACATACATATATTCATGACTGTTATCCCTGAAAGGTTACTCAGAGTTTAGGTGCGTGACAAGTGGTGAGCCCATCGCCGCTCTAGACAGTCGGATGTATGTGCAGTCTTTGGTCCGTTAGTCGCCTTTACGACTCCCAAGGGAAGATATGGGTCGGTAGAATTATATTATATGAATATAATTCTACGAATAGTAGAGTAGAATTATATGAATGAGCCGCTACAAGCACAGCACTGATAGATAAGGTAGATGAACGTAGTAAAAGGTTCGACTTACGCCCGAATGACAGCAGGCAGGTTGTTTCTGATGTAGTGGAACACGATTTGGGTGTTGTTCTCGTTTCCAGTCACGGCAGCGTTGAACGCCGTCGTGTAGTCCTGGCGACGGATGATGGAGTTCTCCTGAATGATGCCGTCCAGCAACCTGCGTGGAACAAGCCAAAAAATTATGCTACACATTAAGATATAGATACAGTCGTAGAAGTTCAAGGTCGACCAATTTTCGGCGATATTGGACGAACACTCCAAAAAGTAGTCCAGTGCTACAGTCCACGTTTCACTGAACAACTGCACATGTGCAGTATTTAGTTCGTAAGTCGCCTTTTACGACACCCAAGAGAATAGAGGGGATGGTAACTAACTTTTAATCATACCTATGATTTAAATAATTGCACCTCCCATCTTAAAGTTTAAAAATTCTTTCCGTACGACTAGTTGCCTAGAAGAAATATTTATAAGACCGTCAAATTGTAACTTTTCTGTTTTTGTAGTGTTACAAGTTGTATTAAAAGTATTATCTAGGCATAGATATAAACAAAAATAGGAAGATATGGCATGACCATAGTCTTATGAATACACGTGTAGTTCCACGACGGCGACAGTAGGTAGTACCTACCTACTCGTCGCCATGAATAGATAGCTGAATACACAGACGTAAACAAAAAGAGGAAGATACGGTACCCTCGTACTGCGCTTGGTCCTTCAAAACTGAGTCTAATAGAGGAGATGTTTACAATATGTGTATCTAGCTATCTATGTATATACATAATTCTTATATAATATTTTTAAAAGTAACGATGAAACTTATTTCGCGACTTACCTGTATAGTGCTTCGGCGTGAGGTGTGCACCCTAAGACCATGAGCAGTTGGATCTTCTCCGTATAAACCTGGTGTACTAAGAACCTGTTCCATAAAAATTCGAAGTCATCGATGCTGCCATCTCGCAGGCCGTTGCAGTATACCCAGTTCCTACTGTCCACCGGCACTCTAATTGTAGAAAGAATTAATGCATGAGCTGAGAAAACAAAGAAAAATCAACAAAATACAGTCACCAGCATTAAGATGTGACTATCGACGACCTGCAAAAATATCTGATCATTGGTGGAAAGCATATAACGATGCCTCCAATGAACACTATTCTAACTCAAAATTTTAAAATTTCATTTGTCACATAAGTCGCTTCACTATTTTATAAGCATTAAGCCCCCCTAAATTTTATAAAAATATCATGATAAACAAAAAAGTTTTGAGGTTTACATAACGCTAAGTATATGTACTTTTGGCAATCGTGTGGTAGATATACCGCTATGTCAGTATAGCGGCTGAGTGTATGCTGTATATGGGCGGCGGAGGCCCGCGAGAGACATGCCGCAAACTTGATTAAAAATCGGCTAAAGGTAAAGAGACTTATTAGCCAAATGGTATTCCCTAGTTCGATTGACCAAAGCAAACGGAAAGCCTTATACCGTTATAGAGATTAAACAAGATATGATTCTAGAGTATAAAAACGGCATTGTTGCAAAATATTGACCAAGATTTTTGCTAAGATAAAGTTCCTTGGAATAAAATTAAAGAGATCGAAGCTTCTCCAGAGAATGAAGAAGTTTTGAATAATAAATACAGCTTAGATGATGAAGAAAGGCCGTAGATTCAATGCTTTAAAAAATTTGGTAGTAGACAGAATTTCACGAAACGGATAAAAGTGACGAAAAATAGATCAAAGTCTTTTTAATTTTGTAAAATTTTCATAAAAACGGTTATCTTCTATTCTTCGTTTTAGCTTTTGTCAACCAGAAATCTGGTGTAAGCCTCCTTCAAATTTCTCTATTTATTTCTATCTTTGGCAGTAAGTACCCAGTTGATACCGGCCACCTTCTTGAAATCATCCTTCCACCTCATTTGTGGTGTTCCTCTTGTGGGCGTTTGATCCCAATGTCGCCATTCTAGGACTCTCTTGCACCAGGAATCAAATTTTCGTGCAATGTGGCCAGCCCATTCCGACTTCAGCCTAGCCATTTTAAAACCAACGTCCTGCACTATGCTTTATAAGAGCAAAATTAAAACTATGTTTTTAGCGATATTATAACTGTTAGCACCTTTTACTCTTCGTGTTACTAAAAATAGTTGGGTGCAATCCTACCACCACCACACCTCAAATTAAAATAAATAAAGAAATATCTGTTTAAATCTAAATTTTAGTCCCAAGTACCTTTTCTACTAGGCCCATAAAATAAATTTTTAACAATATTTTTAACAATATTTTGACTAATAGAGAGCACCTTTTAATTTTCTTATTATTTTAAAACTAAAAATAGTTGGGTGCAATCCTAAGATTTTCTTTGATATCTACTAAAACAGAACACTAAGTTTATACACATTTTGAGTACATTACGCTATATAATTGTTAGCAGTATGTAACACGGCAAATGATTTTCTTGTTATTCCAACTACAAAACGCCAACTTTCTAAATTGACAAAAAGAGGCCTTATTATCAGAAAATAATGGTTATGATACTGTTAATTAGTTACAAATTCGATTTTAGACTAAAATAATAAGTGTTTTTGATGTGACTAGGATTTAATTTATAGTTCTGTATCCTCTAATATTCCCTCATATAATCCGCCAACTGTGAGTTAGCGGAGTGTAACTGAGTTAAGTTAAGTCCTAATTAATCATTTGAGTTTTTCCTGTTACATTCAGCTAAGTGGGGCTTTCTTTAAAACTAAATAGATTTACAAAAAAATATTAATGGAATATGAAGCAACAGTAAATCAGCTAGTCACACAAAAAATATCATAAATATATCTACAATAATAAAGATTTTATCAACTTTTTTCATTCAAATCCTCCTCCTCCTGTAAACCTACGATTTTGGAGTTAGCGGAGAGTTCATTGGAGGCATCGATATATTATATATGCCTATAAAAATGCCTTTCACCAATGATCAGATATGTTTGTACATCACAGCTTAATGCTGGTGACTGATAGAGTAAAGTATAATAGCCGAATGGAGATCGCATACGTAATGTATGACGCACTACGACGGCTTTAGGGCTGGAAAATTCAAAGGTGACTAACGTGACAGTCCCATGGCACATGAGTAGAGAAACGGAACAGGGACAAAGCTTCTAAGGAGCATACGAAATTCTTACCTATTTAAGCATGGTTGGCAAAAAAGAATAAAATAAAATAAAAAAACTTTGATGATATTTTTATTAGGTAGGTAGACAGGACAAGGTAAATTTAAAAATTACTTACTCTAATTTTTTTTAATAATTCTTGGGTTCATACATATGTACCTACCTAACATAAAGATTTGTGCGACCTACTTAAACATATCTAATTTTAAATACGTATAATCTGGTGTTCGTTTACTTTTATTTATTTATATGAAGGAGGCAAACGAGCAGGCGGGTCACCTGATGGAGAGCAATCACCGCCGCCCATGGACAAAACTAGAGGAGTCGCAAATGCGTTGCCGACCTTTAAGAAAGGGTTAAGGAAGGAATTGGAATTGTGTGAGGGGGGGGGGGGGAAGGGGCCTCCGGCCTCACTGGCCGTACGAAACACAACAGCACCAAGTGCCATTATTTCACGCCGGATATTCGTGGTATTACCCTGGGCGAGCGGGCCCAATGCGTGCTGCAACATAGCGTGGCTCTACCACTCAGTCAGTGTCACTCATTTAGCACCACCTAGGAGTCACATGTAGGGTCTCAAGGGTAAACCTACGGACGCGAGTAACTTACCCCCAAAACTATACTTATCTAGTAGACTCCTTGGGATAATTGAAATATGACATATCTTTTTTTTCTAGTATTATTCATACAAACGGTACAGTTATCAACCATTTACAAGTCCAGAACTAATTATTCATGCTTTTATAACTATTTATAGTTTATTCCACTTAAAACAATTAATCGTAAGAAATGTACAGGAGCACAAAACAAATGACGTGCTTTGTGCAGAAGCAGAGCGAGGGTAAACCGGTTTTATCCAGTGGCAGCGCGTACGCGACCTAGCGGTAGTTGACACGCCCACATGCGCCGTATGCTTGTAGTAGTTTACTCGCGACGGCGCGGTTGTATAAAGGTTTGTCTCTGTACCGTTTCTTTACTCATATGCCCACGGTCTGCGGGACGGGGTCGAAAGGTTGCGAGGACGGGAAAGAAGAGCGCAGGCGGCGGGGCCGCGTAGTAGGAACGTCAGTTGTGTGCAGATGTCCCCCTTCCCCGTCGCCCGCAGACCATAGTACTGTCACGTACGAATTAGCCAGTCTAATGGAGTGACAATATAACAAGTAAGGTACTAGTTGAGACTTAATACGAGGGCTGCCTTATCAGTTGTGTCGTTTGAAATAGTATAGACAATCTAATAGATTATTCAAAGAATTCTCCGCGATATTTAATACACTTTTGCATGCGTTCAAACCAGTTTTTTTTTTATTGTGGCACGCCATAATGGCTTCACTTTGCCTGATGAAAAGCAGCCAGTGAAGCCCAAGAAGTGAAAGCGTTCATCACAGCGCTACCACGCTATGCCGAACGCTCTCACTATGGCGGCCTGCATAAATGCTTTTTCACGCCCCGCTTAAATAACCCGGGAGAGAAAGAGGAAGGAAATACGTGTGCGGGAAGCGCATTTCACATACGGGCAGTTCGGCAAAAGAACGATTGTCCAAACTTTTTGGTACGTGTCTTGATGGTCAGTACGGTATGAGGGTGACTTCTAAGACCTGCACGCGTCGATCTGGAAAGGAAAGGAGAGGGAGGGATGAGGTCAAAGAGCTCCTCAGAGCATTCACCGTGGTAAAGGCGGTACAAAGCACTAAGGGAAGCAATGTCCCTACGTAGCTGTAACGGCTCCAGACTGGTCGTAACGTCATCGTTACCGTTACGTTATAATACGGACAGCACGTCTTTGCAACCTGTCAAGAGCTTCGAGCAAGTACTTGGCGGATCCGTCCCAAAGATGAGAGCAATACTCCACGCGGGAGCGCACCTGAGTCTTATACAAAAGACAACGTTGCTCCGGCGTCAAGAACCGCTTCACCTTGTTCAGGATTCCGAGTTTACGTGAGGCTGTGGTTATAATGCTCTCAATATAGCTCTTCGGGTTGAGGTCGCTGTGTATGTCCATACCTAAGAGACTGAGACCAGTCTGGATGAGTAATAGGTTGCTCTGGAAGGAGGGTTGGGGGAGAAATGCGGACTTTTTAGCAGTGACAGCGCAGACCTGTGTTTTTTTGGCATTGAACTGGACCAGGTTATCAGAGCCCCATTTATAAATGCGGTCTAACTCCTCGTCCAGCTCAATGACAATCTTCCGTCTCGACTCCACTACATCGGCTTGCTTTGCCGCAGGGTGACCCAAATAACGCCGATGTACTTTACTGTCGTCTGCATAGCAATGAATGTTACCCAAGGATAACATATCATTGATATGCAGAAGGAACAGCGTGGGCGATATTATAGAACCCTGCGGCACTCCGGCGTTCACCTGCAAAAACTGTGAGGCACTGCTTTCGCAGAGTACGCGAATGCTGCGCTCATGCAGGAACCCGGCGACCCAATCGCATAGGCGAGGCGGCAAGCCGAATGATGAAAGCTTGGAGAGAAGCGAACGATGCCAAACTCGATCGAAAGCCTTGGAGATGTCCAGGCTAACAGCCAGTGCTTCTCCGTGCTTGTCCATTGCTTCACCCCACAGGTGTGTTATGAACGCCAGGAGATCACCCGTTGATCGTTTCGGTCTGAACCCGTATTGTCGATCATGAATCAGGGAGTGATCTTCTAGGTAGCGAATGAGTTCCCTGTTTATGATTCGCTCAAAAACCTTGCAAAGGACAGAGGTGACAGCAATAGGTGGATAGTTGGCTGGGTCAGACCTATCCCCTTTTTTGGGGACCGGCTGGACGTTCGCCTTTCTCCAAGCCTCCGGCACAATTCCAGTAGAGTACGAGAGGTGGTATAGGCGTGTCAGTACTGGAGACAACTCGGGAGCACATTTTTTAAGAACGACTGCCGGTATACCGTCAGGACCACTAGCCTTCCGCACATCAAGTTACTGCAGCACGGCACGGACGTCACGTTGTCTGATTTGGACGTCAGGCATTGAGGAACCACAGTGAGGGATGGTAGGTGGTTCCGCGCCGCAGTCATCGACACGCGAATTCGCCGCAAAAAGCTTCGCTAAGAGGTTAGCCTTGTCTAGCGGGCGATGGGCCAACGAGCCATCAGGGTACCGCAGTGGGGGCAGAGAAGGCGCGCAAAAATTGGCTTGCACTGCTTTGGCCAGTCGCCAATAACTTCGGCTACCCGTTGGGTGCGACAACAGCTCTTGGCCAACGCGAGCAACGCGCTGGGCATTCGCTCTCGAGAGAGCTCTCTTGCAGACTTTGGTAGCCTTGTTGAAGACTACCTTGAGGGAAGAGATGTTACGATCGTTGAGCGTGCGAGTCTTGGTCCAAGCGCGATACGCCGCCTGTTTAAGTTCAACAGCTTTGGCGCATTCGCGATTGAACCAAGGGCGCGCCTTACTCCCGCTGACGACATCAGTGTAGGGAATGTAATATTCCATCCCTAACATGATCTCGTCAGCGACAGCAGAGGCACTCTCCGATGGGTCCCTACCCACAAAGCAGCGCTGGCCCCACAGGATGGACGCAAAAAAGTCGCGCATACCATCCCAATCTGCCGACGAGTAGTGCCATAAACGCCGTTTAGACTCCACTGAGGGAGAGCTTTTACGGCGCAGTACGATGGCACCAACCAGGCAATGGTCAGAAGTGCCCAACGGAGCACTTATCGACAATCTGTACCCGGCTGGTCGACTCGTCACCAGTAAGTCTAGCAGGGAAGGCGCTTGACCCGATATATCTGGAATCCTGGTAGGCTGGAGAACCAGTTGAGTCAGATCATGCGTGAGAGCGAATGCGTGGGCAGTTCGGCCTGCGTGATCTGTTTTGGATGAGCCCAACCAGGTCTCATGGTGGGCATTAAAATCTCCCAAAAGTACCACATCGGCAGACGGAAACCGCTCCTGTACGTCGTCAACTGCTTGGCTCAGGTAGTCGAATAACCGAGTTGTCTCGTGGTCTCCGGAGTGGGAACGGTACAGGCAAGCATAGACATGGCTCTCGGAACCAAGATCCACGTGTACCCATAGGATGGAGTAGGAGGGGTCCTCCAAGCAGCGCAAACGTCGACAACAAACGTCCGTCCTGACGAAAAGGCATACTCCGGCTTTCACGAGGAAGCATTCCTCAAGCACGTAGCCGGGGTAGTGCAGATATGCAATGTCGGCAGGACGGCGGATCTGTGTCTCCGTCAGAAAGAGCAATGCAGGCCGGGCCGTCTCAAGGTGTTGGTGGACGGCGTTGAGGTTTGAATGGAGTCCACTGATGTTAGTGAACTCCACCTCAAAAAGCGACTTGGTGGTGGGGAAGTGGGGTGCCGCTGTCTGACCTGCATTGTTTTTAAACACTGACATGGTGGTTGGATGGGGGCGTGAGTAAAAGGAGATGCTGTGGCGGCAAGGGGGAAAAGACAAAGTGTGGGAGACTAACATGAACTGGTGCATGTAGTTGTTCGGTAAGACGTTAATCGACACGCCGGACGGAAGGGCCCCCCGTACCCCTCCGAAAGTAGTCGCCGGGTCCCACCAATCCGGTCACCAACCGGCACGACGACGACGTTTTTAAAACATTTAATCCACTCCGAAGTGGGGGTAATCAAAATGGCCTCAACTCGAATGCACTTCTCGCCTGCATCCGCATCTTTAAACACTATTTACCATGAAGATCGGTCAATAATCACCCGGTCACAATTTTTAACCGATTTTCAAAATTGTTTTGTCTTTTTGTAGCTAAACTAAGAACCTTTTTTTAAATTTTACGTAAGTCTGTTTTTTTCCGAAATATTCACAATTTAGTAAACAACCACCGCCCCAGACCCGTTTTTTTACATTTTTCAAAATTCCGAAAAAAATACGAGCTGATTTTCAAAATTCAAACGCTCACACGTGTCTCGATTGGTACTATTCCTATCTCCATCCTCCCAAAATTTTCGGAGCTATGGCCAAAAGTACGTCTCAGGCGATTTGCATCTGATACCTAACCATTTTTAATGGTAAAAAGTACTTACTCTATTCCGACGAATTTCAATTCCTGGAATTGTTGAACTGCGGCCTCACGGCATTGTTGGTGTTCAATCCGACACATGACCGGGGCCAATTGGTACCGGAAATAAGATCTCATGAAAGACTCGCCTTCTCTTGGGTAGTAGGACAGGTCAGACATCACCGATGTAGCCCAAAGCTTAAATAGATCCTACAAAGGACAAAACACATATTCTTATAATTGCAACACCACATTCCATGTAAGGCTATTTATATTATATTTAGCAAATAAACAATTTTAAATACAAACTTATAATAAAATAGAGTTAAGGCTCAATGATTGAGCTGTTTTGGTGTAACCAAAGTTAATAGACTATTACTTATTGCTAATAAGCAACCGCTTACCATTAAGCGGGCAGTGCGACCCATCTTAGTGGTTTTAAAAAAAGAACAAACAAACGATTGAACTCACATTAATTTGCGATTCAATTGTTGTACCGGCAAGTCTGTTACTGATCCAGTTAAATCCAGATATAGCGGCAAGCCACGGGGGGTAGTCGTTTTCGTAAATGAGGAAAGAAATAATATTGAAAGCCCTTGAGTAACTCATGATACCCGACCGAGCGAATTGGAAGGCGTCGTCGACGATCTGGGAATAGAAGAAAACAATTGAAGTTTTTAGTTTTTTCTTAAAATAATGGTTTGGTGCGGTTTGCACGTTCAGCCAGTGTCAAGTAAGAGAGATAATAGCAAATACCTATTTTATTTGCATAAATTAGATGTCAGTAAGTGATAATATGAATGTATAATGATATATGATATTCTCCTAAACTCAAGGGGAGTTATAGTATAGATGTGGGACATTACTTGGATCTTACATAGACTTCTTGAGAGAATTTGAAAATTGATGTTGATTTAAAACTTTATTTTCCTAATTTAAAACATTATTCATTTAATATACCTATATTATTAATTAATTCATTTTATCATCAAATACTCAAACCCTAACAGTTCACTGAAAATGCTGAAGTATAATATTATTTAATGTATTAAAAATGTACATAACATACATACATGTAATCACGACTATTATCCCTGAAGTGTTAGTCAGAGACTAGGCAACGAGGACAGAAAAAGCAGTCTTTTACCATAGTTCACTTTTCACCAAATAGCGACTGCACATGGTGCTCAGCGTAACAGATGGTGAGCTAATCGCTGCTCTATACTGTTGGTAGTATGTGCAGTCCGTTAGTCGCCTTTTACGACACCCAAGGTAAGAGAGGGGTTGGTAGTATTCTTTCACCGCTACGCGACGGTAGTCCCTTTCTTCTCCGAATATCGTTTGTCCGAAAATCAAAATCCCTAACGCGTTTGCTATAATCATCTCTATCCATAATGTTCGCGTACTTATACAAAATTTTATTTTACCTAATCGTCTTTAATTCTAATGCTTTTCTGTCATAATATCGGGTGCTATAATATTTAGATCCTAATTTTTCTTGCTATAAAGTCACGTGTTCTAAGTGTTTTAATGTTTAATGTATGTTAGTCCGAATGGTCAGTCCTAAAAATATTATTATAAACCATCATTCAGATAATGGTTTATACTCATGTAGGTCGCGATTGTCTTGAATTTCGAGGTTATGTTTTTTTATCGGACAACAGACGCGTGATAGGTTAGAAATTTATGACAATTAGTCTATGAATATCAAAATTATTTAGGACTTATAACTATTATTATTAGAAAAACTTTTTATGTCTTTTAAATATTATGGATTGTATTATTTATGACAAACAAATTTAGGGCATAGGTACTGTATTTAGGGATATCAATTTTATGGCATGTGATATTATGTAACAATATATTCGAGCAAGTTATCATTCAGACACATGATGATTATCACAAAATATTTATAACACGTTAGATTATGGATAAATAATTTATGAGACAAAATAGAGAACCCTATGCGACACTGTTAAATTATATTGTATTATAAAATGTACGAGTATTGTGGTATTTACCTGAGCTCTGTTAAACTCATGAACTAAATTTCTGTTGGAGCCTCGCAAAAGAATTATTATTAGGTTCCAAGTGTAGTCATCATAGTGTACTCTGTAGAATCCTGTGAAAGAAGAAGATGTACTCGTAATATTCAGAAATAAATTACCGGATAATTTTGGCTCGTCAAATTTTTTGCAGTGCTAATTTTTGGCATACAAATTATTTGCCCAAAAATTATTCGCACTATTTTCAAATATGCTAAATTGCCTACTTTCACTCATTTCATCGTTTTTTTCTCAAAGTTTCAATATGTTGTAATCTTATTAATTAATATTTAAATCTCACCCGTTTGTTGTTTGTTGAAAATGATCCACTCGTCCCCGACAACCGTCCGATTGATTGTAGTGATTGCACCTCTGATGATGTGAGTGGGTTTGGTATTGTTAAAATTGGGATCGCTAGCAGTGGCGAATGTAACAGGAATAACCCAGAATGTTTCTGAAGACGAGTAACCGCTGTTGATATTGAATCGTTGCTATAAGTGTAAATATGTTTTAGCTTAGTTCCAGTTATGGTTAGACTTATTTTTATTACCGGAATTAGTAGGTCCATACGCCTGCAATTCAACCTATACAAACCGTAATTTTTCTTCAATCGATGTTGATCCCAATTGTTAAACCTTATTTTTAGGAAAAAACGGGATTTTTACCATGTTTGAGTTGTTTATTTTGAGTCCCCGATTGATATCGGGGTATAATATGGTGCATGCATCTGCGCCATAATTGGCGCAGATGCATGCACCACGATCCGTTCAATCTCAGTAGAGCTATTGGATTGGCTAGTTGTCCATAATGGATCGAATGAGGTCTTTTTTCTCATTGGATCCTGATTTCAAGGTTGAGATCTTGTTTTTTTTTCATAATTCCTTGCTAACATGCGATCGGTCTTTGGACCATAAGCAGTTGTTTTGATTTGTAGTGTTGGCGTGTAGGTATATATGCCTTTCCACTGTCAAGCTACCTTCATGATTTGCTAACTGGTAATATTATTATAACGTGTTTTCCCAAGTATGCAGTCTCTTCAGCCGTCTAGTTTGCAATGGTTCAATAAGACTCCGGGCCAGTCTGTTCTGATGATTAGTGATGCGATCTTTATACAAACTAATACTATCAACTATTTGCTTTTTAACTGTTGGGATGTTTAGATTGTCATGGACTTCTTTCATTCTAGAAAACCATAGTTAATACTATGGTTTTTAGCACACTGTTTTGAAATCTTTGCTGTATTTCACATTGGATGTTTTTCCAGAACCCCACAGCGTAAGACCATTTTGGTTTTAGTATGGCTTAACAATGTTTCTACCCATTAAGCTATTCCAGATCTTAATCTGTAATTTAGCTCATCACGTTTCTTCTGAATATGTGTTTTCCAGGTTTGTCTTCTGTCAAGGTAAAAGCCAAGGTATTTAACACTAGTGTAGTGTAGTCGGAATAACTTTGGTAAGAGGTGGTTCCGAAAGATTTTCCCAGTCTATGAGGTCTATAAAATTTAAAAATTCCCAGAGGAGTAAACCAAATAGAACGATCACGAACCTTTAAAATTTTTCGAAGGGCTAGTTCTCTAATGTGCTTCCGATTGTCCGCTAACATCGCAATCAACAACATTTTCACAGTGGCCAAAATATCCATTTCGCTGTTTAACAGGATCTGTTACCTGTTTGAGTATCTGGCAGGTATTGAGACAATTGTATTGTGTCAAACAGATGTTTGGCTCCATCGAGGCAGTTCGGCTGAGTTTTAATGCGAAACCACATAGGCGCATAAACTTTTAACACGAACTAACGAACGATCGAACAGATTTTCAGATGGGTTTTCAGTCGCAACGTAGAGCCAGTATACTGTTATATACTGTTTGCCGTGGTAAGCCACCTCGAATGACATATTTTTCCAGGTTTACGTTTTGCCAATCTTTCATCACACTCGCCTTTGCTGACTGCTGACACATTTCTACACGATAAAATTGGTCTGTACTTAAATCACCACGGTTCTTCGTTATATCTGGCAAACAACAGCTTATGGCAGTGAATGATTTGACTGGAAGACATAAACCACTAAAGCTTTTCGGTCCTGTAATAGTACCGTCTAAGTATTCAAAAAGATGTCTTAAACTTAACTCATTTACGTGCAGTTGACATATTAGCCATTGAAAAGGACGTTGCAGCTTGTTTTCAAGCAGTTTGATAATCCCAGCTCTATTACATACCGGTATTTGTCATGAAATGCTCGAATGCAAGCTATAATTGTACGATGTTCAACAATGGGAATAGAAGCTCTGTGTGATTTCAACAGCAACAATCTCCGATGTGTTTTTAACTAGATCTTGACGTGTTTGTGTACTTTGTTTATGAAATATAAAGTACCTTATGTAACGGATACTACGTTATCTACCTACCCAATTCACTCGTTGTCTGTGGCGCTAGCGTAGTGAACATTAAGGTTAGTCCGAGTGTGTCTTTTTGTTGTGAATATGATATGAATTTGTATATTTTAATATTATAAAATTATTATTAGCTAACTTGTGTTTGTGTTCTGCGACTCCCTTTTGAGCAACCTTTTACACTTATAACATCTTCGTAAGTGGGTAGCGTATTTTTAGGTAATTCCTGCCCTGCGATAAATACACACATCAAAAGTGTCTAGGGATCAAGCATTTTTATACGGATTTCTTGAGATTGAGATGTGGCTTTGTAATAAATTTATGATTTTATAAACTTATATGGATCCTTTTTGGTGCATTTCATAATTTGAAACAGGAACTTTCAATCAATTTCTAGTAAAAGATGAAAATCAGCTGTCAATATTTTCCCTATAAAAACATACAACGCATTGAAGACATTATTAGTGCTACTGTTTCCCTACTACTGATTAAAACCAACGTTATTATGGAGCGGCGACGTCATTTAAGCAGGGAAGAAATGCTCAGAGCCGTGGGAATGATAGAAGCTGGTTCCCGGCAACGTACTGTGGCTTTAGCTCTGAATACAAGTCAGAGTGTTATCAGTCGACTTTGGACACGTTACCGAAGCACTGGTACCGTGGCTGAGCGCCATGGAGGACGGTATTGCTGCACCACACGGAGACAAGACCGATACATTCAAATCACAACTCGAAGAGCTCCAACAATAACCGCCATGATGTTAGCCGTGAGGCTTCATCACTCTTCAGGGAACTTAATTAGCGACCAAACAGTCAGAAACCGCTTGCATGAAGTGAACCTTCATTCCCAAAGACCGCTAAGGGTACCACCTATAGCAATGCACAATCGTAGGATTCGATATCAATGGGCTCTTGAACACAGAAATTGGGCAGAAGAACAATGGCGTTTCGTGTGCTTTTCTGATGAGTCTCGTTTTGGTATGAGACCGGATACAAGACGTATACGACACTGGAGAACCCCTGGACGCCAACAGCGATTAAAATCCTGCCAGGAAGTCCATCCTTATAGTGGTGGAACCATCATGGTATGGGCGGGTATTTGGATCGGCGGAAGAACTGAGTTGATTTGGATCAGAGGCAACCTCAACGCTCAAATTTATGCTGAGACGATTGTATCAGGCGTCATCGTTCCTCTACAAGTGCAAATCGGTCCCTTATTTCAGTTAATGCATGATAATGCACGACCGCACACCGCAAGAGTTGTAAGACAGACTCTCGCCGCAGCTAACATCAATGTCATGCCCTGGCCTGCTCAGTCGCCAGACTTGAACCCGATTGAGCATGCATGGGATATGCTACAGAGAAGAGCTCTGCCGAATATGGAGGGTATCCAGTCGCAAAAAGACCTTTTTTTGTTGTTGCAACGAACATGGGCGGCCATTCCACAGCGTGATTTGGATGAACTCATTTTGAGTATGCCAAACTGATGTTCTTGTGTTGTTAGTGTTCGCGGTAGAAACACGGATTATTAATTGTTTAAGTTACCCAATAAAATTTTAAAGAAAACTGTTATTTCAGTCTTTTTTTCGAACTTTAATGTTAGTGGTTCAAATGTCAAAAATCCCTTTATTAGGAAAATGGCAAATTTCTTTATTAATGCAAAGGTGACTTGGTTTATCGTTACTGTAGACAAACGAAAACACTTTATTTGATGAATCCTTAAAGAAAATTTTAATTAATATCAATCAGGAGAAAAGTTATTGCAAAAATATATGTTGATCCCTAGACACTTTTGATGTGTGTATATAACACTTATTTCCACTGCGTAAACTCATTGTTTTATTTTCCATACGTAAGCGCGTAATGTCAAAAGGAAAGCGACGTGCAATCAATTAGCAATCACAATTCACACTTAAACACACAATATTGTTATGTTGCACTTGGCTAGACCAAGGTCATGCCTAACGCCCCTCACCACTCTTATGAGTGGGTGGATCGCACGAAGTGGCTTTAAGACAAAAATATACGGAAGTCAAAGATGATTTTGAAAAAGTTTTGTACGAAAAATTTTACTTTTTGTTGATTATTATTGACTTTTGTGTATATGTATTTATAAATAATATTAACTATTGAAAAAAATGTGTTATATTTAGTTAAAAATGATGCTATGAAAATATTAATATTTAGGTATTTTTTCGAAAACGTTACCTCCTGGGGGCAGTACTTCTCGTAGTTTGTTTCTATTTATATTTTGTATACGTAATAAGTAAGTGTATTGGCAACTTTTAATTAAACCGCGATAAAAAAATAACACGAAAAAAAATTTTTCATACATTGAGCGCTCCACCCTATCAAGCACCTTTGATGACATAGGTAGGAGGCTTATCGGTCTATAAGAGGATGTTAAATGCGGTGGCTTTCCTGGCTTTAGAATCATCGTTATTTGGGAGACCTTCCATATACTTTGGAAGTGAGCAACTCGTAATACAGCATTAAAGAGTGAAGCAATAAAAACTATACCTCTTCGTGGCAGGTTGCGCAATACCTCTGCTGTGATTAGGTCAAATCCTGGAGCTTTTTTAAGCTCCAGATCCATTATTATTCGTCAAACTTAGCTGAAGGTTGCTTTTAAGAAATTTTATTACTTCACGGTAAATGCTTTTATTGCCAATGTCAGTATTGGGCGAGAAGACGCCACTTAAATATAACCCATACGCTTCCGCTCTTTCTTGGTCCGTTTTTGCCCACGTTCCATTCTCAATTTTAAGTGGATGCCGGGCAAGTTGTGGTTTTTCGCGGGATTTTATTGTTTTCCATAGTGAATATTCGTTCTTAGCTGGAGCTGTAGGGGTTAAACTGTGCAGGTGTTGCTGTAATGTTTCGTTTTCTATATTAACCAAAAACTGTTTAAGACTATCGGCTCCTTTGTTGAACGACTGCTGTGCCACACTCTTCTAAGGCGTCGTTCCTCTAGGACTTTTTATTTAACAATATTTGGCACATTTTGTTCTTTTATCTATATTTAACGATTCCTGAGATGGCGGAGTACAGGTCCAAGCAGCTCTTTGTACCATCTTAGTTAGATACTCAGCAGCGCTATCAATGTCTTCCGCTGTTTTAAGGCTGCTTTTAAGTTCTAAGTTTTCACTTAAATTCCGTTGAAATGCTCTCCAATCTGTGTGTTTACTAAACAAATATAGGGGCACAGCTCAAAGTGGAATTCAGAGTTGCAATAACTGGAATGTGATCTGATGATGAGTCAACGCAACTTTTTATATTCAAAAAATGTACATACACCCTTGTAGATAAAGAAGTTCAGTAGGTCTGGCAATTTAGCTGGGTCTGCAGTCCAGTAGGTTGGTTGGCCAGTTGAAAGAATATTAAGATGCATTTTCCCTACGCTCTTGCGGAGGTTTCGGCCTCTAGTTGTGTAAGACGTGAGCCCCACATTGTTTGTTTGGAATTCCAATCACCAGTTGCTATAAACCGGTTGCCCAGTGATTGTATTTACAATTACCTATTTAAGTATCAAAATCTTCTTCAACTGTTTCTGGATTTCTCCTTTGCTTATCATTTATCGTTAGTGAAGTGGCTTAGATTTTGGCGGTCCGGTACTCTGGCAATACTTGATGGTAAATGCTCCGTCTGATGATTATTGCTGTACCAGCATGTGCTGCACCACTTGGGTGTAAGTTGCATAAATGTTGTAACCATCCAAATGGAATGTTGATTTATCTGTTAGATGAGCTTCAGATATCAGTAATATATCAAGATTATGTACTTTTATCAAGATTTGCGCTTCGTGCTTCTTACCCAGTAGGCCTATTTAAACAACCAGTTTATTGACAAATGTTGTCAAGAGGCTCATGAGGGTACCCATTTGGTCAATTAAAGAGCTTTTCAGCTTGCTTGGCTAAGATTATTTCCAAATTGGTTCCTACTGTAACTTGCGCGTATGTTATTTCTGGTTAAAAGAATGTTTGTTTATTGGTTGGTTGGTTGTCCTTAATGTTTATTGGTTTATCCCGGTTATCTATTTTATTGGTTATTTCCATTTCTTTATTCTGGTTATTCACTATGTCTGGTGGTATTGTAGTGAGTAGTTTTCTGTTTTGTATTTCTTAAAAGACCCTACAACCTTTGAAGTTTGCAGCATGGTCACCCAAGCACAGGACACATTTTGCTGGTTCTTTCCTATCTTTTTTTGTGCAGACCGCAGTGTTGTGATTTTCTGCACACTTAACACATCGATATGGACGTAGGCAGTAGTTTCTGATATGTCCATACTGTTGACAAAGTTTGCATTGTGGTATTGTTTTTTCACGTTTAGGGTCTTCAATTAATACAGATGTATTGTAGATGTATTTAAAATTTTTTTCATCATCATTTACTGGCACAGGAACAAGGTTAACAAACCAAGTTGATAGAGGAGTCTTAGTAGGTCCATGTCTAGCTGTTATGATCTCGTCTCTTACAACATTTCCAGTACTTTCAATAGCTTTTTAAAGTGCATCGACAGGTGTGGAATGATGCAAGTTTTTAATTACGATTCTGTATAACCTTTCACTTTTGGGGGTAAACGTATGTCCAATTAATTTTTTTCCACGAACCAGAGCCAGTTTTTTTTATGTATCAGGGTAATTTGTTGTTACACGTAGTTGATTTTTTGTAACTACTTTGAGTTGTGACTTTAAGAGTATTGTGACTTTTCAAGAAATGTATAGATCTTAAGCTTGGTAACATCTTTGATTCCATACAAGACTATAGGTGGTGTTTTGTTGAGCTTTTTCTCTTGCATGGCACTTTTTCATTCTCATCAACATTGAGTTGTGAAAAACGGTTTTGTGTTATGACTGCTTGCTCTGGAGAAGGAGTTGGACTTAATGTCATCCTTTTATATTTTTTTGATTTTGGCGTAGTCTGAGTATTGGTATAGTTTGCCAATCAATATCATCAGTATCTGGTTCACTGTTGGGATCTAGATTAATCCTTTGATAAGATGTTGAGATGATGATGAGATGATGAGAACGTTGAGATCTACTGAGATTTTTTTGTCAGTTGATCTCTTGACCAGATCCACGATGGATCTAATGAGATATGTATTTTTCATTATAATAAATTTTGAAGTTGTGGATCCACTAAGAATTTTTCTTCTCAGTAGATCTATGCTATGGACACGATTTTCCTTGGGTCACTTTTAAAGTGCAGTTACGTTCATAGTTATTTTAGTTTGCAGCCAATACATCTGTTTCTGGTGAAAAAATATTTGCATAAAAAAGGGCAGTTGTTAAGAAAATTTGAAAACATTTAATCATCAAGTCACGTCAAATTTATTTTATAGAAAAATTATTACATTTTTTTCAATAAAAAAACCAATCTTGATTCCAACCATCTACACTGTTGTTGGTGCGATGGCGCAGTCCATAAACACACCAGGTACTATAGTAGAATTGTCACTTATCATCATTGATGTCATTTATTACTCATTCGTTGTATCATGTAGGTTTAATAGCGAAGCATTGTTTATTATGTATATAGATCTACTAAGAAGGAAAGTTCTTAGTGGATCCACAACTTCAAATTGTTCTTATGAGAAATACATACTCCTTAGATCCATCGTGGAACTGGCCAAGAGATCAACTGACAATAAAAATAATTGTAGATCCACACCTTGAAATCAGGGTCCTATGAGAAAAAAACCTCACTAGATCCATTATGGATCTGGCCAATGGATTTTCTGAGATGGGGTTCACCCATGATCACGGATTGTTTTTTCCTCAAAATAATTGTATTGACCATGAAAGTTTAAAATGTCTTTTTGTGAATCCTTACTCCCTAGTGACAGTTCAAATGTTTTGAAGAAATTTGACATTTTGTGGTAGGTTGAAGTGCTGGCGTCCTCTGTACCATAATATGTTTTGTTATCTTTAAATATCATATATTGTTAATCACGGTTGTATTGATAGCGGCACATGTAACTGTGCCAAAATATCGAATAACATGACATAGTAAAAATCAAATTAGCCTATAGACTGTTCTACTGCTAGGCAAATTCCTCCGTCACTGTAAGCAATTCTTCGTTACAATTTATGGATTTTGGTTTAATGATGGTTGGATGGTTGTGATCAAGTACAAACCCGAATGTAAAACACATTTGACACTGAATATTAATAAATGTCATTTATTCGCTTTTGTGTTGATGTTCTTAAGTGCTAGTTACAGATAACAGATAAAATAAAAATCAGTTAAGACTTTAAACTATCGCGTTACATTGCATTAAAACTGTTTTAATCGCGACCGAAACGACAAGCAGTAAGTAGATAATAATATGTACTTACTTACAAAATTAATCGTGTTTAGTCCCGTTAAAACAGTTGCCACAAATGTTTGTTCGCGCATCACTTCAAAACGGCTGCAACTATATTGCTAATTCTTTTTTTGTTGTGTTTGTAATGGGCGATTTTCCGAGATAAAAAAGAAATTGGTTAGTAATGGCTTCATAGATGGCGCTTAGCATAGATTAGTATGGCACTTAGTAAAAGGCGAGTCCATAAAAAGCACGGGTATGGCTGCGTAATATTTATTCCATTCCAAAATAGAAATAGGTCCTGGATGTCCTGAATGAAAATAGGTAACTACTTTTTTTTTTTGGTAGACAAAACTGTAGAATTTAGCCCTTAGGTAGCTACGGCTCGGCTTTCATAAAACGCCATCTATCGAGTGTTTTTGAATTAATTTTTACTTTTTAATTTGGGCTGTCAGAAAATCGCCCATTGTCAGGACAAGGTTTGTATGAAAGAAACTCTTCGGAAATTCCTCACAGGTGTTCATATATTATTTACCGGTAACCATCATCATCCCAACGCGCTTAGATGATGATGATTATCCCCACGCGCTATTGTTCACGTGGGAGGCCTGTGCCCAGCAGTGGGACGTTTATAGGCTGATGATGAATCATCATCGTCATCATATTATTATATTATTTGTATTACTTATTTCTTGTCAATAAGAAAACATAATTGTGTCCTAAAAACGATTACGATAGTTTGTCTTGGACGTGTACGATGCCTAGGACCGAGCATGTCTCCTAAAATGTATTTTTAACTAACACGCACATTTAAAGTCATAATTGACTATCGCGGAATAATCAATCAATCAGATACTCACCTGGCTAATTCTAATTTCACCAGTCCGATGGTTAACGTCAACATAGAGCACTGGATGCCCACCATACTCCGTCCAAGTCCTATAATAATCAATAAAGTTGAAGCTTGGTCCGTAAGCAGCTATAGCGCCAGTCTCTTCAGCTGTCTCTTGAAGTATTTGAAACAATTGAATAGGAATTGCTGTCTGCAGATATCTGCAAGTAAAAATATTATCAGCTTCTAAAACTAAGGTTCAAGATTCAACATATGTTACAATACTCAAGACTATTATCCCCTAAGTCAGAGTCAGAGACTATATTATTATCCCATAGACCATATAGACCATAGTCCTAGTTTCACCAAATAACAAATACACATGTGCTCAGCGTGACATGTGGTGAGCCCATCGCCACTCTATGTTGTTGGATGTATGAACAGTCCGTTAGTCGCCTTTCACGATAGTCAAAAGAAAAGATGGATTGGTTTTAATGAGCCGCCACCACATACAGCTCAACATCATACTTAACTTCATATTTAATTTATGCCATCAGTTCGTAAGTTTATGTGGCAGGAGATCTTGTACTCAGCCGGCAAGGCACTAAGCAACTTGGAAAATGCCTACACTATCACAGAAGGACACTTTATATTACAAAATAATAACATATTAATTACAAAATACAACCACAAGAAAATGCGACAGAATATCTAATATAACATTTCAGGTGCTCAATATGAAATAACCAATGTTTTACAATCAATACAAGAAAAAGAAAAGTGAGACCATAATTTACTAAAAATTAGTAAGAATCAGCCATCGCTTCGCTCAACCATATTTACGACCTGACCCACACGACCACACCCATCACCGTAGAGACATGATAGAGAGATCATTATTTAGTTAGGTAACTCAGCTTTTTCGGTTACATACTTGTATAGGGAGATTAGACATATAGCAAGTATGTTGGATACGCATCAGTTTAACAAATTCAGCTGGATCCGAAATTCCCAAGAAACGATGATTTACTTCGCACATCTAATTGATCTGCTAACCGCGTACCATTTTTACGAATTTTGTTCTATATTATGAAAAGCCAGACTTGAATAATATGTAAAATAAACGAGAGTTTACTGTACCATTCGTTAAAGAAATTTCAGGAACTATAAGGGATAAGCTCCTAAAATTCGGTAGATACGTTACGAAAAGTCGCGGGGCGAAAAAATTAAAGAAACACACCTATTCTGTCATAACATTGACAAAACTTTGATTAAATACACAATTAATAAAATACCTGTCTTTCAAATATCGCCGCAATCCTTCCTTGTGAGTGTCCTCACCGAGAAGGTGCTCAGTCATTCTTATAATGGAGGCGCCTTTGTTGTAACTGATTGTGGAGAACATGGCGTCCACTGATGCTGGGCTGCTCACTGTGGGGTCGGTTAGCGGGTGAGGGTTGTCTGCCGAGTCACTGAGCATGGCCGTGTGCACTTGTTCCGTGACGAAACGAGTCGGAAAACCCATGTCATCCTCCACCTAAATTCATAATTCATCATCAGCCTATCATCACGCTCCTCTGTTGGGCACAAGCCTTCACACAGGGGAAGATTGGGCCACTCCCCACAGCTATGCGATTCTCTAAGCGACACATAGACGCTGTGCGCATCGCTGTGATCTGCTGCCTCTTTCCAATTCTATGAATATGAATGTGACAGTGTCAATTCTCAGCGCTACGGCAGCCGCTGCTACCAAGGCTTTTACTTAAAGAATCGCACTGCAGAACCAACGGCTTTATATGCCTTCCGAAGCACGGAGGAGCTCGAGATGTTTTTTGGTCAATTTTGATTAGGCATGTGACTTGGCATTGCGAAAGTTGTTAACTGGCAAGATCGCAAACCGAACGCCTTAGCCGCTGCACCATCGAGCTCCTCTATGTAAATAATATTCGTTACCATTGTTACAGAACTGGTTGTCACGTTAAACTCAAACGAGATTGTTTGTTTGGTCATGTAAAGAGGATGGGTGAAAACAGAATAACTAAAAAGGTACAAGAGGCGAGACGTTCTTGTTAAAGATTAGGTCAAGAGTAAACCGACGATTATACTGCACCAGCAGCCGTCTTGGACTTCACTTCCACTTAAGAGGGTTTACGCATTTCGGTTTCCCATACAAATTTTCAAGTGGAAATTTTTAAAAACCTGTAAGCCAATTTTGGTGAAACTCGGCATGCTGAAGTAAAATATAGATATCTAAATATTTTGTTGAAAACATTTTTAAAAAACGTTCATTTAACTGAGTTATTGCGATTTTAAACTTTCTATAGTGGACTTAAAATCGCAGTAAGTCAGCTAAATAAAAAATGTTTTCAACAAACTATTTGAATCCTTGTATTTATTTTAGCATGCAAAGTTTCATAAAAAATGGCTTATTGGTCTTTAATAATTTCGACTTAGAAGATGGTATGGGCAACCGAAATGCGTAAGCCCCCTTAACATCAGGTGACATGGAGTAAGGCTTTCATTAAAAAAAGTATATAATAGCGACAAGAGTCTTTTTAGACAAAAAAACTTACCAGATCGGTAAGAAAATACTGGTAGTAACGTGCAAACCCTTCGTTGAGCCACAATGCACTCCACCACTCGCATGTAACTAGGTTGCCAAACCACATGTGAGTTATCTCATGAGCAACGATGTAAGCAATGATTTGCTTAAAGTGGCTACTGGTGTGGCTTTCATCGTACATCACATATGCTTCCCTGGAAGAAAATAAATCATTTCAGTTATCACCAACTCGATACAATTGAATGAATTGTTTTTGTTGTTCATCTTCAAGATTACTGCCACTTTGTCTGTGTATCACTGTCGTCTTAAAAAGGGCGTTGGTCACCGTTGGTACAACTACCACCATTTATCGCCACAACAATTTTAGATGTAACCTAGTTAGAGAGGAGCCAGTCAGCAAAAGTCCTAAGCAAATGTGGATTCCAGGGACCTGACCTTCCTTGACCTTCATCCTATCATCACTTACCATTTCATCATGGTCAAGCATTTGTGGAATAATAACATAAATAATAAATGTTATTTAATTTTGTTCGCAACTAAATTTGTGTTAAAATAAAAATAAAATCTTTATATTTCCTGAAATTGTCAAGGCCTGAACTTAATGACGTAGTTGTTGACAACTTCAACCAATTCCAAAACATAATACAAATCCTAGTTTGTGTGAGACTGGTGCCAGAAGGGTGAGATTGCCTGGAATAGATCACTTTCAGTGATAAGACCGCCCTTTGTACGTCTACTTTTATATCAAATTATGTAGTGTACAATAAAGTGTATTTATCTTTATCTTTTGTGTGTAATTAAATTAAGTTACGTTGTTTTTGTTTCCCTTTTAATAACTACTAAGTAAAAAAATATTGTTGCAGAAAAATAAAACATCTTATGATTTATCTAACCTATATGCCAGAAGTCCCCAGTTCTCCATTGCGCCAGCTGAGAAATCAGGTATAGCGGCTTGTGTCATTTTAATTTCAGGATGAACCGAATAGTAATCAATATCGGTGTAATTGCTCATCTTCTCCAGAAGCTTCTGCCCAACATCATAAGCGTAATCCGATTGGTTGCTGTTTATCGCGCTCGGTCGACCAATAACTTCGTACTTGAGAGTACCGTTTTCTATGAGGTCATGCGTTTCGTATTCGGCAACGACTAATGCTAAGAGGTATGTGGACATAATAGGTGTATTGTAGAATTCATCTTCTTCATAGCCGCTGTAAATTTAAAGAAAGATTTAATTATACTAATAGTTTCACTCTATTTAAGCTATATTTTCAAATTCACCATTGTTCATATTAGTTTGTCATTCATCGCCTATAAACTTCTCACTACTTGACAACAGCATGCGGAGATTGGACCAGAACTCACCACGCTGGCCCAATGCGGATTGGTGCGTTGTTCGTATGCAACATGAAGGTAATTTACTTATTTTAACTGCTTATGTGGTCTAGTGGTTTGTTTTTATAAACGCAAATATTGATTCAGAATCTTAGATTAAAACAAAAAGGGAAGATACGGCATGCTCCTACTTGTAGTCAATCAAAATATAGTCCTACTCAACTGTATATGCAAACACTCACACACGCACACCTATAAAAGTGTAAATCGGGCGAGCGAGACAGAGCAGTAAGTTTCAACGTCAGCGCGAGGGAGTCAGCGAGTAGCGCGGTGACGTCTCGGTCGCTTCGCAACAGACGAGTACGTACGACCGATTCCGACGCCCATGCGGAATAGCGTCTTTCTCTTTTTATCACAGCAGAATGTCCGCAATAGTACGATGTAGCCTGTACGCTCGGCAAATTGCGACTGAAGTGAAATTGTGCCTTTAGGCCTAATTTTAGCGGCTTACTCACGAGACGCTAATGCCGTATCTTCCCTTTTTGTTTTAATCTAAGTTCAGAATACATTAAACTAAGGCTGGTTGGTTTGACCGCCTGGTAAGCCACCACCAATGTCACCATAACATCAATGTTGGAAGTTTTGTTGTGTTTCGTCAGTTTGAGATTAAGATAGCCAGCTATTCAGTAATTGAGGGTAAGTGTGCATCGTCCTTCGACTTACTTACTACATACATTTACCATCGTAGCGCCTATATAGACAAGTGGCATGAGCGCTTTTAGAATAGAATGATGAATGTATGAGATTTACTTATTACCACCACTTATCGCATTCTTAGTAAAACGTAGACCGAACTCATTTTTTTTATTTACAAATATCGACTTAAAAGAGCATAGATTACAATTTGTTCGAAAATTTGAAGTTTTGTATATATTTTAGAAAAGTGCGTCATTACCATTAAGTCCATGTTCATGACTACACGACAACGATACGTCGATATTACGATATAAATTTAGCGAATTTAAAACTTGTAAACTTTACGACTGTAAATAGCTTATCTATGTAACATTTATCTTAAAAGAAATATTGACGTACGGGTCAGTACTGTTTCTGGTAATCCGCTTCCTAGTGCAAGACCAGCTTTCGTACCCAACAGGCCTTTTGATCGTTACTTGGAAAGTAGCTTTGAAGCTTGGTTCGTCATAGCAAGGGAATGCGAATCGAGCTGCAGTGGCTGCGAAAAGTGTCGTCGCCATCCAGCTAAAATATAATAAGATAATATCAATATTAGCCTATAAACGTCCGTCTTCTTCTTCTTATGGTGGCACTTCATTTCTGGAGGTCTGCCATCAGCTTGCTGAATTCACCCTTGTCCCTCGCCATTCGGAAAAGTTTCTCCACGCTGGTGATTCCGGTCCATTCTCGAATGTTTGTCAGCTAAGATTTCTTCCGTCTGCCGACGCATCTTTTCCCTTCTATTTTGCCCATCTTAATCAATTGATGCAGTTGGTATCTATCATGTTTTATAATATGACCCAGATATCCAACTTTTCTCTTCTTGACATCCGTCTGTTGGGTACAAGTACAAGTCTTCCTACATCGACAACATCACATGGGAAGAAAAAGATTTAAAGGATGAAAGAAACGAACCGCACAATATAAATATATGTTTACCCTACCTCGAGGAAAGAGCCTTAGATATTGAAGATAAATTGTTATTAATCGTATTAGCTTATTTTGTCTCATTGCAGGGCAAAGCATCCCTTTCCTTTGTTCTTTCCACTTGTATCTGTCCACCGCTACTAACAGTTGGCCAATGTGGCTGATATGAGAAAAATTTCTAAATATTTATTAGGGCTTGTTCCAAATTTTTTAAAAAGAATATAGATTTGAAGAGGAAATACGTTTTATAGATTGCTTTATTGCAACGAAAGTTGATTAAGCAAAGGAATTATGTTTTATTTTCATCAATTAATGAAATAATGATAAAGTTTTATTAGACGGTCATAAACTTTTATTTATGACCGGATATTATTTTATGTTAATCTTGATAAACAAGGAAAGTTTGCAAGAAGTAGCGCTTATTAAAAATCTAACAATATTTGTTTTTTACCTTTAAATTATTATTCTTATTGTGTTGATAACCTAACCGTCATAATCCTGGTTTATAGCTTTGTGGTCGCTATAGTTTCAACTTCGTTACTTTCTAGTTAAAATCAATGCTCTTGTGCGGAAACATTTTCATTTACCTTTTTTGTTTTTGTTTTAATAATTAATGTTGAAACTGTACCTTGTTTGTACACTATTTTTTTTGATAGTTATCAATCTGTAAAAGCTTATATGCTAGAAGTAAGTTTCTATCTATTAGACATTGAATCTACTAATTGATTTACCTTTTAACTACCTATATCTATAATCAAGGGATTTACCAAATCAAATCAAAAATAATAATAAGAGATAATCTTAAATCTTTCATAGTTCTCATCCAGAACATTAATGCGACTTAGATACACTAACGGTACAAAATCAGCAAACGTTTCAAATTTCTATATTGCATTCACTCGCTCGCCATGCGCACGCTTACCTCACTTCATCCGTGGGATTATTTCTGAACCAACTTCTGTACAGTCCTGTCATGTCGGTTCTCAACGGAGCTTCGAATTCAATTGAAAGTTTGTAGACGACAGGCTCCGTAGAATTGTAAGCGAGAGATTCATTCGTTAGACGAACTCGTAAGAAATGATGTTCTGCATGTTCCGTATACGTCTGTAACACTGTCTCGTTCTCTCGAAATAGATCCAGGGAAGTAATGTTTATGTAGTGAGCGTGAATCACAATTTCGTTCACGTTTGCTTGGGTTGCTTGAAGATATAAATCTACCTCGCCGGAGAACGAAAGACTAGTCATATTAATTGTCCATAGTATATCGTAGTGCTGCGGCCTTGTAGTTGTTGGCAGGCGATACAGATCTGAATTGTTGACTATGTTGACTATGGTGATTTCATTAAATGCATCTAGGTATTGGAATGGCCCTCCTTCCAGTTTCTCGTCATCGAAAATAGTGTTCCTATATTGAATAGTTTCTTGGCCGAATGCGTTAGTTGAAATGTTTATTGCTACAAGCAGTAAGATATTAAGGAGAGACATCTGAAAGAAAAAAGTTTTAACGAGACTGTCATTAAAAAATGTCAATACATACTTATGTCGCCGTGGTGGCTGGTGACTTATAAGTCAATGGGATTTTAAATTTTCAGTCAATTCAGGCCGGGTTTGTAATCATGTAATCATCAATCATGACCTTTGCCCTGCAGTGGGACAAAATGGGCTGACAATAATAACAATAATCAAGGGAGACCTCTGCCCCACTAAGATAAGATAAAGACTGCACGTACATCCACCTGTATAGGGCGGCGATGGGCTCACCACCTGTCACACTGAGCACATGTGCAGTCGCTATTTGGTGAAAAGTGGACTATGACAGAGGACTATTGCGGTCCTCATGTCCTAGTCTCTGACTAACCCTTCGTGGATAATAGTCGTGATTATGTGAATGTATGTATTTTTTTACTTTTTTTGACTTTCCTACACTCGCACCAATACTCGATAAATGGTTCCTAGACAACAGATAAGCAGACTTAAAATTCTTAAATACATACTTATTATACATAGAAAACACCCAGACCCGAGACAATTTAGAAAAACAACAATTTCTAAATTGTCCCGACCGGGGATCGAACCCAGGACCTCAGAGATGGCGACACCATGAAAACCGGTATACAAACCAATCGACTAAGGAGGTCGTCAAAGTGATGTATGTAAGTAGTTTAGCGTAAAGAACCTAACAATACTTATTTAAACGTTTGACGTCCGTCAACCTCCGTGGTCGAGTGATTAGCACGCCGGGTCTGGCGTCGCGCCATCTCTGAGGTCCCGGGTCCAATTCCCGGTCGGTTCAATGCAGAAAAAACTGTTTATTTTTAATGATTTCGGTTCTGGGTATTTTTATGCTTATTTATGTTAATCCTTTATCTAGTAAATCATACAAGTTTCAGAAGAAGCTTAACTTAGGCTAGATAATTGGTGTAAGCGTAGACAGTTTTTTTTAATTTAATTTAACGTTGCCAACAAACTTAGAGTTGTCATATTTATTCATTTATATTTTAAGTATGGTGATTTTTTTAATGTAACTTTGTGAATTTATTCTAGCCAAATTTATCAAATCGTGTTTCCATCGGGTATATTTTACAGAATAAAGCCTCAACAATATTTCTTAATTTTCGCAGATTTTAATTTAACTGTTTATTACTTCAAAAATTAATTCTAAGAACGTGTTATTTTAATTTTTACACCTAACCTTAATTGTTGTTAAGTTGATTATGAGATCAGTTGACCAGACACAATAGAAATTCAATTGTTAGCAACCACTAGGAGTCTTCGAAGTCTATTCGGAGTATAGGAGTCTTCAAAGAAACCTATAAAAACCATAATGTTAGTTATTACTACGAGTATATTGTTTTTTAAAACCGTTTCGCGTTGCGGTGAAAGAATACTACCCCCCCCTCTCTTCCCTTGGGTGTCGTAAAAGGCGACTAACGGACTAAAGACTGCACATATATCTAACAGCATAGAGCGGCGATGGGCTCACCACCTGTCGCTGAGCACATGTGCATTTACTATTTGGTGAAAAGTGGACTATGGCAGAGGACTGCTTTTGCGGACCTCATTGCCTAGTCTCTGACTAACCTTTCGGGGATAATAGTCCTGATTATATGTATGTATGTATGTTACCTATTAATTGCCATAAGCTTCGAAAACTATACTATATCGAAGGCTATAATATAAACCCTATATATCTACGTAAAGTCTGGTTAAAACCATGAAATATATTTATTGATAATGATAATTTATATTGACATGATAACATCTTGTTTTCGATAACCTTGTAGGCTTATTAACAAGAAACACGTCAGTCACGGTCTTTTTGTCATATATGTTAACCCTTTGTCATATATGTTAACCCTTTGGGAGCCTGGTGGGTCTGTCACTTTACGTCACTTTAAATAATTATCAATATTTATTTATATATGAAACTCAGCGTGGGTTGCCCCTGAGTAGCTTCGCGATATAGACTAGGGCTCATTTGCCCGTGCAACCTTCGGAGCACTCGCATCCGAGTAGCACGTTTCTTAAGTACGTTTGGCTCTGAGAAACCATACCAAGAACGCTGCTGTTTTTGTTACCTAAAATAATAATCCAAAATGCATCTTCATTTTGAATTGATCAATGAAGTTTCTAATATATTATTATATATATTTGGTTTTATTTTGTTAATATATCTTTAAAAATAACAGAAAACATGCATTCTAAAATTTATATTTTCTGTTTTATAAAATTATACTTAAGTATAATATTTCACTAACGGGTCTATCAGACCCACCTGGCACGCCGTGTGAGTTTTACCCACCAGGCACAAACATTTAAATATATAGGTTAAATATTTGTTTGTCCTGTAGGCCTTCAAAGTGAAATTAGCAAAACCTGACGTGAAATATTGACTTCCGTGTTGCTTTAGCTGATCAACTCTTGGTTTTCAAAATTATCTTAAAAATACTAGAGTTTTAGCCAACTAGTGGGCAACAGTGTTTTTTTATGTGAAAAGAAGACAAACAAACAGGCGGTTCACTCGATGGAAAGTTATCACCGCCGCCCATGGACACCCGCAGAACGAGATCAGACGGAGATCCGTTGCCGGCCTTGAGGGAGGAGTAGGAATTGTGAGGGAGGAAGGAGGGAGATGGCAACAAAACCTCCGGTACTTTCACTCACCGAATAAAACACAACAGCAAAGCAAGCCATTGTTTCACGCCGATATTCCCTAAAAGGATGGTAAGTATTACGCCTGGCGAGCTGGCCCAATTCGTGCTGCAACACAGCGTGGCTCTATCACTCAGACAGTGTCACTAATTTAGCACCACCCAGGGTTCAAGTGTAGGGTATCAAGGGTAAGCCTGCGGACTCGAGTGACTTTAACCCTCAACACAGTGTATTTGAGTCTCTATATAAATAAGTAGTCCCCAGTTTAGCGAGTTTTCTTTTACTGCTGCGATTGTATGTTGTCTCCAACCAGTCTAAGTTCATCGATAAATCTGTATTCCAACCTAAAAGCCGTAAAACGTTTTTAGGTAATTTTTAACAAAGTAGAATCCTTGCAAATTTTTTAACTTTACAAGTTGTCAGAAGAAATATAATCTCGGGTGTGGACGTTATATACATACGTATATAGATAAGGTATTTAAGGGATACATTACAAAAACACGAAATTTTAGCCCTTGTATGTCACCAAGACTCCTAAAGGTTGCTAACAATTGAGTTTCTATTGTGTTTGGTGTTACGACAGCTGAGATTATGACATGTCAATAGGCTAGGCAAGACTTTAAGTCTTCTTTTAAAATAGTTTGTAATTTAGGTACTTACCTTTGTTACTGTTTCTAAATAAAGTTATTTAACCTTTTTAATTAGGGTATGTATTTAGTGTTACCAAAAAGAGTGACTAAAGCTGCCATCAATCAATTATGCGACAAGAGTCATAGCATTTTTCGTACGTGTCCTGATACTCGTAAACTTAACTTTATTTTAAGACACTGTCGCTATCTTATCTTTTAATACCAGTCCCGTAACAGTTTTTAATTAGTATTAGATTACAATGTTGTAAGTACACTTGTTCACAGTTCACTTAGTTCACCAACAGTTTCAGCATTTGCGTAACACAAAGATTATTTCAAATCTTCTTGACTAAACCTCGTTGGAGTCCGTTCCTCGTTCCACCAAATGAACACATTATAATTCACTTACCTTGCCTTTAATCTGTATGTATACCATACTTCTTTACCGCACTTGCAACCTCAACTAGATTAGGCAATTCTAAAATATTTTATTGTACATAATGCAGTACAATCAGCGATATAATTTTACTGAATCAGTAATCTCTTCCATAAAAGAAAAAAAACCAAATTAACCGACAAAACTATCAGCAATTGCGGATAACGATAACAGTACA
Source organism: Scoparia ambigualis (assembly GCA_963921215.1). Lineage (NCBI taxonomy): Eukaryota > Metazoa > Arthropoda > Insecta > Lepidoptera > Crambidae > Scoparia > Scoparia ambigualis. Next base: position 5,056,708 of record OY992511.1, read on the forward strand.
CGAAAAAGCTTATGGCTATGTGTAAGCGTGACGTCAATCTAATCTATGCCGATCTGGAACTAATGTTCTCCGTCAAACAGCGGTTCAGTGACGATGATCTTATAGTGAAGCATGTTTCTATTTTAGAGGTCGTAGGGCGGTTTGATGTGTGCTCAAGTGTGCGATGTTGAGCAAGCTGCGTCTGCCGTCAAGTCCTATTCACACACGTCCACGTCGTCGGCCCTGGAAATGCTGCCGTCACTAAGCAAGCATCGCACACCTACCATCTACCTTGCGACGTGCAGCAGCCGAGTGTGTGGGGCTTACCCGCCAGTGATATCCCGCACGGTGGGCTATTCCTTTACCCTCAATCCCATGATCCTATCCATAGCAACTCCCCTCCTTACCACTTTCCTTCCCTTTTCCTAATCCTATCCCATCCCATCCTTGGAGGGATGACAACCTCGACCCCAACATTGTCAGTATACACAAAAATGGCACATTTTCTAAAACGAATTTACCCCAGGAGGGTACTGGCAAGGCCGGAGAACCCCTCCCTGGGCCTTCGGGCTCAGGCTACCCCTTGTATCTAGAGGGGGCAAAAAATTTGCCAATTTTTGAGTCTGCCTTAGGCAGCAACCTTTCCGTCCCGCAAGGGACTCATGTGTGCAACACTCCTTCGGGAGTAGACGCGTTTAAGGCGGGGCCTACCGCAAGACACAGTAGAGATGGACCCCTTCGGGGACCAACCCCATCAGCTGGACGTGGTAGGAACCGCGGAGCCTATTGGGCTTCTGGTGCACCGGCACGGCATCCGCCGCAGTCGGGATTCGCGCGGGGGCCCGGGGGGAGTGGGAACCTTAGGGGCCCCAACCCGCCGGGAACCATGCGCGGGGACCAAGCGGTCGGAGGTCTGCTGCTTGGTAAGGGGAGGGCGTCTGCACCTGCCCAGCAAACCCATGTGGAGGACCATGGAATGGCGAGGCAACGGGAATTGGGTCCTGATGGGATCCATCCTGTTGCCACCGCCGGACCATCGCGGCAGAAGGAACTGGGTCCACATGGGATCCGACCTAACGGCCCCAGGTCTGATACAGGGGGGGGCTCGGGCAAAAAGCCGTGGCATAGGTCGGGCAACCGCAAGCGTCAGGCCAAGCTGCTTAGCCAGCGAGCCGAAGGGGAAGTGATGGCTGATGCGGTGGAGCGCTCGAAAAGGCTGAGGGAGGTCAGCAATGAGAGTCAGGAGGCGCTTGATGCCAAACGCGTTAAGACTCACTGGCCTTACGCGGGGGCAGTAAGTGCCTATAAGATGGCCATCATTGCTGACGACTACCCTGCGACTACGCTGGGAGAGGGCCACTACGTGGCGATCCAAGGAACCATTTGGGACCTGCTGGAGGCCGCGCCTGACCCTCTGCCAGTAGTAAACATCGGAGGCATTTCGTCGGGGGCTATTCTTTTCACGTGTGAGGGGAGTAGCTCGGCGAACTGGCTCGGAGCGCAGGATGGCCTTGTCGTGGAGGGCGTCGTGGTCAGGGTGGTTGATGCGAAGGACCTTCCGAAGCCAGTTAAAATGGCTTGTAAATCCAGAAACATCAGCAACCTTTTTTTTTTTTTTGTTTAAGGCACAACAAACAACTACATTTAGATATTAAACACAACATTTTAAAAAGAACGTGATTATACAAATGTAGCCGACCCCGTTATGCACTAATTAAGTATGAAACAGATTAAAGCAATTCATCCGTTTTTTAGATTATAAGATTGAGTAAAATAAAGGTTAATATTGCAAGGAAATTGAACAAACTAAACAACGCAATTATTTTTTACGTTTTAGTGCAATTATTTCAGTAAAAATTTTTTGAGGTGATTTTTTTTTTGTTAAAATGTTTGTTTATTTCTCGCTTTTTAGTAAATCGTTCCGATTTATTTATCGAAAGCGAATATTGGTAAACCTACAAAACGCGCTGCTTGATGAGACAGCGCCATTTAAATGCGACAAGCGAAGAAAACGAGAAACGCCTATCACAAAGTGGGAAATCAACTTCCAAAACAGACGGCAAGTTACCCGGATATACTCATGAACGCTGTATAGACCCCCCTACGATGATGACTTGCGAGTTACTAGGGTTCACCGTTAGGCAAACTAGAGGGACGTTTCTGACTTGCTCCAGTCGTAGATCGAAGTCAAGTCACCATTGATCTGCTGAATCGCTTCTGAGAGGTTCTCAGCCCAGGCCTGAGAGTAACTTTGTAAGTCATCGGCATAAAGATGTTAAGAAGAATTAAGATAAGAAGTGACAGAATTAATAGTGTGAATAGTGTATTGTTAAATCTTAATAGAAATGTTTTGGAAGGAGTGATAAAAAGTGGCCTATGTCACTATTGTTCTTCAGCTATCTATGTGAAAAATCAGGTCGATGCACAACTGAGAGACGGACAAACAAACAAACACGCTTTTACATTTACAATATTAGTTAGGAAGGATTTATTGCCGGAGTGGATCTTATTTGACCTATGGCTGAAAATACCAAAATCGCTATAGGTATGCCTACAATATTTGAGGAGCTCCCTCAATTCCTCAAGGATTCCACCATCTGAACTGAGTTCCGGTACCTGCCTTCTTTTAATTCGTCATAGTCGCTTAACTATCTTAATCGAGATATCTTATCGCCACCCGTGAAATACTTATCATTGAGGAGTTCCAATGACATTCTGTGGTCTTCTTCATCAGTTCTACTTCATCAAATGATACTTTCTGAATGCAAATACTTGAGTTGTTGCAGAAAATACCAAAATTGCTATAGGTATGCCTACAATATTTGAGGAGTTCCCTCGATTCCTGAGGATTCCATCATTAAAACTGAATTTTGATAAAAATGGGACCAATCTGGAAGTATATCCTTTCAAATAAAAAAATAATTTTCTAAATCGGTGTAAAAATGACTGAGTTCTGAGGTAACAAACATAAAAAAAAGATACAACCGAATTGAGAACCTCCTCCTTTTTTGAAGTCGGTTAAAAAGCAGATGCAGCAACTGATTTTAGTCTTTAGCAACAGTTGAATACAGACTACCTGCTTCCTAGCTGTCATCCCGTAAAATTTAAGTGTATTTTTACAAATTATGTATTTTTAATATTAATTAATTATTGAAACAAGACTGTGTCGAACACTGGGCCCAGAATGTCGAACACTGGTGCCACTACTATGCCTCGTTCAAGTTAACATTTGTATGCTATCACTAATGTTCCTTCTGAACGTCGCTGATGAGGTTGCAAAGATCTCGATGTCAACAAAGTGTGCATTGTACTGTTTCATAAGTCTGCGTAAAGGTGCGTGCTCACCCGCGTTTGTTTTGCAAAGTGTTGGTGCAAATAAGTGGCGTTTGCGAGTCTCTCGTATTTGATGTGATCTATATGGAATACGAATGTATATTTGGTTAACCAACTGGCAACAATCGAACTTGTTGTGACATATTTTAAACAAAAGCATTTGGTCTAAGAGCAACCTTCTTATTTTAAGAGAAATAATTAAATATTTTTTTTGAAGCAAGACATAGTTTGACCTAGAATGAAAACATCGATAATGCATGGCTTTTAAAAATTTTGACTGTACTTTCTCAAGCTGATTTTGATATTTTGTGTAATGTGGACTCCAGATACACGAGGCGTACTCAAGTTGAAACCTAATCAGTGTTTTGTAAAGAAGAAGGTATGACGCGGGTTGCCTAAAATAGGTTGACATTCTCTTAACATACCCATACATCAGTGACGTGATTGACATGGACATCAAAATGAAGCTTACTATCCATGAGCAAACCTAGATCCTTCACTGTTGATACGTTTTCTAAGGGGGTGCCACACAGACTGTAGATAAATTTAAAATTGTTTTTTTTTCTTTGAAAATGTGATGGATTTACACTTGTTTAAGCTTAGAAATAATTTATTTACTCGGCAATAGTTGGTTAAGCGGTTTAAATCTTCCTGTAGCTTCTGGCAGTCAATTGGTGATGTGACTTTGCGATATATTTTGAGATTGTCGGCGTATAATAAGTGTTTGCTATGTTTAAAACATTGACCAATGTCGTTTATAAATAAAATAAACAGCAAAGGTCCCAAAATTGATCCTTGAGCTACTCCCGACGAGACTACAATCGTTCCAGAAGTGTTTCCACTGATAGAAACCCGCTGTGTTCTATTTCTGACATAGGAGGAAAACCACCTCAACAGATCATCACGAAAACATTAAACGCCAGCTTTTGAAGGAGCAGATCATGGTCAACCTTGTCGAAAGCCTTACAGAAGTCTGTGTAAACTGTGTCCACTTGGACACGGTAGTCCATACATTCAAACAGATAATTAGAATACAGAATAAGGTTGCTGATAGTTAAGCGTTTTTTGACAAACCCGTGTTGCTCCTCAATTATTATTCTATGTAGACTAGGATATATATAATTATGTACTAATCGCTCAAGAACCTTTGACAAAGTTGACAACAGGGAGATTGGGCGATAGTTTGTGACATCACTTCTTTTCCCGCTTTTATAAACTGGTGTTATATTGGCAGTTTTCCAGTTTTCGCCTTGAGGTAGGAAGAGCTTTGAGGATGTTGCAGAGGTACCATCCTGGCTTGCGGACCTCGAGCTGGAAGATCGTCGACACTAAGGTCGAGGTTCTAACAGTTCGCAGGATCGTGTTGATGGATGGTACCTCTGCAGCATTCATCAAAGCGGAGGGCTACTGCCTTAATACGCGCATCGACAAGAGCGTCTTTAAGCTTCTGGAGGAGAGGCCTACGGACGAGTTTGTCGATGCCCAAGGCGGTAGCGGTGGTGTGAGCGTGGCGGGGGTGACTCTGGGTGAGAGCTCAAAAAGCGCTCCAGTGGCGGTGGGGCAGCCGGAACATGGTGCACCTATCACGGTAGCCGAGGATGTTGGAGAGGAGACCACACCAATGGAGTGTGGTGGGATCTCCTCGCCAAGATCCGAAGATCACGATTCACGGCTACGCGACACAGTACGTTTCACATTATTTATTCTGTGGGTTCACTAACATTAAACAAAATGTTTGTTTTTATTACTTCTTATTATATTTATCGCCTCGGTGGCCGAGTGGTGAAGTGCTCGGCTCGATATAATAATAATAATAACTCTTTATTTTCAGACATACGTCCATAGTGTGTTAGTAATCTATACTAATATTATAAAGCTGAAGAGTTTGTTTGCTTGAACGGGCTAATCTCAGGAACTTCTGGTCCGATTTGAAAATATCTTTCAGTGTTAGATAGCCCATTTATTGAGGAAGGCTATAGGCTATAATTTGTTTAGGTACGGGTAGTAACCCGTGCGAAACCTGGGCGGGTCGCTAGTACAAAATACAACAAAAACTTAAATGCTATGGTTAGTGTAATTTAATGTAATAACTTACTCTTAGTTTACAACCCAAACCCCTGGCATCACGTGCAACGTGACCCAGTTTTTCAGGATTCGGCTGTCCACCCTCTCCGCTACACAGTATTCAGGAGGCTGTTGGCACCGCCGCGCACCCGCCTCATCAGAGATGCAACTCGCTTGCGCATTATGGCTTGCTAAATAATGTCAACCAAACTACAACTGAACCTAAGCCGTTATATTATAGTACTATCTATACGAAGGCAGCAAAATGGCTGCCGTTCAGTTGTGGTTTGGTTGTGATTATTTAGCGCGATCGCAATGAGGACAGCATAAGCAGTCCTCTACCATAGCCCACTTATCACCAAATAGGGACTGCACATGTGCTCAGCGTGACAGGTGGTGAGCCCATCGCCGCTATATGCTGTTGGATGTATATGCAGCCTTTAATCCGCTAGTCACCTTTTACGACACCCAAGGGAAGAAACGGGTGGTAGTATTCTTTCACCGCCACGCGACACGGTTATTAATCAATATCCAATCTTTAAATAAAATAGTTTTTGTAATATTTAATTATTTGCGTTACAAAACGCTCAAATAAACTCAAAGATAACGAAACGTTGAAAAAATGTCTACTTCAGGCGGGAATAGAACCCGCGTCCTTCGAACCGGGCGGCTGCGTTGACCACTCTAAAATTGCTTTGTTGAGGTGACGATTTAGAAAGAGTATTAGCGCCTATGTTCACGTGGGAGGCCTGTGCCCAGCAGTGGGACGTTTATAGGCTGATGATGATGATGATGACACGCGCCTATGGGCCGGCAGGGTGAGGGTGACTGATATACGTCTTTTGCGCTGCACCAGCTGTCCTCGCGCGTGGCTCCACTTCCGGCCTAGCATGCGCAACACGAGAACTCTTCTCGACCCGTTTTCTCGTGTTGTATTCATTTATCGCTAGAGACACATGGATGCGCTTAGAACTCTACATAATATGTCAAAAATAGACTTTATAGTAGTTTTTGCATATAATGTGGTATTTTTGTCTACAAACCACTTAAAATGATACGTCGTCTCTTGTCCGCGACATATCTCGTGCTGCGCATGCTAGGCCTACAGGTGGAGGGGGTCATTTGCCGGCTTTTTTATAAAAAAAATATTTATTACATAACTTAAAAAAATAAACTATTGTTTACTTTTTATCCTGGCTACTACTTACATATTGAAGAGCTACGTGAAAGTCAATTTGTTTGTCTTCCTTTCTGACGAACAGTGAGCATCGCATCAATATATATTTTTTGCACAGCCTTGTCATGATCGTATCAAATGGAAACCATAGCTTTCCCCCCTGTAGTCTAAGCCACCGGTCTTAGACCCAGTGGTCCCGAGTTCGATTGTCAGCGTGGGTAAGTGATGGTAAGCAATTGGTTTGATTCGTAGCAGAGCTTGTTAAGTCCGCCTGGCTAGCTACCACCATCTTATCTAACGTCTAGCGTCATCATAACAATGAAAACAGCATTGCGTTACAACATTTTATAGTTACTGTTACAGTTCCTCAGTGCTTGAGGATTCCGAGAATTATTAGGTGAAAACATTAGGTGAGACGAAGGCCAAGTGTTACCCTGTAGGGAATTTAATTATTTTTAACCATTAACCATTATTAAAATTTTTTTTTATATAAAATAAATATTTTTTACAAAAACCTATTAAAAATTCGAACGATTCAAAGTACTTATTAATTGAGTTTATTTAATGAATATATTTTGAGTTTGAGTGTGAGTTTAAGTTTAAAAACATTATATAATAAATTATGAAAAGACTTTTTAAAACCTCTAAAAAAATAATTACAATCAATAGAGGTTTCAATTCAACATCTTAGATTACAAGCTTAGCTGCGATGGCAACCATGATGCCTAGTGCTGACAAGAAAGACGTTCCAGCTGCACTGGACAAAAGGGGGGTGGTAGGGTTCAGCATAGCTGGTACGGTGAAGGTTGCGGGAGAGGTGGCAACGATTGGAGCGGGCGAGCTGAGCTCAAGTGGAATGCTTCCGTTGTTGAAATAGTTGCCGATGTCATTCGCGACTTCGTTTGCCCATTGAAATGCGCTAACAGAGGTTGTGGCGCCGTTGTACACTGTTTGGAAGTTCGTGCCTAAAGCTCCTTGGTTGTTGGTTGCCCATTCGTGGAACTGCAATGATAACATTATTTTATTACCAATCATTAATTCAGACTTTCAAAGTAGCATAGAATGTGGTGTCATGTGTCGGTTGTAGATTTTCATGTCGATGTCAACTTTAGAGAGCAGCTGTGATCAAAGCTTAACACCACTTCTTAGAGCGAGTTCTAATTTTCAACTTTTGTCTCGCTTTTAAACATTATTTAGTTTATTATTACACCTTTAAATAAAAAAGTTTACAAAATTTACAGAAGCCCATCATCTGGAGCGTCACCAAATATTAATTACAAAAGTTACTTTATTAATATAATATTTGAACTGATTACCTCATTTACTTGCTGTGGTGTTCGCAGTCTCGAAGAAATGTAAGATAGCGCGGTGGCTGATCCAATTCTGTATCAATAAAATATTAAATTAAGTTATATTCAAACATTTAAAAAAATTACATGTTTCCATATATACTCGTATGGTAGACCTGTAATTTTTAAAACGTTGAAAGTTTTTTAACGCCTCGATGATAGTAAGCAATTACGAACAGATCTAACAAGGTCTTTAAGTAAATTTAAATAATTATCCTATTATGAATTAATTTTAAAAATACACAAAGAAAAAGCTATTTAGGCCGCGGGCACAAACAGGCGGCGGCGCGGGAAGCGGCGCGTTCCAATGCATGTATTTATATGGGACCGTTTACGAACTCGGGGCCACTATGGGCTGAAAATCGAGCTTCATAGACATTTAAAACTTTGTTCTTTTATATTTTTATTTTGCTTGAGATAGGATTCTAATAACTTCGGCAGTCATGACTAAATATAAAAAAGTTTATTTCATAATGGAACTAAATTATAAAAAATATAAACCGAAAATTTTGTATGGTGCCGAAGTAAAAGATCCAAATATCTCCAAAACCGCAGTCTTAACCGTTTAATCCTCACAGATGGTAACTCTACAATTTATTTGCTATTTTTGGTGCATATTTTGTAACGGAAACAACTGCGGTTTTTTAATAAAAAATACATTATATGTTTTATAAAAAATTGGTAGAATGTAAATTTGTACTTATATCCAAATCAATGGATTTTATAAACTTGATATTTATATTTATATTGAAATAAACGCTGAGAAGCTTAACCGCGCAGCGGCTTGCGCGTTCGGCTTGCGATCTTGCCCGCTAAGCAACTTTCGCAATGCCGGGTGGCCTAATGGGTGACCAATTTAAAAAAAAATCTCAAGCTCCTCTGTGCTTCGGAAGGCACGTTAAGCCGTTTGTACCGGTTGTTGTTGTAAGATGGCAGTAGTTAAACCTCACCAACCCGCATTAGGCCAGCGTGGTGGGTTATAGCCCAATATTCCCACGTGCTATTGTCCATGTGGGAGACCTGTGCACAGCAGTGGGACGTTTATACGCTAATGATGATGATTGAAATAAATATGAACATGTGTAGACTAACAGGGTTTCATTTTACACTGGAAGCAATGACTAAGTATAAGAAAAATGACAATATGAAATATTGCTAAGATGCATGTATAATATAAATATAATAGTATTTGAGTAAGTATATAAATGGACTTCTGAATCAGAATCGGAGTCTGACTCAGAGTCTGGAACTAAATGAGAAACATCGCAAAATTCAAAATCGTTCTATTGAAGTTTCAACAAATCAAGGGTTTCGTTAAAAAGCTCTTGCTTTTTCTTTGTACTCATCTTGGGTCTTGTTGCAGAAATAACCGGATCTGATGTAAAAAGTAGCATGTTGAGAATATCTTCATTCGAATTCTGTCTACTTTTATTTCGTGAATGGTGTTCTCTAAACATACGATCCGCAATGGGAGGGAAGCGCCTCTATCTCGTCTTCCATCTGTGTTTTTATACAAAGCCCGGCAAATGACCCCACTCCACCTGATGTTAAGTGGAAATAAAGTCCAGGCGCGAGAACAACTGGTGCAGCGTAAGAGACGTAGCATCAGTCACCCTCACTCTGCCGGCCCACAAAGTGCTTCTTCTTGCCTCGTTTGAAGGACCCTAACACTATGTCATGTAGGAGGGAATAAGTGTTTTAATGCTCAATAACAACAAACTTACTTTCTTTCATAAATATAAATTGCCCTGGGCGGCAATATGACGGTGAGCATGGCCTTGGATTCTCCCAAACTATGTATTCTTTACATATAATTGCATCCAAACCCATTGGTTTGAATGCAAGTACAAATTTTCATTTAACCACTTTTTTATAAAACATAATATGTATTTTTTATTAAAAAACCGCAGTTGTTTCCGTTGCAAAACATGCACCAATAAATAGCAAATAAATCGTAGAGTGGCCATCTGTAAGGATATAACAGTTAAGACTGCGGTTTTAAAGATATTTGGATGTTTTACTTCGGCTCCATACAAAAATTTCGGTTTCTATTTTTTATAATTTTGTTTTACTATGAAATGAGCTTTCTTATATATAGTAATGACTGCTGAAGATATTAGAATCCTATCACAAGAAAAATAAAAATATAAAAGAACAAAGTTTTAAATGTCTATGAAGCTCGATTTTCAGCCCACAGTGGGGCGGTGCGACCGACGCATTGGAACGCGCCGCTCGTTCGCTGTTCGTGCCCGCGGCCTTAAAGCTACTCGTATGGTGGGAGAGAACTTTGGGGTAGCGGTAGAACAAAAGAAGATAACTTTTCAGGGCTTTGGGAGTGGAAGGTTCCAGAATAAAGCAGAAGCACTTTTCGGGGAGGTGGACTCTAAGTATGGATCCATTTTCTTGGACTAAAGATTTATTTTATTTAAATATTTAATAAGGTAGACCAACTGCATTAATTATAAAATTATTTACAGGTAGGTACAGTTTTTACATGCATGCCAATAACAAGAATACACAACTTTTACAACTTTATATTTATAGGTTAACTATTATACTAATATAAGTCAAAGTCAGTCACTTTTATTAATTTAAAATTACCACAATTGATTCTCAGTTTCCCGATTTTGGCACTATTGGTATAGGCTAAATACATTTTTAAAATTGAGTTTGATAGACAAAGCTTTGCTAACAGAAAAATGTCTTTTTCTTGTCTCGGCAACGTAAAGTATTTACGTTTGCGCAGCGTCTTAAACCCCTAAAATCATCTACCTACATTAATTGTTAACTTACGATGAAGATATATTCGGCAGGTTGTTCTTGATGTACTCGAAGACAATTTGGGTGTTCTTCTCGTTGCCTGTGACGGCTGCGCTGAAGGCTGTCGTGTAGTCTTGGCGCCGGATGATAAAGTTGTCTTCAACTATCGCATCGAGTAATCTTAGACAATAGAAAACCTTCTTTAAGTATTTAAATTACTTTAACTATTATAAATATATACGTTCGTGGCCCGCAATGACCGTTTTCTATCAGGCAGGCCGTTTGCGCGTTTGTCGGAACATAATACATAATTCTTTCACCGCTGTGCGACATCATTAAGTACCTACCTATATCTTAATTATAATCACGACTATTATCACTGAAGGGTTAGTCAGAGACTAGCCAATGAGGATCGCAAATCCAGTCCTCCTCTGCCATAGTCCACTTTTCACCAATTAACGACCGCACGTGTGCTCAGCATGACAGGTGGTGAGCCCATCGCCGGAACAGTACCATAAAAAGGACAGTTATACACTTTCTCTTCTGTTCTGTGCTGTATACTCACTTGTTAAGTGACGAGGCGTGAGGCGTGCAACCCAATACCATTAGTATTTGTATCTTCTCCGCGTAGACGTGGTGAGATAAGAACCTCGACCAAAGGAACTCAAAGTCGTCCTCGGAGCCGTAACGCAGGGCATTGCAGTAGACCCAATTCCGGCTGTCCACCGCTATTCTATTTGTAAAAATAATAAATAATATGAGCAGAGTAAACAAAAAAACAGCATAGTTGCCTGTCTGTTCTGAATATCTTTTATAGATGTAAGAGGTCATAGGCTGGTTTCAGAGTCACGCTGACCGCCCGCGCGGGTGTAAGCGACACGGGCCACGAGCTTGGTGTTGCCTTGTACCGTTTTAGAGTGACGCTTACCACCCGCGCTGATGGTAAGCGCGGGTGGTAAGCGTCACTATGGAACTATGGCCCGCGTCACTTACACCCGCGCGGGCGTTCAGCGTGACTCTGACACCGGCCTAAGATAATGGTTAGAAAGCCTATAAGTAAAATTGTATAGCACGGTTTTAATGGTCACTTTAAACAATTTTTTCTTATAGCTTTAAAACATTCAGATTCAGATATTGTTAAACGATGGCTAAGAGCGAAAAGCTTAAAATCTTCTGGTTTCGGATAAGAATACTTACTCTACTCCCGTATTTTTAAGGTACAAGAAATCCTCCAATACATAATCTCGGCACTCTTGAACACCAAGCTGGCACATGACTGGAGCCACCTGGTACCTCAAGTAGGATCTCATGAACGTCTCATTGACTTGGGGTAAGTACGTCAAGTTGGTCATCAAAGGCGTTGCCCATTCAATAAACATATCCTGAAGGGGAAAAGTACAAATTCTTAATAAACAGGAAAATGCAACGCACGACTAACAAAAGTTTTCAACTACCGTGTCTTCTCACGTTTTGAGGGGTTGCTTATAGTCGATAAATATGTTGAGTTCGGTCGATTTTTGACTAAGAATGCGAATTGCTTAGGTCAAGGCACTTTAAGCTCCTTGGTTTAGGTACCTGTCTACGCATTTCGCTTGGTAATGTGAGCTAAGTGTCAACATGACAAAAAGTTCCTTCGACAAAGTGCCGCGCAATTTATGAACGCAGTAAGTACCGCTTACTGCGTTTATGATTGTTTAAGATATTTGAGGTGCTGACATTACGATCTATAAGAATCAAAGACCCGTTTTTTTTATCTTGCTCAGAAGGGAAAAAACATATTTTCATAAATGCAGTAAAGAGCAGATTTTTGTTTATTCACATAAAATGATCGCAGTAAGAGCACTTAAACACTTAATAATTATGTTTCTATAGTAAAAGCAAATGACTCGTACTGAATAATAATGCAGTAATTACAATTATACTGCGTAGGTAATAGTAAGGTTCGTCAGATTGTTGCATAGGTGCAACATGTTTTGAACGCAGTAACTAACAACTACGGCATTTATGGTACGTATTTGCGTATTTGTTTATTTCAAGTACGATATAATTTTTATGTCATAATATCATTTTGTTTGGAACCAGCAATGAACTGATTGCAGTTATACAGTACAGTATACCCTGTCCATTACGACAGGGTATAGAAAAAAGAAACTGTCAAGTGTCTAATGTCATGTACGTTTTGACATTGACAAACGGAAAAAATGTCTATTACGTAGGTACATCATGCTAAGTACTGGCGATTTTAATTCTTACGAACTCACTTTAAATAAAAGTTACGCAGGTAGGTTAGGTACCTTCTACATCACAACAGTCACAGCACAGGTAACAGACTCACGATCGCACGGCGAAATAATTTACATAAATAAATAATGACCTACCTACCTACCTTTACTTTCGTATTACCTATTTGTTCTGTAAACAAACTTAAGTTTAAAAGCAGAATCTTACGGTAATGCAAAAAAGATAACTACGAATCTTTCTGTTTATTTCGACAGCCTTTCACACAACAATAATTATTATTGTTGCATTACACCATTATTACGGAACTTGTAGATTTATGATTTCGGAGAGGTAGTTATTTTTAAACAAATCGAAACTTGCGATCCGAGACCACTTCAAACTATGCCTGTGGCACAGTATAAATACTTCTATGCTAAAGCAGTAGGAAAGCTACGTACAAACGCTGGAAACGACGCACGCCCACGTCTGTGCTCTCAGTAGCGCGTGCCGCGTCGAGACGAATGGTCACTGTTGAGTACTGAGGGCGCTGTCCGGGCGATTTTTAAAAATACCGCGAATATATTGCGTATTTTACGGCTGCTTGAACTCGGCTGTATAATTCACTAAATAAGTAGCTGTATTAATTAGCAAAGAAGTAGACAAAATCAATTTTATAGTGCCGTGTCAATGTTTTCCGATAATTTATTTAAAAAGCTATTCATTTGAATAAGAATTTTTTACACTAATTACCTTACAAATAAACAGATACTAAGGTCGAAATAGTTATTCCGTGTTTTGACTCTTTTACTTTAATTTGAAAATATGTTTACATAAAAGGAACAAAATACGGAATAACTATTCGTAGATTATTCATTGTTTATTTGTAAGGCACTTAGTACCTTCTTAGTACCTATATAAAATTTAATAATGAAGCTTTTCGAACATGTCGTAGAAGGCGAAAGTATTTTTCAGTGAGTAATTAATAATAATTAACGAAGAACAAAGACTTCTTAAAATGTTGTAGATTTTTTAATTACAAAATTTGGTTTGTAAACTGGATTTTTCATCATTATAGAACCCAAATAAACGTTTTAATAAATAATTAAAAAAATACATTTTAAATTAGTTATCTCAAAAAAAAGCGCTTACTAGCTGAGATACAGCGCTAACTAAACAAACACTTTTTTAATTTTACAAAAATAAGAGGACAACCCTAACGCTCAATTGGTGCGTAGGTATATAAAACAACAAAAAGACCTAGTTTCCGTACTGCTTTAGCTTATATTTATACTGTGCCTGTGGGCTGTGCGTGTGCTCGAAAGCGCGCTGGGGCCCTGACGCCCTGAGTCCCTGACTGATTTACAGCTCCGAGTTGTCGCGCGCTGTAGGTGCTTTTTGCGGTAGGTATGACGGAGTGCAAGATGTCTGGTACAGCGCTGTATAGGTATCCTAAGTGAAAAGTTGCACCAGCTAGGCAGGTTTGTTTGTTTTGTTTGGAAACCAGCGAATTAATAGACTAACTTAAATTGAACAGTGCAATTAATATGGACTATTAACTTAAATTGAATAGATTAAGTTATTATAGATAATAATTGTTCTTTAGTTATTATACAACTGTTACATGTTGTATATTATTATAAATAAGTAATACAATAAGTTAACTTTATTTATTAACAATAGATTGTTGTTGCGAATTCAATTTAAATTGTTTCATGCCACAGGGGCTATTGATGTTTCATTGTTGTTATTGGAAAACGTAATTTTAATTGTTTTTGCCTCGGGGCCAATTAAAGTTTCAAATTAAGTTTTAAATTAGGGTTAACTATATTGCCAGAGTGTTATATTGATAATTTGTGTATAATACAGGTGTGTAGTTACCTGTGATTTAGTTTTGTTTGTATATAACTTTGGTTTATTGTACTTTGTAAGTAACGCTTTGCACTATGTCGTTGTCAGCCATTCAAGCCAAAATCAGTAGTGAGTTGAGATGGTTCAAATCAGCTCAGGGATTGAAAACCCGCAAAGATAGACAGGATGCGCTCTTGTTTCGAGCCCTGGATGTACTAGCCCGCCTAGAAAAGGTTTTGGAGTTATTAAACCGAGTCGAGGCTTTTTCTGAAGATGATGGTCAGAAACGGGCCGCATCGTCAGCCGATGTGGATCAGTGCATGTCAATGGCTGATGATGTGCTCCAACGAGCTGAGGAAATTAAACGACAGCGCCAGGCTGGTTGTGATGAAGAACGGGGAGACCCATCCCCCCTAGGTGTCGTCCCCCTTTGGGGGAGCTATTAGTGAATGGGTCAGCTTCATCAACTTGTTTGATAGTCTGGTGCACCTGCGGGAAGACTTACCTAAATCCTACAAGATAGCTCAATTGATGTCGGCTCTTCGCGGTGAGCCTAAGGAATTGGTGGCACATTTGGCGGTGACTGAGGGAAATTATGATACAGCCCGCAAACTGTTAGTGAAGCGTTACCACAACAAGCGTAGGTTGGTAGACGCTCAACTCAATAAATTATTTAGCATTCTTACGGTGACTCGGGTCTCAGCCATACAGACAGAAGTGTTGAATCCATTGTTGACGGGCCCCAAGGCACTAGAAAATTTAGGTCTACCAGTCGGGGAATGATCTTACCTAATTTTGTATATTGTGCTTTCCCGGCTGCCCGTAGATGTACAGACCCGGTTTGAGTAGTCACATGGGATGACTGCGGACGAGCTGCCCACCTCTTCCCAATTCAAAGAGTTCTTGGAAGAAGAGTGTCGAAGGGCAGAGAACATGGGCTTGTCCATAAAGCCCTCTGCGGAACCACAGAAGACCGCTCCTAGGAGCCCTGTAAGAAGAGGTTTTCCGCAGAGAAGAGAACCTAGGACAGCGTATGGGCACATGGTTGCATTGACCCATGGGGATTGTTGCCCATTTTGTAGGCAGAGTGGTCATGGCTTGACCGCCTGCAATAAATTGAAGGACCAAAGGGTCCAAGGGCGACGTAACATCACAAAGCAGCGCGGCTGGTACTTTCTGTGCCTGGGTCTTTTTATCGATGGTCACCGCCGATCATGGAGCGTCCTCGCTTGGTTCACCGCACCACCTCACGCGTACGTTGTCTAATAGCGCGCCGCAATATTAGAGGCCCATACGAAGGGCCATGGGATCCTCTCGTCGGATTTGACGTACCCGCTAGGAAATTGCCGACCAATCAAGTGTTGCTTCCCAACCGGAGACTATAGTCTTGCACACTGCCTCCGTGTGTGTTTGGGGTCCGAATGGCAAGGCAACGCACGTTCGCGCCCAGTTGGATTCCGGTGCCCAGGGCTGTATTGTGTCGAATGATTTGGCGATATGGTTGGGCTTGAAAATAATTAACTATAATATGACCATTTGAGGCGTGGGGAATATTGCGGTAACGAATATTGTCGGTCAATCTTCGATTACGTTCTCCTCACGTTTTGACGCTTCGTATAGAGCATCCGCTTCAGTACTGGTAATGACTAATGTGATGGGTCGACACCGTCTGGTAAGGTTGAATCCGGCTTTTCGATCCTTGACATCAGATCTTAATCTAGCGGATCCCGATTTCGACGCCCCAGGTACAGTTGACGTGCTGCTAGGAGTAAACGTCCTGGGTAGGTTTTTGTTGTCGGATCGACGGGTCTTGCAGCATGACGGGGGCTCATCGCTGTTGAGACAAAACTTGGCTATGCATTTATGGGTACAGTTTTACCCATGCCTACCGAGTCAAATGGTATACTGGTTGGTTCAGCATTGTCCGAAACGATGCAAAATTTTTTGGAGATCGAAGAACCACCTATCGCTCGTCGAGTCGACCCAGACGAAGAAGAGTGCGAACGGTTTTACCAGAATAATACTGGTCGCCTTCAATCTGGTCGTTTTGTTACCCGGCTCCCCTTCAGGGCAAACCGACCGCCGTTGGAGAATCTAGGAAGACAGCCGAATCTCAATTGATGTCGATAGAACGTCGTATGGCCAGGGATGCGGTATTTAGGCAGAAATATCTCGAATTCATGAGGGAGTATGAATCTTTAGGACACATGTCTGTGTCGCGTGTGGATTGGAGATCAGAGGATCATTGTTTCCTTCCACATCATGCTATCCTGAAGACCCCTTACCGGAATGATTAGAGTCGTGTTTGATGGGTCTGCACCAACTTCGAATGGTATGTCCCTGAACCAATGTCTACATTCAGGAGGAAAGTTGAATCGTGACGTTTCAGACATACTCACGAGTTTTCGGAAACATCAGGTGGTTTTTGTCACTGACATCAGGATGATGTTCCGACAGACGGTGATTCATCCGGAAGATAAGAGGTATCAGTTGATGCTATGGCGAGAGTCGCCGTACGAACCGATTAAGGTTTACGAGTTGAATACAAACACGTACGGTTTACGCTCGAGTCGCTTCCTCACGATTCGTACACTGCAGGAGTTAGCGGCTCGGGACCGCTTGAACTACCCTAGGGCTGCTGCCATCCTGGAGCAGGAGGATGACGTCTGTACAGGGGCAGCCAGTGTCGAGGAAGCGCTCGCCCGAAAAGACGAGCTTATTCAGCTCTTGACCAGACTCCTAAACCACGCAGTATCGGTGCTCCGTGGTTCAGTGGAGTTTGAGGACACGGTGTATGCATGGACTGACAGTCAGTTCGAGTTGTGCTGGCTGAAGACTTCGGTTCATAACCTGGAGATTTTCGTAGCAAACCGTGTCTCTTAAGTACAAGATTTTTTGAAAAATAGTGTATTTTTAAGATAAAATAGGTAAACATTTATCGTTTTAATATGATTTTGAAATTTAATCAACTAGCCTATTGATTTTTTTTCTGAAACACATTTTACGTCAAATATGATGTCAACGCTGCCTCTTTTCGACATGATTTAGTATGGGAATGAGTAGCTAGTTTATATGTAATCAAAGATGGTAAGTGAGAGTAGTTGTCCACGGCGGCATACCTTCATAGATGCTACAAAATACGCCAAACAGCTTGAGCAACCCAGCGTACTGATCTCTGTCCACGAGGCGTATCGCAGGCGTACGTTGTCAATCATTTGTGAGAATCCAATCGGACTACGAAGACGTTATTTTGGCTTATCACTACATTCGAAATCGCCGAAGACGACGATTATGTTGGATTCATCCATATATAGAGAAAATATCACTGTAGATTGTTCGTAGCGGCATGAAAATTATTAGAAGATGAGAGTTCATTTCACGCATTCTATAGAATGAGAAAAACAACTTATCAGGATTTACTTCATATCGTATAACCATAATTACAAAAACTAAATACCGGTAGAACGGGGCTATTTGGTAACCGTGGGGCTTTTTGGATAAAAGTAATATTTTTGAACGAACGCAAACATATATTAACGTGTACGCAACCTTTTTATTCTCTAACATTTGGTAACTCCGTTATCTGTCAATCTCGACCAATCAGAGAAGAGAAGTCTCGTTACCATGCATCCAAAAATCTATTCCCACTGCACCCAAGAGTTATATTTAATATTTATTTTGTAAACAAATCAGTTCCCAATGCACCCAAAAGTGAAGAAGGTACAATAGGAAAAAAAACACCACGCGAAATGGTTACTTTAGCGCCGGTTTGCGATGCGTGTTATTTATTGTCTTGTAAAATGTAAGAGCGAGATAGCAAGAGACATAAGGACAAATAGTCTAGTCTGGTAAATAATTAAATTGACTAATGAAACAGTTTGTAACGTTTTGATATTTGTCACAACAATGGTCTGAAAGCTGGCTTGCAATTGATTGGGCACTTTAGATGCTTTGCGAGATTTGGATGCTTTGCTGGTTGATGAGGTATTTTGGTTTGATGCTTTTGTGTTTGTATGAACAAGGGAAGCTAAATAATGAATGTTCTTGTTTGTTGAAAAAAATAATATTTGTAATATGAAACTAGCTTAATCACTAATGAAGGACTGGTTGTGTCTGGTAATGAAGTGGTGCCTTTAATATCTAGTTTTACTTAAACATGGGAAAAAATTATTCATTTGTAATGATAAAAGTTTTATCGTATTAAGCTACTTATATAATTTTTTTTAAGATAAGTGATCTATCTCTTACTTAAGAATTCAATGTTGTTTTTCTTTAGCCTTTTTCCATAATTAACAGTAAACTTTACCTCTGCCTCTGTGGTCTTGCGGCTAGACTTTCTAGACAGTAAATTGATTGATGGTTATAATATATTGTATTTTCTGTTTTTCATACAAAAACAGGAAATAAATATAACCATGGTCACGCTGATAGCATTGTTTTTAGAGGTAAGAATTATGGTGGGATCGATAGTTCCTTAGCATTAGTCCGGGTAAAGTGCCCTTTCATGACCTTATAGCCACTTGCCATTAGATTAGATGAAAACCAAGCTTAGGGAATATAACAAATATTCTTTATGTTAAAAATAAATAGCTAATAGGGTACGGTCGTCATAATCCCGAATTGGTTTGCAAACAGCAAACTTTATAAAGGAATCTATGATTGAATCAATATGCGATAAATCGGGGGGACTTTAATTTTTAAGCCCCTTCGTACACAAAGGCTACGCAAATCTTCGATACTCGACGATTTTAGTCTCTAAGCGACTACCGCCACACAAATTGCAGTCGCGGGACAAAATTAAATGTCGGCGAAGCGACTCGTGTACGAACCTCAATGGGTTTGTATCGAAGATTTGCGTAGCCTTGTGTGCGAAGGGGCTAGGGGTCTCCATTTTATTTTTGTCACAGAACTACATTGTCGTTTAGAAGTGTCTAAATATTTTTTACATACATTTATTTCGAAATGTAAATTAAATATAAAATTATAATATCATGCATACATGCAAATAGCCGTCAACAACAATAAAATTTAAAATGAAATTCAATATCGTGTTATTAAATAATGTTATACGTATTTTTCATGTATATGAATATTATTATTGTACTTAATTAGTTTCTTAAAAAACATGTAGTAAGAAAATTATCTTATTACGATTTTAAAAGTTACAATACAAATATCCGGTGTGAAATAATGGCACTTGGTGATGTTGTGTTTCATCCGGCCAGTGAGGGTTCCGGAGGGTTCCTCAAATTTTATATACATATAATTTATTCAGACTTATTTATGGTTTAAAATAATACAAATTTGTGTATTTAAAAACAATATTATCCCCTCGAGCGTCATATGTACTTACCGGTGTACAAAATAGTTGAGAGGCATGCGTGTCTCTTGTACTTACCGGTGTACAAAAGACTTGGCTCAGATTGGTTGTTTTATTTTAGCCGGTCCGAGTCGTAGTATACAAGTTTTAGCCGTCTGTGAATTTTCTATGGTCCGTATAGAAGAAATTAACATAGTTAGTAGGATTCGGACCGAACAAAACATTATCGAAAAAAAAAATTAAAAAGAGTGTCTGAAGTTATGAACGGACGTCAGCCATATTAGTACAAAGTTGTGTTGTTGTGATTTGTTTACATGATGTTTTCTCGACGTAAAATATAAGTTTTCGTATGATTCTTATCTATATTTACTGGAAACTTAATACAGTTTTTGTACAATGCAATAGTTGTGTGATGTAGTGGCAATTTAGATTAAACGAAGAGCTAGAAGTATAATTATGATATTTTGATTTTGTTAACAACTACAGCTAACATTGTGTGTTATAAAGTGCTGTAATTTTCTTCATATTTTGATTTTTTTGATAAAAGTGATTATAAACATTAATCAATTTGTAGATTATTTCATCAGTAATCTTTTTTTATTTACAGTTAGACATAATATATTTTTAGGTCACTATTTACGCGGGCTGGCCACGTTATGGCGGCGGTTATTTATTTTGGTTCCTAAGTTAAAAATTGTTTTGTGAGTGAAGTTTAGTGCCAAAGTGTTTATGATTCATGTGACCGGTGCATAGTAATGTTAACTAAAAAGTTATTATGTCAATTAAGTTGTGTGTCGTTTGTTAATGATTATAACAAACAGTAAAACCAAAGGTTACCTTTATGAAATATTGAAAACAAAAGAAAACCGTTCCAGTGCCACTACAAGTAAGTCTTTATTGTTCATTCTAAGTAGTTAACTACGTACAAAAACTCATACAGAAAAGAATGACACCTCTTTCACGCGATGATCTCGTATAGTTATTACGCAATAAATATTTTTCCCTAATCAAACAATGAAAAAGTGATGTATCGCAAAATGCCTGACACGTAAAGCATTTAATGCTTTAGGGTGGCTGGCGCGCCACGGGTTAAAAAAAATTACAATTAGTTTTAAGATTAGCTCCTAATGAGCATCAAGCTGTGATGATTTATAGTTGACTATCTGTGATAATAAACGATCTGCATTTTTTTTACTATTTAGTCTTTAGATTAGTTCCTAATCACAGACCACATGTCTGTGTTCCTAATGAACACCAAACTGTGATGATTTAGAGTTGATTAACTGTGATAATTTTTGTCTGTAATTAATAATAATAACCTGATGATTCATAAACAGTTTTAAATTAATTATTTGTCTTTTATTTATTAAGTTTTTCTTTTTAAACGTCAGTCCAGTGACTATACAAGACACGCCTACACAACATCTTGTTTATTCCCTCTTACAGTACAGACAGCTTTTGGATGCACTGGGAACGTTTTTGTTGAACCTGCAATTTCGTTTGGGTGCAGTGGGAACCGATGTATGAACTTTTATTTTTCGAAAACATTGGGCCTTTGGGTGCATGGGAACGAGCCGAAAAGAACACCGCGCGTGTGATGTTCAGAACTACATTTAGCGAGAGTCTGTCAGTTTCGTTCCAAATTAGTTTTTAAGTAAAAATGTTAAATTATGTAGTGTTGACTTTTGCATTATTTGTAATTTTTTAAATGTATGTTACCAAATATCACCGTCCGTGTTTATATTGAAATAAAAACAGTTTATAAAGATATTTTCTATGCCATTTGTATGCATACCAAATAACCCCACCCTGGGGGCAATTTAGAAAGGCACCTTCTTTTTTAAAATAAACCTTACTGTTTGTTCATTATATGTTTTTATTTTTGTATTTTTATAGAGTTAAATCTGTATTAAGCAACACATACTTCTTTATCTGTAAAAAATTAAAGGAAAAATAAATATTCAAATTTTATCCCTACTTTTTTACCAAATAGCCCCGTTCTACGGTACCAATATGCGAAAATAATACTCCCCGGCGCGGCGTATGACATGCAGTAGGTACGGCAGGCGTCGTGACGTCTACGACGCGAAAGCGACGATGCCACTCCGTCGACAGAGAAGCAATAGTATTGTAGGTAAGCTGCAATGACGAATACGCGTCTATGAAGCTACGCCTCCGTGGATAGTAGGCCTTAGAGTAAGCTTACAATGACTTAGCTACTTACGTTAAGTTGACTTTCAAGAGGTGTTCCTATAAATCTGTTTCTGATCCAATTGAAGCCGGTCAGAGCAGCGGCCCAAGGGGTGTAGTCAGTCTCATCGCTGAGGAAGGAAAGGATACTGAAGGCCCTCGTGTAGTTCATGAGGCCAGAACGGGCGAATTGGAAGACATCGTCGACGATCTGAATGTAAAAAAAAAATTCTTTAGGCGGTTAAGCGCTCCGCCCGATAAACGGAGGTGCAGGGTTTTATTCTTAGGGGTTTTTCTTTTAGTTTTCTACGTTTGGTCTATTGAGTTATAATGTACTACGTACTAGAGAAGACGTCACAACTAGATTGTTTGCTACATGCGTTAGAGCCAGCTCGCTCCAACTATATAGTCGGTGACAAGCGCTAGACGCAACAATACGTGTGTATCTTGTGTTCTATTTTATTTAAATATGCCTTCATGTGTGCTAAGGTACTGTTTAAAGAATTCAGGAAATACAAATAAAACTAAACGAATCACTTTTCACCTATAAATACTCACTAAATTATCGATATAACATGCATTTAACTAATTATTTTATCAAATCGCCGAATGAGCGGCGGCCATGTTTCGGCGCTTTAGACCTTTTGGTCTCGAGAAAAGAAACGGTCTAGCGCTGTATGTTTGGATTGTTCAGAAAGACGATAAATTATTGTTTTAGCACGGCAGCGCACTTTTGTTTTAACTTTTAAAAAAATAGAACAAGACTTTTGCTTGGTATACTTAGCTCCTCTAGTACGTAGTACATTATAACTCAATGGCATAGCCTGGATTTCGGATCACCAACCCGCATTAGCAGGCGTTGTGATTAAGCTAATACTCATTGATTAATCAATTGCAGCGAAGACTTGACCGCAATGATGGAGGCCGTGGCCAAGCAGGTGAACAATATATCGGCTATACTTTACTTTGCCTTTACAGATGACTGTTGATAATTGTAACAATGTTGACTTGCTCACGTTGCATGCTTGCATAGTAAACGTTTAGGAGGCCTATTACATCTCGAATGTGATTTTTGTGTAAAATGCCCATTTTCACATTTTGTAGTAATTTTGCAGTGGTATTTATTGTTTTTATCGAAATAGGATAATAAATTTGTGCATAATATTACAAATCTCCATTCTGTGAGCATAAGTTAAATTCGGACGGCCGGCGCATCGCATTTTGTAGTAATTTTGCAGTCGTTTTTCTCGTTTTTATCGAAATAGAATAATAAATTCATTATAAAATCTTTATTTTTCATGAAGTAACAATTACTCTGGTATAAATTTTGCTCAATAATATTATCGTAGATAAGAGATATTCACAGTTTCCTTATTGCGATTTTCGAAGTTTTTTGGTTTACAATAAGGTTTTTTTCCTATATAAAATCAATGATATCTTAAAATTCCGAGGCCGCTATGCACTATTCGACTACATAAGAGATAACATTATATATTTTTTATTTCACTTGTTTAGAACAGTAGTTCAATCGATGAGCTCAAAAAAGTGCCTTCGCGCACTTTATGAAAATCTTTCTCTGCAATTTTGGGTTTAATTAAAAAGTTAAGCAAAATTTACAAAAAGCGAAGCTTTTTGTTTCTAAGATCCATAACGCCAAAATTGGCCATTTTACGCAAAAATCACAGTCGAGATGTAATAGGCCTCTTAAGCGTTAGCCGATTGAGCAGATAGTACAGCCTCGATCAGCCAGTGAAAAATTTATTAAACACATCGGATTTAGTTATACGTTATAGCATTAAAATTAATATGATTTACAGCAATTGACAGATGATTTATGATACTTAGAGAAAAGTTATCTAATTAGCAAAATGTTGAAATAGAAAAAAAATATTGGTGCATCTTTTGATGAATCGACTCCTCATAGCCACGTTAGACACTGGTGTAATGTTAACCCGTTTCATTGAGAACGTTTTCTGAAAGCGTTTATAATAAGAGAGACAATTACTGTACCTGAGCTCTGTTGTACTCGTGGACCAGAGTTCGGTTTGGTCCTCTTAAGAGCATTGTAATGAGGTCCCACGTGTAGTCATCATAGTTCACTCTATAAAAACCTGTATTAATAAACAAGCAATATCATTATTAGAATCGGCCTATTTTGTCCTTCTGTCGGGCAAAGGTTCTGTTCATCTTTACACTTTCATTGTCCGCCACCATTGTAGTATAACCTAGCTGATATATAGATACATAGGTATCTAAAATAAAAAATAAAATATGGCGCGATGAGCTGTATACCCAGTTCGTCGCGCCATATTTGCCTTAGTGTTATAATGTTGATAGCCATACAATGTTGTCAACACAGAATACAAAATAAAAAATATGTACCGATTTTTTATTCCTAACAAATGCTGACGACATTACAAGTATTTTAGACTGATTCACAATGACAAATCACTGGTTATCATTCATGTTCATTTACGTCTCTGAGCGACAGATAATTATTTAATTTACATCTTATAATAAATAAAATCATTTATAAATAACAATTACAAATAAAATGTATAAAAAACAAATATAAACTATATGTATAGGTATATTTTTAAATATTTTACCTAATGAAATCTTAACTATCCCTTATTTCAAGTTATGTACGATGTACCTAAAGGATAAAACCTAGAGCCAGGACGCAATAAACGCGCACGAATCGCGAGCGGAAGCTAAATATTTATAAAGATGACCAAAAATTCTACGTTACTAAACAAAATTTAACTTTAAATTTATTTGAGCAATGATACGAATGGTACCATATATTACCATACCACCATATTCGCCAGATTTGGCACCCACAAATTATTTCCTATTTCCAAATATGATAAAAAAATTGACTCAAAAAAATTATACGATCGGAAGTTCGAAGATCATATTTTATTTGTACCTGTTTGTCGCTTGTTGAAAATAACCCACTCGTCCCCAAGAGACGTCCGGTTGATTACAGTAATAGCGTCTCTAATTATGTGAGTAGGCTTAGTGTTATCAAAGTCTGGATTGCTAGCTGAGGCAAAAGTGATTGGAACGATCCAGTTTGTGGAAGCCGTTGAGTATCCATTGTTTATGTTAAACCGACGCTGAAAAATATATCTTATTTTATTGCCAATTTCAAGCTTATAAAAACTATGTAGGTACTTATTTATTATGGGTGTTATAAAATAATGT
The DNA here is from genome assembly GCA_963921215.1 of Scoparia ambigualis. NCBI lineage: Eukaryota > Metazoa > Arthropoda > Insecta > Lepidoptera > Crambidae > Scoparia > Scoparia ambigualis. The sequence goes on from OY992511.1 coordinate 5,082,158, forward strand.
GTCAAACATGTAGTTATAATCATCTCAGGTTGACGCTATTCAATGGAATAGGGTTAAGAATGCCTAATAGCAATGTTGTGCTTCATCAGTCAATTAACCAATATCCACTTCCTTTTTTTATATTCTAAAACGGGTAAGCGCATGGCCTTCATCTCACCTAATGGTAAGTGATGATTAGACCGAAGGTGGAAGCGCGTTTCACCCGGAATCCTCAACCACAGGCTAACAGGAACTGGCTAACTTATCTCTAAACTCTCGGAACACAACAATGCTATAAACATTGTTGCTATGGCGACATATTTAAAGAAGATGGTAGCTAGCCAGACGGACTTAACAGCCCTACCATCAAACAAACCGAGCATACAAAGATGTACCTCCCGTTGGGAATCGAACCCGGGACCTCTGGGTCGGAGACCGGTGGCTTATCTACTAGACCACAGAGGCGGTTTGCTTTTCTGTTTGCTTGTTAAGGATTCCGGGATAAGTAAACTTTAATTTCCAACCTTATCGCATTAACCATCAAGCTAACATGAAGCGTAAAGAGTAAAACAGTTTTTGAATAAAAAAGAAAATCTACCTGATAAATAGTCATTTGACCAGTCTGATGATTAACATCTACGTTAAGAACTGGATGTCCACTCTGCTCGCTCCATGTTTTATAATAGTCAATGATGTTAAAATCAGACCCATATTCAGAAATAGCGCCAGTTGCATTTGCTGCATCTTGCAGAGCTTGGAAGAGATGTATCGGCAGTGCAGTATTAAATGCCCTGAAATATAACGAAATTCAGATATTTCCGACATTCAGTATCATAAAGAATTTAAATCATAAAATACAAATATGGCATTATAGTTAGTAGGTAGAATTATAGATTATACCTGTCCCTCAAATATTGTCTCAAGCCTTCTCTGTGGTTTTCTGATCCCATGAGATGCTCAGTCATTCTTATTACGGCAGCTCCTTTGTTGTAACTTATCTGTGTGAACATAGTTCTGACCTCTACAGGACTTCCAAGTCCAGGGTTATTAAGAGGGTGAGGATTATCAGCCGAATCAGTGAGCAGTGAACTATGAACCTGTTCAGGAATAAAACGTATACCCAGACCTAATTCGTTGTCTACCTAGAATTAAACAAAAAGATAAAACTTCTATAATTAATAATATCTATAATTAGGAGCAACAGAAACGTAAAAGAATTTTACCCAATCAGTGAGAAAGTACTGATAGTATCTAGCAAATCCTTCATTAAGCCACAAGTTGTCCCACCAGTCGCAAGTGACCAGGTTTCCAAACCACATGTGAGCGATTTCATGAGACAATATATAGGCAATCCTTTGTTTAAAGAAACCATCTGTATGATTTTCGCTATACATTATGTAGGCTTCCCTGCAAAAATATAACAATAATTTATTTGCTTGATCAATTACCATAATTAGATGTGTTATACAATCTATAGGGCTAGCAAATCTATGTGGACAAAAGCTCCAAACTAAATAAAGACAAAAAAAAATCAATCACCAGTGCTAAGTGTAAACATATAATAATATCATTATCATCATCATCAGTCTATAAACGTCCCACTACTGGACACAGTACATTACACTACATGGACATCATCTCATCACATTGGGCAATGATGATACACCGAGATTTTTCATTGGTTTTGGAGCCGAAACCCTGTTCATGTTTATCATCAGTAGAAGCTATTTAGCTTGTAAAACTAAAAATATGAGCATAAAAAAAACATTAAAAAATATCAATAAAAAGTATACGAACCCTTAGTACCGGACGATCTTATGAAAGTCAATGACCGAGGCGCTTCAAACGCTCCGCCTATCCCCCGCCCCGCCACCGGCGCAGGCGGCCGGCCGGGAAAGTTCATAGGGGCCACGGTGCACGAGTTGATAAAGAGAGCGTTACTACGTGTTTTCGACAAAAAGTCACTTTTAAAACTTTTTTTTCTTTGCACGTAAAGCAATTATTGTTTCATAAATAGGTACAACACTTTTTTGTATTATAACGTTTTCGGCTCCAAAACCAATGAAAAATTTCGGTGTATATAACCCACCACGCTGGCCCATTGCGGGTTGGTTTTAATGACTGCCATCCGGAACCAACAGCTTGACGTGCCGACCAAAGCAGGGAGAAGCTCGAGATATTTTTAATTTGGAGTGACCCAGCATTCCGATAGTTGCTTCACTGCCAAGATCGCAAACAGAACGCGCAAGCCGCTAAACCATCGAGCTCCCTAAATATAAAAATATACCTACCTATACACTAGTAAGCCCCAATTTTCCATAGCACCAGCAGAAAAATCAGGTATAGCAGCTTGAGTCATTTTAATGTTAGGGTTAACGGAGTAGAAATCCATCGCAGTTTGAATGCTCATCTCTGTCAAAAGTTCCTGTCCAAAGTCAAAAGCGTAATCTCCTTGGTTATCATCCATTGCTGCTGGTCTGGCTATCACTTCGTAATCTCCATTATCTAGAGCTTTGCTTTTGTAATCTGCAACTATTAGAGCCAAGAGGTAGGTGGACATAACAGGTGTTCTAGTATATACGTCATCTTTGTAAAATCTGTAAAGATGTAAATCGTTTAACCTAGATCAAATTTGAAAAACAACCACATACAATTTTGTGAAAACAGAAAGATCAAGGATTGTATAAGTTTTTACTGAACAACAATAACAGTCCTTTCTTGACATTGTGAATTTGAATTTTATTTTAATCAGCTTATAAACTATAAACATCCCACTGCTAATGTTAATGTTAATAATAATATGTGTGTACATCAGTGGCGGTACCTTCATACAAGCCGAAAAGCCGGGCTTGCCCTAACAAAAACTCAATATCACTACTGGTAAAACGCAATTATTAAAATCACTTATTATTTTTTACCATTGTTAATTTTCTTTCATCAGCATTCAAATTATCAATTTTATAAGTTTCTCATATTAAGAATCACCAAACAAATCGCATAAAGCTGCTTATAAATCGTGCGACGCTTTACATCTCTCTCGCACAAGTTGGCTTGCAACCGGGCTTCGGATTTGAAGTATATCCGCTCTCTTCTAACTTTAACAAAATTGCTACTCTATAAACATAATACTGCGTAAGTATGTATAGATTCTATGAGAAATTCATACTCTTCGTCAAAGCCAGCTTGCGTTATGAAGTTCGCAAGTAAGGCCTTCTCCAAATCAGGCTTTATTTATACCGAATCACGTGCAACTTAAACGCGGGCGAACCAATCAGAGGCGACCGACGACAGCTCGAGCTCGGGCGAACTAATCAGAGGCGAGCGTTAATACGCGATTGTGCTGTGCAGCAGCCACAGGCAGCAGCCAGCCTTTTTTATTCTTTGTTATTGTCACACTTCACTTTATTTGAGGGATTGTTTTTAAGTAACAAGTGTTTTCGTAATTTGTGATAAAAATGATTGGCATACGAAAGGCAGAGGTAAATAAATTCTTTGAACATCACACATGATTTATGTATTTCGCAAACTATTAAAAGTCATTAATTATAATAGGTCTATGTAAAAAACTCTTTGGATTGTTGGTTGCTTCCATTCTAATAATTAAGTAGGTAATAATTAATAAATTAAGTGTAGAGGCCTACATAACGACTGTGATTCCCGCGCAAAATGCCCATTTTCGCATTTTGTAGTAATTTTCCAGTTGTATTTATCGTTTTTATCGAAATAGGATAATAAATGCATGCGTAATATTACGAATCTCCACTCTGCGAGAATAAGCTGAGTTCGGACGGCCGGCGCATCGCATTTTGTTGTAATTTTGTACTTAGTTGTATTTATAGTTTTCATCGAAATAGGATAATAAATTCAATATAACATTTTTATTCCTCATGAAGTAACAATTATTCTGGTATAAATTTTACTCAATAATATTATCGTAGATAAGAGAAATTCACAGTTAACGCGATTTTCGAAGTTTTTTTGATTTTGTTTCATTTTTTTATTTCATTTGTTTAGTTCAATCCAGGAGCTCAAAAAAGTGCCCTCGCGCAATTTATGAAAATCTTTCTCTGCAATTTTGAGTTTAAATAAAAGTTTAGCGAAATTTACAAAAAGCGAGGCCGCTACGTACTATGCCAATAGCTATTCTACACTATTCAATAAGTAAATACTGTTATTGTATTTTTGTTTCTGAGATAAAGAACGCCTAAATTCGCCAAAATAAAATTCTCAAAAATCACATTCAAGATGTAATAGAAGGTAATAGCCTGTTTTTTTACCAACGACAAGAACGTTTGGAATGCCACGGCCTATGACGATTTGAGTAAAAAATATGGCTAGTGTCAGAAATGGGCACCAACATTGTACCTAGGTAGCAAGATTAGGAACTTTAGGTTTCGTGGCTTGCCCCAATCTGAAGCCCTAGGCACGCCACTGGTGTACATTGCATGCCCGATCATAGGAAAACTGTAAATACATAGCTAGGTCACACTAAAAGTTTCCGGAACTGGCCACTTACATAAACAATATTTAAAAAGTAAATACAACATTTGAAAATGGAACTCTCTGGCCGTAGAATGCAGTTTGTTTCATCTGACTGTCAGTTGCTTTTACACTGTGGCGCCATTTTAAAAATTGCGTGTCTACATTAACATGGATTTAACTCGGGTAAATTTTCGTAGTATGATTTTCTACCATTTTAAGTGTAATTTGACAGCTCAATAGAGCATCGCTCGGCTTCAATCTGCTTTTGGCGATGTTAAACAGTTTAAGCTTTAAAGAAATTCTATTTTATTTTATTCTATTCTATTCTGCGGAGATCATGCGTATGTGTAGTCACTAACCTTTCATCAAATTACAATTGCAATTTATTATTGGTTATTGAAAATTATGTATATTTTCTTTATTATTAAAATTTTGCATTCACAATACTGTATAAATTTAGGATAAAATATTTACTAGAAAAAAAAAATCAACCAGTCTCAAGAAGCTCGAATGGGATCGGAATGGATCTCATTCGAGCTTCCTGAGACTGGTTATTAAAGTAAAGTAAACATTTTATCCTATACGTATATGTTGGCGAATGTCTGGTCAGAATGGCGTTTACAGATCGGGCAGGGTGTTCTTCAATGACGAATTTGTATTTATGTAGCGAATAATAGTTTTATTTGTTAATTATATGAAATTACAAACAAATTACGTGATGTGATTGTGTCATGATCGGCGAACGGGCGAATCCGCGGGAAACTTGTCTTTGGGAGCGCGCGCGGACTTCGTTCCATATTCAAAAAGACCGCCACGCGCCGCCGCGCCGCTTCGTCTTGCTATCGGATCCCGTCGTCGGCTGTCGGTCGTCTTTGTTGATGCGCGAACATGCCCCCGGCCTTGGAAGCGTCCGGTTCCAATGAAGACTTGGTGTAGAGCAGGAGTAGTAAGCTAGCCGCGCACAACTATACGGCAGGTAGCAGTGGACATATGCGTGAGAATGCCCGTTGAATTTCACCAGTCTCTGTCTTGATAGTTGCGACTCGTGTGTGGCCGTCTTTTCCTGTGTGCGCCTGTAGTACCCGTCCGAGGCGCCATTTTAGAGGCGGCAGATTGTCATCCTTCATCAAGACTAGCGTGTTTGGAGTTATGGTATCTTTGTGTGCTTGCCATTTAGTCCTCTTCTGTAGCTCGGGAATATATTCTTTGGCCCATCTCGCCCAAAAGTACTGTCGCACCTGTTCCACGCTGTGGTAGCTGACGAGGCGTTGCGTGGTCATCTCTGTCAGGTCTCGGCAGGCAGGCGCGGTGAGCGGTCGGCCAATGAAGCGGGAGTGAGGGGGACTAGGTCATTGGGATCTTCAGATAAAGGCGATAGGGGTCTGTAGTTAAGGACCGCTTCTATTTGTGCCAACGTTGTGCTTAACTCCTCGTATGTGAGGTTAGCGTTACCTACAACACGGCGTAAATGGAACTTACAGGACTTGACTCCTGCCTCCCACAAACCACCGAAGTGAGGTGAATAAGGAATACCTCCTTTAAATTTGAACTTTATCGAATTGTTAGTAGCATAATTAATGATATCTGGTTCATTATTATTTAAAAAAGTATGAAATTCCTTTGCGGCCCCTACGAATGTCCGTCCGTTGTCTGAATATATCTCTAAAGGTTTACCACGTCGAGAGATGAACCTTTTTAATGCGAGAATGTATGCTTGTGATGTGATACTTGTAACCAATTCCAAGTGAATTGCACGAGTAATGAAACAAACGAATAAGCAGATGTAACATTTTTCTAATTTTGCGCCCTTTTCCTTGCGGTTCAGATAGAACAATGGCCCGGCGTAATCTACCCCGCAACGTATGAATGAGTAACCTTGTTCAATTCTTTCGGTAGGTAGATTTCCCATTTGAATTTGGTAAGGTTTAGCATTTAAACGAACACATCTCCCGCAAGTACGTACTGTTTTTCTCGCGAGATCGCGCCCTCTGAGAGGCCACCAGCTATCTCTGATAGTTGCTAAGAGCAACTGAGGTCCTGCGTGAAGTAAAACTAGATGATGATGATGGAAAAGAAGTTTAGTGAAGCTATGTTTACTGCACAGTAACAGCGGATATTTCTTTTCGTACGTAAATGACTCCGAATTAGATAGTCTACGACCTACTCTAATTAACTCGTTTTCATCAAGAAATATGTTTAAACTTGAAATATTTCGAGGATTGTAAATATTAGGGAACGATTGTCTTTGAGAAGTGTGCGTTAAAGTTTTTGTAGAATAATCCAATTCATCCAACGTAAGCGGACCAAGGTTTAAATTTGTATTACGACAATTGTTTATAAAGCGCAAAACATACGCGGTTGTGCGTACTAATCGATTATAAGTTGAAAATCGGTTATAGGGAAAAGTTACCGAAGAACTTAGGCTCGCCATGGACACCTTACTCTGATTTATTTCCGGTAACTCATCATAATGTAGTGTATTATTATTATCGTGTTTATGTACCCAATTGATATTAGACTCATGTAAAAATGATGGCCCAGCCCCACCACAGGTGGGAAGAGGACAAAACATCGAGATGCATTCCGCGCGATAATAAGTCGGCCGGATTTTGTTTACCGGCGACATGTGACCACGATAAGTCACCTGTTAAGTCATTGATTTCTACAACCCTATTTTGTATGAATGGTTTTAACATTGTAGGTGGCGTCTTAAGCCATTCTACGACGCTAGTTGAATCAGACCAAAAGTAAACGTTATCGAATGTAAGTCTTAGTGATTTTTTGATTTTATCATATAACCTTGCACCTAATAAGGCGCCACACAGCTCTAAGCGCGGTATCCTTACCGGCTTCACTGGTGCAACTTTGCTTTTTGCGAATAACAAATGAACTGATAACTCGGAATCGTTTGATAGGGTGCGCACATACGCACAGGCGCCGTACGCGCTTTGTGACGCATCCGAGAAAATGTGCAATTCTATGCTATGTGTATTTTTACCTTTTACATGACGAGGAATGCGTTAATTTTGTAGATAAGTTAGTTTGTTTATAAAAGTTTGAAATTCGATTAAAATGTTATTAGGCACGGGCTCATCCCAACCGATTTTGGATAGCCATAATTTTTGCAATAATAGTTTTGCAATAACTGTAGTCCGTCCTAAAAGTCCTAAGGGGTCAAATATTTGCGATATAACGGATAGAATTACACGTTTACTAATACATTTATCGTTGAAATCGCACCTAGTAGTAAAGTATAATTCTTCGCAGTTGTGTAACCACCCTAATCCTAACGTTTTCGTGTGACAATTGTCGCCTAATGATAAATCCTTGAAAGGAGTCTGTGAAGTTTGAATGTTGAATACCCATTTTCGTAAAATGAAACCGCCTGACTTTAGTACCTTTGAGACTTCATCGCATATTGTAATCAAGGATTTTTTGTCATCACAGCCAGTTATGAGGTCATCGTGTACATGTCTTCGTTAACGACTTGTGCTACGGCTGCGTTATCAGTCACTTCTGATACGAGTTGTTTCAAACATCTTAGACTTAGAAAGGGCGCCGACGCGGTGCCATACGTAACTGTGTTAAGCCGATACACACCGATTGGATCGCCTGGATTGTCCCTCCAAAGAATTAATTGCAGATCGCGTTGGTCTGGATTTATTAAGATTTGTCGGAACATTTTTTCTACGTCAGCGCAAACAACGTAATTAAATTGTCGAAATCGCAGTAAAATTGAAACAAAATCGTTTTGTAACGCAGGACCGATTAATTGAATGTCGTTAAGTGATTTGCCTGACGCGGTTTTTGCACTTGCATCAAATACAACCCGTAATTTAGTTGTTATACTATCGGCTCTAAACACCCCGTGGTGTGGTAAAAAATAATGTGACGAATTATAATTATTTACGCGAGTCATGTGCCCTAAGCGCAAGTATTCGTTCATGAATTCCATATACATTTGTTTATATTCATCGGTACATGTGTCTAATTTGCGTTCGAGCGCCATGAACCTGTTATAGGCTGCAGTGAATGAGTCACCGAGTGCATCAGCTGACTCGGACAACGGAATCCGCACGGAAAAGCGCCCGTATTATCACGCGTAGTGGTTTCTTTAAATAAATTTTCGCATAAACTTTCTGATTTTGATATTTATTTTTATTATTCGAATTAATTTCCTCTAGTTCCCAAAAGCGTCTAAGGTTCGAATCTAGGGATAAATTGCAATGAACTCGATTAATGTTCGAATTAGTAAAGATTGAACCTGAAATGACCCAACCTAATTTAGTGTTTTGTAGGTATGGACCACTTGGCAAACGAATTAAACCTTTATTTAAAAGACCCCAGTATATATCTGCGCCTATCAATAGATGAATTTCGTTAGATAAATAAAAGTTCGAATCTGCGAGTTGTATATTTTCTGGAATGTGAATATTTCGTTCTTTTTCGAATGATGGCAACCGAGCCGTAACACAATCTAAAACAAAACAACTAATGCGCGTGTTGTATGAACTTGTTTTAGACCTCAAATGGATTTCACATGACTTTGTGCATTGTGTTACGCAATTACCTACACCTGTGATCTGAACAGTGGACTGTATCATTGGAACGTTTAGTGTTTTGCATAATGAATCAGAAATAAAACAATGCTGACTCCCATTGTCAAGGAGCGCTCTAACTGTGTGATATTTGTTGTTTTTATCTGCAATTTCTACTAAGGCAGTTGACAGTAGTACTTGTTGCGACAAACTATGCGAATTACAATCAGCTTCTGACAGCGAATTACTAGCCTTATGCGAAGCAGTATGAAGTATGTGAAGATATGAGTCTGAACTAGTCCCGCGCGGTGACTCCGTCTGCGAGACTTGTATGACCGCCGGTGCTGATAATGACGATGCACCAGTGTCAATACTTTGTTTGTGTAATAATGTATTGTGCTTTTTGTTACATTGCTTGCACGAACCAAACCAACAATCTTTAATTGCATGGCCACCGCGCAAACAGTTGACGCAAAGGTTTTTGTCGTTTGCGAATTTAAATCTATCTGCTATAGATAATTTAAGAAAAGCTTCACACGCATAAAGTGGTTGATTCGCTTGGCATAAAATACACGAATAACGCTTTGATGAATTGGACGATTTAACAAAATCTTTTTGGTGGGAAATATGACTGTGCGTGAATTTACTATTATTCGCCACGGGCGACGATTTCCTATTACCGCGATCTACGTATTTGCCCTGGGATGCTTGAATTGTCTCCAGTACATCGGCCCTATCTTTTAGAAACTTTAGCAAATCTGACAATGACAATTTTTCGTCACTGTGTATGATTGAACCCTTATGCAGTTCCCACTCCCGTTCAGTAGACGAATCTAATTTTGTGACGATGATGTAGACAATTAAAGTGTCCCAAGCATCGGTAGGCTCGCCTAACGTTTTGAGAGCGCGCATATTTCTCAAGATAGTGTCGATTAATTTACGAATTTGGGATGCTGATTCTTTACTGACTGACGGTGCTGCAAACAAAGCTTTTACAATGGTTATGTACTAACAAACGATTATTGTTATATCTATTCTCTAATAGATCCCAGGCTGTGATATAGTTATCAGATGAAAACTCTAACGACTTTATTACTTGCAATGCGTTTCCCCTTAACACTGAGCGCAAATAATGAAACTTTTGTATGTTATCAAGGTCTTTGCAATTATGAATAACAGACTGATACGTGTCGCGAAACTCGAGCCATTGATCGTAAGTACCGTCAAAGGTAGGTAAGGAAATGGTTGGTAATCTAACCGTGGATTTGTGATAATTAGATGCGCTTTGTGATGAATTACAATCTTTTAACATACACTTACATTTGGTTACAAGCGCATAAAACTGATTTTCAAAGGTGTCTCTCTCGGCTAGCTCCTTTTCTACCTGACTTTCGGAAACTGACAAATTTAATTCGTCTTGAATGGTAGAAAACTGATCGAACAACACTTTAAATCTATCGGAACGTTCTTTTAATTCTACTTTATGCTGCTCGGTTAACTGTAATCTACGTATTTAGTGAATAATGTTAATTTACCTTTAATGACACTTCTCTTTTTAACTAAATTGCGGATCAAATCCTCATTAACTACACTCGATTGCATCATTGTGGTGAATTGTGTGAGACAAGTCAAGTACTTACAGTAGAAATCCGCGGTGCACAATAAAGATGCCGAATGCGCGGGTCACTTCAGTCCGCGGGCACTAGAATTATACACAAACGTTAGCACAATATAGGCGTGGTTAGGAAAGGGGTGATGATGATGATGATGGTTTGCCCGACCGCTTGATGCTCTTGTAGTGCTCACGACTTCTACGCTGGTGTCTACGTGCTGATCCGGCTGACGAAGGTCCAAATGTTGGCGAATGTCTGGTCAGAATGGCGTTTACAGATCGGGCAAGGTGTTCTTCAATGACGAATTTGTATTTATGTAGCCAATAATAGTTTTATTTGATAATTATATGAAATTACAAGCAAATTATGTGATGTGATTGCGTCATGATCGGCGAACGGGCGAATCCGCAGGAAACTTGTTTTTGGGAGCGCGCGCGGACTTCGTTCCATATTCAAAAAGACCGCCGCGCGCCGCCGCGCCGCTTCGTCTTGCTATCGGATCCCGTCGTCGGCTGTCGGTTGTCTTCGTTGATGCGCGAACAGTATATTTTGTTGATGACTATGAAGATGATGTTCAAAACTTTAATCAATCTTTCTATGATCTTATTCTGCTATCTACAAAATTTCAATGTATTAATTATGTTTTTTTAATCGCTCATCACAGAAAGTAAGTTTTGCATAATCCGCCCAATCTTTATATAAATAACTGACCGGCTGACAAAATATACTTAATTTTCAATAACCAATAATAAATTGCAATTGTATTTTGATGAAGGGTTAGTGACTACACATTCGCATGATCTCCGCGGAATAGAATAGAATAAAATAAAATAGAATTTCTAGCTTAAACTGTGTAACAAGTTCTTAAAATATTTAAATAGTATCAACAGTTTGCCTATGATCGGGCATGCAATGTAGAAAAAGATCGAAGTGAGCGCGAGCTTACAATCGACCGTTAAAGAATCGCATCCCTGTTTCAGCAATGTCAGCAATTAATACTGGATACATGCCTCTCCATTGAAAGTCACTGATCCCGATTTTCTTCTTTCGAATATGATTAGCTGTATACGTGAGAAGTTTCAATGATGTCCTCTCTCTGACTACTTTGAAAATTGTTTGTTTAACTTACTCAATGGAGCTATTCGTAGTGGGAAGACGTCTTGTGCAAAACCAACTTCCGAAATCAACTGGTCGCGTGATCGTAACGTCGAACGTGGCTTTGAAGCTCGGTTCGTCGTAACAAGGAAACGCAAACCTGGCAGCAGTTGCTTGGAAATGAGTTGACGCCATCCAGCTGAAACATAACAAAGCCTTATGACACCACTGCTAAATATTCTGATGGCTTCTCACATATCCACAATTACATAAGACGTGATTTGTCCACCGTGAAAACTTCTTGAGATGATACACTCACCTTACAGGTTCGGAGGCATTGTTTCTGTACCAATTTCTGTACATACCCGTCATATCATTTCTCAATGGCGCTTCGAACCCAATCGTGAGCTTATATATAATCCGATTTGTTGAATCATATGCAAGAGATCCACTAGTTAGGAGTACACGTAAGAAATGATATTGCGGTTGAAGGGTGTAAGTCTGGTATACAGTAGTATTATCTTGGAGCAGATCCAGTGAGTTGATGTTTAGATCGTGTGCGTGAATAACAATTTCGTTCACGTTGGGCTGAGTCGCGTATAACTCAATTTCAACTTCACCAAAGAAGGAAAGGTCCGTTACATTTACAGTCCATTTGACTGTGTAATGTCTAGGTTTCGTTGTTGTCGGTAAGCGGTAAGGATTGTTTGCATCGTTCGATAGAGCAAATTCACTACGAGAGGTCATAAATTCAAATGGACCATCTTGCAACAGCTCATCTCCAAAAATAGTGTTCCTGTATGGCAGAGGTTCTTGCGGAAAAGCATTTACTGACAGACACATTGCAGCTATTACTGCTAACTTGAACGCTGCCATCTGAAATTTATTATGTTATTATAAAAACTATGTCGGCAATTATCGTAAATAAGGCATAAACATTATTTTATTTGAGAGTAAATGTTATTTTCTGTACAGTTACAACAGAAATTATTTTCTGTACAGTACAATAGAAAGAGTGTCAATATCTTCGAATAGTTATGATACTTTATATCATTAAATAAACACTAGATTTTCACAACCGTAAAGAAATCACTGTTTCATTTATTATTAAAATACTCCCCTCCACCTGATGTTAAGCCGAAGAGAAGTTAAGATGCTACGTCATCTAGTGAAGCAAAATTGTGTCGCACTTGTCGTCCTCAGTGTATTGACTTTAAACATAATATATTATTAATTAATGGTTAATTTAAAACAGTAAATAAAAAAAAAGAATTACCTTGAATTCTGTGTGGCAACATTCAAACTTCCGTGTGTGCCGAAGTAAATGTGAATACAATAATTTAAGTCATATAGTTTTCCGCATTAAGATACGACATTACAGATAATCTTACAATTATCAGTTAATCAGCTACAGTGTTGTAAATTAAACTGATTATATCCAAAATTTGTAGTTAGCGACGTTATACGCCTGATGGGTAAATGTGAATCAGACTTATTATTCATAACTTTAACCAGTGCCTATAAACAAAATTGGCGCAAGATTTACCTCGTCCTTTCACAAAAGTGTAACAACGCTCATTTCATGATATATTATTTTTCTTTTGTAAAACATATTTTATGAAACCCTCATTATCTGTATAAGTTGGTTCAAGAATATTAGCGTGTATTACAATGACAAGATCAAATTATTAAAATTTTACAAGATAAGCTTAATTTAAGCTAAACTCAAGCTCTAGCAAAAAGGCGTTAAATATTTGTTTCAAAAATATTTACAGGGTGCGTATCATTTCATATCATTATATACATATGAATTAATTTCAAAGGACATAACTTTCATTGGATATAATTTTTACTTGTTTTAAATACACTTTCTATAACAACATTACGTATATTATTCATTTGATATAATAGTCATATTCTCTAACAACTTTTTTTATAAAGGTAGAATATCATATTCTATAACTTCATTTGATATAATTTTTGCTTATGAATAAAAATAGCATTTTAACCTTAAATTGATATCAAATATTGTCTCGAAAAGTTAATACGTTTTGTTTTTGTTAAGGTTGTGCTTAAAAGTCAGTGACAGAAATAAATCGCGGCAAAACCGACTCCACGTAGACTTGTCTGCCCTATGCTAGAGTGTAATTTAAGCCCGCGTAGGCGCGGAGGGGCGAGGCGGCTCGCGAGCTGAGGAGCAGGTGGGTTTAACGCACGCTTCGGCTTGTTGGCCGGCTTCGCCGGCCAGCCTCAGCCGCGGCGGTGAGCGAAAGTCATCTGCGACCATAAACTCGCGTGGGACCGCCGGAGTCCCGCAGCGCCGGCGCCGTGACATAAACCATGCCTGCTGTATGCTGCATGCCTGCTTGCCTGCTGCATGCCTGCTTGTCTGCTGCATGCCTGCCTGCATGATGCATGCCTGCTTGCATGCTGCTTGCTTGCATGCTGCATTCTTGCTTGCGTGCTGCATGCTTATTACATGAATAATATTTTATATCATTAGATTATTATATCAAAGGTATATTATATTAAAAAGTACATTATATCAAATGAAATTAGAGAATCTAAAATTATATTAAGTCAGTTGTTATATCAAATGAAATTATATAAAATGAAATTATATTATCTGAACGTTAGACCATAAGTATTTATATCAAACATTACACACCCATATTTACACCCAACATCACAATTTTTACTTATCTGGTGCTTAGTGGATAAACTCATTAACTCTACGCTTATGTTTAGCGCTTCAGAAATATATTGTCGCAAGTCTCAGTTTTTAAAATCTATCTCTTGTCAACCCCTGGAAAAATGCACAATCAGTGGAGTAAATGATCCGATTCCCCTTTGACTAAATTGTCGTCAGTAAAGAATTATCGATGTGCGGCGTGCGGTACCAAAAATAACGTATAGATATTCGAAGAAATGGAGGATATAATAGTATTGAATCCTTATTTATATAATTGATATTTTAAAGAATAAAAGGCAAAGGTTTAAATAAAATGTGTTTTTATTCAATAAGTTATAAAAATATAAAAGATTATTATTTACAACCCGTTAGCACCATCCATCTTGAATATGGCAGTCTTCGATTCACAACGTTATAGTGTTGTAGTACAAAAAGTAGCAAAAATAAACCACGATGTAATCGTGTGATCTATACCTACACCCATTGTTAGGGTGTTGAAATACTAATTACGTTCTAAGTAAATTGAAACTAGAGAAACTTAAATTGCCTCATTCTCTTCCGATGAAACATATGAAGCATTTCACAATACTATAAGATAATTTGATGCTTACAAAACTATGGATCACTTAAAATACAAAGTTGGATACAATAGCAACCATGATGACTAGTGCCGACAAAAATGATGTGTTAGCTGAGTCAGGCAGATCGGGGGTGGTGGGTGCAACGATAGGGGCGGCGGTTGCAGTCACGGGGGTAGTTGTAACAATGGGCGCTTCCGTGCTGTACTCCAAGATGTTATCACCGCTGATCAAATAATCGTTGATATCAGATTGGACCTGCTCAGACCATTCCAAGGCGTCGAGAGATGTCTGCGCAGCTTGGGATACATCCTGGTAGCTGGTACCCAAAATGTCTTGGTTTTCATGAGCCCATTCGCGGAACTGTAAACATTTAACAAAAAACATTAACTTTATAAAAATTATTGGGAATACACTGTTTCAATAACGATGTAGGGGTTTTGTAAAAATAACTTTTGTAAGGATTGGTGACATATTTTCATCTCATCTTTAGTGCAAACAAAAGAAGAGAAGTCTTATGTAGGCGATTTTGTCATAGTCATTGAGATGACTGTAACCATTGTATTTTATTGCATTTAGTTGCCTTTTTTTGTTTTACGTACATTTAATTAAAATTGGGTAGAGCGCGTTTTAGTGAGGATTGTGAAGGCGTGGCATTTTCTGCAATGGTTTTGATAAGTGATATAAATGTACAATATGAATATTTCATTTATTCATGTTTGTGATTCCCCTATTATGAGAAGGACGTTTTTCAACAATCTATCGTTGTAAAAGACATTGTCGTTTTTTCACTGTACAACACACAGTAGTGCAACAGTATAAACTCATGGATGGAATAAAATATTTTTGAATTCTGATAACTAAAGTTATAATTAGTTTTATACATACCTCATTCACTTCCTCAACGGTTCTAAGTCTAGAAGAGATGTAGGAAAGCGGTGTGGTCACAGAACGGAATCTGGAAAACAATGAACAGTTAGAAACAATGGGGGTACAGTCGATAATAATTAATTTTTACGATATTAGAATCACTTAAAACGACTCAATTCAGGCTTATCATTAGCTGTCCAATCATAAAAGGGAAGGTTTATACCCAACATTGGGCTGGAGTATATAGTCTAAGATCCGAGTATAGAACGACCTTCACCGAGAAGGTTAATGGATGAAAAGTATTTTATATCAAATTTAATATGTTAAATAATATATCGCGAGTGGGTTGGCTGAAAAATTTCAGTCCAGAATCATTAATGATTAATTTAATATTAAAAAAATATATTTACATTGCACTGGTTTGGTGTGTGTGTGTTTGTAATGAGCTTATCTTTATATAAACATAAATTTTATTTATTTAACCAGACTGTTTCAAATTACTAATATTGACTTGCCTGTTTACACCTGCCTACCCAATGTTATGACAGGAAAAAAATAGTCAACCTAACGTTATCATATTCTATAGGCTCCATACTTTCGATTGGTGAGTGCAATTATTTAAAAAAAAATTAAATATTTAATTAATCATATACTGGACTGAAAATTTTCAGCCAACCCACTCGCAATATATTTTTTAACACATTAATTTTGATATAAAATACTTTTCATCCATTAACCGCTCGGTGAAGGTCGTTGTATACTCGGATCCTCTACTAATAAGTTATTTCCAAAAATAATGAAAGCTTTTAGTCACTTGCTTAGTTGTAACTTCAATATAAAATTTTAGTTAAAATATTAGTGCTCATCATTTTAGTTGTGTTTATATGTACAATTTTGCTCACCGTTATTTAAAAAAAACTAGATTAAGTGCATTAAAAAGTAAAAAATAACTAAGAAAAATACATTCTTTAGCTACAAGTTAAGTAACTTACGCTTCGATGACGTTCGTGGGGTTTGCCTTAATGTAACTGAAGACAATTTGCGTGTTCATCTCGTTCCCAGTAACGGCAGAGTTGAACGCCGTTGTGTAGTCCTGGCGACGAATAATGTGGTTTTCTTCGACGATCGCATCCAAGAACCTTGAAGTTTATAAAAATATTTTAGCAAATGTAAATGTTCATGAAGTGTATCAGGGTGGTAGTACATCAGATATGGAGAATGCTGTGGGCTTTGCCTACTCCGTGTGTCGTTTTTCTGTAATGTTCCATTGTAAGCAAGAGAGCAGTCAACCCGTGACCACGGCCTGTTCAACTCGGTCGAAGCGTCGAGTATAAAAATGTATGCGTAGGATATCTTTACTAAGTAGTTTTGCGTTATACCCCGGTCAAATAATACAATGTTTTCTGGAATGTTCACATACAATATTGGTGCAGGCTGGCTCTAGAACTCGTTCTCGATGGGTAGCAGCAAACTGAGCAGGCGGGGCCAAAGAATCCTGAATGCAGATACTGTATTGAGCCAGAGAGCTAAACCACTGTTATACTTATAATGATGCTACCTAACCGAATTTATTACTGGATTGTCGTACTTAACTTTCGCCTAGGGTTTGGCAGTTCAACCTACTCTATAGAGTAGGTTGAACTGCCTGTAGTGTATTATAATACACTACATCAACACGATCACAACGACGCCTGTGGCGTCTCCATTCCGATCGCTTTGTTGCCCTTTCCTCCCACTCAGAAGGATGTACAGTCACGAGCACCAATATGTATACACTTTGACCCTTATTCCATTGTATTAAGAGTTACAATTGTTTACATATTTTTGCTCGTGACTGTATGTGCCTTTTCAGAACAACTTTGTATCTTAGGTACCATGGATAATAAAGTACTAACATAATATAACAATTTTTTCTTACTTGTTCAACGACTGTTCATGCGGAGTGCATCCCAGTACCATCAGTAGTTGGATCTTCTCGGTATAGACAGGATGCTCTATGAATCTTTGCCAAAGGAATTCGAAGTCGTCAACGGTGCCCTGACGGAGGCCATTGCAGTACACCCAGTTGCGACTGTCTACTGGCACTCTAAAAGATAAAAACGGTTAATTTAAAGAGACATTCACACCAATCTAGACGAAGATGAGTATTCTTTTGAAACTTTTTAATATGGTAAGATAACGGATAAATTTAAGTAAGTACATAAAAAACTCCCAGACCCGAAATCAATTTAGAAAAACAGTTTCTCTCTAAATTGGCCCGACCGGGAATTGAACCTGGGACCTCAGAGAAAGCGCGACGCCAGACCCGGCGTGCTAACCAATCGACCACGGAGGTCTGTTTTTATTATATTGTTTTATTTATTTGCACAAAACAAAAAACGGCTTAAAGCGGCGATAGGCTTACCACCACCACGCTGAGCACATGTGCAGTTGGCATCTGGTGTGCAGTGGACGGTGGCATGGCACTACTTTTGCGGTCCGCATTGCCTAGTCTCTGACTAACCTTTTGAGAACAATAGTCGTGAGTTTGATTAACGTGAATAATGACGACCTCCTTGCTCGAGTGGTTTGTACACCGGTTTTCATGGTGTCGCCATCTCTGAGGTTCCGGGTTCGATCCCCGGCAATTTAGAAATTATTGTTTTTCTAAATTGTCTCAGGTCTGAGTGTTTTCTATGTATAATAAGTATGTATTTAAGTATTTCAAGTATGTTTATCCGTTGTCTAGTAACCATGACGAGTTTCTTCGAAGCTTCTCTTTGGCTAGATAATTGGTGTGAGTGTAGGAAAGTTTATTATTTATTTATTAGTTTATAAGAATGCATATAAAAGAATTTAATACATTTTAAAGATGCTCCATTTTAGCTTGTTATATACCTATTATTAGTGCACAATTACCACTTAGGATAAATGTCACATTAGTGGCGGTGTTGTGATAAATTATATTCATTTATTATTATAAATGGATGGTTATAATCTTCGATCAACAATACAACTAGATGTCAGGTCAGCGTTAAAAATGTGTCTCGGTCAATAAACGCGCACTTGAGATGTGAGCGTTTATTTTCTCGCAAGGCAATAACAGGAAAAAATACTTTATTTGGTGCCTCTTAAGGTTGATTTCACCACTAAATGTTATTGACGTCTTTTCTTTTTTATGTGACAGGAGTAATTTATTGCTTTGAAAAAGTATTTATTCACGTGGACAGAATTTAGCTTTGATTTTGTACGTGACGCGTTATCTAGTTGGTATTGTTGATCGAAGGTTATAATGGTTCTCTTTTATATTATTTAAAAAAACGATTTGAACAAAGTATCTTTGTAAACCCTTTGTTAGCCTTTTGTTTTCCGAGTCTAAATCTACATGGTTTTAATAACAACGAAACCATTAATACAAGGTGATATACGTACTCTTCACCGTTAGTCCTAAGGTTGGAGAACTTATTTCTGGCTGCTTCTAAGCACGCAGGCGCGCCGAGCCGGCACAACACAGGAGCGAGCTGGTACCGCAGGTAGGACCTCATGAAAGGTTCTTCTTCGGGCTCATCATACGTAAGATCGTTTATCACTGTTGTAGACCAGTTCAAAAACATGGTCTGTAAAAGATAGGTTCAATGTGAATTCATTTGCGGCAACCATTGAACAGATCAGAAAGTACGACTGAATCATAATCATAGCTCATCATGGGAACCGCTAGAATTTTTTAACTTCATTATGAAGATGGCACTCAATGATGATGAATCATAAATCATTGAAAAGTCAGACATGAATATACTTCGTCCTTATTTTGTCCGTCATCTATTTACTTTAATTCTGTATTTCTACATAATATAACAAAAGTATATTAGGATCAATACTGAATGCGCGAACGTCGTAGGAAATTCTTATAAAGTTATTCATAGAAAAATTATAACAATCTCTGCCACACTAAAGGACATACAATATTTTGCGTAATGGTAGAAACCTGCCTAAAATCCGACATTTCGACACCGGATGGTAACCACCCTAATCCCTTTTCATACACCATCCAGAAAAAGTGGCTAATTCATTTTGCGATATTTTATTATGTTGAAAGTGATTCCCTGTGTGCTGTTCTCTGTTCCATTTGGGAAATCTCAACAACGTCCATTAAATAAATGACAAAAAATAGTACTAACGTTTACTGAAACTTCAAGTTCAGTATTGATCAGCCTGTTGTTAATCCAGTTGAAGCCAGTAATGGCGGCGAGCCAAGGCGTGTACTCTGTCTCGCTGCTCATGAACGAGAGAATGTTGAAAGCTCTGGTGTAGGTCATGACCCCAGAACGAGCAAATTGGAATACATCGTTGACAATCTGTTGAAGCAACAAACGCACATGTTATTGAAACATTTACTACTACTATACAGTTACAACAATTCATTCAAATTGGGTGCAAAATTGTACTTGATAGGATTAATAGGATGGAGAATGGATGGATGGAAATAGGATGAATGACTGATAATTGAAAACCAAATGGAAACACACACCTCCATATGACCACCTCCTTACAGATTTTTCAATTACCCTATTCGTTTTACCATTGTTACATAATTAAGTGTAAGACTTGTGAGTGAGATGAGAGTAAGTTTATTTTTAATAATATAATTTAATAAGAAAGTACCTGCATAAGCAAATAATACGAATGATGATCGATAAAATTAGAAGAATAAAATCAGATAAAATTTTCATTTACGTTTTAAGTTGACATAATCTGAAGTTATATGTAAAAGTCCACTACTATAGCTACAATACAATTTATATTTATATGAGGAATTATAATAACAACATTGACAATCGAGAGAGTCTGAGAATTGGGCGACTTACCTGAGCTCTGTTGTATTCGTGAACAGTGGTCCTGTTAGGTCCTCGCAAGAGCATAACGTTGAGATCCCACGTGTAGTCGTCGTAGTTCACTCTGTAGAAACCTGGTAAACAGTCGATTTTCATTAAATTTTTCAAGTTGATAATTGTTAAAGGGGTATTTTATAAATTTGAAAAATAGTTACTTTCGCCAACGTATTCATATTATATTTTTGTAGTGAAAACTGTTTTTATCTCAAAAAGTAAGTCGATCTCATAGTTACCAGTCTGTTGCTTGTTGAAGATGACCCACTCGTCACCAATGGATGTGCGGTTGATCGTTGAGATAGCGTCGCTGATGGTGTGAGTGGGTTTGGTGTTGATAAAGTCAGGGTCGCTGGCAGTAGCGAACGTGACGGGGACGATCCAGTTTGTGTTAGGGGTGGAGTATCCGCTGTTGATGTTGAATCGACGCTGGAAATTGTTTACAGTAATAATGAATAGCTCGAACAATCAGAACTTCAAATCTTTATTCTTCTGTTAATATCCCATGTGTGCAATCATAGAAATGTGTCCATATAAATTTTAATGCCATTGGTATTCCGAATAAAATAAAATGAAATAAAATATAAGTTAACGTATATACTTTATTACTTCATTCATCCTTACCTGGTTAATAGTCATAAGACCAGTTTGATGGTTCACGTAAACGTTGAGCACGGGATGTCCGCCTTGCTCAGTCCACGTCTTGTAATAGTCAACGATACTGAAGTCTGGTCCATACTCAGATATAGCACCAGTTAGCAGAGCAACTTCCTGTAGATCTTGGAACAGCTCATCAGGCAAAACAGAGGTGAAACGCCTGAAAGTATGATATGATTATTGCTACTACACTTATTTTAATGTGGTGGAAAATTATTGTGTTGTTTATTTGTTATCGTCCCCTGCAAGTTTATTTCTGTTTTTAGCATAATTATTGTACCCTTCCAGTAGGCACACGGAAGACCAACGTCGGGGTATCTTGACATTAATGTAATTTTAGTGCCACAAAGATGTAGGTAGTTATTAAAACTTTATTTTGTTCACATTTAATAGTTTCAATATAAAATGTATTAGATAATTAAAACCAAAACTAAAATATCAGTTCACCACGCCACCAGTCCAGAGACTAATGGCGACTAACGGACTGAGACTGAACAAACATTCCCCCCCCCCCCCCCTATCATGCTGACCGTGGCGGGGGACTGCTTTTGCGGTCCTCTTTGCCTATATTCTGGTTATATGTATGTGTATTTATATGTGTATCATGAGATGAGTTGAAGGCCAAACAAGAGTATTACTTTATTTTATAACTTGTTTTTTATAAAATAAAGTAATACTCTAAATGAAAGGCTATGTATAAAAACGTTTACTACCTGTCGCTCAAATATTTTCGAAGGCCCTCTCTGTGATTGTAAAAACCCATAAGATGTTCCGTCATCCTGATGACAGCCGCCCCCTTGTTGTAACTGATGGTAGAGAACATATTGCTGACTGAGCTGGGACTACCCACGCCAGGGTTAAATGACAGTGGCTGAGGGTTGTCAGATGAGTCGCTGAGCAAAGACGTGTGGATCTGTTCTGTGATGAAGCGATCTCCAAGACCCATATCACCATCAACCTGTTGTGATAGGGTGAATTATTTTATTATTTCAAACTTTAAAACAGTTAGTGTAAATAATGTACACACGCCAGAAGATTAACCTATCAAAACTGACACATTTCTCCAATCGGCATTGATCTTTATAGCCAAAACATAGAGTTCAAAATGTATTCTGAAAATAAAATGTTTTCTAGAAAAAAAATCAACCAGTCTCAGGACGCTCGAATGGGATCCCATTCGAGCCCCAGTTCCAGTCAGTTTTCCATCCCAGCAAAATTTCAATAATAAAGGTATTGTGGAAATTTGACATTTTGTGGTAGGTAAGTTGATCTGATGGCGTATGTACCGATACCTACAGCAAAACAGAAATGCGTCAAAAAATAAGATTGAAATAAAAATTTATGGAATTGTTCTAAAAATTCCTTTCCACTAGTCAATGGATTCAAGACGTTCGATATTCACAATATTACAATATGAATATTTTCAACTTACCCAATCAGTTAAGAAATATTGATAGTATCTGGCGAATCCTTCATTGATCCAGAGAACGTCCCACCAATCACAAGTAACGAGATTGCCAAACCACATGTGGGCTATTTCGTGGGAAAGAATATACGCAATCAATTGTTTGAAATAGCTGTTAGTATCCTCTTCGGTGTACAATAAGTAAGCTTCCCTGAAAAAAAAATGTTTTTATAAAGTCACGGTATGATTTTAAAGCAAAAATTATCATCATCATCATTAGCATAAAAATTAAATCATATATTTATGCAGTGATAAGGCTAGGCGTATGCTAACAGGCAGGTGACGCAGCACAGCACAGTGCAGATTTTGCAGGACAGCTATGCGATTCTCTAAGCGACACATAGACGCTGCGCGCATGGCTGTGATCTGCTGTCTCTTTCCAATTCTATGAATATGAAAGAGACAGAGTCATTTTTTAGCGCTGCGGCAGCCGCAGCTATCAAGGCTTTAGCTTAGAGAATCGCACGGAGGGCAGTTGGCGCAGAAAAGGGCCGCGAACGCATGCAGCGACGCTGCTAAGTGACACAGCAATGATACAATTTTCACCCTAAATAACTTTTTAAAGCCTTTTTTGAGTAATCATGATGATTAATGTCATGTAAACATGGTTCACAATAAACTAGTTCTATCAATTGTTCTTTCATTGTAACAAAATTATGATAAAATGGTAAAAAGTACGTGTCGACATGCACGCGTCGGCGTCGCGCAGAAATCTGTGCCGGCAATACAACGAGACGCAGAGCAGGACAGAAACATGTCTGCATCGCGCGTGCCTGCGCCGCAGCGTACGCAGCTCTCAGCACATCCATGCGTTGCAAAATCTGCTCTGCTCTGCGCTGCGCGGAGCTGCGTCGCCTGCGTCTCAACACTTCAACATACGCTTAGCCTTATTATCATGGCTGTGCAGGCCGATGCGCGAACGACTAAACTTTCGGAATGTTTAGCGCCGGTTTTCGGCCAGTCTAACCCTTAAATAACGCTCTTATAAAAAATATATAATACACTAAAGAATATTGCCTAAAAAATGTGCTAATTTGTTACGCGATTAGATGTACCTACTTTACTCGATTATAAAAAATTCCGAAAACAGGCCAAAATAAAAGTCTGAAACAGTTGATTTCTTAATTTTTTTTTAAATTTGCAACATAAGTTTAAGATGTAAATATGTATTTTAAAGTACTACAGAGAACCTGCTAATTCATAAAATCCTATAAAGTCTGTAAAGGCAAAAAACCTATAATACGAGCCTATTTGCGCCGGCGCCGCTTCGCTGTTATGCCCGTCCCGTACCGTCGTACCGTCGAGAGAGCGAGACAGAAACGTTCGAAAGAACTCGCCTTTAAGGGGTTGGTGTTACTTTGGAGCCTCTTGAAACGCTTGTTTTCCAGAGACAAGAACCCGGTGTTGTAGTGCACTTTGCGACCATCTGAGATCGTAAATTGGAAAGTAATAGTTCTGAGTGGTAGAGCTACGCTGCGTTGCAGCACGCATTGGGCCGGCTCGCCCGGAGTAATACCGCCCTCTCACGAATATCCAGCGTTAAATAATGGCACTTGGTGCTGTTGTGTTTCGTTCGACCAGTGAGAGTTCCGGAGGCTCCTTCTTCCCTCACAATCCCTATTGCTTCCTTAGCCCTATTCCTTTCTTAAAGGTCGGCAACATGCCTGCGATTCCTCTGGTTTTGCAGGTGTCCATGGGTGGCGGTCTCTCCTTCCCGTGACCCGCCTGCCCGTTTGCCTCCTTCTCAAATAAAATATAAAAAAAATTAAGAATTAAGTGAGGTCATTGAATAGATTTCGCACACGACGACCGTACAAGCTACCCTTCGCCGTCTGTCTTGGTTGATGCGGAGACTCCACCACCAGACTGAATAATCTCTCAGAAGTTCTTCAAAGGAAGTGCTGGTACCAGCCACTCACCACATTATCCAACTAACTTAAAAGCAGAAGACCTACCCACGATCAACCTCTTTATTCAAGAGGACAAGAGCCACCTATTTACCTTATTTACGCAAGATTATGAAAGGTTGTCATTCATAGATTACAATATTCGTTACCTGTAAGTTAGCAATCCCCAATTTTCCATAGCACCCGCTGAAAAGTCAGGTATAGCAGCTTGGGTCATTTTGATGGTCGGATGGACAGAGTAAAAGTCCATGCCGGTATGATCGCTCATCTCCGCCAGAAGGTCTTGGCCAATATCAAATGAGTAGTTTCCTTGTCCGGATTCAATTGCACTCGTCCTAGCAATCACTTCGTACTTAAGAACTTCCACTCCATCAGTATCGGGGCCCCATAGATCTTTAGTTTCGTACTCGGCCACAATTATCGCCAGAAGGTAAGTGGACATGACTGGAGTGGGGTAGTAAACATCTACTACATAGTCACTGTAAAATATGAATACGGGTGTGTTATTATTGTAAATGTTACGTTAGAACGGTATTTATTTTAAATTTTTAGATTATATAATTTTCACATTTCGTTAGACATAATGATCAGTAACTCATTATAATAAACATTTGATATAATTAGATGACAATGTATCAAACCAGCAAGTATGCATTTTCTAGCAAACATGCAGAATGCGAACAAACTTGCATGTAAGTAAGCACACAACAAACAAACATGCAAGCACAGAATCTGTCACAGGGGGTCTACTCTCTTTCTCCGAAACTAAATTTCGGCCGATTTTCGTATGCTATTTATAGCGCTTTCTAAATGCAAAACCTATTTTGTATAATTTTTTTAAACGCCTCTGTGGTCTAGTGGCTAAGCCACCGGTTTTAGACCCAGATGTCCCGGGTTCGATTCCCAGCGGGGGGTACATCTTTGTGTGCTCGGTGTGGTTGGTAGTAGGGCTGTTTAGTCCGTCTGGCTAGCTACCACCATCTTATCTTTGTCTGTCGCCATAACAACGATGTTTATAGCATTGTTGTGTTCCGACAGTTTGAGATAAGATAGCCAGTTCCTCTGTGGTTGATTATTCCGGGTGAAGCGCGTTTCCACCTTCGGCCTTATTACCATCAGGTGAGATGAAGGCCAAGCACTTACCCGTTGTAGAATAAACAAAAAAAAAAATCGGAAGCAAACGAAAATCGGCTGAAATTTCGTTTCGGAGAAAGAGAGTAGGCTCTTAGGTACACTACAGTAGTTGCGGCGGTCGGTGTGAGGTATGTTTCGAATCTCCGGGGCTTTTGGTTATTTTTTTTTAAATCATTACATATGATAATAGAAGTTATCATCATAAGCCTATGAACTGTCCACTGCTGGACGGAGGGTATCCCATATCCACTTAAGCGTCGCAGCCCGTATATACAATATGGCGCCTAACGTTCGGCCATTCTGACAGCTGTCAGAAAGTTGGCCAAAGCTGACCGAGACTATCCGAGCTGACAAAAAAGCTTAGAACTAAACCATTGCTAAATCTATATCAAAACCTAAAATACGTACCAAATGCTTAGAAAACGCAGTATTTTAATAAGCAGTTAATTACGAAAAGCTAGAAAGTAACGATTAAAATCGAACTTTTACATTGTTTATTGAACATACCTATCTGTTGAATTATAAGAACGTTCTTGCCTCGTGCATGACCAACTTTTGAAACTTGATGGGCGACTGATGGAGATATCGAAAACCGCCTTAAAGCTAGGCTCGTCGTAGCAGGGGAAGGCAAAGCGAGCAGCCGTCGCCTGGAACTGGGTTGACGCCATCCAACTGAAAGCAACAAAGACCACGTGAAATGACAATGTTCAACAAGTTATTTGACAATGTTCAACAAGTTATTTAATGTTTAACAAGTATTTTGTTGGTACCGTATACTACAATCACCTTAGTACTAGTACTATCACTTCATGTTACATTTTCCATGTGCATTTCATCCAAATAAAGAATAATAATAATTAATAATAAAATAATTGTAGAGC
This sequence comes from Scoparia ambigualis, assembly GCA_963921215.1. Lineage (NCBI taxonomy): Eukaryota > Metazoa > Arthropoda > Insecta > Lepidoptera > Crambidae > Scoparia > Scoparia ambigualis. The sequence continues at coordinate 5,108,914 of OY992511.1, forward strand.
CATCGTGATTACGAGATGCTGTCGACAAATCGGTAACTCGTCAAAAACGTCGTGTACTTCAAAACGTACGAAAAGTGCCCGTAGTCACCGATTATCATGTTATGCATTAAGCATTGTTATGCGACGGCTGCTGGAGTAAATGAAAAGCTGTGGTCTCGGCGTTCTCTTTCGGAAAAATAATGGGATGTAATGACGTATGTATGCTGGTGTACATAACATAGCTTAGAGGAAAAACAAGCGTAAAAAATAAATCCAAAGGAGATGGCCCTTGAAAGAGAAGGTGAATAATAGTAGGAGAGCTGACAACATTATTTCAATAATATTGGAGTCTAATTATTTAAGTAAAGAAAATAAATAGATACTTCGTACCTAGCGGTGTTTAAATTTATGTTTGAAATTACGTTTAAAAGGGATTACATATTTCAAAACATGAATTAATTTTGGAACTCCTGGCTGTAAGAGCTCTATATTATTATTATGATGATACCCAGTTGTGCTTCTGAGTTTAGGACATAGGTACACAGTCGATATATTCGAGTCAAAACAATAATCATCAGCCTATAAAGGTCCCACTGCTGGGCACAGGCCTCCCACGTGGACAATTTGGGACAAAAACAACACGTGGGGATATTGGGCCATAACTCACCACGCTGGCCCAATGCGGGTTGGTTGGTTATAACGACTGCCATCTTAAGACAATAACCGGGACCAACGGCATCACGTGCCTTCCGAAGCACGGAGGACTTCGAGATGTTTTTTTTTTTAATTGGTCACCCATCTAGCGTCTATGCCAGGTGGCATTGCGAAAATTGCTTAGCGCGCAAGTTCTCAAGCCGAACGCGCTAGCCACTGCGCCATCAAGCTCCTCAAAACAGTGATGAGCCACTATTGTATGTAAGTCATTGGATGGTTGTTTCAGTAAATTATAAAATAAAGTCATGTATTTTGTGTTTTTTGTGGTAAGAGTCAACAAATTTGTTATAAACCACCTAGTGACATAATCAAAGCCAGCTTGGGCTAAATCGAATGTGACATTCCAAATTTCGGCACTGAATAGTAAGGATGTATCGTCAGCGTATGATATTATCTGACTATTGCTTTGAAGATGGACAAGATAAAATCGACAGAACATAGGAATAACAAAGTTCCCATAATACTTCCCTGGGGAACACCATATTTAACTGTTAGTTCCTTATCTTTTATATAATTATACTTGATATACGGTCTATCTTGACTCGCTCGGTCCTATTTGTTAATTAAAAAACTTTGCGTTATTACTCTTTGTATTAGCCTGTGCAACATTTTAAGGAGGATTAGGATTGAAACTGAGTCAGATGACTTTGTGAGGTTTAGGAATTTAGTTTAAACTAAGCACTTATTCCGGTAATCAAATTGTCTAGTAATATAATAGTCTGTTAGTTCATGAACTGCGTTGTCAGTCTATTTTATTGCGCCATCAAGCAAACATTTATCAAATAGTACATGATTACAATAATTTACTCACCTCACTTCATCGGTAGGGTTGTTTCTGTACCAACTTTGGTAGATGCCATACATATCTGTCCTCAGGGGCGCGTTGAAACTAATTGATAGTCTGTAAATTACTGGCGAACTAGAACTATATTCAAGGTAGCCGCTTGTCAGCCGGACCCTTAGGAAGTGGTGTTCCGGTTCGAGCGTATAGGTTTGAAACACCGTCGTTCCATTCAGTTCCAAATTTAGGTAGTCTATGTGCAAATCGTGCGCGTGTATCACAATCTCATTCACATTAGCTCTAGTAGCATAAAGGTCGATGAATTCCTCGCCGGTGAATGAAAGATTTGCAATGTTAACAGTCCATAGGATGTTGTAATGCTGTGGCCTCGTTGTGGTGGGTAGTCGGAAAGGGTTGTCTGCGTTGTTGGATAGAGTGATGTCATTGAATGAGTCTACATCTTCGAAGATTCCACCTTCGAGCTTTTCGTCCCCAAATATAGTGTTTCTGTATGGAACAGCTTCTTCGGGGAACGCGTTCACTGCCAAGCACGCTGATACTAGTACTAGGAACCCTAAAGTCGCCATCTGAAACATAAGAAGAAATATGACATAATTTATCTCTCATCGCCATTCAATGTTGCAAACTACTTATGCCACTATATAACCAGATGTGGACTGTGCTCATATTAATTGCTTCAACTGTTTGTTTAAAAATATTATGATAAGGCGAGCTTATACATTCTATAAATAGTCGTCCTACAGCAGGGCAAAAAATCCTTTTAAAGTAAACTTCTCAATTGTTTTAAAACTTTTAAAACTGCCGTAGGACGACTACGGCTGACGACATCATCATCATCAGCTAGAGGACGTCCACTGCTGGACAACGGCCTCCCAAAAATATCGGACCGTCTGGCCACCTTGTTGGAGGCCATCCACACTGCGTCTTCCGGTGCGCGGTCGCCATTCGAGAACCGATCTGCCCCAACGGCCATCGGTTCTACGGGTGATGTGCCCTGCCCATTGCCACTGGATGTTAGACGAGTATTTCGTAGCTTACCGAACGCTGCCCAGCAGAGTTGGATTCGACGATTGAGCTCTTTCTTAAAGTTGGACCTACCTAACTGGACCGTTTGTCCCAGGTATACATTTCGTCAATAACTTCAAGAGCAGATTCTCCAACCTTCAGAGAAGTGGGTACGACGCGTGAGTTAGACATGATTTTTGTCTTCTCCATGTTCATTTTAAGGCCCACTTGTTTAGAAACTCTGTTGAGATCACCGAGCATTGTGCCGAGGTCCTCCAGGGTATCAGCCATGACTACATTATATTACTACTAGTATACATTTTTTTAACGTTTCGTTATCTTTGAATTAGTATTTATAGTAACTTTGGTCCCAAGTCTCTTATATAGCATTCCCATTCGGTGTACATTCATTATGCCCTTTATCAAATAATTATTCTTACAAATCTAAACAGAATATTTATTTTAACGGCGTCGCAAATTATAGAACACAATTTGATGCATTATCGTTATTAATGTACCAGAAAATGATAATTAAATGTTTATCTCATCTTTTAATCATACTAATATGTGATATTAATGTATGCCTTCAGCTTATCATAATTATCGTTAACTTTATCATGCGATAATCTGGCACGTTCTAAAAAATAATCAATTATCTTTTGGTCGAATGCAGTGGTACATTTATGTCATGTGATTACCTGCTACACATTTAAATATTAAAGGATAAAAAAAAATATCCAGAAATATAAGGGGACATTTAACACACTAGCTTTCTCTCGTGGGTGGGATGTCTATGGTCTGTCTTCATCGCCTGCCACCGAGAAAAATGTATTTGGCTAAGATAAATGATACCATTTTTCATAAATCTTTTCTGTAGTTTTGGAGACATGATATATTTTTATTTCTCGGAGTCTTCTACTAACTGTTAAAATTATCAAGGCATCCAATTTACCTATTGTTTTAATATAATACAATTTATATATTCCTTGGTTCTCTGTGACACGTCAGTTACGTTAAAATGTATTTAAAATCGACATCATCCCATGGTTAAGAAATGTTCTTGGTTCTATCATTATCATCACACGCAGCATTTATTATTTCACTGTTGAGCATAGGAACTAATATAATTATATGCCCTCTGAAAATAATTTGTATGCCAATGAAACCTTCAAAAACTACATAGAGATAATGATCCACTAATGGACTGAAATTAGTTTGTAATGAGACATAACACTACACTCCTTCTTCTTAGGGTGTCACTCTGCTATTCATATTTGGTCTTGTTTTTGGCAATGTAAAAGAGTGTATTGGCACTTGCACACTTCAATATTATTATGTTAGTTTAATAGAAATATGTTTAAGGTTGCATTTTTCAAAGTCTCAAGTAACACGCAACTTTGCGTATCGTTCCTTTTTGACGAGAACTTTCTAATGGTATATGATAAATAATTGTACGTTATTCATGATAAATGATTTCAAAAAAGATAAAGTACAAATTTCGTCTCGATAATACTACAGTAATAAAATTCATTGACCATCAGAAATATCTTTCCGAAAAATTTGAAAAATTCAAATAGGTTAGGTTAGAACTCGTTGCAAAGCACACAACTTTTGAAGTACCTAGTGATACTTTTTTTTAAGACGAATTAAAAAAAAATAGTAAACATTATTAAGTTGTATGAAAATCTTGTTTTAAAATGCTACTTATTTCGTAGTTCTTATAAAATACTGCATATACTTTTTGTTGCATGTCACTAAAATGATAAAACGGTACTCACCATAGCTGGCGACACTCCCGAACTTCTTCGCGAACCGAGCAATCGCGACTGGATTATTGTAATCTAAATTACAGAAATATATCGCAAACGTACAACAGCATCGAAAGTCTATCGCTGTGGTATCAACCCGTCATTGTAGATTATTCATGATTTGGCTGTTTATCTAGCTTTAACTGTTAATTTTAGGACGGCTAAATACTTTTTTTTCACACCGGAGTTGCACTTGGACTGATTGCTACAAAGGAAGAAGCACACTTACCACGATCCTCCAATGTTGAGGAACCAGTTATATATTTTCACTTAGTTATCCCTTTAGTCTTAGTCGTATCTGTGTCATCCACTTGAGGCTCCGACGCTGTTTATGGCGACTCTCCATGTTGCGGCTAGGCGTTTTTCTTAGTAGTTTCGGTCACCATTCCACCAACGCAGCGGTCCTTTGCCACATTTGTTGTAACTTTTAGCCAGATACCCCACAAACTCCATTTTAGTTTTATACCTTTAATTGTATTGTATGGGATCCCTTTTTTTCGACTATTTTTTTTGTCTTAATTTAATTTGGCATAACGCGTTAGGCATATTTTTTATGTCCTAATAATATTTTGACATAATTGTTTTTTGGCATACCATTTCAGTAAGCATAAATATGGTTTAGGCTAATGTTTTTTGCCCTAATTTTATTTTGCATAAAGTTATAAGGCATATTGTTTAAACGTCTAACAGTTTTTAGGAATAAAGATTGTCTGGTAGATTAGACAAGACAGAAGGTGAGGTTATAGTTTCAAAATCCGCTATAATTTGGATTGGTTTTTAATCAGGATTTGTCTTTGCAACCTTTTTTATTTTATTGTTAGCTATTTGAATTAGAAAAACAAAAAGTATGTCGAATATAACTTGGGTACTTTAGTGTAATAGTAGGTTATGGTGCGGCGTGGGTGGCCCCTGGGCCACGCTTAAGCCGCCAACATGTTTATTTTATATACGAATAGTATTTTATTACATGCAAACAGAAAATTCCCTAAACTTACTTTTTCCCTATACATATAATTAATATGCCTATAAAACTTGTGATTAAATATCATTCATTATGCGTAAGCATAATGATATTTAATATTTTTATACTTTACAATAGTATGCTTAACAATTATTATGCTTATTAAAAAGTTATGCCAAAAAAATATTGTGCGTAACTATTATTAAGATAAGTAAAAATATGTCATGTTAAATTATGGCATAAAATTTTATGCAAAAAAAATAGAGAACCGTATTGTTTATGTCTTTAATAAAATGATACAATGATTCGTCAGCACCACAACTTAAAAAGTTTACCAGAATTACACAAATTTCACCGGCATGTGTACGACACATCCGCTTCCATTTAATTAAGTGAGTCATCATAGATAAGATATTGAGGCTTGATTTCACTCCACTACCCTATTAGAAACCAGCCCAAACTTTGCTCTTTCTTAAAGTTTTCCTTTTAATACTTTGAAAAAACCAAACTCATTTTATTTGTTACCTACTGTTTAAAAAAGAAAGTTTATCTAAGAGCATATAGTTCTTACTTTTATTCTATATTAATTACTTTCCTTATTTAGTCAGAGAGTACGCTGATGAAAAATAACTTCTATTAAAAAAATTTCACAAAGTGAAACGACGACAACCAAATTATGACAATGTGAACAATGCGGTCTCAAAGTTTATTCACTGGTTTAGTGTTAATGACTTGCTATCGAACGTAGGAAAAACCAAATGCATAAGATGTTTATTTCCTAATGTTATGAAAGTAAAAATCCGTGTAAAACTTAGAGATAAGAATGTGACTCTTGTGGACAGCACTGTGTTTCTAGGCATCACGTTCGATGCCATTTTTTGGGGCCCACTTATAGCTGAATAGTCGAGTAGACTTGGCTCTGCGGTTTATGCAGTAATGACGTTAATAACGATAAAATCAAAATTTCTTTATTCAGTAAGCTTAAAAAAAAGATTTTTTTAAATCGGTGTATAAATGACTGAGTTCTGAGGTAACAAACATAAAAAAAAAACATACAACCGAATTGAGAACCTCCTCCTTTTTTGAAGTCGGTTAATAAGCATTTTGAATCGTCTATATTTAATTTTACTTTTATGGATGGATGGATAGGCATAGGAACCCACCCACCCACCCACCCCACCCATTCATGACGTCTTTTAGCTGTGGAGAAGAACAGGCACAAGAAACTCCACAGCTTTATAATATTATAGAAGTAACGACATTTACAAAACAATATCTCGTTACCAAAATATACAATCAATAATCTTAAAACAATTATATAATAAAAGAAAAGATAAAAAACAAAAGTGAATCTAAAAGTGTTACTCGGGCACTATGAACGCATTAGAACAATGTGTGCGAAACTAGAGGAATGTTAATTCCATGCATTTTTGTCATTTGTCATAGATAAGTTTACCTCAGTTACTTTTAAAAACAATAATTCGAAAATATCGTAACTGCTATGTCCACCTTTTGCTGTTTGATGTAGAGTAGTTATTAAAATCAAAAACATAATTATATTGAAAAAAAACTTCGGTAGCTCATTTTAGCCTTAACGTGTTAAGCTCCTATGAAATGTTTGCCGATGGTGAGCGGTGCAATGCGACGGCAGAAAGTATAGCCTTCATCATCATGTCGAATAATTCCTCCAATCATACATACATATACATACATCCGCGACTTTAGTCGTATAGTCGTTATCCCCTAAAGGTTAGTCAGATACTAGGTAATAAGGACCGCAAAATTAGTCCTCTGCTATAGTCTACGTCTCGCCAAATAACAACTGCACACTTACTCAGCATGACAGGTGGTGAGCCCACCGACGCTTTATGCTGTTAGAGGTATGTGCACCCTTAAGTCCGTTAGTCGCCTTTTACGACACCCAAGGGAAGAGGTCGGTTTGGTAGCGTTCTTTTCGTGAGCCACCACTATACAGCTCTTTTATCATCATATCGAATAATTCCTCCAAACACATTCCAAACAAGAGGTAGCACACGCATAAGGAGGCAAGGTTTCTCCATATACTTAAGAGGAAACACTACGTCGAAGTGACATGCAAAATTCTCATACAAAACACAGAATAACGACTTTTCGTAGTCCACTGTTTCCTCCTTCAGAACTGGACCAATTTTCTTACTCTTTCAGCATCGGTTATAGAAAGAGGTGTTCTATAAGACTTTAAAAAATCGCGTTGCATTGCATTAAAACTATTTTAACGGGACCTAACACGATTAATTTTTGTAAGTAAGTACATAATCTACTTACTGCTTGACGTTTCGGCTGCGAAGCGAACTGCTCGCTTGTGACCACGGCCGCAGCATCGCGGCCCGTCCACATATTGTACCACGTCCACATACCTATACTATTCTATGTCTGTATGTTTGATATTTTTTTAAACCAGCCACTTAATGTTTCTGAAGACGCCTTAAAACGGAGTGATTTCGCTAAATTTTGAAGGCTCCTGGTTATTTAAATAAATAACTTTATGCAAAAAAATCAAACTTACAGATATAGAACATCTCTTTCTTTAACCGATGCTGAAAAAGTAACGAGCCTATTCCTTCCTTAAAGGCCGGCAACGCGTCTGCGGTTCCTCTGGTTTTGCGGGTGTCCATGGGCGGCGGTGATTACTCTCCATCAGGTGACACGCTTGTTAGTTTGCCTACTTAGTCTATAATAAAAAACGATAATAACCCGTATAATGTCATTATATTATCTTATCACTGCTGATCATAGACCTTATTACACGGACGGGAGATCGGGTCACAACACAGGACGCTGGCCCAATGTGGTTGGGTGGGTTTTAACGTCTCCCATCATATAACAACAACCGGGACCAACGGTTTAACGTGCCTTCCGAACTTGTATATACCTATCCGTTACAACTTTAAAAGCCAACACAGAAACAAATTTATGTTGTGCAATAATTGGGTCTATATATGTTTATACATATTTGTAAATCCGTATAAAAATGTAGATAAGTTAGCCTGTGCTATTACAGACAGACAAAATGTATTATCTCTGCTGATTGCATTATCTATTAAATTATTTAATATAACATCAATTTGATGATATTTGTGCCTATTTGTGATTTTTGTATTGACCCGTTTTTAAAAATTATTTTTTATAAGTTACCTTTCCCATCGTTTTACTATCAAAAAGTGATAGTAACAGAAAATACCCAAAGTTAGGCAAGGCCCAATAAAATTAACTGATATTAAAACCATTGAGGTCATCATTAAAAATAAAGTTACTGCTACAACATAAATGGGTTTTGCCTAAATTTCAGCCAAACCCACATTTGGCGAAAGTGGTGATTAATTTGGATCACAAGCATGGCTATGCATGAATCCGAAACACAATTTACTCTAACTAGGAATTGAAGGTCCTCCAACAATCACGCCGAACGTTTAGCAACTCGGCCACCAAGGCGTTATAAATAAGTACAATTGATTTTTTTATTATCCAGTAAAAGAATAATGATGTTTTTAAAATGCTTCTGAGATGGGAGCTAACTTGAATAAGTCCTTCTTCTATTTGTACGAATATCTTATAAGTAAAGCCTATACTTTAGCAGTGTACTGTTGTAATCTTTGATCTGTTAGTATTGTCAATACAAACTCTAAAATAAATCAACTTTACAGAGATCAGTCTTTTAGATCTTGATTTTTTTGTGAATCGATTTATTAGATTACGATTCGAATCGATTTAAAAATAGATTTTTTTTTTTAAAAGAACCGCCATCCCTACCTTGTACTGCTTTTGCGGTGCTCATTGCCTAGTCTCTGACTAACCCTTTATTCCTAAAGGGTTAGTCAGAGATTATATTATTCCTAATAGTCGTATGAGTATCAAATAAAGGTATACATATTCTGAACAATTCAAATTTAATCTTCATATAAGGCTATACATTTAAGCTGCTATGTAAGTCGCTGCTACACCACAGTCTCACCTTACGAAACAACCAACCCGAACAAAAAAACGAAGAAGACATCGCAGACTAAGTGCCTTCGCACACGGCAGCGTATCGTAATCGTATCGTGAGCGTATCGTAATACGCGCGTAGGACGAGAGCAATACGAGCACGTACATTTTCAAACAAGTCCGCAAACGAAGCGTTGCTGCAGCAAATTGTAGGAGACACCGCTTCGTGTGCGGACTTGTTTGAAAATGTACGCGCTCGTATTGCTCTCGTCCTACGCGCGTATTACGATACGCTTACGATACGCCGCCGTGTGCGAAGGCACTAAATGCCCTATGCCGCAAGTCCAAAAAAGTCATTTTTCTTAATCTGTCTTTGGAAAGGGTACAGTCTGTGAAAGCCTCAAAGGAAATAAAACCACACGCACATTTACAAACTGAAGCGTTTATTTACAAAATTACATCGACTCATTTTAGTACCATTAAGTAAAGAATTATAATCTTCTTCGCTTAATCTAAATTATCTATAGTATTTTAAAGTGTTAATATAAATAATAATAGTAGGTATATTATACTAACATTAAAATTTTGTTCTTTAATACATTTTACTTCGAAAGAGAACGTTTCTTACGATTGCCTAATTATTAAACTAATTTTGGTGTTTGATAAATTAATATAAATTTTACTAAATATCTAAACAAAAAAAAGTTTCCAGAATTATTTCTAAGAAATTATGAATAATAAAATCATTGTCATATTTCATTAAAAATTGTTAAAAAACAAACTCGAAATGATTCATATTTACATAGCGCTACAAATAAATAGGCACTTGTCATGTCAAAGAATAAGGTAGTGCAGTGCAGAACCTTACAAGACATTGATCTAAGACCTTGATCTGTGCATAAGTATATATTTCAGAACGCCATTTTTATACAAAGAACGTCATTGAAACCGGCTGAATAACTTTCTGAAATTCGAGCTAACACAAATAATAGTCTAAATTCGATAAATTATGTCCTAGCAAATTCGATAGTTACGCATAAAGACTTGACATGTTTTTCATTTAACATAAAATAGTTTACGTAGGTACAAAAGGTGTGTTATTGTATTAATCGCGACAACCAATCTTGCACATGACTAGGGTTAAACTTTGGTATAAAAAAGGGGACATTGCAGACAACCTTCATTCCTCATCGGCGATGCGCTACGCAACAGACATTCAAAGCCTGTATTTTATTTATCTAAGTAGCTCATTTGTAATATTTCGATAATTAGACAAAATTATAGAACGTCATTCGACATTCCTTTGCATAAGGATAGACACGATTACCTTTGAAGTCCAATAGTCACTAGATTGATGTTGATAAGTATTCTGGTTGTAATTTGCCGTAACGCTTTATCATAATTATGACGATAAAACTGATAAACTACATATATCTTGATTGATTCTCCAGGAATCTGATATTATTAGGTTTTTTTATTTCAAACTTCCTCAAGGAGTTTTAAATTGTTATACTTCTCAACACATAAAGGACGAAGAATGCTTTGAGAATGTGACTTCTTTCTGATTGTACATTATGGAAACATCACCTTGAATGTTAGCAACTTCGAATTATGAAAAATAAGGTTTCAGCCGTTTTATATCAGTTACTAAAACTTTTTTAAACTAGTTTGGTTTATCGAAATTTAGTTTCCCTACCATAATGACAATGCCAATTTAGTTTCCCTACCGTGGGCGGGAGCCCATTCATCCAAATAAATTTAGACGATTCAAAATGCTTATTTTAATTTTATTGAATAAAGAAATTTTGAGTTTGAGTTTTAATTTTTTTTATAAAGCGCTGAATGAAAGTATCGTCGTTAGACCAACACTCAGTTTGAAGGTAAAAAAAAATATCATTTGACAAACAAAAACTTTAACGGTACATTTTGAAATAAAATTTTGGTTATTAAAATAATAATTATGACAGACCCCATACTTGAAAATAAGAAAATACTTTTGTCCACAAATTATTAATAACTTATCAGATAAAACGGCACGAAGAGATCGCTCTTCGCAATGTCATGATGTCTGGCCATTTGACTAGGTCGTCGTCAACAGTTAATAGTAGTTTCTTTGATTAATTCTGCAAACATTCGCGTTATCTGAGTTAAATTATTTTATTTTTTGATAAAGTACTGGTAGTAATCACTTGTCGAATATTAAACAGGTTCATTAATATTGGTACTTGTAATAATAATAATAATGGTTGACTCTCAGACAAAATATTACCCGTTGTACTCATCTTGCTAGCGGAGAGTTTGCACAGACACAACCAAGTAGCCAGAATAATTCACAAGCTACATGCTCTTAGGATATGGCCTTGTTGAAACAAAGCTGCCGTTTTAAAAGTGTGTACTATCTTTGCGTCAGTTCTGGTCATGCAGCGCTCTACTGGGATCATCGCTCTATCATCACGGACATGACTATTGTCGCTTATAAGCCTGATATCGTAGTGATCAACCGATCCCTGCGCCGGGCAATATTAGTTGATATCACCATACCTACTTCATTGTAAGTACCTTGTGAAAGTGTGGATTTAATCATTATTGTACCGATAGTCGTTTTAGCAAACAAGGGTTGGGTCAAGTGTCAGATACAGAAGGCAGTACTCCTTGACATAGCACGTATTTTCAGGAGGTTCCTCACTCTGCAGCCCTAACCAACAACCTAGGTTAAGTTTTTTATAATATGTTATAGTATAAATATGTTTTTTTATAAAATTCTGTAAAGAATTTTAGCTTAAGAATTAAATTTAATAAAGAGCATAATAATGCTTGACATAAACATGGTCCTTCGAGCCGGATAAGGTGACTAGTGACCTTTATTTTACACATGTAGACTTTCCTATGTTGTAGAACAACTAATTGAACAAGGCTCGCGTCACCAATTCTTTGGGTCTTTATCAGCGACCAACAGCCAGTCCACTATAGTCTGGTAGTTGTTTTCCATCCACTGGACGTTAGCGGCAGTACGTTCTAGGACTTGCAGGACCGGTCTCCCAAGTTCTGTGCAGGAGACAGCTATAAATCTCTTCAGCTGTGGACAGTAACAAATTAGTAATATAATATAATTTGATATCAAAATTGTTAATCAACTTTTATACAAATTCTAAAAATGTTATAGGTTCTACTTTTAGGCAGACTATTTTGATTATTTGATTGTTACATAATTCACTTACTTCTTCAAGTTCGTGCGGCTGATTCAATCTTCGAGTCACCACTTTTACTATAGTGTTTAGAGTTGAAATGGAGCCGACACTGTAAAACAAGCAAAAGTATTATTATTCAGGCTTTAGTGTGCAGCTGTGTGGGATTGGCCACGTACGAGTAACAAAGGTTAGCATATACTACGGGCCCTTCAACTGCTTCTATTGAACCGAGACAATATACCGTAGAACGGGGCTATTTGGTAAAAAATGGGGATAAAATTTGAATATTTATTTTTCCTTTAATTTTTAATAGATAAAGAAGTATGTGTTGCTTAATACAGATATAACTCTATGAAAATACAATAATAAAAACATAGAATGAACAAACAGTAAGGTTTATTTTAAAAAAAAAGGTGCCTTTCCAAATAGCCCCCAGGGTGGGGTTATTTGGTATGTATACAAAATGACATAGAAAATATCCTTATAAACTGTTTTTATTTCAATATATACACGGACGGCGATAATTGGTAACATACATTTAAAAATTTACAAATAATGCAAAAGTTAACACTAAGGATGGATTCGACCAAACTGGAATAAGACTTACTCCGAGATTAGTCTATACAAATTCGGCGTTTAATCTAAGTATAAGGCCTTATTCCAGTTTGGTTGAATCCACCCTAAATAATTTAACATTTTTACTTAAAAACTAATTTGGAACAAAACTGACAGACTCTCGCTAAATGTAGTTCTTAACATCACACGCGCGGTATTCTTTTCTCTGATTGGTCGAGATGGACAGATAACGGAGTTACCAAATGTTAGAGAATAAAAAGGTTGCGTTCACGTTAATATGTTTGCGTTCGTTCAAAAATATTATTTTTTTCTAAAAAGCCCGCCCCACGTTTACCAAATAGTCCCGTTCTACCGGTATATTTTTTATAATACCGTCGATATATTATGTCGATATTTTTTTGTAATACGATGCCGTCGTCTGAAACATTTGTTACAGGATGCTACGTCAGCACAAATATACAATGTTGCGTTACAATAGTACCGCTACAGTGTCTTTAATTTATTTTTTTATACAGAGTGATCAATCCAAATGGGTCAGTAGGGAGAAGTCAAAAACTATAAGAGATAGGAAATCTGTTCTTTGGAACCATGGCGTCGATTTTAGATTAAATGAAAATGGCATTCAAAGATTTCTTTAACTCTCATACATAACCGGGTATCGAATCCGGTCAAAATCTCTATAAACAATGTTGTACATATACTACCCTGTATATACTAAACTTAAGGATTTGTTTTTTTCTTACCGTACCAATAAGCTTTGGTAACTGGCACAGCACTGGCTAACAATGACTGGATGTGGACTCCCTAAACTACAAATAAGTAAGGCAAATATACGAACTATTCTTTGATCCTTTGCCAGTTGCCTCTCACGAAGGTCAGGGCGATTGGTTGTCCAATGGCGGAACCAGCTACTGCAGAGAAGACTCTCACCGTGTCTTGCTTGCGGATGCCACTGTCGTTTCTTAGGGAAAGCTCGAGGTATCTGCGAATGTAAAATTCGAGATATATTATTATGTTCACAGAAAACTTTTTTAGGTTAGTTTCTTACTTCCTTGTAAGGACAAAGACATTATGTTACAAAAATATTAAAAAAAAAGTTATCCATCTTCATACCTAAACCCCAAACGTTATTCTTTACGATATCCAATAGTACCTACCCCAAATAAAGGGTGTAGTTTTGAACAGCAACGCCCGACTCAGGGGTGATAGTACACATTTAGGCAAGCATGTTCCACCGTAGGCCACCTCATCACTTACCATCAGGTGAGATAGTGGCCAAATGCAAGCCTATCACACAATAAAAAAAACATGAAAGTATTTACAAGAAAAATATAAATAAATATTTAACTATTACTTTATTAGTAAAAACCTTGTTTAAACGTATCCTAAAACTAAAACGCTTGTTACCGCCCGCATCACCTCCGCATAGTAGCGGGGTGCTACACCACCGAGTAGGTACAGTCACGAGCAAAAATATGTAAACAATTGTAACTATTAATAAAGGGTCTTCCAATAGGCACGTCCGAACTTTGACAGTTGGTAGCGGCCATCTTGTTGAAGCTACATCTGTCAAATTGGTTGTCATTTATTCATTCTGTTTTGAAAAATCATCATGGATAGCTATAGCATTCAACAACACGTGCAAATGATAAAATTGTTTCATCAAAATGAGTGTTCTGTTCGGGCAACGCACCGCGCGCTTCGTCCATTTTACGGTCGCCATAATCGTCCTACCGAGAGGACTATTCGTCGTGTGGTGGATAAATTTGAGTCCACTGGTTCAGTAAATGATCGACCAACACCCGTACGTCAACGAAACGCAAGGTTTGCCGAAAACATCGCCGCTGTCCGTGAGAGTGTGCAGGAGAATCCGAGGCAGTCCGCGAAATCGACTGCTTCGGATTCTCGTTGCCCGAACAGAACACTCATTTTGATAAAACAATTTTATCATTTGCACGTGTTGTTGAATGCTATAGCTATCCATGATGATTTGGCAAAACAGAATGAATAAATGACAACCAATTTGACAGATGTAGCTTCAACAAGATGGCCGCTACCAACTGTCAAAGTTCGGACATGCCTATTGGAAGACCCTGTACAATGGCATAAGAGTCAAAGTGTATACATATTGGTGCTCGTGACTGTACATGCGGCCGCCGCCCCGAGGCCCGAGAGAGCGTGGGGAATGACCAATAGCTCGCCCGCGTAATAATACCACAATTTCCTGATTTCATGAATTTTCCTATGAAATTTAAGGTTTTTTTTGGCTTCAGTGTCGTGTATACTACCACCCCTGAGATGGGCGTAGTTTTACAAAAACACACTCTGTATAATGACATTCACGTGTCAAAATCTTGGCTAAAGGACTTAAGATCTTCCTTTGGTCCTGGCGGTTGTCATAACATCGTAGTGGGTTTTAACGACGATCTTGTCGACGTCGTTATAACCCACCAAGCCGCATTGGGCCAGCGTAATGGGTTATAGCCCCACATCCCCACGTGCTGTTCTCCATGTGGGAAAGTCTGTGCCCAGCATTGGGCTGATATTAGATCATTTCGAAATGCGGTTTCAGACTTTATGAAGGATTGCAACCCACTGGACTTTGATACATACATACATACATACAAATTCGCGACTATTACCTCCGAAGGGTTAAACAGAGACCTGGCAATGAAGATCGCTGAAGCAGTCTACTACCACAGTCCACGTTTCACCAAATGATAACTGCACATGTGCGCAGAGTGACAGGTGATAGGCCGTCACCGCTCTATGCTGTTGGATGTATATGCAGTCTTTTTTATCTAAGAAGGAGGCAAACGAGCAGGCGGGTCACCTGATGGAGAGCAATCACCGCCGCCCATGGACACCCGCAAAACCAGAGGCGTCGCAGATGCGTTGCCGACCTTAAGATAGGAATAGGGTTAAGGAAGTAATAGGAATTGTGAGGAGGGGGGAAGGGGCCTCCGGAACACTCTCTTTGGTCCGTTAGTCGCCTTTTACGACACCCAAGGGCAGAGATGCGGCGGTAGCGGTAATGAGCCGCTACCAGTACAGCTCTGGAATTTGAAGCAGACCTGTATAACAGGTAGGGCGCCCTGGTGCACCCCAGGACGGTCAACAGCAGCTCCCTCTCCGCCGGCTCGCTGGCCACGCGGAAACGCTCCCACGCGAAGCGCCACTCCCTCGCGCCGCCCGCTTGTATGCCCACGCAGTATACAGTGCTGCGAATGTCGGCGTGTATCCTGATAGGAAGTGTATGCGTTTATTATTGAATTTTTTGCATTCACAATGCTATATAGATATAAAATGTTTACTAGAGGGTTTCCTCAGACTGGTTGAAGTGTATACTGATAAGAAAGTAGTATAAAGGATAGAAAAGACGTCATAACCGCCTCTGTGGTCAGTGTCTAAGCTACCGGTGTTAGACCCAGAGGTCCCGCGTTCGATTCCCAGCTAGGGGTACATTCTTGTGTACTTGGTTTGGTTGGTGATAGGACTGTTAAGTCCGCCTAGCTAGCTATCCGCCATCTTATCTAAGTCTGTTGCCATAACAACGATGCATGTAGCATTGTTGTGTTCCGACAGTCAAAAGATAAGATAGCCAGTTCCTCAGTGGTTGAGGTTTCCGGGTGAAGCGCGATTCCACCTTCTGCCTTATCGTCATTTACCATCAGGTGAGATGAATGCCATGCGCTTTGCTTACCCGTTGTAAAATAAAAAAAATACATTAGAATGCGGTATTTCATTTCAACCCAGTGCAAAAGGAGACTGGTCGCTGGTCGTAGCTTCCTTACCACCCTCGCGACATTTATTCATTACATATATATTATCATAAATAATGAAGTAATAAGTACGTGTGAGTGTGTGCGTCGCCTAAAAGTAGTAAATACACCCCTTTCACATTTAATATTGTTTTATAAAGTATTGACTTTTCTTAGCTGACTTCTGTGCCCATTAACAGAAACATTTTTGAATTATACCATTGCAAAAGAACAGACTTATTTCGATGTTCTTGTATTAAGATGATTGATATTGCATTTAATAAGATTTATGATAGTGTCATATAATTTTATTTTATAGAAATCAGAGCTATTTTGATACAACTACTGCCATCTAGCAAATAAATACAACAGTATCTAAATTAATCTATCGGTTTAACAAAAATAATATCAATAATGATATGACTTTATTCGAACCGTTTCAGTGTTCATTTGTCTCATTTCGATACAACAAGCGACATCTGTTGGCAGTTTAGAAGAAAATCAATAAAAACAACTTTTGTTTCTCAAGTAGAACAATAAATGATGAATCGTCTCATTTAGAAACAACTAGCTACATCTATTGTCAATTTAAGAAAATAGCTTCTTAAATTTCTTACGATTATTGGTCAACCTACCCAAAACTATCAAATTTCTCTAATGGATATTGATCATTATGAAAAAAATTGTCATTTATGGAACGTTGATGTAGGCGTTTGTACAGTATTGTGTAAGCACCCACTCGTTATAAGCATCAGGGTTAGGCGTCAACATCCAGTTGGTGTACATCCTCACGGCATGCCCCAAGCAGTCGAGGTGTTCCAGATGGCACGCTGTGGACAGCAGGTCTGCCCGCTGCTGCGCTCTGACTACGCTCTCGTTGGCTGACACTTCCCAACCAAGATCCTGGACAGCGCCATCGAGGAGGCGTAAAACGTAGCGCTGGAAAAGTCACACACTCAAGTTTATGGTTATCCACATTTAAATCTATATTTTTAGGCTAAAAATATAAATGCTATGTTACAATGAATATTATTATTATCAGCCAATAAACGTCCTACAGCTCGGCTCGGGGTTTTCACATGCACAACAGCATATGAGATGATGGTCATACCACCGCGCTGGACCGTTGAGCGTACCTACATGAGTTTTAAAGGATGCTATATCACGAAAACTAAGCTAATAAGCTTAACGACACTATCAATTTTAAACCAGGTTAAACTTTTGTAATTTTTTTTAGGAATAACGTAGGCCTACTTTTTAACCCTTTCATTGGCATTGGCATTCCTAACTTATTAAAGAAAGAAATAAAAAGTATAACTTAAATTTTTGGAACCGCTTAATACTTCTAATAATACAGCATAGATTACATTTATCGCAGTAAGTCCTGATATATATCAATAAAGTCTGAACTTTTACAATTATTCATCCGTACAATGAATAATCTACAAATTTATAGGTAATAACTAGGTATTTGGCTCATTTCTCTTATCGTTTAACGCTCTAATTCACACTTTGATATTATCTTATTGCTCGATAAAAATAGTGTCAAATAATGGTTACAATACATATACATCTTCAGTAAAATCATAGCACTAATAATACTTATATCTTTATAAGTCTTAAATGATTCTACAAGAATAAGGCAAAGGTCAGACATTGCTTACTTTTTCAGAAACTCCTATACAGGGTGTTAATAAAAGACCGTGGTTGGAGGAAAAGTACCCTTTATATTAATGATGTAAAATTTTACCGAAAGGAAACATTCCTTTATTTTCAAAAATAGTTAAAACAGTTTTAAAGATTTTTCAGAAATTACATACTTGAGCCGGGAATTGAAAAAGTTAAATGTGAAAAAAAAATGTTTTTTAAACACATTTTTCTTGGTCTTTCTTTAATTTTAGATACTATGTTGTTAAAAAGAAATGAATCCTTATGAGTGATTCTTTTGATTGGTGTCATAAAATACAGGAATTATTTTTTCATATATACCCGGTTCGATTCCCGGCTCAAGGAGGTGATTTTTCAAAAATCCTTAAAAGCAGTTTTAATTAGTTTTGAAAATAAAGGAATGATTCCTTTCAGTAAAATTTGCCATCATCAATATTAAGGGTACTTTTCCTCCAACTACGTCTTTTTTTCCACCATTTATAATCGGGAAAAGTCAATAGGTACACTGTACTTTATGACCTTAAAAGGTGGTTTAAAAGTAGTTTCTTTCTATTTTACACACAAGGCACGTATTAAGTGTCATCATGATTATCAGTGATTAACCGTCCCACTACTAGACTCAAGTCTTCCTACATGAACAATATCACATGAGTAGAATAGGCCATAACTCATCACGATGGTCAAATATGTGTTGGTCGGTTTTATGTAAGGAAGTTAAACTTGAGTTACTGAAATATCTACCTTATACTCCAAGTAATACGCTCCTTTTGATAGCATCGTGTCGATATAACCAAGAGCCATCAGACCAGCCTTCCAGGGCACGTAGCTCCTCTCGTGCGTCAAGTAGCTGGTGATGTCCAGGGCTGTTCTGTAGTCCAGCCTGCCCGCCAGTGCCAAGTTCATTGCGTCATCGACAATCTGAGCTCGATTGATAGGGTGGATCTCTTGGAACCTCTTCGGATTGTTCAGGACATCCACCAGTAGTCTCCAGTTGCGGCTGTCGTAGTTGATCCGGTAAAAACCTGAAGATTTGAAAAACATGATTGTTGTCTATTGATAGACATCAACTTAGATCACTTTAATAATTATGTCTTCTTTACTTTTCACTCCTAAAAGTTTTATGATTCTTAGTCCTATTTTGTACCCTTATAAATTAGTGTGTTGCATTCACAAATTCTATATTTATATCCTACAAGTTTCACCAATTAAACTTTCTAGAAATCGTATTATTAAACACAGTCGCTAATTTAGTGGTAAATATTTTTCTTCAATTAGGTGCTTCTAGTGACTGCTTGTCGTAAAAAATGTTGAATCTGTCTTGAATAGGTTTTTAATATATATGTTTTGCTTACCTGTTTGCTGGATATTCCCTATAAGCCACTCATCGTCTGCTATAGTAATGTTCTTTACTTCAATGGCTCGCTCTCCTCTTAGCCATAACTTAGGTCTTGTGGACTTAAAATCCTTTTCTGAGGCTGTCGTGTAGGATACCGGTATCCACCACACCGGAGCTGTCTCGTTCACCGAAGTGCTGTTTATTAGGACAAACCGCTCCTACAAATGAAATAATGCTTAGAAAAATCGTAAGGGTTAAGGTAAACAGCATAATTAAATCATTCTTTAGTAAAATATAAACAGCCCATTCTTTAGCAATGGGCTGGAATGTGAGTTTTTTTTTATTCAGCCCATTCTACTTTGGTTTATGTCCTGAGCCGACCTGTCTATGGGAAATCGGCCATCACAGTTCAAGTACGTTTGCAACACCTAGGGAGTACCCCGCGCTTGATGTGAAGCATTAGTGCGTTTTCTTTATTTAGACTGTAAGAAATGCCTTACGCATACCTGGAGATCTGAGGAGAGCCTTCGGGTTATAAAGGACTCTCCCTCCCGCTTAACACTAGGCCCTGCGGCATCGACAGGGATTCAGGACAGTACATCCCCCCTGTCCGACATGACAGCCGAAAGGAACCTGTCAGAATAATTACCCCTCTCCGAAGCTTTAGGTTCCTGTAACACTATGCCCTACAGCTTCACTGGATCTAGTATTCTATAAACCGTAAATGCAAAACAAAGGCCGAAGAAGAGATTGAAGAAAATATTAGGGGTGATCCTCAACATAAAATATGCATTAAAGTTAATTACAAACCTGTTTCAAAGATATTAATCCAGTATCATAGTTTCTTTTAATCGTCAATACTGGGAAACCAGTCTGCAAAGTCCAAGAGTCCATAATGACGGCAACATCAGCATCCAAGGCACCTTTCTGATGAGCTGCGTTGGTGAGCGCACTCCAGAGGTCCCTCTGCTCCGCATCACCAAATTTCTTGGCGTTAAGATAATCCGTGATGCCAGCGTTGAAGACGTCATCGGTGAGAAAGTGGTTCATCATTCGTAAAATGGCTGAGCCTGTCGACAATTCAGAATTAATGTGTAACTATTAACAAACCCTTTATGAAAATAATACTATTCGTATAGTAATTGCACACGATAGGCAAAGACATAACTTTTAATACATCATTGAGGATAGGTAACTGTTTTGTATTTATCTTTTTCTTCTTCATTAGTATATATGTTACGGCTAGAACCCCAAGTGCGGCTACACCTAGTTTTAGCCGGTTAGAACTAGGTGTAGCTACTTACTCTTGGTTATATCTTGTCTAAGCTGATTGTTTTCGGGTAAAACTAGGTCTGACCGGTATCATTCCAGCTAGAACTAGGTTCAACCAAACCCTAGTGGCTGATACAGGTCGAGTTGATATCATGCTGGCTACAACTAGACCAATAGCCAACTAATCCCCGTGGTATAAACCTATGTAGATGCAAACAAGCTCAAACGTGTAACAGGCGACTAGCTCGCGCAAGTCGCGCGCCCGTGCCGCCCGCCACCCGTACACCCTCGTTCGCCCTTCGGGCCCGTCGTTTGGCTATTTAAATTTAGTGCAGGGCAGGCTGACGAGAACTGTCAAAAATGGTCTGAAAGTCTACGACTTGTTCAGCTAATAAAAAATAGAGCTTACCATCGCGGAATTAAAGATCGCCGTACCAGGCGATGTTTGGTTCTGATGTAAAGGTCAGGCTGAGATCATATGAACTGCACCCGAAGTCCTTGCATTTAAAAAAATGAGGAAGATCTTGAGATAATTATCAGAGAGTTACTCGATGATGAGAGTGACATAACTACTAAAGAGAATAAGCCATCAAAAGAAGGAAGTTACCAGGAAACAATCGAAATGGCAGATGGCCCACCACTCTGTGACTATAATGAGAAGAAAAAATGTGAGCTGTGTGAAACTAAAATTTTACTCTAATAGGCTTCTTCAATCGAAAGTTTCCTCCGTGTAAAGTTTGTGATATAGTCCGAGTAAAAATTCCTGACGTAGAGACGAAATAAAGGTAGAGGAGACTTTCCTAATGTGTTAATAGTTATAGTTGAATGTAATGACAACGGGTTATACAAATTGGGAAACCAGTACGGCACTTTATCAGAACTATTTTCAATTCTTTTATTTAGAGTTTTTATTTTCCGCGGTGTGCGAGTCTTAACTTTTGGAAATTGAAGTTTAGTTTGAATAGTTCTAATAAATAACTTGTATTGATTTAGAAATGTGTGATTGATAATAATAATATTCTTTAAAGTTACAATACAATTTTATTATTTTCTGTTGTTAAAAAATGTTGAGTTTTAGTTTCTTTACGTTTCTTATTATCATGTGTTTTTTTTATATCTTAAAAGCCAGAAATATGTGGCTCTGTATAGTTAATAGAACAACTTCCACCCAAGGTAATTTTTTTATTCTAACCGGCTAAAACTAGGTGTAGCCGTAGTTCGGGTTCTAGCCGTAATTTTTATAATAAATAATCACGACTATTATCCCCGAAGGGTTAGCCGAGACTAGGCAATGAGAACCGCAAAAGCAGTCCTCTGCCATAAGTCACTTTTCATCAAATAGCGACTGCACATGTGCTTAGCGTGACAGGTGGTGAACCCCCCGCTCAGCCGCAGTTGGATGAGTGTGCAGTCTAGTCCGTTAGACGCCTTTTACGACACCCAAGGGAAGAGAGGGGGTGGTAGTATTCTTTCACCGGCTCGCGACACGGGTAAACTTACACGGTACATATATGTATACTGTTGGGTGCAAAACTCGTAATTATATGATTGTCAATATTTATGAGTAGATAGAATCTTGCCGCCACTAGTGAGAGCTACTTCCTTTCCGATTTTATTACATTTTTGCAAAACATAACACTGTAGTTTTCTTGTAGAACACGCTATGTTATATTATATGATTTTTATCATTTTTTCCTGTAGAATCTGTCGATATTTAAAAGTTGAATAATAGGTATATATAAATTGAAATCATATCTACATCGCTTTGCGATTTCATGAAAGCAATCACACGTTACAACGTTTTGGTGTTTTGTTGTAACGATGACGTACAAATGCTTTGTGCTTTTTGTGTATGTACATCATCATCAGCATAAAAATGTCCCACTGCTGTTCACAGGCCCTTCTACGTGGACAATAGCACGTCTTCCGAAGCACGGCGGAGCTCGAGATGTTTTTTTTAAATTTGGTCACCTTATCCAGCGACCCGGCATTGCAAAAGTTGCTTAGCGAGCAAGATGGCAAGCCGAACGCGCTAGCCGCTGCGCCATCGAGCTCAAGTAAATTGTGTATGTACGCTGCAATCCAATAAAGTAACGTGATATCGCCAGTACCTTTCCCGTATGATATCTTGTCGAATATGGCGCCGATCTCCTCAGGGTTTCCAACTTCCACCGAAATCTGGTGCGACGAGGTGAGGGCATCTAGCTTGAACACGCTCTGGACTTCGTTTAGAACGAAAACTTCCATGGACTCCCAAGTTTTTTCCACCTGTAAAAATAAATCGTCAAAATTATTAGCATGGTTTCAGTAATATTAATTTTATATCCATTCGCTTATTTATTAAATCAATCATTATTAGTATGAAAAATGAAAACTTATATTTTGTAATTTTTTTTATTACGTAAATATAAAAAACTTAATGTTTTGGGGGCTACTTTAGAGTTGCTATTTCTTTAGTTTTATTACAATCTCATATCTTTATTTTGTTCTAAGCTTCTAAGTACAATGTTTTTACTTCCACAAAAACACCGTATGTTTACATGTAGAACATACGGTGTTGTTTTCATCTTTATAGAACCGGATTGCTACAGCCTTATGGCGCATTCAAATAGACACGTACATTCGTGCTTACAGCGTTTACAGTGTTGTAGATTCGCTGCTTTGTAAATCCATACAAATAAGTAACGAGTAGCTATAACACTACAAAAGCTTAATGGCAGCGCTTGAAATACAGCTAATTTAAAGACGCCCCAAATGTCGAGTAAAAGCAAAACTGCGTTACACTCGATGACTCGATTTAAAGGTTCTGCAATATTTAAGTAGTTCACAATAAGGTATCCCAAGTGACACTTACAGCATCAACGGCGACGTACTCTACGTAGCTAGCGAAGCCCTCGTTCAGCCAGATGTCGGACCACCAGGCAGGGGTGACCAAGTTGCCGAACCACTGGTGGGCGATCTCGTGCGCCACCACTGCGGCCACGCGCGCCTTCGCAGTGGTCGGGTACACTCCACTGTCGTACAACATTGCTATTTCCCTGTTGGAAGTAGACCATTGCAATCATCAGTTTAGCTATCATCATTATCATCATCATCATTATCAGCCTATAAACTTCCTACTGCTGGGCACAGGCCTTCCCACATGAACATCATCACAGAGGGAGGTTGAGCCATACCCCCCACCCAGGCCCAATGCGGGTTGTTGGGTTTTAACAACTGCCATCTTTCGACGACAAACGGGACCAAGGCCTTTACGTGCACGTTTACTCCGAAGTACGGAGGAGCTCGAGATACTTTTTAATTTGGTCGCCCATCCAGCGACATGGCATTGCGAGAGTTACTTAGCTGGCAAGATCACAAATTGAAGGTGCTAGCCGCTGCGCCATCGAGCTTCTCAGCCTATGAGCAAGCTTAATTCGGTGATTGCCGTTCATAGTCCCGAGACATCTCCATGCCATCGAAGGGATGGTTAGGTTGTTTAGTGGGAAGGCCTCCCTCTTCCCGGTCAAGATCTTCTCTGGGCAAGGGAGGGGAAGAGTTTCACATAAGCCAAGGTCGCCCTAGACCTCTCGGCGTCTGCCGTTCATGGTGCGGAGCCAGCACTAGGTTGTCTGTGGGTATGTCTTTCGTCCCCCTCGAATTTTTCGTAACTGGGTATGGGAGAGACTGGAGATTTAAACATAATTTTGACGCTTCCGTGGTCTAGTGACTAAGCCACCGGTTTCAGACCCAGAGCTCCCGGGTTCGATTCCCAGCGGGGGGTACATATTTGTGTGCTCGGTTTGGTTGGTGGTAGGGCTGTTAAGTCCGCCTGGCTAGCTACCACCATCTTATCTAAGTCTGTCGCCATAACAACGATGTTTATAGCATAGCTGTTGTGTTCCGACAGTTAGAGATAAGATAGCCAGTTCCTCAGTGGTTGAGGATTCCGGGTGAAGCGCGCTTCCACCTTCGGCCTTATCGTCACTTACCATCAGGTGAGATAAAGGCCAAGCGCTTACCCGTTACCCGTGAAAAAAACCGGGGTTCTACCTATCCATGGTGTATGCGTAATATAGCATTTATTACCTAGTAAGCTTACAAGATGCAATCAACGACACGGCCAGGAAATGCAAAGCGCCTTGAAAACTTCATATTAATTGTTTTTGATGTTAGTTTAATTCACATTTGCCAAAAATTTGTGTTAACTAATTGCAGAAACTACAACAAAAAAACACCACCCCAATGAATAACCATTTAATATGGATATGGAGCTTTTCCCATCACCGCAGTTGGCAGTTGCGTGTGTGAACCAATCTCGAGTGTCAGCTGATTGAGTCACCCTTAATTGTGGGGGTTGATAGATGGCCTCGGAGTGTCTGAGACTAATGAAGTGTCTCCCGCCTCTCTGTCCGATCGATGCGCACCCCTATTCTGATCGCAAACACATTATTGTAATTTGTAGCAAATACTTTTGTCACAAATAGATGTTTATTTGAAAATATCAAAAGTAATCAGTCTGACAAGGTTCAAGATGAGCTCGCTCAAAGTCAAACGATTCGAACGAGATCCAGTCATGCGTCCTTGTTGCTCTAATTATTACCAACAACAATAAGTAGCCGACAGCTAGACGAGGCTTAGCACTAAAAAATTATGAATTAACATGTTATTATAGAAAATACTATAAATATAACTGGTATGAGAGGAGAGATTACCGTATAATTCCTATGTTTTTTTTTCAAATACCTACTATTTTATTTTTGATACGTATTGATTTCATTTATTTGCGCTAATTCTGTATATTATTACCCATTTCATTACGTACTTAGTTTAAAAGATGATTCATAATAGTTTGCCAATTGTTTTGATTAGTTTGAATATTTTGAAATTAAATAATGGTATGTTAATAACAGCCAACCTCCATTTCCGTTTATCATAATTACACAGTACATTAATATATGCCAACATCATAAATTGTTTAAACTTTAAATTGTATCTAATTAATCTCACGAACAGCTAAACCCATTCAAAAAATTATTCACTTATTGAAAGGTACGCTACCGTAGTTGAACTATATCGATGTAATCTAGGACAGGACAGAACAGGAAAATACTATATTACTAGAAGCACGCGTTACAAACCGAAATTCTTTCGCGGGAATACACGGGACGAAACTACTAAAGTAACTAAACCTACGAAATCTTACCAACCCGCATTCAGTGAAGGGTAATTGATGTTCTAATACCTCATGATTGATGGGCACACCGCCAAGAATGATGCGAGAACTAACGATAAAGATGTAACACTTTCTTGCTCGCACGTGTCTTACATCCGTTGTAACGTAAACATGTTTACAGAATACGCCATTGTAGTAAAAGTTGTTTATTTTCGATCGGAGGGTTGACCCTGGCAAGTTCACGGCTTCATCGCAGTTTCTAAGGCATCGAGTGACTTGAAATTGATTAGCTCCCTTATATTTGTATTCAGGATTGAATAATATAATAATTACGTTTATTACCATTATTTCTCCTCACAAAAAACATAACAGTAGGTACAGTTAACAAACGTCTTAAATATTGTGTAAAGAATGGCGAGATCATGTTTCTAACTGGGTGATGTTCTCAGGTGAAATAACGAGGCTTTATCTTATTTCAATCGAATAACATCCATCTCTCAATATAAGAGTATTAACTCGACTGAATATGAGTAAACCCATTTATAAATATACCTACATCTATAAAACTAACAGCTCTATATTATAAAAGTTAAAACTATTAATAAAGCATTTTCTTAAAGCACAATACCTGAATGTAAGTAGTCCCCAGTTCTCCATAGCACCAGCCTTGAAATCGGGCAGAGCAATCATGTCAATTTTCGGCAGAGGGAACTTTATTTTGTAGTATTCCTCGAGGAACTTGAGAATTTTGGGCCCTATGTTTAAGGCGTATTTTGCTGACGACAGAGCCTCCTTCCTCGCCCACACAGTGAAGTTCTTGTCGCTGATACTCCCGAAATCTGTCACGGCGAAAGCGACCAAGTACGTCGACATAGGTAATGTTTCCGCGTAATGGTCCCATACGTAGTTTGATAAAGTTGCGCTGTAAAGAGTAAAAATAGATTGTTGGAGTGTTTCCTGAGAGAACATTTTCCATTTTTAAAGGGGTGAAAGTGAAGTAGATAACTTAACCGATGTTTACTACTAGTTGTACAAAAACTTACTGGTTCTCTCTCTTTAGGACGTTCATGTTCGACACTGAGCTCATGTTCTCCGGCCGAGCGATGCTGATCGTGAACTTTGCCTTCAGCGCCGGCTCGTCCCAGCAGGGGAAGGCGCGGCGCGCGTCCGTCGCCTGGAACTGGGTCACCGCTATCCATCTGAAAGTTTAATGCTCTTGTTCATAGGACTTCAAGTAATTTAGGAACACAGAGCTTGTTTAAGATTTTTCGATATGATGATCATAAAGCTAGTCTTCAGTGCCGGCGCAAGAATCAGTCTGAAAGTGGGTCAACCGCTATCCAAGTCTAAAACATGCTCTTGTTCAAAAGACTTCCTGTAATCCAGGAAGACAGAGCTTGTTTAAGCTAGTTCTAATAAGTGCTAATTGAGATGTATTGAGATACATCTCAATGTTATATCAACAATATCCTGCCTTATGTATGTAGGCATGCAAATATTATTAATACTTAATAATAATAATAATTACAATCTGTTGATTCTTAGTCCGAAATTAATTATTATTGTTAGTATCATTTTTACTTAATACCTAAAAATGTCTTTACTTTGAATGAATTGTAATTCACTTAATTTATATCTTAATTTGTATTGTTTTGTACAAACAATACAAATAAATTACAATTCATTTAAATGTCATAATTATTAGAAATTAAAAATATTGCAAATTATGAGTTATTATGTATCTAAATCAAACTATAAAACATGGCAACGATAATTAATAGCAAGATGTCATATTTCCAAATATTCGTTGACGGAGTAAAAATTGTGCTTTAGAAGCCATTGTGATTAATAATTTTTAAATCTTCTTCTTCGGCGTATCATCGTCCACCGCTGGACATACACCTCTCCAGTCCTCCTCTATCCAGCCCGGTCGCCAGTGAATCTGGTCCAGATCGGCCCTGCGACGAATTTTTAAATCTATTTCTTTCTAACGATAATTTGCTAAATATTTTGATAGCCATGTAAAATACATATTTCTGGAATAAGGTTATATTACATTTAGGTATAGCCAATTTATTCTTTTTTGAATCCCGTAAATTCATTTTGATGTCTTTATTTTTCATAAAATATTCCGGGTATTTCTTAACCAATAGACACATGAGATATGTACATACAGGGTAGAGGAAGTATTTTATATTTTATAAATAGGGGTTTACATGACGCTTTTTGTTTTATTCCACACATGGCACGAATGCATTTTTTCTGAGCTCTAAATACCCTTTCGATGTCTACGCTATTACCCTACATTACCACACCATAACGCAGCAGATATGATACGTATCCGTGGTACTCTTGTAGGGCTACTTGAAAAGGTGTAACATTTTTGTCTCTATATAGTGCAAATACAAATCTATTTATTATTGCGCATAAGGTGTCTATGTGTGCTCTCCAATTGCAATTTTCGTCCAAAATTATACCTAAAAATACTGTACTACTACTATTAATAATTATTATTAATACTACTATTTACAATGTCAATTTTATTATTATTGTATTATGGTTTTCCGCTTTATATGTATGAAGTTGTATTGCTTTAGTGTTATATATATTAATATTTAAGTTATTTTTATTTAACCATTCAATTACGTCAGAGAGGGTATTATTAATGTTATTTCGAAGTATGTCAATATTTTTATTTTGAAACAATAGTGTACAGTCATCAGCAAATAAGAAGCAATCATTGCTAGTCACATCTGGGAGGTCATTAACATATAAAAGAAACAGCAGTGATCCCAAGATACTGCCTTGAGGCACTCCATTGCTTATTCGACGACATTTAGATAGGACATGTTCTTTGTTTTAATTATTTGTTTACGTTATTTCGGCACAATGCTGTCTATTCTATAGAATGTCTATTTTATAGAATTAAAAAAAACGATAGATCAATGGCCAGTTGCCATTGATTTGCTATTCCTCTAATACCGTAATCATAGAGCTTCTGTAGAAGTATGTCATGGATTACACAGTCAAAAGCTTTTGACATATCTAGAAATAGTGCTACAGTTTAAAACAATCACGTTTTGAGTACTTGATAAAAAACATGCTAATGAAGTGGATTTACCCACCTGAAAACTGAATTGTTGCTTGTTTATAATATTATGTTTGTTAATAAAGTCATGTAGTCGTATGGCGATCACTTTTTCAAAAATCTTTGTTAAGATTGGTATTAGTACGATGGCTCTGTATTTCCCATATTGCTTTCATCTCCTTCCTTTAAAGGTTTAACTACAGCTAATTTTAATATTGCTGGAAAAGTACCATTTTCCATAGAAACGTTTATTATGTAGGCTAGAGAAATACTGATCATTGGAGAACATAATTTAATTCTAACTTTGTCATAACGTACCTGATATTGTTTTTAAGTTCATAATAATATTTTGTACTTCATCTTTATTTGTTGGGTACAAAAATATGCTATTATTAAATTGATGTTTATTTGTATTTACTAATTTATTTATTCTGAGCCATTTTATTAAAATAATCATTAAATAATTTAAATATGTCGTTCTTATTATAAATAATGTTGTTTTTATGTCTTATTAATTTTATTTCATTGTATGTTGGATTTTTGTTAATGTTATTATTTATTATTCTCCAGGACGCCTTATATTTATTTTAGCAATCAGTATGTATTTAGAATTGTTTGTTTTTGTGCAGCATTCAGACATTTCTGTAATAACTTTGTGAATTTTTTATATTTCTTTTTATTTTCATCTTTCTCTATTTTGTGTGAGTGTATATAATTATAATATAGTTAACGTTTTTTCACACAGCTTTTTTTAAGGCCCTTGGTAAGCCATTTCAGTTTCTTAAAATTATGATCTTTTCTTACTTTAATAAAAGGGAAGCAATGGTTATAAAGAAGGGAAAGACTGTCATGAAAAGTGTTAAACACTTCATCAGTATTTGTTTGCTCTAATACATCACTAAATGTCAGGGAGTTGATAAGTCCCATGAATTTTTCCTTATATTCAACGTGGTAATCTTTTTGTAGTTCATACCAGTATATATTTTTATTAAAGTTTTCTATAGAAGCAGATAAAACTTAGCATTTAGTATGGTCAGATAATGATAACTCATTTGTTAATCCATTTGTTTTGACTAAATTGCTTGCTATCAAGTCTAAACAGGCGTTTTTTTCTAGTTGGTGTTTTATTAGTATTTCTAGGTTATAGTTCTGGAGGATACCGATTATAGTCTGAGTATTTTTGTTGTTTTTAGGACATCAGTGTTGCAGTCCCCACAGAAACGTTTTTTCCTGGTTTTTTGTTGACTTTGCTTAAAAGTTGTTCCAATTTATCGAAAAATACAGATTTATTTGAAGATGGGGTTCTGTATACAAAAATTACGAATAAAATACCTTCTATAATTATACCGCACCATTCAAAATTGTGTTTTTCAGACAGTGTATCTGCAAATTGTAGCTTTAAGCAGTTGATATGATTTGCTACCAAAATACATGTACCCCCTCTTTTTTCATAGTCGCGTGACATATTTTATAATTTTTCATGTCCCCTTTTGATAAAAGTTACTGAAAGACAGATTATGTCCATGGATTTGCAGCTTGCTTTAAAATTGTTTTAGTGATCATAAACCAGTATTCAGTACTGGATTAGGAACCAGCCAGAAAGTGAGTCAACCTCTCTCCATTTGTAAGTTAGAGCTTTTTGTTCAAAGGTACCTAATTCAAGAAAATAAAGCTTGTTAAAGCTGATCATGAACTCAGTCTAAAATGCTGGACCAGCGTGAAAGTGGGTCACCGCTTTCCACCTGGAAATTTAATGATCTTGTGCAGTTTCCTTTAGTTTACTACTCTAGATGAAAGTAAACTATTCTACTATTACTTTATTCTGACGTTTTGAACCTTTTGCAGGGCAAAATATATTTTTTTTTATTAATTAACTCAATTCGAATATGTTAGTCTTGCAGGGGTGCGATTTTCTAACGCTTGTTTTCTTTCTAACTGATTACGGATCAAGCATGTCGTCATCAAATCCCCTTATTCTCCAAATTCGACTCTACACCAACGTCACAAAGGATACTTTTGAACGTGTAGGTCGAGAATCGACATGCCGAATGGTGCGTGCCTACACAACAATTTAATTAGCTTAACAATGAAATATTTACTGGTAAAGAAAGACACTGTCTGTTTTTTTTTCATTTTTTGTGAAAAGTAGTATACCCGATTAATTCATGCCCAACCTCTTTTGAAAACAAAACTAATATGGACTGTTGGCCTTAAGAGGCCTATTCTTAGAGCATTCAACCAACGCTCTAAGGGCCTATTACATCTCGACTGTGATTTTTGCGGAAAATGGCCAATTTTGGCGTTATGGATCTCAGAAACAAAAATACATTAACAATTATGACTTATTGACTAGTGTAGAATAGCTATTGGAATAGTGCGTAGCGGCCTTGCTTTTTGTAAATTTTGCTATTTTTTTAATTAAACCCAAAATTGCAGAGAAAGATTTTCATAAAGTGCGCGAAGGCCCTTTTTTGAACTCATCGATTGAACTACTGTTCTAAACAAGTGAAATAAAAAAAATATAATGTTATCTCTTATATAGGCGAATAGTAAGTAGCTGACTCGGAATTTTTAGATATCATTGATTTTATATAGGAAAAAAATCTTATTCTAAACCAAAAAACTTCTAATATCGCTATAAGTTAACTGTGAATATCTCCTATCTACGATAATATTATTGAGCAAATTTATACCAGAGTAATTGTTACTTCATGAGGAATAAAGATTTTATAATAAATTTATTATCCTATTTCGATAAAAACGATAAATACAACTGCAAAATTACTACAATATGCGATGCGCCGGCCGTCCGAATTCAACTTATGCTCACAGAATGGAGATTTGTAATATTATGCACAAATTTATTATCCTATTTCGATAAAAACGATAAATACAACTGCAAAATTACTACAAAATGCGAAAATGGGCATCTTACGCAAAAATCACAATCGAAATGTAATAGGCCTCCTAAGTTGATGATGAACATCGCTATCAACGTCAGGTCGTTTCAGTTTGGGTTCGCTGCCTGAAACTGGGTCACGCTATCCATCTGCAAATTTAATGCTGTTGTTCAACTTCTCCTGTAGTGCAGCAAACGCAGCAAACTGCCAGTTTTAATCTTGCTATACAATTGATTAACACCGTTAGTGTTATTGCTGCAGTTTGTTCTGTGTAGCTACTACCACAGTATAAATAATAGTACTCTACTACCTGTATGCTACGGCTAAATTGTCTAAAGTTCAAAAAAAAGTTTATGTACTTATGTAAATGTTTTTCTCTTTTTATGTGGGAAACAGACAAAGAGCTTATCAGTAACATTAATTATGTTATTGAAATAAAATCATTATTACATTTACTTAAAACGTCTACAAATGAACACCCTGACTTCAGCGTTTAGTGTTTGAATATTCGTTCCTGAAGTCAGTCGTGATTTCACTCATCATAATAATTATTATACTTATCACACATTTTTGTGACCAATGTTGATATCATAAAAAATTACAGTCATGTTTTTGTTGTAAAGCAAATTCCTTTGTAGCAATAATAATGGAATTCGGAAAATTGTAGGTACTGTGTAACATATGTCACGATAAAAAATTATAGATGCATTCTACAAATTAATTTCAAAATAATATATTTCTAATCACAATTATCATTGCACTCAACTTCATTTTCCTGTGTGTATTTGTAACTGTAAAGCGAATTAAAATCCCAGCGTCATCTCATTTATGAACTAAATAGGTGATTTGTATTCCACAAGGGAGCTATACGTTGCGGTTGCTTATTCCGCATCCGAATGACCTCCCACTGAGGAACACACGTCTAATGATCTATTGTGCACCTTATTAGCTGTTGGAAACGCTTGATTTATAAAGATAAAAGATTATCACTACTCTTAATATATGAAAAAGCTCTAAAAAAGATAATGCGTTACTATTCTTATATTTTACAATAACATTTTCTCTTTCCACGCTTAGGGTAGTCCAATGGCAGGTTCATAAAGATGGGCATAAAGGAACTTTAGATAACTTTGATTTTTTGTACACGTAATACTAAAAAATATCACCTAATTTTGGTGCTATTACATCAAATATTAAATTATTAGACGTAGATAATATCATTATCAGTGGTCGGAGTAGGTATATTGATTTTAGATACTTGCGTCATGATATCATAACATGGACATGCATTTCTTCCGGAATGTACCGGAGTTTCCAAAAATTTGGTAAATAGAGTAATAAAATAAAAAACCATATGTAAGCAAACAAAATTGTTTATTGTTAATACAAATAATCATTATTACAGTTTTATTAAAAATAATTATTTTTAATCCTCATCGGTTACAAGTTCTACATTTTGATTTTTTACTTAGGCCTTACACTTTTATTTAGGCCAAAGAGCCGGCTCAACATTAGCCAACAGGTCGAAACAATAAAGCTTTGGTCACCTATCCGTTGACCGGCCTGTGTGAGAGTGACTTAACCTCTACAATCAACGACCAAATGTGCGGCCAAGTGAGTCAATGAGTTCCAAAGGGGAAATAAGCCCAACAAATCTATAAACTACATTTCCTAAACTAGTTAATCGTTACTTACCCTAAATAATTATTAAAAAGCGACAATTATTAATAATTGTACCATCGTGATGGTTGGTTAGCGTTAGACGGGGGTTTTATAAAGGGGGGACAAAATTTCGTCCATTTTAGCGTAGGACGCACCGTTTCCAAGATATTTAAAGATTAACAAAAAAAAATCACTAATAATAATTTAAGACGTGATTTCTTTTCTTTTGCGAGATTGAGACAATGGATACGGCCAACATTAGAGATGGAGACCAGCGCCACTAGCAGCATAGCGTTGAGAGTATTGATACATTTTTAACTAGTTTCATGTAATAATTTCGATGTTTCGGTATTTTTATCATAATAATCCGGAAACTCGGAGGAGTATCCATATTAACATATACGTTTGATGTCAGTGACCTTAATTCAATATACCTACTCCGACCACTGATCATTATATATAATACTACTCATAATACTCTGTGAGTAAAACGCCTCTCCGAAATTATAAATGCAATGGATAAATCGTCTAATTATTTATAGCAAAAACAATGATTTCATGATGCGAGAGACGACGTATGCGTATCAAATTTAAAATAGGTGCACAATAGAGTTCTAAAGTATCGCTAATTCGTGCCCGGACATGCTGCGTATAGACGGGCCATTCGACCACAAATGGCATCGAATGTGATTAAAAAGGCTATAAACAAAAACATTAACGTATTTGTATACATACTTAGTGACATTCTTTTCTTCATAAGAACTTCTGTAAAATCCGTGGAGGTTGTCGTTCAAGATCCCCGTGTATGTTATGTTCAACACATACTGCTTGCCAGCCTTCAAGGTCTCCCCAAGCACCAGAATCTGAAACTGCCTTGGCACATCTTCAGTCCTTTTCACAATCTTTATTTCTTTTCCGTAGCTGTTGTCGTATAGTTTTATTGTTTGAAACGTGATCTCTACTGCATGAAACGTCACTTGCTTAGTGTCATTTTTCACTGTCATCACTACACTGAGGACACCATCGAAAGTAAAGTTTCCCTCGTAAATGTACGGCGTGAGATTAAGGTAATACCGGTCAGGTTTAATATTAGTAGGGAGTCGAACGTCTGTTACTATCACTTCAGTCTCTTCGGTGGTAGTAAGCACAGTCGTAGTTTCTAGGGGCACAACACTTTTACTGTTTTCCGTGCTGATTGGCAGCACGAGGAGTTTGCTTTGGTCACAATGGGTCAGTTCGTATTTGGTGACGTTCGCCAATTGGTCAGTTCTGGGGCACGCGGCGAAGTTGTAGACTAAGAACGCAGTCGCGACGAGGGCGAGGGCGAATATGACGAGGATCACGAAGGCGAGGCTCTTGGAGAGGTAGACGCCCCGCTTGGTCTTCGTCGAGAAGTCGCAGTTTGGTGGGTTGCCGTCCATAATGCTGAGAGCTTCTCGCGCCTGAGTCATCACACCGTCATGTTATCTGAAACGAAAATAATTTATAAGAACATTTTACTCAGAAACTGTCTATTTGAAAAGATATTGGATTTCTTGCTAGTTATAACACGGGAATTCTAAGTTTTAGACCTATTGTATAAGCCACTAAACCACATAATTGGGTAAGATTTATGGATATCGTTAATTTACAATGCCGTTTAAAATACAAAATAGATTTATCGTGATTAAAATTCTTTCAACGTTAACAGTTGCAAGGAAATGATTGTGTTCGTAAATGGAGAGTATGCGAAGAGAATTGTAAATAGTCTTAAAAGACAACATATACCTAGCAATTTTTTATTTCCATCTTAATATACTTTACACAACTTAGTAAATTTTTCTAATACTCGTAAAATAGTTAATCATAGTAAAATTGTATGCGTGCGTATATTTTCGTATGGATGTTGCCACACGGATACAAAATTTTAATCATAATAGGAAAAGAAAAGGATTGTCCACTGAATGCTTTGTTAAATAAAAAAAATATTTTTTTATACCTATGTAATGGAGTACTGTTAAAATTATTATGAATACAGATTTAGAAGCTTTTGATGTGTAGGTACACGTTCCTAGGGATTGAAGCGTAAACTTTTGACTGTAGCCGTTATTCAGTCGTGTTTATGGAATGTTAAATCATTTTTCTAACATGATATATTCCTTCGTTTCGTTTACTAATTACGTAATTACCCTCGGCTAATCTTTGAACAACCGCTTACGCAAAGACGCATAAAGGAATGATTCTATTCAACACTTCAAAGTAACGCATATAAATCTCTTGATGTCACCTATTTTTGGAATTATTGTGCCCATTGAATTGAGAAAAACTTTTTTTTACTGTTCCGTACTTAGCGTTGTTTTCGATGTGCTGATGTCTATGTGGGAAGGTCTGTTCTCAGCAGTGGGACGCTAGTAAACAACCCAAGTGTTAGGGACACTGAGGGTTTAGTTTTTATACCTCTATGCCATTTAAATAATGCTGCTTGACGGCACAGGCAAACAGTTCTTATGGTGTTCGCTATTATGTAGTATTATAAAGAGAAGGATTGCGATAGCAAAGGACGTCTCCAAAATATCTGGCGAAACCGAGGCATCACAAACAACACCAAAATGCGTCTCGTTAGGTCATTGGTCTTCCCTATTTTCCTCTACGGAGTGGAGACATTTATTTATTTATTTATTTATTTGACATACCAAAAGTATACATATTACATACAGCGTAAAAATAAAATAAGGTCATGGTCTGATATGTACACCTATTATAGGTATATACAGCAAATGTAAATCTATGTTGAAATAGGAAATTCTTTACAGCAATATAAAGCGAGATTAAAATAAACAAAATTTAAAATTAAAAAATACAAACAGTAGCAATGACAACAAAACCAAATCACGAAGATAAAACATTTTGGACCGTGGGGGGTCCCTACATGGACTATTCTGGCTCAAGAAAGACAGAGAATAGACGCATTCGAGATGTGCTGCTGGAGAAGAATGCTGCGAATACCGTGGACAGACAAACGCACTAACATCTCAATTCTGTCGCAATTGAACGTTAAGGACCGATTGTCTACCTTATGTCATCGTCGCATAATGGGCTATTTTGGCCATATCGCCAGACGAGGCGACAGTAGCTTGGAAAAGCTCATTGTGGTGGGAAACGTGGAAGGAAAACGTTCACGAGGCCGGTCCCCGACCAGGTGGTCTGACCAACTGAAGGAAACACCAACGTCCCGCTTCTACGCCGCGGTGAGGATGGCCACAGACCGGACCCGATGGAGACAGTTCGTACAATCCAAAGTGCTGCAAAGTGCTCACGATCCTCAGTCATGAGGAAACGACCGGAGAGAGATTATGTAGTATTTTGGATAGAGTTCTACACCAGACATAATTACTGACTGACTAATACTTGACTGTACTCTAATAGGTACTAATACTGGCTGAGTATTTGCTTTTATTGTGTTTGAGAAATGTGCCTGCTTAATGTGCATTCCTACACGCAATAGTTACACAAGTAAACTACTAAGAGATAATAGTGCTGATTGATTGAACAGATGTAAACATTGGAAATGTTTGGAAATGTATTAATTGCCATTTCGTTGCCCTATAACACATTGACTGCCACAAAACCAGACACAATTGAAAAATAATTGAAATCCCACGGCGCGTGTATTGGGCAGTGAATGTGTTAAGTTTTATTAGAGAAAATGTTTAGACCTACGAGTAAGGAATTCAAATAGGTCTAAACATTTCCTATGTATTTGGATATGCAAAGAAGACACCTAGACCTATTTGGAATGCAATAAATTCGCCGTATTGACTCTATTCGTGTTTCTGTGTGTAACTGTGATCTATAAAGCAGGTTTAACCCATATCTTACATCCATGCCCATATCAGACACCAGCACGTACACATTACTGCCTCAAAATAATAAATTTGGGACATAATCAAAGAGCAGCCAACTGTGCCGACCTTCCTTATTATCATAATGTTTGTGACAAAACAATTTGCAATTTTTATTTGTCTTCCAACAAAGTTACCTACCGTACACAAGAAAATTATGACTCCGATACTATCTCCTTGTATGCTATCCAATTCCCATCACGAGACATTAATGCTCTGATATTATAACTTCCATCAAGCCTGTTACAAACGACCAGGACGATAGCAGAAAAAGTTTTGTATCAAAAACTTTGTTCGAGTCACGCTACAGAAAGATGTCGAATGAATTTAACTCCTAATGGTTTTCTTGAACCATAAACTTTACTTCTAAGTTGAAAAAGGACCTTATTTTAAGGGAATAAGGGTGAGCTGACTGTTGGTGACAGTAAATGATTGAGTAAGTCTTAGATAAGTTGCTGGCTCACGTAGCCTCGTCCGGGCCAAAGTTCCCACAAATACCAACATACATAAACCAATAAAGGACATTGAACTTGTTGTGCCTTTAACATTGTTGTAGACATAAAACTACTTACTTCGTTTTCTTGACTTTGATAGGTTTTTAGATATTGTCGTTGATATTGCAGAGATTTTGATTTAACCGAGTTTTAAAAATAAGAGTAAAGCTATCATCGACTCGAAATCGAAAAAAAAATAGAAATCTAATGAAGCAATTCCACAAGCGAAATTAGAACTCACACGTTTTTTACTTTTTTGTAGCCATAATTATTACGCCTTTAATTTTTTGTCAATAAAATTGATACACTGTTGTTTCAAGTAACAAAAATAAAGCTCATAAGCTATTGGCAAGTCTATATTCGTGGCGAAAACAAAGCAATGTACTTCAAATTGAAAAGTATTACGATAGGTGTTAAAGTTTTACAATAAGTCCCCGTTCGATTCCCGAGCTTTTTTTAATGTACTTATAAATGCAGTTTTTCTTGTTACTAAAATCGATGACATGGTTCCTGAGTACAGATCCTCGTATGTCTTATAGTTTCAGACTTTCCCATACTGACCGATCTAAATGTTACACCCTGTATACCGTAGCTGGGTGGTGGCGGCGGATTAATAGAATACTACCGACCCCTTTCTTCCCTTACGACACCGTAAAAGGCGACTAACGGACTAAAGACTGCACATACATCCAACAGCATCAAGCGGCGTATGGCTTACCACCTGTCAAGCTGAGCACATGTGCAGGTGTCATTTGGTGACACAAGGACTGCGGCAATGGCTTTTGCGGTCCTCGTTGCTGGCTATGCGATTCTCTAAGCGACACATAGACGCTGCGTGCATGGCCGTGATCTGCTGTCTCATTCCAATTCTATGAATATGAAAGAGACAGAATCAATTCTCAGCGCTGCGGCAGCCGTTGCTACCAAGGCTTTAACTTAGAGAATCGCACTGCTGGTCTTTGACCAACCCTTCAGGGATAACAGTCGTGAATAACAGGGTTTCAGAGGGTTTTGAGAGTAGTTCAATACCCCCTAAAACAAATATTGGTCAAAATGTAACTATTACCAGAAAAACAAAATGCAATGAATTCCTTTCATGATTCACTAATGATTCCGTAACAAATCCTACTAAAACACGTTTCTCTTCTTAGTCGCTTCACTCTTGCCAGAGTGGTCGTGGTTATCACGTTCCGGTAGGTTGGGCAGCAGACAGTGCCCGCCGCACGACATCCCGCCACCTCTGCCTGCTGGTCGTTAATCGGGCACATTCGTGCACGGGAGCGCCCACCGCAGCCTTCACTTGGTCCGTCCATCTCATTGGGGATCTCCCTCGTGGTCTTGTGCCCTCAACTTTCCCTTGCACGACAAGACGTTCTATGGAGTTGTTTCCACGCCGACTAACATGCCCAAAGAATTTCAGGATCCGCCTGCGCACTTGGGTGGATAGGCGCTCTTTTATGCCAAGATCATCAAGGATGGAGGCATTTGTTCGGAACTCGGTCCAAGAGACCCCGAGCATCCTCCTCCAACACCACATCTCTAGAGCGTCTATCTTGTGAGTTTCGGTTTGCCGTAGGGTCCATGTTTCGGCAGCGTACAGGAATATGGGGAACACCAACGATTTTACGAGCCTAACCTTTGTGGCTTTTGTTATGTTTCTGTTCCTCCATATTTTCTTTAGCTTGCCCATTGCACTTCTGCTCATAGCCATGCGTTTTTTAACCTCATCTATGCAGCCTCCCTGATTTGAGATAAGAGCCCCAAGGTAAATGTAGGATTGTACGACCTCACAGTTTGCTATATTGGTGATGTTTGGCAAGTTGTTGTTTGCTCTGTCCACAATCATCGTCTTAGTTTTACCGCGATTTATCTTCAAACCAAATTCTAGGCTGACACGTTCCATTTTCAGGAGAAGTTCTTCCATGCGGCCACTACTAGAGGCAAAAAGGGTAGTGTCGTCACAATCACAAAACACGTTTAATAGCCATTAAATTTAGGAAAAGTGACATTTGTATCAAAACCCACTAAAACATCAGTCTGTCACTGTCACAGCTTTATTACGACACGTAACTTTAAAACCTATTGGGCGTTATTGTTGTCGTCGCGAACGATGCTTTAAGCGGTTTTGTATTAAAATTTAAACATGAATAAAATTATCTTCGTTTGTGAAAAAGTGCCTTTAAGGGGTTTTGAAAGTAGACCCCTCTTAAGCTCAGCTGTCGTAATGATACAATAGAAATTCAATTGTTTGAACCTCTAGAAGTCTTTGTGACAGACGGTTAAGTATGTACATATGTATGTAAATGTGATGCGCGCATGCATACTCGTACATGTTGACGACATCTATTGATGATCGCGTGTTCGATACATCGAGTAGCCATCTATTAAATAGTAGTGCAATCGAATAAGAGGGCTTACAATCAATGGGTGTGAGTGTGAGATCACCCTCGTGTGCTAACAGAGACCGTCATTTTAACCGCGAGTAGAATTAACTACAACCCTCCTTGCAAACGGTTCAACTAACGCATAGGTATGGCTTGTTATTGTTAGGGGAACTTTATTTGGAATTACAGAAGATAAATAATGTGATCAAGTTTCAAAAAATGCTGTAGGTAAACTGTTAATTCGTTAAGTAAAACGTTTACAACAGATTCTGTAAATTAAATAAGAAAAATCTCTGGTGTATTACTGTTTACCATAAGGCTGGCCGTAAGTTTGATTGCCAGGTTAGAGGTAATAAAAAGGGGTATCGAAATAAGATGCCAAATGATTATGAGAACTTAGGAACATAATATGATGATCCTACTAACCCGCACGGCATTGTGTTAGATATGTCCAGATTAAAGCGTTGTTAAATAAAAAAGTAATGAGTAAATTGTCGCACTGCTGGGCAAATATGTCATACATCTGCTGGGCAAAGTCCACCATCATTGAAATCAAGTCCTCGCTACATTTGATAGGTATTTACATTAAGAGGGTTTATATTATAGAATAGAATAGAATAGAAAAACGTTTATTGGGTACCCGCACACACAAAATAATGCAAAAAAAAATTAAATATAAACAATGAAATAAACTAAAAAATAAAACTTAAAAATAAACACCAACTTGGGTAGGTACACCAAATAGGCCTCTGCTCAGTTTGAGCCGTGACAACGCGTATTGTCACGGCACTGGTATTCTGCAGATACCTTTGCTGAAAAAAAGGCGCGTGCCACTGTGCAAACAACCAATTCAGTTTAACATAATAAGTACTTAAATCAAAATAAAATATTTTCAACAATTACTATTATGATACCTAGTTACAATATGTATTATTATTATCATTATTTCCGTAGTTTACAAATTGAATTAATTATATCAAAAGATAATTGCTAACAACAATAAAGTGGGCATTATTACACACTGGATATTATATTATACCAGGCCACAAAAAAGTAGTTTTCAGTAATCAAGTAGATATTCAGATTGCGGTATTCTTTTGTAGATCAAGTAAATGTATTTTATAATTAGCTTTAAATGTGTACATCGTTTTGAAATTCTTAAAAGGGGGAGGAATGTTATTCCAACATTTTGTAGCCAAATACCGGAAGCTACCTCGAAACGCACTAGTGTTATGTGAGGGGCATTTCAAACGAGTAGCAAAACGCTGAGGGCGGTCAGAAAAATTAAGTTTTTCGTACAAGTATGACGGACTCTTATTTTTTATTACTCCAAAGAGCAAACTTGCGAAGTGCATTTCTCGTCGATTCGCCATATTTAATAAATCACCTTTATTAAGGTAAGGAGTCACGTGAGCTCGCCCGGGAATAGAGAAGCAATATCTTGCACAGGCATTTTGTACTCGCTGTATAAGCTTTTTAGTACGACCAAGAAGACATCCTCCGATTACTGTGTCAGCGTAGTTCAATTTGGACAAGATTAGAGTCTCGCAGAGGTGAATTCGCACTTCAACGCTTAAATACTTTTGGATCTGGTACAATACTTTCAACCTGTAAAAACACTGTCTGACTGTATCCGTTACGTGCTTCTCAAACTTTAAGTTACTATCAAACAGAACTCCCAGGTTTCGAGCTTCGTCTACACGCTCAACTTTATTAGCTTTAATTTTGATGTCAAGGAGGGCTTGGCTGTTGATCTTTGCAATCTGTGTTTTAGTACCAGTAACAATTAATTTAGTTTTTGCCGAGTTCAACAATAAACCATTCCTTTCGGACCAGTCTGCTATACGTTCCAAATCCTCATTTATTAGTTTAGCAGTTGCTGCAGCATCATGTGGTTTGAATGTCTTGTATACTTGTAAGTCGTCTGCGTATAAATGGTATTTACAGTTTATGATGCATTTGGGAAGATCAGCGGTGTACAAAATGAAAATTACAGGCCCAAGAATCGACCCTTGCGGTACCCCACGACTTACAGGCAAAGTTCTGGAATATTTTTTGAGCCATCGTGCTGCGTAATTTCTACCTTTTGACAACGACCTGTCAGATAACTAGAAAACCACTTGATTGCAGCATCATCAAAGCCATAATACCTAAGTTTCGCCAGGAGCAGTGAGTGGTCAACGGTATCAAATGCACGAGAGTAATCCAGTAGAACCATAGCTGCACTCTCACCAGCATCTTGACCAGTCAAGATATCATCAATGACATCCATAAGTGCAGTTGTCGTGCTCAGGCCTGCTCTAAAA
Source organism: Scoparia ambigualis (assembly GCA_963921215.1). Classification (NCBI taxonomy): domain Eukaryota; kingdom Metazoa; phylum Arthropoda; class Insecta; order Lepidoptera; family Crambidae; genus Scoparia; species Scoparia ambigualis. The sequence continues at coordinate 5,151,817 of OY992511.1, forward strand.
CCTGACTGCTTCTTTGGCAATATGTCACACTGATCCAAATATTCTGTTAATTGAATACAGACAACCTTTTCTAATATTTTCGACATAAATGGCAAAATGCTTATCGGTCGAAGGTCTTTTATCTCGGCCGGATTATTAACTTTAGGGATGGGCTTTACAATAGATAGTTTCCATAAATCAGGGAAAGTACAATCTGTAATGGACTTGTTAATAATTGCTGTAATTGTAGCCAGAGTTCGCGGTAAAGTCAAAAGGATCATGTTTAGCGATATGTCATCAACGCCTTGGGCATTTGTTCTAATGTTCTTAATAATATTTAACACAGTTGATTCATCTACAGGCTTTAAAGTAAATATACCATTGCTAAATCTATCAGAGTTGAAATAAGCTAATGTCTCCTTGCGGTTTGCCTGATTGCTAGTAGGCAGATTAAGAAAGTGGCTATTGATTGCATCGGGATCCGAAATGTTATCTGGTAGTTCAATTACTTTCTTTTTGAAATCAACATGGCGTTTGACGTTTTTCCATAGCATATACGGATTCCGATAATGATCATTCACACACTGTCGAAAATATGCAGCTTTCTCATTATGTAAGGCGACGCGTACGATGTTTTTCAGGTCCTTATAGTAATGCTTATGACTATCAACTTTAGTGTTTCCATACCTGGCATACGCATTGTCCCTTAGTTTCATCATGTCTTTCACAGTCTGAGTTATCCAAGGATAACTTTGTTCTTTGACAAATGATGTTTTTAGAGGAGCATACATGTCAAACAGTTCTTTAATATGTGCATTAAAGGCATCTAGTGCATCATCTAAATTTTCACAAAGCAGCCGTTCCCAGTGCACAGCATTAACACTATCATCAAAAGTCTTTGAATCGATGTCTTTGAGTGGCCTGTATGTTATCCATCGAGGGATCGGTTTGGGTTTCTTCACATTTAATTCGAACGATACAAATGCATGGTTGCCAAGGTCTGGAATGTAATCAACATTAACTTTGTCCACTTTCGTACTGCTGCACACAAGATCAAGCAATGTTTCGGAATGGTCAGTAAAGTGTGTCGGTTCATTAACATATTGATTAAGGTTCATAGAATGGAAAAATTCAAGAACTTTTTTTGAGTTGGATTCCTCAGGCTTCAGGAGATTGATGTTAAAATCACCCATTAGCACAACATGATCATACGTCGACAAACCGCTCATAGTCTCCGATATCGCATCCAAAAAAACATCGACACTTACCCAGTTGGGACGATATGCCGTTCCTATAGCCAATTTATATCCATTTAGATTCAGGCTCAACCACATCTGTTCTACGGGGGGTGAGGACACGCGTTCAAGAAGTCGCATATAAATACCGCGCCTGATAAAAAAACCAACTCCACCGCCACGCGAACGAGCACCGGGCGGGCGCGGTATGTGACGTAGGCGGTAGCCATGGGGCGCGGGCGCTCGAGCCTCTTCGCCTGCTCGTAACCAAGTCTCGTTAATCGCCACTATATCTGCGCCGTGCCGTTCCATGGCAATTAGAAACTCGTCGTGTCGGGTACCTAATGAACCCGGATTAAAAAGTCCCAATCGTAGTCGCTTATGTTTTAAGAACTCCAAAACAAATGCACTAGAAATTTGAACATACTTGCAATTATTTAAATATCGTTTCAGAACACTAGTATGTCGCCAATCCAACCCCAAAATGTATTCAACTATAACTTTGAAAAATAATAAAATCAACTTGTTAAAATCAGTACACCAAAACCAATATTCTACACAATAATTATTTACAGCAATCAAACAGTGAGAATAACACAACACATAATATTCAGTCAAAAGCCTCCTTCTAAAAGTATCACACAGCAAAAACAAAAACAAATAAAATCTAGAAATACTATAGTCCTTACACTTTAAAATACAACAAAGCAATTTTTCAGGCATGCTCAGATATATCAGAGTACAAGAAAGTATCCATATCGTAGTGTTAACTAATATGATAAAAATAATAAAAGTTTGACTACAGCAGGTACACAAGTCAGCAAAAAAAGTGCTTAACGAATAAGACTGTATTTCTAAACCAGAGAAATGTTGTATTACTGACATAATTACATAAAATTTTTGGCCGCACATTATTACTATTACCTTCAATGACAATCAATACAGTTTTACATGCCAAAACATTTCTGTCAAAATAGCATTTGTGAAAACAAAAATAATTAGTATGATCACATTCATCATTATTTTTTTGTCTTAACACTAACAGATTAAATACCAAAAACCTTATTTATATCGGAATGAGAACGAATACGGTGACCAGCTGTACCCTGTTCTCGGCGCGTGAAGATTTTGCCACCTTTTGTCCACACATACTTCCAGTTTCGGCTCTTAGCAGCGGCCCGTGCTTCTTGGAATAGCTGGCGGTTGGATCTAGTAAGCCGTTCATTAACATAGACTGGCCGTACGGCACCTGAGAGGGGTAAGCCTTCCGTGGTGAGGCCGCGGCGCACGCGTGCAGCAGTCAGCAACGAGTCGCGAAGAGCCCGGCGTGCGAGCCGCGCGATAAGAGGCCGGGGCCGCAGCGGCGCGGCTCCCTCCTCACACGCGCGCACTGGTCCAGCACGCTCCACCATTACGACGTCCCGCTCTTCCAATTGAACGCCAAGCTTCTGTGCCACAGTCAATAATATATGTGTAGCGTTCTCACCGTTTGTCTCTGTTAAATTCGAGATTTCAATATCATTTAATAACATGTCTTGCTCTCGTTCCTGTATTTCCCTTTTCAATTGAGTTATTGTTTGTTCCAATTCTATAATTTCACCCCTTTTTGTTTCTTTTTCGCTTATTCCACTTTCATAAGAGTTCATCCTTTCTTCCAAACAGTCTAGCCTTGAGTTCTGCGCCTGGATAGCGGTGGTGAGCCCCGTCATTGCAAGCCTAATTGCCCTCAGTTCAGCCAAAACTAGTTGATTAAAATCAATATTAGTTGACTCGATGTTGTTCAAGTCATCGGTAGGTGAAATTTGCTCGTAAATAAAATCATTTTTCTTATTAGTCCTTGCGCGATGTGTTACATTTAAATCGCTCTGAGCTACCGCGGTTTCAAGGGGGTCAACGACCTCGTCACTATAAGGTGGCTCAGGTTGTGAAGTCGTTAGCGGCGCCGCCGTCGGACGAACAGGTGTGTTTAAATTGCCGACTTTTGGCTGTTTACTCTGACATTCCGGGCATTTCCAAGTGCTTTTACGCTCATTCCTCGCATAAAATGAATTGTAGCGCTTACTACTTATATTAAGACATTCCAAGTCATACGCTGCATTACAGGATGTGCATTGTAAGTATTCATTTTTTGGCAATGGTTTAGTGCAACCAGCACAGTTTTTGCTGGTGTTGGTAGCCATAGTGATAGTTTCGCTAGCAATATTATATAGCACTCACAAACTTTGTTAAGGGGGTTTACGCTTTTTTTATTAAGGGGGTTTACGCTAGGGAATGCAATCTCGACTCGAGATTGACGAATCGAGATCTCGCGCCAAAATCATAGGGTCGAGATTGGCCCATTCGAGATCTCAATCGTAAACGAGTCGAGATCTCGCGAGATTGCGATATTATCGAGATTTGTAAAAAAATATGTTACTTTTATACTAAATCTCATATTTTCTGTATAGGAATCATGAACAACTACGAAGTATAAAACTAATATGATATTGCTGTGATGTTTTGTAAATAAAACAATATATTTTATTATTAAATCACGTAAAGCTTTAATTTAAGGGAACAAAATATAATATGAAGAAAATTAACAATGAAATTGAAACATTAATAATCGTGGTTTTGGAAATAGCTTCATTTACGAATAACGTTACAAAGCTTACACTTAGCGCTCGAACCATCATTTCATAAAATATCTCCAACCCGGCAAATTGCTTGTTGTAACTTCCACAAACACATATTTTGAATTGTTCTTTGACATATTTATTGTTCTTTAATTGTCATAGCGTTAAAAATCTTCTAATTTCACTCCTAATAATAATAAGGGATGAAAGCTCAATTAATTATCACTTATCACTCGCAACGTCGCAACGCAACTACCAAAACTTCAATACTACACACCAATAAACATAAACAAATACGTCACATGCGGTTTGTAAGCTGTTTGCTATTGGTCACCTGCCGAGAGCGGGGAACGCGTGCGGGGGACGGCTCCCGCGCGCGTCGCTGCGCTGGAATCGCTGGGCTGATGACGCTGGCCACCACACCACACCAGTCGCCGCGCTGCCGCGCACGAATGAACACGTATGATTCGTACACTCTCATGACCCAAAATCTCGATAATCTCGATCAACATTGTCGAGATCTCGATCGATATCACATACATCGAGATTACAGATCGTCGAGATTGAATATCGAAAAAAGATCGAGATCTCGCGAGATTTGAGATTGCATTCCCTAGTTTACGCATTTCGGTTCCCCCACATAAATTTCCAAGTCAAATTTTTTTTAAACCAATAAACCTATTTTGATGAAACTTTACATGCTAAAGCAAAAAACAAGGATCTAAATAGTTTGCTGAAAAAAAAATAAAAAAGTTAATTTAATTGCGGTTTAAAGTCTACTATTAGAAAGTTTAAAATTTCAATAACTCAGTTAAATAAATGTTATATAAAAATGTTTTCAACAAATTATTTAGATCCCAGTATTTTACTATAGCATGAGCATGCAAAGTTTCATTAAAGTTGGCTTATTGGTTTTAAAAATTTTCAACTTAAACAATATTTAGTTTACACTATTTTCACAAAACAACATTGTTTGTCAATATTGTTTTTGTAAGACCAAAAATTCATAGTTAATCCAAATAGAAAAACGACGAAATTGATATATGACATCATCAGCCTTTAAACGTCCCACTGCTGGGAACAGGCCTCCCACGCGGACAATAGCACGTGGGGGATATTAGGTATATTGTGGTGGTATTGGGTTTAATATCACATCACTATCAAAATCTATCGCGATACGAAAGTTAGACACTTGATCTCCATAAGCGTTGTGTGACGCATACAAGTAATATTAGAACTCTATAGTGTTATTAATACCAAACGAATAGATGAGTAACGAGATGAAATCTGTTCGTCATACAAACAATATGCCGTGCTTGAACAGAGCTTGCATTAAACTTTGACCCAATTTGAGCGGTGCATCTGTTCGCTGCATCTGTGAGGCGTTTTGATATTAACTGTGGTCTGAGGCAAGAGCGATAAGAGGATTAGTAACAGTTAGTAAACTAGCGAATGAAGTCTTAAACTATTAGCGATTATTAATGACGACCTCCTCGGTCGAGTGGTTGTACACCGGTTTTAATGGAGTCGCCATCTCTGAGGTCCCGGTTTCGATCCCCGGTTGGGTCAATTTAAAAATTATTGTTTTTCTAAATAGTCTCGGGTCTGGGTGTTATCTATATATAATAAGTATGTATTTAAGTATGTTTATCCGTTGTCTAGTAACCATTTAACGCGTTTCTTCGAAGCTTCTCTTGGGCTAGATAATTGGAGTGAGTGTAGGAAAGTTTTATTTATTTATTAGACTAATAAAACACGAGCCCTACTTACGTCGTACTCTTCAATGCTGAGAGTCGCGACATGGTGCATATACTATTTGATGTTGCGCTATTTGTTGCTGTCCGAGGCAACGCATAACGCAAATTGTTGAGTTTTCCTCCGCCTACAGAGACACCTTATTCCCAGTTTTCGCAGGTTTGCCTTATAATGAATAAATCACGAGTTTTTAGAGACAACCGTTTAAATTGACATAAACAATTGCAAAGACAAGAACACGGAATAAGGTTGCAATGTTTTTTAAAAATGACTTCGTGTATATTATTGCACTTTTTTTTTAAAGATCCATTTTAAATAAATCTTCTTAAATTTACCCGGATATATAATGTAAAAGGTTTCAACTCTTCTACCTTGTAAACAATAGCTCTCTTATATCAAAATACCATTTAAAGTTAAACCTTGTTTAAAACTGATGTTTTGTCTATCTGAATTTATCAACAAAAAAGAGCATCGGTTCTAAACCAGGTTACCAACCAAAACTTTAATCAATGTCTTCAAAAAAGGGAGAAAGACTACACCATAACCATATTATACAAACAGCTATAAATAGCTGTTTGTATAATACTTGCTGGACTGAAACCTCAACCCGCTTTTTCTTTTGACTTAAGCAGTCGCCGTCTTATGATTAGTAGAACAGATTTCAATCATATCTAAATAAAGTTTATTGTATGCTACGAACAGAAGTTATTGTCTTCATTTGGCCGTGGTGCGGGTACGTACATTTAGAAATAAGGGCAACATACTGTCCAGATATACATAGCTATTCGATCCGTCAGCGAGCGAAAAAAACATAAAGATCGAATCTAACGGCTATATTGGCTCTTTATGTTATAACTTTCTATCTTATCTCTAAACTGTCGCAACACAACAATGCTATTAAACATTGTAGATCTCAGACTTAGACGGACTTTAGTTAAGATGGTGGTAGCTAGCCAGGCGGACTTAAGGCGAGTCCTTTCGAGCGCTTCTCACTCGCTCTCTCGACGTACGACGGTGCGAGACGGGTATAACAGCGAAGCGGCGCAAATAGGTGCGTTTTGTAGGTTTTTTATAGGTTTTTTTCTATATAGACTTTATAGAATTTAATGAATTAGCAGGTTCTCTGTAGTTTACTTCAAATCAAATATTTACATGTAAAAACTATGTCAAAAATTAAAAAAATGTAAGAAATCAACCGTTTTAGACTTTTATTTGGCCTGTTTTCGGGATTTTTTATAATCTATTAAAGTACATCTAATCGCGTAACAAATTAGCACATTCTCTAGGCAATATCCTTTAGTGTATTACATAGTTTTTATAAGAGCGTAATTTAACAGTAAATACACAAACCATTTGATCTAGCAAAACAGTTTTGCCCGCATTTACCGGTGACTCGCCTTAACAAGCCCTACCACCAGCCATACCAAATACAAACATAGATAGATAGATAAATTCTTTATTGCACATACATGTAGAACAATTTTACAATATAAAACATAAATCTAGTATGAGCAAAGGCGGTCTTATCGCTGAAAGCGATTTCTTCCAGACAACCTTTGGTTTTAGGACCCAAGAAAGAGAAAGAGGAAGTGCGCAAGTACAATTAAACAGAATTACACGATAGATAATTAATAAAAACAGGTATTATAAATATATACTTATAAATATATTTTAAATTAGACGTACATATATATATATACAACGATATAAGTATCATACATACACACATACATACATATATATTAAATAAACTATTACAAACATAATGATTATGCATCCGCTGGGAATGGATCTCGGTACATCTGGGTGTGAGAGACCCGTCGTCGGCCGGTCTTACAACTACACGAGTAAGGCGGTTTGTTAGTGTTTTCTCACTAATAAAAAAGTAAGTAGTGTGGTACAGGAGAACAGATACATTGTTATGTCGATCATAGTGTGCGAGTTATCGCTTCCGTGGTGAGAGTGATGAGAAAAAAACTGATAAGGCTAGTAATTAATACATCTTTCTTTTTAATTAATGCCGGTTCTTAGCAAGAATAGGTGAATGTACCAATTTGATGACAATAAACACTTAAATTGTTACCGTTTAAGTTATCTTATTTTTGCATTCACTATACTTATGATAACGCATAAAATAATTGACTCCTTTAACATTAAAACGAAACACTTTTTACGGATGAACTCGTGTTTGTTAACTACATTTAAAGTTTGATTTTAGAGAGACTTGACGTTTCAAACCCTATACAGGGTCCGTTGACTTCGTTGTGAACTACCGAGACAAATGTTTCTAAATGTCGAATTCTTATAATGAGTAATGCTTACGATAGTCAGGCGTTTAACAAAAACCAAGCACAATAATTTGTACGCGCCGAGTAACAAAATCGAGACTTCAGTGGTCAAAAACTGTTAATAAATTGAAATAAAAAATCACACATCGTTGAGAAAGCAATTTAGAAGAAAGCAAAGTACTTATTTCATAATAAGATATCACACATCGATCAGTAAGCGTTTCTGAGCAAAGTATCTTATAAAAAGATACTACCTATATCATAGACAAAGATAATAGTGAGTGAGACACAGCTGGATACTCCTCGGATCTAGTTAGAGATGCTAAGCTGATTTGCGAAGAAACTCCAAGTTTGCGACAAGCGTAACTTGATAAGTGGCTAAGTTATACTTGTTCTGTGCTTACGCCTCTAACAGACGGCAAATCAATTTAAATTATAACGTCTCTCTACTATTCCAAGGTCGCTCAGATGATTGCTTCTGTTTCGACAATTAGAGGTAAGAAAGCAAAGAAAGTTTAGTTGTTAAGGTATCCGGTTGGAATTATATATCGATCGTTTCGTTGACCATAATAATGGAATAGAAATAGAATAAACATTTATTCATTTATCCATTTATTCATACAATTTATAAATAAATAAAATTAAGATTTCGGTCGTAAAACTGATTATAACTATTGATCAGATTGTAACCAAGGCTTGATTTCAATGATAAAGACCTTTATTCAGGAGTAGAACAGTATGATGTACATAGTGCTGTACTTTTACTTTACTTTTAAGGAGACATAGTGCGTCTGAGCGGTGGCGTGGCTGAGCGGCAGGGAAGATAAAAACGTGTTAAAATAAATGTGTTTGCAACAGTACCTCTTGAGCTTTCGACGGCGGAACGCACTTCCTCCTTCAAGTATCACACGATAAGATTGCTAAAGGACACGTGTTATAAGACGTTTCGGCGACTACTTTTAAGCATGCTTATAGACCACCGCAGTCGCGCTTTGTATAGAAAAGGTAGAGATGACGTAATCTTCTATAATCCTTGTTAACATGTGTATTATAACAATATTATCTTTTAAAACCTCTTAAGATCAAAACTTAAGATGTAATAAAGTTAAAATGTTAGTGAATAACTTGGATAATTAAATAATGTTATTTACAGTTTACATAAATTCGTGAAGACAATAAATATTTAAGGTGTCTTCTATGTTACTTACACAACAATGTGACGACACAATAATAATACAGTTTTTAACTAGCTATCTTATTATCACCAGCTACATGAACACGAAACAGTACTTGCAAGAAACGATTTCATATTCCATTTTATCTGTTTTAATTCATGTTAAACCATACGGGTTGGTAGGTAAAATATACTGTTAATCCGTCAAAAGGGTCAAAAGACTATTTCTCATTCTTGGCATAACGTGGTCAAAGTATTCGCTCGTCATATTCACGCTACACGTTATACTTGACGCTGAAACGGCTAACTGCAAAGGCAAAAGCATTTAACAAAAACACTGATTATAATTACATGACATGCAAATGAGCGAGCGCGCCGCTCTGAGAGTGAGTCCCCTCGGCATTTTCAAAGCTGCGACGTATGAATAGTGCCCGGCGTGCGAGCTCTCGTAAAAGAATAATGAGCGATGCGCCCCTACTGACAAATTTGCCCCAAATTTTGAAAAACAAAATTTTTAATCATGAGCGATGCGCCTCAATTGACGAATGTGTAAGAAGCTTTAGAAACTATACTATTTGAAGTCAATGTGACAATGTCTGGTTGTTTTTATGAGTTACTTGCCCACGACTTTGTCTGTGTTAACACCCTGTACCCCGTGCCTTTTTCTCTCATACAAACCGAACACAACAAAAAAAGAATTAGCCAAATATTGGCAACTGATTTTCATTTATAATATATGTGACGTGTTAAGCTTTCCGCTTAATAAAGATGTTGAAAACATGAAAATTACTGGTGACATCAATTAATTTTTTAACGTTAATTATTTTACGATATGTTCTTAACATCAATTTATGTGACCTAAAAGAGGTTAATAAACACATAAGGCAACAGTAACTATAGTTGGCGATTCGTTCGATAATTGTAAGGAAATTATAATGATTAGATACACTTTTAAACATCCGCAATCCTTTATAAACAGAATACTTGGAAGGGAATTAATGCTTACTACTTAGTAAAAGCATCCTACGTTCGACTTTTACTAACATTTTGTTTATTTTATGTTGTTTTCTGAATTATTTATAGGGTATCTATAATACCTGTGACTGACTCATAAAGATAACAAAGAAGATACTTTTAAGACCATCTCATAAAACACACCAAACCCCACTGCTAGTAAAGCCATTTATTTATTTATTGCTTTTAGAGTTGTTTCTTTTCACGGCTCTTTCGAATCGTCCCTTTGGGGATATACTCAAGGCCGGGGCAAGCACGTCAAACCGTAGCGTGCACGCCCCATTTTATCCTAACCCGTTAATAATTCCCAAGCGATTGAAGAGCAGGCAAAAGCACCGAAATAGTTGTTGCATGACTCGATGTTGGATACTGAATAAAACAGCAATCGGTTAACAGGAGGAGCTCAATGGCGCCGCGGCTAAGGCGTTCGGCTTGCGATCTTGCGTGTTAAACAACTTTCCCAATGCCGATTTATTGGATGGGTAAAAAAATAAAAAAATGTCTGGCGTGTGTTTCAGTTAGCCCTTTTTAATTTACAACACTTGGCTTCGGATTTTTGTAAATTACCCTATAAGTCATAGTCAGTAATATGATGTTGATTTGATATGGCTTAATATTTTATTATTTAAATTACAAAGTTATCTCCTTATCTTCTCAAAAACAAACAATTATTATCGAAATGTTTGCACGCGCATCACTTCCGAACGGCTGCACCTATTTGGCTAATTCTTTTTTGTTGTGTTTGTAATTGTGGTTTGCATGAAAGAAAAATTTGGAATCTCATCATAGGGTACGGGGCCCATGTGGACGTGGTCGCGGGCGGGCCGCTAGCAGTTAATAATAATGGCAACATAACATAAATTAAAACAAAAATTCGTGTCGCTTAGCCGTGGAAGAATATTACCACCCCCTCTCTTCCCTTGGGTATCGTAACAGGCGACTAGTGGATTAAAGACGGCACATACATCCAACAGCATAGAGCGGCGATGGGCTCACCACCTATCACGCTGAGCACATGTGCAGTCGCTATTTGATGATAAAAGGACTATGGCAGAGGACTGCTTTTGCGGTCCTCATTGCCTAGTATCTGTGGCTTATTAAATTAGCACAGCTCCTATTCTGTATTATGCATTATGCACAGCGTTAAGTACTATTAGTACCGTGGTAATGTTGAGTGTGACCGTCATCTATCACTGTTACACTGATGTCAAGCTCAGAGATCCCAGGTTCGATACGCAGCAGTGGTATCAGTTTACGCGGTTTGGCTAGTGGTATAGAGTAAGGCATCCTTCTGGGTATGCTGTTCCAAAATGCTTATTACGTAGTTCAAATCATAGTTAACTTTAACAAACACAACTTTCTTTCAAAGTTTTGACACTATTCACACTTTTGTCTTTATACACTAATTATTAATAAAAAAATTACAGTCAGGTAAAAATTTATAATTATTAATAATGTGACTGAGAATGTATTAATGTGTGAAATGTGATGAGTCTTGTTACTCGAATAAATGATTTATATATATATAAAAATAACTAGGAACGAAACTTTTCCTCTTTGAAATCAAATCATTAATTCTTCTTTTATATAAAAAATTCTACTTTCTTATTCTTGGTACCTAACAAAATTCGTAGTAAGTACTTATTTTAACAATTACAAAATATATCAATCTGAGCTTGAGCCATCATCTTCACCATGGCTGCGTTGGTAACTGAGGTAGAAATTTAAGCTTTAACTAATAGCCAGTATAAGCAATAAAGAAAAATAACAGCATCATTATCATAGTTAATAGGCGCGTTTTAATTTCAGTGCGAATTTTAATTATAGCATTACCCATGTAGGGTATAAAGAGAAATTCTGTCGCACGCTCGTAAAGCCAACATCAAAGCTATGGAAAAGTCTCAAGGGCTCAAGTCCCGCCTGAGATATAAATTTGTTTATTTCTTAAAAAATATTTATAATGACATAATATGATTTTAATGCATAGAACACATTTAAAATATATATATATATATATATATATATATTTGCAAGGAAAAATACTGCTGAACATAACACCTCTCTTCTTTCTAAGGCAAATTAGAAAAACGTTGAATACCCTGGCGCAAATACCAAGGGGATCAACGCCAATGGAATCAAACAAGTTGGCTTTTTTATCATTTGTGCCAAAAACAATAAGTTTTTAAATATAACAATAAAATAAACTAATAATTATTTTTTAAGCTGTCCTGTTAACATTATACAATAATTCCTAGAAAATTAAATACCATTTTTAAATGTGATCAGGGTAATCAACGAACTAGTGAAACAAAACAAGGGGAATCAAATGTTTACCTTCGTAATTTCGTCCTGGAGCTACGAGCAGCGGTGCCTTCCCCAACGATTTTCGCATTACTACTTTACCGCGACAACGCGGACGCAATCCTCTAGGACATTCCACTATATGGATATACGCGTAGTTTAATGTATAGTTTAATGTTCTAATTCTTTAAAAAAAACGTAGAAAAATACACTTGCTGCATATTTATTTTATACATAGACAACTAGTCTGCTACCAATTACATGACATTTTTTATTTAATTTCCGTTGTTAATTTGGTGTTTTGATTTAGTTTGTTTAAGAAACGTGGAGCGGACGCGGTATCAATTTTTGGGCGCTTTGGATTTCTTTAGACGATTTTATCTGAATTAGACGCAATAACTGTCGTGCCTCAGTTAGATCATACATAATACTAGAATAAAAAAAATATTTTGGTATCTAATTTTAATGCTACGGGTACTTTTCCCCTTCGGACAGCGTAAACTGAGCCTCTCAAGATTCACCCTGATCTGATATTTGTGAGATAGATTCTCATCTACTATGACGCCAAGGTATTTAAGATGTTTAGTACGTTCAATCGAGCAACAGTTGCAGTCAGCTGGTATACAGTGTAGGGGTAGAAAACATCTGTGAAACTTTAGAGTCCGGAATTCAGGTGGTTTGGAAGACAGTGTTTTGTGAAATGCAATGTACTTAGTCTTTTTTATATTTAATGTAAGCAGGCTGTTGTACATCCACTCAGAAATAGACCGCATGCCACTTACAATAAATGATTATTTCTATTATATCTCGTTTTATTTCTGATGTTGATCTATGCATGTGTTTACGCAGGGACATTATTTGAATTGGTGATCGAAGCTGTAAAACCATTTATTTATCTTTTGAAACTAAGCTTTTCAGTTATATTATTCTACTTAGTTGCGTTAATTTTCTTTTCTCCAGACACTACTGAGACCAGTGTACACAGGAAAGTACCCCCCATGCATACGTGATCATAAAAAGCAAACATTTACGAATGTATAAGATATTCATAGAGCGACTGCTATGTCGTTTATGCCATTCGTATGTACGACAAAGTGAAAAGCAACTGCAGTAGAGTATGTTAGTCAGAACATAAAATAAAGATAAAATATGCTTTTGTACACCACAGAAACATATAAAAACACAAACACATAATACATACAATTGGCGGCCTTATCGCTAAAAAGCAATTTCTTCCAGGCAACCATGTTGGGCTGGATAGAAGAAATAGTTAAAATTGATAGAGCAGTCATGGTGTTTTATATAAGTATTACATTATTCATACTTATGTATAAATTTATACACAAATTATACATATACTTACTCATGTAATCATATACACATATACATACTTATGTATAATAATACATAATTACATAAATAAATACAAAACTTTCTCTAAATTAGGAAAAAAAATTAATAACAGGAAATAAACTATATAGGTAAATAATTAATCGTAGAGACATTGACAGTGACAGATAGTGCTCTCTAACATGTCGTTTAAACTCGGACCAAATGTAATATTTGGTCAAATAGAGAGTCAAAATATCTGTACTAATTGGTTTGTAATACGATATTTGTATTTTGAGTAAATACTACATATTATTACATACATAATATAACCACGACTATTATCCCCGAAGGGTTAGTCAGAGACAAGGTAATGAGGACCGCAAAAGCATTCATCTACCATAGTCCACTTTTCACCAAATAGCGACTGCACATGTTCAGCGTGACTGGTGGTGAGCCCATCGCCGCTCTATGCTGTTGGATGTATGTGCAGTTTATCTTTGTGGATTTTTAGTCCATTAGTCGCCTTTTACGACATCCAAGGGAACAAAGGGAGTGGTAGTATTCTCTCACCGCTACGCGGCACGGTAACATGACATAAAACTGTGTTGCGTGTTTATTTTGTTGTTATTTGCTGTTACTTTTTACGTTCTGCCCTTGAAATCTCTACTCCTTTTTGTTCTTTTTCCGTCTATTCTCCACAGCTAGCGGTATGTCTCTAGATTTCTTTTAAAATGTTTAGTCTGTGGCCTTTCTGGTGTTTGATGTTTACTACGAGTATGCGACAGTCGGAGAGGTTCGCCTTCACCGACAAGCAGCGGATTCAACTTGGCAATCGCATTTTTTATTTAACATTTTCATTCCAAGGCTTAGTAGGTAGTAGGTATGCCTCGTTAAAAACTGTTGTAATTTATAAATCTGGCGTTTGTTAAGTAACCTCATCAAGCTTCTGCTCAGTCGAAAGCTCTCCCAAAATCCGAACTGGTGGTAGATTAGTTAGGTAGGTAGAGTAGATTAGTTAGTTAGATTAGTAGTTAAGTCATAACTACGAGTTAGTTAACTGTTTTTATTATTAGTATTGACGTCAATTATAATAAGTGCCTGCAAAGATTTATATATAACAAATATTTTTTCTTGGAATTAGACCTATAACATTAAAATAGTTTTTTGTAAAGACACATAATTAAAGAAAGACACCAACCCGCATTAGACCATCGTGGTGGGTTATGGCCTAATCTCCCTATTTGCTATTAGTTCATGCGGGGAGGCCTGTCCCCAGCCGTGGGACAAAACAAACTGATGATGGTGCTACACAGTTTTAAACTTAAGCGGGTAACATCGTTGCTATTGTTTATGATTGTAACCATTGTTATATTTATTATTAAAATTTAGCATTCACAATGATATATGATAGATATAGGATAAAATGTTTACTAGAAAATAAATCAACCAGACTCAGAATTCGAACCCATGACCTTTGGATTACCGCTGACTTGCAGCGTAAATCATCAACTACTAGAAATAATTCAACGAGTCTTCTGGGGTCTCGGTAACTTAGCGGTTGGAGCAGTGGACCGGCAATCCAAAGGTCATGGGCTCGAATCCCATTCGAGCTTCCTGAGAATGGTTGATTTTTTTTTTAGTAAACATTTTATCCTGTTACCATTTTGGTTGAAATAAAAAAAAAACATTATTTAAAAAAATCAAAAAACAATGATGAGCCGTGTGGAGGCTGTGCGTTAATAAAAGAACATTACCAACTCATCTCTTCTCTTGGATGTCTTAAAAGGCGACTATCAGACTGAAGACTCCCCATAAATCTCTCACCAATGCAATCTTCGCTCTTTTAGCAACTTCTTGAAACCCCAGCCCACAGTTCTGGATTTATAGCCAACTCTTTTACCCTCACTGCAATACGACTCTGGAACGCCTTGCCTTTGGATATCAAAAAAGCTGTCAGTAAATGTTCAAGAGAATGGCACTTGAGCACCACTTTAAATCACATCATTAATTTCATAGTTTCTGACATATTATTGTTTTTTTTTAAATATAGATATAAATTTTTTTGTTTACTTATATATATATATATTAAGATACGTATTTTACTAAAACGTATTTATTATTCTATTTAATATCTTAATCATATATATTTATTTACTAATAATTAGGTTTTTGGTCGAGTCTTTTTTTGCAAGTTTATTTTCTCTGAACACCCTTACTGGTTGACTGACAGACAGATAATGTCTCAGGGCATTAAGTCCGCCCTTTGCTGTAATTTTGCAATAAAAGATAAATAACTAAATAAATGCAACAACTCCGCTACTTATCACGCTGAGCACATGATCAGAACGCTGAGTGTAAGTTGAAAATGTGTAAACGTTACTATCGCGTTTGAGTTAAGAGTTTTGATTCTCGATCTTATTTACTTAGCGTTAAGATCTATCTGTCAAAACTTAACTCAAACGCGATAGTAACATTTGCACAGTTACAAACTTACACTCAGCTCTCAGTTGTTGTTTGGTGAAACATGAACGGTCGCAGAGGACCGATTTAGCGGTCCTCATTGTCTAGCCTCTGACTAACCCTTTCGGGATACTCGTGAGTTTATGTACTTTTTAATACAGTTGCTCAAAAAGTGGCGTATTGTAGGGACGTATAGCGTTCGGGATGTGGGCTATTACATACTCGAGCTTTTTCTTTACCTTTTCCGAACTCGTGCGTCCTCTTTCCCAACTGTCAAAATAATGTCTATTAAAAAGAAAAAACCAACCACGAAGTTTTTACTAAAAAAAAATCATAGAAGTTTTTTATGATTCATGCAAATATTTCTAAAAAGAAGCTACTAATTTGTTTCAATATCAGATATAATTCAATGAATTAGGTTAGGTTTCATTTCATCTCATTAAATTTCATTTTCATTTCATATCAATAAAAAAAATCTACTGAAGACTTGGCTGTATGGGCATAGTTCCCTTTGCCTACACAGAATGGGTGAAGAAAACAAAAAAATCTCTACTTAGATTCTTTTACGGCTGGCGCCATTTTTCAAAAATATTCTTTAGATTAATGTTTTATATTTTAGTGTTTTATTAACGCTTAAATATACTGTAAAATTTTAAACACTGAAAAAAGACGACAACCTCGGGCGGGAATCGAACCACGCACCTTCCGCATACCGGGCGGCTGCCTTAACCACTTGGCTACCGAGGTCTGGCTTTCAACCGTCGAAATTTGTCAGTGTTTGATGCTTATGTTTTTAGTCAACATTGCTTTATCAAATCTTAGAAGTGTTCACCTCTGAAAAAAAAATTTACTTAAATATTCTTTAATTAATTGCTTCATTTTTTCGCAACTGTATTAAAAATAGTTGTCCAGTACACGTGCGGAACCGTCATTGCAACTTATTCCGACTGTCAACCCTCACCTTCGGCTGCGCCTCGGCTCGGGTAGACATTTGTCGGAACTCTTTGCAATGACAGGCTTTCCGCACTCGTAATGCACTATTTTATTGTTGTGCAACTTTTTTGTTAATACCAACGCAATCTGATTGGGGTGACCTAATAGTAACCACACCTTTGCGAACATTTTGGCCATGCGGGCACGCCGCGGCACGCGAGTACATTCACCGAGCCATTACACGCAACGCAACGGGTTAGCGTGTTTGTAATTATGCCGTCGAGCGTTATCCTTCCATTTGGAATATTACAAAATGATGAGCCTTACTTACAAAAATTTATTAGCAAAATTGAGAAAATGGAGTATAATGTACGTCCTTGTTTAGCGGGTAACACTAGCCCGCCAGTAGAAACAACTAAAGATTTTTTACGCATTTCGGTTTCCCATAAGGCTGGTTTCACAGTCACGCGTTTGACCAGCGCCGGCCACACGCGCGCGCTTACAATTACACTAGATTGTATGTTGCGTTTCATGGTCATCACGCAGTTCAAACGCGCAACTACTATGTAGTGTAGCGCGCGCGTGTGGCCGGCGCTGGTCAAACGCGTGACTGTGAAACCAGCCTAAAACTTCCAAGTTGAAATTTTTTAAAACCATTGAGCCAATTTTTATGAAAAAAGTGAAACACAGAGATCTAAATAGTTTGTTGAAAACATTTTTAAAAAACATTTAGTTAGCTGAATTACTGCGATTTAAAGTCAACTATGGAAAGTTTAAAATCGCAATTACTCAGCTAAATAAACGTTTTTTTTCAAAATGTTTTCAACAAACTATTTAGATCTCTGTGTTTTACTTTAGCATGCAAAGTTTCATAAAAATTGGCTCAATAGTTTTCAAAAATTTCATCTTGGAGGTTTGTATGGGAAACCGAAATTCGTAAACGCTCTTAAAGAGCAAGATGGTGGTTTCATTACGCATAAATACTTTAAAAATACTTTTGGACTGCATTAGTTCAATGTTCAATTAGTTCCACCCGTACCCCGTGACGTGTTTTTACAAATTTTCTTTCACACTACCCTTGTCCTGACAATTACGAACACACTAAAAAGAAATTCAGCCAATACGATCAAGCCGTTTTGAATTGATGAGAGTACAAACATTTCAGCAATTGATTTTTATTAATATAGATTTATTGCACTTATGTATACGCAAATGTAAGTACCATTTTTTGGTGGAGAGTAAGAGATAAGATATTCATCTTCTCGGCGATTTACGATTTTGGAGAAGTTCACTTTCGTATTAGGCCTTATCACCAATTCCAACAAATAAGGGAAAGATAAGATAAGAAAACACAGAAATGTAAAACGCATCCTCGTTATGGTTAAAAAAGTCACGAATATTAAGACCAACTCGAAGAATGTATTAAAATTTTGCGATGTCCTCACAGCGTATGTAACAGACCATCCTACACTTAACTGGTTTTTTTTACATATATCTAAATACCTAGCACGGCTGGTAACTTCACCTGATGTTAAGGGAAATGGAGTTCAGGCGCGAATACAACTGTTGACGCTGCACAGCGTTAACAAGACGCACCACCAGTCGCCCTCACTTTACCGGCCCACAAAGTGCCTCTTCACACCTCGTTTGAAGACCCTAGTACTATTTATCTAAGATAGTTATACTGTATACATCATCATCATCTTAATCAGCCTATCATAAGTCCACTGCAGCTCATAGGTCTAACCCAGTGCAAGCCACTGAGCCCGTTTCTCGGTTCTTCCTTTCCAAATGCAAATCCAATTATATACATACCTACATATAATCAAGACTATTATCCCCGAAGGGTTAGTGAGAGGTTAGGCAATGAGGACAGCAAAAGCAGTAGTCTACCATAGTCCACTTTTCACCAAATAGCAAATGCACATGTGCTCAGCGTGACAGGTGGTGAGCCCATCGCAGCTCTATGCTGTTGGATGTATGGGCAGTATTTAGTCCGTTAGTCGCCTTTTACGACACCCAAGGGAAGAGAGGGGGGTAGTATTCTTTCACCGCCACGCGACACGGCCAACATTTTGTCCTACATACATAAATTACGCAGAATAAGAAGGCAACCGCTCGTTCATTGGTCAATTTCCACGTCACCTGTCAAAAGGAACTGACATAATTTCTTTAAAAGAGCAATATATTACTAAGCCCAACATCAATTGTGGGCCAATTGGTGGCCAAGCCAGACGATCTCATTGAATCGCAAATTCTGATCTAGTCTAGTGTGACTTACTAACCTGCTGCGACCTTCGTGTCTGTCCCTCTCGTTGTTTGAACGAGTGAGCGGGATGAATGAAGAACTACTTTAAAGGTAACCGTAAACACTTGAGTCAATTAAAAATATACACGTGAATAAAGAATTCTACGTCACACGTTTTCCAATATTTTTTTTCTGGAAAATGTTGAGTTTTTATTATTATTATATCTTAATTAATGGCTGTCGCATGTAGCATTAAGCCAATTTCAAGTGATTTAATAATTTAAAGTATATTTAGTATGTACGGTAGATAAAAATAAAATGGAGTCTCACAACACGTGTTGTTGCTAAAAGAATACGGGAGAAACTCCATGTTGAGTTTTTGCGGGCTGCACCTGACGTGCAATGTCAGATAGGTGCTGGCTCGGAGCCTGCTCGTGGTTTTTTTAACAATTTCCAATTGTTCGCAACATTTGCGGTAAATTACTCATTTAGACTCAAGATTGCCATGTTACTTTTTATTTTATTGTCTAATACAATGGTCCCGCGTGGGTTATTTTTTTATCAATGGACAATTTTCACTCCAGCAAAACTGCGGGCGGAATCATGTAAAGCATGTAGAATGTAAAGTCGGGTACATGAATACATTCCAAACTACAATTTCGTTGTTCGTCGCCCGTCAGTGACGATTTTGTGTGCATTGATCGATCGATTGTATATTTTAGAAATTAAACGTGTTGACTCGCATTATGTATAGATTTGATGTGTACACAAATAAAATAACTACAATGTATAAATTGTTAACACATGATGACTGTCTACCATATTTTCTTCTAAACATAAGATTAGTATGAAAACTCCGCATTTGAATCGCTTGAATGAAGCTAAGCCCTATTATGTACCTCTCGATGAACAATGATATAACTACTGTGTTGAAACACGTAGTTACCAACCAATTGAACTGGGAAAACGCATGAGAAAACAACCAGCGTAGCATGATTTAGCGCCTGATGAGCGCTTAACATAATTGTTACCGTAACAAAGGCGGATTATGGAATAACAAAGAGCAGTTGACGCTCTAATAAAAACTGTCGTTAATAGTGCTACTTGAAACAAATGTTTATGTTTTCATTTTGTTTTCGTGTGTCTTTAGTATAATATAACGATAAGCTTAACGCGTTGTGTTCCTAGAAATACATTGACTAACTAAATAAGTGGCCGGTACTCAAAAAAATACTGTTTAGGAAACTAAAAATATTATTTAAATTAGGAAGTTCAAGATTTTAACGCGTTTCCAATTAACGAAACTTTTAATACTAATCTTCTTAATAACTAATTGATAACTAAACTAACATAATATAACTAAATACTAATTAGTACATTGCCTTTTTATACCCGACTTTTCGGCCGAATTGCACCGGTCGTGTGTGAGAATTGAAAATTATAACGTCATTCTTATAGTCACAATAAGGTTCTAACGGTACTGCGACGCAGAAATACGCCTCATGTCACCCTCTTCCACCCTGAGTCATTCCTCTAAGTATATTAAAGCAAACCAGCCTCAGTTATCCAAGAACCAGATAAGATAGGCAATAAACGTAGCTAATAAATCTGTACTAGCATCAGTTGAGGGGCGATAGTTGGCCCCCACCCCTTGGCTCACTAGCCCCTTTGTAGTCCCCCTCCTAAAACGTGATTTTCACAAAGGGTTTAGACAACGCGACTAGAACACAATAATAACGGTCGCACCGGCCGTATTAGGAATAGGGTTGGCAACTTGGTTAGTAATAATTGTATATATTTATATTATATTTCTTTTTTTCAATCGAGTCACTGTAATATCGTTTAAACAAAAAGTCATCAATTGTGGCGAAAGTTATCAAGAAATTTTAAATGGGCTTTGCCTAGCAGTGGGACAGTAAGTTTAAGCTATACTTTACTTGAGGTACTCTTTTCTAGTGGCCGAGAAACCGGCCTCAGATACATTTTCCACTGTCTTTTATTAATACTGTATGACATTGATAAGGTAATAAGAAATATGTATTAACCTGCACAACACTTTCAATGTTACATACAAAAAAATACATAGAAGAAAATTAGACGGTTACTTACAGAAAACAAATAACACATAAAATTACAAACAAATAAAATTGATGATATCAGTTAGAGAAATTAGATACCTATTCTTTTGCACGTTTTTGTAGTCGTCATCATGAACTTTGGCAGTGGACTACTTTTGCGGCTCTCATTGCCTGTGCTCGGACGAACCCTTCGGGGATATTGTAATGTTATGGTTTTTTTTATAATGATAAACGACCATGGCATTTACTATTATTTGACGCTTGAAAAGAAAAGGAAAAAAAGCAGTGCTCTGTTTCTTGCCGATTCTTCTAAGTATATGTAATGAACTTAAAATACACTTGGAGCTATAGTGGTTTGTTTTCTTCGCCATCTAAGTGTGATGTTTATAAAAAACTTTAAAACGCTGTATTTTTAGGGGTCATCAAATATTATTTTTAAATTTTATGTAGTTATTATATTGATAACCATTATTTCAGTCAAAGATCTCTGAAAGAAGTTTTTTGTTAACAATAAGTCCGCCTATTTTGGACTCTATCTTTATGTATTCGTATTTGTGCTAAAAAACTATACTTACCTACTTTTACATGTACTTTTTATACTATAAATCAATCGCTGACATACTTTTTTACTATACCTCTTTTCCACTTAATAATCTACACGGGAATACCATTATGTGAAAGAAAAAGTTCCTTTTTGAAGCACTCAAAGAGCACAAGTAGCAGCCCTGACCAAGATTGAAACGTTCACAGGGTGACATATTGTATGGGCTGATAATTCTGTGCTTTCGGGAGTACAATACGCTCAAAAGTTTCGGGTGAAAAGAAAACATTGATGGATAGAACGTTTTATAAGCTGGCTAGTGACTATTATTCCTTTTTTATAGTTATTTAATATTGAGTTTTATTGACGTCGCGTCGTCAGAATAAAATAGATGTATAAATACGTAAAATACTTTCAGAGTATTTTGGTCTCACGTTCTTGTTAGTACCAAAAGCATTTAAAAGAACGAAAACAGTAACAGTGTCTTTTAAAAATAAATACTATAGTTATTGCACAGATCATACACAGACATAGAACAGTTACATATTTCAGTTTGAAGTTCTATCGTCTAATCTCTGACTTACCAGGGTTAACAGTCGTATGTTGTTCATGTAGTAGAGAGGATGGATTAAAAATGTCTTAAAAACTGCATAAGGTAAGAGTAAATGGGACAGATGGAACCGGAAGACATCGGCGTTCGCCGAGTGTTCCTCTTGAGTGACAAAAAAATAGTGCGTCGGGATCATAGTAAATGGAAAGTTGTAATTACTACAAACCTTTTCAGGAAATCACGTGATGCATGTTTATATGTTATACTAGCGGCTGCTCGCGGTTTCACCCGCATGGTTCCCGTTCCCGTGGGAATATCGGAATAAAAAGTATTCTATGTATTAATCCAGGTTATAAACTATCTGTATGCCGAGTTTTATCCAAATCCATTCAGTAGCTTTTACGTGAAAAAGTAACAAACATCCATCCATACTTACAAACTTTCGCGTTTATAATATTAGTAGGATAGGATAAGCACACATCTGCAATGTAATAATGAGTAGCCGATTCGATTCTCCAATTAGCGGTGTGTTAATGAACCATACGCGGCGTTGAGGTATAATTGTCCAAAGTTCAAGCGATCTCTACATTTTGAAACAATCCACTGCCAGGGTCTTTGATATCCCTGTGCCCACGGAAAAGTAGCGGTGAAAGTTTACTACCACCCCTCTCTTCCCTTGGGTGTCGTAAAAGGCGACTAACGGTCTAAAGACTGCACATACATCTAACAGCATAGAGCGGCGTTGGGCTCACCACCGGTCACGCTGAACGTATGTGCAGTCGCTATTTGGTGAAAAGTGGATTATGTCAGAGAACAGCTTTTGCGGTCCTCGTTGCCTAGTCTCTGTCTAACCCTTCGGGGATAATAGTCGTTATTATATGAAGTTATGTATGTATGCTATGTAATAATGAGTAGCCGAATTGATTCTCCAATTAGCGGTGTGTTAATGAAACATACGCAGCGTTGATGTATAATTGTCCAAAGTTCATGCGAACTCTACATTTTGAAACAATCCACTGCCTCGAGTCTTTGGTATCCCTGTGACCACGGACTCTGTAAAGGTTTCTAAAAGTTAACATAAAATATCTTAATAATATTATAAACGCAAAAGTTTGTAAGTATGGTTGGATGTTTGTTACTCTTTCACGTAAAAACTACTGAATGGATTTGGATGAAATTCGGAATACAGATAGTTTATAACCTGGAATAATACATAGAATACTTTTTATCCCGATATTCCCACGGGAACGAGAATCACGCGGGTAAAACCGCGAGCGGCCGCTAGTATGTAATATGTGTAAAGGTAACTCACGTTTGGCAAGATGGATGAAGCCTATTCCCTTGTAACGAAGACTTGATTTCAATGACCGAGGCCTTTGCCCAACTGTGGGATAGTATACAAGCTGTTCTTTGTCAAGAATTACTACTTATCAATGTAATTCCACTATTTATTCATTATTTATTTTTATTTATTATGTGTATGTTGTAGGTATGTATGTAAATATAATTGTGTTTAAAAAGTGACTATGATATATACGACAATATTGTCGTATATATCATAGTCACTTTTTAACGCCTCCAACTGTATCTGATGTCTATCGTCTATGTGATATGTTTGTGTTTTTTTTAGTGTACAATAAAGAATATTCTATCTATCTACTTTATTTTACTAAAGTAAAACGCTACGTGTCAGCATCGAATAGAAAATGGAAAGTAAGCCTTTCGAGAAACGGGCATGAAGTATAATGTATATATAACTCATAGGTACATAACCTCTGTATATATGAACAATATGTAAACGAGAATAGATACTTGAAAGTGTTTCTTTTTTTGATCGGTCGATTTGATCTACATTCCTGAGATAAAGATGCTGTCTATAAAAACAAAATTATACTCATTGCTTTCAGATGTTAATGTGGCCACCATGCAATTTATTTGTTTACGTGCCAAACAGAGATACTTCTTCCACTTTCCGGTTCAAGGTGAATCGTAATAACCTTCGGGAAGATGGACGGAATAATACAACGTAATATAAAAGCTATTTCTATCTAAGGAAGTATGTAATGTATTGTATTAGTCTTGATATACTCTCGTTATACTTTGTATAGGTATATCGCGTTTTTTTTTTTAACTTGTTAACATTTTCGTTCTAGTTGATAAGCGTGAGAGAATAACTTCAGTAAAGAATACCACCTTCAGAATGAAATTGGTTTCAATGATTATTAAATTAAGTTATTGTTATTTAGAATGCTGATTTCGTCATTTTTTACATAGTTCAATACCATATAAATTATTCCAACCACTTATTAGTAAGTCCTTTAGATATTTTTACAATACTTAAGATACAAAAGTAGGCTATAGTTAAGTCCTTGTCCACGTGCTTCGTAAGTTATATTTAACTACATCTGAAATAATCTGTTTTTACGTTTTTATTGAAATAAATAGGTATAACCAATTTCCAATAGTAGTAAATCGTAACAAACACACGCACCGATAAATCCAGTGGCAAACTTTACAAAGTCCAGACACCGCATAAAAACAATCGTTAACGGCCAGTTGGAGAAAAAGAAACGAACGTAATCCGCAAATTACCTATCACAATAAAGAAAAACCAGATGGAGTGGCACCGGGGTAACGGGTAAACACAGTGAGGAAAGCCGGCGTGCCAAGAGAAAAACGGGCGAGGAAAACTTTCAACTCGCCTCCGCAACAGATCGGACGTTCAGTACTCACCCGAAGAAGTTGACATGTCCCCGCGAATTTTGTTTGTGACGTCACGTGACAACGCTGATACGAAAAAAAGGCTGTCGCTAATGACGTTTGCCCATTGTTCTAGTAATCGCGAGCGTGGGAGCGTTACGGGAGACGCGAGGCTCCACGGCGACGGTTGGATCACGACTAGCGATGCCGATGGCGTGTAGAAGGGTCTACGCGTTCGGTTACCCCTGCTTTTGTTGCTTTGATACGGTTATCAATCGCGGGGTACGCTGTGGTGATCTTGGATTAACTGTTTGTGATTTTTGTAATAAGACTCGAGAGGACAAAGCGTATATCGTGGTGAGCGTTAATCCTAATTATAAGGCTGCATGTAGTTTTCCAATTTAGAAGATAAGGTATATAGTCAGCGGTAAGTATTGAATGTTATAAAAACTGCACATCGTCGATGTCAAAGAATAAGCCGCGTGTGGGAACTGAACGCACACCTTTATCAGTCCGGGTGACACAGTACCTACCAACCTACATATGACCGACATTATACTTTTTTTATATATATATGAAAAGGAGGCAAACGATCAAGGCGGGTCACCTGATGGAGAGCAATCACCGCCGCCCATGGACACCCGCAAAACCAGAGAAGTCGCAGATGCGTTGCCGACCTTTATGAAAGGAATGGGGTTATGGAAGGAATAGAAAATGTGAGGGGGGGAGGGGCTTCCGGAACTCTCACTGGCCGGACGAAACACAACAGCACCAAGTGCCATTATTTCACGCCGGATATTAGTGAGAGGGTGGTATTACGCCGGGCGAGCCGGCCCAATGCGTGCTGCAACGCAACGTGGCTCTACCACTCAGTCAGTGTCACTCATTGAGCACCACCCAGGGGTCACGTGTAGGGTCTCAAGGGTAAACCTACGGACGCGAGTAACTTTGACCTTCGGCAATAAATTTAAATAATTTCATCATGATCATTATCATCATCGGCCTTTAATTGGTCCATAACCCGCCACGCTGGCCCAATACGAGTTGGTGAATGGGTTGTTAATTTACTATTCGAAAAATAATTATATTTGAACACCCTTCTTACAAACGATCTGTTTCTAATAATCGTTATGCTAAAGTCACTATATCGTGTAATTTTTCGTTTAAGATTACAAAGATTACAAGGGATGATCCATCGGTAGCAGGAAATCAAATCGCCAAGCTTTTCCGCACAGGAGATGAGACGGCGCGCGTGTCGAAAGAATGGCTGCGAAGCGGAGCTACTAGGGACCGACGACTTTATATATCCATATAAATAAAAATGGTTCGCCGAATGTTAAGCTCAAAACTCGAGAATGGCTCGACCAATTCGGCCATATTTATTTAAAAAGAGAAAAAAACGTAACAATTGCTATGAAAGTAGTAAAAATCACACTTTTCTTTTCCCTTCCTAACCACAGAGTAAATTAAAACACCTGTTCGCAGCTGCCAAAAATAACGTCAATCAAAACAAAGCAGAGACGCGTTATGCGGGGTTTACATGGGTGACTAAAGTCGCACGATTTTAGCCGCGCGGCGAAAATCGACCGTCTAAATGGCAATTCGACTAGGTCGCAAGTGACTTAAGCCGCTAGCCCCAAAGTTGGGTAGCATCCGACTTTGGCCGCGCGGCGACCGGCCGCATGCGGCTGGTGACTAAAATCGACCGTATAATGCCCCCTCTTCACATCGGCAGACGTCATCCGCAGACGTCATCTGCTGATGCGTCGGCCGACGTGTAGGGGGGGTGATTTGCTCGTCTGTGGTAGGTATTTAACGTCTGCAGACGCAGCAGAGGTTAAATACCTACCACAGACGCGCAAATCACCCCCCTATACGTCGGCCGACGCATCCGCAAATGACGCCTGCTGATGCGTCTGCCGACGTGAAGAAGGGGCATTTAACGATCAGTTGCAGGACTTACAGGCGATCGCCCGCCGCATGAAGGAGTGTACATCCATCCACGTACCCATTTTTTTTTTGTTTCCTTTTGTTTCTTCTTCTATCTTTGTTCTTCAAGCAACTCTTGAATTGAATAACTAACTATTTCAATTCCGGCACGAACACCTATAATATTCTACTCGACATTTTCAAAGGAAATGACTAAGCCGCATGCGATTATGTCACCTGTGTAAACGAGCTAGCGATGCGGCTTGGTGAGACGATTTGTAAGGCGACTAGCCGCACGGCAAAAATCGACCCGTGTAAATACCCCATTAGTCATACCTTTGCAATGCCTTATTTTTTATTGGACTGCAACAGGTCTATAACTTTTTACAGAACAAAGTCTGTCAAGGCAGCTATTCTATTATTATCTACCAGTATATTAACTAAAATCATAAATACATAGAAATATATATAATCAAGACTATTATCCCCGAAGGGTTAGTCAGAGACTAGACAATGAGGACCGCAAAAGCAGTCATCTGCCGTAGCCCACTTTTCACCAAAATATAGCGACTCCGAAACTTGAACCGGACCGATTTGAAAAATTCTTTTACCGTTGGAAAGCTACACTACCTCCGGGTGACATAGGCTATATTATATTTGTTTTTTAAATGAGATCTTTACTAAAATTACCTGAAAATTCCTTAACCCGCGTGCGCTGCGAAAACTTTTGATTATAGAACATAATAATGTAAGTACTACGACTTTGCAGAACACATCATTATCTACAAAAAATGTAACGACATCTTATGTCTACTATTATAGTTATGTCACAATAATTGTTCTTTTATTTTAAAAGTTTAATTGATGTGCCGCCGCTAGAAAAGGCTCTTTATTTTGTATACTTCATACTCAAGACTGCTTAAATACCTTTGAGTAACTTTTTGAATTATTCAATTTGGACATTTCGTTTGTTAGATATCACGAGTTTAAAAATGTAAGTATAAGAAGTACTAGAGCTAGGCAGAACCCATAATATGCGATGTAGGCGTCACTGGGATACGAGAGGGAAGTCAAACGAATATTTTTTGGAAAATCGTCTCGGGGGACGGGGTCCAGGCGGATTATTTATTTATATACGGTAAGTATATAAATTATTATTTATTCTTTTTTTCTTTTTATTTATTAAGTCGCGAGCGGGCCACTAATATTAAATAAAAAGAATAATGTATCGGAGCATTAAGTATAATAAGACAATTGAAAATAATAGTAATTTTATAAACTATGCAATATGCATCCGAAAAGGTCACCACACAGTCTACGCCGTGACATTGACATGCCATGGCGCTGGTGTTATGTGGGACCATGTGGTTCCAATATTGCTAGTTTGCTTATTTAAAACGAATTTTAAAATAATGAAACTAGCGAAGCAATGTACTTCTACTTGAAAGTTATTGCGATAGATGTTGAAGAAACAATAAGCCTCTAGTACAACTACTCGTATAGTACTTATGTGAATATTATTTTGCTTAGTTCACTTTCTGCAAAAGGTGTACGAATAATTTGAGTTACTTTGGAACGCAAAGTTTGCAACATTGTATAATTTTGTAGAAATAATACTAGCTGTTTGCATTTAAGAAAAGAACGCTAAGTTAAACTTGTACACATACAAAGATAAAGATAAAACGACTACAAAAACAAAAACAAAAGACCGTTCACAGTTCGTAGTAAATTTGAGTATAAATTAACATACAAATATTTACTCCGTCAACACTTATCATTATAATCACCAATCATAATATTATCATATTATTTAATGGTAAAAAAGGACTTCTAAGCGTGAAAGTAAGCGCAACTTTTAAATAATTAGACTTTGATATCTAAAATTCAAGTTTTGTCGAAAATTTATTTTTAAATAATGATGATTAATAACTATTAAGTGTTCGTGAACGTGTATGACTGTGTTGTTAAGAGACCTATTACATCTCGACTGTGATTTTTGCGTAAAATGCCCATTTTTGCATTTTGTTGTACTTTTGCAGCTGTATTTATCGTTATTGTCGAAATAGGATAATAAATTCATGCTTAATATTACAAATGTCCAGTCTGCGAGGATAAGCTGAGTTTGGACAGCTATTGGAATAGTGCGTAGCGGCCTCGGAATTTTTAGAAATCATTGATTTTATATAGAAAAAAAATCTTAAACTTAAATCGATTTAAGTTAACTGTGAAATTCTCCTATCTACGATAATATTATTAAGCAAAACGTATTTCAGAATAATCGTTACTTCATGATGAATAAAGATTTTATAACGAATTTATTATCCTATTTCGACAATAACGATAAATACAACTGCAAAATTACAACAAAATGCGGAAATGGGCATTTTACGCAAAAATCACAGTCAATATGTAATAGGCCTCTTAAGTAAAGTGCAAAATCACTTTTTAACCAAATTCAAAAAAAGAAGGAGATTCTCAATAATTTGTCAAGAGCTTTTTTATGTTTGTCCCCCGATTATTAAATATTCATAAGAAGTCTGAGTCTTACTAAAAAAAAGTTTGGGAGGAATTAGCCATCCTTATTACAACTTTTTTACCACCACGCACAAATTATTAAGAAACTAACATTTATGATAGAACATAAGGGGTCCTTTAAACGAGGCGTGAAGAGGCATCTTGTGGGCCGGCAGGGTAAGGGAAGGGCGACTGATGCTACGTCTCTTGCGCAGCTCCAGTTGTCTTCGCTCCTGGACTCCATTTTTCTCTTAACATCTGGTGGAGAGTAGTTATTTTCCGGACTTAGTATAAAAAAAGAAAACCCCGGGCATGTAATTACCAGAGACGACTAAAATAATGTATCTAAGGACGGATTCAACCAAAGTGGAATAAGGTCTTATACCTAGATTAAACGCCGAATTTGTATGGACTAATCTCGGAGTAAGTCTTATTCCAGTTTAGTCGAATCTACCCTAATACAGTTATTAAAATATTTTTATACTTTAAGTCTCTAACTGGATGGCTGGAAACAATTATCACGGATGTAAAGCTTATAACTTTATTTTTGTTTGTTTATTTATTTATCAAGTGTTCTAGTATTGCTACTTAGTTGATATATATCTATTTACCTATTGAAAGCCGCCAATACAAACACAATAGAAAATCTATTGTTCATGGCATGCGGACATGCCAGGCGGATGTCAAGAGGTTTATCTAAAGTTTTTTCGGTAACTCACTAACTGGATGGCTGGAAACCATTATCACGGATGTAAAGCTTATAACTTTATTTTTATTTCTTTATTTATTTCTCAAGTGTTCTAGTATTGCTACATAAGTGATATATGTCTATTTATCTATAGTGTTTTCGGTAACTCATCGTGTGCTTTTAACGTGAGAGGTGAACCTTTGAACAAAATTAATCGTAATTTGCTTTCTATTCAAACATCACCCCGAACTTTTGTCTCAATTAATTCACCCTTTGATGTTAAGTTTGAAGTGTCGCAACCTCGTCATTTCATTAAGGCAAGGTTAGAAGGAAACTCGGAACATTAATCAAATGAGCCCGACAGTCGTGCTGGACGACAGCTTTAGCATTATTACTGTGTCTTTAGGGAGGACTTCTGAGGACCAAGTGCGACTTATTTATTTATTTATCAATTTAACATGCTAGTTTACAGTGCAAAGCATCCAACACACCAGAATGCTAGTTAACAATAGTGATTATATAAATTATACATAAAAATGGGTATCCAAAAAAAACTAATACAAATGGAAATTGAATTCTTATATTCACCCTAGCCTTTGATCACGGATTCGCTTGCGTTATAGCGCCTGGCTAGCTACCACCCTTATCTAAGTCTGTTGCCTTAACAACGATGTTTGTAGCATTGTTGTGTTCCGACAGTTTAGAGGTAAGATAGTTCCTAAGTGGTTGAGGATTCCTGGTGAAGCGAGCTTTCACCTTCGGCCTTATCATCACTTACCATCAGGTGAGATAAAGGCCAAGCGCTTACAAGTTGTAGAATAAAAAAAAATCCTTTGTCTCATGACGACTTTTAAGAGTTGAGAGAGAGGACGTGGGTGCAATACCCACTGAGGTAGGCTTTTATTCAACTTTTCGTTATCTTTGAGTTTATTTGAGCTTTTTTAACACAAATAATCAAATATTACGATTCTATTGTGTCTGGTCTTGGCAGCTGAGCTAATTATAGATTTTGTCAATCATTTCTGTTTATCAACCGATACTATAATAAGTAGGGATATTTAAAGTAAAATAAATTATGAAGCTCTTAATTAATGTTTGTCATAAACTTAAAAACAATATTTCTGTAAAGTTAGATGCAAATCGGACGACGCTCGACGCAATAAAAAGTTTCATAGATGAAAGTCGAGCGTCGAACTTTGTGTACAAAGTTATCCTACCTGTCCGCCTCTTTAGTTTTATTTTTGCGGGATAAAGTAGCCTATTACCATCTCCAGCGTTTAAGCGTAATAAACAAACTCACTTTTGCATTTTGAATATTAGTTAGTTATTTATGATTGGATCACGTCAACGAAATCAAAAATTTGTTTAACGAAATTGCAACTCGCCTAGTTTGTAACCAAAGGGCCTAGGTAGTTTAAATTATTATTCTTCTAAATTATTGAAAATACTACGTGACTTAACTCCAGCAATCGATAATTTAAAAAAATGTATTTTTCGACTAGGCAGACAGCGACACCTATCGGCGACAGCAGACACTACGTGGCTTTGATGAAAACAAAACATAGAGCAAGGATAGCTACACAAGGTGTCTTTTGAGGTAAGTTTATATAACATTGGAATAATCAAATAATAGTAAATTAAACCCATAAAGCTCAATGATTAAACCATTTTATGCCATGGAGTACGATTAGGGTAATATGTTGGTGTAACTGCTCTGCTGCAGAATATCTCATAGAAATTACACTAGATGGCGCTCATAGGAAAAAAGTGCTCACTCTACATAGAGCCCATTAACAGACTAGGTAATCGTATTTTAATCTATTTTTAGTGTTTAACTGTTTTCTCTTTACAAAAACACTTATATATAATAAAGTTTATTATTTATAATCTTACAATAACTATGTTAAATACGAAAAAATATAGATTCAAAGGGATTTTTACATTATTATACCTACACTCTTATACTTTCGCATTCCATTCGCTAACTACTTCTTAGAGGCAAACTACGGATACCTTTTTAAACTCAACGTTAGACGGAGTTGTACCGGTAGTAGGTATGCCCTAAATAATCTTAATAATATAGTAATCCTTAAAACCCACCAACCCGCAATGGGCCAGCGTGGTGGGTTATGGCCCAATATCCCCACGTGCTATTGTCCATGTGGGAGGCCTGTGCCCAGCAGTGGGACGCTTATAGGCTGATGATGATGATGATGCCTTAAATAAGTAGTAGATCCTTGTGCATGTATGAGTGTAGGAATGCGTTTACTAAGTAGTAGCAATAATCCCCGTCTATATATTTGGATTTTTATTTACACACCAACCAAAAAGCCTCTTGTGTGTTTTGTCTCAAACATTTTTACGTTTTCGCATCATAATTTTGTTTCTTGTGTTAAAATTATGAAAAGACCTTATTCTAAATTATTTATTAAGTAGCTAGTAAGTATCTACATAAGACAAAGAAAATTTGAGTTGCATTGTTAGTTTAATAATGAAACTAAAACTTTCTCACTTAAGCGTTCTACGGTGCATAAAAGTAGAGTATTCGCCGTGACCCGACCTATATGTCCCACAACGCGGTTAAACTATTAATTCATAATAAGGCTAGAGTGTACACTAGTTAGCAGACACGACCCCGTTACAGTTTTAATACAATATGGGAGGTTTTCTTTGTTATTCTGCAACGGTAATAACTAATAACGTACCCTTCGACTTACTTGATGGTGAGTGACGATAATACTGAAAATGAAAGCAATGTTACCCAAATCTTTAACTACTGAGGGCTATCTTACCGGATAAAATGTTTACTAGAAAAAAATCAACCAGTCTCAGGAAGCGCGAATGGGAATTTTTCTAGTAAACATTTTATCCTATCTACACAACCTTCATTTTAATCTTAATGCAAAACAATTAAGAGTGAGTTCCACCCATCAAACTGAACAACTTTCCCCAAGAAACCAATGTGTATAAATGACAAAAAAAATTCGACCTCCCATACAAAACTGTCCGATCAGCTGACAACAATAGTATGGGAGATCGAAATTTTAACATTGAAAATATTTTTTTGTTCGCCCCAGGAGGGCCCCCATTTTCGCTGAAAGTGCGACTCGCCCGTGATACCCTGAGGTTTAAGGCCACGAGGACGTTTGAGGACTCAAAAGACGCGGAATTAGAAGGGGTTTAAAATTATGTAAAAATATTTTAGAAAAGTCTAAAGCTATTTTTGGAAATTGAAAAAAGCCGACTTTTTTTGACCAATAAATCCCAGAAAATTCCCGATATCTCGAGAACGGGGCAAATAAAAAAAATACACCTCGCTATTGAACTAACGAACATTTTACCTTATTACACTTTTTTGATATTAGTGGCGGTTGAGGCTGTACCCTTAGCCGCGAGTTTGCGCGGCGCGGGATAGCTCAAAAGACGCGGAATCCAAAGGGTTTTAAGATGATCTAAAAATATTTTGGAAAAGTAGGTTTTGAAAAAATTTTTTTTTTTTGGTTCTGAAAAAAAAATTAAGTTATCGAAAGAAAAATTATGCGTTCATTTTCAAGCCCTTTCAAGTCGTGTAGAGCACGAGATCTGTGGATTTTTTATCATTTATGCACATAGGTTTCTTGGGGAAAGTTGTTCAGTTTCATGGGCTGAACTCACCCTTAATTGTTTTTGTATAAAGAAAAAATAAAGCATTGTGAATGCAAAATTTCAATAATAAAGATGGCTATCTTACCGTTTGCTGTCGGAACAACAATGTTATTTTTTATTTGAAAAGGAAGCAGAAGAGCTTGCTGGTCACCTGGAAAATGGACACAAAACAAAGCCTGAGGACTTGCAGATGCGTTGCCGCTCTTGAGGAACGAGCAGGACCTTTGACGAAGGAGGAGGAATTGTGAGGGGAAGGGGGGAGATGGACTTCCGGTACTTTCACTTACCGGACGAAGCACAACACCAAAGACGAGTGCCATTAGGGTTTTTTTTAAATTTTACTGCTTTCCGCTTTTTTGCAGGACTTTATGTTCTTTGTCTTTTTTTTCTAGGGATTAAATGATCTGGAGCTTTAGGAGCTTAATTCTGTTTGTTTATTTTCTTTTATCTTGTCTTTCTTTTTTGTGTTTTTTATCTTAAATTCTTTTGTTTTCACATTTTTACATATTCTTTTGTTTTACATTTTTCTTCATAAATTAAATACATATTTTCTTATTTTCTGTTACATTTTTTACTTTCATATTTTTCATTGCTTCCTTATATTAATTACAGTTGTCTTATTTACTGTGTGCCGTTAGGGTTGCCACCCACACTCTAAAATAGACTATTGCCCTCTTTTTCATGTAGGCGTACTTTGTAATCTACGACACCAATAAAGTTTAGCGTAGGTACGCTAAAATACTCTGTTTACGTATAAGACAAATATTTGTTAGATGTCGCAAAGAGCAACAAAACATACGTTTTTAAAAACAAATAAATGAATACTCTTTTTTATGCTATGGACTTTATTTTTGTTCTAACAAAATGAAAAACTACTTTTATCGTAAAAAAATTTTTTAAACACTGAAAAAAGTTTTGTTCTAAAAAAAGTGGCAACCCTAAGTGCCATTGTTTTACGCCGATTTCCCGTGAAAGAGTGGTATTACGCCGCGCGCCGGGCGAGCCAGCCTGGGGGGTTACTCTCGAACGCAAACTCAATCTTAATACAATTCCAATGCGATTAATATGTATCGATATTGGGATAAGTAAAGATAATTCTGAAACGCCATCTCGATAATAATTTGTTCAATCGATTTCCACGCAATTTAATTCCAAAGTGGTGCTATTGTCGCTTATAAAAGTGCCATTTGACATTTTTTAGATTTGTGATTGGAAATTGATTAATGCAATTCTGTTTAAAGAGTAACCTAGGTACCTGATTCGTGTTGCAACGAAGCGCGGCTCTACCACTCAGACAGTGTCACTCATTTACCCCTCCAAGACGTGTAGGTTCTCAAGGGTTAACCTACGGGCTCTAGTAACTTTAACCCGAAAACTGAAACAAAAACATTGAGTAGGTACTGTTTTTGTTGCTGGGAATCGAATCCAGGACCTCTGGGTCTAAATCCAGTGGCATAGACACTAGACGACAAAAGCGTTAAACACGTGTGTGCCTAGTAATATAAAAATAATAATCAGTTCAACTTACGAAACGATTTTCCTTATTTTACTAAGCTATAATAATAATATATAATTACCCTTCACTAGAGCGTTACATGACCTTTTTTTTGTGTTTTTGTATTTGTATGAAACATGTATGTATGTATTGAAAAGAAACACTTTTTACGGATTAACTCGCGTTTAATTTTACTACATTACATAGTTTTTTAGTTTCCTGACGTTTCGAACCCTTTACAGGGTCCAGAATTAATTAACCTTCGTGCTGATAAGGGTAATGCTACGGTAATTATGGATACGTCAGATAATGACGAAAAAATAACCCAAATTTTATCGGATGACAAGACCTACAAACGTGTTAATTGCGATCAAACTAACAAAATATTAAAGAAAACCAGTGATCTTGTCAAACAATATTCCGAAACGTTAAATCTAGACGAAAATACTTTCCTCACTAAGAGGTAATACAACAGCTTAAGTGAAGGGTTCTTACCAATTTGTCAGTGATATTAAAGACCTACATCTTGCTGACGATGAGACCATGGTTAGTTTTGATGTCCAGTCCCTATTTACATGTCTGCCAGTACAGGATTGCATTGAAATTACCAAGAAAAGACTAGCTGAACAAAATATGTCCAATGAATATGTAGTACTATTAGACCATTGTCTAACATCTGGCTACCTTTTATGGAATGTAGAAGTTGAGGGTGTTGCTATGGGGTCCCCTGTATCTCCCGTTGTCGCCGATATCTTTGTGGAAGACTTCGAGGAGCGGGCCCTAAGCACAGCACCCGTTGCCCCACGGTTCTACAAGCGGTACGTAGATGACAATTTCACTATCTTACCAACTTATAAAGTATCTGCCTTTCTAGGTCATCTTAACTCCATACACCCTAAAATTCAGTTTACAATGGAGTTGGAGGCAGATAATAAGTTAGTCTTCTTGGAAACGTTAATCATCAGGAATCCTGACCATAGTTTGAGCCATACTGTGTATCGTAAAGTAACCCATAAATATAGGTACCTCAATGGTGATTCTCACCACCATCCTAGACAGTTGGCTACTGTAGGGAATTCTTTGTTTCAGAGAGCACGCGGCATCTGTGTCACCCAACACCTGACTGCTGAACTTCAGCATGTCAAGCATGTACTACAGGATAACAAACTGCAAGTACCGCGACTTCGTCACAGAAAATGCAATTAACTAATCACAGTCGAGCGCCAACCTGCCATACTTCTATATATGAAAGGTGTCACTGACAAGATTAGTCACATCTATAAGCGAGTTTCAATCCATACTTACTTCAAGCCGCCAAAGAAGAAAACCAATTTTTACGACCTGTCAAGTGCAACATACCCCTTCAAGACGCAGGCAGGCGTGTACAAACTGGACTGTGACTGTGGGCTCTCGTACATCGGACAAACAAAGAGAAGTGTAGGAACCCGCGTAGAAAAACACATAGCCGACGTCAAGCACAGGAAGTGGAAATAAGTCTGCAGTGTGCGAACGTGCCCTCGAGGGACCCAACCATTACATCAGATTTGACAAACCTCAAATACTCGCCAAAGAACAACGATTTATTCCTAGAATGATACGCGAGGATATTAAAATTAAAAATATCGAAATTACAATAGAGAGGATGGTTGGAATTTACCACCTGCCTGGGACCCCCTAAAAATATTGTTAGCTCGTATTGTGTAAAACTGAACGCACCCGGTTACATATAAAAATAATTGACAGTAGGCAAATAACTTCTAACCATGAGACGGCCAACACCTCAGTCTCCCTGTGACCACGAACCCTGTAAAGGGTTCAGAACGTCAGTAACTAAAAAACTATGTATTAAACGCGAGTTAATCCGTAAAAAGTGTTTCATTTCAATGTGTAGTGCTCTCTTAAACCTTAGAAAACAATATGCATGGATAAATCCAAGTAACACTAGACATCTACACAAATATTCGTGAAAAATATGTCAACGAACATGCTATATCAAATTTGACCCCAGTAATTGTGGGACAGTACTCTTATACTCTTTTAAGAGGGTTTATTGCGCATTTCGGTTTCCCATACA
This sequence comes from Scoparia ambigualis, assembly GCA_963921215.1. Classification (NCBI taxonomy): domain Eukaryota; kingdom Metazoa; phylum Arthropoda; class Insecta; order Lepidoptera; family Crambidae; genus Scoparia; species Scoparia ambigualis. Next base: position 5,189,365 of record OY992511.1, read on the forward strand.
AACTTCAAAGTTAAAATTTAAAAAACCAATAAGCCATATTTATTTTAAACTTTGCATGCTAAAGTAAAATACAAGGATCTAAATAGTTTGTTGAAAACATTTTTAAAAAACGTTTATTTAACTGAGTTATTGCGAAAGATTTTAAACATCCTATAGTGGACTTTAAATCGCAATCGTGTTTTACTTTAGCATGCAAAGTTTCAACAAAATTGGCTTATTGGTTTTTAAAAACTTCGACTTGGAAGTTTGTATGGGAAACCGAAAAAGGTCTACATAATCGTAGCAAATGTCTGCCTACACCTCCGGGAAATGGGCGGAAATGTAATAAAAGTATAAATTAAATTTGTGTCAATAAATAATTTTTGTACTTTTTATATACTATTAGCATAGCTATAGAATGTATATGCAGTCTTTAGTCCGATAGTCGCCTTTTTACGACACCTAAGGAAAGAGAAGGGGCTAGTAGCATTCTTTAAGTGAGCCACTATACCACACGGCCCTTATAATTAACTCTTTTCATTAATTATGTTCATGACTAATGATTAGTAATTTATGTAACCTCTTTTATTTAATAAAGCAATTTTTTTTTAACCGTATCGCGTAGCGGTGATAGAATATGATCAACCCCTCTCTTAGGTGTCGTAAAAGGCGACTAACGGACTAAAGAGTGCACATACATTCAACAGCATAGAGTGGCGATGTGCTCACCACCTCTCACGCTGAGCACATGTGCAGTCGCTATTTGGTGAAAAGTGGACTATGGTAGAGGACTGCTTTTGTCCCCATTGCCTACTCTCTGACTAACCCTTCGAGGATAATAGTCGTGATTATGTATGTGTATAATATCAAATGATTGCTCATGTTGAGTGTTATATATATCAGTACGGTAGGCCACTCGTCCCGTTGTTTACTCTTCCCGAGTTAAGATAACAGCACTCAATTTTTAGATAGTATAAACAAATTAGTACACTAATGTGAGTGGGTGCGTTACATAGACGTTTGTATTTTAAGAGTTAACGTCGGTTAACGTCAATCTATTGACGTACTTTTCTTTCTATTTAATTGAATTCGAATTTTCTATTATTTCGTTAAGTTGATAACGCAAACTTTGATATATTTACTGTCCTAATGGCATATTATCTTTTTTAATAATATTGTTATTACTGTTCTTAAACTTAAGCAACGTAAGATGCCTTTATGAACTTTATAGTGAACGCAACTATAACACCAATAACATTATATGTTAAAAATTATTCAAAGTTATTCTTCAAAAGAGTATGACGATTAGCCAAGGCAAACTATCTGAGTTCAAGGATTAAAAATAGTAATAACAAAATAAAAATGACATGGAATATTATAAACAGTGAAACAGGAAAGTTCAAAAGTCGTGATAATGAGTAGGTACAATTTAAATTGTGATAAAAAACTTTGACTTCTGATGCTGATGTTGCTGCAGCAATTGAGAGGTTTTTAATGACATTCCAATTTCAACCACAAAAGCCTGAATTTCCTCCCCCACTGTAGCTGAATCTGTTATAAAGGAGAATGTTAAAGGTAGTGAACCAATTTCAGTTTTCAAAAAAGTTGTGTTAGAGATATAATAAAAACATTTAACACTCTCAATAAAAAGAAAACTGCTGATCTATGCTCCAGCCAATAGCTCCAGTTATCTTGCATATTTAACGAATGCATTGACTGTGGTGTTTTTCCTGACCTAATAAAACATCCCTTCTAAATTTGAGGGTGTCCATGTCTACCATGCCAGATACAAACATTGACGGATATAGATATGGGTAGTAACCATATCTTTGTTTGTACTGCTAGCGTGCAAACTTACGCTGTACTTTTTCTATCATGAGCGTATATTTGGCTTCGTACTGTTATAACGCGGAATTGAAATGCCTTTTTAAAAACAAATTATTTAATAGCTGTAAGTGAATTGGAATGATTATATTTATTTGGAATAAAGACAGTGATTTATTTAATTAAGACGCGGAGCAACCACTCCGTTCGCGGACTCAGGGTAGACTGGCTCGCAGATTCAGTCTGCCGGGACGCGTAGTTTCATGAGTTGCCAAGTCAGCATAAAACTGTTATCTCAGCACTTTAGGTAACTATCCCAGGATATAACACCTCCCCCCTTAAGAATAAATTTTGGGTCAGTTTTCCAAAGTTTATTTTGAATTTACATATAATTTTATTTCATAATTTTAACTGAAGTTGAGGGGATATCCGGGATCGAATCTGATTCAGTTATATTAGTAGTTTCTTGCTTTCTAAATAGAACTCTAAGTACGGGTTGGTTGCTTCTACGTTTACAAAATATACTTATTTTATATAAAATAACACTAATTAAAACTAATACAATAATAATAGTTAAAACGGAATAGTGAGTACTATATTTTACAATGTGCGGATTTTGTTGTATTTTATTTATATCTATTACAATATCTTTCTGGTTACTATGTTCTAAATTAATATCTTTAATATCAATGTTTTGTCGTTTTTCTATGTGCCAATTGTCCATCCTAGAATGAAGTTTTTGTAAATTACAACATTCATTATTTATTAAACTAAAATCTGTAAACAATACAGGAGATGTTATGTTTAAAACATCGTTCTGAGTAAATAATACAGTATTTTTAGAATAACCAGTACAATATTTAGGTAATGACAAAATTCCAACTCCTTGAATATTAATTTCGAAAGGTTTCTTATCTAAACAATCTAAAGTTAGTTTTACAGAATCGGTTTGAACAAAAATCCATTTATTATTTGATATTGGTTGCCATAAATCTAATTTTCCAATTATAAATTTAGTTTTACATTCTTTCGGTATTTTATTAACTACTTTTATGAGTAAGTTACTTTCACAGCTAGGTTTTACATCAGATGGGTATGTACCCATCCAAGAGATTCCAAACATGTGTTTGGAATCTCACAAACATAATTGCTAGGATACAGTACATCACATTTATTTAAATTTTGTAAATAGTTATATCTAGTATTATCTTTACTTAGTATGATATATTTAGCATTAGGAATTATAAGATTAAAGCTATTCAAATCATTATCGTTATGAGGTACAGGTAAAGACAAAGTTTGAAACAATTTATATTCGTCAATCATTACTAATGGGATTTGTAATATAAATACAATTTTATTCTTTACATAGTAACATAACACGTTGGATATTCTTTGGATAATATTTATGGTGTTAATGTCTAATTTAATTGGTAATTGCAAGTTATTAGGAAGGTGTTTATAATTATCACTTAATTCTGCTTGTAGTTTTGCAGGTGTTATCACTGATAATGAATAATATTCTGACTGGTCAAGATGACGGCATCAGTCACATCTTCTACTTGGAATGATAAGGTAAGTAATGCTGTTTCTAAACTATTAAATATAAAATTTATTTCAGATTGTGTTTCCAGGTCATCGAAGACAGCAGTTATATTTTTTAGTTTAAAGGTAAGTTTTCCATGGCTTGATTCATATTTGCTTCATTTGTTTTTATTTGGTCTAAGGTTTTATTGTAAGATGTAATTATAGATGAAGTTACTAATATATTATTTTTCATTAGGGATGCTAGCTTTTGTTGATCATTTTGCATTGCTTCTATTGCTTCGTTAAATTTTAACCCATCGTTTTCGTCTAGGTTACTGAATACTTGTTTAACGATACTTCCTATTCCTCCTATCCAAGCACTACGTTTAATTCTATTTTCTAACAGGTGCGAGACAGAATCGAGCCTTTTGATAATATCGAGATATCGTGTTGATAGTGGATCTAAAATGTTCATACATGCTATCTCTTTCATAATTTTGGTTTGACTACATAGATTTTTAACTGTTCTAAGAGCTAAATTTATATTTTCTAGATGTATATTAAAATGGGATATATCTACGGGCATGACGACGTTTAACCTATTATTCTTAATTCTAACAGTACCTAAATAATCAAAATGTATTCCAGAACTTGACGTTATTTGTTGAACGTAATCTTGAATACTCTGGGACATGACCAAGCAAAAGGCTGCCGCAGCAACTCTGAAATATGATATTAATATAATTATACTCTAAGTTAACATTATTTATTTAAAACTATACTTACTATTTACTTAAACAGAAACTTCTGCTAATTTTACTTCGTCAAAGTGATGTTTCTATTTATTAGTAAGGTAAGTGTATTATTACCGTTGATCTTTACAACCTTATAGGGACCTTTCCATATTGGGGATAATGCTTTACGGAGACGCAGATGGTTCTTGACATAGACCATGTCTCCGGTTTTATATTTAACTGGACTTGAGCGTTTATCATAATATGTTTTTGATGTAATTTTAGATTTTAGAATATTTTCGATAGCTTTTTCCCTTGAAAATTGCAGTCTTTGTTGTAAAACTCGAACATAATCGCTGTATGTTGATTCTAAAGCCGTATCATAAACTGAAGATGGAACCTTGGTCAGTCAGGATAGTTTTTGGGATACCAAATTGGGAGATAAAATGGATTAGGCATTCAGCAGTTTCTTCTGCCGTCGCATTTGGCATAGGATAACCAGCAGAGTACTTTGTAAGATCGTCTTGGATTATTAGGATATATTTAAGTTTATTACCACCGGCTTCCGGTAAAGGTCCTACAATGTCTAATGCAACCCGCTGATACGGTTGTGTTGATGTTGTCGTTATTTGCATCGGGGCTCGGTTACATTTCCTTAAAGCTTTGTTTGTCTGGCATTGCTCACATTTACGCACATAATTTTCTACATCACTGCGCATGTGGCGCCAGTAGTACTTCTCTTGGATTCTACTTAGCATTCTGTTACTACCTAGGTGACCAGAAAGAGGTATGTCATGATTTTTCTTGAGGATTCTTGTAACTTCACTAGTACTCGGATATATGATTGTATTTTTATATATATGTACAGTTATTCCTGTATTATGGAACAAGTACATAATAATGTTATATATTTTTAAGAAATTATGAGCATCGAATTGATTTCGGAAATCACTTATGGCGATTTCGATTATATTTCTTGACAGTAATTCTGCTTTTAGACATTTAAGACTTTTGAAAATATCTTCATAGCTACTATTATCGAAGTAGTGAACTTTGAAAAAGAGAAAGAAATAGTTAGTGTTATTACTTTCGAATGATAAAAAGGAGTTTAGTGTCTTGTCTTCAGAAAGTGATTCTTGAGATACTAGCCCATTAGCAATTATCTCTGACACGTAGTGATTAGACTCGTCGAGGTCTATAGAGGTAGGTATAATTATATTTTTTACTTCAGTTTTAAATAGATTTTCATTATGTTCTTCAATTTTAGCATTTGAATCAAATGTCTTACTATTTAGTGTTTTAAGACATTAAGAGTAAGTTTCATCTGCGGTATGGTCACTTGGAGGAGACAAAGGAATTACGTCGAGATCGTCGGGAATTTAGAAATCATCTGGAAGATCAAAGCCACCAGGTAAGTTAAAGAGCTCAGGTAAGTCGATAAACCAGGACTTTCAGGATTTATAGATAGAATTTCATCAGAGGGAACTACTTCGACTTCTGGTAGAACGGATGGATTTTCGGCATTTAAATCATTGTCTGGATTTGCGGATACAATAGGATGAACTTTTGATATACTATGTCATATTCATACTCTTCGAGTTGAAGTCGCCAACGTTGCATTTTGCTACTAGGATCGGTATGGTTAAAAAGCCATTTTAAAGGACGATGGTCGGTTACTATTATAAATTTACGGCCAAAGAGGTAAGGTCTAAAGGTTTTACAGCCATATATATCTTTTTCAGTAACACTGTAATTTATCTCTGCTTTATTCAAGGTTCTAGACGCGTATGCTATAGGGTGATCTTTACCAACTGGACCTTGGGAAAGGATGGCTGATATGGCATAATTGGATGCATCACAAGTAAGTAAAAACGGTTTTGTAAAATCTGGATATATAAGTACAGGAGCAGTTATAAGTTTATTTTTTAAGGATTCAAATGACAGTTGTTGTTCGTTAGACCAAACAAAAGAAATGTCTTTTTTGAGTAAAGAAGTAAGAGGTTTTGATAATTTAGAAAAATCAGGTATAAATCGTCTGTAATACGATATAAGCCCTAAAAAGGATTTTATGTCTTTAGGACATTTAGGAATAGGAAATTCTCTTACAGATTTAATTTTGTTAGGGTCAGGTTTCACCCCATTTTCAGTTATGACATGACCTAGGTAACCGACTTCCTTTCTTAAAAACTCACACTTGTCGGGTTGCAGTTTAAGGTTAAAAAATCGGAGTTTTTGGAAAACTGAAGTTAAATTTTCAATATGTGATTGGAGATCATGAGAGTAAATAACTACGTCGTCTAAATATACGAAACATCTCTCTCCTTGGAGACCGGTAAGGACATTATTCATCAAACGTTGGAATGTTGAAAGTGCATTCTTTAAACCGAATGGCATCCTTATAAATTCAAAGTGCCCTTGAGGGACGCTGAAGGCGGTTTTGCAAAAATCGCGAGGAGACATTTTTATCTGATGAAATCCAGAAGCAAGGTCAAGAGTTGAAAAATACTTAGAGTTCCCTAATTGGTCAAGTATTTCGCTGATATTAGGAATCGGGTAAGTTTCGCCAATGGTAATATCGTTAAGTTTCCTATAGTCTATGACGATACGCCATTTCTTTTGGCCTGATGCGTCAATTTTCTTAGGAACAATCCATATAGGAGAAGACCAGGGAGACAGAGAAGGTTGGATGATGTTTTGTTCTAACATCTTTTGTACTTGGGACTGCACTTCTTGCTTGTGAACTTCAGGAAAACGATAGGATTTCACGTTAACAGTTTGATCAGAGGTAGTTCGGATCTCATGTTGGATAGCATCGGTTGAAGACAGTTGATCATGAGGTAAGTGGATAATATCAGAGTATTTAGAACAGGTATCGTATAATGCTTCGGATTCTTCAGGATTTAAGTGTGGTACGCGAAGGAGCTTAAGAACTTCTTCAGTTCTGTTCAAACATGACTGATTGGAATGAGACTCAGGGAAAGGTTCATAATCAATCGGATATAAGGTAAGGTTAAGATTAGAATTTAAAGAAACAGGATTTTCAGAAGTATTTAAGACTGTTATATTTATTCTATTATTATCTTTTACTCTGACTAAACAATTGGCTATTAAAAGAGTATCGTTAATATGTTGGTCAACAAAGAGACCTTCTTTTATTTTAGGGTTGAGAACGGAGCATTCTATTATAGTTTCAGATCTGGATTTAATAATGTAAATTGGTTCGCTAAATTTTAATTTTAGTTCTGTTTCATTTATAGTAAGTGTTTCTTCTTGAAAATCAATTTTACTTTGTGAATCTGACAGAAAATCGTTCCCAATTATTCCATCGTAAGGAAAATCTACCTTGCCTATAAGATGGAATAAAGATGATTGATGCCATAAAGAATTGAAATTGACGGGAATGGTGCCTAGTGATTTCATGGGGTTGTCTTCATTCCCAAATCCGGTAAAATTAACATAATTATTTGACATTATAGGAGGCATCATCTCTACTGAGCATTGTTTCACTAGACTTATGGATGCTCCGCTATCAACAAGCAACGACAAAGGTTTACTAGATATTGAGGTTTGAACTTCTACAAATGGCAAGTATTTTTTCGATGGATTAGTGGTAATATTATAAATTTTTTCTAGATTAGGATTAGTATTAATTGTATTATTTTTCTGTTTCAGGAGACCGCGAGTTTGGGGCTGGTTACCCTGTCCATGGGTCGACGATGGAGAATGACCGCGAGTTTGGGGCTGGTTACCCTGTCCATGGGTCGATGACGGAAGTTGACCACGAGTTTGGGGCTGGTTACCCTGTCCATGGGTCAATGACGGAAGTTGACCACGAGTTTGGGGCTGGTTACCCTGTCCATGGGTCAATGACGGAAGTTGACCACGAGTTTGGGGCTGGTTACCCTGTCCATGGGTCAATGACGGAAGTTGACCACGAGTTTGGGGCTGGTTACCCTGTCCATGGGTCACATGTTTAACGAAACGGTGTTGAGTGGTGTCGATACTATGGTTGGCTGGATATTGCCCCGTGCGACACCGGGACGGGACACTTACTAGTTTAAATTAGTATTATTACTGTACTCAGCTTGGTTCTGATCATGATATTGGTTTTGGTTTTGATCATCTTCAATGAAGGTCACGCGTGAATCATATCAAGGTCTAAAATTTGAAGAAGAAGGCTGAACCGGAGTGATTGGTTGGCTACTGTTATTAAATCGCTTATTGTTGTGTTCGCGAAGCCTGCAATTTTCAAGTTGGTGACCTAGCTTTTTACAATATCTGCAAAATGGTAGGTCCCTAGATTGATGTTGTGGATTTGCTACGTTAGGCCTCGATGGATAGAATCTGTGAACGACGGGATTAGGTGCCCTAGGTTTGACAATCGAAGTATTATTATTTCGGAAAGAGAACTGCTGAATTTTCTCTTCCGAGATCGCATGGTTGACTGCTTCGTTAAGATTCTTAGGATCCCTACATCTGATTATATTAGACAATCGAGGATGTAGTCCTAATGTAAATGTATGAAGCGCTAATTCTTCCATAGCAGCTAATCTGCCTGAAAGTTCGCTTTTCTTGGAATTAGATATTGTAACCTCTGTTAATAATTTGGATAAACAAGTCTCGATTCGTAATGAAAATTGGTCTACTGATTCATTATTTAATTGTTTACATTCCTGTAAATCGGTGAGCAGATGTGCATAGTGTTTCCGTTCACCAAACTGGTTTTTCAGGAATTCCTTGAGTTAATTCCAGGTGTTGAAATCTTTAATAGAGCAGGCACTTTCAGGTTTGTCTTCTAATTGACTCAAAATGAATTTAAAAATAATTTCTTCTTGCTGTGTAGACGCAAGAGAAATCGCGTTATCACAATTAGTTAAGAATGGATTTAATTTATTACGTGAGCCGTCAAACGGCTTAATGAATTTTAAAATTACACTTAAAGGTACTTCCTGCTCTTTTGTATCGTTCTTGGCGTCACTCTTAGACATTTTGCTAAATAGAAAGCTACGAGAAAGGAAAACACAAAATTAAATCAAAATAATAAACACAAAGAATAACTAACGTGCTGAGAAGTAGTAGCTTAAGATTAATTGTCTTATAATATTCAACTCTTGTAATGCTGCAACTCGGCGACGCGTCGGAAATACGTGGGCGTATGGTCTAGACGGCCACGGCGCGTTGCGATAAGCGTGAAGAATGCACGGATTGATAGTAACTGAACTCAGGAATTAATTCACTCACAAATACAGTTGCACTTTCATTTCTTCGGATTTATTTCTTGACTGTCAGGAATGATTGAATTTCTCGATGTCAAAATGGGGTGATGAAAGGATGGAGTCTACCCCTTTTGACTTTCACTTTCACTTTGGACTTTTGAGTTTCACTTTTGACACTTTGTTGTTAGTGAAAAGTTATTAAAATGGAAATATTTCACTTTAGGCACTTTAAACTCAAAGTGTTTCACAATTCACTTTAGACAGTTTTGGATTTAAAGTATTTCACTTTAGAGGCGTTCCGAGGATTACTTAATTACACTTTCAAAATCCCTTTACGCTGCCACCAATGTTATAAAGCGGAATTGAAATGCCTTTTTAAAAACAAATGATTTAATAGCTGTAAGTGAATTGGAATGATTATATTTATTTGGAATAAAGACAGTGATTTATTTAATTAAGACGCGGAGCAACCACTCCGTTCGCGGACTCAGGGTAGACTGGCTCACAGAGTCAGTCTGCCGGGACGCGTAGTTTCATGAGTTGCCAAGTCAGCATAAAACTGCTATCTCAACACTTTAGGTAACTATCCCAGGATATAACAGTACGGATCCCAGATCATAGCACAATACTCCAGCTTGCTGCGAACGAACGCATTCTATAAAACCAATGCATCCTTCGGATTGTCAAACTGAGCCTCGGTTCTTATAACAAAGCCTAACATTCTATTAGCTAACTTACAGATTGTTGTTACATGCTTATGAAAGTCAAATTCCGTATCTAATTCAAATCCTAAGTCACGTATGTTACTAACCCTTACCAATGGTGCGTCAAATAAATTATATATTGCCTGTATCGGATGTCGCTTGCGAGAACAAGTCATGACTTTGCATTTGTCATTATTGAGGGGAAGGTGATTGTCTCGACTCCATACTCCAACAGAATTAATGTCGTCCTGCAACGTTAGAGTGTCACTGACGTCAGTAATACTGAGACTCAACTTAAGATCGTCCGCAAACATAAGACATTTATCTCGCTGCACGCTGTTTGGGAGGTCATTCACAAAGATCAGAAATCAGGTAGGCCCTAAGGTACTACCTTGACTCACCCCTGATCTTGTGTAGTATATCTTTGATTCATAGCCATTCAGCCTGACATACTGACATCGATTACGCAGATAACAGGACATTAATCTAAGCAGGTTTGGCGTAAACCCTATCATCGCCAATTTCTTTAACGAAATATCATTATCCACCAGATCGAAGGCCTTTCTGAAATCAAAATAGGCCGCATCCACCTGACCACCTTTATCCATCTCAGCACAGACGTAATCAACATGCTTCACCAGGTTTGTTGTGGTGGAGCGACCCTTGCGGAACCCATGTTGGCTGTCATGTAATAAATGACGTATTTGTTGGCTGATATGATAATTCAGGATAAACTCAAAAAATTTAGTAAATACAGAGAGTACTGCTATTGGTCTGAATGATGACACTTCTATTCCTCCATCACTTTTAGGTACTGGAGTAACTCGTGATAGCTTCCATCTTTCAGGATAAATTGCTTTGCTGAGAGAGAGGTTAAATATGTGGAGCAGAGGATCACTCAGAATAGCAAAGCAATCCTTCGCTAAAAACACTGGGATGCGATCAGGTCCTTCAGAAGATCGCGGTTTGAGCCGTTTCACTGCTGATTTAAGATCTCCTGCGTCTACTGTCAAGATCTATATGAAAGTGGCATCAGATTTAGCGTTGTCAGTGACGGAGGCGCCGCCGTGATCCAGACACGGGGCGTCGGCGCGAAAGACAGATCCAAAATACTTAGCAAAAGACTCAGCCGCTTCCTGACCCTTCACTTCTGCACCCTGATAAGTATAAGTATTAACACCACGTCGCTGTTTTTTCTTACCATGGACATAGTTCCAGAATTGCACGGGGTCATCTACAATTTTACTTTGGATAAAGTTTAAGTGCCGCTGATACTCAATATCCATCAATTTCTTAACACGTTCCCGATAGTACTTAAAAAGCTCCCTGTTGAATTCCTTGCCCTCTTCTTTATACCTAACCAGATGGAAATATTTCTGTTTGATGTTATTTATTATTTCTGTAGTAAACCATACCGGATAAGTGTTCAGTTGGCTTTTTGCTGAGTAATTTTTAAGCGGGATAAATTTTGCTATACAGTCGTACAACTTATCATAAAAAAGTTCTACAGCAGAATCTACATCAGTAATTTCGAATAATTGCGACCAACTAATATCAGATAGTGCCTCATACAGCCCCTGTAGGTCGCCTTTCCGCCAATTAAAGTCAGGACCAGGTGCAGAAAACAAGGTGAGAGGAGGCAAGGTTGTTAGCATAGGTTTTTGGTGGGAAAATTTGATTTCCACTTCAAGGGCTGGGTGATGTTTATCAAGGAGAACCAGGGGGTCAAGACTAGTGGTTACACTTATATCATCGAGCTCAAGATCACTCAGCACAAGATCTAACATAACTCCATTATCATTAAATACACTATTATGTTGCTGCAGGGCACAGAAGCCACAAAAAAGTCAAATTGCATTTTAACGTTTACAGTACAAGAATTAAGATTGAAGTCACCTATAACTAATATATCCATGTCAGGGTACATGCAAGATGCATTTTCAATACATGTCAATACATTCATATACTGGTCATCATTATAACTAGGAGGGAGATATACCACACAACACAAAAATTTAATATCCTTATTACTAACAATGACGAATACAAGTTCTTTGTCCTCAGTCAGAGTTGAAATTTCATTAATAACGCGTACTGAGTAACAGTCACGAATTGCAAGCAATACTCCTCCCCAGCCAGAGTCACCAGCTCTGTCTTTACGCACCACCGTGTACCCAGGAGGAAACAGTTCGCCATCGCATACAGAACTTGTTAGAAATGTTTCAGTTAAAGCGATAATATTTAATTTGCTTTTTGATACATTATTATAAAAAACACTAGTTTTTGATCGAAGTCCACGCACATTTTGATAAAACAAGTTTATTTTAATAGATGGGCGTGTTTTTTTACGCACGCCCCTCTTTTGAACGAAAGTTCTGTCTGTTCTGAGGTAAGATGGTCGCGAACCTGCTGAGCTGTAGTACCTTCCTGGACGTAGTACAGGTGGAGATACTTCCATCTTTCAGCTGCCCGCAGCGACGTAATCCCTGGCGCGGCAGTGCCTCTGAGTAATCCAGGATGGGAGGCACGCGTTTGTTTGCGTTTTACTTCCACCCATACCCCTACGTCAGATCCATCGTCATTTGAAGAAGGCAATACAGAATCAGTTTGCGCCCCGCGTGCGGATTGCAAGGAGATGGAAGGGTTGCTGGCAAAGGCCGAGGAAGGCATTTTTGTCGTGGTCGTTTTCTTGGCAGGCGCACTGGTATGTTTTTTCGGTATTAATTTGCGAGTTGCGTGCAGCTTTTGTTTCAAGTGGGTGGAAGTACTTTGATTATTAAGTGTACAGTTGTTATTGCTCTCGCTTTTCTTGATATCACAGCTTAAGGCAACTTTGGACTCATATGTCAGCTTTAGATCATCAATTTTCTTTGTTAAAATTTCTATTTTGTGAAAAATTTCATTTCTAAAAGCAGAAAACTGTTCTGAAATTATAGATAACATAACATAACATAACCTGTTGTTGATAGTGTCTCACATCCATATCTTACCCTTGTGCGATTTTAATTCCTTCGGGATTGGGATCCTCCATAAAAACAAAGTTACATCTATTCAGGCCAACATTTAATTAAGTTCACATCACAACTTCATTGTGTATAAAATAAAACAAACCATAAAGATATACAAGATTAGCCCATCTCTCTCCTAGACCTTCGTAAGCTCGCAATTTCGCAATCAGCTTTTCCAAGAAGATTACTTCACAATATTTTGAATCAGTTCCTGACAGTTGTTATTCTTTTTAACTCAATACCCAAAGCCTGCCAGTAAATTACCATAGACATAGAATTATATTGTTAGTTTATTGTGTATGTATTTATAAAAAACATCGGTCATCTGAGATCCCATTAGAAAAAAAGGAACATAATCCTTGACGACGTAAAAAAAAGAAAACAATATATTGTGCAATCGCATGCCGATTTAGCATTAACCAAAATTCAGCGATCGTCATACAAAACGTTATGCTAAATTATGATTTTAAAATACAAACACAATGTTATTCGTCTGTTGTAAATGAGTTAAAATATTTGACATGAACACAACCTCTGACTTTCGAGCACGCGCTCTCCCTTTTAGCAAAAATAGTTAGCTCATTACCTATGACTTCCTCTCCTTATCTCAAACACTAATCTATAAAACGGTTCTTTAAATAAACAAAACTGTAGCGATATTGTTCGAAACTATTTGGAACGGTTAGCTTATCACTTGTTTTATGTTCAATTGAGTTAAACAAATGCACAACGGGGCAGCCGAATCTCGCACCGCAGTACGCGCGGCGAACGCAACCGCGCAGCACGTGTCGCGCCGCGGGCACGCAGCGATGTCGAAACGAAGTTTAACATAACGTGACCGCTAATAGTGTTCTGACTGCAACTAACAATCCCTGCACGAAACTATAAAGTAAGTATTGATAATGTACCTACAAAAAATAAAAATTGTAAATAAGAAATACAGTCTTATTAATATTAGTTGGTTTTGTTGAATAAAAACAGACGGCCGCGTTGAAAATGACGATTTCGAATTTTAAGCTTAAATAAAATTGTCAACGTTAACTTTGGAGCGATCGATAAAAAAACTGTTTACATCAATACCGTGCGAAAATAAACTGAGATGCCTAATGTGTCGTTCTGGTGTATCGGACGGATCAATGGGGACTCGGACAATATTTTTGATAAGCGAGAGTACTATTTGGATGGTGGCCAGGTATAAAAATACAATGCCTATGACTGTCTCGCGCTCAGTCTGCCTGGGAGCCGCCCGGGTCACGGCGATGACGTTTTTGATAATTGCATTCTTTACATGTGCACTGATTTTTGTTGCTGTAGTTTAAGTAGAAAATTTACTATATTTTAACGACGATGACCTCCGTGGTCGTGCGATTAGCACACCGTTTCTGGCGTCAGGAGGTGTTGCTCGTCTAGACTAAGTATTATATATATTATTTATCGACTGACCTATTTCAATTTGTCACTTACCGGCCGAGTGTTTAAGTATTGACAAATAAAACATTCAGATGCAAAGGTTGTGCAGTTAGTTTTTTAAAGTATATTTAGCAGTAAAAGTTAAACCTGGTTTAAAGCTGTTGCAGTCTCCATTTGGTTTACAAAGGCAGCAAGACACAGCCCCAGTTTAACCTTAGGTTATGTTTTGGAATAACAGCGTAACTATGAATTCACGAAGGGAAGAAAAGTTTTTTGTAATAATAATGTGGGTAGGTAGGTACTGTATTTCTAAGCCAATTCCCAGAGGGGCTACGTACATGTAGGTTGGCTGTAGAGCTCGTTCTAAGCCTGACTTGCTAGCTGCCAAGGCCCTATTTTAATCTATCGCATCGCCATAACAACAGTGTTGACAACGATTTGATTATGGCTTAAACTTTCTAGGTAGGTACCTTTTTTTCTCCATAACATTTGCAACGGAAATAAGTATTTTAAATACTTATCTCGCACCAATTGTTTAATCCCCTGTAAGATATGTGTCGATCAATCGCCTCTCGAAAATATAGTAAACACTTAACTAATTGCAGATTGTTTACATGATAACAGCAATTGAAATGTAGTGATTCTCAGAAGTTAGCACCCATTAGTATCTTTACCACTTTGAAGCGATTTTCGTATGAAGCGCACCGACCGCCCGGGTGCGTGCCCGTACCAATAATAGACGACGTGGTGTTCAAGGGATTTTGACCATTAGACTGGTAAAGCGGCGAAATAAGCGATAGTACGTACAGTCTTTGGTCCGTTAAGGGCCCCACAGACGATCAGGTCGCCGGCAGGTATCTATTAATTATCAGGTGTAACGTCATAGGAATAAAATCACACTTTAGATGAGACCTAGACATTGAAGTAGCTTCTTGTAAGATAATTGGATATATTAAGTGGGCTGTTCCTACTAATATTATAAACGCGAAAGTTTGTAAGTATGGATGGATGTTTGTTACTTTTTCACGTTAAAACTACTAAATAGATTTGGATAAAATTCAGCATACAGATAGTTTATAGCCTAGTTATATAATATAATAGTGCTACATCCCTTGTAGTTAGGTATACCGTTTGGTAAACCTCATTTAGAGACTAGCTCAAAAAAAGCGCTTAAAAGGACATTGTTGAAGTTAGCCTAAGAACCAACACAAACATGACATACATGATAACTCTTAGCTTATTTTTTACGACAGATAAAAGTATTTAGATTTTGGCGGACACTTTCAGATAAGTAACCAATAATAAAAAGAACTTTTTGGACATTAATATGGAGTATCATTTTTTTATTATGGGTTGGGTATTGAGAGTTCAGTGCATTCAGCCAGTGAGTTAAAGGTTTGTGACCAAAATATTTATAATATGTACAAAAAAACCTAATAATATTATGCATGCATGGCTGACTCGATACACTGAGTGCCAAATCCTCCAAGCAACATTAGAATACGATACATCGCATTTTATTCCAAACTGTAAACGTTAGTCGACTTAGGATTCTTTTGCTTTTCCAATGAGGAAAATTTTACTAATCTGCGGTGCTGTGTCACTCACTGACTGACGTTACTGTAGTCTGCTGTACAGTGTTGCCATATATACGGATTTGTCCGTAAAATAATGTCAATGTTCAAACCGGACAATGAATGCACACGGATTTTATACCGAATTTTCAGGAAAATGCTTTTATCATTAACTTTTAATAAGTGGTACCTACTAATAGCTTTTATTATTCCTAAGAAATATTATTTGATTCTGCGTAAACTAGCGAGTCTTATTTAATTTTAATAGATTTTTACAGAACTGTACCAGCAAACTGCATAGTAAAAACTATGGCTTTGAGGATTCCCATTAAGATATTTTCTTGGTCGGCTAATATGAGAATGAGAGCCAGAGAGAATTAATGGTGTTATTTAGTGTTACTGCAAGCAAGACGTAAAACACTTTGTTGTGAATCATTATTGTGTCTGTCTGACATCCACATTGTTTTAATGTGGTTTTGCCGTTATTCATTATATTCTTATACTTTCATTGATATAGTTATATATAGTTGTAAGTATGTACATACATACCTTGGAGTTTCAACCTAGACCTTAAGAGAAAATATTTTTTGTTTGTATTTTACATGTCCAACATGTTTTGTGCATTAAAATAAATAAAAACTTTCCATACGGATTTCATACGGCATTTGGCAGTTACACAGACATACTTCTATTATATGTCTGTGGGCAGTTATTACGGAAGACTGGTTCTAAGATACGGCAACACTGGTTGTGCAGTTGACGTTCTTTGTCAAATAAAACAAAACAGTGCAACATCACTTTTCAAATTCTCTCAAGAACTCCGTGCGAGATCTCAGTAAAGTCCCACATCTTTGAGGGAATATCATTAAGCATTAAACGTTCATATTATCATAACATCACTCATCATTATCATCAGTTTAAGTATAATCAATGAACTCTAATAATACGACTGAAGGACTAGTATCCATGATCAAGAAAAAAAAAAGTTGACGTTCTGGACTTCTTGGCGGGAAAGTGAAGCGTCATGTCTGCAGTTTTGTTTATTTTCTTTATTTTGTGTTTCGTCGAATATCAATGTGAAATACTGATGGATTATTTAAGTGTTCGTGAACGTGCATGAGTGTTGGCAAATAAAACAAAAGAGTGAACATCACTTCTCAAATTCTGTAATTAAACATAACCTCAAGTTTTCCTGATATTTAGCTTCTCCTTCTTTAGGAGTGTCCGTCAAAAATCTTTGTTTTTACAGTCATTCACTTGCAATTTCGAACCTAGAAAAGAATATTTCATAATTGTTGGTTCTTAGGCTAACAATGTATGGGCGCAGAACATTGCCCTTTTTATTCACTTTATTAATTATTAAAATAAAATAAATATAAATTGAAAGTTAATACGTTTATAATTAATGTTTTATAACCTGTTCTAAACAGACTTAATGTACTTACGTATTGTTTTTGGGATATTAATATCAACCTTTCCGTGCTTCGGAAGGCACGTTAAGCCGTTGGTCCCGGTTGTTGTCGCAAGATGACAGTCGTTAAAACCCATCAACCCGCATTGGGCCAGCGTGGTGGGTTATGGCCCAATATCCCAGCAGTGGGACGTTTATAGTCTGATATTGATACGTATATTACCTCTTTTTATTAAAATGTCATTGGTATATTATTAACATTTAGTCCTCTAATGCTGTGTTGCTTTGCCTATATGTACATACAAGGTTGTGTTGTTATACAATGTAAGGTCAATCAAATTTGTTATGATTGTGATAATATGCAATAAATTATATAATTTTAGAGTAACAGACTTTGTTTTTTTTTATATATTTGTTCCATGAAGGAACAGGCTAAGGTCTGAGCCATACTGCCTAGTCATTAGTTTTTTATTTGATATTTTTCCCTTGATGATAATGAGTGGTGATTAAGATGAATGATAAATGATGTTCCCCAAATCCCTTGAGCCCTCAGTAAAGATGTGGGACTTTACTGAGGTCTCACGCGGACTACTTGAGAGAATTTGAAAAGTGATGTTGCACTGTTTTGTTTCATTTGCCAACACTCATGCACGTTCACAAACACTTAACGGTTAATAATCCACTATTATTTCACATTAATATTCGAAAAAACACAAATGTTAGAAAATAAAACAAAACTGCAGACATGACGCTTCACTTTCCCGCCAAGAACGTAACAGACTTTTTACGAAATGGGATGTAGGCTAAGGGACGATTTTTCAATTGTCATAAAACTTATTTGTCTGTTAAAGCATTACACAACCACTTTGAAAACGTATTGTCATATCATGTCTTTTCTTTGTTTGCAGGTGACATTTTAGTTTGATCGTGTTATAATTTATCAGACGAATAAGTCTTATCCCAGAATTGAAAAAGCTGCCCTTAAACTGTTATTTTTCTCATGCCACTGGAATCCTGCATTTTCTTTTGCTATTACCTACCAATATATTTTTTTCTTTTAAAAGTGTGTCGGGTATCGTAAAAGGCGACTAACAGACTAAAGACTGCACATACATCCAATAGCATAAAGTGGCGATGTGCTCACCACCTGTCTCGTTGAGCACATGTGCAGTCGCTATATGGTCAAAATTGGACTATGGTAGAGGACTGCTTTTGCGGTCCTCATTGCCTAGTCTCCTTAGGGGACAATAGTCGTGATTATATGAATGAATGTGCTGCTTCAATGCCATACAAATTATCGTTTTCGATAATTTTATCGAATCGGTAGTAAACTGACGCTGAGAATTCTATTAATCTTCTCATTTTAGTTTTATGATAGTGTAACTATAAATAACTTCATTACGAGTATACTCGTACTACATAGTTATTCTATTATTTTGTCTCAACAGGTTTTAACAAAGCAGGTTTTTCTATAATTAGGTACACATTTTTAATATAAGCACGGCAATACTAAACATGGAGGAAGCAAATAAACTTCAATCAAATTACTTAATTACAATATCTATAATAAATACATACCTACACACATAATAATCACGACTATTATCCCCAAGGCCAGTCAGAGACTAGGCAATGAGGACCGCAAAAGCAGTCCTTTTCCATAGTCCACTTTTCACCACATAGCGATTGCACATGTGCTCAGCGTGACAGGTGGTGAGACCATCGCCGCTCTATGCTGTTGAACGTATGTGCAGACTTGAAATGAAATGAAATGAAAAATAATTTATTGGCACATATTTGTTATTTTACATTTATGACAATATAAATTACATATTATTATATCAATACAGTAACAATATGTATGCCAAAGGCTACCGGCTCAGCTAGCTGCAACATAGGCATAATGCCTATGTAGCGCTGGTTTTCAGCCAGTTCCCTTTTCTCTTAAAGCTGTTATTCTTAATGGGACATGTACCTACATGCAAAAAAAATACATATCTATCCATAAATCCTGCTTTAGCAATTCACATTATCAATATGATTAACATGAGCACACTGACCTGACTGACTAGAATAAATGCCACAATAACTTTAGTCTAAACTTTAGAAACTTTAGTTCGTTAGCCGCCTTTTACGACACCCAAGAGAAGAGAGGGGGTGGTAGTATTCTTTCACCGCCACGCGACACTGTTGGGTACAGGTATCTACGGTAGGCTGATGATGATTTTTTTTTTTTATCGTATCTTGAATTGAAAGCTCACCTCAAATTCAACCTTAAATGTCACCAACGCACGTGACTGGTAATAAGCGCAACATAAAATTTAGCATATATTTATTCTGTGCTTTGGGTATCTTACTTTATTTTACATTTTTAATCCCCGACGCAAAACAGAAAAATGAAAGTGAAAGAGACACTATCTACTCTAGTTTGTAAACTATAGGCGCCTCCAATCTAATTTATTTATAAATATGAAGTTACACATGTTTGACACTGCTTTAATGATGACGACGATGATAAACACTACTTTTGCAGTCATCATTGCCTAGTTTCTGGACTCTGACTAACTCTTTGGGTATCTTTATTATTGAAATTTTGCATTCACAATACTATAAAGATATAGGATAAAATGTTTACTAGAAAAAAACAACAAGTCTCAGGAAGCTCGAATGGGATTCGAACCTTAACAGTCCGCGGTTAAAGAGAAGTTTAAATCATACAGGTACAACGGTATCTTAACAGCTTATATAATTATGTATCAAATGTTTCATAACTTACTAATGTTATAAACGCGCAAGTTTGTAAGTATGTATGGATATTTGTTACTCTTTCACGTAAAAACTACTTAATGAATTTGGATGAAATTCGGCATTCAGATCGTTTATAACCTGGATTAACACATAGGATACTTTTTATCCCGATATTCCCACGGGAACGTATGGATGGATGTTTGTTACTCTTTCACGTTAAAACTACTGAATAGGTTTGGATGAAATTCAGCATACAGATAGTTTATAACCTAGATTAACACATAGGATACTTTTTATCTTGATATTCCCACGGGAACGGGAACCACGCTAGTGAAACCGCGAGCGTCCGCTTGTATTATAATAAGATATTACTTATGACCTTTGGATTGCCGGTTCGAATCCCATTCGAGCTTCCTGAGACTGGTTGATTTTTTTCTAGTAAGTAAACAATTTATCCTATAACCCTTTGGGGATAATAATCGTGAATGATGTATCGTATGTAAGTATGTAAATTATAATTAAAAAGTAAAACAAAAGAGAGAAAAAAAATTCACGGTAACAATGACAAATGAAAATGCCAGTTCCAGCAAGAGATCCATCTTTTAGTCTAACGGATTGTAACTATGTAGTTAAAATACATGTTAGATCTATGACCGTCGCCTAATGTCTCATGTTGTTCGCAGACCGGGTCACCATGGGTGCGATGTTCAGGAGTGAGGAGATGGCGCTGTGCCAGCTGTTCGTGCAGCCCGAAGCCGCCTACGTCTCCATGTACCAGCTGGGCGAAACGGGCATCGCTCAGTTCAGAGATGTGAGTAAAATGTGATAAAATGAGACATCTCTATTTTTTTTTGTAACCTCTACGGGTGTGCATTTGGCCTTCATAACAGTTTTCTCTAAATTGACCCGACTGGGAATTGAACCCAAGACCTCAGATATGTCGCGACGCCAGATCCGGCGTGCTAACCACTCGACAATGGAAATCGTCAAGTTCATCACACCTGATTGTAAGTGATAAGGCCGAAGGTGGAAGCGCGCTTCACCCGGAATCCTCAACCACTGAGGAACTGGCTATCTTATCTCTAAACTGTCGGAACAAAACAATGCTATTAACATTGATGTTACGGCGACAGACTTTAGACAAGATGGTGATAGCTAGCCAGGCGGACTTTACAAGCCCTACCACAAACTATTGTGTGACTATTTTATTCATTTATTTATTCATATAAAAATATTAAAAGCTAACCTTAGAAACTAATTAATGGAATCAGGCGTCACTTTGCGTAAATCCATGATATACAAAAATGGAATAAAATAGGGTTAATCCCGCTAACTCACTAATTTATCAAGCTTGGATGCTGCATGCAAGCACCGCCCTCCCGCGCGCAATGTATGTATATCTTAGAAACTAGATAACTTAAACTTGATTTTATATCCAAAGCGCTAAAAAGATTGACAATAATTCTATTAAAATAAAAATAATTACAACATGTTAAGCTGAATGAAAGTAAAACTTGAAATTCTTAGCTCATAAAAAATATGCCAATCAATACAATCATATTATATCGTCAAAATTACATAAACAAAAATAAGTCTATAAAATATTTGTCATAAAAGGTCAAATTATAATGTTAAATTATTTGTTATAGCTGTGTGGTCGTGACTCATTCATAATTAAAGAATATTTATTTATTTTAATCCATATTGCACAAAGAAAAACAAAATGTACAGAAGGCGGACTTAATGCCAAATGGCATTCTCTACCAGTCAACCTTAGGGCTAGGCAGAAAGAGTTGTAGGCGGTGCTGTACAAAATCTTGTGAACTTTTAAATAAACTACACAAATCAACTTACATAGGTAAATTATACAGTAAATAACATTACACAATTTTAAGATAAACTACATGAACTTACTTAATAATCTCACCACTTGGGTGTCGTAAAGGGCGACTGCACGTACTGGCGACTGCACATACATCCAACAGCAGAAAGCGGCGATGGGCTCACCACCTTATAGATAACGCTCAACACAACATGAAAATTTGTTTGCTGAAAAGTCAACTGTAGTGCACTGCTATTGCAATCCTCATAAACATACATCATCATCATCATCATCAGCCTATAAACGTCCCACTGCTGGGCACAGGTCTCCCACGTGGACAATAGCACGTGGGAAAATTGTGCCATAACCCACCACGCTGGCCCAATGCGGGTTGGTGGGTTTTAACGACTGCCATCGTACGACAACAACCGGGACCAACGGCTTAACGTGCCTTCCGAAGCACAGAGGAGCTCGAGATGTTTTTAATTGGTCACCCATCAAGCAAGCCGAACGCGCAAGCCGCTGCGCCATCGAGCTTCTCATAAACATACATACATACATATAATCACGACTATTATCCCCGAAGGGTTAGTCAGAGACTAGGCGGCAATGAGGACCACAAAAGCAGTCCCCTGCCTTAGTCCACGTTTCACTAAATAATAACTGCACATGTGCACAGCGAGATAGGTGGTGAACCCATCGTCTATGCTGTTGGATGTATGTGGAGTCTTTAGTCAGTTAGTCGTCTTTCACGACACCCAGGGAAGAGAGGGGGCGGTAGTATTCTTTGCCGCTACCAGCACGGAACATCCGCATAAACAATTGGTACTTCAGTATTTTCTGCGTTCTTTTTTATCAATAAACAGCAAAGAGCGGCGATGGGCTCACCGCCTGTCGCGCTGAGCACATGTGCAGTCGCTTTATGGTGAAAAGTGGACTATGGCAGCGGACTGCTTTTGCGGTCCCTGACTAAACCTTCGGGGACAATAGGCGTGATTATTTGTAATTATGTATGTATGTTTTTATCAATTAGTTGATATTGCTATATTTATTACTAGCGGCCGCTCGCGGTTTCACCCTCGTGGTTCCCGTTCCCGTAGGAATATCGGGATAAAAAGTATCCTATGTGTTAATCCAGGTTATAAACTATCTGTATGCCGAATTTCATCTAAATCCATTCAGTAGTTTTTACGTAAAAGAGTAACAAACATCCATTCATACTTACAAACTTTCGCGTTTATAATATTAGTAGGATATATAGATTAAGGGTCTTATACTGTAAGCCAATACCCATCAGTGAAGCTTTGATTTCAATAATGGAAGCATTTGCCCAGCAGTCGGACAGTGTGGCTGTACTTTACTCATTAACACTATTTTTAAGAATTATTCAGTTAAAATGAAACACTTTTTTACGGATTAACTCGCGTTTAATTAACTATTTACATAGTTTTTATATTATCCAGTCTCCCTGTGACCACGGACCCTGTAAAGGGTTCGAAACGTCAGGATAATATAAAAACAATGTAAATAGTAAATTAAACGCGAGTTAATCCGTAAAAAAGTGTTTCATTTCAATGTGTAGTGCTCGCTTAAACCTCAGAAAACAATAAATTATTCAGTTAGTTATTCGGTCTCTTTTGCTTAAATTCAAAATAAGACGTCTGTGTAATGCGGAAAAAACAATGTTTAAATGAAACACTTTTAACGCATCAAAATTAGCGTTTAATTTACTACATTACGTGACTGAAAAACAAAAAAATATCCGTTAAAAGTGTTTCATTTCAATGTGTAGTTCTCGCTTATACCTTAGAAAACAATGTTTAATTTAATAATGATTCAATAGTGTTAATAAGTTATTCTCCAAATTGTTTATATTGAATACATTGTTCAGTTGTTTACTATTAAAAACAAGTTGTGATTGCTTATCTGACTATTATGCAATGTAATACCAAATTGATCCGGTCCATATCTAAGTTGTTGGTGCGACAAACATAATTCGACTTTATGATAATTTGATGAATGTGTGTCGTGTGCTTTATTAATTATTAATTACTAAAATAATTTAAGTTCTTTTATTTAGTAACTTTTTTTTATTATTGTTTCATATTATGTTACTTTTAAAATAATTTTAGTAGCAACTACATAATACAGTGCAACTACTGTGGAAGATAACGGACATGGCAATTATACTATTATTAATATTATTATTATATTCTTTGTTGGGTAAACACTTAACCTATCTCATCTGATGTTAGATATAAAACCGCCAAATTGTTTTATTCGTTTTCTTTTTTTCATTGTAAACGTTTGTGTTATTATTTTACAATAAATTATTATCTATCTATCCGCATTTTAAAACTTTACGCAAACTACTAAGGAACTGACTATGTTATCTCTAACCGTCGGAATACAACAATGCTGTAACATTGATGCTATGCGATATATTTACATATGACAGTGGTAGCTAGCCACGCGGACAATAGAACAAGCCAAACCACTAACCAACCCAAATACGAACAAAGTACGCTGGGAATCGAACCCAGGTAGGTCAAGGTCTAAAAACGGTGATCTAAACACTAAACAATAGTGTGTCTACCTACTTCACAACATACATATAATCACGACTATTATCCTCGAAGGGTAAGTCAGAGACTAGGCAATGAGGACCGCAAAAGTAGTCCTCTACCACAGTCCACTTTTCACCAAATAGCGACTGCACATGTTCTCAGCGTGACAGGTGGTGAGCCCATTGCCGCTATATGCTGTTGGAAGTATGTGCAGTCTTTAGTCCGTTAGTCGCCTTTTACGACACCCAAAAGGGAACAGATGGGGTGGTAGTATTCTTTCACCGCTACGAGACACGGAGACACTTCTCATATACACACTTTAAAGCCTTATTCTCCCTTCTCTTTCACTTCTCTCTACCATTGAAGTCGTATTTAAACACCTGGCTCTCTTACTGACAGCATCGTTTTAAAACCAGTTTTAATTTCAGGAAAGAAAAAAAATGTCAGGTTTCGGTGTTTTAAAACCACACAGAAACTTTTTTTTTCACAACAGCCAAATTACAACGAAACATGCCAGTAGTCTATTACAAGCTGAGCTCAGAGACACACCAATTAATTTTAATTAGAGCATATTAGCGAGTCCACCAATGCCCTAGCCAGCCAGAGGTCAGACCACTAAACTGTGGTTAGACTCTATGAAATAGCATAGCCCCACTTAGCGTGACTCAAATAGTGTACGTAAGTACTTTATGTTACTATCCAACTAATAGAATGGCCGATTATGTTTAAACCTAAATGAAAATGGGTTATTCCGGTGACTAGCAAATAACAAAGGGAAAAAAATAGCCCTTGCTGATTATATTGCTGGTTCTTTCGATTTGCGTAACTTCTTTAAATTTCACAAGTGCTGTTACAGTCCAGTTTTTTTTTAATATTATTTGAATACCACTATAACCGAAATCATTTACTATTTAGCGAGTTTCCTTGTTTTTGCCATAGCCCTAAGCAAATGCTGGGTATACCCATGTATGGAAAAAATGGTTTTGGACAACAATAGCTATGGAGCGGTTGGGAATACCCGTGTTAAACATTCGGCAATAACATTATAGTGTGTAGGTACCGCCGCAGCCTTTCATTTGCTACGAATCACGAATTGATGTGCATTAGGAGATGCACATCTTTTTTTTCACACTTTTGTTCATTTGTCTCTTATAACGTTATTCATGATGCTTCGTGTGTGTTGTTCAATTTAAATGAGTCAGCATGGGTAAGCCAGAAACATACTATGTGAAATATTGCTTCTTCTAAGTAACCTTGACATCGGTTTCAAAGTTAAGTCAGCATTTAAATATTTTTAGAATCTCTCATTCGCAAAAAAAAATACTGTGAGTATATTTTTCAACCCTATAATTTTAGGGACACTAAGTTCCATTCCATTTCATCATTTCGAATGGGAATCCCATCAAAAACATTACATGTACAAAAATAGACAAGTCTCGCAACGCCGTTCTACCGTAAAAAGTTGTGAAATCGAATGTAAACAAGTCGGTTAATTCAGCACCTACCTATCAACAGCTAAACAAACCACTTTGTCATAAATTAATACCTTTTTAGTTAGCTAACAACATTTTATAGTAACCATATTAATATAATTATTTTTTAATAATTCAGAATTTCAGAGTTTTTCCTTGCTTTATAGGCTGAACAATAGCTAAGTACAAAATATGGAGCTTGTGATTCTGCTAGAAGTACCTTAGAATTTTGATGATCAGAGAGTGAGTCAGTGACAAAATTAAGCAACTTTGACTTACAATAATTCTTAAACTACTGGTTCAAATGAAATGTAATTTGAAAATATATCTAGCTATGTAATGAACTCTTGGCCAATATAAAATTTTGCTTCTAGTTTTTTACGCAACGAAGTTACAGGGGTTAGAAAATGGCCCCAAGTGTGGTCTTTGCTTTCTTATGATATTAGCACAGTATATTATATTTATACTGTGATATTAGTCCTTATTTCGCTTATTAACAATTGTTACTATTTTCTTGGCATACTCCATAAAAATGTTTCTTTCCTTTTTGTTACTAATAATTTCCTATAAGGTATCTTTACTAAGTGTGGTGTCAATTTTGTGTTGCAGAGTGAGTAAGTATACATATTGGTACTGTACGTTCGCACATCACTTCCGAATGACTGCACTTATTCATTTTATTCTTTTTTTGTTGTAGTTGTAATTGTTACGACAAGGTCTGTATAAAACAACATCGTTGGAAATTCGTTACAAGGTACGGAGTGTTCACGCGGACGAAGTCGCGGGCGGCGCTAGTGCTACTAATATTATAAACGCGAAAGTTTGTAAGTATGGATGGATATTTGTTACTCTTTCACGTAAAAACTACCAAATGGATTTAAATGAATTTCGGCAACATATAGTTTATAACCTGGATTAACATATAGGATACTTTTTATCCCGATATTTTAACGGGAACGGGAACCACGCGGGTGAAACCGCGAGCGGCCGCTAATATAATATAAAACGGAGTTAAACGGTGCACTCTGCACAGCCATTACGCAATTGTTCCCGATAACGTTTCTAATATTTAATTTGGTGCCTGCGCTCACACACGAAAGTTTATCAGTACAAAGGTCACGTGTCATCGCCTGTGCTCAGGGATATTTACATCTCAATTACAACAGATAATTTTGAAGCTGCTAGATAGTTGTTGCCGTAGGAAGTCTTTTTATTACGTTTTCGTTTTTATATTATGTTTACGAACCATTTTTTAAAATATAATAGTAATTCCTGGAACGGGAGACCCCCCACACTATTTGATTAGATTATATCTCTTGTAGAGATAAGCTCACCCTTGTATATGTCCTGTATACCGTGTGTTTTTATGTAATTTATTTGTGCAATAAGTATTAAATAAGTAAATATACAAATAATTAAGTTATAATTTACTGACCACCGAGAAAACTTAGTAGTTAGTTAATAGTATAGTCTCCTGCTCGAATATTATAAAGTGGAACTCTGGAATTACTGAATCGATTCTTGAACTGTAGATTTAAATAAGACTAATAGTTGATAGTGGATTTTTGTAACTATCTTAGTAATAAAACTCAAATGGAAAGTCAAGACATTTACAAAGCTTCTCTATGTTTGTTGACGTTCAGATTAAGATCTTGATACTGCGTGGATAGGTGACCAAACTAAAATCATCTTGAGCTCCTCCGTGCTTCGGTAGGCACGCCTTTGGTCCCGGTGGTTGTCATAAGATGGCAGTCGTTCAGAGGAAACACCACGTCGAAGTGGCATGCAAAATTCTCATACAAAACACAGAAAAACGACGTTCGTATTCCCTTGTTTTCCTCCTTCAAAACTTCACCAATTTTTATAACTTTATTAGCATCGGTTTAAAAAAAGAGATTTTCTATGTCTGTTTGTTTGATTTTTTTTTAAACTAGCCACTTAATGTTTCTGAAGACGCCTAAAACGGAGTAATAAAAAGTAGTAAAGTTTTAGGCTACTGGTTTTTAAATAAATGACTTAATGCAAATAACAAAACATACAGACATTGAAAATCTCTTTTCTTAACCGATGCTGAAGAAGTAATAAAAATTGGTCAATTTCTGAAGGAGAAAAGAGAGGACTACGAAACGTCGTTTTTCTGTGTTTTGTATAAGAATTTTACATGCCACGTCGACGTAGTGTTTCCTCCTAATACCCACCAATACGCATTGGGCCAGCGTGGTGAGCTAATGCCAATTCTGCCCATCTGCTTTTGTCCATGTGGGAAGGCCTGTGACCAGCAGTACGTTTATAGATGACTAGCGGCCGCTCGCGGTTTCACCCGTGGTTCCCGTTTTCGTGGGAATATCGGGATAAAAAGTATCCTACGTGTTAATCCAGGTTATAAACTATCTGTATGCAGAATATCACCCAAATCCATGTAGTAGTTTTTACGTGAAAGAGTAACAAACATCCATCCATACTTTCAAACGTTCGCGTTTATAATATTAGTGGGATAATGTTGGATAAACCGTGTCGCGTAGCGGTAAAAGAATGCTACCCCCCCCCCTCTCTCCCTTGAGTGTCGTAAAAGGCGACTAACGGACTAAAGACTGTATATAAATCCAACAGCATAGAGCGGCGATGGACTCACCACCTGTCACCTGTCATGTGCAGACGCTATTTGGTGAAACGAGGACTGCTTTTGCTGCCCTCGTTGCCTAGTCTCTGACTAACCCTTCGGGGATAATAGTCGTGGTTATATGTATGTATGTATAATGATTGTTAGACGCTGTATATGGACAGGAGACCATGGGCAGCGATAACTTCTCCATCGTTTGGACCACGTGATCACGTCCGTTTGCCGGAGGGGTAGCCAGATACCACAGCTTTCCATTTGCTACGATCCTAATTCTCTTCTCTTGCTTCGTTTACCCTCCTTTTTCATACTGGAGGAAATGCATTACGCCCGCCCGTCCAGGCCCTGCGGCGTCGGCGGGGACTCAGGAGGATGGAAGCCTACCCGCTAAAACCTACCAGTCATGCCCACGTGCCCGACAGCAAACGGGTGCCAGAGCGAGAATACCCTTTTGGGAATCGGCCGCCCCTCGTTTACCCTCCTAACCTAACCTAACCTAACTTTCTACACGCCCCCTTGAACGCTCAAGGGAGTGTGTCATGTATGTAGAAGGTTTCATCTTTCACGTGAACATCTTCGATCAGTTTAATCTTTCACGTGAACATCTTCGATCTGGCTGATCTTTCACGTGAACATCTTCGATCAGACTAATCTTGCACGTGAACATCTTCGATCAGACTGTTCTTCCACGTGAACGTCTTCGATCGTCGGAATACGTCGATTGCTAACAAAAGTGACTACCAAAACAGTATATTTTCGCAGTGCGTTCTAATTTATGTAAAGCGAAGAGCCCCGTTCCGCTTTAGGTCGCGCTCCCCTGGAGTCGCGTGCCCGTGCCCCGTAGGGTTCCCAACCATACTGTTAAAAACTAAGTATTATTCTTTTTTTCGCTCGTTAATAGGTACTTTTAACTGATTCCAAAAAAAAGTATGCAAAATACTGTTTTTGCATCCGCTTTTATATTAACTTAAATTGTGGAGAGACACAAACATTTTATTTTATTGTTAAATTAGGCTAGAAGCTCTAGAAATATTCTATTAAATTGTCAAAAAAATTTAATATGTGCTGTTTTTTTTAAAATGCTGTTAATTTTAGTTCGCCGACCTAAATATACTACATTTCTCATACAAACGCCAGCACTTCAATCTACTACAAAATGTAAAATTTCTTACATTCAACTATTATCCCCGAAGGGTTAGTCAGAGACCAGGCAATGAGGACAGCAAAAGCAGTCCTCTGCCATAGTCCACTTTTCACGAAACAGCGACAACATATTATGTGCTCAGCGTGACAGGTGGTGAGCCCATCGCCGCTCTAAGCTGTTGGATGTATGTGCAGTCTTTAGTCCGTTAGTCGCCTTTTACGACACCCAAGGGAAGAGATGGAGTGGTAGTATTCTTTCACCGCTACGCGACACGGTAACTAAACCCACTACAAAATGTCTTTCTTTATTAAATTTTAACTTTATCATTGGGGACTAAAGATCAACATCGATTGAAGAAATTTTACAGTTTTGTATTACTGGCACCTCGAGACCAACCGTTAGGTTATGCAAGAAGTGCCAGACGTCCCTGCGCCAGTAAACAAACTCGCGCAGGAGACCATCTGCGTTAGGTCTTGACGCCAAATCAGTGCCCGCCGAAGCGCGCTCTTCACTCGGTACTCATAAGACTAGTGTCTCGGGAGAGTTTCCCCGTGAACACGTGTAGTACAGTTTACAGTTTTGGACAGAATGATTTGCAGGCGTGTGTACAAAAAGTTGAGAACCCTACCCGTGCCCCGTGGCCCGCCGCGAGGGAGTGCCGTGACCCAGCGGCCGATCGATTGGACACCTGCCTCGTTCCTTAATTCAGAGCCTGAGAAGCCTGTTAAGGAACAGCAATAGGCACGGTTAAGGTTAAACCACACCGTTGAATGTTTTAGCACAGAATAGGTTTAGTTTCGAAGAGTTTTCTTTACATATCATTTGTTATGATATTCATGTTGAGGTATTCTAACTAGAGTAGCTATTCCATACAAAAAATGTGTTAAGCTAGATGACAGCGGGTAACGCGTGCGGCATAAGGGGCGGCGGCGGGGCTTTGTTGTCAGGCGTAGCCCATAGGCCACGATTTGCAACCCAGTGCGCAAAATCTGATTTCTCGGTGTCGCTGTCGTCTCTACCTTTTCATTTTATTACAGCCTATTTTGTCCTACGGCAGGGCAAAGGCCTCCCCTCCTTCTTTCCACTTTTTTCTGTCCGTCGCCACAGTGGTCTAATCTCGCTGATACGCGTCACGCCATCGTCGCCTTGGTCTGCCGAATATCTAGTTATAATACCTCAATGGTTTCACAACAAGAAACACTTGGTTATCTTACCTATGAGATGATATAGGACTTGCTAAAAGTTGCAAAAGGAATAGAACTCTACGATTTAAATATTATTCAAGTAAAACTACAAATGACCGTAAGAAATATTTAATTTATAACAAATTATTAAAAAAATGCATAATCCAGGCAAAGAAACTGTCGAATAGAAAATACATTTTAAACAGTCAAAATACAGTAAGGGCGACATGGACAGTAATAAGGAATGAAATGGGACAATTTAACTCAAGAAAACATATAAACAAATTGACATATAATGGAATGGACATATTGAAACCATCTGACATTGCCAATAAGCTTATTGATTATTTCACCGACAAAACTGACTTAACAAACAATATGATTAATAAATTGACATATAGTTGCAATCACAATCACTCGAGTAACTCGATCTTCATAACACCAGTAGACGAAGAAAACATACATAGAATTATAATGTCCTTAAAAAATTTGAAATCGGAAGGTTACGACTCTATAAACACAAAAGTTATAAAAGCTTGTAACAATAAATTGTTGCGGATACTAACGTACCTCATTAACCTTTCGTTAGAAACAGGAACTTTTCCAGATAAGTTAAAATATTCCATAATAAAACCGTTGCATAAAAAGGGAGACGCATCAGAAGTAGCGAACTATAGGCCGATTACACTGACATCGATATTTGCTAAAATATTTGAAAAGGTCATGAATGAAAAGCTTATATCATTTTTGACACAGCACAACATTATCCAGGAAAATCAATATGGCTAAATTAATAGAGAGGATGGTTGGAATTTACCACCTGCCTGGGACCCCATCATACAGGTCATCAAATCCCAGCCCCAACAGCAACACATTGCCAGACCTAAAAATATTGTTAGCTCGTATTGTGTAAACTTGAACGCACCCGGTAAAATATAAAAATTATTGACGGTAGGCAAATAACTTCTAACAATGAGACGACCAACACCTCAGTCTCCCTGTGACCACGGACCCTGTAAAGGGTTCGAAACGTCAGGATAATATAAAAACTATGTAAATAGTAAATGAAATCCGTAATCCGTAAAATTATTCTGAGTTAATCCGTAAAAAGTGTTTCATTTCAGTATATAAAAGAATTTTAAATAATGGCAAAATACCCATCTTATTTCATATTATAAAAAGTATTGTAAAATATTAAAATCGAGTAACAGAGTCTTGCAAAAAAGAAATCAAACATCAAATATATTGAACAGAGAGAGCACTAACAAAGCCAGATCTACTTGGAACTTCATAAAATGGCAAACTACGTCTGTGAATGATATGAAAAATACTATCGAAAATATTAAAGTGAATAATAACATTATTAACGACCCTAAATCTATAGCTGATACTTTAACTATTTTATCTCAAACAGTTTACGAAATTATAAAAAGGGAAACTTTAAGCCATCACCCGTACCAAATTGTAAAAGCATTTACTTAAAACCTGTGAATGCTGAAGGGTTAATGAATATTGTTAAAAGGATTAAAAACAAAAAGAGCTGCG
Organism: Scoparia ambigualis; assembly: GCA_963921215.1. Taxonomy (NCBI): domain Eukaryota; kingdom Metazoa; phylum Arthropoda; class Insecta; order Lepidoptera; family Crambidae; genus Scoparia; species Scoparia ambigualis. The sequence continues at coordinate 5,221,851 of OY992511.1, forward strand.
GTCATGACAGCATACATACCTATGTATCTTATTAAAAAGTCAATTCCAGCTATAATTGAACCTATAATTAAATCTATGCTATAAATTTAATGCTAGAAACAGGAACTTTTCCAGATGAACTAAAAAAATCCAAAATTAAACCATTATTCAAAAAAGGATCAAAAGCAAACGTTGATGATTATAGACCGATAGCCTTACTTCCTTCCTTTTCAATAATATTTTAGAAAGTTATTCATTACTCGGCTTTACAACTTTTTCATTTCTAATGGGCTACTAAATAAAAATCAATTCGGATTTCAAAAGAAAAAATCTCCAGTTTTAGCAATATTTAATATTCTTAAGATGGTATGGAAAGCTATCAACAATAAAACTGCATGCATCGGCCTATTCATTGATATGTCGAAACCTTTAGACTGTGTAATACATGATATGATTTAGACTCAACTTTAAAATCTAGGCGTACGTGGTATTTCATTAAAACTATTTGAAAGTTACCTGAAGAATAGAGAATAATAAACAGTGATTGACATTTTCAATAACGCCAATAAAACTTTTGAGAAAGTATCATCTAAATCTGGTAAAGTAATTCTCTGAGTACCGCAAGGTAGCGTTCTTCTTTTCTTAGAGTATATTAACGAGCTTCCAGCGGTATTAAGAGGCCTATTACATCTCGAATGTGATTTTTGTGTAAAATGCCCATTTTCGCATTTTGTAGTAATTTTGCAGTTGTATTTATATTTTTATCGAAATAGGATAATAAATTTGTGCATAATATTACAAATCTCCATTTTATGAGCATAAAATGAATTCGGACGGCCGGCGCATCGCATTTTGTAGTAATTTTGCAGTTGCATTTATCGTTTTTATCGAAATAGGATAATAAATTCATTATGAAATCTTTATTCCTCATGAAGTAACAATTACTCTGGTATAAATTTTGCTCAATAATATTATCGTAGATAGGAGATATTCACAGTTAACTTATAGCAATTTTCGAAGTTTGTTGGTTTAGAATAAGTTTTTTTTTCTTATATAAAATCAATGATATCTAAAAAATCAAAATCTCAAAAATCTGTCCAACTTAAATGGAATTGGGCCGGGCACGTTTACCGCATGCCAGAGGAACTTTGGGCCAAGGCCACTACCGTTTGGGTACCTCCCAATGCTAGAAGGCGACGCGGCAGACCGAGGCGAAGATGGCGTGACGAGCTGGACGCATATCAGCCAGATTGGACCACTGTGGCGGTAGACAGAAAAAAGTGGAAAGAAGGAGGGGAGGCCTTTGCCCTGCAGTGGGACAAAATAGGCTGACAATAATAACAATAATAATAATCGAAAAATTCCGAGGCTGCTACGCATTGTTCGACTATATAAGAGATAACATTATATTTTTTTTATTTTACTTGTTTAGAACAGTAGTTCAATCGATGAGCTCAAAAAAGTGCCTTCGCGCACTTTATGAAAATCTTTTTCTGCAATTTTGGGTTTAATTAAAAAGTCAAGCAAAATTTACAAAAAGCGTGGCTGCTACGCACTATTCCAATAGCTATTCTACACTATTCAATATGTCATAATTGTTAATGTATTTTTGTTTCTGGGATCCATAACGCCAAATTTGGCCATTTTACGCAAAAATCACAGTCGAGATGTAATAGGCCTCATAAGTGATTTATGTGTTGTGTTTGCAGATGATGCCACAATTTTTATTTCAGATGATAGTAAATACTGTCTTTGAAAATGAAATTAACAAAACGTTAAAACATTTGATAGACTGGCTTAAAACTTTGAATCTTAAAATAAATATGAAATCTTAAAAAAAATTTGTACAATTTCGTAATTACAAGACGAACTTATTTAAATTAAACATTAAAGATTATGAGTCTAACTCAAAAATAAAAGAAGTTAACGAAAGCAACTTTCTTGGTGTTTCAATACACTTAAATTTAAATCGGAAATCTCATATGTATAACATAAATAGAAAGATTTCTAGTTATAGCTATGCATTATCTATTCTGACAGAAAATTCCTCTTCTGAAATTGTGCGAACTGCTTATTTTGGTAATGTGTATCCTCTCCCAACTTATGGGATTATGTATTTGGGTAAATCTGTTAATTCACATAGTACTTTCATACTACAAAAGAAATGTATACGCATAAATTACAACATGTATGATGATGATACCCTTAGGAATGTATTTAGAGAAAAGAAATTACTTACTCTTACTGATATTCTAGAAATTTGTGTATTCATTAAAAACAACATAGACTAGGTGCAACTCGGTCGAAACGTCGGGTATAAAAAGGTATGCGTAGAACGCCTTTACTAAGTAGTTTTGCGTTAAATCCCGTCTAAATATGTGAACATAGACTTGTTTAACTGTAAATCTTTTCATAACCCACGTTTTAAGTATAGATATAATTTAAATTTACCAATTGTCAATAATAATGTATATGATAAGAGTACTTTCATACATGGTATTACAGTGTATAATCCTTTACCTACTGATAAGGCATTGAATGGTCATATATTTAAATTTAAGTTAAAAACTTTGTATTTAATAATGTTTTCCACTAAATATAAAAATACACTAAATAAATACTTTGGTTTCAAGACAAATTAATTGTGAAATTCATGATGAATTTTGTTAATATGCAATAAAGAAATTCTATTCCATTCTATTCTACTAGAAGGTATAAAAGGACCATGGGGGATTTTGTATGAACCCCGTCCCCACCCAACAACAGTCATGGGATACGTGTCAATTTGTTCATTGGGACCCAAAGAAGCCTAAAGTACCTGTGTTAGTTGCAAAAAAGTATTGGGTTTATTTTTAATTAAAAAAAACTTTTATTGTTTTCTTGCTTTAGTTGGAGTTGCTCGAGTGTGTCATGCTCTCTCAAAGTGTCTCTGCGGCGGTGGCATGTGCGTCGGGTCGTTACGTTTCCTAAAACATGGTTGAGCGAAGCGATGGCTGATTCACATGTCATACTCTTGAATGGGTGCCGCCTGTGGAGTCCGGTCTGCTCTTGCGATCTTATTTTGTTTATTTAAAAAAAATACTTAAAAACAATATATTTTTTATAACCTAAATCCCACGTATTTGAAGAACGTCGCCATAGTAAAAAAAAACTATTCTACTAGACCCTTCAAATGACATTAATTTCAAATCTGTTGGATGGTGGGGACAAAATTGCCCATTGTCTTTTAATCTACACTGGCATGCAAAAATAAGCATCACACTTTTAAAATTGTAATAACTTTTAAAGTAAACTTGATAAACCAGACGCACAAGACTTAAAAATGTTACTATTGTATAATTTACTATAATTTCAAAGAAAGCTGATAAAAATGCTATAAAACGTTTTTTATTTTAAATCTCTAACTTCTATTGTTTAGAAAAAAATGAAATTTTAAAAGTGTGATACTTATTTTTGCAGGTCAGTGTAGATTAAAATCACTGATAAAATCAATGGTACCGCAATATATTACTAATCAACAGCCTTTAACCTGCCGGGCACAAGCCTTCCCATATATGGGCAACAGCTTTGAACCGCCTTCGTGGTCTAGTGACTAAGCCACCGGTCCCGGGTTCGACTCCCAGCGGGAAGTACATCTTTGTGTACTTGATTTGGTTGGTAGTAGGGCTGTTGAGTCCGCCTGGCTAGCTACCACCACCTTATCTAAGTCTGTCGCCTTAACAACGATGTTTATAGCACTGTTGTGTTCCAACAGAGATAAGATAGCCAGTTCCTCAGTGGTTGAAGATTATCGTCACTTACGAGTACCATCAGGTGAGATGAAGGCCAAGCTTACCTGTTGTATTATATAAAAAAACAACACTTGGGCCGCAACCACCACGCTGGCCCAATGCGGGTTGGTGCGTTATACAAAAAACTTAACGTATGTCTTTTCCTAAGTCCAATCATAATTGAGTTCTTTGTCTTTTAATCGTAAATACACGTTTAGAAAGACAACCGACGTTATTTACTCATTAAGTTTGTAAAATACCGTTATTACCTCTTGCGATAACAAGTCTCGATGTGGATAATGTTGTTAATGCACTTATCTATATAAATGAAAATGAATGTCCTAATGTTGCTAAGCGAAAAAAAAATTTAAATATTCGTCATTATACAGGATGTCACGCAGACGAAGACACGGGTGTGTCGCTAGTTGTTAATCATAATGAATGAATGAAATTTATTTATTAAACTTAAGAATTACCTAATAAAATTTATTAATTATTAATTCTTAAGTTATTCTTAATTAATTTATAAAAATTACTTAATTATAAAATAATTAATAATAAATGAAGTACTAACCGGGTCGCGTAGATGTGTAAGAATACTACCACCCCCTCTCTTCCCTTGGGTGTCGTAAAAGGCGGCTAACGGACTAAAGACTGCACATAGATCCAACAGCAAAGAGCGGCGATGGGCTCACCACCTCTCACGCTGAGCACATGTGCAGTCGCTATTTGGTGAAAAGTGGACTATGGCAGAGGACTGCTTTTACGGTCCTCATTGTCTAGTCTCTGACATTTATAGTCTGATTATAGTCTTGATTATATATATATATATATATATATATATATATATGTATGTAAATATGAAGTTTTTATTAGAGTGAGTCAGCAACCAACATACAATCCGTCTAGACGCTTGCAACAGCATACTTTTAAATTATAAGTCGCACCTTGGCCTCTAAATCCTCCAATAAAAGCACTCTGCCGCCGGCTAAAATTGATTAGCAATAGAGCTTTGTGGTAAGGTAGGACCATTGAAGTTCCTTATTATGGTAAAACGTCATATAAATATTGAGTTAACCGTTCACTAAAATCTGTCGGTTCAGAGTCCGCCTTTTTTAAACATCATAAATTCACGACTATAAACTCCGAAGGGTTAGTTAGAGACAATGAGAGACAATAAGGTCCGGAAAAGCAGTCCACTTTTGACAATTTTTGAGTTTGCGACGGAAATCAGTTTTTTGCCCTAATAATTATCTTAGTGTGGAATTCATGATAACCCATCAAAAGAAGGAATTTTCTATACAAAATCGGCTTTGAATTGACCAGTTTCAATCAAAACAGTACAAAAAAAAAAACAAAAGGGGACATTATTCATACTGAACCAGATAATTTTCAAAATTATTATACAACACGGGACTTTTGTATTATCGAACTATGGCTGAAAAGCGTAAAAATGTTTATGTCAGTGTATCAGAACCTAATCCGAACACTTCAAACCATACGTCTCGTGACCAGAAACATTTTAAAAAAATTCGGCTCGATTTCGGCTTGATTGTATAAGACCTTAAAATATCGCTAGCCCTATCCCGAACACACTGTATAATTAGGAATCAGTTTTTCTTAATTTCAGAAAATTTGTGTTATAGGTTTTTGAACAGACACTTCACTCCTCAATAATAATTGTGCTCGTGACAGTGGTGAGCCCATCGTCGCTCTATGCTGTTTGATGTATTTGCAGTCTTTAGTCCGTTAGTCGCGTTTTACGACACTCAAGGGAAGAGAGGGGGCGGTGTAATAACACCGCTGGCGTAATAACTGGTAGCGGCTCATTCATAGAATACTATGAATGAGCCGCTACCACACAGCTTTTGTTTTACATTCATACACTTACATACATACATTAGTTATTAGTAATTTGTATTGATATATTTATTTTTAATGTATTTTGTATGACTTGGAGACGACATTATAACTTTTGTTACTTAGAGGAAGAAAAAAGTAAGGTCTCCTGAGTTTCTTGCCAGCTTATTCTCATTCTCAGTCGAAGGCTCTCCCAAAATCCGAACTGGCGGTAGATTAGTTAGGTAGGTAGGTAGTTAAGTTTGTTGATAAGATTTAACTACTGTTAGTTAATTTTTTTTATCTTGAACATTTTTTTATCTTAAACATTTTTTTTGACGTCAATAAGTACCAGTAAAGGTTTATCCTACTAATATTATAAACGCGAAAGTTTGTAAGTATGGATGGATGTTTGTTACTCTTTCACTTAAAACTAGTAAATGGATTTGGATGAAATTCGGCATACAGATAGTTTATAACCTGGATTAGCACATAGGATACTTTTTATCCCGATATTCTCACGGGAACGGGAACCACGCGGGTGAAACCGCGAGCGGCTGCTAGTATTGAATTAAAGCATTTGACTTGACTTGACATGTATGTTTGTATAACATACATCACGTCTTTTTCCCGGAGGTGTAGGCAGAGACCGCATCCTTCCACTTGCTGCGATCCTTACAGACTTCTTTCGCTTCATCCACATTCATTAATCACTTCATACACGTCGGCTTAGGGTACTCCTGCGACCTGACCTTTCTTGAAACTTCCCCGATTTTATCCAGTTCCGTGCGATCTATTTTTTAACTAGAAAAAAAAGCAGTCTCGTGCATAAACAGAGGCCTATGGCGACTTCAGTTTATGCGAGACTCTCCACCTTCTCCCTCGCCCAGAGAAAATCTTGACGGTAAAGGTGAGGCATACCTAGTTACCCACTAAAACACCTACAATCCCTTTATGTCATGGATATGGCTCGGGACCACGAGCGGCAAGCACTGAGGTTCAAAGTCCGTCTAAGCGATAAGAATAATGCAACGTATTGCTATTGTTATCAACCATTTATATTTGATAATATTGACTTCCCATTAAGTTACTAAATTTTGAATGATCTATACTGTTATATTATTATTTTGTTATTATAAAACTTTTCTAAAGATTGATAATTTGCCTTTATTATATCTCAATGGGTGGGCACTTCGCTCGTAGATCCGACAGCTGTTGGGGCAGAACGGTTGTTCAGTGGCGACATCGCACTGGAAGACGCATTGTAGGCAGGCCTCCAACAAGGAGAACTGACGATCTGCTAGAGGTTGAAAGTTGTCACTGGATGCGAGCAGCTTCTCTAATTGTAGTAATCCATGTAATACAATACTTTCGTTACATCACAAAACTATTTAGACTTATAGCAACGCGTCTGCGATTCCTCTGGTTTTGATTGTCCATGGGCGGCGGTGATCACTCGCCATCTGGTGACCCGCCTGCTCGTTTGCCTCATTCTTTTATATAAAAAAAAAACCTCATGCGAGGCGTGAAGAGGCACTTTGTGTAACGGTGGAGAGAGGGTGACTGATGCTGCGTCTCTTACGCTACACCAGTTGTCCTCACGTCTGTACTCAACTTCCACATAGCATCAAGGGGAGTCATTTTCCTGGCTTAATATAAAAAAAAATTAAAAGATATCATAGTGGCTAACAAGGTAAGTTTGTGGTTTTGACATACCACGCACGTCGTTTATCAATAAGTTGTATAACCCTAATAAAAGGATACTTAATTAGATCAAAATTCAAAATGAAATTCAAAATTTCTTTATTCAATAAACTTAAATTTAGTATTTTGAATCGTCTAAATTTATTTGGATGGATCGGCACCCGAAATTTAGGAAGTCTTTTAGCTGTGGAGAAGAACGGGCGCCAGAAACTCCACGGATTTATAATATACAAATTACTGATATGTTATGCTCGTACATGCACTATGTCCATACATATTTGTCATTTACATAATCTTCCACTTTACAATAACCTTTACTCATAAGGGGTTTTTTTATAGGTAAAAACAAAAATTATCACTTTTTCTAGTATCGTACATTTTAAACGAATTTAACTAATACAGGAAGTTAGATAAGGACAATCTAATATAATACATTTCTATGAAATAAAACATCCTCCTAGGATAGGACAATGTTAACGCAGTGGTTACAAAAAACAAAACAGTTTAAACGTATACTATAGCCCTTACTAATCCCACCCATCTCCTCCATTGTGTGCAGTAAATGGCGACTAACTGACTAAAGACTGCACATACCATTGAGGTACAATAAACTAGAGGAGACACCGCGAAGCAAGTTTGTGCGCAACTAAGGTGCAGCCGTAAGGTCCACAATCGCTCGAATCACGCGCAATCACTGAGGCGTTTGCAGCCCATGGGCTGCATGAGCGCACAAACTTGCTTCGCGGTGTCTTCTCTAGTTTACTGTACCTCAATGGCACATACCTACATCCAACAGTTTAAGAGCGGCGATATGCTCACCACCATGTTATATTGAGCACATGTGCAGTGGTAATTTGGTAAAACGTGGACTATGGCAGTGGACTGCTGCGGTCCTCATTGCCTAGTCTCTGACTACCCCTTCGGGGATAATAGTCGTAATTATATGTACGTATGATAGTACATTCATTCAGTTTCTATTAAAAAACTGCTTCAACTGTGTACAAGAATAGTTTCCAAGGAGCTCTGTTTATTGGTGAGGTCGGTTGTGCCAATCCTGTCTAGAGCGGACGGTGGTGATTACACCAACTGGTCCTATTGTGCGCCGGAGGGGTCTTTGCCCACTGTGACACAGATACGTTTGTGACACTCGTCTAGAGGATGTATGGTACGTTTGTACGGTCGGCCTCGGTAGCTTAACGCGTTAGTACTGTGTCACAGTAACTCGCTCGGACGTATTCGTGCAACCATTATGTGTGAACTCAGTAGCACATTATGACACGGTACTGAAGAGTTAAGCTCCCTTGAAGAAAATGAAAAATTTTAATAAGTACCTAGAAACTCTTTAGTTTTGAACAAATTAATAAGCAGTGCTGACGACTACCGTGGTCGAATGATTAGCACGCCTGTCCTGGCGTCGCTATCTCTGACGTCGGCGGTTTCACCTGCGTGGTTCCCGTTCCCGTGGGAATATCGGGATTAAAAGTATCCTATGTGTTAATCCAGGTTATAAGCTATCTGTCTGCCGAATTTCATCTAAATCCATTCATTAGTTTTTACGTGAAAGAGTAACAAATATCCATCCATACTTAAAAACTTTCGCGTTTATAATATTAGTAGGATTAATAAGACCTGGGCCTCAATGACACTAAGCACCAACGATATTACCAATACTAAACCTCGACCGTTCAGCCGACTTCGTATAGCGCTAACGCGTGTGTCAAACGCGATAGCACTATTAAAGTACGTCTAACGACTGCGTTTCAGTTGTGGTTTGGTTGAGATTTTTTAGCGTGATCGCCCCCCTGGCCTAACAAGATAGAGATAGAACCTTTGCCCTGACTGCTGGGGTCCTGATTGTTGGGCAAAGGTTCTCTCTATCTTATCTTGTCACTGCTTTAATACGTTAGATAAATGAAACATTATCCCATGGAATTCTTGCATGCTTATTTTTATTCAGTGTACAGCTTATTACATTGTATAGTAAGCTATAAGCGGACAATATGTATTGTCCGCATACAAATCAAAGGCCTCGGACGAAACAATCAAAGATATATAAAACATAACCAAACCTTTATTTGAAAAAACTCATTATATCATTTATTATGATTATCAAACCATAAACTTCCCACTGCTGAGGCCAGGTATTCCCTCATGGGCAACAGCATATGATGAGATTAGGTCATAATCCACCACGCTGGCCCAATGCGGGTTAGGTGGGTTATTATAACACCCTTAATTTTTAACGTTTTATGAAATTAAGAATGAGTTCCACCCATGAAACTGAACAACTTTCCTCAAGAAACCTATTTGCAAAAATGACAAAGAAAATTTTGACCTCCCATACTATTGTCGGCAACTGATCGGACAGTTTTGTATGGGAGAGAGTATGGGAGATATCGATATTTTTTTGTCATATTTGCACATAGGTTTCTTGGGGAAAGTTGTTCAGTTTCATGAGTGGAACTCACCCTTAATTTCATTAAAATAAAAATTAAGGGTGTATAAACTACCTATACATATAAAATATAACTGAATCCATTCAAAAGTTTCAGCTAATAAATAGTGCGGCACGCCCATTCATTCCAGCACAGGTAGCATACATTAGCAGAAGATATTCCACTAAAATTGGGCATAATGTACTATTTAATGACTAATTCCGGCTGCCGCTTGAATTCCTGTCGCGGGCACGTCACTTTACGATGACCTTCGGCCGTTTAATGCGAATGTTTGCGATAGAGAGCAGTCGGTATTATACCCAGTTTTATTTAGCTGTAGTAGGAGATCACGAGGAGACGTCTAGGCTACGCGTCAAGGAGATTTTAAACATAGACAGAGAATTCCGTAGGCAAAAAAACCTATCTCTGTCTTAGAATAATGTTAGAAAGACTGATCTTTCTAAGATCTCTGAAGATCTTAGAATAATAAATAATGTTATTCTGAGATCTCTGTTTACGGAAAATTCTCTGTCTACGATTTTAACCGAGGAGGCAAAGGGATCTAACCCACGTCACTTAGTCTTTATTATCTTATATACATAGATAACATACCTACAGTCACGACTATTATCCTCAAAGGCTTAGTCAGAGACTAGGCAATGAGGACCGCAAAAGCAGTTCTCTACCATAGTCCACTTTTCATTAAATAGCGATTGCACATGTGCTCAGCGTGACAGGTGTTGAGTCCATCGCCGCTCTTTGCTGTTGGAAGTATGTGCAGTCTTTAGTCCGTTAGTCGCCTTTTAAGACACCCAAGGGAGGAGAGGTAAGTTGTAGTATTATTTTACCTCTACGCTACACGGTTGCTGTGTCACAAATGTTATTATAATATGACCGGAGCGTGCCCGCCGCGCCTCTGTGTAGATACTTAACAAATTATATTTTGGAATATCGCTTCCAATGAAATCAAAAACAAAGAAGGATGTTTTTCATAATGTTACATGTTAGTTATAAGTAGCTATAGTGGCATAAGCGAATGACAACAATTTTGGGCGACTTTCGGGTCACGATCGTGTAAGTCAAGAAAGGCTCGCTGTGTTGGATTTCCGGATGGGTAGAGAACAGCCACCATAGCATGCATGGCATGCGCATGTCCTGGCCTACCAAAATTTGTTTTTATCCAAACTGTAAAAAAACACTACTTATTTTCTAGGACTTTAATAAATAGAGAATGTCCATTTTGTTGGGTCATTTGGGTCCTTCTGAAAAACTGTAGTACATTCAAAGTTGTTGTCTAAAAAAAGTTCATATTCTAGTTTCATAATAATAAAACTTTTATTTCATTTGTTCACCCTGGCTTAGGAAATATATTTTCAGATGAAATATAATACCTGCCTTACAATATTAAAATATGTCATATAAAGTCACGTTTTAGTTAACGTGAATCCTTAGGTACTACTTAATATTATGCTTACTCGTAATTGCGTAAGTGAGTATGTTTGTTTGTTACGCTTTCACGCTTAAACCGTTAAACCAATTTTGATAAATAGTTCAGACATAGTAATGGGGTCCGATGACGGTTCTAGGCTACTTTTTGCCGCAAAAAATTAACGCCAACATAGTCGCGGGCGAATACTAGTAGTGAAATATCGATATAAGTACGTACTCAACTCACAGGCTATAAATCGAGAAAGATATAAAGCGCCTTGCTATTTACGGTTGTCAGCTGTATTCATTGAGGTATTATAACTAGAAATGACACACGAAGAAAGTTTTTGCACATTAAGGGCTCTAACACACGAGCAGCATTTTGCTGTCGACGTATGTAACTGCAGTCGATATTAGGAGTCAGTGGCTAGTTATCGACCTGTTGTCAGCAAGCTGTCGACAGGTGACGGCGTCTGCAGTCGCCTCTGCCGTCGCCAGCTAGCTGTCGACCTGCCTGCGGCAAGCAGTTGAAACGTCGACAACTTGCCGACGACATGTCGACAGCTAGCCGCCCGACTCCTAACGGTGGCTGCAGTTACATACGTCGACAGCAAACTGCTGCTTGTGTGTTAGAGCCCTAAGTTGCGGCCCACGGGTCGCATGAGACCGCACTGACATTTCGCGCCATTCCGTCAAACCCCAAGCGGTCGCATGCGACTGCTCTCTACCGCTTGACTTTGTACCGTGTTTTCATAGATTTACAGACTACTTTTGTATGAACAAGGTCTATTATTTCGGTTCTGTGGTATATTTTATGCATCGTGATCGCAGAATATCGCGTAGTCTGTGCTCGATTCTGTCAAATTCGACGTTGACAGTTGCGCCAATTTCTGTATCACTGTCGGAGTGAATTAGTCGCTGAGTTTTGAGTGCTATTTTTATTGGATTTATCTAATGTAATTACTGTTTCTTATTAGAAAATGATTATTGAGACTATTATGATCGTAATTAGATAATAAGTTGTGAGAAATACATCGTTATTACTACTAGATAAAGCGTGTAAAGTCCGTTAGCATGTTACCGATTTCCTAATGATTTTTAGAGAAATACTATAAGGCAAATAAACTGTTGCAATCATCACTTTATTTTGATATTTGATGGATAGGAAATATATCAGTTAGTATATTGTTGTTTACAGAACGACAAAATATGATTTGATTTTAGAGTAATATTTTTTTTGCAAAAGGCGGGAATTGTGACGTCATCCGCAAATTCAAAAAAAATATGGCGCACCTGCTGTCATTATTTTTGACATTTAAATTCCAAGACTAAGGGGCTAGATAGTAGACCTTGCGGTCGCAAACCAGTGTGCAATAAATTGTTTATCGGTGCATCTCTAGCTATAATTCCTAGACTGTATTACATCGTATATCTCGGTTGCGTACCGCCGAATGTGTCGGTCGCATCACATGGTATGAACTCATCACAACAATTGGCCATTTCCCAATGCCATAGAGGAAGTCCTGTGCGCTTTTGGTGTATTTAAAAACTTCGATGGACACAATGTTGTAATTGAAAGCTGACGCAACGCATTTTATATAACATTAATTAATAAAATCACGACTATTATCCCCTAAGGGTTAATAAGAGACTAGGCAATGAGAACAGCAAAAGCTACCATAGTCCACTTTTCACTAAATAGCGATTGCACATGTGCTCAGCGTGACAGGTGGTGAGCCCATCGCCGCTATATGCTGTTGGATGTTTGATGTATGTGAAGACTTTAGTCCGTTAGTCGCCTTTTACGACACCCAAGGGAAGAGAGGGGGTGGTAGTATTCTTTCACCGCGACGCGACACGGTTAATTATATAACAAACATTAGAAACAAGGGAAAGTGAAGTCTGTATAGCCTATAAATTGTCCAGAGCTGGACAAAGGGCCTCTGCCTTGCCAAAAATCCAAACACTATTTACCCGCACTGGGAGTAGAACCCTAGACCTCTGGTTTGCCGACTACTTCACCGCTCGGCTACCGAGGAATAGTTCATGTGTGAACATAAAAAAAAAAACTTTAAAAAAACCGTGTTTTTAAAATTAATATTCATTTTTGTAACTTTTACACGGTGTATTTTAAAATAACAGCCTTACTTATAAACACTATTTAAGCATTATTTAGTTAAACATTGTCTACGTCACACAAACGTCATTTTGAAGAAATCATTGGTGTTTATAGTAAGGCACTAAATGTGTAAAGACTCTGTGTCGAGCGCGTGATGTTGTCCACGTTGGAAGTAATGTCTGTCTCTCATAACATTCTTCAAATCTAGCCCAAGTAAGTTAAGCTTCTTTTGAAACTTGTATTTTTTCTTCTAAAATGACCAGATTTAGAATTGAACGCGGGACCTCAGAGGTGGCGCATCGCCAGAACCGGCGTGCTTGAAATGCTCGACCACGGAGGTCGTCGCTGTGATCATAGGCTGGTGATTCCAAAAAACCTAAATCTCCTCTGTCTGTATGCTAGTGCATGGATGGTGAAGTGTGCTCGTGCAGGTTATGAGTGTAGCTGTCCACAGATGGGCATACGTGCGTCAGGGTGGATCCCGTGGTTCAATTCCCTAGTGGACAGGCCCCGCGGCATCCACTTTACTCCAATTTGCTGTTCCTCCCTGGTAAACTTCCCTCCCTCTCATCGCTGATTGATTATTACGCTTTCAGTGTGAAAAGGACGGATGGAGCCCCCCACATAACCTGGTAGGCTACTCTTGAAACAGAATTGCATTAATCAATTTCCAATCACAAATCTAAAAAATGTCAAATGGCACTTTTGTAAGCGACAATAGCGCCACATTGGAATTAAATTGCGTGGAAATTGATTGAACAATTTACTATCGAGATGGCGTTCCGGAATTATCTTTACTTCTCCCAATATCGATACATATTAATCGCATTGGAATTGTATTAAGATTGAGTTTGCGTTCGAGAGTAACCCCCCTGGCCTCCCTTCTTGGGGTAGGGTATCCATAAGGTGGATTCACTGGATTAAAAAAAAAGATCAGTCTCCTCTACTCCCGACGACTACTGGCAACTACTCCCAGCGACTCAAGCTCCATTGATCATTGACGCTGATTCGCCGCCGTTATTGTTTTAATTGAAATGGCAATGATCTGCCCACGCGGCTCAGCTATGAGCTGTGACGCCTCTAATAGCTTTGTTTATGAGAATTTATTTTTATTGCACGTACATACGTACAAAACATACCATACAAGGATACTCATTGTGCTGTTCGCCAGTGGATGCTCATGGATATGTCGCAGGGATGATATAAACAGAGATTTGATCAATTCCCTAATGCCGCGACCCCACGCTTGCCGCTTGCCGCAAGCTATGCAGACGCTTGGCAAACCTCGTCAAGGCGTCACAAATTCAAACGTGTGGATAGAGCGTTTGGCTTGGTTTGCGTAGATTTGCAAACGCTTGTAGCCGATCCGTCGGTTTTTTGTCACAAATCAAAGGGAATTTGCCGCAAGCGCTTGCGAAGCGTCCACACGTTTGTGGGCACTCAGTCTCGTTAGTGCACTGGTGGCGAACAGACGTTGTGCTAATTTATTTGGATTTTAATTTTACTCATGTAAAAATGAGTGACTGATCAAATGAAGAAGTCGTATACTTCCTGGAATGTTACTAATGTTATGGAATGAGTGAATTTAATTTCGAGGAGGAGGAGGATATTCTCGAGGAGCTCGATGGCGCAGCGGCTAGCGCGTTCGGCTTGCGATCTTGCCTGCTGTGCAACTTTCGCAATGCCGGGTCGCTGGATGGGTGACCATATTAAAAACATCTCGAGCTCCTCCTTCGTGCTTCGGAAGGCACGTTAAGCCGTTGGTCCCGGTTGTTGTCGTAAGATGACAGTCGATAAAACCCACCAACCCGCATTGGGCCAGCGTGGTGGGTTATGGCCCAATATCCCCACGTGCTGTTTTCCACGTGGGAGGCTTGTGCCCAGCAGTGGGACGTTTATAGGCTGATGATGATGATGAATTTTATTGTATGTAAATCGACAAATTTTTGAGATATTTATTTAAAGTTTATGGTAAAACTAGTAATCATTTGAATCTATGGACAACACAGACCACGCCCTCACAGTCCACGGTTCAGCGAGAAACAACTGCACAGTCTGCACATGTGCTTAGGTGGTGAGCCATTATTAGCACGTTAGTCGCTTTTCTTCGTCTAAGAGAGGGGTTGGTAGTATTATTTTAATGAGCCCATCGCCGCTCTATGCTGTTGGTTGTATGTGCAGTCTTTTGTTCATTAGTCACCTTTTACGATACCGAAGGAAAGAGAGGGGTTGGTAGTATTATTTTGATGAGCCCGTCGCCGCTTTTGTACTCAATTGTATATTTCTAACCTATCACGTGACCTACAGCAGTAGGGCAATTTATGTTCTAGTCTAGTCAATGATATTATAATAAAAAAAATGTAACATCATTGGTTCTAGTGGTGATTTTTGAGATCAATGTTACAGTACTACACTTACTAATTATTATAATTATGCATGTAATTACAAATAAACGACGTTTAAAATACCATAGAAAAGCTTTTTTGTCATTTCACGGAACCAATTCTGGTATTTGTTCAAATTTCTAGATTTGTTTAGGAAAATGATTAAAATCGTGTTTGTTATTTTATGAGTCTAAAGTAAAACACTGGGATCTAAATCATCATCATCATCATCAGCCTATAAACGTCCCACTGCTGGGCACAGGCCTCCCACGTGGACAATGCACGAGGGGATATTGGGCCATAACCCACCACGCTGGCCCAATGCGGGTTGGTGGGTTTTAACGACTGTCATCTTACGACAACAACCGGGACCAACGGCTTAACGTGCCTTCCGAAGCACGGAGGAGCTCGAGATGTTTTAAATTTGGTCACCCATCCAGCGACCAGGCATTGCGAAAGTTGCTTAACGGGCAAGTTCGCAAGCCGAACGCGCTAGCCGCTGCGCCATCGAGCTCCTCAAATCGGAAAAAAACTGAGTTATTACGATTTTAAACTTTCTATAATGGACTTAAAATCACAATAACTCAGCTAAATAAACGTTTTTTGAAAATGTTTCCAACAAACAATTTAGATCCCTGTGTTTTACTTTAGCATGCAAAGTTTCATCAAAATTGGCTTATTGGTTTTTAAAAGTTTCGACTTGGAAGTTTGTATGGGAAACCGAAATGCGTAAACCCTCTCATCCTCCGTGATTTGATCAAATCCCTTAGGGAATTGATCAAGTCTTCGTTTTTAACATATCACTGCGACAGATGCACGCCTGCAGATCTATCCAAACTGTCAATTTCCTCCATTCGATATTGTTTTTCAAACAGTGTCGCGTAGCGGTGAAAGAATACTACCACTACCACTCCCTTGTGTGTCGTAAAAGGCGACTAACGGACTAAAGACTGCACATACATCTAACAGCATAGAGCGGCGATGGGCTCACGAAAAGTGGATTAATGGCAGAGAACTGCTTTTGCGGTCCCCTTTGCTTAGTCTCTGACTAACCCTTCGGGGATATTGATCTTTAAACCCTAGTGACGAAGGAAAAGATGTTTTTACAAGAAAAAATTTAACCAGTCTCAGGAAGCTCGAATGGGATTCGAACCCATTACCTTTAGATTGCTGGTCCACTGCTGTAACCGCTGAGCTACCGAGACCCCAAAAGACTCGTTGAATTATTTCTAGTAGTTGTTGACGCTGCAAGCCAGCGTAAATCATCAAATACTAGAAAGAATTTTCTAGTAAAAACATTTTATCCTATATCTATACAGCATTGTGAATGCAAAATTTTATATAGATGTATACAATAAACATACCTAGTGACAAAGTTCAAAATATATTGAAGAAGTTTTACATTTTGTTGTAGATGGAAGTCTAACGTCTGTGCTATCGTAGAATCCGTCGCTTTAAAAGTCTTATGGCTACATACACACATATAATCACAGCTATTATCCCCGACGAAGGGTTATTCAGAGACTAGGCAATGAGGACAGCAAAAGCAGTCCTCTACCATAGTCCATCTTTCACCAAATAGCGACTGCACATGTGCTCAGCGTGACAGATGGTGAGCCCATCGCTGTTGGATGTATGTGCAGTGTTTGGTCCGTTAGTCGCCTTTTACGACACCCATGGAAAGAGAGGGGGGTGGTAGTATTCTTTCTACCCGACACGGTTTTACAGTAGAGTTTTTCTGTTTGCCAAAAATAAATGTTTGTATGTACTAGCTTTGCTCGGCTGAATAAACCAACTAAGAAATCATTCGCCTTGGCAGATCACTCGACTAGGTCGCCTGCAAACTAAATTATTCAACTCGAGTCGGCAGCCGATGTCAGTCATTCGTTTATCATCGTAAATCATTCACAGTTGCGCATTCGGTACTATAGTCTCATTATGCTAGAGCATAATGAGACTATAGTACAGTATAACCGCTATTATCTGTTTATTTCTTAGAAGAAATAAACAGATAATAGCGGTTTCAAGCATATCAGCTCGACTGACTCTTTTCGAGCGAGGTTGCCTAGGTTGCCACCATTTTTAGGACGAATTATTTTAACCGCTTCTGTGGTCTAGTGGCTAAGCCACCGGTTTTAGAGCAGACCCAGAGGTCCCGGGTTCGATTCCCAGCGGGGGGTACATCTTTGTGTGCTCGGTTTGGTTGGTGGTAGGGCTGTTAAGTCTGCCTAGCTAGCTACCACCATCTTATCTAAGTCTGTCGCCATAACAACGATGTTTATAACATTGTTGTGTTCCGACAGTTTGAGGTAAGATAGCCATTTCCTCAGTGGTTGAGGATTCCGGGTGAAGTGCGCGGCCACCTTCGGCCTTATCATCACTTACCATCAGGTGAGATGAAGGCCAAGCGCTTACCCGTAAAAGAAAAAAAAAGCATTTTTTTCATTTTTTTTAGCATAAAAACAAAGTACATAGCATAAAAAACTGTATTCATTTATTTGTCCATAAAAACCTTTTTTTTGTTGGTCCTTGCGACATTTAACAAATATTTGTCATTTACGTAAATAGAGTATTTTAGCGTATTTTATTGGTGTCGTAGATTATAAAGTACGCCTACATGAAAAAGAGGACTATATTCTATTTTAGAATACGGGTTCAACCCTAGTCAGGACCGCGCAAAGTGGAGATCCATCGTATCTCCCTACCCCTGTAGGGACTAAGGCGTGAGCAGTATGTACTCGTATGTAAGTATGTATGACTCTTTTCATCAATAATCAATATCAATATACTATTGTTTTATAATGTAATTAGCGGCCCGCCCGCGCCTTCGTCCACGCTAACTTAGAAAAATCCTAATACTCATACTATCAGCCTTTAAAAAAAATATATCTACAAAATATGAACAAAAACCGTCCTCAGTTAAAGCTCTATCTTTTAGTAAAAAACCGCATACAAATTCATTGCGCGGTTTAGAAGAATAGTGCAGCTTTGCAATTCTCTGAGTGACACATAGACGCTGCGCGCATGGCTGTGATCTGCTGTCTCTTTCCAATTCTATGAACATGAAAGAGACAGAGTAAATTCTCAGCGCTACGGCAGCCGCTGCTACCGAGGCTTTAACTTAGACAATCGCACTGCTGTGCCATAGACAGAGGCAAACATCGACGAAACATTGTTTTAAGTAATTCTTTACAATGTGAAGAATTCGCGTAAAGTGTGAAAGAAACAATGCAATAAGTAATGTTTTTGGGCATAACTAAACTTATGGCATTGTTTTTTGCGGCTTCGTTCTCGTTAATTTTTCCCGAAAAAAGTAGCCAATTATTTTTTATTTATTTTATTAGGAACTTAACAGACATTAACACAAACAGATAAAACTTAAACTAGCACAGCGGTTTAGGACCAGGCCAAAGTCCTTAGCAAGTCGCACATGAGAATAAGCCATACCCGAATCACTACAAATAAAATCAAAACTAACAATATTAAATATTAAATAATATGCAGAAAAATGAAAAATAATGTTTAAAAATAATATAAAAATACAAATAATAAATCTAATTATTAGAATCACTAGGGGAGGGAAGCAGCACCGAGGATCTCTGTGAGTACTCTACTGTTGGTCTTTAGGGCTATATATCTCTATGTAGCGTTTTAAGCGTGCAATAGTAACAAACAATAAAGAAACAAATAAGAAAAACAAACAAATTCACTTTCGCATTTGTAGGTAATAAATAAATAAAAAAGTAAAATTTGCTCACGCCAATTATCCAGACTAAGATAAGTATTCGTTTGAAACTCGTTAATACGGTAAGATAACGGATAAATAAATATAAACAGAAAAAACACCCAGACCCGATATCAATTTAGAAAAAAACAGTTTTATTTCTAAATGGACCCGACCGGGAATTGAACCCGGGACCTCAGAGATGGCGCGACGCCAGACCCGGCGTGCTAACCACTCGACCACGTTGGTCGTCAATAGTAATAGTTAGGATGTCAGTAGATAAGTGTGTCAGCATCGAACTAGAATCGATACAGTGAACTAAATTAAATACGATAGCTCATAAAACCGAAGAAGGCGAGCGTATACAATCCCTAATATAACCAATTGGTATTATTTTCGGATGGGGGTGCGGTCAATAGGAAGTCGCACTCACTGATAAGATACCCTGTAATATACAGGGTGTTTTCTAATAGATATTGTAATCCCGCAACGGGGCCATCCTATTAAGTGCAAACAACTACTATTTGTATGGGAGCAACTCGACTCAACTCAACAATTATAATTTTCAATGTAATCTATTGACATTCTTTCTTATTATGCATTCGAATCTGACAGTGTTAGAACTATTAGTTAAGTTACACAAGAATGGTTCTATACAATGTTTTGTTCTCATAGATCCCGATAGATGGCGGTGTACCATTCTGAATCGTGCTATTGAAGGTGTTTTGCAGTTGCATATAAGCAAAAGGTTACATTGTTATTTTTACTGTCCGATAAACTGAATAAACCTGTCGTGTACTCGGTTGGTTTTTTATTACAAAAGAACTCGCTCGAATCTGACCTTGACGACCTGGGGGTTGTCAGTCTGTCTATCTTGAGTCAAGAACTATGTCAAGATTCTTGACATAGTTAAATTCTCCATTATATTTTGTAGCAATTGTTTTTTGGCATGATATGTTTTAACTTGTAAAGCGATTTGGATAACTCTGTAAGCTTACAAGACTTTCTGAAATAAATAAATAAACTCAGCAATTGCGAAATGACAGCCGTTCCACACATTTTAGTCCCATATTGTTTGCCATTTTGAATTCGAACTCATGAACTTGTAACTATAAGCAATTTTTGTTCCATGTGATTCTTCAATGTTTAAGAAATATAAATTAGTAAAACTGTTAGAAAAAATATATATTAAAAACTTGCCGATCAGAAACTAGTTATTACGTAATCTAGAGTTCACGCGGCCGGAGTAATAAATAATGGCCACAATGTATTACAATATTACCTAATACCAAAATACATGTTTCTTCGTCCTTGACACCTTTGACAACGCCTACACGTTCGTCGCGGATGACGATTCGCAATTATTCCGTATTATAACAAAACTCCTTCTTATACACCATCTTTTAAATGTCCTACTGCTGGACACAGGCCTTCTTACACGAACAAAATATCAATAGCGTTCGCGATCTTGCAAAGCTTTTTATTTATTTATTTATAGTAATAAGCGGCCGCTCGTGGTTCCCGTTCCCGTGGGAATATCGGGATAAAAAGTATTCTATGTGTTAATCCAGGTTATAAACTATCTGAATGCCGAATATCATCCAAATCCATTCAGTAGTTTTTACGTGAAAGAGTAACAAATATCTTTCCATACTTACTAACTTTCGCGTTCATAATATTAGTAGGATTGGTCTACCAACTATTGTAACACTGGCACATACAATGAGATTTGCATAACAACCTTAGGCTAAGTGTAAAAATAACTTAAAGGTAAACACCACATGCATAGATGAAATAAAAGCTACACATTATATAAAATATTAAAAACATTAAAATTAAAAGAAAAAGAATATAGAAGATATCTCGAGCTCCTCCGTGTTTCGGGAGGCACGTAAAGCCGTTAGTCTCAGTTGTTGTCGTAATATGGCAATCTTCTAAACTCATTAACTCGCATTGGGCCAGCGTGTTGGGTTGTAGCCCAATGTGCCTATGTGCAACTGTTGTCGTAATATGGCAATCTTCTAAACCCATCAACTCGCATTGGGCCAGCGTGGGGGGGTTATAGCCCAATGTCTCTATGTGCTGTTGTTTATGTGGGAGGGCCCAGCAGTCAAAATACTAAACCGTTTATTCAATTTTGGCTACAAGTCGTGCGTAAGTTCATAAGGTGTTTGCAACCGCAGTGGGTCGTTTATAGGCTGATGATGATGATGATGATGATGATGATGATGATAATGACTAAACCCGCAATGTTGTTATGCCAACAGCTGAACCCGCACGTGAACGACTTCCAAAGGCGGTACGTGAGCGAGGTGAGGAGGTGCAGCGAGATGGAGAGGAAACTGCGCTGGGTGAGCGGGGAGCTGCCGGAGCCGCCGCCGCCGCCGAAGCCCGGCCCCCGCGCACTTAGCCCTAGGGAGATCAACATACTCGAAGTAAGTCATGGCTCCATCGTTAATGCAAGAAGCGATGCGATGTCATCTGTGTCATAAGGACACAGATGGCAGCTGCGGTGATGATTTGAATATCCTCCTTCGATGGAACTGGTTGATAAATAAATGAATGCTAAGAGTTCAACTGTCCTCGTAATACCAGACACAATTGAATTTACATGAATTCAATTGTTAACAACCTCTGGGAGTCTTCGTGACAGACAAGGGTCTAAGCAACTATCTGAATGCAAGCAGCGTAAGGCTCGTGATATAGATCCTTTTTTCTTTGCTTATTCCTCTGACATGATGACCAGAGTCATTTACTACTGAATAGATTCTCTTTCATTCCAGTTCCCGCTTGTATACCTCTCGTACTTTCATTCCTGTAGATCCTTGGGGGAGCCTTTCTCTGGCAGTGGATGTCATTCGGCTGATGATGATGATCATATCACAGTGGTCCCTTACCAGATGGATGACCGTATAAAAACTTTGTAGGTTTTCGGTAAGGAACTGTATGAATGTAAGGCTAAGAGTCCCACATAACTTTGGGTCACACCTAGCCCCTGTGTATGCGTGAAACAGCATTTTAGAATATAATTTATGTTTAGGCACACGTATAACGTGTGAAGAAGACCGCTGCGCTGCTTATATTACTCGTATACGTAATAAATGATTTAAATATCCTACTCCGATAAAATTGGATGAGTATAAATACACAATACTCTAGGAAACCTGGCCCTGAAAAGTTTCAGATCACTTGAAGCATTATCAATATCCATATTGGAAGAATTATTCTTGACAGTCTGTTCGTTATTTCAGGAAAGAATAGACTACATAGAATCAGAGATCCAGGAAATAACGAGAAACGCGCAGAACCTGAAGACGGATTACCTGTCATTGATCGAGCTAAAAATCCTTGTGGAGAAGACACAGACTTTCTTCCAAGACCACAGTGCCCACAGGAAGATCTCAGCTTCAGTGCAGATTTACAACAACGAAGCTTTGGGCCACCTAGGATTCATTGCGGGGGTGGTGGCCACAGCCAGGGTGCCCTCTTTTGAGAGGATGCTTTGGAGAATATCCCACGGGAACATATTCTTCAAGCAGGCACAAATCGATCAGCCCTTGCGAGATCCAGTGACGGTAAGTTGTAATTTTCAAAAAAAGACATAATTTTTAGGAACTTTTTCTGTTGTTCGCATTTTCACTCGCTGTTTGCATGCAGATTAAGAGATAACCTTTATTAAAAAGAAATATCTTATTCCTCGACAAGTGACATTTAGTCTCTGGGGGTAGTAACAACGAGAAACGACCTCACTCACGTCACTTGGACTACAAAGCGACTTGAAAATGGTATCTTAGTTGAATATATCGCCACTAAAATTTATTACAATGTGACAACTTACACTTACTTCGCGATATGTTCTGTGACCTTTCCCCGGTTGGTGAACTTAAGCCCGCGCGGGCATTACCCAAATATGCGGCAAATGTCGTACAAACTAAAATAGATTTATGCCCACGCGATGTCAGTCGCGGTGCTTCTGACACACCTCAGAATTAGTCGCCTGTCTTTTTAATGTTAATTAATATATGAATTGGGTCGTTATCTTCGAAGGCTAGCATTAAGCAAGTGAGTTATGACACTAATTTAAATACAAACTTTTTTTGATTTATCACTTTTTTATTTTTATATACCGTGTCGCGTGGCATTATAAGAATACTATCACTTCCTCTCTTCTCTTGGGTGTCGTAAAAGGCGACTATCAAACTAAAGACTGCACATACATCTAACAGCATAGAGCGGCGATGCGCTCACCACTTGTCACGCTGAGCACATGTTGCTATTTGGTGAAAAGCAGACTATTGCAGAGGACTGCTTTTGCGGTCCTCATTGCCTAGCCTCTGACCAACCCTTGGGGATAATAGTCGTGATTATATGTATGTATGAACTTTTTTACTTTTTTTCTTGTAAGGTTGGGTGCGGTCTTGCACATTTAACCAGTATCAAGTAAAAGGCACATTTAAACATTTTCTTTAGGCACTAGTAGGTGATAATGAGTATGATGAAGGTAAATGATATTCCCGCACCCAAATTAAAAGTTTGAAACGCATTCCCTAAGTTTTTTCGATTTATTTCAAAACTTACGTTGGAGCAGTTGTTATTTTTCCTTATTAAGACAGTTTATTTGTCTGTATTATTAATCTGTATTAATAATGATATTAATATATCCGTATCGCGTACCGGTGAAAGAATACTACCCCCCCCCTCTGTTCCCTTGGGTGTCGTAAAAGGTGACATACGGACTTAAGACTGCACATACATCCAACAGCATAGAGCAGCGATGGGCTCACCACCTGTCACGCTGAGCACATGTGCAGTCGCTATTTGATGAAAAGTGGACTATGGCAGAGGACTTCTTTTGCGGTCCTCATTGCCTGGTCTCTTACTAACCCTTCGGGGATAATAGTCGTGTTTATGTAATAATGTATCATCTAAAAAGTAGTACGCAAACAAGCAAACAACAACAATATTTTTATTTACACTAGACAAGGCTACGTATAATGTCAAACGTTTTATTGTTAACCAAAATAGCGCTTCGTATTATGGCATCATTAATATCTATTTGTGAGCGACTATTTGTTTTAATACGCCACATAAAATGCCGCACCAATAATCCATTGTTTTGATTCGTGCTATGATTTATTGGCTCGCACGTGCGTCTTCTCTATTATACTGAGCTGGCAAGCGATCAATGCGTGCTCGCATATGAGGCATATGACCAGCCTGGTGGGAAGTGGAACCATGGACATTTTGACACCAAGGATAACGTGTGCGCTGCCTAATACCATCAATTGCGACACCAAGGATTACGTGTGCGCTGCCTATACCATCAATTGCGACACTAAGGATAACGTGTGCGCTGCCTAATACCATCAATTGCGACACCAAGGATAACGTGTGCGCTCCCTAATACCATCAATTGCTACACTAAGGATAACGTGTGCGCTGCCTAATACCATCAATTGCGACACCAAGGATACGTGTGCGCTGCCTAATACCATCAATTGCGACACCAAGGATAACGTGTGCGCTGCTTAATACCATCAATTTCTTTGTTTGTTTTTATTTTACGTACCTACATAGGTACTTACACTTACGACTATTATCCCAAAAGGGTAAGTCGGAGACCCAGCAATGAGGATCGCAATAACCGTCTACTACCTCAGTCTATACGTTTTACCAAACATCAACTGCACATGTGCTCAGCCCATTGCCGCTTTATGCTATTAGATGTGTGTGCAATCTTTTTTTTCTTCTTTATTAAGATTTACTAACATTTGAAACATTATTACATTCTTAAATACGTACATTCTTAGGTACTTACGGCTTAAACTAAATGCATCAAACAATTACAGGTAAAAAACTTTGGTCCGTTATCGCTTTTTACGACACCCAGGGTCGAGATGGGTCGGCAGTGTTCTATTAATAATAATAATAAACATTTATTTCAGATAAAAATCCTTAAAACACATTACTGTGTTAACACTTAATAAATTACAATGTCAATATAATTAATAAATTTATAAAATAAGACCAAATAATCAATTCATATAATTAAATTAAATACATACAATCGATTACATAGGTAAAAATAAATTAACTTATTAATTAAGCCACCACGACACAGCTCGTTAATCGTGAATAGCATGTAATGCAAAAATAAACAATAAACCTTTTACTTACTAATTCCTCGTTATTTTACTGAATCCCGTACCTACCATTCAACATGAAACAGCGGTGCAAAACAATGGTTCACGTAGAAATAGGTACTAGAAAGTCACCAGTCATATTTCTGGGCAAATTATTGATGGAAATTCAGGCAACTATCGATTTGAATTATGAATCCAAACTTTCAAAATTACTCTTCTAAATGAACCAACCCTTCGTTTGTTCTATATTTAACTATATCTTTAACATGAACTCGCAACCAGCACGTTTCTAAGAAATACACCAGCTGATTTGCCTCTAATACCAACATCAAAATATGGTATTTAAAATGGAATCACTTTCGCGACCTCGTTCCAATGACACGATCACTACCATTATGGCGCTATGGGAATGGACATGCTGTGGCCGGTCATTTACCTCGGGTTTTTTATTGATTTTCCTACTCGTTAACCACTTGAAGCTTTTGTAGGCCGCATAGGGAACTACTAGGTACCGTATGTTACATCAAACCTACCCCGTACGTGTTTTGCTTAAACCTTTTTTTTCGCCCGAACATGCTACAGTTGAGACATGTTAAATTGCCGGTATAAGTAGTATTTCTAAGCCATGTGTGTTGAAGCTCAGTAAAAGAATACTTCTTATCAACCCCTCTTCCCTTGGGTGTCGTAAAAGCGACTAACAAACAAAAAAGCACATATATCCAACAGCATAGAGCGGCGATGGGCTCACCACTTATCACGCTGAGCACATGTGCAGTTGCAATTTGGTGAAACGTGGACTATGGCAGTGGACTACTTCTGCGGTCCTCATTGCCTAGTCTCTGACTAACGCCACTAGGGATTATAGTATGTATTTATGTATTTGTAATGTTTATAACTGTAATGCTTGTTTAATTACGTCGCAGTGGTCGCAAACAATTAGATACTACGACTTTTGTAGGTAAGTAGCACGCCGTAGACGTCTGAAAAGTTATAGTTATTCTATAAATACAAATTTCAAGTTCAAGCATTGACAAAAGCTAACCTAAGTCAACATTAAACTTTCATCCATTAGTAGTCAGTACAAGTTTGTACCTTAAATCACAGCTTTATTCAAATTGAAATAAAAGAAAGAAACGAAATGGCTTTGTACTCGCACACAAAAGCATACACCACAACAAAACAATCACAAAAATAAACAATTGGCGGTGTTTAGGTGTTTTGTAATAATAAATATTGGATTTACATTGTACATCATAGAGTTTTACAAAGAGTTTTTTTTTTTTTCAACAGCGAAAGAAGGTTTATGCCCTTGATGCTGCAACTAGTTTCGATCCCACTGCAGAGCAAATGTCTCCCTACCCTTTTACCACTTTACGCTATTAAGAGCTCTTGCTGTCCAGTCGTCATCTCGTCTCTTCTCTTTACACACACTTAATAATATATGTACACGAATATTATACTGAAGGGTTAGTCAGAGACCAGGCAATGAGGACTAGAAAAGCATTCTGCCGTAGTCTCTTTACATAATTGCAATAAAAGAACTCATCGATTCACTTTTGTTTCCCAGGGTCACGATCTATTGAAGACCGTGTTCGTGGTGTTCTTTCACGGCGAGCAGATCAAGCTGCGGGTAAAGAAAGTATGTCACGGCTTCCAGGCTACTCTGTACCCCTGCCCAGCTACCTACAAGGAGCAGCAGGACATGCTGGCAGGGGTGGGCTCCAGAATACAGGACCTTGAAATGGTAGGAAATAGGTTAAATTTAAAAAAACATCAGGCTATAAACGTCCCACTGCTGGGCACAGGTTTTCCCACACATCAAATGGGGAGGTTGGGCCATAACCTATCACGCTGGCCTAATGCGGGTTAGTAGGTTTTAACGACTGTCATCTTTCAACGACAACTGTGACCAACAGCTTTACGTGCCTTCCGAAGCACGGAGGAGCTCGAGATGTTTTTAATTTGGTCACCCATCCAGCGCCCCGGAATTGCAAAAGTTGGTTAGCGTGCAAGATCATACAGACCGAACGCGCTAGCCGTTGCGCCATCGAGCCCTTCGTTAGTTAAGTTTGCGTGGTTGAAACTCAGTGCTAGCCAATCGTAGTCCCGTTTCATAGAAGGGATTTTTTAATGGGTAGGCGTCTTTCCCCGTCGAGTTTTTCTAACTGTCTTACTTAATTTAATCATACACCGAGGCTTAGGGGGATTTCGGGTATTAGGAGAGTCCCAAAAGATTTTAGTAGGTAAAAAAAAGCTACACTGATTTCCCTAAGCAACCAATATTGATTATGATAAAGTCAAATGCTTTATTCAATATAAACCTTTACAGGTACTTAGTGACGTCAAAAAACAAAAAAAAAGTTAATTAACAGTACTTAGTTAAATCTTATCAACTAACTTTACTACCTACCTACCTAATCTACCACCAGAACGCTGAGTGTAAGTTGATAATATTGCCTTCATTATCTGTTGTTGTTAAATTATGTAAGAACTGAGTGTAAGTTTGTAAATGTGCAAACGTTACTATCGCGTTTGAGTTAAGAGTTTTGATTCTCGATCTTATTTACTTAGCATTAAGATCTATCTGTCAAAACTTAACTCAAACGCGATAGTAACGTTTGCACATTTACAAACTTACACTCAGTTCAGTTCGGATTTTGAGAGAACCTTCGACTGAGAAGAAGCTGGCAAGAAGCTCAGGAAGCCTTACTTTTTTCTCCCTCTAAGTAACAAAAGTTACAATGTCGTCACCAACTCATACTCATAAATTATATGCTCGTACATGCACTATGTCCATACTATTACTACACTACTACATTTGTCATTTACATAATCTTCCACTTTATAATACCTTTACTCAAAGACATTTCAGTAATGTTAAGTGAAAGTTTGTTATATAAAGTTAAACATTTACCCAAGAAAGAGCCACCTGTTTTATGAAGCCTAAAACTAGGGAGGGCAAGCTTATTTTTCCTGCGAGATTTAAAGTAATGAAGATCACAATTTATAACAAATGTGTTTTGATACTTCTTGAAATATATAATGTTTTTAAAAAATAAATTGTAATGCAATAGTTAACATACCGATTTTTTTAAACATCTCTTTGAGTGAGTCTCTAGACTTTAGGTTGTACAAGGTGGGGCAAATGTAATCACCCTATTGGAATACGCTATAACTTTTGTCAATGGCGTCAAGTAAACAGACGTAGAATACAATAGAAAATACGTAGAAACTAGCTATGGGTCGGTTTACTCCTCAAGAACGCGGAATAATTCTGAAGGAAGCATTTCTGGGTCGCCTAAATAATCTCTCGTTTTGGCGATTTGCACTGGCCGGCCAGATCACCCGATTTAAGCGTTCCAGACTTCTTTTTATGGGGTTTACGTCAAGAAGCCTCAGACTCTTGCCAGGAATGCAAGAACCTGTCGCCCGAAGTTATGTCAAGATTGATGGAAAATGCCTTAAAACGGGCCCGTATAGTCATCAACTCTGGCGGCAGCTACTTGGCCGATATCATTTTCTCGACTTAATGGAATAAATTCTAATGAATTAAATAAACAAATATCACAAGAAGAACCAGAGTTTTTTATTAGAAAATAAATTATAGGAAAAGAACATCGGGTGATTACTTTTGCCCCACCTTATATATGGCGCGGACTGCCCTTTTCTGTAGAATAAATAAATACATCGTCAATATTAGCAGCGGAGTATCAGGATATAACAAGCGATGATAAAACTGAAAGAGGAATTTTAATGACCTCCGCGGTCTCCTTACGCGGTCAGCACGCCAGTTCTGGCGTTGTCATCTCTGAGGTCCCGGGTTCCATTCCCGGTCGGGTAAATTTAGTAATAACTGTTTTGTAATTGATTTTGGGTCTGGGTGTTTTCTATGTTTTCTATAATAAGTATGTTTCGTACTAATCGCAGCGCCAACTTAGTTACTTAGTTAAATAACGATGCTAAACTCTTTTCAGGTGCTGGAACAAACGGAGCAACACAGGCGACTGGTACTCGCGAACATAGCGAGAGACATAAGCACGTGGATGTTGGTGGTGAAGAAAGAGAAGGCGATATACCACACGATGAACATGTTCAGTATGGACATCGTGAAGAAATGCCTGATAGCGGAGTGCTGGGTGCCCAAGAGTGACCTGCATGTGCTGCAGAAGGCTCTGGACGATGGAGTGGTGAGTTTAGATTGATCATATTGCCTTCATTATCTGTTGTTGTTATATTATGCTGCTGTTTTTAAATTATATAATTTTTAAATAAATATACTTAGATAAAAAATTAGTATTCTTATTATTTTAAACACGAGACCAGTTTATTTCCAGAAGTAACTGAAGTCATAAATAATATTTGAATTGCGTTTATGTTTATCAAATGAATGATAATTAGGTGACAGCAAAATAGTTCTAATTAGACACATTAATATTCCGCTCATTCATAATAACAAAATAAATGATCGACAAAAAATCGAATCAAGCCTTGAAGATTTGGCCTAATTACGGAACGACATGCTATCGGCCTATATCCTCAATGCCGGCTTATTACATTGAATATCGATAGAATTTGGTTCTAATAATAACGAAGACTTTTTTGTTATTTGCGTGATGTTCCTTTACTCAGTAATTTATTTAACGGTATCCTCATTGAAATGGTGTTACTTATACTCCTAGTAATAATATTTATAAAAGCCGCATAAAATTCTTAATAAATGCAGGTAGGTAAGTAAGTACTGTTTTGTACAACTATAATTCAGATTTCTAACTATTTATTACCTACTTGTTACAGAAAGCGTGTGGCGTTCCAATACCCTCATTCGTGCACCAGGTGCCGACCAGAGAAACCCCACCGACCTTCAACAGAACCAACAAATTTACCAAGGGCTTCCAAAACCTTATTGATTCCTATGGAATCGCCAGTTACAGAGAAGTTAATCCAGGTAACTGCAATATAATTTATCATACAAATGTTACTCGTAACATCCTTAATAATTACAATTAAGCATATATTATAGCATTGATTAAGAAACTCGATAGCGCAGCGGCTATGGCAGGCATTATTTTCCAAGTTTCCTTAAACATTAAAGTCTCAGGTTTTATACTTGAAAAAAAAAACAATTTGTAAAAGAAAATCAATTACTTACTGGATTATATTTTGTTACATTTTTTAAAGCTAAAGATTCTACTCCAAAATAAGAACTAAAAAAACATAGAGGTTGTATCAAAACAATTTTGTTGTTGTTGATGCCGATCTAGCAATGATTACCAGTAGACTGGACTGTCCCTACATCCGACATTGCTGTGAAAGACACATTCCACGATGTCGGATGGAGAGATTATTATAAATTATTATTTTGTATGTACTTACCTAATTTAATTTGTAATTTAATTTGATTTTTAATGATGATTTTAACTATGTAATTCTAATTTTAATATGTCACAATATGGGTTTTTATCACCTGATTTTTTTTAAACAAGGTCCCGACGAATTGAAAACCTTCTCTTTTTTTGAAGTCAGTCAATAACACGTGTTAATTTTCAATTGCAGCTCTGTACACGATCATTACATTCCCGTTCCTGTTCGCCGTGATGTTCGGCGACGTGGGGCACGGCCTCATCATGACGATATTCGCCGCGATCCTCGTCAAATACGAGAAGATGTTCATGAAGCAGAAAACTGACAACGAAATTTGGAACATTTTCTTCGGCGGCCGCTACATCATACTCCTTATGGGCATATTCTCGATATACACCGGTCTAATATACAACGACATATTTTCCAAGTCACTCAACATATTTGGAACTAGTTGGAGAAATCTTTATGACAACGAGACTCTGCAGAAGAATAGGATGCTCGAAATGGACCCTTCCGAGGCTTATACACAAACTCCTTATCCGTTTGGATTAGACCCTATTTGGCAGGTTTGTCCATGTTATATTAGTTTTCAAGAATTCAGCCTGTTATAATATTGTACTAGAAACATTTGCTATATTCCGGTTTTCAGTGCTTCTCACGTAATATTTTAATTTATTTCGTGTGGTATCGTGGTGTATTTTACCTTGAAATAATTTTCAGCACCAACGGGCCTAACTTTCGCAATACAGGACTGAGGGCCTGCTCTCTTTCTCCGAAACGAAATTTCGGCTGATTTTCGTTTGCTATTTACAGCGGTTTCCATTCCCTAAGAAATTTCTTTTATACAAAATAGGTTTGGCATTTAGATAATGATTTTTTTGAAAATTGTTTAAATTTCAAAAACAATGGAGAGCGCTTTAAATAGCAAACGGAAATCGGCCGAAATTTCGTTTCGGAGAAAGAGAGTAGGCCCTCAGTCATGTATTGCGAAAGATAGGCCCTGGTGCCGTTCATTTTTTGGAGTAAAATACACCACGATACCACACGAAATAAAGTAAAAGCTCTTTAGAATTTTATTTTTCCTGCAAATTTTACTAATGCTTATTTCTGATACAATGAGTTAACATTTTTCAAAGTATAATTTTAATGATTACCCTTATTATATGACAAATTATATCTTTCAGTTTGCAGCAAACAATATAATATTCCTAAACTCGTTCAAAATGAAGCTGTCTATTATATTCGGAGTGATACACATGGCGTTCGGGGTGACATTGAGTGTGGTAAACTTCAAGTAATTAAAAGTATTCATAGAACTAGTTCTAGCCATACTTTTCTACTGTTTGATACTTATATGACATTGTAAAGCAACTCTTGTTTTAAGTGTCATTTTGAACATTATAATATATATGCAAGATAAAAACGCCTTTATAATGACAACACATCATATGACAAAAAATAACACTGCATTGTGTGAACCACTGTATACTGTACAGTAGGAAAAAAGTGAAACAATAAGTTTTAAGGATTTTATAAACCAACTATCAAACGGTAGAAATTAAAAGCTTGTTATGTTGATTTTAGAATTTACCCTACTGTTCTGATAAGTTCACGTGTATTTTTTCTTTCACAGTTTCTTCAAGAAACTGGAGATGATTTTTCTACAATACTTACCTCAGATTTTGTTCCTGTTGCTGCTGTTTTGGTATTTGTGCATTTTAATGTTCATGAAGTGGACAATGTACTCTGCAATAGCTGAAGGTATGAAAAATGCATTTTTTTAAAACACTGTACTGTAGTAGTAGAAGTCAGTCTCTACGATCTAAAAAATTTCCTATATTCTAAAATTACTTCTGTTACAAACGCATTAGTATAAGCGGTTTTTTTTTACAAAAACTTAGTCTAATTTAATTGGACAAGTTAACCGAACAATTATTATTAATATCTTAGATAAATGATTGGTCTCGCTGCGAGCGCAGTCTCAATCATTCATCTAAGATTAATATGTTATTTAATTACCGTTTTTATAAGACAACGTAGTGTATACCATTATGAAAAATGTAAAGGAAAACGTCAATATTTTTCAATCATCAATTTCAATAAATATCAATACTTAAGTTAATAGGTGAGCGTTATTTATGCACTTTTACTATTTAACACCGTTCCACGCGGTGTGTATTCCCAAGATAATAACGTGTTGGACACAATTAAAGCCACAATTAGCATTCATTCTTGTATCGCAGTCCCTAGACACCGTAGTGCGCACGCTTGTTTGAACACTCTGTGTTGTTAAAACTTCCGTGTTTCGGACTTCGATCGCATATAAAAACGTTCCACACCATGATATCTACATGGATAATTAATCCTTAGGTACCAAATTTTGGGTACATTTAGGATATTATTTTATTTTCTTCCTTTGAGAAAATAAATGTCTTTACCCGTATATTATTATACGGTTAAAGATACAAGGGTTACAGAATTGATGGGACTCGCTGCTTTAAGAAATGTGGCCTAGCTGGTGATGACCCCTTTGTACTAGTATATTTAAAACCGGTTATACCACAAAAACAATTGGAATTATAATTAGCAAACGTGTTCTAGAAATAAGGGGTCCAGACGTCATACTTAAATTCAGCTATTTCTCTTCTCATTAGGGTACTCAAAACAGGTACTTACATATATAGCTCACAAAGCTTACTTTATATGTTCCTTACTTTTTCCAGACCCAGCTTACGGAACTTCGTGTGCGCCATCCGTGCTCATCATTTTCATCAACATGATGCTGCTAAAAGAGTCGGAGTCGAAACCTCCTTGCAGGTTGGAGATGTACGACGGCCAGGATGCGCTGCAGAAAACTTTCCTGGTCTTCGCGTATGCATGCGTGCCGATTATGCTGTTCGGGAAACCGATCTATCAAATGATGGCGGCTAAGAAAAGGAGGGTAAGGCTTGATCCATTTTGTATAAAAAATATTTGCAACAAACAGGACGTTAATAATCCTATTTACCTTGATGATGTCCAGACAAAAAGGTTTTCTTAAACCTAATCATTTTTTACCACGAACTATAGAGCGGTGGAACCAGCTCTCAGCTGCGATGTTTCCGAACCGTTACTTCAAGAAACGAGCTTATTCCCTCCTTGAAGGCCACTGCGATTGCTCTGGTAATGCGGGTATGGGCGGCGGTGATTGCTTTCCATCAGGTGAATCGCCTGCTCGTTTACCTCCTTCTAATTTATGTATTTCAATGTTACTCTAGAAATATCAGCAAGGTGTCGAAAGCGGTGACGTAGTAGTTGAAGAGAAGAAGCCAGAGGACAGCATGGGCGAGCTGATGATCACGCAGGCCATCCACACCATCGAATACGTGCTGGGCACAGTCTCCCACACGGCTTCCTACCTTCGCCTGTGGGCGCTCTCGCTTGCACACGCGCGTGAGTATTCCACAACCATACATCATTATTTCCTGTTAACCCATCCAAAAAGCTAATATGGTTGTATTAGGTGGGTTCTTGAGGTAGTCTATAGGTCCAACGGGAGTAGAACCGCTATTTCTTGCGTTCTCCCCGAGTGTCTATCCGTTCGGCAACCGACATTACAATAAATTGCATGCAAGAGGTAGCCACTTCCATTAGACGGAGGAAAACTCACTGCCACCTCAGTAACATAAAAGAAAATGGTCCGCTGTCCAGAGCTTTTCACGGTGCTGTGGCTACGCGTACTGCGCATGAGCATAGGCAAGCAGTACGCGTGGTCAGTGGCGTTGTTTGAACAGTCGACGCGTGACGGGGCAAAGCTTGCCTGCCACATCTGCAGTAACATAAAAGAATATGGCGTTCTGTCCAGAGCTCTGCTGCGATGGTTATGGGCAAGCAGTACGAGTGGTTGGTGGCGCTGCTTGAACAGACGACGGGCGAAAGCTCGCCTGCCACCTCAGTAACATAGAAGAATTATGGTCTTCTGTGCAGAACTCTCCGCGGTGCTATGGCAACGTGTACTGCGCATGGGCATGGGCAAGCAGTACGCGTGGTCGGTGGCGCTGTTCGTCATATTCGCGGTGTGGGCGTTCTTCACGCTGGCGATCCTGGTGCTGATGGAGGGGCTCTCGGCGTTCCTGCACACGCTACGGTTGCACTGGTAATTGCATACATACTCACGACTATAATCCCCTAAGGTTATTTATTCAGAGACTAGGCAATAGCCGCGTCAACCAGTGCAACCTTTCAAATTTGCCTCGGGTGTCACGGCTCGCGAGCAGGAAGTCCGAGCCAAACGCTCGCAAGCCGTGCTCGGCCGGTATAGACGCGGCTAATGAGGACGGCAAAAACCAAATAGAAAATGCGCATTCCCATTCTAGCTTTTAAAAAAACGGGGGTATAAATATTGGGCCAGCGTGGTGGGTTATGACCTAATCTGTCCGTGTGCTGTTTTCCATGTGGGAAGGCCTGTGCCCAAAAGTGGGAGATTTACAGGCTAATGAGATAAATGCCTTATTTTCATATCTCCATCTAGGGTGGAGTTCATGAGCAAGTTCTACGAGGGCCACGGCTACGCGTTCATGCCGTTCTCGTTCGCCGCCATCTTGGAGCAAGACATTGATGACGCGCCGTTCGCGGACGCCTGCGGCAGCCCGCCCGAATGACACCGGCACGAGTGGGCGCCTACCAACCACGAGGGAGGCACCGACGAATGACATACGACCTTACCGCAATGTGATAA
This sequence comes from Scoparia ambigualis, assembly GCA_963921215.1. Classification (NCBI taxonomy): domain Eukaryota; kingdom Metazoa; phylum Arthropoda; class Insecta; order Lepidoptera; family Crambidae; genus Scoparia; species Scoparia ambigualis. The sequence continues at coordinate 5,257,454 of OY992511.1, forward strand.
GGTTGAAGTCACTTCTCACTTATAGTCGACGGTGGTCGTAATTCTTCTTAAGTTTTATCTAAACGGAAAGGGCTGAGGATAGATATGATACTCGATTGTTTAATTCACTTCTCACTTAATAGTCGTAATGAGTTTTTGAGCTTTGAACCTTCTTGTCTGACGTTGACTTCAACACTGAAGCCAGCACCGTCGATTGACACACGACCTTACTGCACTGTGTTAAGGTTGAATTTACTTCTCACTTATAGTCAAAAGTAGTCGTAATTCTTCTCCAGTTTGCTTGAGCGCTCGAATGCACTAAGGCCTGTGACTCAGGAAAGGGTGGGCCCCGACGATTGACACACGACCTTACTTAAAGTATAGTCGAAATGATTTTTTAAGTTCTAAATCTTCTTGTCTGACGTTGATTTCTTTACTGAAGTTATCACGACCTTTCCGCACTGTGTTTAGTTTGACGTAACTTTCACTTAATCCCTCAAGCAACGTGAAACCAGGCACAATTGAAAACCTATTGTTTTGCGACCGCCGGCGGTCTAATAATTCTTGAAGGGTTAAAGTCGTAATGATTTTTTAAGCTTTGAACCTTCTTGTCTGACTGACTTTATATTTAATGCGTCTTTCTATAGAGGTGTTCAACCAAGGTAGACTCCAGTACCTTAGGTTATTCACCGTAGTACCCGTAGCTTATCCAATATGAACCAGAAAAAACCAAAAGATTGGTAGTAAAAGTACGTAGTAAAATCAACACCTGTTTTCCTTTTTTGTCTGTAAATAAATAGAGCACATGTACCTATGTTGATAGATCGGTAGATTGTCTTAAATGTAACAAAAATGTACATGTATTTTTTTGTGATAGCATCGAGTCTTGCCTATACGATGTTATGCTGACCTTGGGAAAATTATAAAGAACTCGCAATTTTTTGGAGGCTTACGTGGTACCTAAATTAGCTATCTTTTCACTAATAGTGTAAATAAAAATAGCTTTGTAAAGCATCCAATATAGAGAATTCATCGTTTTAAGCATTAGGTACTGAAAAATATTCAAAGAAATATTTTAATTAATATCATCGAAGAATTGTGATAAATTATTTCACTCTAATATTTAATACTTACAAAAAATATTACCTATATTTTAAGTAAAATCGTTTTAAATATTTCTAAGTATACAATTAAGGAATTTGTTATTTTTTATTAGAATATGATAATTATTATATTTCGTGTTGTTTAATTTTGAAGCATGTAAATACGTCTAGTGATTTCATGTAAATAATAATATTATGGTGCCTTAATATGAATTTCTAAAAATGTCAAGGTTTATTAGCTTCTTTATTAGCTTACTTAGAAACTATAATTAAGTTTACTCACAATATGAAAATCAGGACTTTTGTCATTATAAGCAATGATAATATAATCTTTTTATTATAATATCATTGATATTAGGCGTGATTATAGAACAATGACACGATAGAGTAACACTACTATACTTATCTTTTTTATTAAACATGATTATAACCGGGAGTTTTGCGTGCCTTATAAAAAGTTTACTCCATCATTTTAAACCTAACTTAATGCTTACTAAGAACTTGTGGCCTTTAAACGAACTCCAATGTTCTATATCACCTAGATAATAAGGTTTGTTGTAATAAAAATCAGTCATAGAAAATCTTAAGAACTTTATTGAACCTTCATCAATACGTCACGCCAACAGCACTAGACACGGAAATATTGGCAAAAAAACAGACAAATTGTAACGGCCACTATACATTTTACATAATTATACAATAAAATATGTCATACTTGAAATTTGAGTCTTATATCAAGGTCCTACGATCCCAAACAAACCCAGCTTAAAGTATTAAGAGTCTTACTACCGTACTCAGAGACGTCAATACGGGTACAAATTTGGGTATTAACCAAGTAATTAACGACTACTCGGTTAGTACCCAGAATTTCTCATTCGAAAATGGTGCTTACACCGTAACTATTAAAGCCTTTTCTACAATGAAAAGTCATAGCGTGCTAAGCAATTATTACCGTTTTTTGACATCTATCTAAATTCCTCAATTATTAATGTCAGTAATCAATAAACGTGGACTAAACTTCACCTGGACTTAAACTGACGCTGTTTCTATCTTAATTTAGTATCAAAAACGATACAACGTCGTCGGTTTAAACTACGATATCACTTTAATTCACTTTTTAGTCCACGTTTATTAGTGACTTGGTCAATGTATTTACGTATGTTAACATAATAATAAATAATTGCAAAAGCTTTGCTTTCAATCTTTCGATTTTACAATTCTCTTGTTTTAAATCTTTCAGATTTATTAGCAAATTAGTAAAAAAGTCACCTGCAAGCAAATATGCAAGAATCGATAAGGAAAGAGAACTCCTTTTCAAAATGGACAACGAACGGCTGGTTTATTAATAATAGGTATCCTTGGCGCTAGAGTTGTCTATCGAATCGAAGAGAAAGACCAAAACAATTTAAATGTTAATTACAAAATCAGTCGTAGATAATCCAAAATATCTAACTTGTCTAACTTGAGTCGTCAGACATAGAATCTTATTCATTTGCATTAATAGAAAACTAATAGGAAATTATGTTTGTTCAGCTTGTTTAAAAATGGCTTAAAAATAACAAAGTTTAATGAGCGAAGCTAAAACTCGCAGTTTTACATACGCGTTAAATATCACACCCTTACATCCAAAACTTTAAACGATGATACCTCATAAAAATGCTTCTTCTAACTGTACAGTTCTTAGCTAAAACACATTTACAACATCCTAAGTTAATAAAAAAGTCAGTATAAAATTTGAAACTATAATACTTACGACATTTAGTACAAACTAATTTTAAAATGGATGACACATCAAAAATGTGTATCTTATAGGTTATACCAAAGTGACGCCATACATAATATAGTAATCATATAATATTTTACAATCAAAACGAATTTCTTCGAGTGCCCATAGATGTAACATAGTGAACAAGGCTTAGTCAGTATCAAATTTATCAAAACTTACTCCACGGTCAATAAGTGATATTTACATTTCAGTATAATAATATTACTATGCATAAGCTTCAAGTGTATGTAAGTATATTAAAAACAAAAACGTGTATAGACCTAATTCAAAAACATACATACTCGAAGCACACAACAGTATTATTACTGCTCATTAGGTCAAGAATATTTATTTGCTGATGAGTGATGGACGACAGACAGATAGTTAAGTGTGCACATTTCAACATAAATATGGTGTTGTCAAAAGTGACTAAAAGGCAGTTACTAGTGCCTACTGAATAAGGGCTTTATAGAACAAAATCGCCTACTGAACTATTTTTACATTCCTACGAAATAGGGAATGGGATGGCGCAACTGGTTTGTGAGGAAATGGATGTAATAGAAATTTGAACTTAAAAGTGTCTTACCAATCGTTAGGGCTAATGAAATCTACATTAGTCGAACGAGGTAACTAAATAACATTTCTATTGGCTTGTACATCAATATTTAATAACAAAAGATAATTATGTTTATTGATACCTACACATCGATTATAGAAAATTGAGGCAGTATTGAATAAGCACATTGTAGTACATCCAAAAACAAATTAAAGGCGGACTTAGAAAAAAGACCTCGTCACCGGCCAAACCGAACACAAAATGTAGCCCCACTTTTAATCGAACCAGGCACCTCTGGGTCTGAAACCGGTAGTTCTACTACTAGACCACAGATGAAGTAATTAGGATCCCACTCACAGTCAACTGAAACTTTTGATCCCACTCACAGTCAACTGTAACTTTTTGGCTGTTGTAGTAATATCGTTTTAAATGTCTTGTAATATATCATCCTCACTGCCACGTGATATCGATATGCGATATCTGTATTGCTAATCACCGAATCACTTCACTGTAGGCTGGAAAATTCATACGTGACAGTCTCATGATCTGCGGGACAGGGAACGTTGCGGTTGCGGGGGCTGGGAAAAAGAGCGCGGGCGGTGCGGGGCCGCGTAGGAACGTCAGTTGTGTGCAGAAGTCACCCCTACCCTGTCGCCCGCAGACCATAGGACTGTCACGTACGAATTTGCCAGCCTATAGCTCTCAAGATGGGTTCCCTACTTATTTGCGAAAGTTGATGATACGAGGGCAGTTTGGCAACTGACAATGACTTGAAAATGACTTTAAGGTTGAAAAAAGACTTTTTAATACTTTTTTTGTCTCATATTTGGAAACTCACTACGAAGCGCATGCCGTTCTTTTTTCAAATTTGGTTTTACCACGTAATAAACACTATTTTTTACGTGGTAAAACTATTAAGCAGACCGAAGACAAATTGAAAAAGTATTATGGTGATTCTGCGCCTTCTCATGGGATGGTACATAAGTGTTTTACTAAATTTCGTTGTGGACGTACTACCACTAATGACGCGGAGCGCCCAGGAAGGCCGATTGAGGTCACTACGGAGGGCATGGTTAATAAAATATATGATATTGTTTTGGCAGACCGTCGAGTGAAAATACGCGAAATAAGTGATGCTGTGCACATCTCGACTGAACGAGTTTTTTATATTTTGCATGATCTAACAGTCGACCAGAAACGAAATCGTGTAACAGCTTCTGGGGAATGCCTAGCCATGCATAATCGCAATCCGAGTGAGTTTATGCGTCGGTACATAACAGTTGACGAAACGTGGGTCCATCATTATACACCAGAGACTAAGCAACAGTCGAAGCAATGGACTTCTACCGGGGAACGTGCCCCAAAGGCAAAAACTGTTTGCTCGGCTGGTAAAGTGATGGCCAGTCTTTTGGGACAGCCAAGGGGTTATTTACATCGTTTTTTTGGATAAAGGCAAGACAATAACCGGAACTTACTAAGCTGCATTGTTAGATAGATTTAATAAAAAGTTGATCAAGAAACGACCGCATCTTGCAAAGAAAAAAATTCTATTTCATCAGGATAATGCACCGGTCCACTCGACTGCAATCGCGACATCAAAATTTGTCGAATTAGGATACGAATTATGGCCACACCCTCCGTATTCGCCAGATTTACCACCTGTGACTTTTTCCTCTTCCCAAACGTGAAAAAATGGCTTGGCGGGCAAAGATTTTCGTCAACCGAAACTGAGGCGTATTTTTCAGGGTTTGACAAAAAATATTTTTTGATGGGTTGAAGAGGTTGGAACATCGCTGGACTAAGTGCGTAGAGTTAAAGGAGATTAGTAGAAAAATAAAAAAGTATATAGGAATGTAAAAAGAGTGTTTCTTCTTTCCAAAGTCACGGACTTATCAAACCGCCCTCGTAGGTATAGCTGACTTGCTGTGGCCTTCGTCTTCGTGTATCGTTGTAGATGATTTTAAGGCGTTGCAAAGCTTCTGGAACACTCCTCGCAGCTCCAGAAGTATTCAGTTTTATACCAAACCACACGAGCGTTGGTCTTTAGCAAAAAGGGAACTATTTTTAACAAAAGTCATTTAAGATAAGGAAACGTTGAAAAAAAGAAATCTTTGAGTTTATTTGAGCGTTTTTATGCAAATAATTAAATATTACTAATAAGTAAGTCACTTAGACAATTTAACTTCGAAAAAGTGGTTAACCAAATCTTTTAGTAGAAGAAGACTTCGTCTTCTGGTCTGTTAAATGGGAAATGTTAAATGGTCCATTAGAATGTTTAGCCATACGCTTATGCTCCTAAATCACTTTACAAGCGTCCTTCCAAGAGTCACACACTTAGCAACGACCAGCCTCGTCGCGCAGACCCTCAAGCGTTGCGTAGCTTCCGCAGCAGCGCTCGCAGCGCTTTAGCCCGCCGCTAGGAGCAGCCGTGCCGCTGCATCCAGCTGGTGTAGCGCGCTACATCCGCTTGTGAGACCGTGCGCCGGGTCTTCTCCGTGGCCGCCTCGAGGTCGGTCTTCGAGACGGGCGCCTCCAGCTCGGAGCGTTTCAGCTTTCGAATCTGGTCGGGACTCTTGCCGGCTATCTTGCGGCGCATTGTCATCATTGCTGCGTCTCTAAGGAATGAAGAGAGCGGTCACTAAATTACCCTATGTATCGTGGAGCGGTTATCTAATAATGATCACAGCTCCTGTTTCTTAGTCTTCTATATGTCAACCTTCTTTATCCAAAATAAACCCCGTTTACGTTTATAAGAGTTTTAAGGTTTAAAAATGGATTTACCAGAAACTAAAATAACATACATTCACTACTATTATCCCCAAAGGGTTAGTCAGAGACTAGTTAATAAGGACCGCAGAAGACCGCAGATGCGGGAACTTCTGAATCAAAACCGCTGGCTTGCAGCGTAATCAAACTACTAGGAAAAATTCAACGAGTCTTCTGCCGATCCACTGCTCAGCGGTTAGAGCAGTGGACCGGCAATCCAAAAGTCGTGGGTTCGAATCCCACTCGAGCTTCCTGAGACTGGTTGATTTATTTGTAGTAAACATTTTATCCGTTATCTATATAGCATTGTGAATGCAAAAATTCAATAATAAAGATATTTATAAGCAATTACGTCTTTATCGATTGTTAAATACTTGCAATAGTATTTCTTTCGAATGTGAGGGTAGACTCCACAGTGACGTAATACCGCTGGCTTGCAGCGTAATCAAACTACTAGGAAAAATTCAACGAGTCTTCTGGGGTCTCGGTAGCTTAGCGGTTAGAGCAGTGGACCGGCAATCCAAAGGTCGTGGGTTCGAATCCCACTCGAGCTTCCTGAGACTGGTTGATGTTTTTCTAGTAAACATTTTATCCAAAATCTAACCTCCTGTGTTCTAGTGGCTAAGCCACCGGTCTCAGACCCTGAGGCCCCGGGTGCGGGGGGTACATCTTTGTATACTTGGTTTGGTTGGTGGTAGGCCTGTTAAGCCCACCTGCTAGCTACCACCATATTATCTAAGTCCGTCGCCATAACAATTATGTTTATAGCATTGTTGTGTTCCGACAGTTTACAGATAAGATAAAGCCAGTTCCTTATCGTCACTTAACGTCAGGTGAGATGAATGCCAAGAGCTAACCCGTTGTATTAAAAATAAAAAAAATCAAGATGCCTGGTCTTTGACTAACCATTCGGGGATAATAGACGTGAATATATGCATGTCTGTATAACTTTATGATAATAAAATACCGCGTCGCGTAGCGGTGAAAGAATACTACCACCCCCACTCTTCCCTTGGGTGTCGTAAAAGGCGACTAGCGGACTAAAGACTGCACATACATCCAACAGCATAGATCGGCGATGGGCTCACCACCTGTCACGCTGAGCACATGTGCAGTCGCTATTTGGTGAAAGTGGTTATGGCACTAACCCTTCGGGGATAATAGCCGTGATTATATATGTATGGATGTATCAACATCAACATCAGCCTATAAACGTCCCACTGCTGGGCACAGGCCTCCCACGTGGACAATAGCACGTGGGGATATTGGGCCATAGCAGCGATGCCAACCCCCACCTGCACAGGTTGCAGATGTCGGAGCCGCTATACCCGTCGAGGCGGGCGGCCAGCTCTTGCAGCAGCACGTCGTCTGACAGCACCACCTCACGCAGGCACAGGTTAAGCAACTTCACGCGAGTGCCTTCTACAATACAAAACAACATTATTAGTTACCACTAGCCCGCCTTCATCCGCGCTAACTTAGGAACTCAGCTGTCGTCAAACCAGACAGTATAGAAATTTGGCGACCTCCGTGGTCGAGTAGTTAACGCTCCCTGTCTGGAGTCGGCGTCGCGCCATCTCTGAGGTCTCAAGTTCAATTCCCGGTAGGGTCAATTTAGAGAAACCTGTTTTTCTGAATTGATTTCGGGTCTGGGTGTGTTTCTATATTTAAGTATATCCGTTATCTAGTTTAACCATATTAACGATTTTCAATAGAAGTTTGGGCTAGATAATTGGTGAGAGCAAAAACAAATTAAAAACAAACAATTGTTAGTAACCTCTAGAAATCTTCGTGACAGACAAAGGGTTAGAAAACTTTTAAGGAGTACCGTGAAACGAGGTTACTTTTGAATCAAAAACACAAGGCTACGGCTTCTCATCGAGTTGCTTTAGCGTTCTCAAGTGTAACTTTCTCCTAAATAATACCGTTTACATGTAGAAGACCACTTAAAAAAAAGGTGTTCATCATCATCATCAATATTACACTTCATTCAATAGTGCTTGTTCCACTATGTAGAAATTGTTGTAGCTACCATCAGGAAGTCCAATGTATATCCGCTTCTCGAACCTCCTCCGGAACGCCTCGTCGATGTCCCACGGGTGGTTAGTGGCCGCCAGCACCATGATGATCTTATCTTGGTTACTGAAATCCGCGAATATAACATTAATTAAATTACTTGCTTTTCATCAACATTACAGAAACGAGTGCTACGAGTATTTTCCCATCGATATTCTGTGGGAGTTACGCAGCGTAGCATTATCACTCAAAAATACAGGATATATTTTTTATCTGTGCACATATTTTTTTAAACTATAGAGTAACTTAATCTAAAGCTACAGATTTTATTTTATATTTTTAAGTGAAAAATAAAGAAACTAAAAGGAGATCATTCGGGCTCCATACATTTTTGGGCCTTTTCTGAAAGTGCCGGCCAACAAAAAAAAATAGTAGTTACGTATTGTTAGAACTAGCCATTTGGAGTAATAGTTAATATGGCACAAAAGTTGTAGGATTGCTCTGAGCCAAGTTGGCTCAAAATCACCAAGGTGGTAAATCCACTTCGGCAGCAAATAAATGCCTAAATTCTGTTTTTTTTTTACATTTTAGCATTAGTAAACACTTAACTGTGTTTACTTTAACCACACATCACACAAAATAATTAAAAAGTCTTATCTATTACATTTTATATAGACAAATAAGTACAAGAAATCATTTGGAGAACGCGTCCTAAGTAGCAATTCTTAAAAGCTAACACCAGAAATAGTCATAAAAAAAATAAAATTAACGGTTATTTATACCCATTCACCTTTAATTGTATCTAATATTAAATTATAGCAAGCATTAATAAAGAAGAAAAACGAATTTAAAAAATGTAAGTCAAAATATAATGTCCGACAATGTAAGCATCATTTTAGTGAACGCAGCTTTGAATGCGCGGGAAAAAAAATTCGAACGCATCCCTCTTTAGTCTATGGAACAGCTGTAGAGAGAGTTGTAAACAAAGTGGCTGTGAAGAAAGTAGTTCGCCAAAAGAAATTAAAATAAGTGTTAAGTGTCTTTCAGTTCATTATTTACACATCAATAGGTCGTCAATTGGGGAACGCGTTTTTCAATCAAAATATTGCAATAAAAGCTTTTATAGTGTTGTTTATCAAATGTTAACCTCAAATATTTTACAATAAGGAAGCGTGAATTGCTGTCAAATATGGCTGCCGTTTATAAAATGCGCGGTTATTTGAAATCGTCATTTCGAGAACGGTCATTCCTGGAACGTTCTTGAAATGATTTGCGTTCTCGGAATGATAATTATTGTGTCTAAGCGCGATTCACTTAGATTTTTTCATTAAATTATTTTACAAATTCGTTGTTTTGTAATTACAGCGTAATGGAGACCCCTGATAGAGAAAAAAAAACTCAAAAAAGCTTACATAGGAAAGTGCAGCTTATTTGCGCCAAAGAGAAAAAGCAAATGCTAGGAAAAGAAAGTTTTTGGATAAGATAACTGAACAACAGAAAAAAATTAAACGGGCTAAAGACAGGGAATAGGTACTATAAAAAGATAAAGGCAGAAATTACTGATATGACCGAACGAGAGAAGCAAAAGCAAAGAAAAGATTGGAAAAAGGATTGAAAAATACAGAAAAAAGAAAAAGGTTTAGCAAATCTAATAAGTAATACGCCGCCACAATCAGATGACGACTTAGCCGCAGTACCTTTAGATAAAAGACAAGTAGGGAGAAAAACTGTTCGAAAAGACAGGGCGAAAGCATACCGAAAAATAAAAAAGCAGGAAGAAACTATAGTTCAAATGAAGCGGAAAATTCATTCTTTAAAAAAAAAATTAAAAAAAGAGATGTAAAAATGAACCTGAATAGTTGGTCATTTCCGGGAACATTACAATTTTCAATAAAATACGCATAAATTAGCTATTTTTTTTAGAAAAAACATAGTTTATTACATTACAGAACTTTAATTCCGTTCATGTAGCGTTAATTCCATTAAAAGATCTCTGAATAATTTGAAATTTCTTAAATTTTATGCATGATAATAGCATCTTTCTTTTATTTCTTGACGTCTTTAGCTTGTAAAAAATTTTGTATTTATTATTTTCAATATTGTTTATATATTATGGATAAATAATATACCCATGTTATTAAACAATCCTTTAGTTATGTACCTATTTTGTTTTGTTTTTGTTCATTTTATCAAACTTAGAAAAACGTTCCCGAATTAATGATTTTCTGTAAAACATTCACTAAAAAGCAATATTCCAAAAAAAGTATAGAATTCTGTGCGCTGCCCTGTCACAGTTTAATAATATACAACTTTTGCAATAGTATAAACCAAGAGTCGTCATTGTAGCTTGAAAATTTTTTTGCCATAAAACCAATCTTGAAATTTGCAACCTTGGTGATTTTTAGTCAGTTATCCAAGTTCGATGATTCATCATTTTCATACATTTATTGATTTCTGAAAGTGCTGGAACTGGGAAACATAAAAAAATTATATAATTTGCTAAAACTAATGACCTGAAGCAATTGTCATTGCAGCGCAAAAGCTGTGGGGACATTATTTGTTCTGTTTATACGAAAAAAAAATTTAGGAATCAATAAATGTATGAAAATGATGAATTTTCGAACTTGTATAACTTGGCTCGGAGTAATCCTACAACTTTTGTGCCATATTAACTATTTCTCCAAATAGCTAGTTCTAACAATACGTACCATTTTTTTTTGTTGGCCGGCACTTTCAGAAAAGGCCCAAAAAAAATAATGTCCTTTATCAAATATATCCCCAAAAATACCGTTAATCATGGTCAATCCACCAGAACCGCGAAATTTAACTCTGACACATTACGATACCATCTAGGATAAGTTACCTTTACGTCACACGCGTGATACATTTCGTTCGCCTGGTACCTACGAGTTATTGTTTATTGTGCGGACAAATGAAATAAAAAAAAAATTGTTTAAAAAAAGAAAATGATTTCTATTATGAATGAATACTGAATGATATAAAAAATATGTACACATATAAAAAAACCTTGTATACCACTTGCCTACTCAGAAAAGTAACATATGAATTCTCAGCCTCTTTAATGCATTAGCGCCTTGCTAACCGAGCATGGTGTTCTTCAAAAAGGGCGTAAAAAAGTTTCACTACATACAGTGGCGTCTACGTGTGATACCTCTAGTGTTAAATACGTAAAAAAGGCTACGGTAACCGGTTACCATCAGGCGGGATGAAAGCCAATGGGCGATATTCCGGGATCAAAAAAAAAGAAATTTGTTCCTAACGACTTCATAGATGGCGCTTATTAAAGGCGAGTTTATTTAGAGCACGTGTATGGCTGCGTAATGGTATCACAAAATATTAATATTGTGCAACTGTCAAACTGTAAACGAAATTATGGAAAATAGAAATAGGTCCTGAAATGAAAATACCAATTTTAGATTTTTTGGTTGACAAGCAAAAGTGCGCAATTTATTACAGCCTTTGTACGGCTCGGCTTTCATAAAACGCTATCTATCGAGTGTATTTGAAATTATTTTTATATTTTATTTGGGCTGTCATAAAATCGCCCATTGAAATCAAGTCTTAGCTACAATTGATGGGCATTGACTTAATCACCACGCTTGCCGAATGCCAAAAATCGGGAACACGTTTTACCTGAGATTTTAACCCTAGAACTCCAGTTATCAGGCCGAGAACCACTCGGACACCGAGGTGTGTCAAAAAGAGCTAAATCTACAATTTAAAAAAAAACAAATGGCGTCGCCGTCTCTGAGGGTTTGATTCTAGGTCGAATCAATTGAGAAAAAACAGTTTTTTCTAAATAATTTTTGGGTCTATATTTTTCTATGATTGATAAGTTTTTTTATTCAATCAATCAATTGGCCCGCAACCACCCACTGCTGGGTATAGGCCTCTCTTAATTTATGCCAGTCCCTTCTGTTCCGTGCCGATCTCATCCAGGTGCTGCCAGTGACCCTGAAGATGTCATCAACCCAGCGTGCCCTCGGACGTCCTCGATTTCTTTGGCCAGATTTTGGCCACCACTCCGTCAAAGTTTTGCTCCATCGGCCATCACCACGTCTTACCAGGTGTCCTGCCCAACTCCACTTCAGGTTGATCGCCCTGTCACCAACGTCTGTCTTTTTTTATTAACTAACCAATAAATACAGCTTTAAAAAAAAACTTCACTTGAGCACGATAGTAGGTGTGAGTTATTCATTTCTTAACCTGCTTAAAACCCTTAAAACCTTGTCCTGACAATTACAAACACAACAAAAAAGAATTAGCCAAATAGATGCAGCTGTTCTGAAGTGACGCGCGAAAAAACGTTCGTGGCAATTGTATTTAATAATGTACATTTATTTATTTACAATGCAGCGGCGAGTCCGTCCATCTGTATGAGCAGTTCCGCCTTGAACCGCCTGGAGGCTTCGTGCTCGGAGTCAGCGCCCCTCACCGCACAGAGCGAGTCCACTTCGTCTAGGAATATCGTGCTCGGAGAATAGAACGAAGCCTGTAATAAAAAGAGTATGATTGTTTGTTTATTTATTTTTGCTATTCCGTCACCATCTCGGAACTCTTTCTTAGGTAGATATTTTGATTTTAACACCAATAATTAAAATATGTTTTTTTTTAAAAGCATGTTCTTAGTATCTAGACAAACCTAACATAGGCTTTAAGATACTACTAACCAATATTGTAATTATATTTTTGTTGATAAATAAATAAATAAATAAAAATAAAAAATAATATGCCTTAAGCCCCCTCTTCACATCAGCAGACGCATCCGCAGACGTCATCTGCGGATGCGTCGGCCGACGTGTAGGGGGGTGATTTGCGCGTCTGTGGTAGGTATTTAACGCCTGCTGCGTCTGCAGACGTTAATTACCGCAATCACCCCCCTACACGTCAGCCGACGCATCCGCAGATGACGTCTGCCGATGTGAAGAGGGGGCTTTAGACGCAAATAGTTATCCAGTAAAATAACCGTTGACACGTTAACCGCATGCATCCCGACCGCTGGGTAAAAGTCACACAATGGGTCGCACTATACAGACGACGCACACCAAACTAACTGACATGAGGTGGCTCATCAGGATAGAGATAGATTACCATCACACATCAACATCACACAACAGTATACAAAAAAAAAGTAAAACGACCAAGTCGCAAAATAATCTAAGCTGCAAAATGTCCAAATCGTCTACGTCGCAAAAATGTCCTGGGGTTGGCCGCGGGAGCCAACGCCGAGTCATCCCCTGTACCGCGACTACTAACCCTTTCAAAAAGCTGGTTGTTTATACTTCCTCGTGTATCATGCACTACTGTAAAAATGAAGAATTCAACACTCAAAAGGCTTTGTTAGTTGTAGTCTTGTAGCTTTCATTAATAAAATAAGGGGTTAAATAGATTTAATAATGCACAATACCATATCAAAGAGCAGTCGCACAAGCTTCTCCGAGTCGCCGCGGTACTTGGATGTGAGCGTGGCGGATGACACATTGAAGAAGGTAGTCTTGCACTCGGTCGCCACCGCGCGCGCCAGCAGCGTCTTCCCGGTGCCGGGCGGACCCGTCAGCAGGACGCCCTTCCATGGTCGTCTTATGCCCTAAAACATGAGGTAGTAAATTATAATCCGAATAAAATGCTTTGGCTTATTATAACAAAGTAAAGGCTCTACTTACTAAAAGCAGGAGGCTTATTGTATACTGCAACATTCACCACAATACCTTTTAAGTAGAAGTACATTGCTTCGCCAGTTTGATTATTTTAAAATTGGTTTTAAATAAGTATTTTTTATGTGTGTCAACGTCGCGTAGCGGTAAAAGACTCTTCCCTTGGGTGTCGTAAAAGGCGACTAACGGACTAAAGACTGCACATACATCCAACAGCGTAGAGCGGCGATGGGCTCACCACCTGTCACGTTAAGCACATGTGCAGTCGCTATTTGTTGAAAAGTGGACTACGGCAGAGGACTGCTTTTGCTGTCCTCATTGCCTAGTCTCTGGCTAACCCTTCGGGGATAATAGTCGTGGTTATATGTATGTATGTATTTGTTATGAAGTTAGATAATTAGCCCCCAGGTTACAAATAGCGGGTACAGAAGGAATACGACTCCCTGCAGTTTTAAAACGTGCCAGCATTACAACTGCGCGCGGGAATGTAGAGCGCGAGCGGCGCTTGAATGGGATGCTTTAGGTTCGTATGACGAATAGCGAGAATGACGAGTTGCGTAATGCGAGTTGCGGAAAAAATGAGTTGCGTAAATGACGAGTTGTGAAAATGACGAGTCGCGTTTATGACGAGTTGCGCTAGCGTGACGAATTTGCGTTTATGACGACTTGCTACTAATCCGCGGCGAGGTTGCATAGTAGGAACATCAGAAGGCCTATTCTCTTTTTCCGAATTGAAATTTCGGCCAATTTTCCTTTCCATTATACCTATCTAAAATTACAAATAATTTTCTAAAAATTAATAATAATGCCAAACTTATTTTGTATGAACGAAATTTCGGAAGGAATGGAAACTGCTGTGCATTCGGTTTCCCATACAAACTTCCAAGTCGAAATTTTTCAAAACCATTAAGCCAATTTGAATGAAACTTTGCATGCTAAAGTAACATACAGAGATCTAAATAGTTTGTTGAAAACATTTTAAAAAAAAGTTTAAATAACTGATTTAATGCGATTTTAAACTTTCTATAGTGGACTTTAAATCACAATAACTCAGCTATATAAACCTTTTTTTTAAATGTTTTTAACAAACTATTTAGATCCCTGTGTTTTACTTTAGCATGAAAAGTTTCAAAAAAATTGTCAAATTAGTTTTTAAAAATTTTGACTTGGAAATTTGTATGGAAAACCGAAATGCGTAAACCTTCTTAAATAGCAAACGAAAATCGGCCGAAAATTCGTTTCGGAGAAAGAGAGTAGGCCCTCAGTTATGTGCAGATGTCCCCCGTCGCCCGCAGATCATGGAACTGTCACGTACGAATTTACCAGCCTGTAGTAAATATAAAGGCAGGTCCCTTTCATGATGCAGACAATGGATACTCATAATATATGAAATTTTCCAAAATTCCAAGACACACTGAAACTACAACAGGTGTTTATGCGGACAATGACGTACACATAGCAAACGCTTTTATCAAAATAGCCATTAAGAAACTTAGTAGTAATTTTCCAAAATTCCAAGACACACTGAAACTACAACAGGTGTTTATGCGGACAATGACGTACACATAGCAAACGCTTTTATCAAAATAGCCATTAAGAAACTTAGTAGTAGCCTTGCCTTTTTATTACTTTCTATTTGCTTAGATTACATTACTTACTATGGTATAAATTAACTCATTCTTTGTTCTTCTTTAATTGACCCAGACACGCAAATGTAGCGTTGATTGCAAGCTTATCAAGGTCAAACTAAACTCCATGATGTAAGTACCATATTGATCAAAATAACATAATTTACATATTTCCTTAGAGTAACCTACTAAGAATATGAAAATAATTACAATGCGTAATGTCTACCAGTAATATCCCGATGAAGTGTTTAGAGTTTATTAATATTTTTAGTTTATTTTTGCACGTAACAATCAATAAATAAAAAGTACTAATAATTAAAGTTCGCGTAGCGGTGAAAGAATACTACCACCCCCTCTCTTCCCTTGGGTGTCGTATACGGCGACTAATGGACTAATGACTGCACATACATATAACAGCATAGAGCGGCGATGAGCTCACCACCTGTCACGCTGAGCACATGTGCAGTCGCTATTTGGTGAAGAGTGGACTATGGCAGAGGACTGCTTTTGTGGTCCTCATAGCCTAGTCTGACTAACCCTTCGGGGATAATAGTCGTCATTATATGTATGTATGTAGGTACGTACTAATACTAAAATATACAAAAAGTTATAGACAAAGAGTGCCCAAACATAACTTTAACTTACTAATTATGTAGTTGTAAAACAAAATCCAATTACGTACATTCAATCAATTATGCACACACACATAGAAAATGTTAATAGAAGCATATTTTAGAACAAGTTCATTAAATATAAGGCCATTTCAAAGAATTATTAAATAAATCTATGTTAGAAAATTCAGTATCATACAAAGTTAGGCAGCGTCTAAAGTAGTTATAAAATTATTTCTAGTGTATTTTTTTCGGGATCGAGATGGTACAAAATTTTTTATGGAACGTGAAGAACGTGCGGGAAAACAAGTTTTTGTAATGTAATGAACCTATTTTAGACAAATGATTAGGAAAGAGGTACACTTTTCACTGTCTCAGTCATTATTGTTTTTTAGCGTTTAAGCGAACACTAAACTTTGAAATCTACATATAAAAATTAATTACTGTTCGTTTGTCTCGCAAAAACTCTGGAATGACCGAACCGATTTGGCTAATTTTGATCTTGAATATTTGTGAAAGTTCAGGGAAGATTTAAAAGGTGCGAAAACACAGTAAAAATTAAAAAATATATATATGAAAAGACGTCGTCAATATAGGTAAGTATTAAATATTAATTGGTTGCTAAAAACGTTTTGTAGTCTTCGCGACTTTTATCTTTTTCCTGTCAGTTGATTTGTCATTGTGATTTGGACAGGCAACGTCTGACGGGTACTCATAGAATAAAACTAAAGCATAGAAGGAGTGCTATGACATTTGAGTGGGCACTCCGTTTGGTTACCATTCGAATTACATTTGTATAGGTCGCTTTTGAATTCGGTATGGATCTCAGAATAATAACTAAAGCATAGAAGGAGTGCTATGACATTTGAGTGGGCACTCCGTTTGGTCACCATTCGAATTATATTTGTATAGGTCGCTTTTGAATTCGGTATGGATCTCAGAATAATAACTAAAGCATAGAAGGAGTGCTATGACATTTGAGTGGGCACTCCGTTTGGTCACCATACGAATTACATTTGTATAGGTCGCTTTTGAATTCGGTATGGATCTCAGAATAATAACTAAAGCATAAAAGGAGTGCTATGACATTTGAGTGGGCACTCCGTTTGGTCACCATTCGAATTACATTTGTATAGGTCGCTTTTGAATTCGGTATGGATCTCAGAATAATAACTAAAGCATAGAAGGAGTGCTATGACATTTGAGTGGGCACTCCGTTTGGTCACCATTCGAATTACATTTGTATAGGTCGGTTTTGAATTTTGTATCATAAATGGTGACCGGTTTTTTTTATTTTCGCTAGACATTTGACGTTTTTGGCAACTTATTTTGTCTCTTTTCTTTCAATGTTTATTAACGGCCCATTTGAAAAAATAGGACAACTATACGAGTCTCATTGGGACTCCTTCTATGCTTTAGTTATTATTTTGAGCAGAGACCTTAGCTTTCTGACGCTTTCCGACTTTCTGACGTCTTTGAGGATTTGTTAAGATCCTGACACACGTCGCTTTTAATTTATACATGACTTTTCAAATACTTTACATGGTCCGTGGTCACAGGGAGACTGAGAAGATGTTGTTCATCTCATAATTAGTTTGCGCGGCATATTCTCTATACTTACCTAATTTATCTTATCACACATACCTACAACTTAATTGCAAATTCACTAATAGTTTCTTACGGAACCTAGGTACACTAAATAAAAAAGTTTGCGTTTAACCCCAATGATATTAGAATAAAAAGAGGTAGATAGGTTATGTTAGTAATAATGTGATGTCAATAATGGACCAAAGCGTTACGATGTTAACATCCCATGAGTCTTAATTGTGTTGTTTCTACAGTGTCGTATTACACAGGACGGCATTTTTAAACTAATTTACGGAAACGAATATACGCAAACTGACACTGTCAACCACAGACCGCTGTCAACGCTTTCCTGAGACTACGCTAGGGTAAGCCAATTAGCATAGTTTTCTGTTGCCAGTTTTTGGCACATGTAACGCATCTACCTCTTTTTATTGTAACATCATTGTTTAGCTCTATTAAAACATTGTTTAAACAGTTTTTTGTACAAGAGTAGGTACTTTAAAAATTTCTAAAATAGAAATAACTGAAATTGAAAGCTGTGTCTGGTCCTTGCCTACCCCGCCGGAAAACAATGCGTGTCGTATGTATGTATACTTATAGAAATAACTTATTTTTATGACGTGTCCAATGTACATTAACCTTATTTCTGCCGAGTTAATTTGAGGCACAATACAAGTGTGCCAGTGCAATTTCTTGATAAGGAAACCGCCAAATGACTGGACGCTCGGACTTCAGCGGTAAATGAGAACGAGTGTTGTAAGATCTCATATCTCACGCGAATAACTAATTTAAAATAGGCTAGTCGAGCTAGTTTGAGGCGCACGATCTAACGCGGAAAAAGGGATTTTCACGGTTTTGTTTATTTCTGTCAACTGTATTAAGTTGCTGTATGTACTCTCTTGACATTAACAAAATTAAAATTTACAAACGACTTTTAGTAAACCAAGGTAAGTATCTCCATAATAGTCTCGTAAGTTAGTAAGATAGGTGGAATTAGCACTAGCGTTTCCACCAAATACATACTTAGGTATATAATCACGACTATCATCCTCGAATGAGGATAGGCAATGAGGACCGCAAGAGCAGTCGCCTGCCATGTCCACTTTTCACTTAATAGCGACTGCATATGTGCTTAGCGTGACAGGTGGTGAGCACATCGCCGTTCTATGCAGTTGGATGTATGTGCAATCTTTTGGCGCTACTGGTCGCCGGCCAATAGTAATGGGTGCTTCTCACCGTCGGGGGCCATGTTGGCGACCTGTACCGCCTATTATCCTTTTTGGCTGTTTTATAAATCATAGATTTATATATTAAAAAATATGTATACTTCACATGTGACGTGAGATATAAAAAAGCGACAGTCTATTAATAAATACGAATATACATGGAAAAGAGCTGTATTATTTTGGGGTCATCTTCAACAGTCCTTTAGTCGCCTTTTACGACACCGAAGGGAAGAGAGGGGTTAGTAGTATTCTTTCACCGCTACGCGACACTTACATCAAATAAAACATGTTAAAAAAGTAAACGGAGCTAAATATCCTGTATCGTAGTAAATGAAAACCAACACTTCAGGAACACGGGCGTGATGTATGTTTATTTGTATTTTTTGAAAATAATCTAAATATCTTATCAAAACATGCATAAACTATGAGTTATTCACCAACCTTAAAATAATCCGGCATCACCAGTGGCAGCACCATCGCTTCTTGCAACACAGACTTCGCGTCTTCCAGGCCAATGACATCCCTCCAACGCACATCAGGGTTCTTCTGTAGAATGTCTCTCTCCAAAGTCTCCACTAAGTGCAGCTCGTATCCGGTGGCGTCGAAAACCTTTTCGTCTCTTTCTAATAGCGCGAGGTCCCCTTCTGTAGGTATATCGGTCTTTCTGAGCGTCGGTTTGATCGGAGCGAGGTGCCGGACTCTTTGTCGTGGTATGCGTTCCACCGATCGACATTTCCTGCCGCTGCCAACTGAGGAGTTCGTTGAAGAAGTTTTGCGGGAGACGATGGAAGGTAGCGTGGGCTGGATATCTGGGTCTCTGCGTCGTAGCGTGCCTGCCCATTTCTCTGTGGTAGGATCTGGCGGCTTGGCTTGGTCCGTTGACGACATTTGGAACGCTTGCACTTGCGTTGGTTTGACGACTGCAAACAAACGCTTAAATGAAAATGTAATCTAGAATCTAAGGTCAAAGAATCTAATTTAGGGAGACGGTCAAATTCTACGTGCATACACTGAATGCGGACCACAAAAGCAGGTAGTGCACTGCTCAGAGTCCACGTTTCACTAAATAACAACTGCACATGTGCTCAGCGTGACAAGTGTCGACATCGCCGCTTTATGCTCTTGGATGTATGTGCAGTCTTTAGTCGCCTTACAGAGAATGGTCGTATCCTTTTAAGAATGATCCGCCACCACAATCGAATTCTACACCATTATTATAAAATCAATAAACCACAAGTGAGTCTTTTTAAGTGTTTAAGTGATTCTTTAAAGAATGCCTAAGGCCAGCAGTGGCATATTTATATGTTGCATGGTGTTTACAAGAAGTCATACAATACGGAGTATAACATGTATGACGAATTCCTTAGTCGAGTGGTTTGTATACCGGTTTTCATGGTGTCCCCATCTTTAAGGTCCCGGGTTCGATCCCCGGTATAATAGAAATTATTGTTTTTCTAATTTGTCTCGAGTATGAATGTTTTCTATGTATAATAAGTATGTATGTATTTAAGTATTTTAAGTATGTTTATCCGTTCTCTAGTAACCATTTAACAAGTTTCATAACGAAGCTTCTCTTGGGCTAGATAATTGGTGTAAAAGTAAGAAAGTTTATTTATTATTTATTTGTTTATATAACGGGTATACATACGGAGTATACATACAATGGAGGAAAACATAACGGAGCTGCAAAATATTCCGCCTTAATTGCCTTAAGAACCGATATTGACTATGGGAGAGTGACATTCAGAAAAGCTTAATCATTGTAGCTAACAAAACAACAAAAAACATTTTGAATTGTTTTAATAACAACATGTTGACCATAAGAGGCCTATTATATATCGAATGTGATTTTTGCGTAAAATGCCCATTTTCGCATTTTGTAGTAATTTTGCAGTTGTATTTATCTTTTTTATCGAAATACGATAATAAATTTGTGCATCATATTACAAATCTCCATTCTGTGAGCATAAGTTGAATTCTGACGGCCGGCGCATCGCATTTTGTAGTAATTTTGCAGTTGTATTTATCGTTTTTATCGAAATAGGATAATAAATTCATTATAAAATCTTTATTCCTCATGAAGTAACAATTACTCTGGTATAAATTTTGCTCAATAATATTATCGTAGATAGCAGATATTCACAGATAACTTATAGCGATTTTCGAAGTTTTTTGGTTTAGTAAAAAGTGCCTTCGCGCACTTTATGAAAATCTTTCTCTGCAATTTTGGGTTTAATTAAAGAGTTAAGCAAAATTTACAAAAAGCGAGGCCGCTACGCACTATTCCAATAGCTATTCTAAACTATTCAATAAGTCATAATTGTTAATGTATTTTTGTTTCTGAGATCCATAACGCCAAAATTAGCCATTTTATGCAAAAATCACAGTCGAGATGTAATAGGCCTCTTAAAGATGGATGCATGACGTCATAATTTGATGAGTGTGTGCAACTTTGTTTTCTGATGCGGTTTGTCCTCACCTTACTACCTTTAGTCCGCAGCTCATCCCTGAGGGATACCTTCTTCTCCAATCTGTTTTGAAGAGTGGTTTCTGTCAAAGTTAGTTACATCTGATCTCTAACACTGCTTACCTTGTGTGGGAGGATGCCTAGTGCCATTTGATGTGTGTGTGTCAGTTTGTTTCTGGGCTCGCTCTCTTCTCGCCTCACTCCTTTCTGTCCGCAGCCCGTCCCTAGGTGGTTCGTTTTTGTCAGTGCCGCTGCGTCTCGTGGTCATCTTCGCGAAGCCAAAGGGCTGCAGGCTGCCGGTCATCATTCGGTCCATCATCCTTGCCATGTTGTGGAATCCGGACGATGGACTGTAACAGAAGAAAGAAAATTACACAAAATATCACAATGGATCGACGCGCTATAGGGAGAGACAGGCCACACTAAGATAATATAAAAACAGAAGGGAGAGTCTGTTCTCAGTCTTCAGCTCAGATACGTCCATTAACGGCAAATATCGCTTCGCACCATCTTATGATTTGTCATTGTAAAAAAATATTTAATTGTAACGTACTTTAGTAAAAAATTAGTCGTAATAAGTAGTCCTTAATTTTAATCGATGAAACGTCGGACAGTGTGATTGTAAGTTTTTTTTTTAATTAGAAGAATAGGTACTCATTAGTATTTTAAAACCACATTGACACCATATCTGTTTATGCCTTTGCTTTAACAGGCACGTTAAACTTGGTACCTTATCTGTCCTGTACCTTATGTGTTCTGTTGTCCTGTGGGAAGGCCCATAGTTTTATTGACGATAGCGACTGCTTTTATTATTTTGTTTAGAAACATAAATCATCTTTATACATAGAAAAAGACTATAAAACAAGTAGGTACTGAAGCTTACCGTCATTTAAAAAAAGCCATTTCGAATAATTGAACATTTTCGATAGAATCTACTTATTTTGTCGTATCGATAACATAATAGGAATGGTCCTGAATGCCAGTATATACGGGTTTGAGTACCGCCTGCAGAAAACTGTCGCAAATTAGGTCTACATTAAAATTTATTCGCAACTAGCGGCCCGCCCGCGTCTTGAACACCCCGTGTCTCGTGACGAATTTCTTTTTATTGGTACACCCTTAATTTTTGTTCGTTTAAATGAAATTAAAGGTGAGTTCCACCTATGAAACTAAACACATTTCCCCAAGAAATGTATGTGCAAAAATGACAAAAAAAAATTCGATCTCCCATACTATTTGTCGTCAGCTAATCGTACATTTTTGTACGGGAGGTCGCCATTTTTTGGTCATTTTTGCATAACTTTCTTGAGGAAAGTTGTTTAGTTTCATACGTGGAACTTACCCTTGATTTCTTTTAAACGAATAAAAGTTAAAGGTGTTAAACATTGTCCGCGCCAGAACAAACACAACAACAAATGAATCAGTGAAATCGGTCAAGCCGATCTCGAGTTTTGCGCTTAGCAACACATTCAGGGATTAATTTTATTTTGTGGATAGATGAAGGAGGAGCTCGATAACGCAGCGGCTAAGGCTAAGTTTAAGGTTTGTGATCTTGCCAGCTATGCAATATTCGCAAAGACGTGTCACTGGATGGGTGACCAAAATAAATCAGTTCGATCTAGTAAGATGGCGGTCGTTAAAACCCGCATTAAGGCCTATTCAAACCTGAGCGGTATTCGCTGCCGCTGTGGGTAGAGCCGGCAGCGAATACTACGGTCGCTCTATAGCCGCGGAACTTGATACTAAATACCTGAGCGAAACCCGCGCGGTATATAACTTTACCCACAGCGGCAGCGAATACCGCTCAGGTTTGAATAGGCCTTTATAGACCCGCGTGGTGGCCAATTCTCCCATGTGCCTGTGTTGTTTTTCATGTGGAAAGGCGTGTGCCCAGTAGTGGAACGATCAACATCACAACATTATCTGGTTTGAAACTTTTGTAGTTTCTGTTGTAACTTGGTACCTAACTATGGATCAGAAAGTGACATTACAAATTTTCTACGTTTCTACCATATAAATAATAGAGATTGCAAACTTAACTTAACACAACAGCAAAGAAAACACGCAAGAGAGATCATTGCTGCACGACACTTATCTTCTTGTAGAATGTCGAGCGTAGTTTAGATCTATATCCGTGTTTGTGCCAAACATCTGTGCCTGACGCTGTGAGTGAGCCGTTGGCTTTGTTATTATACATCTACCGTACATTGACCAATTTCTCCAAAAAAAAACAAATTATGTTATTAAAGTTTTATTGTTCTCATGGTAAGCGAACTGTAATTTTGTTCTTAATGAGAATAAACATCTTAAACCTTAAACCTTAACTTTGAGTGCCTAACTACACTAGCGTGTTAGTGTAGTTAGGCACTCGTCCAAAACAAACAACACGCACGTATGAACAAGAATTAAGTTTCCGTTCCCAACAACGATAATAATATTAATTCTAACTACATAAACTAGTTCCAGAATTAGCACAGCATTCCTAGGTTCTTAGTATTCAAATGCCGATCTATCGCCTTAGGTACTCCCACTTACTAACCCGCATTGGGCCAGCGTGGTGCGATAAGGCCCGATCTACCCATACTGCTGATGTGCTCATGTCCAAAGCTTGTTCCCAGCACTGGGACGTTAATGAGTGACGGTGCTACGTACCCAAAAAACGGATCCTGCCGAAAAAACTGACTCAGCCCGCCTACATTGGGGTACAAGGTATCACCGAACCCAAAATCCATCTTCAGTCGCAGTAATCTCGCTTTTGCTAAGAACATCAAGTATTATTTTGTTTGGAGGATTCAAATGGAGGTCACTGTGGGTCACCGGAACATAATTTCTCAGCTGTATGAGTATGGAAAGTGTGTCATTACTTTTGTTTGGTCGGGTTCGAAAAATATCCGTGTGTGCTATTTGACAGCTCTGTTATGGTGCGGTCGCCATGGCAACCGCTTTGCGGAAACCGAACGGTGACCGCAAGATCGGTCGGCTGCGTAAGTATGGTATAAACTCTACCACGGTATTATTCAAACTAAATTAAACCTTAACATTGAGTGGTAAGGGCTAAATCATATTTTAGAAGTTCAGGTGTTGAAAAGAAAAACCCTTGACTGGTCTAGTTTTGGTTGGAAATCATTAATCTTTATTATGAAGCCGGTTTTATTGTGTTCACATTTTATGTAGGTTACTGTTATGTCGTGTTGTACATTGTTTCGTAATAAAATTGATGAAGTACCTACCTATGTCTGCCGTGGAAAAAATAAGACCCAAGCTAAAAAGGAAAGAAATAGCAGAAAATTAATCAGCCTACGGCTTAGAGCATCAAACCAATGCTCTAAGCTCAAATCTTGATATAGCATAACCGTGTCGCGTAGATGTGAAAGAATACTACCACCCCCTCTCTTCCCTTGGGTGTCGTAAAAGGCGACTAACGGACTAAAGATTTCACATACCTCCAACAGCATAGAGCGGCGATGGTCTCACCACCTGTCACGCTGAGCACATGGGCAGTCGCTATTTGGTAAAAAGTGGACTATGGCAGAAGACAGCTTTTGCTGTCCTTCCTTATAGAATAGAATAGAATAAAACTTTATTGCATTACTGTTACATTTTTGTTTGCTAGGTTACATTGCATTAAAGTAAGAACAGTTACCCTTAACGAACCTTTTTGAAGTAAAAATGTACTATTCACATTCCCTGAATTACCCCAAAATATTATTCCTTAAGACAATAATGAATAGACATTTACGTAGTAAGCATTTAAAGCCACTTCTATAGAGGAAACATCAACCAGCACAGACAGCGCATAGCAGTAACTGTTTATTTTATTATTTACTTTTTCTACATGAAATTTCCAATTTAGGTGAGTATCGAGGATTATACCTAGAAACTCTGTGCGTTCGATTTCATTTAAATAATAATAAATAAATAATTTGCAGTATATTTGTTTTTTGTAAGTTAACTGTTAAATTTAGAGATTTGAGATATAATATTAAATTATTTAATGTCATTTTTATGTCAGATTTATATTCTTTAAAGCATGTGTCCTTATCTTTAATGAACAGAAATGATGCATCATCTGCGAACATTACACAAAGATGTTTCGTTACTTTAGGGAGCTGATTAATGTAAACCAAAAACAATAGAGGACCCAAAATACTACCCTGCGGTACTCCCATTAGTACTGTTTGAAGTCCAGATTCAACATTTTGAAGGGTTTTTATGTGCTTATTTAGAAAAGTTAAGTTTATCTTTTGCTGCCTATTATCAAGATATGATTCTATCAATTTTAATGCGATTCCACGAATGCCAATTTTTTCAAGTTGAGTAATTAAAATAGGGTGTACAACACAATCAAAAGCACGCGTCATGTCTATAAAAGAGCCGCACAATGTCTCTTCTTGTCAGCTGCTTGCCACACTTCCTGAAGAAAACGATAAATTGCCATGGTAGTTGACAAATTCTTCCTAAACCCATACTGATTATTTTGTAGTACTTCGTATTTATTAAGAAAATCCAGTATTCTAAAGTATAATATCTTTTCAAATATTTTTGAAAAGGCAGGAAGGAGAGCAACAGGCCTATAATTATCCGCTAAATTTCGAGGACCCTTTTTATGAAGTGGTTTTATCACTGTAATTTTTAAACTGTCAGGAAAGCAGCCTGTCTCTAACATCATGTTGATAATAAATACTAAATGCGTAGCAATAATTTCTATGCAGGACTTGACTACTTGCATTGTTACATCATCATATCCACTGCTCTTCTTATTTTTAAGCGCTTTGACACAACTAACAATTTCACACCTATCGGTAGACTCAAAAAACAAACTACTAATAATAGGGTCACAACTCAGCAGATATTTACGTTGGTTTGAATTCGGATTGTAGTTATTGACGTTTTGTGAAATAAAATGACTATTTAAAAAATTTACAATTTCTTGTGGTGTTGTAATTTCGTTGTTATTATTTTTTAGACATTGAATTGATTCCTTTAACTTTCTTTTCTGTGATGTGTGTAATCTTATGAGACCCCAAGTAGCTTTAGCTTTGTTTGTGCTTTTTTTATATATTTTAAATTAGATTGTCTCTTGGAACAAGTAATGATGCGTTTTAACTTTGTTTTGTATCTTTTATATTCAACAATATTATGATCGTTTCTGTTTAATTGTAGTTTTTTGTGTAGCCTACGTTTATTTCGACTGGAAATCTTTATGCTTTTAGTAACCCAGTTTGGTTTTAGTTTTAATGTAATTTTAACTTCTTCCAAAGGGAAACACAGATCATAAACTAATTTAAAAATTTCAAAAAATGCGTCATAGGCTGAATTAGCATCTTTTTGTTCATAAACATTTGTAAAACTGATTTGTGAAATATATTTATTAAATATGTCTAAATTGTTATCAATATGTCTTCTGTATTCGTACCAGTACTTGCATGTATAGTTTGGTTTAAAGGGAAATGATATAGTTTGACCAGTGTGGTCCGATATACCGTTGTTTAATACTTTCACATAATATTTTTTAATATTTGTTATAATGTTATCAATACAAGTACTAGATTTTGAGGTGATGCGTGTCGGTTCATTTGTTGTACATTTCATATTATAATTAGTCAATTGTGAGATAAATAGTCTAGTGTTCATATTGAGCTCTTGAATGTTAATGTTAAAGTCTCCCACTAGTATAACTTTTTTGGTAATTTTCCGTGATTGACGTAGGGTTTTGAATAGAACTTGATCTAACTTTTGTAAGAAAATGTTGATGTCACTGTTTGGGGGCCTATAAATACAAATTCTCTCTCTCATTTCATTCATTCAATCTCTCCGTGCGGTGACGGAGAAAGAATACCAATCGCCGCCCCTCTCTCCGTCCGGTGGGTGTCGTAAGAAGCGACTAACGGACTCTTTCGAGCGATGATCTGCTCCACTGGTGGTAGGGCTTGACCCGTCTGGTTGGTGACCACCGTACGCATGGTGTAAAACCCGTCAAGTGACTGCTTGTCGGTCGCGTTTCGGGATCAGCCAGCGTATAACCAGAGCTCGAGAGGATGATGCTGCGATGTATTTGGTCTGTGGAGGCTTCCGTCAAGCCAGTGCCAGGAGGACTTCGTTAACCTGCCGACCAGGGAGACCCGTAGAAACGGTCGTCCCGCTGGCCGCCCGTGGCACAGTACAGGGGCCCAAGCGAGCCTAACCAGCTCGTGAGGCTGCCTCACCATGCCACGCATAATCTCGGGGTGGTCCGTCGTGCCGGTTGGTGACCGGAAGGTTGGGTCCCGGCGGCCATTCCCGGGGGGGTTCAGGGGCCCTTCCGTTCGGCAGGTTAATAATACTCGTCTGTGGGCAAATTCCTGGGGAAACAGGCCACCACACTTTGACCATTCGCATCGCGGCATCATTTTCTCGATTCACGCCTCTCTCTTTCCACTCCTAAAATAACAGCGCCTAACAACAAAACCGGTTCTACAGCGGTGCACACCCCCACCACAACCTTACCGTTTGAGGTGGAGTTCGCTAACATCCGCGGACTCCATGCAAACCTCAATGCCGTCCACCACCATCTTGAGACGGCACGGCCAGCAATGTTGTTCCTGACGGAGACGCAAATAATCCGCCCAGCTGACACCACCTACCTGAACTATCCCGGCTTTGTGCTTGAAGAGTCCTTCAAAGCCAAAGCCGGAGTTTGCTTATTCGTTCGGGCGGATGTTTGCTGTCGCCGTCTGCGCTGTCTGGAGGACCCTTCCTTCTCCCTCCTAGTGGTACACGTCGACTTAGGCTCTCATTGCCGTGTCTACGTCTGCGTCTACCGATCCCATAACGGCGACATGGAGACAACTCGACTAATTGAACATCTTAGTCGGGTAGCAGATGATGCGAAGGAGCGGTTTCCATCGGCGGAACTAGTGTTTTTGGGGGACTTCAACGCCCACCATGAGTTGTGGTTAGGTTCCTCCAAAACAGACCATGCTGGTAGAACTGTCCACGCATTCGTTCTCACGCATGACCTGACGCAACTGGTGAACCAGCTCACCAGGATCCCAGACATAGTTAGCCATGCGCCCTCCTTACTCGACCTTCTGCTGACGAGTCGCCCAGCTGGATACCGGGTGGAGATTCGAGCTCCTTTAGGTTCCTCGGATCACTGCTTGATATCCAGCACAGTGCCCTTGGCATCGCGCCCGCCAACAGCGGTTTCGAAACGCCAGATTTGGCACTACGCGTCGGCAGACTGGGACGGTATGCGGGAGTATTTTGCATCCGTCCCTTGGAGGCAGCGCTGCTTTAGTGGGAAGGACCCGACCGCTAGCGCCACTGCCGTTGCTGATGAGATAGTATTAGGAATAGAATACTATATTCCACACTCCTATCTTATCAGCAAAGGCAGTCTGGTTCAATCGCGAGTGTGCCAGCACTGTTGAGAGCAAACAGACGGCATACCGCGCTTGGATCAGAGTTAAAGCTCATGGGGCTCCCGAAACTCGCTCGCTAAAAGCAGCCTATAATAATGCCACCAAGTCGTGTAAGAGGGCCTACATTAGAGCGGATGCCCAGCGCGTTGCACGAGTAGGCCAAGAACTCCTGACGCATCCTACGGGCAGCCGTAGCTACTGGCGTCTGGCCAAAGCCGTGCAATCCAACTTTTGCCAACCCTCGCTGCCACCACTGAGATGTCTTGACGGAACTTTAGCTCACAAGCCGCAGGAAAAGGTCGATCTCCTGGCCAAACTCTTTGCGGCTAACTCCTGGATCGATGACTGTGATGCACAGCCACCCTCAATTCCTCACTGTGGCCACACAATGTCTGATATTAAAATCAGGCAGTGTGATGTCCGTGCGGAGCTGCAGTCAATCTATGTCCGGAAAGCTAACGGTCCTGATGGCATCCCAGCAATAGTCCTGAAAATGTGTGCAGCGGAGTTATCCCCTGTGTTAACGCGTCAGTACCATCTCTTGCTCTCTTCGGGTTGTGTGCCGGAATCTTGGAGAGAAGCTAATGTGCAACCGATCCCTTAAAAAGGAGATCGGTCAGATCCGACTAATTACCGCCCTATAGCCGTAACTTCAGTGTTGTGTAAGATCCTAGAACGAATATTGAACAAACAGCTTATTCGATACCTAGAAGATCACTCCCTAATTCACGATCGTCAATATGGGTTTCGGCCAAAACGGTCAACGGGTGATCTTCTAGCGTACGTCACACATCTCTGGGGTGAGGCTATTGACAAGCGTGGCGAGTCACTGGCAGTTAGCCTTGACATAGCCAAGGCTTTTGATCGGGTCTGGCACAAAGCTCTTCTCTCCAAGCTCCCGGCATACGGTTTGCCCGCTCAGTTCTGTACCTGGATTGCCAGCTTCCTGCATGAACGTAGAATCCGTGTCCTTTTGGATGGATGCGCTTCGCGGTTCATGTCAGTGAACGCTGGTGTTCCTCAAGGCTCCGTTCTATCCCCCACGCTGTTCCTTCTGCATATCAATGACATGCTTCCTCTTGGAAACATTCATTGCTATGCAGATGATAGCACAGTGCATGGGGGATATAACGGGCACCCAACGGCTGGGCGGGTAGACACCGAAATGAAGCGAGCAAATCTTGTCATTGAGCTCGATCGGGTGTTGGACCTCATTTCTAAATGGGGCTCCGATAATCTGGTGGAGTTCAATGCCAAGAAAACACAGGTGTGCGCAAAAGCGAAAGCGAAAAAGTCGCCATTCCTTCCCCTTCCCTCTCTTCAGGGTACATCTCTAGGCCTGCAGAGCAGTATTAACATGCTCGGTATGGATATCCGCTGCGATCTGAACCAAAAGGACTACATCGAAACCGTGATTAAAAATGCCTCACGTAAACTCGGTGTCCTGAACAAGGTGCGGCGATTCTTCACGCCTGATCAGTTGTGTCTATTATACAAGACACAGGTGCGGTCTTGCGTGGAGTATTGCTCTCACCTTTGGGACGGCTCCGCAAAGTACCTTCTCGATGCCTTGGACAGATTGCAGCGCCGCGCTGTGCGCATTATCGGCAATGCAGAGGTCACTAAAACTCTCGAGCCTTTGCAATTGCGTAGAGATATTGCGTCACTCATCGTCTTGTACCGTTTATACCATGGCGAGTGCTCTGAAGAACTCTTTGACCTCATCCCTCCTTCTCCCTTCCTCCATAGGAGTACGCGTGCTGCTCTCCGGAGTCACCAATTTACAGTCTCTAACTTTCCATCTCGCACAAAGAAATTTGGTGACTCGTTTCTTTGCCGCACTTCCAAAAGATGGAATAGTCTGCCAGCACACGTATTCCCTCCTGCCTATGACATAGGGTCCTTCAAACGAGGCGTGAAGAAGCACTTTGTGGGCCGGCAGAGTGAGGATGACTGATGCTACGTCTCTTACGCTGCACCAGTTGTCCTCGCGCCTGGACCTCATTTCCACTTAACATCAGGTGGAGTGGGGTCATTTGCCGGGCTTAGAATAAAAAAATAAAAAAAATAAAAAATTATCGTGAGACTAATGTCAATCAATACTATACCACAGCATTCAAACACTTTGTCAACTGCTATATCATTTATCCAGTCTAGTTTCTTAAATTCCAGAGTGCTTTTAACAAAAATACAGGCACCGCCTCTGCTAGTTTGCCCTCTAGAATAGTGACATGCTAAACGATAATTATTTATTTCGATACAATCTATGTCGGATGTCCTTATAGAAGTTTCTGTAAAACATAAGATGTCAATTTGTGGAACCATAGTGCTAATATATATTTCTAAGTCGTTATATTTATTTTTTAAACTCATTATATTTTGATGGAAAATTTTAAAGTTGTTATTCGTAGTCAAGAAAAAACTCATCATTTTACTGATAGACTTTTACTTTTACTTTAATTTTATTTTCACCTACTGATAGTTTTTCATCGCGAGTTTTTTTTGCTATTTTAATGATATTATTTCCTCTTATTGCTTCACGATATGCATTGTATTTGCGGGCATATTCTCTATTTAAAATAGTTTTCAATATGTTTCTACACAAGTCCATGAGTCTAGAGTAAGCATCATAATGTCGGCCATACGTATATCCAACAAAAGTAGCCCACTCAAATTGATTACATAAATAACGGTATGAAGTACATAGTATATGTCTATTCATGTTCACATTTCTAAATATTTGAGATAGAATAACATTAGTGTTATCAAGTTTATTCATGTAATAATACAAATAATACAAATGGCTCTGCAATTCCATAGGGTTTACATCGTTACAACCTCCAATTATAACCACATAGTCCGATTTGGTTAAGTTTTTACAGTAAGATAAGGACGAACACAGTATTTGGTTGATTTTAGCACCTGGCATCAATAACGAGAACACCTTAAACTGACTTCCTAAAAGAGATTGTAAAAGCTTACAAGTGCCCTTTCCTTCATCATCTCCAAAAATTATAACTTTTTGATATTCTATCTTTTTAATACAATTTTCACTTAATGACTCGCTACGTAAATCGGAATCGGAATCATAAAATTATTGTTGCCTCTGTCTCTGAATAACCCTTCTGGGATAGTAAAAAAAATTCAGAAAACGGTCAAGTAAGTAAAAATGAGCCAGGCTTTCTGCTCAAGTTGAATAATGAGCTTATTAAAGATAATCTTAAAATAGCTGACATTTTTGATTTATTTTTTGCCAATATACCTATTGAAACAACTAGACATTTAGAATCGTCCTCTACAATAGCACAAAGTATATTAAAACTTAATTTTTATAAAAATATACTATTATTTTATTTTAGACAAATAACATATAATAAAAACATACAAATGCTTGAATAAGAAAATAACGGAAGATTTATTTAACGGTCTCTCTGTGACATTTTTGGAGCCTATTATTAGAAGTAATCGCACCGTTTTTAGCAGGGATATTTAATAAATGTATCGAAGTAAGTTAATTTCCAGATTTAATGAAAAATAGTAAAGAAACTCCCACTTTTAAATCAGGTGATTATAGCTGCTCACTATTAGACCAGTTTCAGTTCTTCCGGCACTCAGTAAAATTTTCGAATCTATATAATCTATACGCAAATGAATGCACACTTTAGAATGAATAAAATTTTACACAGTGACCAGTTTGGTTTCACTAAATTGAGACAATTCGGACACTGTGTCCGAATTTAAAGTGTCGCTTAGTTGTCGCTTAGTCAAGGACGGTCAACTATCAATGTGCAATAAAGTGTTTATCTATCTAACTTCGGTAGTTTTTTTTCTTTATATTGTACCTACATTTATACGAGTATGTATGTTTTTATAAATAATAAATAAATAAAAAAATCTTTATTTCATTTAACACAAACAAAATTGAAAACAAATATTAAAAACATTAATTACAAATATAAAATTAAATTAAAAATAACATTTATTACAATTAAAAACAAATATTTAAAAAAAAATACAATATTCAAATTTAAAAATTGATTAAAATAACATAAGCTATATTTTAAAATAATAAAATATAAATTATAAATGATGTATCTTACATACATACATGTAATCACGACTATTATTCCCGAAGGGTTAGTCAGAGACTATATAGGCAATGAAGACCGCAAAAGCAGTCCTCTACCACAGTCCACTTTTCACCAAATAGCGACTGCGCTGCGCTACACGCCACACGGTTACCATTACACGTACCTACATATAATAATAATGAGTCTTTTTTAAAAAGAATCCATGGGATAGTCCATTACATTTACAGAGACCTACCACTGTCTATTAACCTTTCGGCACACATTCAGTAAGCCCGCTGTAAGCTCGTCAGGCGTAGCCTCTTTCCGTCAAGGGGTAAACACGTAGTTCAGTCACCGCACTGCAACCTGCTCCAGTTCATTGGTAAGGTGTGTTTAGTGTCGATGAATAGAAATTGCAGCAGATTAACTTTCGGTTGCGATCGTGCATGTTGATAACTTTTGTAATGGCCGATCTTTGGATGGGTGACCAAATTTCAATATTTTTTTTTATCTCAGCAGTGCTTTGAACGCACGGTGAGCCTACTGATTACCAAACCGCACTAAACGTATGACTTGTAGGGCTACTGCCAACTCTAAGGCTCGTATTCTAAAACCAAACTCACACTCAAATCTCTGCTTGAGTACAGTTGGAAAGGGATGGTGCTATTCATCGCGTATATCGCCATCCCTTTCTAACTGTACTCAAGCATAGATTTGAGTGTGAGTTTGGTTTTAGAATACGAGCCTTAGAGCAGAATTGAGGAGCGACGAACAAAAATAGTTAACTACTCAAGAGGCAGAAAATGACATGACACATGTTATGGCGTCAATTTTTTAAATCCTCCCCGATGTTGAATTAATTCCAAACAAAATCAGTTATTTTTGATACAAAAGTGAGCTTCACTTACAATGCTTTTTTTCTACTATTTTCCTATCATAAAGTAAAATTCTTCATTAGTATGGTATACAACTAACAGTTTTTTGCATTTTGCGACAATCTGGACATTTTGTACTTAACTATTTTTGTTTCGTCGCTCTTCAATTACTTTAATCTTACTATGAAAATTCTCATACGAATTTTGCGTAGTAAGATTAAAGTAATACTCTGCCTTTTTACCATTTTTGACAAAAATTGACAAAAGTCCCCAGTTTCTACTAATAAAATAAGTATGTTTAAGATTTATTTCAAATGTTTTGTTTTTAATAACTATTTAACTTTCTCCGTGCTTCGGAAGGCACGTTAAGCCGTTGGTCCCGGTTGTTGTCGTAAGATGACAGTCGTTAAAACCCACCAACCCGCATTGGGCCAGCGTGGTGGGTTATGGCCCAATATCCCCTCGTGCATTGTCAACGTGGGAGGCCTGTGCCCAGCAGTGGGACGTTTATATGCTGATGATGATGATGTAACTTTCAAGGTAGGTAGGTACAACATACTACATTAAACATCAATATCGTTTGCACCTTGCATTCTGCAAACATCGATTGGCTATGCACGGAGGCGAATAAGTTTCTTCACACCCCGAGGAATGTATGCCAAAGATGCCAAAGGAGGCCAAAGGTCAACGACCAGACACCTGTCATTTGTACAGACACACGGGGTCGACGACACCACATCACCACATTCATTACCCATCAATTTAATATGCAATCGATTGTAGGAAGTAGTTTAATAGTATAAGATTATCCTTTGTTGGCGTATTATTTCATTTGTAGGGCATAGCGTATTCGTGTTAAGAGATCTAGTTTACTTCTAACAATCACTATTAGTTAATTATATCATAACTAGATTGTTACTCTCTCTTTGATATGTTACCTAGAATTTTAACAGTTGAAGTAACAAACTTATAACTTTTATTACAGTTACTTAATTACGTATTTACTCTAAATATAAAAAGTTACAGTTGTTGTACTACACGAGCACATTTCATGATGTCCTTACTTTGAATGTAGTTAATCGCTTGTTTTTTTTTCTACTCTATCATGGTGTTGTTACTTTTAGGGCAGACCTTTCAATATTCGGATTTCAGGTAATGCGTACTTCCACCTTCGGCTTTATCGTCATTTACCATCAGGTGAGATGAAAGACAAGTGCTTACATAAGTGAATTAAAAAAAAAGTGATTCAAAAGAGACAAATATTTGAATTATTCCCCAGAGATACAATTTTGGCTTGAACACTTTTAACCAGTCACATTGTTAAACAAGACGGATCGTCGTGATGAATGTTAAACAGGCGACATCCTCAAAATTCGATTAATCTCAGCCGAATCGTGTCAAGAGCAATCTGCTCAATGAGCCAAATGAAAATAAACTCTAAAACGAGGCACAATCCCACGCGCCTATTAGCTTTATTGCATCTGATTTTGCGGAGGACATGTTCGTCAGACGCTTGATTTGCTAAAGGCTACGAACGCTATGGCTGCAGACTACTACTATTACTTACATAAGTACATACATATAATCAGGACTATGATCCCTGAAGGGTTCGTCAGAAACTAGGCAATGAGGACAGCAAAAGCAGTCCTCTACCATAGTCCACTTTTCACCAAATAGCGACTGCACATGTGCTCAGCGTGACAGGTGGTGAGCCCATCGTCGCTCTATGCTGTTGGATGTATGTGAAGTCTGTAGTCCACTAGTCGCCTTTTATACACCAAAAAAAATTTGTAATCGAATGTATATTGTTATTAAGAGGCCTATTACATCTCGACTGTGATTTTTGCGTAAAATGGCCAATTTTGGCGTTGTGGATCTCAGAAACAAAAATACATTAACAATTATGACTTATTGAATAGTGTAGAATAGCTATTAGAATAATGCGTAGCGGCCTCGCTTTTTGTAAATTTTGCTTAACTTTTTAATTAAACCCAAAATTGCAAAGACAGATTTTTATAATGTGCGCGAAGGCACTTTTTTGAGCTCATCGATTGAACTACTGTTCTAAACAAGTGAAATAAAAAAAATATGTTATCTATTTATAGTCGAATAGTGCGTAGCGGCCTCGGAATTTTTAGATATCATTGATTTTATATAGGATTTTTTTTTTATTCTAAACCAATAACTTCGAAAATCGCTCTACGTTAACTGTGAATATCTCCTATCTAGGATAATATTATGGAGCAAAATTTATACCAGAGTAATTATTACTTCATGAGTAATAAAGATTTTATAAATAATTTATTATCCTATTTCGATAAAAACGATAAATACAACTGCAAAATTACTACGAAATGCGAAGCGCCGGCCGTCCAAATTCAAATTATGCTCACAGAATGGAGATTTGTAATATTATACACTAATTTATTATCCTATTTCGATAAAAACGATAAATATAACTGCAAAACTACTACAAAATGCGAAAATGGGCATTTTAACGTAGTACTATTATTTATTCTGTGATTTTACGCAAAAATCACATTCGAGATGTAATAGGCCTCTTAAATACATTCCAAAAATACAAATAATTTTATATGCTGTTTATCCTTTTTGGTGTTAATCGTTGTTTTGCTGTTAGCATTCCTATTTGTTGAAAAGTCATTGCGGTCCTCATTGCCTAGTCTTTGACTAACCCTTCGGGGATAATAGTCGTGATTATAAGTATGTATATTTTCTCTGTCTCAAGTCAAATGTTTGATTTCCCATACTTTTCTATGCAGATTGAGGGATTGCTTATCTTTATAAGGGCTATTGTTTTCGAAATTAAAGATAAAAATAATGTGGTTAGACATAAAATTCAGATTGTTCACTCACTTTGAATATTAGAGTGGAGTGTTTTTCCATTAAACAAAATGTAGGATCAAACATCCATTAGTCATCAACATTTATAATAGCTGTACCGTTTCCAGGCTAAATTTAGGAACATCATGGTACAATTTTCCATACATTTGTCATATCAAGCTGATCTATGAAAAAGTAAGGTCAAATAAGCGAAGATCAATGTTCACTCCTGCGACAATAACATTAATAACAATGGAATAAGAGTTATATTGTTTTAGAGCACGATTGTTAGGGTCATTTGTTAGACTTCACCTTGACGCTTCAAGTTCCAGACGTAGCATTTAAAAATACAGTCACGTAGGCAGGATATACTTATGTACACTCGGATCTTTGTAGAGCTCCGTAGCTTAGCACCTTCTCTTTTATGTCTGCGTCAGCCTATAATCGTTACAAATCACCATGATGACACATGACACACACACACCCTCACAAACTTTCACACATACCTGGTTTACTACTTTACAAAATTGTTTATTTTAATTCCTTTTTCTGCCCTTGTTTTATTAACTGTGTCGCGGGAAGAGAGGGATGGTAGTATTCTTTCACCGCTGAAAGAATACTACCACCCCTCTCTTCCCTTGGGAGTCATAAAAGGCGACTAACGGACTAAAGACTGCACATACTTCCAACAGCATAGAGCGGAGATATGCTCACTACGTCACCTGTCACGCTGAGCACATGTGCAGTCGCTATTTGGTGAAGTGGACTATGGTAGAGGACTGCTTTTGCTCTCCTCATTGCCTAGTCTCTGATTAAACCTTCGGGGATAATAGTCGGTTATTAATAGTCTGGGATAGATAATATGTATGTTTGTAGACGGGGGATTTAATGCTAACTAC
Organism: Scoparia ambigualis; assembly: GCA_963921215.1. Taxonomy (NCBI): domain Eukaryota; kingdom Metazoa; phylum Arthropoda; class Insecta; order Lepidoptera; family Crambidae; genus Scoparia; species Scoparia ambigualis. The sequence goes on from OY992511.1 coordinate 5,294,921, forward strand.
TTTTTAAAGACATCCTACGCATACCTTTTTATACACGATTCGTTATCTATGTTTTGGTTGGTGGTAGGGCTTGTTTTAAGTCCGCCTGGCTTGCTCCCACCATCTTATCTAAATGTGTCGCCATTACATCAATGTCACTAGCATTGTTGTTTGGGGATAATAGTCGCGATTATTAGATATGTATATATGATTTATAAAATTTGACAAATTTTAAGAGCGGAGACTTCCTGATACAGGTATTTTATACTCAACAGGAAAGTCACCTCAACATGAACACCGGGCCGACTCTCTTTCTCCGAAACGATATTTCGGGCGACTTTCGTTTGCTATTTACTGCGGTTTCCAATCCTTTCGGAATTTCCGATCATACAAAATAGGTTTGACATTTAGATTATACATTTTAACAGAAAATTATTTGAAATTTCAAAAGTAATGGTAAGCGCTATAAATAGCAAAGGAAAATAGGCCGAAATTTCGTTTTGAAAAAAGAGACTAGGCTCTCTGGTTTTTTAATGAAATATAAAATATTTTAATTTATTTTAATTTTTATGATGCTCACCCAGATTCCCGAACTACTGAAGAAATGGCTATTCTACCCCTAACTGTTGGAACACAACAATACTAGTGACATTGATGTTATGGCGACACATTTAGATAAGGTGGTGGTAGCTAGCCAGGCGGACTCAAAACAATCCCTACCACCAACCAAAACTATATAACGAATCGTGTATAAAAAGATATGCATAGGATGTCTTTAAAAAGTAGTTAGCATTAAATCCCCCCTCTACATTCATACATACATATAATCTATCCCATACTAAGACAATAAAGACAGCAAAAGCAGTTTGATTTCGTTTGAGTTTACAGTCATATCTTAGTTCTAGAACAGAAACTGTCGATGTTAATGGAACTAAGTTATTCGGTTCTCATGTAACAATGAGAGTTCCACAAGGGTCAATTCTTGGCCCTTTCTTATTTTTGATATATATCAATGACTTGACATTCTTTGTAGAAAACTTCTGTGATATTGTATTGTTTTGCAGATGATACTTCACTCATTTTAATGTGACTAGGTGTAAGAATAATTATGACGATGTTAACTATGCTCTCTCAGAGGTATTCAGTTGGTTTAGTGCTAATAATTTACAGGTAAACGCTAAAAAAAGGACGTGTATTAAATTTACACTACCAAATGTCAAGACCGAACAAACCGATGTTAGAATGAATGGTGTTAAATTAGATTTGGTAGACTTGACAGTTTTCCTAGGGATAACCCTTGACTCAAAACTCCAATGGAATCCGCATATATCGAATTTGACCGGCAAACTCAGTTCAGCAGCATACGCGATTAGAAAAATTAGACAATTAAAAGATGTTGAAACTACTAGGACTGTTTACTTTAGTTATTTTCATAGTGTCATGTCGTATGGCGTCCTTTTGTGGGGAACAGCGGCTGATGTTAAAACTATATTTATTTTACAGAAAAGAGCAACTAGAACCATTTGTAGACTGGGATCACGAACTTCTTTGAGAAATATTTTAAGAAAGTTGGTGTTCTTACTGTTGCATCGCAATCATTACATATTATAAAGTAAAGTCGCCGTTTCCCTCTGCTGTGGCACCGTATTATTCTCCTGAACCACGCAATGGATTTTTATTCGGTTTTCACTAAAAGATAGAGCGTTAACTGAGGATGGTTTTTGTTTATATTTTGAAGATACATTTTTTTAAATGGCTGAACTATGACGGTCTTTCTAAGTTAGCGTGGACAATTGCTGACGTTGCAATATTAACACTTTTTTAAAACACATGTAAACAATTTCAATACTAAAAGTTAGTCAAAACTAGTAATGCTGCTGTTTAGGTTACAAAAGGTTGTCGGCTCTTTCTTGGGGCAAGGTATACACTATTATAATGAAATACAGTGTTGTATTAAAACACCAAGTACTGCACTAGATTTACCTTTAAATAAGTTTAAGAATCGTGTAAAATGTTGTTTACTTAAGATAGGTTATTAGAGAGTCAAGGAATATTTAGAAGACAAAACAGTCTGGTTATATGTATTATAATATGTATTATTTTTAAATTATATTTTCTTAATCCATTACCTTGACAACTAATTAATTTAACGATGGTATGATAGCCTTTAAAAGCAGTGTCTTACAGACAAAGGTACATACGCAAAATTTATGATGCGTATAAAGTTGTCTAAATGTTTTCTTGCTTTAGTTGGAGTTTCTTGAGTGTGTCATGCTCTCTCAAAGTGTCTCTGCGGTGGTGGCATGTGCGTCTGGTCGTTACGTTCCCTAAAACATGGTTGAGCGAAGCGATGGCTGATTCACATGTCATTCTCGTGAACGTGTGCCGCCTGTGGAGGCTGGTCTGCTCTTGCAATCTTGTTTTTATTTGTAATAGAAATAGTCTTTCTATTTCTTGTTTCAACGATACTGTACGACGTTGTTCATTTTATTTTAAATTGAGCAAATCGTTTTTTTTATTGGATATTCTTTTTTATGCGTTATGTTGTCTTGTAATCTTATTAAATGTTTTTTTTATGTTGTAATGGAAAATGTCCTTCTATGATAGGCGGGTATTTTCCAATTTATAATGACGCTGTAAAAGAAAGGGAGAAGAAATGCCCTTGCTGAGTTTGTTGCCGGTTCTTCTCAGTGCAAGGCTCCCGCCCTATAGTTAGGACTTATGAACCAATAGCATTGCGACATTCATAAGTGCTCAATTATTGTAGCCTAAATTGAATAAATGAATTTGACTTTGACTTTGACAGTCCTCTACCATATTCCACTTTGCACCAAATAGCGACTGCACATGTGCTCGCGTGACAGTTGGTGAGCCCATCGCGGTTCTATGCTGTTAAATGTATGTGCAGTCTTTAGTCCGTTAGTCGCCTTTTATGACACCCAAGGGAAGAGAAGGGGTGGTAGTATTCTTTTACCGCTACGCTTTAAAAAGTAGTTAAAATTAAATCCCCCGTCTAAATGTTTGCTTAAATACATAAGTATAAAAAAATGTGCCTCACCATCCAAGGTCCCAAGCGGAGTGAAATGCCGGGTGCGCCGACATCGCTCCCAGCGGCACACCGAATCCAAACTCGATCTTGACCGCATCATCAGACCTCCTCGGCCAGGACCCTTGCGTGGTGTCACGGGCTTCCGTGCCACCAGTCTTTGTGTCGTTTGTCATTGCTCTGGGTATGACTGCACCATACCAAAGAGCAAAGACTTCTATTGCTACGAAGCAAATGCTCGCGTGTTGTTCTAACAATCCCGATGTTGATTTGTTTTTTTTTCAATTGTTTTTCTGATAAAAAAAACGTTTTGTTTTTAAACGGTGATATGGTATTTTATAATAATTGTCAATACGATTAAACAAACGACTGATGTCTAAAGGCCCTTCCTAGAACAATTGACGAATGAGTACAATGCCCTCCACGTCAGGTGCGGTCAAATTCCTGGAAATGTTTCACTTTTTTACGTATCTATTAATTTGGATATCGATAAGTGCGAAATATTTGTCTATTCATAGGGCATGTAACGCTCTTACATAGAAACACAATTTAAACATTATTTAGGTAAACATTGTATTGTCTACGTCACCCAAACGTAATTTTGAATTTGAGAAAAGAGACAAAACAACGTTTAAATAGTGTTTATAAATGAGGCCCTAAGTGTTTATGACATTTTAAAAATATTCTAACATTGTGTTTTAAAGACAACCTAGGTATTTATAATTTACTTTAAAATGTGTAAATATATGCACATTTTGTTTTATGAATATAATTCAATATCATATATCATATAAATATTCTTATATTCATTATATATTCAATATAAAATCAATGTTCATTAATCTAAAGACACCAAATAGCATGCAGTATTCATTTAATAGAGAAAACGCAACGCATATATAAAATTATAAAAAATTATAAAAAAAAAATATTATAAGTAATTAAGTATAGCACAGAATTCTAAGATTTGCACATACCTATATTTTAATATTCTAATATGTTTTCATTGTGTATAATTATGATGCATAAATGTTAAAAGATTACGAAAATAAATTGATGAATAATATGAAAAATTAAATAAAGTGCAACAAATACGACGACAATACCTAACCTTTATAAGGACTAGTAACAATCATCTTACAATGTATACTATTTTTTAATTTATAATCTTCGTTTAAAATCTTCGTTAGTTTTTTATTATTCTTGTTTATTTTGTGCTCCTAAAGAAATAAGTAAACAGATGAATAGACAACTATACACCACAGTTCCAGAAAAAAGGTTAATCACGCGATTTTCATAATTTACTTTTGTTTCAAACCGTAACGCGGAACTTCGTAGGCCGTAGCACGTAGCTGTAGACTTACTACGACTACGGTAAGTGTTGTTCGTAGCAGCCTTCCTCTGTACCTTTTCTCTAACTTTCTATGAAAACAATGTTGTTTAGTTCACGATTTAGTTGACTTTGTGTTGTTGTTTAATGACCATTATGTACATTACTAATTTTGATACTTCATGTAAATGTTACTCTTATTATTAAAAAACGTTTTATTAAGTCTGTAAGTATATGTTTTTTTTTAAAGTCTATTTTTTATTTTATCAGATACATTGACAAAACCTATTAAATTGCTACAAAGAATAACTAAAAACAATATGATAAGCCCTAATTAATTCACCGCTAAACCGCCACCAAAGGGAGCTACACAAAAAAATTCACGACTCTTTTCAAAGTCAATTCCGACATCCGAAGGCAACCCGTTACCGCTAGTCACGCAAGGTGCGTTACCTCACTTCGTCCGTCGCCCGAGTTGCACTACCGAGTCGTCCTCGACTACGACCGACCACGAACTCGAGCACGACCGGCGGGACCGAGTGTCCGCTCCTACTGAGCGCGGCCGCGGCCGATGACCGTCGCGACGCCGCTCATTACCGTTTCATTAATGACCCCGAAACCCTTCAGTGAACTGAACGCCGCGACGGTATTGTGGACGACGCGTGCACGGTAACACTACAGCGCTTCCACGCACAGAAATAGAAATAAGGATGGTTAATAAAAATAGTAATAATATAGTCATTAATATATAAATAACACTGGAATGGCATTTTCTCAGCATAATGTCGTGGTATGCTGACACATAGCGACGCTGTTCTTCCGTAACGTAAGTACCAAAAAATGAGACTGCAGAAGCCACAGCAGCGAGAAGTTCTTGGCTTCTTAGTACCAGTACTGGGCCAGAGGAGTAAGTAAAATGAACGCGATATCTATGTAGTGTTTTATTTCAATGTGTAGTGTTGGTGTAAAATTTAGAAAGAAAATACGTTAATACTAACGTGTCATAGGGGTTGTCTAGACGCATAAAACTTAAATTAATTTGATAAGGTGTGTTTTAATTAAGCTTTCAAAGATAATTACCTCAAACGTGAACCATTTTATTTCGAAAAACTAACGTGAATACGAGTATGCGATGAACAATGTAAGTTTTTTAATAAAAAGTTGGTTTCGACAACGACTCTTGCCGCACCCTACTATAAAGCTAGTCACATTTTAATTTCGAGTTTTACATCGTTTTCTTTATAAATATGGCACTGTAAATACAAAAAATTGTAGTTATTGACTATTAATCCTATTAAAATTAAAATAATGTTTCTTTTATCGTAAAAATATCATAAACATTGCATTATCTCGAAAGACATTCACCTATGTATCCAAAGGAAATGAGGGCGGCGGCGCGGAGTAACGATATGTATCTGACAAACAATACCCTTAGGAGTAACATAAAAAAGTAAACAAAACAAATGACACTTCACACACAAAACTTTACAATGGCAATTCATACTGTATGGCTATCAAACTCATAAAGACTTTAAGGACCTCCCAATTTAAAAGAAAATTATCGAAATAATTATTAGAGAAATGCTATTACTCATTACATGAATTTATTTTATAATATTTAATGATAAAATAATAATTACTGAATTTGATTTAATTTTGTTTGTTGAAGTTAATAATTTGGTAGTGTTCATTTAATTTGATAATTCTAACTTAGTTTAATAATGTTAATTTAATTTAAGAATGGTAATAAAAAATTTTAATATTAATTTAATATGATGTTTTAGAATGTACTTGCTTTATGTAAACAAATTTACAAACATACGCCTTAACTGTTTTTGTAATACCCTAATCACTATAGTAAATAAAAACTCATTTCATTTCATTTCATTTCTCGCCAATAAGTATATTCCTTTACAAACAATAAATACAGTTAAATACAAATAAATTAAACGTACAAAACAAAAAACTAGAGTAAAAATCTAAAAAAAATTAACGCGACATGACAGTTAAGTAACGAATATGCAAACTCTTTAGGAGAACACGGAGACGTGGCACTTCCCAATATCTCCCTTTCGTAAGGTTTTAAGTAGGGAATGTACTTGAGGACCATGTTTAACATCGGTTGCTTATCCTTATCAGAGTTCTTGTTATCAGTTTCATCGGCGGGAGGATGGTCGATTGGGTTGGTGTAACTCTGGTCGTCTGTCGTACTTTCTTCGATACGATTTGGAGGATCCCTCAGGTCACGACGCACCTGATTGAGGAAAGGTTTAATATGTAGGTTTTGTTTATCAGAATAATAAATTAATTAATAAACAAATAATAATATATCTAGCCCGAGTAAAGCTTCTTTAGAAACTTATTTTCAATTGTTAAACTACATACAAACTTACTATACTTAAGAAACAACCAGACCCGAAATCAATTTAGAAAAACAGTTATTTCTTAATTGACCCGGCCGGGAATTAAACCCGGGACCACAAAGATGGCGATGCCTAGCACATGAACAAGCATGCTGGACCACGAACGTCGTCAACGTTTTTCGTTTATAATCAAACACAACAACCGTGTCGCGTGGCGGTGAAAGAATACCACCCCTCTCTTCCCTTGGGTGTCGTAAAAGGCGACTAACGGACTAAATACTGCACATACTTCCAACAGCATAGAGCGGCGATGGGCTACCACCTATCATGCTGAGCACATGTGTAGTCGCTATTTGGTGAAAAGTGGACTGTGGCAGAAGACTGCTTTTACTGTCCTCATTGCTTAGTCTCTGACTAACCCTTCGGGGATAATTGTCGTGATTATATGTATTTATCAAACACAACAAGGAGGAAGCGCTGACCTCATTTTGCGATCTTTTTATAATTCGTTCGCGTCGCGTTAATAATGCAGTGACGTCATACTTATCCGTCGGCCTAGCCACGCCCCCTAACCAATTAAATCGTTCCTAATTAGAAAGTCAAGTTCACAGTGACCAGTTGAACGCATACATAAAAAAATATATATCTCACCTATTCGTAAAAATCAAAGTATTTCGGTAATTCAAAACGGAGAAAGAAAAGAAATTTAGAACGTTTTTAAGTACTTTAAACAGTGTGATTTAAATACGAGTCTGGACATTATAGTACAAAAAACAGCAACTGCATGCAGTGTGTCCGAGAGAACAGTTAATAATATTCTGAGAGAACAAAAGAAAACTAATACATTAACATAGCCAGTGAAAAAGAGAGACCGCCTGTGAATAATTTATACTTTCGATGATTAGAAAAATGTGCTGTAAGGAGAAATGTACATTCATTATATTTTATAATCCATTAAAATTAAACTTTTAAAATATAAGTAACTTGTTTGTATTATGAACACCACGGTAAATAAACATGTACCATGCAGTTAATGATGACGTCACTACATTCTTAACGCGAACGAACTATAGTGGAATTTTTCCTTGCGCACCGCTAAGCTACCTCGCACAGTTTTAGTAGAAAGAAAGCCTAACTACCGCACTAATGGACCGTTTACACGTATTAAGTTGTCAAGTAGGTAACTAAATTTTAAGTTAATCTTAACTTAATTCTTGCGTGTTAACAGTCACTTAAAAGCTCTTTAGTAACAAGTGGTAAGTAAACTATTTAGTGGGCAAGTGAACAAGTAGAATAGAATCGAGTCTATTGTTTGAGTAAGTAACCGCCCCTCCCGCACCGCTTGCATTCCCCGGTAGGCGTGGCTTTCTACTAAATTGTCATTTAGTTGACTTGTGGACGCAACAATTTAGTGAAGTACATAAGTTCCAAGGTTAAGAATATAGCCAGCTAAACAGTGCATAAGTTAGAAGCGTGTAATTAAGTTAAAATTAACTTAAAATTTAGTTATCTAACTTGACAACTTAATACGTGTAAACGGCCCATAAGAGACGTCACTGAACGGTAATGTTCCAATAGCTTCTTCTTTTTGCTTTTCATTGTAATAATGTCTGTAATAGTGACGTCTTTAGCACTATTTTATAATAAGAAATTATGAGTACAAAGTAGTAGGTAATGCTAATTGAAGTCTTTGAGTGCGGCAGTAGTTTATGTAACCATTTACCTTTACCGATGGCTGAGCCGCTTCTTGCAGTGAGTGCTCCATACGCTCTAAAGCGTCCTGAATTTCACGTACCGTTTCAGCTGAAGCAATATCAAAACCATGAATGGAATGGAATGTTATTTCATACAATACTATTTATCTATAATGTCTAAAGGAACAAAGAGGTGAAATTAATACACAATAATAACTTAATGCGGCTTTGAAAACAGCGACAGACTGCGTCATCTGATATTAATAGAGATACTGTACAATGAAATCGTGTTAACTATTAATTAACCTTGTCGCGTAGCGGAGAAACCCCGTCTCTTCCCTTGGGTGTCTTAAAAGGCGACTAACGGACTAAAGATACATACATCTGACAGCATAGAGCGGCGACGGGCTCACCACCTGTCACGCTGAGCACATGTGCAGTCGCTATTTGGTGAAAGTGGACTGCTTTTGCTGTCTTCATTGCCTAGGCTCAGACTAACCCTCAGGGGATAATAGTCGTGAGAATATGTACGTATGTATGAAATCCCAAAAAAAATGTATTTTTATATGGCAAATAGGGGTTTAAAAATGTTGTCATTGCATTTCCGAATTAAGTTTTATAAGCTTTGTGTTTGATTTCGTAACCGTAATAGAATTACGGAGTAAAACTAACAACGTGATCGAATTGGTTTGGTTCCACCTTCTGTTTATCCATTTCTGAACGCAATTTTAGCATTAATTTATTATCCTTAGTTCTAAGTTAAGTTTTTTTAATATCAGTCCAAAGACAGTGCCTCTATATTATTACTTACGATCAGTAAGGTAATCATCATCAGCCCTTGTAATTGATTTATTTGCTTCTGCTTTTGTGCTGTCATTGTGTGTTTCAGTAAACATTGGCGTTTCAACGCTAGCTTGAGTTACATTCATTTCTATATTTTCATGATCTGGGATAAGACTATTAATCATTTTTATATTTAGTGTGGCGTCAATGAGTGTAGTAGAGCTGATTACTTCCATCAGATTCTGTGCTATGTATTCTGTAAAGAGAATATTTACGTGTGAATGTCATATATATTTTTACGAAGACCTTACATATTAAAAGACTTTTGTACACACCAAAAGATGTGCTTGAAGATTCAGGTATAGACGTCGTCGTATCTATTTCCGGGACGTCTGATGTTTCATAATAATCCATGTATAAGTCTCGGTCGACCTTAGGGAAATCTTGTTCTGTCGTATCATGGTGATCTGCAACATACGATGCATCATGAAAAGAGCTTTTAATGTGTTTTAAATTATAACATTCTTGGCTTATTCAACTTACTGATCTCTTCTGTTGCACTGTCTGCGACGGCGACATTTAAATCTTCAATATTATAAGTCTTAGGTCGTCCAATAATTTTCACTTTTCTAACAATTATTTGAGGCCCACTTGAAGACTCTTTGTCTTTATCACTCATAGTTGCATTAATTATTTGTATTGTGTCATTATCTATAAAAATACCGTTTATGGTAGATGCACTGTCACCTAAATTATCCATTATATCTCTTTTATGTACAGGATTATAGTATGAAAGCGTATTAGTAACAGTATTTTCCATTGTCACTATAGCTAATTTTGTCAGATACAACTCATCCAGACTTCCTAAATAATTGAGAGACTCTGTATCTTCTATTTCTAGTACACTACTTAAAAGAACGTGCTCTTCCAAAGACATTGCTCCATCAACATCAGTCGACACATCTATCTCAGCTTCTGAAATATTGGTTAAAATCACATAAAATTTTATTACCTCCATCTGAGTTACGAATAAGCCTAGCTTATTTTATAATTTTCATAACAGCTCGTGTTTCTTTATTTGATAGGTCCGTTAAAAGTTTTTTCTGTTCTATCTTAGCGCTCTTACACACGAACGGCAGTTGGCTGTCGGAGCGTCGACGGCTCCAGGCTGACTATTTAATTTCATTGGTGACAGTTCCATGGTCTGCAGGACGGAAGACGAAAGGTTGCGGGGGCGGGAAAGAAGAGCGCGTGCGGTGGGGCCACGTAATAGGAAAAACAGGCATACTGCACCAACATTTTCTTTTTTTAAAGAATAAACACGCATTTTTAATAAATGTTGATATTTATATGGTAAAAAATAATAATTTTTCGAAATTAATACATTATATTTACAAAAAAGTACTTAAAACGTATTTGAAAACAAATAGTAGTATTTACTGGCATCATTGGTTTAATGGTAGATTTAATAGGCAACATCATCGACTAATTAGTTCACATTCCATTTCCATTCAACTGACACTCCATCGACATTATATTGTGACTTTTAAGAACTTTTAGCAGAATACAAAATTTAGCACAATGGAAATGTAATGTCAATAGGATGTCGTTAGAATGGCAATAGTTGGTAGCCTATTGTAAAATAGCAGACTTAGGCCCCAGTTGTGTGCACATGTCACCCGCCGCCCGCAGACCTGGGAATGTCACGTACGAATTTGCCAGCCTATAGCCGCCATCATGACGGGGCGACTGCAGTTACTTACGTGTCGTCTTTCGTGTGTAAGAGTGCTTACAAATGCTTCGGTACTTACCAAAGTTGCAGAGGGCGGGTAAGCTTGGGTCCTGCTTGGAGCGCGGGGGACATGCCGCCCCTGGGGGTGCGGGGGCCCACAGGGGGCGGCTGGCGGCCGGGCCCCGAGGCGCCATGTTGCATACTAGCCGCTCCACGCTCCGCAGGCGGCCGTTCCAATCAGCCTTGTGTAACAATAACGACAATGAATTTCTTGGCGGGAAAGTGAAGCTACATGTCGGCAGTTTGTTTTATTATCAAACATTTGTGTTTTGTCGAATGTTTATGTAAAATTAATAATGGTGGATTATTAACCTTTGAGTGTTCGTGAACGTGCATGAGTGTTGGCAAATAAAACAAAACAGTGCAACAACACTTTTGAAATTCTCTCAAGAAGTCCGTGCGAGATCTCAGTAAAGTTCTACATCTTTACTGAAACTCAAGGGGGGTTTGGGGAGAATATCATTTACCATTGAACATTAATATTATCAATTATTATTAGATGATAAAAGTAAATTAATTTACGCTAAGAAAATCTATTATCTCTTACTTGAAACGACTTAGATTAAAGAAATTAAGAAAATTAAAACACGATAATAAACGGATTTTTTTTACGCTTTACGACTTTAGATTTTCGTATGAAGCGGACGTAAACGAAGCGGTGTGCAAGGGATTTTGGAATTAAAACTAGTAAAGCGACGAAGTCAGCGATAGTAATTTTTTTTGTCGGGTGACTAAAGTCACCGTGGACGTTTCGCACTTATTTTTGCCGGGTGACTAAAGTCACCGTGGACGTTTGAGTGGTACTACTATGGCGAGCTTAATAATTCGAAATAAGGAGACCAGTAGAAGAACTAAGGTAACCGACATAGACCGAAGAATTACTAAGCTCAAGTGGCAATGGGCAGGGGTACTTTCAATGAAGAGGACAAAATGGTGGTACTTTGACTGAAGTCATCTTTGTTTATGCATAGTTGGTCACCCTCAGTCTATCTTGTCCTTAAGTTTGGCACGCTCTTTATAAGACACCCTATACAGGGCGTCCCACGGATATGCCACATGGAGGGAAAGTACCTTGAATATTGAAGATGGAACATTTTACTGAAAGAAGACATTATTTGAATTTAAAAAACAATTTAAACTGCATTTATAACCCGTTACATGAGAAAAATAATCATCACACCGATCGAAATGCTTCATCATAAGGATTATTTTTTGCTAAATAACATAGTGTCACAAATAAAGGGAACACCATGAATTTTAACATTTCTAATACAAAATTAATCAATTTATGTATGTATTAATTTCAATGTCAGTTGTATGTCCTTACGGCAATCTACATCATCATCAGCCTATACTCGTCCACTGCTGGACATAGGCCTCTCCAAGAACACGCCTCTGAGCACGATCCGCGGCCACTCTCATTCAGCTCTTGCCAGACACCTTGCGAAGATCGTCGCTCCACCTTGTCTGAGGGCGTCCTACGCTATGCTTGCCGATACGCGGTCTCCACTCCAGAGCTCGTCTACCCCAACGGTCATCGGTTCTGCGACTGATATGGCCGGCCCACTGCCACTTCAGCTTGCTAATCCGGTGGGCTATGTCGATTACCTTGGTTCTCTGCCGGATCACCTCGTTTCGAATCCGATCCCTCAGAGAAACACCGAGCATAGCCCTTTCCATAGCCCGCTGAGCGACTTTAAACTTGTGAACCAGCCCTACCGTCAGTGTCCACGTTTCGGCTCCGTATGTCATGACGGGTAGGACGCACTGATTGAAGATTTTCGTCTTTAGACATTGCGGAATTGGCGACGTAAAGACCCGACGTAGTTTCCCATATGCAGCCCAGCCCAGCTGTATCCTTCTGTTGGCCTCTTTCTCGAAGTTGTTTCTACCCATCTGTAAAATTTGCCCGAGATATACGTATTCTTTAACAACTTCGAGAGCACTGCCTTGTATTGCAATCGGTTCCGGGACGACACGTTCGTTGAACATAACCTTGGTTTTGTCCAAGTTCATCCGCAGACCGATACGTCGAGAAGAATCAGCTAGGCCGTTCAGCATGTGTTGTAGCTCCTGCAACGTTTCGGCCATGATGACGATGTCGTCTGCAAATCGCAAGTGTGAGATGTATTTGCCGTTGATGTTGATGCCACGTCCTTTCCAGTCCAGCGTTTTAAACATATCCTCTAAGGCATTTGTTTGTGAATAGTTTTGGGGATATCACATCTCCCTGTCTCACACCTCGATGTAAGTGATATGTTTTGTCTGCTGGTTCTGTACTTGGACGGCCATGGTGGCGATATTGTAGAGACACCTCAACACTTGGATATATCGCCAATCGACTTGGCATCCTTGCAGGGATTTAAGAACAGCCCAGGTCTCGATAGAGTCAAATGCCTTCTCATAGTCCACAAATGCAAGGCGCAGGGGCCGATTATACTCTTCGGCCTTCTGTATAATCTGCCGCACTGTCAAAATGTGGTCTATGGTGCCGTATCCTCCTCGAAACCCGGCCTGCTCCGAGGGCTGAAATTCGTTGAGTCTTCGCGCAAGGCGGTTTGTGATGACTCTTGAAAACAGCTTGTAGACGTGGCTTAGGAGCGAAATGGGTCGGTAATTCTTCAGAAGGGTTTTGTCTCCTTTTTTGAAGAATAACACGACGACACTCCTACTCCACGTCTCCGGAGTTCTCCCATCAAAGAGAACGGTGTTAAAGATGTATTGGAGCTCCTTTAACACAGGTTTACCGCCTGCTTTCAGGAGCTCAGATGGAACACCGTCTTCACCTGGGGCTTTTCCGTTTTTAAGCTGTCCAAGAGCCAACTCAATTTCGCCTAGGCTGATTTCTGGCCTTACGGCAATGTCAGCTTTTAATTTTTCTGAACAAAATTTCACATCGAATGTTAAAATTCATGGTCTTCCTTTTATTTGTGACACTATGTTATTTAGCAAAAAACAATCCTTATGATGAAGCCTTTCGATCGGTATGATAAAGCTATTAAAGATTATTTTTCTCATGTAACGGGTTCCATTCCCGGTTCAACCAGGTAATTATTTAAATATATATGAAAGCAGTTTAAATTGTTTTTTAAATTCAAATAATGTCTTCTTTCAGTAAAATGTTCCATCTACAATATTCAAGGTACTTTCCCTCCATGTGGCATATCCGTGGGACGCCCTGTATATACAATCGAGGAACTTTCTAGTCGACCTTTTTTTGGCGATATTCTCTTGCACACGCACTACGCGCACGCTACTGTAGTGCGATTCTCTAAGTGCAAACCTCGTTAAACCCTTGGTTGCCATTGGTATTCTTCTAAATAATATTCAACGCTGTTCGACATTAGCTCCGCACGGCTGTAAGCGGCGTGATAGGCAATCACTTCTTAAACATTTCTTGTAGGTATAAAACCGGTATTCTGTAAGTAATACAGCCTCAACTTTGACCACAGCCGTGACTGCAGCGAACGATGTGACGGCTGTAAGGGTGCGTCCACATCTAGCGAATGCGCAGCTCGCGAGCCGCTTGCGAGCTGCGCGCGCGCTGCATGCGTGCCGTTACTGCCGTTCTTTGGTGCGCAACTCATGAAATGCTCATATAGTAAGCGTGTGCTGCGCGCGTGAAGTTCGCACGCTTACCGTTCCGTTTGCTTTCATACTGGAGCCTCAGTGTACATTTGCTTTCCAATAAGAAGTAGGTGCAGCGCGCGGCACTTGCGCCACTCGCAAACCGCGCACGAACGGCGCGTAGAATGCGCGCGATCGGTGCGGGGGGCGGCGCAGGAGCATAAAATGCACGCGCGCAGCTCGCATGCGGCTCGCGAGCTGCGCATTCGCCGCGCATTCGCCAGATGTGGACGCACCCTAACATTCATGACCACAGCCATGCGCGCAGCGTCTATGTGTCGCTTAGAGAATCGCATAGCTATCCGTACGCCAAGTTGGAATGGAGCGCTAACGAATATAGCCGAAGAGTAGTTGGCGGGAAATGGCGACTCCTACTACGTTGCTGTGACTCTCTACTTACCATGAATCGACTTCTGCCACACCCCACCATGTAGCTGCGTGCCCAAATCATTTGCGCAAAGTCTGCATACTTGTTGACGCTGCTTATGGGCCTGTTGGAAAATTACATGGAAAAATTACTACTCATTCAACTTCTTTTTCCTCTTCTGCTGGGGAGCTCGATGGCGCAGCGGCTGAGGCGTTCGGTGTGCGATCTTGCCCGTTAATCCAATAGCTGGTAGTGGCAATATACATGCCACCATAATTTGAACCTTATTCAGTTGTAATAGAATGGAAAACCAAAAAAAAATATTTGATGCTGTAGTAGTTAAAGGGTTAAGGAACTTTTGCAATGCCGGGTCCCTGGATGAGTGAGCCAATATAAACCATCTTGAGCTCGTCCGTGCTTCGAGATCGGAAGGCACATAAAGCCGTTGGTTCCGGTTATTGTCGAAAGATGGCAGTAGTTAAAACCCACCACGCCGGCCATTGGGCTAGCGTGGTGAGTTATGGCCCTGTCTTCACATTTGCTTTTGTCATTTTGGAAACGGATTCTTTCCGAGTGAGTTGGTGTGACATGACACTAAAGTTTTAAGCTACTTCTGACTCCGACCGTACATCCGTGATCTTGGTCACTGTCCAACACGGCCAATGATACCGATAGATAGATAGATAGATAAAACGCTTTATTGCACACACAAAAATACAGAAAACATAAATAAGCATTTAAAAACTAATGTGGGCAAAGGCGGTCTTATCGCTTGAAGCGATCTCTTCCAGACAACCTTTGCGGTATAGGACAACAGAAAAAGAGCGACAAGCAGTGCACTAGAAACAAGCAAATATGAAATAAACAAAAAAATAGAATTAAAATACTCAATATAAAAATAAATTTGATAAACTTACAATACAGATACGATACAGATAAAATATTATAATAAATAAATAATATAATACTCACTACTCTAAAAAACATGATGACCATGACCAATGATCAAAACCACGGTGGCCGGGTAAATGCTCGACTCGATACCAGGAGGGAATTTCCTTAATATCCTGCGATCCATTCCTAAGACGTATTTTGGATCTTTCGATGTATAGCCTGGGTTTGTGATCACCGATCTGTATTTATCAAGCGTGGCGATGACACGATTTTAATAACGGAGACTAGACGGGATCTAGATTTACCCCAGGGGGGTACCGACATACAGCTTTATACCGACATATACCTTTCTTTAAATATTCCAAAAATTATAATGTTCACACTTCCTTACAGTGAAAACTTGCCACACGAAGAAAATAATTATAGATTTAAGCTTAATTTGACATTGAATACAATGACTTTCTATGAAAAGAAAGTAGAATTAATAGACATAAATAAATTATTAGATAATAATTTTATATTGACAAAAGATAAATATTATCTTAAGACTTATTTTAAGCGACAGATAGCAAATTCGCTATCATTTTATTTTAAGTATTTAGCCAATAACATGGCTAGCTCAGCGGCTTCTATTGAGCTGCAACATACTGACATGCCAATTCAGACTTTGGAATATGTTCCAAATAATTTAAATTAGATTATAAGACAATAGAGGACACCTCTAGCAAATTATTGGAATTAAATTATAAGACAAAAGAGGAACTCTCTTGCAAAATGTTTGCAAATAAAATGAAATTAAAAATAAATAATAAAAATAATAAAATAAAATAATTTTATTTCAGACTGTGTCCATTAAGTACTTAGGTAGTTAGTTGACAAAATTTATTTATAACTAAAAAACAAAAAAATTAATAATTAAAATCATACACTAATTAAATAAAAATAAAATATAAATTATAAAATTAAAATCATAAAAGAAATTATAAAAATTAATATCAAAATACAAACACAATATTACAAAACACAAATTAAAAGCAAAACAAAATGAAATAAAATAAAAATAAAATTCCTAGTAGATAAACATAAACTTAATTAACAATTAGGGTAGGTAACGACCCCCCGTGGGCACACCGGGCACCTGCACATGCGCCTGCACCCAGTGCCTCTGCAGCGGACAATCCGGCTTCTCTCTGAGCACCTTTAGGATGACGTTGGCGCTCACGCGTACTCTGCGCTGGAGGGAGGCGATGCGGCGCCGCAGCACCGTGTGAAACCCGTCTGTGCGCGCGTGCGCGAACATCGCAGACGCGCTGCAGTAGCGCGGGAGCCCCAACATCACCCTAAAGGCGTTATTGTACTGTACTCGGAGAGCGTTGATGGCCCGCTGAGTGTAGTTGACCCACAGATTGCACGTGTACAGGGTTTGGCAGAACGCTTTAAAAAGCGTGATTTTTATCTCTGCGCTACATCGTGCGAATCTGCGAGCCAACATGTTGCAGCGGACCGCCATCGCTCTCCTTTCCCTTTCAATATCCCCGTCATCTTTCAAATCCTCGGTGACAACATGGCCGAGGTATTTGAACTGCTTCACCCTCTCAAGAGCGACCCCGTTCAGTCGCACAGGTGGCACATTTTCCAGCTTTCGGCCCTTGGCTTGGAATACCAGGAGTTTGCTTTTTTTAACATTGTACATGAGGCCATGTGTGGCCGCGTACTTCTCACATATCCCCAACAGCTTCCTGAGACCGGCGATTGATGGGCTGAGCAACACCATATCGTCAGCGTAACTAATGCAATTGATGTTCTGCCCGTCAATGGAACAGCCGACACCAGTGCTGCCCAGTTCAGCAATCAGCCGGTCCACGTAAAGGTTGAAGAGTGAAGGAGACGTCAACCCCCCCTGCCTCACTCCACACTCCAACCTGTACTCGTCGGATAGCTCACCACGCCATTTGACCTGGTTAGTTTGATGCCCGTACCAGTATCTGAGGATATTAATAAACTCACCGGGCACCCCCGCGTCTTTTAGTTTACCCCAAAGAATGTCGTATCTAACCAAGTCAAATGCCTTAGAGAGATCTAAAAACGCAGCATACACAGGCGTACTCCTATCAGTATAGTACCTGACGGTGTGCTTGAGAGACAGAATAGCGCATTCAGTTGAAAGTCCGGCTCTAAAACCGAACTGCGCGTCATGTAGGTGCAAGTGCTTATTAAGTTGTCTCTCAAGCAAGCCGTCAAGCACCTTTGATATGACTGTAGCTAGAGAGATTGGTCGGTAGTTGCCCTTGTCGGAGGCGTCACCCGTTTTATTTTTAATTATGGGCACAACAACCGTTCTCATCAGCTCCTTAGGAAGATAAGAGTGCCTAATGCAGAGTGTGAAGAGCAGCCCTAACAATCTAGTGAGATGTGGCCACGCATGTTGTAAATGTTCGATGCTGAGGCCGTCGTGTCCAGGTGACTTGCCTCTTGTCATACCCTTTAAAACTGAGGTAACTTGTTTTGCGGAGATACGCTCCGGCACCCCCGACACCACGGTCTCAACATCCTTTATAAGTGAACCCCTCAATGGAGATTCGACCTGAAAATTCGCGCTAAACATATTGGCTATGTCCTTAGTATTAGTGACGTCCCCAATACTCATCGGGATGCCAGGTTTCGGACTTAACTTTTTTGTATGTTGCCAAAATCTTCTAAAATCCTTATTTTTGTGTTTTAGCGTTAAAATATTCATTTTTATTTGGTCTTGGTTGTTCTGACAAAATTTAAATTTTTCTTTGAAAGTTTTTCTAGACTCCCACATCTCATTATAAACCAGACCACATCTGGGCCTGCCGCACCACACCCAGGTCAGAAACTTTTGCCTAGCATCCAGGTGAGCGTCACGAACGTACTTATTCCACCCCGCTATATGACGGCCGCCTTTTGGCTTACCCCCTCCTCTATTACCTGCATGACTAATTATCGCGGCCTCCTTCAAGGTCGTTACAATAACATTGTATAACGTGTCTATTTCGGCAGTATGTACTGTGCTGTTATTTTTACATAAATAGTCACCACATGTCTTAAATTCCAGTGGAAAGTCAACGTTTCGTAGTTTAGCATTACAATATTTAGAGTATATTTCAACTTGACTTAAATCCCTTTCCCCCCAGTGAACCTTGTTAATCGCGGCGCGCGGCGGCCCAGATGCTCGGCAGACAGTTCCCAAATTGCACTGCACCTCCAGTGGATAGTGGTCCGACCAGAAGACATTATAGTGTACTTTTACTGATAGCACTGTCTTCAGCGCCGCCTCAGAAACCACACAGTAGTCAAGCCATCTGCGGCAGCCGTGCGCTTCGCTCACATAAGTATATGCTCCAGAATTTAAACCTAACATTTTTATATCAACACAAGTAAAACATTGATCAAAGCAAAAGTTTTGTAGTTCCTCACCAAAAAGTTCTCCCGGATGAGCATTAAAGTCTCCCAGGATGTACACATTTTCAACACTAAGACTTTCAACAACTGCCGTAATTTCACTCATACACTGAACGAACTCCAATTAATTTTCAGGTGAGTCAGTGGGCATGTACACCGAAAACACGAGTATTGAACGTCCCGAAACAAGTACGTTGATAGCAATAATCCTATCGCTTACACAGGGAACCACAGAAACGCTGCTAAACTTGGCGCTATTCCACAACAGCGCCACGCCACCGTATGGCCGTCCGCGCAGTATACCCTTTGAGGTGTCAATTAAATCAATGTAAAAATAGCTTTATAAAAAGCCCCGGTCAATCATTAAATTTAAAAAATGTAGAATCTTTGAACATTGTTCACCAGAACATCCAAGGAATGATGGGCAAAGATTTAGAGATTGAATTGTTCATGAACTGTAATAATATTGATATTCTTTGCATTACCGAGCACTGGCTTAGAGATCAGTTCATGTTCAATTTTAAGAATCATTTGGTAGGAAGTTCGTTCAGTCGAGGAAACGCAATACATAGTGGCTCCTTAATTATTGTTAGTAAAAAGTTTAAATTAAAAGAACGCAAAGACATAGTGAGCCTCTCGGTTGAGCGAACAATAGAAATAGCTTGTGTGGAGTTGGAGCAGTTTGTTGTGATAAGTGTATACAGACCTCCTTCAGCATTGTATGATCTTTTTGAAAAAGTTATGGATGAGACATTGCGTAAGGTCCGCAATGTAGGTAAAACAATAATTGTTTGCGGTGATTTTAATATAAATTTGCTAGAAAACTCCACATTGTCAACTAAAATTAAAAACTTATTTCTATCATACAATTTGAATAATTTATTTTTGGAGCCGACAAGAATAACTGCTACTTCGGCCACCTGTATTGATAACATATATACAAATGTAAAATCACTGGCTAAGCAAATTATTAATAACCTGGACTCTGATCATTGTGGCCAAATGGTCAGCTTTCCACACCAGCGTAAGCAAGTGATGAAAAAGAATATCACTGTTGTGCCAAAAACTGCAGGTCGGCTGGAACGCTTTAAAAGCAATCTAGATACAAAATTAAATTATTTAGAATACAATGACAACCCTGATGTCTTTTATAATGATTTTTTTAACATATATTGTTCAGAATTTAATAAATCTTTTGTTCCAAAAAAGATCTCGGTTAGTGGTACTGCATCTTTTAATGAATGGGCTACAATTGGTATTCACAAAAGTAGGAAACGCCTTTATGAACTTTATGGAGAACGCAACTATAACACCAGCGACGACTTCAAATTATATGTTAAAAATTATTCAAAGTTATTTAAAAGAGTATGCCGATTAGCCAAGGCAAACTATCTGAGTTCTAAGATTAAGAATAGTAATGACAAAATAAAAATGACATGGAATATTATAAATAGTGAAACAGGAAAGGTCAGAAGTCGTAATAATGAGTACAATTTAAATTGTGATAATAAAACCTTGACTTCTGATGCTGATGTTGCTGCAGCATTTGAGAGGTTTTTTACTGACATTCCAGTTTCAACTTCAAAAGCCTTGATTTCCTCCCCCACTGTAGCTGAATCTGTTTTGAAGGAGAATGTTAAAGATTGTGAAAGTAATTTCAGTTTTCAAAAAATTTGTGTTATAGATATATTAAAAACATTTAACACTCTCAATAAAAAGAAAACTGCTGATCTGTGGGGTAATTCCGTGGATGTCGCTAAATCAGTAATTATGACAATAGCTCCAGTTTTAGCTTGCATATTTAACGAATGCATTGACTGTGGTGTTTTTCCTGACCTAATGAAACATAGTAAATTAATTCCATTGTTTAAATCAGGTAGCACTTCTGACCCCTCTTATTTTAGACCTATTTCTGTGCTACCCACATTTAGTAAAATTTTTGAAAAGTTGATGCTAGGCCAAATTCAAATTCATTTTCATAGAAATAAACTTTTACATTGTAAACAGTATGGTTTTACTAGGGGTCGCTCAACAACTGACGCCGGTGTTGAGCTTTTAATCCAAATATTTGATACCTGGGAGGAATCACAGGATGCCCTAGGGGTATTTTGTGATTTATTCAAGGCTTTCGATTGTGTTTTACATGAAACTTTGGTCAGGAAGCTATGGAACCACTATGGAATTAGGGATGCTTCTTTGAGCCTTCTAATCTCATACTTGAGTAACAGGAATCAGAAGGTCGACATTAACGGTAAAAGATCTCCGGGATCAGTGGTTACAATGGGAGTTCCGCAGGGTTCAATACTAGGTCCATTCTTGTTTTTGGTTTATATTAATGACTTACCTTATTTTGTAAAAGACAGTCATGAGATAGTATTGTTTGCTGATGATACTTCACTTTTATTCAAAGTGAAACGACGACACCCAAATTATGACGATGTGAATAATGCGATCTCAAAGATTGTTCACTGGTTTAGTGTAAATAACTTGCTATTAAACGAGGGAAAAACCAAATGTGTAAGATTTGTATTGCCTAATGTTAAGCAAGTAACAACTAGTGTACAAATTAAAGATAAGAATGTGAATCCTGTGGACACCACTGTGTTTCTAGGCATCACGTTAGATGCCAAGCTTCAGTGGGGCCCACATATAGCTAAATTGTCGAATAGACTTAGCTCTGCGGCTTATGCAGTAATGAGGATCCGTCAGTTAACTGACGTTGATACATCTAGATTAGTTTATTTCAGTTACTTTCATAGTGTTATGTCGTACGGCATTTTACTGTGGGGAAATGCTGCCGACATTCAAACTATCTTTGTGCTTCAGAAGAGGGCTATTCGAGCAATCTATAACCTAAAGGCTGGCGACTCTCTCAGAGAGAGATTTAAGAATATAAATATAATGACAGTTGCATCACAATACATTTATGAAAATTTGATTTATGTTCATAAAAATACTGGAATGTTTTCAAAAAACAGTGACATTCACAATGTAAACACTAGAAGTAAGAACAAATTAGCAGTACCTTATACTAGGCTCCATAAAATAAATAATTCTTTTAGGGGTCTGTGTGTAAGATTTTACAACAAAGTACCAAATGATATTCAGAAATTAGATCTTAATAAATTTAAAATCAAAATCAAAGAAAAGCTTTATAAAAAAGCTTATTATAAAGTGTCAGATTACACAGAAGACAAAACAGCTTGGATCTGAAATGCTCCAAGCACTCCAACAGCTATTTCTAATTGTCTTTATTTAATTGATACTACATTGTATTGTAATTTTGTATTGCGTCATTTTTTTTTTTTTAAATTTATATTTTGTATTGACTTGGTAACGACTCTTTTTTTTGTTTGTAAATGTCGTTGCTTTTGTGCGCTGTGGTTTCTTGCGCCGATTCTTTGCCACAGTTAAAAAATTATGTCCTGAATGGGTGGTAGGTTAAAAAAGATTTGGACGATTCAAAGTACTTATTAATTGAGTTTATTGAATAAATATATTTTGACTTGACTTGACTTGACTACATCCAGTGTCGGAGAATCCCCCCCTGAGCGTTCTCGCTCAGGCTGCCCTACGTATTCTGGGGAGGGCAAAAGTCCGCTCGTGTCAAGGCATGCTGCAGGCAGAAGAAAGGCAAGACAATTGGCACCCCCTCCTACGCTTCGCGTGGACTTCTGCAACATCAGGGGAATCCACTCTAACTTGAGCGCTGTCCATTACCACCTCGAGACGGTGAAACCGGCCTTGCTCTTCCTCACCGAGACGCAGATATCCCCCCCTCCTGACATCTCTTACTTGCGCTACCCGGGATACAACCTGGAACATTCATTTGTGCCACGAGCCGGTGTTTGTGCCTATGTCAGGGAGGATATGTGCGTCCCTCACCTTGGCAATCTTGAAGATAGGGACCTCTCCATCTTATGGCTACACGTCGACTGCGGACGTCATCATCGCGTCTACGCGTGCCTGTATAGATCCCACAGCGGTAACAACGGAACTGACCAACTTATCGAGACCGTCCAAACAGCGACAGACTCCCTTCTTCAACGGATCCCCTCGGCCGAGATTGTGGTATTGGGAGACTTCAATGCCCACCACGTGGCTACACACCACACTAGTTGTACCGTGCCCTTGCTCTGGTTAGTGGTTATCCCAACTCCTGAGACGGTAGCGTGTAGTTTACGCCTGTTTAATCCCAGTCGCTGAGCTGCTGATTCGGTAATGATGTTAATTTGTGAACCTTGGTCGAGAAGACATCTCATTGGTATGTATGTACCATCTCTAGCTCTAATATTTAATAAAACTGTTGCGAGTAACACTTCATTGAAATTTCCCGCTGCGTGGTTTACATTTCGTTGTGTTGTTCTCGCAGTCTGTTTACAAGGGGTCAAGTTGCCGGTCACTGACACTTCGTTTGACGTAATTTGTTCGTTAGTGTCAATGCACTCGTGCAACGTCGTGTGATGTTTATTGTTGCAGATCTTGCATGTTTTTTTTGAAGTGCATTCTTTTCCGTTATGCATGTACATACAGTTTTGACACACTTGCAATTGTTTGACCGTTCTCAATTTAGTTTCTGGTGACATGTTACAAAATGATTTGCAGTGTATTAAGATATGACCCAGTTTACACAGCGGACAGTTTCTTTCTAGTTGCGTAAAATAAGTTTTTGGTGTAGATCTCGTTCTATTATTGTTGTTGTTGTTGATGTTTTTTGCAGCAAACTCCTTTGTTGTTCCGTTGTTATGTTTGGGAAAATTTATGATTTTGTTCTTCTTACTCACGGGTTCCAAAGCTGTAAATTTGCTCTCTAGGGACCCAATTAGCTCGTCAAATGATGGTAACTCTCGTGGAGCTTTTCGCATCTCCATATACCCAGTATAAGTATCGGAGTCCAATTTTCCAGTTAAAATGTGTACTAGAATTGGATCCCACGAAGAAGTGTCTACTCCTAGATTATGGATAGCGTGGATTGTTTCCAAACTTGTATCATGGAGCCGCTTGAGCTCATAAGCATTCTGTTGCTGTATATTAGGTTGGTTTATAAACAACTGAATTTGTTTTGTGAAGAGCAATTGCGTGTTGTTGTACCTGCGTGTAAGAATCTCCCAGCAGGTATCAAAGTTATCAGCTGAGACACTCAAATGTTGAACGAGCCTCTCAGGTTCCCCACGAAGTTTTCCTTTTAAGTGTTGCATTTTCTGGCCATTTGTCAAAATATTATTGTTATAGATTGCTTCTGAAAATAGATTCATGAAGGTAGGCCACTGAGCATAATTACCTGAAAAGGTTGGTATTTCCATTTGAGGAACTGCTTGATAACGGTTTTTTATGAGCTTTCGTTTTCTCTGAGCTGCTCCACGTGATCTTCGGGCTGGAACGTAATGTTGCTGTTGCCGATGATGTGATTAATTGCAGATTCAGGGAGGTACATCTCGTCTTGGTTGATTTTCACAGAACTCTGGAATTTGTAGTGAGCTTGTATGACTATGTTTTCACCTTTTAAGACACAGCCATCGGCAAGAGTAATGACCCCGCTGAGTCGAAGGGTCATTGCCATGACACCAGCTGGGCAAAATATGCGCACGTGGCATTCTTCACAACACGAGAACAGCCAGCCGTTCCGGCTGTGTAACATGATCCAATCATTCATACAATTAGCGGTCGATGTTTTGCAACTTGATAACTCATTGTTGTTGATAAGTTGAGCCTCGCAAATACATGTAGTGGTCGTTATGTCATATATTGGGACGTTTAAGTTGCATATTAGTTGATGTTTGCTTAATTGTTCACATGCCGTTACGTCATTGTGTGGAAGAAGTATTATTAAATCTTTTCTTAGATTTGCGGCAAGATAATTTGAGCATGGTGTAATTCTTCTCACTGTCGAGTTATTTTCTAACTTCGGTATAGATATCAAACGATTTAATTCATATTGTTCACTTGAGATTAATGGAAGTTTCACTTCAAATATCAAGTACTCATCGGTTTGCCTCACGTGAACCCGTGACCGCCTGTACATTTGTTGGATGCATATTTCGTTGTTGATACACGGTAATGAGAGATCACTGGGTATCTGTCTTGAGATAATATTTAGTTGTTGTTGAAATTTGTCAGGCTTCAATAAGTGTGAGTCCATATGTTCATTGCGTACATCTGTGACTAGGTCAATTATTGTTTGTTGCACTCGGTGTAAGTTTGACAAGACTACGCTTACTGCGAGTGCCGTGGAAGTTATATACATCGTATTGTCATGACTGAGTTGTATATTTTCCTCTGTTTTTTTAAGGTGTTAACTAATGATCTTAAACTGTTTGTTCATCACTTCTTCATTTCGTTTTAACAGGTTGTACTCGCCTTCAATGATTAACGTGTGTTGTTTATATAAAGATCGTAGGTGATTTTCGTTTTCTTGTAGAGTTTGAATGTCCTTGTGATATTTCTTCGCAAAGCGCTGGTCTAAGACGCCGAAAAGTGTATTAGCTACATAGCCCACTCCATCTATAAGTCCGCGTTTTAGGCGTCTTCCTTGTTCCGTCTTCAAAATGTTGTTGTTATGTTTTAGCTCTCTAAGTTCATGTTGAAACTGTGCCGCAATCGTGAGATAAGCGGTTTTTCTTTACACAGTTCATTTAAATGGTTGACATATTCTTCTAATTGAGTCAAACAGCGCCAATAGGTACTCATGTTGTAGTATACCACCATCTCCATTTATCTTGTATCACATGCATGTCAGCGACCTTGTCAAAATAAACGAGCTTTGTTGTCTCGATTTTAGTCACATTGCAGAATTGTTCGGTTGATAACGCTATGCTCGAAGTAATTAATAGAAGAAACATTGACAGGTAGGTTAAAAACGACATTTTACTCCCGACATTGTTTCTAGTTGGTTTCGTAGCACTTGAGTCTTTGTTCGGTTGATTTTCAGTGCCCGCGTCTAGGTTAGTCTCAACAGGCAGGAGCGCTAGTTTAGTTATAGTGCGTTTCAACAAGTTATTTTTTGTTTTGACTGTTACAACGCGCACCCGACCATCTGCGCCCGGATGAGTTTCTGTTATTCTCCCCATTAGCCAGCAAGCGGGTGGCATATTGTCATCTTTTACTAATACAATATTATCCACTTCCATATTTCTTGTAGAGTGGTGCCATTTTCCACGTGTTTGTAATGACTGCAAGTAGTCTAACGACCACCGTCTCCAAAAATCTTGGTGCATCTTCATTGTTAACTGCCATCTTTTGGTAAAGCTGATGTTAATGCTCTTCGGGAGACAGTGGTGGTGCTAGTACTGGACCTCCCACTAAGAAATGTCCCGGTGTTAAGCAGTTCAAATCTTCTAAATCGTCTGTAAGCGCCACTAACGGTCTTGAATTGAGACAAGCTTCAATTTGGGTCAGCAGTGTTGAAAACTCTTCAAACGTCAGCTTTTGGGCCCCGATGACTCTTTTGAGATGGTGTTTCATGCTTCTTACGGCGGCTTCCCACAGCCCGCCTGCGGATGGCCACGATGGCACGTTAAAGTGCCACGTGATACCTAGCTCCGTCATTATGTCTATTACCTTGTTGTTAATGTAGTGCTGTAGAGCTTAATTGTGTTCCTTGCCTAAAATCTTAGTGGCTCCCACAAAGTTAGTGGCGTTGTCACTGTACATGTGACTCGGCGTCCCTCTGCGGCCACAAAGACGTCTCAAGGCCGCTAGGAAAGTGGCTGTACTCAGATCGGAAACTAATTCCAAGTGTATGGCCTTTGTGCATAAGCACACGAAAATAGCGATATACCCAACTGTGGTTTTGATACCTCTTCCTTTGTTCGCCTTCACTTCCACTTTTCCGCTAAAATCTACCCCTGTGTGGCTGAAGGGTCTGGAAGGTGTTACTCGAGGCCTTGGCAGGTCTGCCATCAGTTGATTGCTCGTCGTTGTTTTGTACCGATGACACTTGATGCACTGTAGCAGTTGTTTTTTAACGGTTCTCATCCCGCCAATTATCCAATACTTGTTGCGCAGGTGGGATAGAGTTAATCTAGCGCCACCATGTAGCGTCTGTTGATGAGCTTGATTAATTAAAAGTTCCGTTATCTTGTGATTGTTCGGCAGGATGATCGGATGTTTGTTGCCCTTGTTTAAGTTGGACTCTGTTAATCGCCCACCAACCCTCAAGATGCCTTGTGAATCAATGACCGGGTTTAAGTTCAAAATGTTACTCGTTGATCGAAATTTCTTGTTGTTGTGTAACCTTTTGTTGTCATCAGTAAAATTGTCGCTCTGGACCGCTTTAACAATTGCATTGTGTGCACCGTCCAATTCAGCGAATGATAAATGCGAGTATAGCCGGTCACTGACCTTATTACGGCTATTGTTTGCAAAGCGCATAATCCAAGCCAATACTCTTATCACTCGTATTATAGAGTTATGTTTTTGTAGAAGTTCTGTGATAAGCAGCGGCCCTTTCTGTATAGCAAAAACTTTATTTTGTTTCTTCTCTTCCTCGTTGGTAGTAAAATGAGTATGCTCAGCTGTATTTTTGTTTTTGAGGCAAGTAGGGCCGTCCCACCATAAACATTGTTTAAGTAGTTGAGGTGGCGATAATCCTCTGCTTGCACAATCGGCTGGATTGTCGTCTGTTTTGACGTAGTTCCAACATGTCGGTGGCATGATATCCTTTATCAATCTGACTCGGTTTGCCACAAATGTTTTCCAACGGCTTATGTCGCCATTTATCCACCCAAGTACAACCATTGAATCTGTCCACCCATATGTAGGGACTGTCTGTACGTTAATCGACTCTATGACCTTTTTCATAAGTTTCGATAACAACAATGCTGCGCAAAGTTCGAGTCTTGGTAGCGACATTATTTTCTTTAGTGGAACGAGTTTTGTCTTCCCTGCCACTAGTTTTACCTTTGGTTGGTTATTCTTATCAAGTGATTTACAATAAATAACACAACCGTAGGCCTTTTCTGAGGCATCGCTGAATCCGTGCAGTTCAAATGGGGTCTGTGTGTTACCTATCCATCGCGTTACCTTTATGTCTTGAATGTATTGTAACTCATGACGAAACTGTTTCCATTGTTTTGCGACATTTGCAGCCAGCGGTTCGTCCCAACTTATTCCAGACACCCACGTATCTTGAAATATGATCTTAGCCTTGATTGTTATCGGTGCCAACCAACCTAAGGGGTCGTATATTTTTGACATGTCTGATAGTAATGTGCGCTTGGTTGTGACGTCACTATCGTTTTCGTCGGTGATTATTTGTTTAAAGGTGAACTGATCGGTGCATGGGTTCCATGTGATACCGAGTGTCTTGTTGGATTCCGCATATTTAAAATCCATCATTTTCAAGTAGTCTGGAATTGTTGCTTGCCCACTTCCGAAGGTTGAACCCGCAACCTCGCAGCATAGTAATGAGTTCCTGTTGTGCTGCTTGTGCTTCAACTAGGCTGCTACTTCCACCAAGGCAGGTCGTCTACGTAAAGCTGCTGACTTAGCATTTTAGCAGCCAATGGGTACCATCTGCGATCATCTTCTACCAGTTGCTTTATTGTTCGCCTAGCCAAAAATGGGGCAGCTTTCGTGCCATATGTAACAGTGCACAGCTTGTACTCCTCAAGGCTTTCATGATTACTGTTTTGCCAGACAATTTTTTGAAGATGTTGGTCTGCCTCCTGGATAAGTATTTGTCTGTAGAATTTTTCTATGTCTGCTGTATAGACGAACTCATATGTTCTCCATCGTAAGATCATTAGCTGTAGGTCCTGTTGTAGATTCGGCCCACACTCCATAAGTTCGTTTAAACTAGAACCATTTTTTTGTTTTGCAGAGGCGTTGAAAACTACTCTTAATTTAGTTGTGGTGGAGTCGAGTTTCATAACACCATGGTGGGGCAGAATGCAGCTTGGCTCCCGAGGGGTTAGACATTTTTGCATGTGACCAAGCTCCAAATACTCTTTCATAAAGGTTTTGTAACTCTGAGCTAACAATGCGTTGTTTTGAAATCGTTTTTCCAATACTCTAAATTGCGCAACGGCTTGTGGTTTAGACACGCCTAGATTATGTTCGTAATTGTTTTTCATTGGCAGTCGCACTTCGTATCTGCCATCAGGCAACCTTTTTGTTGTTGATTGGTACAGTGACTCGCAATATTCTTCTGCCAGACTCATGTTATTCGATGTTTCACTGATTTCCTCAGCCTCCCAAAACTGTGAGATATCTTCTAAATTGTTGATTACAGCGTGGCAATTAAGGGTTGCTACGTTCCCTAACAGCACCCAACCCATCTTTGTTTGTTGTGCGATCGGTGCGTGCTTGGGACCTCGAAGAATGCCATCTAAAATAATCTCGGCGTAGACGCTCGCATCAAGTAATATATCAACTGGCCGAGAGATATTATAGTCTGGATCGGCTAGATTAATATTGTGTAAGTGCTGCCATCCCTGTTTCTCAAACGAGCAGTTCGGAAGGTTGTTGAGCACCTTTTTCAGAACTAATGCTTCAGTGGTAAACGTGTGGTCACCGTATAATGACTCGCACACTAGTTGTACCGTGCCCTTGCTCTGGTTAGTGGTTATCCCAACTCCTGAGACGGTAGCGTGTAGTTTACGCCTGTTTAATCCCAGTCGCTGAGCTGCTGATTCGGTAATGATGTTAATTTGTGAACCTTGGTCGAGAAGACATCTCATTGGTATGTATGTATGTACCATCTCTAGCTCTAATATTTAATAGAACTGTTGCGAGTAACACTTCATTGAAATTACCCGCTGCGTGGTTTACATTTCGTTGTGTTGTTCTCGCAGTCTGTTTACAAGGGTTCAAGTTGCCGGTCACTGACACTTCGTTTGACGTAATTTGTTCGTTAGTGTCAATGCACTCGTGCAACGTCGTGTGATGTTTATTGTTGCAGATCTTGCATGTTTTTTTCGAAGTGCATTCTTTTCCGTTATGCATGTACATACAGTTTTGACACACTTGCAATTGTTTGACCGTTCTCAATTTAGTTTCTGGTGACATGTTACAAAATGATTTGCAGTGTATTAAGATATGACCCAGTTTACACAGCGGACAGTTTCTTTCAAGTTGCTTAAAATAAGTTTTTGGTGTAGATCTCGTTCTATTATTGTTGTTGTTGTTGATGTTTTTTGCAGCAAACTCCTTTGTTGTTCCGTTGTTATGTTTGGGAAAATTTATGATTTTGTTCTTCTTACTCACGGGTTCCAAAGCTGTAAATTTGCTCTCTAGGAACCCGATTAGCTCGTCAAATGATGGTAACTCTCGTGGAGCTTTTCGCATCTCCATATACCCAGTATAAGTATCGGAGTCCAATTTTCCAGTTAAAATGTGTACTAGAACTGGATCCCACGAAGAAGTGTCTACTCCTAGATTATGGATAGCGTGGATTGTTTCCAAACTTGTATCATGGAGCCGCTTGAGCTCATAAGCATTCTGTTGCTGTATATTAGGTTGGTTTATAAACAACTGAATTTGTTTTGTGAAGAGCAATTGCGTGTTGTTGTACCTGCGTGTAAGAATCTCCCAGCAGGTATCAAAGTTATCAGCTGAGACACTCAAATGTTGAACGAGCCTCTCAGGTTCCCCACGAAGTTTTCCTTTTAAGTGTTGCATTTTCTGGCCATTTGTCAACATGTTATTGTTATAGATTGCTTCTGAAAATAGATTCATGAAGGTAGGTCACTGAGCATAATTACCTGAAAAGGTTGGTATTTCCATTTGAGGAACTGCTTGATAACGGTGTTTTGTTGAGCTCAATTTGCTGTTTAAGTCACGTTTTGTTGTTTCGAAGATCGATTCGTGTCTGGAATACTCTTCTTCGTAGTCTAAGTTAGACCCGACCATGAGATTGTCAATTTGCCAATGTGAATCGTCGATCAATTTCCAACGAGTTTGAAGCATCTGCAGTTTATCTTCAATCTCCCACTTCTCCTTGATATCAGCAGCATTAATGTTTCTAATGATTCTTATAAATGCCCGAAAGTTGGTATTTTGCTGGCTGATGAGCTCGTCGGTCTTAGGCAATCCACCCTTCTCTGCAGTGATTGAGGTGGCGCAGTTGCGCAATAACTCACGTATTGTCTCATATTCTTGTTTAACCTTTTCGTAGGCCTTTGTTGTAGTATAGTCATCAGCTTGATTCCCCGCAGCCAAGAGTTCGACGTTGTTGCGGTCGAATTCAAGCCAAAGCTCTTCAAGTGTCTCTAGCCGTTTGTTGATGTACTCAGTGGTCTTGCGACTAGCTGGATCCTTTTTAAAGTTTGTTAAAATCTTCCTGATTGTTTCAGCAATAATTTGTTGTCTATGTAGCGTTGTTTCCATTGTTGTTGTTGTTGCAAACCAACGTAATTTCACTGTTAAGAAATTGTTTCTGTGCCTTATGTGATCGTAGTGAACTAAGGTATGTGCGCCTTCTCAATTAAACTGGTGAGACCCGCTTGTGGGAGGCCAGTCAACCGATTCGCTACCGTAACTACTACAAATCACACGTTACACAATAAATAATGCAATAGAAATTGTCTTCTGATATCAGCTGTTGAACACTGTAGTTGCTGGTTTCTTGTTGTTGCTCGAAGGACCAATGTTGGGGCTGTTTGCCTCAACTACTTTCATATGTTATGTAGATGTAAAGAAAACGATGTTTCTTCGATGAGTGGTTTATTGTCACTAAAAACTTACATAAGCATTGTGCTCTTATATAAGGCGCGCGCAGGCGCGTGTGGCCGTGTCAGCACTACAGCTAAGTACTTATAAAATATAATAAATTTACGTGCTCGTACAACGTCGAATGGCTTGGTTCACGCACAACTGACCACGCGGGTAGAGCCGTTCATGACTTCGCTTTGGCCTACAGTCTGTCCCAATTGGTAACCGAGCCAACACGGGTTCCTGATGTCGCCGCTGATTCTGTCGTTGATGTGATACTGCAGGGAATGGAACTTTTTATTCCAAACTCTGTGGTTCCCATTGGCGGCAAGTCCCAACCATGGTTTGGTCGTTGCTGCAAAATGGCGTCTCGCCAAAAGCGTCAACATTACCAAGCCTGGGCTAATGAGGTGTCATCAAAGGATCCAAACACCAGTGCGCTCAAAAAGAAGTACAACTTTGCCGCCAGGTCTTTTAAGAAGGACATTGCCAAGGCGAAGTCATCATTCATAGGTAGAATCGGCGAGAGGCAAGTGCGTCTTCCTTCGGGGACGCGTGCGTTCTGGTCTCTCGCCAAAGCTATCTTAGGGAATTTTTGTCAGCCGTCCCTACCACCATTTCACAAGACCGATGACTGCCTGGCCTACACTGCAAAGGAGAAAGCCGATCTCTTGGGCTCTCTTTTTGCATCAAACTCGACCTTGGACGACGGGAAAAACTCTCCACCAACTATACCGCATTGCGCTTGTACAATGCCAAACGTTCAGTTCCTGCAAAGGTCAGTTCGTAAGGCTCTTTTTTCCCTTGATATGCATAAGTCGAGTGGGCCTGATGCAGTTCCACCCATTGTGCTTCGAACGTGTGCTCCTGAATTACTCTTACACTACTGGCGTCGTCCCGAGCTCCTGGAAGACAGCCCTTGTCCACCCGATCCCAAAAAAAAGGCGATCGCTCACATCCGTCCAACTACAGGCCAATAGCTATTACCTCTTTACTCTCCAAAGTAATGGAGTCCATTATATACCGCCAGCTCTTAGGGTACCTAGAAGAGAACCAGCTACTAAGTGGTCGCCAGTATGGTTTTCGTCGCGGACGTTCGGCTGGTGATCTTTTAGTGTACCTTACTCACCGATGGGCGGAGGCAGTCGAGAGTAAAGGGGAGGCACTGGCAGTTAGCTTGGACGTAGCGAAAGCCTTTGACAGGGTATGGCACAGGGTTCTTCTTTCTAAACTTCCATCATACGGGCTTCCTGAGAAATTGTGTTCATGGGTTGCCAGCTTTCTTACTGGGCGTAGCATCAGAGTCGCAGTCGACGGTTCGTGCTCCGACATGAAGCCCGTGAATGCTGGAGTCCCGCAGGGGTGTGTGTTGTCCCCTACCCTGTTTCTTCTGCATATCAATGACATGTTGCATAACAACAGCATTCATTGCTATGCAGAAGATAGTACTGGGGATACGCTCTACATCGGGCGAGCTAATATTTCTTTGGAAAGCGTCATCGAGAGCCGGAATAAACTTGTGACTGACACCGAGAACATGTTAAGTCATGTCTCGAATTGGGGCCGACATAACCTAGTCCACTTTAACCCCTCAAAAACACAAGTTTGCGCATTTACCGCAAAAAAACATCCCTTCGTCGTACCTCTAAACTTTGTGGGAGCTCCCCTTGATACCAATCCGACTATTGGAATCCTTGGCGTCGATATTTCGAATGACGTTCAGTTTCGTGGTCATTTGAAAGGTAAAGCTAAATTAGCTTCGAAAAAGCTGGGTTTGCTTAATAGAGCGGGTCAGTATTTCACGCCGGCCTACCGCTTACAACTGTATAAAGCACAGGTCAGGCCGCATATGGAATACTGCTCCCATCTTTGGGCTGGAGCACCCCAATACCAACTCCTTCCATTTGACTGCATCCAACGCAGAGCTGCTCGAATTATCGACGACGTGGATATTTCAGGTCAGCTCGATCCACTGGCTCTTCGGAGAGACGTTGCGTCTCTCTGTATATTGTACCATATATATCATGGGGAGTGTTCTGAGGAATTGTTCGGCTTGAACCCTGCCGCTGATTTCCTTCACCGCACTACACGCAATCGACTGTCATTCCATCCACATCACCTTGATGGATGGCGGTCTACTACTGTGCGTTTTTCAAGAAATTTCTTGCCTCGATCTACAGTGTTGTGGAACCAGCGGTATTTCCGGACCGTTACGACTTAGTGATCTTCAAGAAACGAGCCTATTCCTTCCTTAAAGGCCGGCAACGCGTCTGCGATTCCTCTGGTTTTGCGGGTGTCCATGGGCGGCGGTGATTACTTTCCATCAGGTAACCCGCTTGCTCGTTTGCCTCCTTCTGCTATGAAAAAAAAACATACATCCAACAGAGCGGCGATGGGCTGTCACGATATGAGCACATGTGCAGTTTTTTTTTATAAGAAGGGGGCAAACGAGCAGGCGGTCACCTGATGGAGAGCAATCACCGCCGCCAATGGACACCCGCAAAACCAAAGGAGTCGCAGATGCGTTGCCGACCTTTAAGAAAGGAATAAGGTTAAGGAAGGAATAGGAATTGTGAGGGGGGGAGAGAAAGGGGCCTCCGGAACTCTCACTGGCCGGACGAAACACAACAGCACCAAGTGCCATTATTTCACGCCGGATATTAGTAAGAGGGTGGTATTACCCCGTGCGAGCCGGCCCAATGCGTGTGGCTCTCCCACTCAATCAGTATTACTCATTTAGCACCACCCAGGGGTCACGTGTAGGGTCTCAAGGGTAAACCTACGGACGCAAGTAACTTAAATCCCCAAAAGTAGTTGTAATTTGGACAGAGGACTGCTTCTGCGGTCCTCATTGCCTAGTCTCTGACTAACCCTTTGAGGCTAATAGTCGTGATCTAAGTATAAATTGACTAGTACTCATATATAAGTATTACTCCACTTACACAACATAGGAGGTGACGTTCCCTTTGTACAGCATATTCTGCATGTACCACAAGTCTATCATGGACTCCACCCGCAGCCCTGGAGCTTCGCCCACCACGGTCGCCACGCACTGGCCCACTGTCACGGAAACTAAAGTAAAAAGCAGATTTAAATCTCTCGCATCGCACTTCTATTAAAAAGAAACACTTAATTCCGAAAAGGTAAGTGACAATGTTATGTATGAAGAAAGAATACTGGAATCTTGATATAATAATGAAGAAAAGAGATAAAGACTACACATACAACCAACAGCATAGAGAGCGGTGATGAGCTCACCACCTATCATGCTAAGAACGTGTGCAGTTGTAATTTGGCGAAATGTGGACTATGTCAGTGGACTGCGGTCCTCATTGCTAGTCTCTGACTAACCCTTCGGAGATAACAGTCTTTAATCTATGTTATGCATGTTATATCATTCGCATCGCAACTTTACCTACATAAGAATCACTTCTATCTACTAAGTAACTGACAATGTTATGTATGACCAAAGAATACTGGAATCCTAATTTAATAATTAAGAAAAGAGATCACAAGACAGAACGCAACACGCATTGCGACAGACTATACAGGTGGTCCAAGCCTGATGCATAAATTTTTTTTTAATACTTCATCAAGGGACCAGCCTGGCAGTAACCGCCAGGAAAAAAACCAGTTCTCACCAGATTACAAGATATGATTTTTTATTGAAATTTTAAGGTATCTCTACCTTGATGTCCAAAATATTTTTTTTGACATTGTGGGCTAATGACTATAATCTGCAATATTTTTTTTGCAGGTGTTAACCAAATAAGTCTTCTCTTACAGAAAAAAAACCAGTCTGCTAGCGTTGACAAAATTTTCAATCAATTTAAGAAAAAAGTATTTTCTAAAATTAAAACATGAAAAGTAGGTGTACAACTGACTTTTTTTCCAGACAAGCCCATGGTGATCTATTTTAAAAAAAAATATACGCATCAAGTATGGACCATCCTGTATATTATAATATTATATCTATAAGCGTCTAAACCGAAGTACAATGAACAGAGGCAGAAGCAAAACTCACAATGAGGTGGATAGGATTTAATGTAGGCGAAATCTTAAAACTATAATATGAAAATAGATTTTACATAGATCCCGGCAGGCGTCGCGCTCGTCGGGCGTGCGCGGCGGGCGGCACTGGTCCGCCCAGCGCTGGGCTTCGCGGGCCAGTTCTTCCACCCAGTGCTATCAAACAATGTTTCTTTAGATATTAATCTTTGTTTCATCGTCAGCCTGTAAATGTCCTACTTTGTGGAAACAGAGGGCCTAGAGAATCGACAGGGGGTGAGCGTTTGCCTTTTCTAGGGGGCTGGCCTTTCCAAATGGACAAAAGCACATAGGGAGATCGGGCCATAACCCACCTACCGACCACACCACTCCAGGGTTGATGACATATTTCACATAAGACCGAATTTCTAAGGGCGGCTTAGAGCTACAACCTACAACATAATAGCTGCTGGCCTCTGTTCTCCAAAAAGTTGTCGGAGCCAAATTTATTATAAGATGTAGTGTAATGGCGTTGGGACGGAGACCCGAAATGAAACAATGTCTTGCGTTGAATCAATCTCTTTATCCTCTAGTGTATCATCTTAAATACTAATTAACATCACATCTATACGTGACTAGAGGAAGGACGCCTTGTCAATCAGGAAGACCTTAATTATCACGTACTATTGAGTACGTGCTGATAGTGTAATTCACTATATCACACCTCCCCTGAAAAGGCTAGGCATCCCTTCCCTGAAAAGTAAACTCTTATTTTCTAAATATCTTAGTCCTATTCTTATGAACTATATATTCTTTATTATTCTTTAATATTTTTACATTAGTACCTAGCTCTTCTAAAACTTCAAATGGACCTAAATACAAGTCATTCAATATCGAAATCATATTCTTCTAAACAAAGTCTAAACTTAGTTAAACGGCTACTAGGATCTTTTATGCTAAATAAATGAACCAATGGTCTATGATCTGTTAATATTTTAAATTTTCGTCCGTATAAATATGGTCGAAAATGTTTTATAGCCCACACTACCCCTAATAACTCTTTATGAATGGTTGGGTAGTTTATTTCTGAACTGTTTAATTGTCTGCTTGCATAAGCTACGGGCTTATTATTTCCATTTGATAATACAGCCCCCAAGGCTACCCCTGACGCATCGGTTTGCAACCGGAAAACATTATCTTTTCCAAAATCTGGATAATCTAAGACAGGAAATGAACTAAGTGACTTTTTTAAGGTCTGAAATGCCACGTCACATTCTTCCGTCCACTGAAACTCGACATGTTTCTTACAAAGACGGTTTAGTGGGTACACTATTGTGGCAAAGTTTTTTATGAATTTTCTATAAAAGTTCGCAAAAGCCACAAAACGACGAATCTCATTTACATTTTTAGGTACTGGGAACTTTTCCAAGACCTCGATTTTACTGTTGTCTGGCAACACCCCGTTTGGCGTAATAACATGCCCTAAATAATTAATTTCTTTCCTCAAAAATTCGCACTTACAAGGGTTTAGTTTTAAATTAACTGACCTAAACCTCTCAAATACACTCATTAAATTTGTATTATGCTGCGATAGGCTTTTCCCGAAAACTATTACGTCATCGAGATATAGAAAACATATCTCGTAATTTAAACCCGATAGAGCCATAGACATAAGTTTAGAAAATACGCTAGGACTCGTTTTGAGACCCATAGGTAATCTTTTCAGTTGATATTGCTTATCAGCTGTAAAAGAAGTGAATTTCCTACATTCTGGTGATAACCCTAGCTGGTAATAACTAGAACTGAGGTCTAAAGGAGAATAGTATAAGCATCCCGAAAGTGAGTCAATAATTTCTTGTATATTTGGTAACGGGAACTTTTCGTCTACTATTTTTTTATTTAAAAGTCTATAATCTATTACGATTCTCCACTTTTTTTCACCGCTACTGTCAGCTTTTTTCGGAAGTAATAATAATGGAGAAGACCATTCGCTGGTACACTCTTCGATAATATCTTCTTCTAACAATTTACCTACCTGTTTTATTAACTCAGCCTTCTGAGCGTGCGGTATTCTATACGGTTTGACATAAACAGGAGACGCGTCATTTTGCAGTTTAATGTTGTACTCGTATAAGTTTGTAACGGATAGCTTATCACCCGGCATATGAAAGATATCTGCATATTTTGCACATATTTTCTCAATAGACCGTCTCTCTTCATCACCAAGATATGTTTTTAATTTAAGAAAATCGAATAGTTGTTTAACCCTCTCGGCAGATTTTCCGTTTTCCGTATCAAAAGAGCATACGAAATAATCCGAGTATTTTCTAATTTTCGGGCTAAAGTTATTTAATTTTACATCTTCTTCCCGTGTGTTTAAAAATCGCACCGGAATCTTTTTCCCGTCTCCTACTACCACGGCGCCTGCTACAAATACGCCTGCAATAACTTCCTCCGCTAAAAGGACACATTCGCCCTTTATCTCTGACGAAACATATTTTACGACCTCACATCTCCCTGGAATAGTCGTTATTATGTTTTTATTTATCTTTTCAAATCGCTGGTTCGAAACATAGTTAACATAATTGTTTATTGGTGGTTTCACTACCGAGTCTTCTTGTTCTAAGGCTATAGTTATTGCCTGCCTAACTGTGCTTACGGACCTAGACGTAACTATAATGCTTGTACGAGCATTGTTTAGGCCGTCAGCGAAACGCTTGATAGCCATTTTTTCATTAATCGGCTTTAATAAATTATATGCCGACTCGTCTCCATTAGCCTGTGCTGTACTTAAATCGTTGAATATTTTTTTGATTTCACTACCAAACACTTCTATGGTCTTGTTTCCTTGCCTACATCGTAGCATTCGGTCTAAAATGGCTGTGTATGATTTAATCGGAATTAAAACATTTTTTATATCTTTTATTAGGTACATAAGACTTATTAATTTTTGTTTTAGCACTGCTAGAAAGACGAGTTTTTAAAACAAAATTGATTAACAGAGGCTGGTCCTCGTTTCTAAGGGTACTACTATAATACTCTATTCCGTCTATTAGTTGGTTAATTTGCGTTTCGTCGCAATCTACTACTGGGAGGAGCGTGAGCGCGACTTTTAGATCGAACGTGGCCATGGTTGTGATCGTTTCTGAATGATGCGGGTTAACGAGTGACTCGATTTCCTCAAAATTACATAAAAACTTTGACGATATTGCTTTTGTTATTTGTAATTCTACAGCATCTATCCCTTTTTTACATAAGTCTGCAGATATTTGTTCAAAAATATTTTTAATTTCCTTTGCTCTTAAAAACTTATTCTGCCCCTGAGCGGAATAACGTTTGTCCTTACTTAATTTAATAATAGAGTCTCTAATAGCCTTAAGCTCACTCAAGAGTTCTGACAGGTTTGCCATGAACACACTTTAGAAAAAAAATCACTCACACACACACATAGATTCTTGGTAGCATAGTTATATTAACCCTTTCAGACCTGAATTATCATTTTTTGTCCAATTAATTTATTAAATTCTACTATTCTGTTACCAAGTTATAGTCAACTTAAGTTATAATTAAGTTACTTATTGATATATTTATATTTTATGTCCTCAATTGTGCACGCCAGGTCTGAAAGGGTTAATTCGTGCTGGCTTACACGTTCTGTGCTGGTCCAATTGCCCGTCGAACCGCTCTGCGTTCTACCTCTTCTAATAGTCGTGCGTTGAAGTAACGTAGCAGCCTAAGTACTATATAGCCCGCTAGTACAACGACGATGGTCAGTAAAAAGATCTCTGAAAGTTGCATCCCAACGGCCAAGGGAGTTGATGCTGCCGTCGATTGAGTTGGTGATTGACTGACAATAATATTGTCTTTAGATTGTGGGTTTCCCATAGTTAAACAATTTTGGCTTACAGTTTTTCTTCTTATTTCCTTCGTCCTTCTTGTAGGCCCGTGTAGCACTATTTTCCTGATATTTTGTAGACTTCAACTAGCGATTTCGCGGCGCGGACTTGTGACACCATGTCACGGTCGCCATGTAATGGCGTTGGGACGGAGACCCGAAATGAAACAATGTCTTGCGTTGAATCAATCTCTTTATCCTCTAGTGTATCATCTTAAATACTAATTAACATCACATCTATACGTGACTAGAGGAAGGACGCCTTGTCAATCAGGAAGACCTTAATTATCACGTACTATTGAGTACGTGCTGATAGTGTAATTCACTATATCACAGTAGTTTTCAAGGTTGTTTGGCAGGGAAGGTGATGAATTTCATTTATCATCATCATTTCATTCGTCTGAGAAACTAGATGGCGCAGCTTAGCGCCTTTGCAAAAAATTAAGCGACTTTCGTAATCTTGATTCGTCGAATGGCCGACCAAATGAAATATCTAGGAATTCCGCTTTGGAAAGCGGTGTTTTAAAAAGTCAGCCCTTGTTGCTGGCGGTCACAAGATGGAAGCCGTAAAATCTGTCTAACCCGAAATGTGGTAACCAGGTTACGTCTGATTTCCCCATGAGTTTTTTTTTTTTATACTAAGCCCGGCAAATGACCCCACTCCACCTGATGTTAAGTGGAAATGAAGTCCAGGCGCGAGGACAACTGGTGCAGCGTAAGAGACGTAGCATCAGTCACCCTCACTCTGCCGGCCCACAAAGTGCTTCTTCACGCCTCGTTTGAAGGACCCTATGTCATAGGTAGGAGGGAATACGTGTGCTGGTAGACTTTTCCATCTTTTGGAAGTGCGGCAAAGAAACGAGTCACCAAATTTCTTTGTGCGTGATGGAATATTAGAGACTGTAAATTAGTGACTCCGGAGAGCAGCACGCGTACTCCTATGGAGGAAGGGAGAAGGCGGGATGAGGTCAAAGAGTTCTTCAGAGCACTCGCCATGGTATAAACGGTAAAAGACGCTGAGTGACGCAATATCTCTACGCAATTGCAAAGGCTCGAGAGTTTTAGTGATCTCCGCATTGCCGATAATGCGCACAGCGCGGCACTGCAATCTGTCCAAGGCATCGAGAAGGTACCTTGCGGAGCCGTCCCAAAGGTAAAAGCAATACTCCACGCAAGACAGCACCTGTGTCTTGTATAATAGACACA
The DNA here is from genome assembly GCA_963921215.1 of Scoparia ambigualis. Lineage (NCBI taxonomy): Eukaryota > Metazoa > Arthropoda > Insecta > Lepidoptera > Crambidae > Scoparia > Scoparia ambigualis. The sequence goes on from OY992511.1 coordinate 5,335,961, forward strand.
AATGATCAGGCGTGAAGAATCGCCGCACCTTGTTCAGGACACCGAGTTTACGTGAGGCATTTCTAATCACGGTTTCGATGTAGTCCTTTTGGTTCAGATCGCAGCGGATATCCATACCGAGCATGTTAATACTGCTCTGCAGGCCTAGAGATGTACCCTGAAGAGAGGGAAGGGGAAGGAATGGCGACTTTTTCGCTTTCGCTTTTGCGCACACCTGTGTTTTCTTGGCATTGAACTCCACCAGATTATCGGAGCCCCATTTAGAAATGAGGTCCAACACCCGATCGAGCTCAGTGACAAGATTTGCTCGCTTCATTTCGGTATCTACCCGCCCAGTCGTTGGGTGACCGTTATATCCCCCATGCACTGTGCTATCATCTGCATAGCAATGAATGTTTCCAAAAAGAAGCATTTCATTGATATGCAGAAGGAACAGCGTGGGGGATAGAACGGAGCCTTGAGGAACACCAGCGTTCACTGACATGAACCGCGAAGCGCATCCATCTGAAAGTACACGGATTCTACGCTCATGCAGGAAGCTAGCAATCCAGGTACAGAACTGAGCGGGCAAACCGTATGCCGGGAGCTTGGAGAGAAGAGCTTTGTGCCAGACCCGATCAAAAGCCTTGGCTATGTCAAGGCTAACTGCCAGTGACTCGCCACGCTTGTCAATAGCCTCACCCCAGAGATGTGTGACGTACGCTAGAAGATCACCCGTTGACCGTTTTGGCCGAAACCCATATTGACGATCGTGAATTAGGGAGTGATCTTTTAGGTATCGAATAAGCTGTTTGTTCAATATTCGTTCTAGGATCTTGCACAACACTGAAGTTACGGCTATAGGGCTGTAATTAGTCGGATCTGACCGATCTCCTTTTTTTAGGGATCGGTTGCACATTAGCTTCTCTCGAAGATTCCGGCACACAACCCGAAGAGAGCGAGAGATGGTACTGACGCGTTAACACAGGGGACAACTCCGCTGCACACATTTTCAGGACTATTGCTGGGATGCCATCAGGACCGTTAGCTTTCCGGACATAGATTGACTGCAGCTCCGCACGGACATCACACTGCCTGATTTTAATATCAGACATTGTGTGGCCACAGTGAGGAATTGAGGTTGGCTGTGCATTACAGTCATCGATCCGGGAGTTAGCCGCGAAGAGTTTGGCCAGGAGATAACCTTTTCCTGCGGCTTGTGAGCTAAAGTTCCATCAGGACATCTCAGTGGTGGCAGTGAGGGTTGGCAGAAGTTGGATTGCACAGCTTTAGCCAGATGCCAGTAGCTACGGCTGCCCGTAGGATGCGTCAGGAGTTCTTGGCCTACTCGTACAACGCGCTGGGCATCCGCTCTAATTTAGGCCCTCTTACACGACTTGGTGGCATTATTATAGGCTGCTTTTAGCGAGCGAGTTTCGGGATCCCCATGAGCTTTACCTCTGATCCAAGCACGGTATGCCGTCTGTTTGCTCTCAACAGCGCTGGCACACTCGCGATAGAACCAGCGGTTGCATCTGCCTTTGCTGATGACATAGGAGTGTGGAATATAGTATTCCATTCCTAATACTATCTCATCAGCAACGGCAGTGGCGCTAGCGGTCGGGTCCTTCCCACTAAAGCAGCGCTGCCTCCAAGAGACGGATGCAAAATACTCCCGCATACCGTCCCAGTCTGCCGACACGTAGTGCCAAATCTGGCATTTCGAAACCGCTGTTGGCGGGCGCGATGCCAAGGGCACTGTGCTGGATATCAAGCAGTGATCCGAGGAACCTAAAGGAGCTCGAATCTCCACCCGGTATCCAGCTGGGCGACTCGTCAGCAGAAGGTCGAGTAAGGGCGCATGGCCAACTATGTCTGGGATCCTGGTGGGCTGGTTTACCAGTTGCGTTAGGTCATGCGTGAGAGCGAATGCGTGGGCAGTTCCTCCAGCATGGTCTGTTTTGGAGGAACCTAACCACAACTCATGGTGGGCGTTGAAGTCCCCCAATAACACCAATTCCGCCGATGGAAACCGCTCCTGCGGATCATCTGCTACCCGACTAAGATGTTCAATTAGTCGAGTTGTCTCCATGTCGCCGTTATGGGATCGCTAGACGCAGACGTAGACACGGCAATGAGAGCCTAAGTCGACGTGTACCACTAGGAGGGAGAAGGAAGGGTCCTCCAGACAGCGCAGACGGCGACAGCAAACATCCGCCCGAACGAATAAGCAAACTCCGGCTTTGGCTTTGAAGGATTCTTCAAGCACAGAGACGGGATAGTTCAGGTAGGTGGTGTCAGCAGGGCGGATTATTTGCGTCTCCGTCAGGAACAACATTGCTGGCCGTGCCGTCTCAAGATGGTGGTGGACGGCATTGAGGTTTGCATGGAGTCCGCGGATGTTAGCGAACTCCACCTCAAACGGTAAGGTTGTGGTGGGGGTGTGCACCGCTGTAGTACCAGTTTTGTTGTTAGGCGCAGTCATTTTAGGAGTGGAAAGAGAGAGGCGTGAATCGAGAAAATGATGCCGCGATGCGAATGGTCAAAGTGTGGTGGCCTTTTTTTTCTTTGTTTTAGTCGGAGATAATGCTTCTCTGCACTGGCATGGGGCCTCAGGAGGATGGTGAGAACCCCATGCACTGTCCGGGGCTGGTACCCATATGTCCCCACCCGCCCCCCCCGTGGGGGAAACGGGTGAGTAAGGACATACGGGCCCGACCCGGTAAAAGAACCGACACCTTCCTTCATAAGCGCGACGCGGCGCCACGGTACCATACAACGATGCCCCGCGGACACCGCACGCTACGGACCCAGCTTTACCTGGGTCCTCTGCCCCTACGGAGCAGCCTGGTAGGTTCAGGCTGCTCCCAAACGGGAGGAGGGCGCGTGCAATGCGGCCTAGTGCTCCTCAACACTAGGCCGCGGCCCTCCTAGGGGGGGAGGAGGTTTCCCTCGTCCCCCCCCTCCGCTTCATCCCTGTGTGGGACCGCGGCCCCACGACGTGAGGCCGCGGTCCCACACAGGGAACACCACCAACCTGCTGCGAACCACGCCTAAGCGCAGGAGCGCAAGTCGGCCCCGATCTTGCGGGAGGAGGGCGGCGCTATACCGCCGCCCTCGACCCTACCTCCGCCGGTTGCCCGGCCTCGCCCTCTCCGGCGACCCCTACCCGCTCTTGGGGGAGGAGGGCGGTGTTTGTGCCACCCTCGACTCCCCCCCCTCCGCCGGTTGCCCGGCCTCATCCGGCATTGCCGGCGACTCCGCCACCTCCATAGCGCCCACCTCGACCGCAGGCGGGGCCCGCGGCCAGGGGGCCCACTTCATCCTCGTCCTAGGAGGACGACAGCTTCTCCCCCCCATGTGATGGTCATGGGGGAGCCCCGCCTCCCGGCAGACGCTGCAGTCCGCCTTCTCCGCCCGGCACTCGGCAGCCTTGTGCCCAGGGGCACCACACCTAAAACACAGCGTGCCACGGCTGGCCTTCGAGCTACAAGCGTAGCTCAGGTGGCCCACGCCGTAGCACCTGTAACACCGCGTGGGGCCCCCGTCCAGAACCTCCACACGCACATTCGCCCAGTCCAGTGTAACGTTGGTTCGTTCCGCCAGGAATTTCGCCGCCGCGACCGGCAGCCGGACCACAACGGAGCACCTCCCCGTCGGTCCGGTCCGGACCGGCCCCACGGTCACCTGTTCACGGCTGCAGTGCGCCTGCGCCCCCCCAGCCAGCGCCCCCTGTATCATCTCCGCCTCATACTCCACATCCGGGTTGAGGCCCGTGAGCCGGATCGCGGCCATCCGACACGGCCTGCCAACCACCACGCCTTCCGGGACCACCTCGCGTAGCTTGTCCGCAAGGGCGTCGGCCAGGGGTCCGCTGGAGTCGGAGTCTCCCGGAACCTCCAAAATCCGTCCTCCCGCCGCGGTGCGCAGCATCCGCACACCTTTCGCCAGCCCAATGCTCTTCAGGTCCAGCCTCCTCATGGCCTCAGCCATGGCCGAGGCGTATGTCACGCCCTTTGCTACCGCCTCCGGCTTTATGGTCACGGTCACTGCCGCGGACCGCGGCGCCTCCAGCTTAGGGGGGGGTCTCGCACGCTCCGCCCTCTTCGCCCCATTTCCGCCCGTCCGCGTGGCCTGGTCGGCCACGGCCTCGGTCTTTCTGGCCTTTCGCCTGGCCGCCTTCGAGGCGACAGTCCGCCATCCGCCACGGGCCGGTACCGATCCCGCAGGTGGGTCCCCCGTGGGGGCGTCGGGGACGCCACGGGTACCAGCAGCTACTCCGGCGTAACTAGCCCCACCGTCACTCGCCAGCGGCGGTCTCCTAGGAGGGGGGTCGACTGGGAGGCGACTCTCAATGCTGGCCAGTCGCGCTCCCAGCGACTCCAGCACCTCCTCCTTCAGGGCCTCCAGCATGCCCTGGATTTTCCTCTCCCTATCATCCCGCATCTCGATGCGGAGCTTCGCCATCTCCAGCCGAAGCTCCTCATTATCCTTCCGGATCCGGTCATTCTCCTTCACTTGGGGCTCATTGAACAGGGTGATGAGCGCGCAGTAAACCACGTTGAACCAGTCCCGCAGTTCCGGGTTTTCCCTTCTTAGGGCTTCGGGGACTATCGCGGTCAGGCAATCATGCCCCGCCGCCATCACAAGACTCCTGTTGCTGACCTCCAACTTTTCCAACAGGTTCTCGATCTCGCTCAGCCTTCTAGCACGCCTTATCCCTTTGACGGGTTTCGAAATGGCCATCACCGTCGCCGCCAACGTCTTCTCAACCTCGCCGTCGGACTCATCACACTCGATCCATTTTTCCTCCTCCTCCCGCCTTCGCTTCAGCGAAGCAGGGTCAATCTCCATCGACTCTACCACGGCCGCCCGGTCGGAACGACCGGCGCCACTACCACCGGGCACCGCCGGTTCCAAGCCGCCCGAGCCATTAGCCCGAGCGGACGCTTCACCGGACGCGTCCCCGGCATCTCCGCCCTTCCCGGGCCCACCACTACTCCTGCCCCTCTTGGGCGACTTCCCCCTCCGAGCACCAGTAGTATTTGCCACTACAGAAGCCTGGTCTCGAACCTCTGTAGGGCCTTCGGTGGTACATTTCACACATGGGGGCCCGGGTACCCCCATGCGCCGGGCGCTAGCCGGATCGCATCGCAGACAAACCTCTTTATTTCGACCTTTCATAATTGGCGGAAATAAGAAGGTTTCCATCCCCCTGGTCGCTAGGGGGTGGGCTGTTCGCCGCCCACCAACCCGTCCGAAAACGGGCGCCCGTCGCCGCGCCCCGCAACGACGGAACCTTTGCGCTGAAACGGCGCCCAGAAGGGGCGCCGGACTACCCCAAACCCCCCCGTGTATCGACGCCCAGAAGGGGCGCCGACTACCCCAGACCCCCCCCCCCGTGTGACGACGCCTAGAAGGGGCGCCGTCAAAACTCCCCTCAAAGCCGCTAAGGAGTGAGCGGCGAGCGTGCGACCCAGAGTGGGCCGCACGTGGAGATCCCCCCCGCAGGTCAGAGTGACCCGCTGTGCGGTCCAGAAGGGACGCGCGTTGAAGGGGGTGCGATGCCCAGAAGGGGAAAAGTGTGGTGGCCTGTTTTCCCAGGAATTTGCCTACAGACGAGTATTATTAACCTGCCGAACGGAAGGGCCCCCAAACCCCCCCGGGAATGGCCGCCGGGACCCCACCTTCCGGTCACCAACCGGCACGACGGACCACTCCGAGATTATACGTGGCATGGTGAGGCAGCCTCACGAGCTGGTTAGGCTCGCTTGGGCCCCTGTACTGTGCCACGGGCGGCCAGCGGGACAACTGATTCTATGGGTCTCCCTGGTCGGCAGGTTAACGAAGTCCTCCTGGCACTGGTTTGACGGAAGCCTCCACAGACCAAATACATCGCAGCATCATCCTCTCGAGCTCTGGTTATACGCTGGCTGATCCCGAAATGCGACCGACAAGCAGTCACTTGACGGGTTTTACACCATGCGTACGGTGGTCACCAACCAGACGGGTCAAGCCCTACCACAAGTGGAGCAGATCATCGCTCGAGAGAGTCCGTTAGTCGCTTCTTACGACACCCACCGGACGGAGAGAGGGGCAGCGATTGGTATTCTTTCTCCGTCACCGCACGGATGAAATTTGTTTTTGTTTTGAAATATTGTTCAGGTAGAGCATAAGGTCTCTTTTCTGGACGTTAAGACGTTACACAAACGTAGGTACTGTGGAGTCTATGCCATGTTGGTGCACTGGCAGGTTCTACGTTGAAATAATTTCTGAATAAAACTTAAAATTTAAATTATGAAGAAAAGAGAACTGTCTGGTGCGTGAGCACGGATGGATATTCACATGATGTATTTACATATTTTATATGTTTTTGGGGGTTAAAGTTACTCGCGTCCGTAGGTTTACCCTTGAGACCCTACACATGACCCCTGGTTGGTGCTAAATAAGTGACACTGTCTGAGTGGCAGAGCCACGCTGCGTTGAAGCAGGCATTGGGCCAGCTCGCCCAGCGTAATACCTACCACCCTCTCACGAACATCCGTTGTGTTTCGTCCGGCCAGTGAGGGTTCCGGAGCCCCCCCCCCCCCTCTTCCCCTCACAATTCCTATTCCATTCTTATACCTATTCCTTCCTCAAAGACCGGCAGCGCGCCTGCGATTCCTCTGGTTTTGCGGGTGTCCATGGGCGGCGGTGATTACTCTCCATCAGGTGACTGACCCACCTGCTCGTTTGCCGCGTTCTTTTATATAAAAAAAAGGTTTTTGTAAGTGTAAATTCTAAACTAAATATATGCAATAAGAAAAGCTTAATAATTAATACTACGTCCCCGCAAGCTTTTCAGTAGGTATATACTTTCTGTTGCCGACACGGGACAATTGTGCAAAAACCTGATTTGCAGTGCGTTCAGTGCTCGCTACCTACTGGACACTGCAAGCGCGTTTTTATAATATAGAGTCACAGCGTCTTATAAGATGACTAGCTGTACCCGGCATGCGTTGCAATGTATAACCACAATTTTTATCGATCTAGCTTCAAAACTGACATAGTTTCATACAAACTTACCCCCCCCCCTCACCCCTTTTTTACCCTTTTTAAATCCTTTCTTAGTGCTCACCTATACTATAAAACAAAACATAGTGCACAAGTTTCTAATCCTAGTAGTTTGGGCTGTGCGTTGCCATGTCAGTCAGTTAAAGTCAATTTTGCTTTTTATATATTTAGGAGCGGCGATGGGCTCACCACCTGTCACGCTGAGCACATGTACAGTCACAATTTGGTGAAAAGTTGACTATGGTAGAGGACTGCTTTTGCGGTTCTTTTATTTATTTAGGTGCGGCGATAGGCTCACCTGTCACGCTGAGCACATGTGCAGTCGCTATTTAGTGAAAAGTGGACTACGGCTGCTTTAGCGGTCTCATTGCCTAGTCTCTGACTCACCCTTCGGGGATAATAGTCGTGATCATATGTATGTATGCATGTATTTAGCAGATGAGGATGACCTTACCAACTTGAGCATGTTCCCAGCAGTGGGCAAGTGCCTTAGCCGGCCGCTCGCCGCCTCGCTGCGCCGCCGGTTCAGACGGGCCACCACCCTGCCCTTCTCTTCGGGGCTGAGCTGCGCGTCTATGTAGCCCACGCACTTCTGACTGGGGCCAGGCTGAGAAATACAATTAAAGGTTCTAGTTTCAAAACCAGTTAAAAGCACATTTTCACAAACGAAGATAATTCATGAGTAAATTTTAATAAAATACCCAAAAGCTTTTGATTTTGTTCGCAACGACAACAATAACGCCCAATTGCGAAATACTGTTCTAAAGTCACGTGTCGTAAAGAAAGCACTGCTATTATTGATGAACTAGCGGCCGCTCGCGGTTTCACTCGCGTGGTTCCCGTTCCCGTGGGAATATCGGGATAAAAAGTATCCTATGTGATGTTTTTTATTCTACAACGGGTAAGCGCTTGGCCTTCATCTCACCCGATGGTAAGTGACGATAAGGCCGGAGGTGGAAGCGCGCTTCACCGGAATCCTCAACGACTGAGGAACTTCTGATTCTGACTGAGAATCTTATCTCAAACTATCGGAACACAACAATGCTATAAACATCGTTGTTATGGCGACAGACTTAGATAAGATGGTGGTAGCTAGCCAGGCGGACTTAACAGCCCTACCACCAACCAAACCGAGCACACAAAGATGTACCCCCCGCTGGGAATCGAACCTTGCATGGGACCTCTGGGTCTGAAACCGGTGGCTTAGCCACTAGACCACAGAGGCGGTCAAAATCCAGGTTATAAACTATCTGTGTGCCGAATTTCATCCAAATCCATTCAGTAGTTTTTACGTGAAAGAGTAACAAACATCCACCCATACTTACAAACTTTCGCGTTTATAATATTAGTAGGATTAGTAGGATATAATTCTATTTTAAGGAATTTGACAGTGACAGATTGGTGGTGGTGGTGGGACTTGTTAAGGTATCATAGTACCTAGGTGGAATGGAGAGCATGGAGGAATGGAGAGGAGGCCTATGTCCGAAGGCGGACCCAATAGAGGCTGCGATGGATGGATGGATGGAGTACCTAGGTATTTTTTTTCTGGGAATAGTTTTGATTTTGATCAATATTCCTTTTAGCGGGCTTTGAAACTGTACCCGTCATTTATGGTAAGGTACCTATACAGTTCAGACCGGCTTCCCATGTGCTGGTGTCCAAGTGGGAGGGCCTGTTCTCAGCAGTGGGACGTTTATATGCTGATGATGAAAGGTTATTTCCAGTTATCACTCCCAGCTTACTGCCGCAAAGGTGCCAGGTCCAACTCCCGGTAGTAATCAGTCATATTTGTGCGATAAACATTATCGTACTTTGTAGGAACTGACTCTCGAATGTTTTGTACTACTAATTTATTCCTAATCTACCATTGGTTTATTGCACAAATACATTTAAAATGTATCATTAGGTCCTTCAAAACGAAAAGTCAGATCAAGAAGAGTACCCTAAACCGACAAGCATGTTTATAAAGAATGTTATGAGAGTATAACCAACCGTGTCGCGTCGGTGAAAGAATACTACCACCCCCTCTCTTCCCTTGGGTGTCGTTAAAGGCGACTAACGGACTAAAGACTGCAGATTTTAACCGCCTTTGTGGTCTAGTGGCTAAGCTCAGATCCAGAGGTCCCGGGTTCGATTCCCAGCGGGGGGTACATCTTTGTGTGCTCGGTTTGGTTGGTGGTAGGGCTGTTAAGTCCGCCTGGCTAGCTACCACCATCTTATCTAAGTCTCTCGCCATAACAACGATGTTTATAGCATTGTTGTGTTCCGGCAGTTTGAGATAAGATAGCCAGTTCCTCAGTGGTTGAGGATTCCGGGTGAAGCGCGCTTCCACCTTCGGCCTTATCGTCACTTACCATCAGGTGAGATGAAGGCCAAGCGCAATTAAAAAAAAAGATACATTCAACAGCATGAGCGGCGATGGGCTCACCACTTATCACGCTGAGCAGTTGTATTTGGTGAAACGTGGACTATGGCAGTGGACTGCTTCTATGCGGCTCTTGTTGCCTAGTCTCCGACTAACCCTTTAGGGATAATAGTCTCGAATTTATGTATGTATGTTGAATGTACAGCCGAGGAAGTTCCCAGTCGACCACTTTTCGGCGAAATCTAGCACACGATCTACGTACGTACGGTGGGGGTCACCGTCGCTTTACCAGTTTACACTTCGATCAACAATACCAACTAGATAACGCGTCACGTACAAAGTCAAAGCTCAATTCTGTCCACGTGAATATATACATATACAGCTACATTTCTTTACTAACGAACTGAGACAAAAGTTATCAAACAGTTTTAAGTTCAACCTAATTACAACCATGGCGCCCAGTAATAATGTCACAAATCGTCTAAGTATTTCTCTCTCGCTCACTCCATGCGTGCACAGCCGTGCGATGCTCTAAGCTAAAGCCTTGATAGCTGCGGCTGCCGCAGCGCTGAGAAATGACTCTGTTTCTTACATATTCATATAATTGGAAAGAGACAGCAGATCACAGCCATGCGCGCAGCGTCTATGTGTCGCTTAGAGAATCGCATAGCTGCTCTGTTACACAAATGTTGGCGCGCGCGTCTATTGGTCAACGTTGGCCAAACATTTGTAGCGTGAGTTGAAATCGGTAATTGTTTTCAAAATTTAATGTTATATTTGTTAGTTTAAAGCTTTTAATATAATTTATTCTACATGTACTTACCGAAAGTAAGACACTCCGGCCGTTAAATTGCTTTCTCGGGCATTATTTATGCAACTTTTAAATACACATGCGGCGTTGTGAACTTAGATTAAAACAAAAAACCTTTTGACGTGACAACGTCTTATAAATTGGTTTGCCGGGTGACACTTCAAGAAACTGCGTTACGCTCCGCTCACGTTATGCGCTCACAATGAGAGCGAGTGAGAGGCACGCGTCCCTTCCACTCGGGCATGGTAAGCCCGCCTAAGAGCGAGAGAGACAGACATAGAACATAAATGTGTATTAAATTGTTACTATTATTTCATCCTTCTTCCTACTATACGAATGAATATTCACATTAAAATTATTTTACCACTCAAAGTCGTTGTCACGTAAAACTTTCGCCCGTATACCGACTTTACAGGCAACCAATTTTTTGTTTTAATCTAAGGTTGTGAACGTGTTTACATTGGCCGTGTTTCAAGCAAACTAAACAAAATAAACGCTCACTTCTCAAGTGAGCTGTTATTTACCGAGACACATTTTTAGCGCCGACCTGATATCTAGTTGGTATTGTTGATCGAAGAGTTTGCAGCGATTTTCGTATGAAGCGGCGATTTCGAAATCCCTTGCACACCGCGTCGTCTATTTGGTACGACACGGGCGGGCGGTGCGCTTCATACGAAAATTTCTGCAAACTGGTAAAGCGACGGTGACCCCCATAGTACGTAGGTGCAATTTCTGCTTCAGTTGGTGCTAGGTATGTTACTTTTTTTTACTAAGCCCGGCAAATGACCCACTTCCACCTGATGTAAAGTGAAAGTGAAGTCCAGGCGCGAGGACAACTGGAGCAGCGTAAGAGACGTAGCATCAGTCACCCTCACTCTGCCGGCCCACAAAGTGCCTCTTCACGCCTCGTTTGAAGGACCCTATATTGGAGGGAATACGTGTGCTAGTAGACTATTCCATCTTTTAGAGGTGCGACATAGAAACGAGTCACCAATTTTTTTATGTGTGATGGAATATTAGAGACTGTAAATTGGTGACTCCGGAGAGCACGTACTCCTATAGAGGAAGGGAGAAGGAGGGATGAGGTCGAAGAGTTCTTCAGAGCACTCGCCATAGTATAAACGGTAAAAGAACTTACTTGGTACTGACAGAACGTATGTGCATTCGTGTGCCCACACACTTTAGCGCCGCAGTAGTTGACCCTCCGGCCCGCGGCCACAAAGAAATTCGCGAGCAGCAACGCGATAGCACATTGCATGGTCAACCTTTAATTTCAACGTACATTTTTATTATTTTTACTATTGCCTGTTCATTCGGTGATTTTGATTACCGTCAAATCATAATAAGTGACGTATGACAGCTGTGGGCTTGTGGCAGCTGGCAGAGACACAAAATTAGCAGAAGAATTGAGAAAATAATAGACAGAGAGAACGGAAGAGCCTCACAATCTAAGCATAGAGAAAAATAATATGTACTCGCCATGGGCGCGACGTCTCGTTATAAGCGTATTAAAATACGCCTAGCGCCACCTAGCGTTGTATCGCGAAGTTGGCGCGCGCCAACTTCGCGTGAGGAGTGGGAACGAAGGACGCGCGCCCCGGCCGACACTCGGTCTGCAAGCGATCGCGAGACGCCCACACATATACGCGCTCTGGTGTCGCCTTGGAACTGCCCTTATTGATAGTGACCCTGTGATGATAGTGCCTGTGATTAGGTGAAGTGACTGTGTGCTGTGCCGTGACCATCAAATCGCCTACATCGCCGCCCGTCAGCTCGTGTCCCGGTGCCAGCGACCTCGTAAAGCCTGCTCCCGGTAAGTCCTTCCTACCTCCCGCCTAACTACGTCGTATGTTAGTGCCTCTCGCACCAACATAATCTGGTCATTCGAACCGGTAATATTAAAAATCGGCGACATTCCCGTAACCAGTAAACTGTTTCTCATTTCACCATAACTTGGTATCACGTTCCATCAGCTCATCCAATTACAGTCCGCTAAAAATAATTATTTCCGCCCATAATCTAATTCGTGCCATCATTTCTAAATTAATTTGTTCCCGTAACTTTACGATTTATATCTCGTGGCGAAACGGCCTGCCCTAATAAAAAATTTTCGTCGGTAGTCGGAAAACAATTGTGGTAATAGCTGGCCAACGTACACTTAAATTATTTTATATTTATTTGTTGTTTTTGTGTTGTGTGTGACCAATTTTGTTAAATTTTGCTGCGACCAGCTGGCGCGTGTGTTATCAGTGTCGCTATTCGCTAACGCTGCGGTCTCGGTTCTCGTGCATGCTCACCACGCGTGCCAAGTAGCGTGCTTTAATGTTTTACTCGTGTTCATTTTTTTTTTGTTTTGTGCCTTTACGATCGGCTTATTCTTTGTACGTGCTCACCACATGTGCTCATTGTGATCAGTTTTTTTTGTTTTAACCGCTTACAATTATTTTTTTTTAAGTCTCGCTTGACGGCTATTTGCGTGCGTCGCCTTTGTTACAAATACGCTTGCCCACTAGTGGGCTACGGATGACGTGATTTTTTTTTGTTGTTTTTTCCTTTTGCGGTCGGCTAATCTTACATACGCGCGTTCAATAAACACAGACATACACATGCGTTTGCCCACCCGTGGGCCATATACAAGGCGTACCAACTTAGTTTTATTTTGTTTATTGTTGCATTAATTTTAGCCCATTTGCCCTTACCTTAGTAAACAAATACGTCCAGCCCAAATATAGAATATATACAGGGTGTTGTTCTTTTTACTGCCTTTTTTTATTATTATTTTTGTCTACTTTTAATCATCGCGATGCCGACCAAGTCACAAGCCGCGATATTTAGGGAGGCCGTTAAGGCCATACTTCAGCTCCTTGAGATAGGATCACAAATTATTGCTGGCGGCACCACACATTCCATAATGGAATTTAACGTACGTTTCACACAGATACAAGGCGTGAAAGACAAAATGGACGCAGTGTATTATAACATTCTTGACGAGGAGGACCTGGACGAGAAGACCGAGAAGACATACACTAAGAACCACACAAAAACCTCCGGAGCGTACCTGGGGATACTTATGGCTAGGGAGGAAATCTCAACCTCTTCCACGTCATCCCCAACCCATAACGCTCAGCCCAGTTTCGGCGTCAATACGCCCACAGCCGTCCTCCCCAAGATAGCGCTGCCCAGGTTCAGCTCAAAAGTGGAGGACTGGCCTTCCTTCATTGCGCTGTTTAGGAGTCTGACTGACGACATGGCGACCCTGTCGGACGCAGTCAAGCTCCACTACCTATTCTCAAGTGTCAGCGGTGAGGCATTAAGTATGGTGTCCCACTTAAGGGTCACCAATGAGAATTTTGCCGTGGCCATGGACATCCTCACCAAGCGGTACGAGAACCGCCGGGTTCTCATTGATAGTTTGGGGACATCATCCTAGGGCTGCCAAGCATCCATACGCGCTCGAACATCCGCACACTGTTCCTCACGCCGCTCATATCAGCTCAGTGTGCCCTCAACAATTTAGATCTGCCCATAGGAGACGACTACGTGTTTGTGTCAATAGTGGTGCGGAAGCTCAAGGGCGAGCTCCGCACGCTATTTGAACGCAGGCACGGGTCTAGTAACACCCTGCCCACGTTAAGGGACCTTATCTCCTACCTCGAGGAGCACGCTCGCTGTGTGGAGACAGAGTTCTCCAACATAGCCATGGCTCAACCCATTCAGCCCCAGGCCGGCCCTTCTCGTAGCCGCGCGCCTCCTCAGTTGCCCCATCGCACTTATGCTCAGATGGCTCAGCAACAACCCTATTAAAACTTCAGTTGATGGCAACAGAATGACTTTAATCATATTATAAAAAATATTCAAACTCACAACGGTGACACTTACAGACAAAGTTTCACACACATCACACTAGATGGCGCTAGTAGTTTAATTTGTTACATCTATATTAATTTATTCTAACATTCTCTCCTAACAAAATAAACTACACACTATTGTAATAATGCAAAACATAACAAAGTAAACAGACTTCGTACATTTAAATCCTACCAATGCCCATAGAATTTAAAAATTTATAATGTTTAACAACACAAAGACTTTTTGTCAACAAATCAGCTGGCATATTGGAGGTTGATACATATTCAAGCTTAACCTTATCATCATACACATATTCTCTGGTAAAATGATGCCTCACATCAATATGTTTGGTGCGCTTATGAAACAATGGATTAACAGCTAACTTAAGTGAACTTTGACTATCACTATATAAACATATTGACTCATTTTCATATAATCCTATCATTTCACACAAAATATTCTTTAAGTAAATAGCCTCTTTACAGGCTTCGGAGGGAGCCATATACTCTGCTTCGGTACTGGAGAGTGCTACAGTTCTTTGCTTTCTTGACTCATATGATATGACACAGCCAGACATTATGAAGCAGAACCCTGTATAGGACCTTCTATCTAAAGTACAAGATGCCCAATCAGCGTCTACAAAACCATGCAATAAGGAATGACTTTTCTTATATATTAGACCATAGCTTTTAGTCTTCTGTAAATATTTTAACAATCTTTTCAAGTGCTTCCAATGGGTGTCATTAAAACAATTGTTATATTGGCTTAGGTAACTTACACTATAAGCAATATCAGGTCTAGTTAATACAGATAGGTACATAAGGCTCCCTACCAACTGTTGATATGGATATTTTTTATAACAACTATTAACTTCCCTTTCCAATTTTAAATTTACTTCCATAGGTGTAACTGAACTATGACAATCTGACATATTAAATTTATTTAAAATATTATTTACAAATTGCTCCTGGTCAACAGTAATGCAGTCTTTTTGTACATTTACTCTCATTCCTAGACACTGTTTAATCTGACCTAAATCTTTAATATTAAATTTATTAATTAATTCACTCTTTAAATGTTCATATGAAATTTGGCAATTGTAAAATACAAAAAAGTCGTCTACAAATAACGCAACAAATATTTTAACATTATCATTACATTTTATAAAAAGACAAGGTTCATATTTAGACTTTTTAAATTCTAACTTCAACAAACAGTCTTCAACTCTAGTATACCAGGCCCTAGCAGACTGTTTGAGCCCATATACAGCTTTATTCAATTTTAGAACTTTATTTTCACAGTTAACAAAATCAGAGCATTCCGGTATTTCCATAAATACATTTTCTTTTAAAAACCATTTAAAAATGCTGTAGGTACATCAAGGTGATTCATATTCAGATTAAGTTGCACACTCAAAGCAAACAATAGTCTTAAAGTTGAATACCTTAACACTGGAGAGAAGGTCTCGGTAAAGTCTATGCCTTTCTTCTGCGTAAAACCCTTAGCAACAAGTCTGGCTCTAAAACGCACTTCACCATCACTACTATATTTCTTTTTGAACATCCATCTGTTGTTTACCACTGTGCCATTGGCTGGCCTGTCTACAAGTTTCCAAGTGTCATTATCATTGAAAGATTGCAACTCTTCTTTGATTGCACGTTTCCACTGCATTTTCTCAGGTCCATTCACTGCCTCAGGTAGAGAAATCTGTTCACCTGATTCCACGCACAAGTGTCCCATAGGTTAAACGCTCTGGTTTATGTCTAATACGTTTTTATGGAACATCCAAAGTATCTGCATGTGTAACAACATTTGTTTTGACTGGGGAAACAGGATCATGAAAACTGTCATCAGATTCACTGGTTGATTCACTAGGAACGTATGTTGCATCACTGGTATTGTCTCCTTCAATGTCTGTCCTATCTAACTGACTATCCTGTGTGAATTCAGGTTCCTGCTTGTCTTCTATTAAAATACATGCCGGTGGACTGTCATTAGTTTTCTCCATGACCACAACATCTCTAGCAACAATTATTTTTCTTATTTCTGGATCATACAAACGATAACCTTTGGTATTATCTGAATAGCCAACTAGGAACATTTTAATAGCCTTTTTGTCCCACCTTCTGCGCTTTTCTTTCGGTATATGTACCATCACTGGGCTACCAAATACTCTTAAATGGCTAAGATTTGATTTTCTGCCTGTCCATACTTCATAAGGTGTCTTATCATGATCCAATCCCGCTGCTGGTGATTTATTCTTTATATATACCGCTGTGTTCACAGCCTCTGCCCAGAACTTTTTTTCAAATTCAGCGTCAAATAGAAGACAGCGTGCTTTCTCAACAATTGATCTGTTGTATCTTTCTGCTACGCCATTTGCTCTGGAGTATATGCATTTGTTTTCTGATGCACTATTCCACTCTGCTTCAAGTAATTCTGCATATCAGCCGAACAGAACTCACCACCATTATTAGATCTTAATATCTTTATCTTCTTGGATTGCTGGTTCTCAACTAACTTTTTAAATTCCTTGAAGCATTTGAATGTTTGATGTTTTGACTGAAGAAAGTACACAAAACACATTCGACTATAGTCATCTACAAATAACAAAAAATATCTGGCCATTCCAAGTGACCTGTGTTCCATTGGGCCACATACGTCTGTATGGACCAATTCCAGCACTTCCTTACTTTTGCTAGCACTCAGAGGGAAAGGCAGCCTTGTTTGCTTTCCTTCGCAGCATACTGTACAGCTGGATTTATTAACCTTGCCACGGAATGACACACTTTCAACCACTCCATTCGTCATCTTGTTCAGGTCATTAGCGTTAATATGACCTAGACGCCTGTGCCATGTGTCACTATCAGCCATTGACGGAGTTAGTAGACATGTCTGTGTCTGTGTTGCTTTTAGGTTCAACCTATAAACTCCATCAATAAGTTCAGCATCTGCAACTAAATGGCCTATTCTGTTGAGTATAAGGCATTTGTTTGGCTCAAAGACGACACTGTTACCGTTTTTGATCAATTCACTGACTGATAAGAGGTTAGTCGTAAGAACACATTCGACTATAGTCATCTACAAATAACAAAAAATATCTGGCCATTCCAAGTGACCTGTGTTCCATTGGGCCACATACGTCTGTATGGACCAATTCCAGCACTTCCTTACTTTTGCTAGCACTCAGAGGGAAAGGCAGCCTTGTTTGCTTTCCTTCGCAGCATACTGTACAGCTGGATTTATTAACCTTGCCACGGAATGACACACTTTCAACCACTCCATTCGTCATCTTGTTCAGGTCATTAGCGTTAATATGACCTAGACGCCTGTGCCATGTGTCACTATCAGCCATTGACGGAGTTAGTAGACATGTCTGTGTCTGTGTTGCTTTTAGGTTCAACCTATAAACTCCATCAATAAGTTCAGCATCTGCAACTAAATGGCCTATTCTGTTGAGTATAAGGCATTTGTTTGGCTCAAAGACGACACTGTTACCGTTTTTGATCAATTCACTGACTGATAAGAGGTTAGTCGTAAGACTCGGCACACACAATACATCTTTCACGTTAATATTGTAATCGTGATTTGTTGTGATTTCGACGTTTCCGGAACACAAAACAGGTACTTTTGTCTGATTTGCAACAATGATTTCTGAAATACTTGGTGAATACTGTGGATTTTTCAACCAATTCTCATTTGCAGTCATATGCATACTGGCCCCGGAATCCACATACCAATCACTGCTATTGAAGTTTCCACTAAGAAAAACAACGTTGAAAGCGTTAGTCTGTTTTTTCTTAACTGATTGTTCATGTAAAAGTGGACACTGATTACGGTAATGGCCGGTTTCCTTGCATTTGTAACAAGTTAATGTTTTCGTGTTTTTGACAGATGCGAAACTGGAACGGCCGGAGTTTGCTGTCCTTGTTTGCTAGGGACGCCATGTTTAAAATGTCTTCTTTTAGGCCAACTTTTTGCAACTAACGCCGAATTGCAATCCGCCGAATCATTCACATCGACAGACTCCATATCTAATAATTTGGTTTTAATGGTATCGGCTGTAATATTTATACCAGAGTGCTCGATCGCCATGATCATAGGCATGAATCGTTCTGGTAATCCGGCAAGCATTAATGAGCCGACCCACTCATCGTTAATCTCAAAACCCGTTCCACATAAACGTTGCGAGGTTTCTACTATTTGTGTCACATAATTCGTCATGTTCTCACAGTTTTCTAATCTGATTGAGATCAAATGTCGAAGCAAAGTAATCCGTCTCGAAAATCCTGAATCGTCGAACAAAGCCCTTAGCGTCGTTCATAATTCCTTCGTGGTCTTTGCATGCTTTATATGAACAAATAACGATGAATCATCGTTAAAATCACTTTTGCCCGCGCTTTTACATCTGCCGCGTCGACTGCTTCTCCAGCATGAGTTCCTTCTTGCTTCAGGTACTCGTACGCGCCTTCAAGTATCAGCAAATTTTCCACTGCGAACACCCAATCGTCGTAATTCTCACGACCTTTAAGTTTCGGCACGTTCGCCAGAAAATTAGAACTCATTTTATATACTTTTAACACGGAAAAAGCTTCCACAAAACTATTTTTTACACGAGACTGGGCCCATAACCTATTAAAACTTCAGTTGATGGCAACAGAATGACTTTAATCATATTATAAAAAATATTCAAACTCACAACGGTGACACTTACAGACAAAGTTTCACACACATCACACTAGATGGCGCTAGTAGTTTAATTTGTTACATCTACACACATCAAAAGTGTCTAGGGATCAACATATATTTTTGCAATAACTTTTCTCATGATTGATATTAACTAAAATTTTCTTTAAGGATTCATCAAAATAAAGTGTTTTCGTTTGTCTACAGTAACGATAAACCAAGTCACCTTTGCATTAATAAAGAAATTTGCCATTTTCCTAATAAAGGGATTTTTGACATTTGAACCACTAACATTAAAGTTCGAAAAAAAAATTGAAATAACAGTTTTCTTTAAAATTTTATTGGGTAACTTAAACAATTAATAATCCGTGTTTCTACCGCGAACACTAACAACACAAGAACATCGGTTTGGCATACTCAAAATGAGTTCATCCAAATCACGCTGTGGAATGGCCGCCCATGTTCGTTGCAACAACAAAAAAAGGTCTTCTTGCGACTGGATACCCTCCATATTCGGCAGAGCTCTTCTCTGTAGCATATCCCATGCATGCTCAATCGGGTTCAAGTCTGGCGACTGAGCAGGCCAGGGCATGACATTGATGTTAGCTGCGGCGAGAGTCTGCCTTACAACTCTTGCGGTGTGCGGTCGTGCATTATCATGCATTAACTGAAATAAGGGACCGATTTGCACTTGTAGAGGAACGATGACGTCTGATACAATTGTCTCAGCATAAATTTGAGCGTTGAGGTTGCCTCTGATCCAAATCAACTCAGTTCTTCCGCCGATCCAAATACCCGCCCATACCATGATGGTTCCACCACTATAAGGATGGACTTCCTGGCAGGATTTTAATCGCTGTTGGCGTCCAGGGGTTCTCCAGTGTCGTATACGTCTTGTATCCGGTCTCATACCAAAACGAGACTCATCAGAAAAGCACACGAAACGCCATTGTTCTTCTGCCCAATTTCTGTGTTCAAGAGCCCATTGATATCGAATCCTACGATTGTGCATTGCTATAGGTGGTACCCTTAGCGGTCTTCGGGAATGAAGGTTCACTTCATACAAGCGGTTTCTGACTGTTTGGTCGCTAATTAAGTTCCCTGAAGAGTGATGAAGCCTCACGGCTAACATCATGGCGGTTATTGTTGGAGCTCTTCGAGTTGTGATTTGAATGTATCGGTCTTGTCTCCGTGTGGTGCAGCGATACCGTCCTCCATGGCGCTCAGCCACGGTACCAGTGCTTCGGTAACGTGTCCAAAGTCGACTGATAACACTCTGACTTGTATTCAGAGCTAAAGCCACAGTACGTTGCCGGGAACCAGCTTCTATCATTCCCACGGCTCTGAGCATTTCTTCCCTGCTTAAATGACGTCGCCGCTCCATAATAACGTTGGTTTTAATCAGTAGTAGGGAAACAGTAGCACTAATAATGTCTTCAATGCGTTGTATGTTTTTTTATAGGGAAAATATTGACAGCTGATTTTCATCTTTTACTAGAAATTGATTGAAAGTTCCTGTTTCAAATTATGAAATGCACCAAAAAGGATCCATATAAATTTATAAAATCATAAATTTATTACAAAGCCACATCTCAATCTCAAGAAATCCGCATAAAAATGCTTGATCCCTAGACACTTTTGATGTGTGTATATTAATTTATTCTAACAAACCCGACCATTACCGTGGCCGCTCCTCAGCTCCATCGCCTCACCGCGCCTATGATCAGCCTACTCACCAACCGTTCCGCCCAACGCAGCAAATGCGTCACCGCCCATCCACCTCCCCGGCTCGCAGTCAGCGCTTCCCCGTCTACTCGTCCTTCCAGCAAAGCTGCTCCTCATCATCATCCTCGTCCTCTTCCTCACGCTCGACGCCCAACTGTCCCTATTGTGCCACTAGGGGACATAGGCTCATGACGTGCAGATGGTACAATGCCCAGCCAACACAGGGCCGTTGGGACTTTGTACAGGCACGCGAGCGCTGCCAGCGTTGTCTCGGCCGTCACTACGAGAGCGAGTGCAGGTCAAGGGGGTCATGCAAGGACTGTGGGAGCTCCAACCACCACACGTCCCTTCATCGACCAGACGACTCAACGCACCCAGTTCATTCGTCAGCTCATGTACCCCCACAGCTGAGGGAGCACTCGAGGGAGCGCCCCAGAAACAGCAGGCGGCACGAACCCGCACATGATAAACAGGTGCAACCCAGCTCTGCTCACAGAGCCAGCCCGCCCAGGTCCGGTTCGCCAAGTAGGCCCCGCGAACGCCGCCAGCAATTATGACTCCCAACTATCACGGAGCACCCTAGCGAAGAGGTAGATTCAGCCCATGCCCATTCAAACCATGCCCATTTAGCCCATGCCCAGTCAACCCATGCCCACACAGCTGATACATACTCAGCTCATACAATCTCGGCTGCTACTGAATCAGCTCACTCACCTTCTGTGCCCACTGGCACACCCATTCTGTTGCCAACCGTCTCACTAAGAGTCGCGGACGTACATGGCCATCTTCACACAGGAAGAGCTTTATTGGACTGTGGCAGTATGCTGACATTAATAACGTCACGCATGGCACGACTTTTGAACTTACCATCAAAACCCACTTCTTTAAAAATTCGACGACCTCCTTGGTCGAGTGGTTTGTACACCGGTTTTCAAGGTGTCGCCATCTCTGAGGTCCCGGGTTCGATTCCCGGTCGGATCAATTTACAGAAAAACTGTTTTTCTAAAATTGATTTCGGGTCTGGGTGTTTTTTCTATGTTTATGTATATTTATCCGTTATCTTACCATATAAACGAGTTTCACAAGAATACTCATCTTGGTCTAGATAATTGGTGTGAGCGTAAACAAAATTTATTTATTTATTTAAAAATTACAGGAGTTGGGAATCAGCACAAACATGAGTCAAGAGCGGCAATAACAATAGTATGCCGACCCACTCACAATGATACTCCTACAATCACTGCCACAGCTCATATTTTAAAAAACGTCACTGGCTACCTTCCCTTAGAGAAGGTACCAAACATTTCCCACATACTAGGCCAGCCACCCGTGCCATTGGCTGATCAGCTTTACCACACACCAGCCCCTATCGACCTCTTATTGGGGTCGGACGTTCTTGGCCAGGTGTTGGACGGGACTAAGGTCTCGTTGGGCCCGGGCAAGCCCATAGCCTTCGGCACGATTTTTGACTTCGCGTTGATAGGATCCATTGAGGACTTGTATGCGCAGCCGGCGCAGCAGGTTAACTCAGCTCACGTCGTCAGCTCACAAACAGACTCAGCTGAATCAGCCCAGGACATACGTCAGAGTCTGGAAAGGTTCTAGGAGTCTGAGGAGCCCCTGCCTCAACCTCACACTCATAATGATCCCCTGGAGGAACAATGCGAGGAAATCTTCCGCTCTACCACTACACGCGATCCCTCAGGCAGATATACGGTCGCTCTGCCATTTCTAAAGGACGCCCCTCATCTAGGTAAAACTCACCCTATCGCATTACGCAGATTCCTCAATATTGAGAAGAAGCTAATGGCGTACCCGTCTCTGCGTTCTAAATACGTCGACTTTATGGCCGAATACATCGACTTAGGGCACATGGCTCCCTGTCACCCAAATACATTCGCCCATAAACCTCACTTCTATATCCCTCACCATGGCGTATTTAAGTCAGGGTCGGACAAGCTGCGCATTGTTTTTGATGGTAGCTGTAAAAGCTCCAATGGTGTCAGCATAAATGAATGCCTACCTACACACAGGCCCCGCCCTTCAACAGGACATTGTAGACATTAGTATGTCCTTCAGAGCGCATCCAGTCGTTTTCAGCACTGACATCCAGAGGATGTTCAGAAATGTGCTGGTTGCCCCAGACCAGAGACGGTATCAGCTGGTACTGTGGCGGTCCTCACCAGATCACCCTCTGCTCACCTACGCCCTCAATACAGTCACCTACGGCTTAAGATCAAGCCCATACCATGCAATCCGCACTCTGCTTCAGCTAGCTGATGATGAAGGTCATCGCTGCCCTGGAGCCGCTCAGGTTCTTCGCAAGTCTATCTTCGTTGATGACATCTTGTGTGGTCATGACACAGTTGAATCCGCTCAAGCACTCCAGGACGAGTTAATAAGTCTACTAGACCTAGGCGGCTTTCAGCTCAGTAAATAGACATCTAACTCGCCTAAGCTGCTCGAGAGATTCCCCGACAACTAATGCGACATGCCCAAGGACTTCGACATGAACCCAGACTCCACGTCCATTAAGGTCTTGGGTATACAGTGGAGCCCTCAGTCAGACGAATTCACCTACCGCATCTCTCTGCCCCCCATCACACATGTCACAAAGCGGTCTATTTTAAGCACCGTAGCCTCACTTTATGACCCAAACGGCTGGGTTTCTCCCGTTATCTTCCGCGCAAAGCTGCTTAGCGGAGAAGCTGCTTCAGCAATTATGGCTACTGAAGCTGGAATGAGATGAGCCCACTCCCTCTGAAGTACAAACGGAGTGGCACCACATCTCAGAGGATCTGCCGCTGTTGTCTAGCATTCGCTTCCCTCGGCACATTTGTGCAAACAAAGGCTCAGCTGCATACTCGCTTCACGGGTTTGCAGATGCCTCTGAAGCCGGGTTTGCCGCCGTTGTTTATCTCCATGAGCTCAATGCCTCCGGAGATACTTTAGTACACTTGATTGTCGCCAAGCCGCGAGTCGCACCAATCAAGAATCGCCTCACAATCCCCAAGTTAGAGTTGTCGGCCGCCACCCTACTCTCCCAGCTCATGATCCGTGTGTCAGTTCAGTTATCCGCCCATATCAGTATACAACAACACATATGTTGGTCAGACAGTACGATAGTCCTGGCCTGGCTCAATACACCGCCTCACCGTCTTCAACCCTTTGAAGCCAACAGGGTAGTCAAAATCAGCTCAGGCTCACCAGAATGTACCTGGCGACACGTACCTTCCGAGCTCAACCCAGTAGATTGCGCAAGCAGAGGGATGTCTGCGCAATCCCTGTCAGCTCACGACCTATGGTGGTCTCCCACGTGGCTTAGACAGCCTTATGAGTCTTGGCCTGCGATGCCCTTAGCTCTGGGCCATCACGCCCTGCCCGGCCTTAAGCCCAAACACATCCCGTCACTGGTCACAGTGCCCGGTCTTGACTTTGACCTGCTCACTCGGTTCAGTTCACTAGACAAGCTCGTCGGAGTGACAGCTTGTCTAAAACGCTTTCTGCACAACTGCAGACATCACCCAGATTCGCGAGGCTCAGGCCCCTTGTACGTCAGTGAACGAAGAGAGGCATTACTTTACTGGGTGTGTTCAGCACAATGAGTTTGCAGAGGACATCCACCGCCTTCAAACTGGCAAAATCTGCTCCGTCAGACTCCAGCGACTGTCACCTCTTATTAAAGATGAGCTCCTTAGAGTTGGCGGACGACTGTCCCATGCGTCTATCCGATATGACGCGCAGCATCCGCTCATACTTCCTAGCTCTAGCCCACTTGTAGACCTCATCATTGACCACTACCACAAAATACACTGCCACCCTGGCGCTGACACTTTACACGCTATCCTACGCCAACAATTTTGGATATTGTCCGCGCGCCGTATTATTAGACACCGAGTCTTTAAATGTATTAGATGCTTTCGATGCCGGGCCCAGCCGCAAGCGCCCCTGCCAGCCGATAGAGTTACGCCTCAGCCAGTATTTAGTCAAGTCACGACCGATTTTGCCGGCCCATTCCTCGTTAAATCTAGTACCCTACGTAATGTTAAACTCTTAAAAGCGTACTTTTGTATATTCGTGTGCCTCTCCACTAAGGCGGTTCATTTGGAACCGGTCTCGGACCTCAGCACGGAAGCGTTCCTCGCGGCATTACAGCGTTTTATAGCACGCCGCGGTGCCCCAGTTCTCATCCGCTCGGACTGCGGTACAAATTATGTAGGCGCTAGAAATCAGCTCATTGAAGTACAAAACTTTCTTGCCTCGAATAATGACACGATTGCGCACAAGCTCGCTGGTCAGCACATTACTTGGTTATTGAACGTCCCTAAGGGACCATGGTTCGGTGCGTTACATGAGATCAACATAAAATCAACTAAGCAACTTTTATATCGCGTAATTGGCGAACAGCACCTCACATTCGAGGAATTCTCTACACTTTTAGCACGAATCGAAGCTGTCCTTAACCCTAGACCTCTCTGCCCACTTTCGTCTGATCCTTCAGACTTTGAGCCGCTTACAGCCGGACATTTCATTATAGTCCGCCCACTAACGGCCCTTCCCGAACTATCCGTGGAAGATAGGCCGATCTCCACACGTAGGCGATTCCAGATGGTACAGGCCCTTTCCCAGCGCTTCTGGACGCTGTGGACCCAGTCCTACCTCCACACACTCCAAACCCGCTCCAAATGGTTTTTTTTTTTTTTTTTTCCTACCTGCTAATGACCTTCTCCCACAGTATGGGAGGCTTATTCTCTATTTTTCTCTTTCATTCCAGTTCTCTCTTGTTACGGCGAAAGATGTTCGCCGTAACAGCGGCGAAACAAGGGTTAGGCAGGAGATAAGGGAATTTCTGGGGCTTACCTGGTTCGGGCTGGAGCTGGTTGGAGCTGAAGGCAGGCGCGGGGGCGCGGGCTTGAAGGCAGCAACACACAACACAATTCACTCCACTAGGCACTGATCGGAGGCGTTTTAAGGGTAATTGGGCTGGTAAACACAGCGCTCTCAAGTCACAAACACTGAACACGTGGTTGTTCACGGGCTGAGTTCTTGCGCGGGCGCGCGCGTGGATTCACCTGGAAGGCTCGAAGCACACTCCTCTTGCCCAGTGCCGGCCGCGCGGGCGAACACTTCGTCGAGTATAATTGTCAACTCGCTGTGATTGGCCGATCATTCGTTGCCCAGTCGTTGCACCAATATGCACCTTAATTGACCGGCGCAGAGACGGTTATCCGTCGCGCTGTGGCGCGAACATCTTCCCGGGCCCCAGAGGGTAGGAGGGGGGGGGGAAGGAATGGAAGTTAAAGGGGAACTACAGCCCCGATTCGTGCTGTGTTGAGTTAATGTCGAGTGGGTGTGTATATGATGAGCTGGGAGGAATGCACGTGTGTGACTGTATGAGTACAATTGTATGAGGGCTGAAAGCCTGTGTCACGAAGCACAGGGGGCGCGGGGGCGCGAAGCGCCGAAGGCGCATAGGCGCACGGGGCGCGTAAGCGCAGAGGCGTGGGGGAGCGGGGGCGCAGAGGGCGCGTGGGGCGCGTAAGCGCAAGGGCCGCGTCAACGCAAAGGCGTGGGGGCGCGGGGGCGCAGAAGCGCCGGGGGCGCGTAAACGCAAGGGCCGCGTCAACGCAAAGGCGTGGGGGCGCGGGGGCGCAGAAGCGCAGGGGGCGCGTAAGCGCAAGGGCCGCGTCAACGCAAAGGCGTGGGGGCGCGGGGGCGCAGAGGGCGCCGGGGGCGCGTAAGCGCAAGGGCCGCGTCAACGCAAAGGCGTGGGGGCGCGGGGGCGCAGAGGGCGCGTGCTGATGTCATGCACCGTATAGGTGCGGGCCGACTACATGTGTTTGTGTGCTGCAGGCTGATGTGTGGGTGCACGTGTGTAGAAGTACTATGCTCTTGTGGTGAGCACGCACGAGATTGAGTCGATTGCCAAGGCAAGAATTAAGAGCAGAAAAAATATAAAATTAACACGAGCGAAAAAATAAAGCACGCTATTTGGCACGCGTGGTGAGCATGCACGAGATCTGAGCCGATTTAACACGACACGACCATAAAAATTTCATTACAAAATAAAACGGGAAAAACAACAATATCGTCGTCTAGACGCGGGTGTGTTATACTTAACTAAAGTTATATGTGCAATCTAATTAGTAAGAAAAAATATAACACGAATCGAACACTGTTCTTTGAACACGTTCTTAATTTATTTTTGTAGGTAGGTTAATTTAGTGGACTGTTACTGGGTGTATCCGGCTCGTAAAGGATCAAAATGTTACGGCGAAAGATGTTCGCCGTAACAGCGGCGAAACAAGGGTTAGGCAGGAGATAAGGGAATTTCTGGGGCTTACCTGGTTCGGGCTGGAGCTGGTTGGAGCTGAAGGCAGGCGCGGGGGCGCGGGCTTGAAGGCAGCAACACACAACACAATTCACTCCACTAGGCACTGATCGGAGGCGTTTTAAGGGTAATTGGGCTGGTAAACACAGCGCTCTCAAGTCACAAACACTGAACACGTGGTTGTTCACGGGCTGAGTTCTTGCGCGGGCGCGCGCGTGGATTCACCTGGAAGGCTCGAAGAAAGAACACTCCTCTTGCCCAGTGCCGGCCGCGCGGGCGAACACTTCGTCGAGTATAATTGTCAACTCGCTGTGATTGGCCGATCATTCGTTGCCCAGTCGTTGCACCAATATGCACCTTAATTGACCGGCGCAGAGACGGTTATCCGTCGCGCTGTGGCGCGAAGCGTTCCTCGCGGCATTACAGCGTTTTATAGCACGCCGCGGTGCCCCAGTTCTCATCCGCTCGGACTGCGGTACAAATTATGTAGGCGCTAGAAATCAGCTCATTGAAGTACAAAACTTTCTTGCCTCGAATAATGACACGATTGCGCACAAGCTCGCTGGTCAGCACATTACTTGGTTATTGAACGTCCCTAAGGGACCATAGTTCGGTGCGTTACATGAGATCAACATAAAATCAACTAAGCAACTTTTATATCGCGTAATTGGCGAACAGCACCTCACATTCGAGGAATTCTCTACACTTTTAGCACGAATCGAAGCTGTCCTTAACTCTAGACCTCTCTGCCCACTTTCGTCTGATCCTTCAGACTTTGAGCCGCTTACAGCCGGACATTTCATTATAGTCCGCCCACTAACGGCCCTTCCCGAACTATCCGTGGAAGATAGGCCGATCTCCACACGTAGGCGATTCCAGATGGTACAGGCCCTTTCCCAGCGCTTCTGGACGCTGTGGACCCAGTCCTACCTCCACACACTCCAAACCCGCTCCAAATGGTTTTTTTTTTTTTTTTCCCTACCTGCTAATGACCTTCTCCCACAGTATGGGAGGCTTATTCTCTATTTTTCTCTTTCATTCCAGTTCTCTCTTTTATTCCTCTCGCACTTTCATTCATAACTCTCTATTACCATTCATCATCTTTTATACTATACGGCTGGGTTTTGCCGTCTACTGGCTTAATTCAAACTTCACCATCTTCCTAACTAATCTCTATTCATTATTTTCTATCTAGTCTAATTCTTTATTTTTACTTATTTATACTATTTTCTTTTACAGGGTTGAGCAGGGAAATAATGTACACTTCACCTGAAAAGCATGAGCATGAAAAACTTACAAACTAGGTTGGCTTTATTTACACATTTTGCTTATTACTAAATTGCTTTTCTTATTCTACTTTTCCTATGCTATGTTTACATATATATCTTATTCTATTTCTTAATTTTCTATTGCATTTGTTTTTTCATCTTATATTTATTAAGTTTACATTTTTGTTTGCAATCTTATATACTATTTATAATTATCTATCTTTTTCTTGCACATGAGCAGATTTGATGCGCATTGTTCATAAATGCGCACAATCTCTCGGCTTTTTACATTTACTTATTATTATTTTTTCTACTTATTACGCTTACAAACAATTTCTATAAGCTTCGTGCAATAGTTTAGGAACTTTTCCCTTGTATTTTCCGCGGACAGAAGGTCCGGGAAATTTTTGGGGACAATGCGGGTGCCCAATTCCGCCTCAACATTTTACCTCTTACGAGTGTGTATAGGGCACTCGGAGAGGATGTGTACTAGTGTTTCGTCGGTGTTAGGGTCACAGGCGCACGACGGGCTGTCCTTACACTTGAACCTGTGTAAGTATGCGGAAAACCCGCCGTGCCCTGTGAGTACCTGTGTGGTGTATTTAGTGTGCGTGAGTTTTCGTGTGACTCTGTATGCAGCGGTGGTGTCTGTAAAGAAAAGTTTTGTGACTTCGGCTGTAGTACCCGACTGGTATCTCCGGTTCCATTCGCCCAGCGTCCCATCGCGGATGAGACGCTTTGCGAATGAAACAGGACACCTGTCGTAGTCGGGCTTTCTTTTGGAATTCATAGCGGCTTCCTTGGCTAGCACGTCGGCCCTTTCATTCCCTTCCAACCCCGCGTGCGCTTTTATCCAATGCAAAGCTACATCAGCTTTGCCTTGCTTAAATGCTGTACCGATATTTTTGCGGATTTCAACTACGAGGGGGTGGAGGGAATTTACGCCGGTAACGGCTTGCAGGGCTGCCATCGAGTCGCTATAAATTCCAAAAGAAAGCTCTTTCCTACTGAGCACTACCTCCGAAGATTTGTGGAGTGCGAGTAGTTCTGCCTGAAAAACTGTGCTGTACGACGGCAGTGCAAGTTTGATCGTTCTAATCTCGGCGGCGTCTCTCCATAGAGATAGTGCCGCTCCTTCCTTCCCGTCTATCTTGCTGCCGTCGGTGTATATTTGTATGTTATGCGTGTTTGTGTGTATTTGTGTTTGTTCTGTGATGTGTGTAATGTCAATTTTGGTGTATTCTGCCGGATGCGGCAAGTGTAATGCGGAGTGTGGAGTGTCTATGTCTCTGCCCTTTAGTTCTGGCCAGGGCACCCCCTTCCTCACTTCATAAAGGGCTGCGGCCTCTTTAATCCGGAGGTCAAGGGGAAGCGTTCCGGACAGAACCAGGGCAGAGGTGAGTGAGACTGTTTTATACGCTTTGCACATTTTTTGTGCAAAGCCCCGCTGTAACGCATCCAGCTGCTTGCGCGTCATGACCTTGTCGGCCGCCGGGGCCCACGCGGCAGCTGCATACGTCACAACGGGTTCCACCGCTGCGGTGTATATTGTCCTGCACACATCAGGTGTAAGACCCCAATTCACGCGTGCCGCTTTCGAGAGATGTTTGTAAAAAGCAGCGGCTTTCCGACAGATGTTATTAATGTGCGTGTTGAAAGTCAACTTGTGGTCTATTGTTAAACCCAGGATTTTGATCTCGGGCCTATTTTCGATCTGTACTCCGTTCATGTTGAGGCGGGGGGTGTCGTACTTCAGCTTCTTTGTTATAACAAGGCTGTGCGTTTTGTGAGCCGCAAAATTGAGCTTATTACGACCACCCCACGCCGCAACATGTCCGAGCACTGGGTTGGCCTGTGTCTGAATATTTTGTGCTGTGTCGCCGGCAAAGAGTAGGACAATGTCGTCCGCAAAGGCTTGTACATGGACTCCTTGATCCTTCAAAGTGTGCAGGAGGGGGTCTAGTAGTAGGTTCCATAAGATGGGACCCGCGATGGAACCCTGCACACAACCCTTTGAGGGTTTCCTATGTACTTCTTTGCCGGCGTACCTAATGTTGACCTTCCTATCGGACATAGAACATTCTAGTACTCTCCTGAGATTTATTGGGCACTCCTCCTCCGCCAACCTAGTTTTTATAGCTGGCCACCAAGCATTATCGAACGCTCCCTCTATGTCCAGGGATATTAGGGTAACTATCTTCTTTTGTCGAAGATTATCCCTTATGGTGTTAATGAGGACATAGAGGGAGTCCTCCGTACTGCGTTGGGGCATGAAACCGTATTGGTATGGGCTCAGTCTAGGTAAGATGTGGTATTTTAGCCGGCCCACCAGCATCTTCTCGAATATTTTTCCGAGTACCGGTAGGAGGCCGATTGGTCTGTATGACTTTGGAGTCGTATAGTCCTCCTTACCGGGCTTTTTAAGGATGACCACTGTGGCCTTCTTCCAACATTTCGGGAAAGATCCCAGCTCGAGGCACTTATTTGCTATGCCCAAGAACAATTCTGGGTCCTCGCTAATTGCCTCTTTGCATATGTCTGCTGTTAATCCATCCCCTCCGGGGGCCTTCTTTGGGTTGAATGAACAGACAGCATTACGCAGCTCTGTCTCTGTAAATGGTGGGTCAAGTACATCAGTACTTGACCCCACATTAACCGTCTCTGCTTTAGCGCGTATTTGCTTGTGTGTGCTGCTGTCCACTGCGGCTAGGTCCTCCGGATAAAATGTTTCCGCAAGATGTTGTGCGGAGCCCTCTGCATCCAGTTGATTGCCATTCTTTTTGAGTGGTAGATCCTCCTCCCTAGCTGTTGTTCTTTTCAGCATTCGATAAATGCCGTCCCAAACGGATTCTTTTTCTTGCTTAGTGCAGAAAGCCATCCACGATCTGGTCTGTGCGGAAGCGGCGGCGGTCTCATACTCTTTTTTCTGTTTTAGGTAGTCGGCAACTACGGCAGCCCTACGACGCGGCGCAGCGCAGCGGATGCGGTGTTTTTTGGTGGTCGTCCTCCTCTTCAGCTCGGCCAACTCTTCGGACCACCAAGGCAGGGTAAGTATGGTTTTCTTATTTTTGGTAGGGATCGAGAGTTTACTTGCCTGTATTATTACTTGATTGTATATATCAGCTTTAAGTTCAATTTGATTTTTATTGTTTATTAAATTAATTTGGTTTAAGTCTAAATTATTATCCTTTTTAATGTTTTTAAAATCTGTTCCAAATTTTTCCCAGTTAGCTTTTTTAGTGTTATATATTCTTGTTGTTCTCTCGATCCCCACCCCCCGCGATTTTTGTATATTGATGTCAAAAGCGTATAGCGTTATGGTCCGAGCTGGTGAGGTTTTCGACGACCTGCCATTTTACAATGCGTGTAAGTAAGTTTTCCGCGCTAATCGTGATGTCGATGCTGCTTGTGTATCGCCGACCCCCTCGTATGACGTCATATGTTGGTATGCCGCCGCTATTTAATATACAGTATCCCATTTCGTGTATGGTACCCGCCATGTCGTATCCTCTGTGGTCACTCGTGTGGCCTCCCCACCACGCACTCTTAGCATTGCAATCACCTCCCATGATGATATTGTTGGGGCCTAGCTTTTCGTCAATCTTGTGGAGAGCAGCCAGGTAGGGTTCAATGGGCGTATCCGGTTCAAAATAAAAGCTTACGAGCGATATTTTCCAAGCGCTGGTCTTGACCTCTATGACCACTATGTTTGTGGTGGTTAGATCGGGGTGCTGGACGATGTCAATGTCGGGGTCAAAGACGGCAATGACCGCCTTGACGTTGCCCGGCCTAGCGCTCTGGAAAAGTCGCACGCTTCCACGAGTTTTCATTTTTGACCCCGCACCAATGTAAGGTTCTTGTAGAAGGGCGATGGCTGCTTTACGTCTCCCCGCTTCTATGTAAAGCTCTTCCGTCGCCAACTTCTTTCTTTGTAGGTTGGTTTGTAGTACGTGATAGGGAGCCGTTCTATTTGGGACGCCGTTAGCACTGGTATGCCACGGTGGACCTGGCTATTTTATCCCACTTACGGCGAATTGGGCAGTCCCCGCTGAATGCATTGTGGTCCCTCTGCGCTAATTGGGCCCTGCAGCAGTTTCTGCAGGAAGGAGGGGCGCCGGCGTCCGTCCATGTGGGGCAGTCCATTAAAATATGTCCTGCGATCCCACAGTGGCTGCACGCCGGCTCCTTCTCCCTGCAGAAACCCCTGCTGTGCCCATAGCCCAGGCATTGGGAACACTGCACCAACGGTGACTGGTCCTCTACTCTGATGCGCTGTAGATCTATGTGTAGGTAGCCTTTGTCCATAAGTCTGTTCCAGATCTTCGTACTCACTCGCATGACCACATGGTGTATGTGGTGGTTTCGTGCTTTCTTTTTATATCGGATCGACACTTGGGATTGCTCTTCGTCCAGATCCCTGAAGACATCCTTATTCTGCTTTTTAAAAGCTTCTAAAATTTCGGAGTCTGTTCGGGCCTTCAGTATATTTTTGGCCACTATGAGCGGATCTTTGTTTTTAGTGTCCTCCGTAACCAAAATTTTTCCCGGCGGCGTCAATTCGCCTCTTTACCTTTTCCTTTTCTTCCCTTGTATCGCAGCTCACGATGACTCTGCTTCCCTTAGCCTTCCTTATTCTTGAAACCGCGACCCAGCCCTCCTTGGCGTCCACCGCCTCGCGTATTTTTTCTATAACCGCATCCCCGTTGTCCAGGTCGTTATTGGACGTAACAATGACGGAGTGCAGCGTCTGGCGTACTTCCGCTCTACGCGGGGCTGCCGTTGTGTTAGGCATGGGTGTCTGCTGTTGGTTTGTAGCGTCTTTCAACAGCTTTACCTCCTCTAGGATCGCATCAAGTTTGGCGTGGACGGTGGCACTGTCAACACGCTCGGACACAGGTTTGGTGGTGATGTCTGGGTCCGAAGAAAGCGATGGCTCCCCTATAAACTCTACCATCTTGTGCTCGTTTATGTGTATTAGCGCCTTTTTAACGTGCACAATGCTGTCCCCTATGGCCTTTTTAAGGTCACCTCGCATGTTGCGGGTCTCTCCGAGGCACTCGCATGCGAACTTCAGAACCCCGATCAACCCGTCGTAAACCGGCATTTGGTCAGCCAGGGCTATGACGCTCGCAGCGTCCCTTTCAGCGGTGGTCGCACGTGACGGCGGTAGTTTGGCTCTAGGTGGGGGAGCCGTCTTGGCTTTGGAGGTTGACGGCAGGTTGGAGGTTGGCGGCAGTTGGTTTGCCTTTGTAGTCGTCGCATAATTCCTAGCGGTCTGTGCCGGTGGAGATCGTTTAACCGGATGCGTTTTCCTCTCAAACTCACCGCTGATTCTCCTAACCAGAGAAGTTGCTGTTGGGCTAGGGCCAGACGAGTTAATGGTGAGGGTGGTGTTTAGAGCTTTTGTGGCCTTAGGTGTCTATGTTTTTGCAGCAGTCGGAGGCGTTGGAGGAGAAGAGCCAAGGGTAATGTTACTCATCTTGCTAGTATTCGGTGGTGGTGTCCTAGTCAATGATGCCATAATGTCACTAGCAGAGCGTCAGGTTATATAATAAATAAATAGTAGTTATTAAGTTTGTAAAAGTTGTATAAGTCAGTTGGTAAGTTTAAAAAGAGTGTGTATTGTGCGAGTGTGTCAAAATATCCTAGTTATCGTTCGATAAGAACGGTCTCACACAATATTACACTAGCAATAAGAGATATAGTACCTATATCAAATAGGGACGTCTGCTTACTTAGTTAGGTACTAAGTAGGGTTAAAATTTCTTGGGTCACACAAAACAACTTACAGCTAATACCTGACCTCAAAAAAGGTTCAGGTGTCAAACTAAAACTAGGTGGATACACAGGGAGGTAAAATAAAAGATTGTAAAAAAATTTCTATTAAAAATTTTTCTATAATATCCCTTAAATTTTTTCAAGGGTGGTCTAAAATGTTTATCTTGGCTGGGGAATGACCGCTCCAAATGGTTGTCCCCATCCTCCCCTCCCCGAGTTGGCAAGCTCGTCCTCATCAAGGAGGACAACCTGCCTGCCCTTCAATGGAGACTGGGGCGCATTACTCGCACCCTGCCTGGGAAGGATGGCGCCGTGGTGGATGGGTGGTGGACCTGGACACCGCCAATGGACACCTCCGGAGGCCTGTGTTCAAGATTGCCAGGCTCCCTCTGGATGAGCCCACCCTGGGCCCCGGAGGATGTACTCTCCATTGGCGCGACGTCTCGTTATAAGCGTATTTAAATACGCCTAGCGCCACCTAGCGTTGTATCGCGAAGTTGGCGCGCGTGAGGAGTGGGAACGAAGGAAGCGCGCCCCGCGCGACACTCGGTCAGCAAGCGATCGCGAGACGCCCACACATATACGCGCTCTGGTGTCGCCTTGGAACTGCCCTTATTGATAGTGACCCTGTGATGATAGTGCCTGTGATTAGCTGAAGTGACTGTATGCTGTACCGTGACCATCAAATCGCCTACATCGCCGCCCGTCAGCTCGTGTCCCGGTGCCAGCGACCTCGTAAAGCCTGCTCCCGGTAAGTCCTTCCTACCTCCCGCCTAACCACGTCGTATGTTAGTGCCTCTCGCACCAACATAATATATGGGGAAAATCTAAGTTAAAATAATAAATAAAATTTGGAATTAATTATGGAAGCTAGGGAGGCTTAGAGTAAATAAATTAGGTAGGAAGGTCACTGGTTTGGGACGCGACTTATGTGTGTGACTCACACAGGGTCCCAACCACTTCCGTGCGACCTCCTGCGCTGCGAGGCGGGCGCGGCAGCAGCCGAAGCAGAAAGCCTCATGCAGCGCAAATACAAAGCCCTTGGCGAGAGCTATATTTTGGGGTGGAATCGCTGGTGCCGGCCGTAGGGGGCAGAAGCTTGGCGCTTCGTTAAGGATCTATCGAAGCGCATTGTCGAGGGTTCCGGCGACCGGAAGGCTGGCAGCTACTTCGGTCAACGCATTAGCCTAGCCATACGATAAAGGTAACAAGTGCTTAGGCATATTCCTCAACCTTGCTAAGGCATTTGATACCGTTGATATCTCCATACTCTTACAAAAGCTATTTAACATTGGTATCAGGGGTACTCAATTGGATCTACTAAAAGATTACTTGAGTGACAGGTATCAGTGCGTTAAGC
Organism: Scoparia ambigualis; assembly: GCA_963921215.1. Classification (NCBI taxonomy): domain Eukaryota; kingdom Metazoa; phylum Arthropoda; class Insecta; order Lepidoptera; family Crambidae; genus Scoparia; species Scoparia ambigualis. The sequence continues at coordinate 5,371,166 of OY992511.1, forward strand.
TGGGTAATTTCACTAGTAATGATCTGCCCGTGCAATACGGAGTACCACAGGGCAGTATTCTAGGACCGACATTGTTCCTAATCTACGTGAATGACCTTCTGTGCATTAATTTCCCACATGGAACTATAATATCGTATGCAGATGATACGGCTCTGGTCTTTTATAAGTCTACTTGGGAAGATACTTTCATAGCTGCGCAGAAGGGATTTGATGAAGTTATGGGATGGCTGTCAGAGAACTCTCTAACACTTAATGTTAGTAAAACAAAATATATTAAATTCGCTATACGTAATGATCCAATTAACATTAATTTACAAATAAGGGTACATAAATGCGCAAACAACATTAGAAGTAAAGTATGCGCATGCGAACTCCTAGATAATACTAGTGATATAAAGTATTTAGGTGTTGTAATAGATAGGAATCTCAACTTTAAGTCCCATATTAATACGTTAAGTAATCGTATTAGAAAACTCATATACGTTTTAGGACTCTTAGATATATTCTGGAACCATCACTATTGAAGCAAATTTATTACGCACTCTGCCAATCCATAACAGGATATTGCATTTCAGCATGGGGAGGTGCCCACAAAACGACTTTGAAAAAGGTAGAAGTTGCCCAAAGAGCCATTTTAAAGATCTGCACGTTCAAGCCATTATTTTTTCCAACTACTGATCTATATATTTTCTGTGAAGTACTAACAGTGCGACAACTCTTTTTACTCAGTATTGCGCTCAAACAACACAGTTGCTTGAAATACGATGCTGAAAAAACCTTAAATAAAAGAAGAAAATACGCGGTGTGCGATCAATTAGCTGGTATGAGAACTTCCTTCGCAAAAAGATTTTTTTCTTTTCTGGGACCGTACATATACAATAAGATAAATAAAGCACTTCAAATCTATCCTATGAACATCTATAACTGTAAACATACTGTTACTACTTGGCTACTAAAGCACTCTTATGATGAGACTGAGGATCTAATAAAAGTAATCTCATAAATTAACAATACTTACATATTAATTTTTTGACACTCACACGTACAAGCATATACACAGCCATACACACAAGCATACATATACACACGTTTTAGTATAGCACAAATCTGTTATCAGTAACTGTAGCTTCACACTTTCAGACACGCATTCGCACTTTCAGACGCTCAATCACACTTTCAGACACTTATTTAAACTCTTAGGCACTCATTCACAATTTAAACACACATTAAAACTTAAACATATGAATTCACTAGATAGATAGATAAATAGATAATAAGCTTAGTTGGTATTTTACTGTAAATTTTCACGTGTTGTATATTTGTACCGTCGTCACGCTAAATCGTTTGTTTGTTTACGAAGATCTTATTATTTTTAAGTACCCTTTTGTTAATTTTGTGTATCCTAAAGTATATTTACAAATCAGCAAAATTTCAAGTAAGTCGTGTGGTAAATCTAGTTACCATACCTCCAAATATTGTGTTTAAACATGATTTGTTGGCTTCATATGTGGACCGAGGGGGGAGCACCTGACACCGATGAACAGGTTTTTCCTAGTTTGGTTGAAGGTAGCCTCTATTTTTGTCAGCGAGCGTTGCCATAATCAAATTTAGCATAATTGTCATAATAAACCTTAAGATGTTAATGTTACTTCGCTGTATACTGGATACAATAAATGATTATTATTATTATCCTCTTTATTTAACACAATTCTTAAGTTTAATTTTTTACAATATTTTATATAAAAACCTATTTACAATATAAAATATTATAAAAAACTTAACCTAGGTTGCCACCGGCAGCGAGGATAGACCCAAGCTATCGGTGGTTAGGGCTGCAGAGTGAGGAACCTCCTGACAATACGTGCCGTGTCAAGGAGTACTGCCTTTTGCATCTGACCCTTGACCCAACCTTTCAGCGAGAGCCTCTCTAGGTGTTGATCGAGGCTCTTCGCTATAAGGCCGTGTGCCGAAACGACTATCGGTACAATAATGGTTGAATCCACATCCCACATGGCGGTAACCTCGTGAGCCAAGTCAAGGTACTTACTGAGCTTGTCCTTCTCGGCTTTCACGAGGTTCTCGTCATGAGGTATGGTGATATCAACCAATATTGCTTGGCGCTGAGATCGGTCGATCACCACGATATCAGGCTTATTAGCGGCAATAGTCCTGTCCGTGATGATAGAGCGATCCCAGTAGAGTAGAGCGTTGCATGACCATTTTCGAGAACTGGCGCAGGTACGTACTTATAGTACGGCACCTCTGATTCAACAAGGCCATATCGAAGAGCAAGTTGCTGGTGAATTATTCTGGCTACTTGGTTGTGTCTGTGCAAATACTCTCCGTTAGCAAGATGAGAACAACCGGAAATAATATGTCGGAGTGATTCTCCCGGACGGCGGCATGCCCGACAGGTCCCTCATTATATATTTCCGGTAGTTATTCGTCTTGATAACTTCATCTTCAATAGCACAGACAAAACCTTCGGTTTCCCCAAAAAGGTCACTGAAACGTAGCCAGTTCACCGAGGCAGGCAAATCTACATCAGGCCCAGTTAGAGCCCGATAGTAGCGTCCGTGTAGCACCTTGCTTTTCCATATGTCCTTGCGATCGAGAGTGCTTAGCACCACTGGTTTGCGCCAGTTTTCTGTTGCCAAGGAGAGCGGCGTAAAGTGTCTATCAACTGCCACGACATCCAAATGCATCCCGCACTCACTGTTAAGGAAATAATCCCTGAGACTGCACACCTCACGGTTATGTAGGTCCTTGGCATTTAAAAAACCGCGACCCCCACATCTCCGCGGGATGTACAGCCTCATAACAGATGAGCGCGGGTGTAACATTCTGGAAGTCGTGAGCATTTGACGGACTCTTCTATCCAAGGCGTCCAATTCGGTCTGAGTCCATCTTAGTATGCCAAAGGAGTATGTGAGTAGAGGCATAACCCAGCCATTAAAAGCACGCGTCTTATTGCCACCCGATAAAAGACTGTTAAGTACTTTTCTTAGGCGGCAAAAGAATCGCTCCCGTAATGACTGTTTTATGTCCCCATCCACAACACCCAAAGACTGTGACATACCAAGATATTTATATGTTTCAACTTCGGAGAGAGATCTGAAGTTTATCGTTTCGGAGAGTTGTAAATTGGTTGAATTTACTACTCTCCCACGCTGTACATGCATAACCGCACACTTATCCACACCAAACTCCATCTTGATGGCACTGCTGAAAGTCTCAGTAATTTTCAGCAGTTTCACCAAGTCTTGGCGGTTTGGTGCGAAAAGCTTGAGGTCATCCATGTACAACAAGTGCGATATAACTTCACCCCCTCTCCGCAGTTGACAGCCTAACTTTGAATTTCTCAACAAAGTACTGAGAGAATTCAAAGCTAGGCAAAACCATAAAGGACTCAGACTGTCGCCCTGGAATATGCCACGCTCTATCCTTATAAGATCCTGCGTGGCAGAAACACTATCTCGACATCCTGGTTGACTCAAGACCGTGGTCCACTGCCGCATACATGATATCAAAAAGGATTTTAAAGTTATATCAATTTTATATAACTCTAAAATCCTCACCAACCATGAATGCGGCACCGAATCATAGGCCTTCTTATAGTCAATCAAGGCTGTAGAGAGAGTCCCTCTGCCACGCCGGACCTTCTGGCATATGGTCATGTCAATGAGGAGAAGCTCCTTAGTACCACGGGACCCAACCCTACATCCATTCTGAGTCATGTCCAAAATATTGTTTGCAACAATGTGCGTATTAATTTTTGTTCTCAGAATGGATGTAAGGAGCTTGTATAAAGTAGGTAAGCACGTGATGGGTCTATAATTTTTCGGTTCCGTGGTACTACCTGATTTATGGAGCAGAAAAGTGACACCAGTAGTCAACAAACTTGGGAGTGAGCCGAGCTCTATGGCTTCTTGGAATTGTGTTGCCAGTAACTCGTGTGAACATCGAAACCATTTGATCCAGAAGTTGTGCAATCCGTCCGGTCCTGGGCATTTCCAATTTTGGGCCGTACGGATTGCACAACTTACGTCAGCTGTACTTATATTTATAGGCTGCATGGTCTCGATAGGTTCACACGCGTCACTGACAACACTCATCCATTCACCTTCCGTGTGCTCGACGGACACCGACCAAATGCTGCGCCAGAAATTAGTCATGGCATCAACATCTGGTAGCTGTCCGTCGCTCACACGTTGATCAGCTCCTTCCCAACGTCTGTATACTTTTCTTTGGTCACTTTGAAAGAGGCGATTTTGTTGGTATCGGTCCACACGCACTCTGTAGCGACGTATACGGTTTGCCCACGCATAGACTTTTTGCTTCAGAAAGTCAATACGTTCCGTCACACAAGCCATATAGTTTTCCGGACGAACATCAGTCCCAACAAAGGCTTGTGTGACGAATCGCATGACGCGAGGTCGATTATTGCCATTTCTGAAGCAAATTAGCTTTGCAATGAGTGTCCTGAACTTATTAATACGCCCCTCGATCCTCAATTGCCAAGCAGGGGCAGTCCCGGTTCGCCGCGGTACTCGGTCAGAATCCTGGAATTTGACACGAGCAACGCGACACACCGCGATGGCCCCACAATAAAGGATCGAGTGGGTATCAATTAAACTTTCACTGGTTCCAAGATAAGGAACCAGTAAATCGTTCAAGGCACTCATTAACGCCAAATTATGTCTATTCGTGGGCAAACAAGGTATACGCGGCCTAGAGTTACGCGTGTCACGATACTGTAGAATAGCATCGTTCAAAGCGCTCCTCATTTGCTCATTCGACTGTGTACTTACATTCGTATTTATGAAATCTTCATCGTCGGGTACCGGATCTACTCGCGCCACCAAAACCGGCGTCACGGCCGGTAATTGTGGGGCAGGGCGATCCTGCACCGAAGAAGAAGCCGCACAAATACGTTGTGACTCGAGGCGTAGCCGATCAAGTGCTGACTGATCCAGCAAGTTGTTACGCTGGATCACCCGCACTTGATCCGACAATCGTTGGGCAGACACGTCTATGGTCGGTTCAAGGGCCTGAAACAAAGACAGCATCCTAACACGATACGCAGTAAGGTTAGTTCCTCCCTCTGTTGCCCTGTAGTAGGCGCGCATGCAGTTCTCATTTATTTGTTGAGTCCATCGCATGCGGCGCACTACACCACCGGTAGCGGGGGTCGTACGCGGGGCAGATGGCCCCACTGATCCCAAGCGTGCCGGCAGCGGTGGTCGTCCACGTCGCGCAGGTCGTTGTGGCGGCGGAGACGGCGATCGCCCGCTCGCGCTGCTCGACTCGTCTCTGGTAAAATCATCAGACGAGGAGCTTACGGTCGGCGGAGCGGGCGATGATGGAGGGCGTGCGCTTCGTCTTGCTCTTCGTAGTATCATACTTTCATTTTTATTTTAGTACATTATGTTTATTGTTTCAGGTCCGTGATTGTATGTTTGATCAATTTTTGTATGGCATATTGTGTTGACATACGTCACCATTCTTCAATTTTGTTATTGTTGATTTTCTCATTTTTAAATTATTGTGGTAGTTATATTTATATGTTTTTGATATATTTTTAGCTGGTTTTCTCGATAAATAAGTTTATAAACTGTTGTAATTTGTCAAAAGACTTGTTACAAAATAAATTAAAATACTTGAAATAAAAATGATGTGACAGGTGACAAGATTATTATTATTATTATTATTATTATTATTATTATACAAAAGGGCAACGCTGCCAGCCAATGGGGAAAAAAAAGACCACAACCTCAGGCGGAAATCGAAAAAAAAAATTTACATAAATAAATTTATTCAAACAATAACTAATATTATGAAAAGAAGAAATCCTTAAGCATGGACTATATTTTGAGTATTAAACTGTGTATCTAACATATTCTTTTAATTCCCTCTCAACTTTCTTTTTTTTTCCACTATCATAGTCATAATATTTTTTGCCGCCAAGCAACAAATAAAGGTTGAAGATATGACATGACATCCAGTAAAATTTTATAAGCAGTGTCATAATCAGGGTCGGCTTAGGGTATTACATTATTAATCACTAGCGCTCCGCCTGCGACTTCGTCTGCGTGAACAGCCCGTAGCGACTTTTCTAAAATTTTCTTTTATACAAAAATTGTCCTGCTAGTTACAAACACAACAATAAAAAAATCAGCCAAATCGGTGGAGCCATTCTGAAATGCAGTTCATACACACATTTCGGCAATTGATTTTTATATTTATAGATATAGCAGCGCTAACAAAATTTTATATTAACTGCAATAATTGCAAACATTCACTAATTCGCTGACCATAATTTATAAGTGTTGTCATGTAACAATAGAATAACAAATTGTTATGAAACATAATTATGTCATTTGAACGATCAGAGAAGTTTATAACAACCTAAAATAGTGAGAGAAAATTATAAATGCGATTATCACGTTAAACAATCTTTATTAAATCATCGCAAAAAATATAACATCCAATAAGTTAAAATTCATATAAGATACGATACTCTTACGCTATTTACAAAGGTAAATAATATACAAATACAATAATCACAAAAAAGTTATAAAAGGAATCCAGTTAGCCTTTCTTAACTCTACAATACATCTAATGTGATGTACACCAATTTTATCTAAACAATTTTATTGACTTAATTGACAAATAGAAACACAGATAAAATATCCATAGTACAATCAACAAAGTCTTGTCTGTACAAATTACAACTAAGTATATTGTAAAATCTTCTGACTATTACTTATGGCGGTACCGAACTGGTACAATACAACAGGATTATAATATGAGACCCGCAAAAATATAATTCCATCAATGCAATATAAACTCTACCTTACCACACAGAGAACCTAGTTTTGTTTGAGCGCATACAATAGGAATGCTAACAGCTAAACAACGATTAACACCAAAAAGTATAAACAGCATTTAGAATTATTTGTATTTTTGGAATGTATTTAATAACAATATACATTCGATTACAATTTTTCTTTGGTGTCGTAAAAGGCGACTAACGGACTAAAGACTGCACATCTTAGATTAAAACAAAAAGGGAAGATACGGCATTAGCGTCTCGTGAGTAAGCCGCTAAAATTAGGCCTAAAGGCACAATTTCACTTCAGTCGCAATTTGCCGAGCGAACAGGCTACATCGTACTATTGCGGACATTCTGCTGTGATAAAAAGAGAAAGACGCTATTCCGCATGGGCGTCGGAATCGGTCGTACGTACTCGTCTGTTGCGAAGCGACCGTTGAAACTTACTGCTCTGTCTCGCTCGCTCGATTTACACTTTTATAGGTGTGCGTGTGTGAGTGTTTGCATATGTAGTTGAGTAGGACTATATTTTGATTGACTACAAGTAGGAGCATGCCGTATCTTCCCTTTTTGTTTTAATCTAAGCTGCACATACATCTAACAGCATAGAGTGGCGATGGGCTCACCACCTGTCACGATGAGCACATGTGCAGTCGCTATTTGGTGAAAAGTGGACTATGGTAGAGGACTGCTTTTGCTGTCCTCATTGCCTAGTCTCTGACTAACCCTACGGGGATAATAGTCGTGATTATATGAATGTATGTATCAAATAGTAAAAAAATATGCACCGAACACGAATTACGAATAAGAAATTGTAAAAAGGAAATATTCGGTAGTCCCTATTGGTCGTCACCTTCTTTGGGTAGGTAGTACATGGAATCTATGAAGTACTTTGTGATGTCTGACACAAGGCTCCGGTCCGATATCTCCTGTGCCACGCCGTAGATCGCCATCTTGAAAACAGATATATATTTTTTTTAAATTAAGATAATGATATTTTTATCTGCGTGGGAAATATGTACCATAGAAGTTGATGTGTAATATATTATGTAATATTTAATTGCACAAATCTATAAAGTTACTATTTATTCTACATCAATTATAGTTTGTATACGGTCGACGTAGAAGTCTCAGTACTCTCCACTCTCTAAGCGCATACGAAACTTCGTTAGCCCGTAATTTATCGTACACTGCTGTGTGTGTGTGTGTGTGTGTGTGTGTATTGTGCCAATCGCTTATGAAGAAAACAGCAGCGTGCGCGCATTGTACGATGAATCACGGATTAACAAGTTTCGAATGCGTACAGTAGGATGCGCGTTGATCGTGTGCAAGCAAATATTAAAAAATAATTATTTAAATTATTATTTTTTTAATTTAATTAATTAAATTAAACGACCGGGAACTTCCTCGACTGTAGGTACACAGATATTGAGTGACTCGTTTCATTGTCGCGCCGCGAAAAGATGGTACAGTCTACCAGCACCAATGTTTTTCTTCCTTGCTATAATATGGGGTCCTTTAAACGAGGCGTGAAGAGGCACTTTGTGGGCCGGCAAATTAAGGGCTACTTTTGCTTCTTCTCATAATCGCTGCACCAGTGTCTTTGTGCCCAAGCACAAACTCCATTACCACTTAACATCAGGTGGAGTGGAGTCATCCAGTGTTGCCAGACGTGCGATAATTTTATTATCGTAGATCCACGATAGTTTTGAGTGACATGCGATAAAATAATTATATTTACGTATCGCACGATAATTCGTCGACTTTCCACGGTATTTTTTTCAGTTCTACGATAATTATGTGATAAATCCTAATTTTGTATGCAATACTTTCTATTCGTTTAATCAAAGTTCGTAAAGAACAAGTCGATAATAAATAAGTATCGAGAAAGAAACGCAGGATACCACACATGTCAATGTCATGTCACATAAGTTGTATTATCGTCGTCGTCCGTCAGTAGTTTATAAAGCTCAATGTCCGTCAGGTTATTTGTTTTTAGTTATAACCCGCGCCAAACTTCTACCTCGCTGTGAACACGAGGCGATTCGCGTCGCAGTAGCACAATATAGGTATATTATATATATAAATATTATAACGCTCTAATTATAATGTTGCTAACTCTACACCTGCGCGTCGCAACTTCAGAGCGAGCTAGAAGTTGTGCACTACCTATACCTACCTAGACTACCCACCTGGCCTAATTCTAATTATAATTAAAATTAGTACCTAAAAAAAGTAATTTGAACAAGATTAGAAATCGACACGCTCGTGACGTTGGTTGGTAGCAAATTTGGAGTGCCCCAACTATTTTAGACGTATATTCTGTCTCTTTTTGCAGTTTCGATGAAAACACGATAACTTTGCAGTAAATCTAGGATGATTTCTGGCAACACTGGAGTCATCTACCGCCATCATCATTGTGCCATCTTCGAAATGAAGTTTTGGAGGTCAGTTAACCAAAAATTTTTCTTTCTTCTCATCTGCCCTGCTAACTATAAACCAACATACAAGTGTGGTGATACCGACCTTCCCCTGCACGGGCCCCGACGCGTCCTGCAGGCACGCGGCGGCGGCGGCGCGCACGTCCGCCGCGAAGCGATCCGCCACGCCCGCCTGCGTGTGCGCGTGCGTCACGCAGATGTGCACCCTAACGCGGACGGGATAAGGTTTAAGGTCAATTCAAAATTCAAAGGTTGACGACCTCCTTGGTCGAGTGGTTTGTACACCATTTTTCATGGTGTCGCCATCTCTGAGGTCCCGGGTTCGATCCGCGGTCGTGTCAATTTAGAAATTATTGTTTTTCTAAATTGTCTCGGGTCTGGGTGTTTTCTATGTATAATAAGTATGTATTTAAGTATTTTAAGTATGTTTATCCGTTGTCTAGTAACCATTTCACGAGTTTCTTTGAAGCTTCTCTTGGTCTAGATAATTGGTGTGGTAGTAGGAAAGTTTTATTTATTTATTATTTATTTAAATACACACATATCAGTGAAGTCACAGTTCCGGCACAGTGCGATATATTATTTCATACATTCTCTATGAACTCATGGAGATGCGTTCATAGACAAGTGGGGACTTGTCAGTGTCAGAAACGACACAGTGCTCTCAGTGTTGATGATGGCGTTCATAGACAAGTGGGGACTTGTCAGTGTCAGTGACGACACAGTGCTCTCTGTGTTGATGATGGCGTTCATAGACAAGTGGGGACTTGTCAGTATCAGTGACGACACAGTGCTCTCAGTGTTGATGATGGCGTTCATAGACAAGTGGGGACTTGTCAGTGTCAGTGACGACACAGTGCTCTCTGTGTTGATGATGGCATTCATAGACAAGTGGGGACTTGTCAATGTCAGTGACGACACAGTGCTCTTTGTGTTGATGCTGCTCTTCTTCTTCGTCTAAAGCAATAGCTATCATTGCTAGCACCGTAGTATTTAACAGAGCTATAGCAACAATAATTATACTTGACGACGGACACGTTTTCACTGAAGCTCCGTGAACTGGGTACTGACACGTGTGAATTGAATCACTGAAGCAACACTGTAGCACTGATACTGAACTGAGCGAACACGTTGGCCGGAACTGTGACTTCACTAATATGTGTGAATCGACCTTTATTACTACAAATCTGGTGTTCGGATGCAAATATTCACCTAAATTCATAATATTGATGATGTTTTTTGCGTTAACAACTTTGATCATCTAAACACTAGATAGATACACAGTAAAATTATAAACACTAAAAAAAGACGACAACCTCAGGCGGGAATCGAACAACGCACCTTCCGCATTCTGGGCGGCTGCCTTACTACTACTGCCCACTAAAAAAACATAAGCATCAAGCACTGACAAATTTCGACGGGTGAAAACCAGACCTCGGTAGCCAAGTGGTTAAGGCAGCCGCCCGGAATGTGGAAGGTGCGTGGTTCGATTCCCGCCTGAGGTTGTCGTCTTTTTTCAGTGTTTAAAATTTTACTTAAGTATATTTAAGCGTAAATAAAACGCTAAAATATAAAAAAATACATTAAACTAGACACACAATTGGCGCTCTCAAAGTGTCGCCTCGAACTAATGCTCCAACCAAATGGGAAAAATTGATGTCAGTTGTCATTGCCATTGTCAGGTTTTGATATTATATTCTTTACAAGCGGCCGCTCGTGGTTTCACCCGCGTGGTTCCCGTTCCCGTGGGAATATCGAGATAAAAAGTACCCTATGTGTTAATCCAGGTTATAAACTATCTGTATGCCGAATTTCATCCTAATCCATTCAGTAATTTTTACGTGAAAGAGTAACAAACATCTATCCATATGTTCCCATGGATATATCGGGATAAAAAGTATCCTATATGTTAATCCAGGTTATAAACTATCTGAATGCCGAATTTCATCCAAATTCATTCAGTAGTTTTTACGTGAAAGAGTAACAAATATCCATACATACTTACAAACTTTCGCGTTTATAATATTAGTAGGACTAATCCAACGTCTATAATATTTAATTTAAATACATTGAACAAAATTTTTTATAACAATGGGCGATTTTCTGACAGCCCAAATTAAAAAGTAAAATAGATGTCGTTTTATAAAAGCCGGCCACCAGCCGTACCTACTTTAAGGGCTGTAATAAATTCTACACTTTTACTTGTCTAGCAAAAGAATAAAAAAATAGTAAATCCTTACCTATTTATATTCAGGACATCCAGAACCTATTTCTATTTTGGAATAGAATAAATATTACGCAGCCATACACGTGCTCTTCATGAACCCGCCTGTTACCATGCGCCATACTAATCTATGCTAAGCGCCATCTATGAAGTCATTTACAAACCAATTTCTTTTTTTTTTGATTTCGGAAAATCGCCCATTGGAACCACTTTTTCGAACGTATTTTTATAGGATTGTGTATCTTGAGAAGACTCACCCCGAAGGGAACTGCAGCGCGTTCAGGCTCCACCCCTTCTTGTGCAGCAGGTCGGCCAGCTTGAATATGTCGAACTGCTTCGAGCCGAGCGCTATCACGGAGGTGGCGGGCTTGCCGTACACGAAGATGCCGTCCACCTTACGCAACCTAAACACGGAATATCGGTCATGGATTGGAGGTTAACACAATTTATTTATATAGGTACTTAGGTACATTTATTAGTATTTTTATTTGTAACACAATTTCATCTACTTATTTTATTTGTAATAGAAAAAACAAAAGCCTCCTAAGTTTTTTATCCGTGTCTTCGTCAAGAAGCGCTTACGGGCTTAGATTGAATAAACTATTTGACTTTGACATAAGCTACGGTATCATAGTATTCTAGGAGTTAAGCTATCAGACTGTAAATAGCACACTGCGCTCTAAAACCCAAATCGCCGACGTTGGTCATAAAGCTGCCAGCTTGAAGTGGAACTGGGTTGGACAAGTCTGCCGCATGTCGGACGAGCTGTGGACTAAACTCACCACTGAGTGGAGTCCACGCAACGTTAGACGACGTAGCGGCAGCAGCTGGACTACTATCGGAAGGTTTGCAAGTTACAACCCTAAACCGTGAAGAGTGGAAGTAGGGTGGGAAGGCATTTACCCAGCAGTAGGACAAGCCGGGCTGAATAATAATAAATAATAGGCTTTACCATCCAAGCCTACATGTCTGTGGGTATAAAAAAAAAGATATACATATTGAAGGAAATGTGTGATCAATAGTGAAACCATTATGAGAAAACACCGATTAACACTAATCCTTTTTAAAAACTATAACAAATTAAAACAATGACAAATAAAAAAGAACACAAAACAAAAGCACCGAGTTAATTTCCCCATAATTATTTGCACGCGCATAACCGCCTCGCTCCGAGCGAGTCCCTAAGCAGCTCTGTTGACTCCCGCGCCCGTCTCAGGTCACCACTTAAGGGCCCCACAGACGATCAGGTCGGCGGCAGGTATCGGCCTGTCAGTTAGTAGTACACCGCACGAGCGGCGCGGCGGCGGCGGCGGGCGACTAGTACTGACAGGCCTGCCTACTACCTGCCGGCGGGCGCCACACACGATCAGTTCGCCGGCACACCGGCAGGTATAAGCCTGTGAGTTGGCTGATACCTGCCGGCGGGCGCCACACACGATCAGTTCGCCGCACACCGGCAGGTATAAGCCTGTCAGTTGGCTGATACCTGCCGGCGGGCGCCACACACGATCAGTTCGCCGGCACACCGGCAGGTATAAGCCTGTGAGTTGGCTGATACCTGCCGGCGGGCGCCACACACGATCAGTTCGCCGCACACCGGCAGGTATAAGCCTGTCAGTTGGCTGATACCTGCCGGCGGGCGCCACACACGATCAGTTCGCCGGCACACCGGCAGGTATAAGCCTGTAAGTTGGCTGATACCTGCCGGCGGGCACCACACACGATCAGTTCACCGCACACCGGCAGGTATAAGCCTGTCAGTTGGCTGATACCTGCCGGCGGGCGCCACACACGATCAGTTCGCCGGCACACCGGCAGGTATAAGCCTGTCAGTTGGCTGATACCTGCCGGCGGGCGCCACACACGATCAGTTCGCCGGCACACCGGCAGGTATAAGCCTGTCAGTTGGCTGATACCTGCCGGCGGGCGCCACACACGATCAGTTCGCCGGCACATGGCAGGTATTAGCCTGTCAGTTGGCTGATACCTGCCGGCGGGCGCCACACACTATCAGTTCGCCGGCACACCGGCAGGTATAAGCCTGTCAGTTGGCTGATACCTGCCGGCGGGCGCCACTCACGATCAGTTCGCCTGCAGGTATCAGCCTGTCAGTTCCGCCGCCGCCGCCACCCGTGCGTTGTACTACTAACTGACAGGCCGATAACTGCAGGCGACCTGATCGTCTGTGGGGCCCTTTATACATAATAATAAGCATGAGTACATACTGCGCCTCTATCTCGCGCGCCGTGGTGACGATCTCCCCCGCCATGCGCACGTACCGCGCGCGCCCCACGTACATCATGGTGGCCCAGCACGCCGCGATGAGCCCGCCCGCGCGGCTGCCTGCAGCAGATTTTACTTAGGCTTGAGAAAGAAACACTCGAACAACCGTAACGCAATGAACTTATACCTAATCTAAAATGTGCACGGGCAAATTGACATCGTTTAAAAATGAATCTTATTATATTGAGCATCTAAGGTCTATTACAGCAAACACTTGCTCAAGAGAGAAACGCGGTCTAAGTGAGAAACCGCTGCGAAAGCCGTGAGTCCCTTTATATACTTTTGATGACCTCCTTGGTCGAGTGGTTTGTACACCGGTTTTCATGGTGTCGCCATCTCTGAGGTCCCGGGTTCGATCCCCGGTCGGGTCAATTTAGAAATTATTGTTTTTCTAAATTGTCTCGGGTCTGGGTGTTTTCTATGTATAATAAGTATTTATTTAAGTATTTTAAGTATGTGTATCCGTTGTCTAGTAACCATTTAACGAGTTTCATATCGAAGTTTCTCTTGGGCTAGATAATGGATGTAAGTGTAGGAAAATTTATGTATTATTATTTATTTATTTATACATTAAGTCACACAGTGGCAGGCTCATAGTCATGTTGATTTGTGAGCGTCTCTCTGTCTACGTATGTCAGCCTGATGAAAGACACAGAGGGCATTGGCGAAGCTATCTCACTCGGACCGTGAATCGGCAGCTCGTTCACATTCCAGTTTAGGTATAAGTTCCTTGCCGTAACGTAACCCACCAGCCCTGCAATATAACGGCCAAATTCGATGAAGAATATTTGTATTATAAACAAATTATTGACAATTCGACTCGAAGGACCATTTGCTAGGTCGAAAGCTTATAATGAAAAGCGGACTGTATTTTAAAGTTATATTGATGTATGCTGCCGTATGCCGCTCGCGCGTCGACAGTGCAAGTATCTAGTGTCACTCGGAATTATACTGTTATTGAAAGAAAGACACTGTTAGTTCTATTCTAGTTCTATATATAATATCTCCAATGGCTAAGCCAACGGTCTTAGACCCAGAGGTCCATTGCCAGCGGGGGTACATCTTTGTGTACGTTGGTGGTAGGGACTTGCTAAGTCCACCTTGCTACCACCATCTTATCTAAAGTCTGGCGCCATGCCATAACAACAACGTTAATTCCGACAGTTTAGAGAAAAGATAGCTAGTTCCTCTGCGGTTAAGGATTCCGGGTGAAGCGCGATTCCACCTTCGGCCTTATCGTCACTTACCCGTTGTAAAAGGAAAAGTAAAAAGATTGTTACTGAAGTGTGGAAAAAGAAGCTCGATGGCGCAGCGGCCATCGCGTTCGGCTTGCGATCTTACTTACAACTCTCGCACTGCCGGATCGCTGGATGGGTGGTTTAATTTGGTATTAAAAACATCTCGAGCTCCTTTGTGCTTCGGAAGGCACACGTACGGTCCCGGTTGCCGTCGAAAGATAGCAGTCGTTAATAACCACCAACCGGCATTGGACCAGCGTGGTGGGTTATGGCCCAATGTCCCCATGTGATGTGGTGATAGGCTGATGATTTGATTTGGTGTGTGGTGCTGACTGACCGTTGACTGTGGGCGAGCCGTAGACGCCGCCGGGCCACTCGGTGGTGACGGTGTACTGGCAGTGGCGGTACGCCGCCGACCGGTATAACACCACCGACGTGCCTTTGGGCGCGTAGCCGTACTGGGGACGGGGAAAACTCGGTTATGGTGATTATTTTATTTTATGATGGGTAATGGGTAAATGCAAGTTCCTGAATACTCAAAAATCACACATTAAATTTAAAATTTTAAAATATTTTATTTGGAAACTAGTTAAGAAAATGATTTCTAACGGCTTAGCCACGACCTTGCCACTACACTTTGTTCACTGCGTCCTTTCTATGACTATTAACTGAGACTTCCGTGGTGCAACGCGCAATGGTCAAAGTATGTGCAGGCGGCAATGTCGTGGCCGGACCGTAAATACTCCACTTTCAGTTTCTTTTTTTCATGTTAGTATTGCTTGAAATAATATTCAAGACTAATATTTAATTAATATTCCTAACAATTATACGTATTTATTTTATTAGAATAGAATATATTTTTATTTACATTATTCATTTTTTATTTATTAACAATGCTTACGATAGAAAAGTTTTTAAATATCACTAACAAATGGGATGGTCTCTAAAACTGTGATACTTTTACTAGTCATAATATTATTTTGTCCGATAGGTCTACAGCTAAACTATCTCCAGTGTCAGATAACACCTTGTACTGACTTCCTGTATATATCACGTCACGTGGTGTTTCTTTGCACTAATTAAAAAAAGTTACATTTTACATAGTTTAGGATAACCTACCTTATGCGTGTCAGCGGACATACTCGCCACCCCCTTCAGCCTAAAGTCGAATACCGGCACGTGATGGCCCGCCTCCGTCATGAACGCCGCCACGAACCCGCCCAGGCACGCGTCCACGTGCAACGGCACCGAGTACTCCTCGGCTATGGCGGACAACGCCGCGATGTCGTCCATTGTGCCGTACGGGTAGTTGGGGGCTGAACCTACTATCTAGAGAGAAAGGATAGAGTGCTCAAAAATACAAATATCTGAATAGGAAACACAAACAAAGAGCTCAAAGACGTCTGTGTGAGCCGCGCGCGCTGTATAGCTGAGATATAACGGATAACGCGGCAAAGTATCTGGGCCTAATATCTAGAGACGAAAGATGACATTTCACTTTTCAGATTGTCAAGATGTCCGTGTGAGATATCAGTAAAGTTCTACATCCTTATGAAACTCAAAGGTTTTGGTTTTCCGCGGCTTGTCTCGCGTCATGACAGATCATGAACGCCGCCTCAAACTCGCCCGCAGACACGCGTCAACAAAGGCACAGAAGAGTTCCTTCTGCTATGGCGGACAATGCTGCGATATCGTCCATAGTGCCGTACGGGTAGTTGGGGGCTGAACCTACTATCAAGAGAAGAATTTAGTTTTACGATACACAGACATACAAATACATTTACGCTTGCGGCTAATTAAGAAAAGAGTGGCAGCCCCGCGGCCATCCATTCGTTGTAGGTTTGTCAAAGGCACCATCGTACCGTCAAAATTAAATCATTTATTCAATGTAAGCCTACACAGGTTGATGCCAAAACTATTTAAGTTTCATAAATACATACATATATTCACGTCATTTTCCCAAAGTTATTCTACGGGAAACCGGTAAAAACCACGGCTTTGTGTTTGCTAGAACATAACCCAGCCCTAAGTTTCAAAATACTTATCAACTAAAATCACATTTGTGTACTTGTGCCTTTGTTGCGTCGGGCGTGAGTTTTACATTAATACGTACTTATAAATAACCTTCATAGTATTTTTCTAGTAAACATTTTATTATATACTTTATTACACAGAAACACAGTAACAAAAGTAGCAAGAGACATAGTGTGCAAAGGTGGTGTGTCAAACCCAGAGAGTGTGCGAGATAAATGTAATAGGGGTGACACAAAGTGCAACAAAAAAAAGACGTTTACCTAGACCTAAAACTAATACAAATAAGTATATATACAAAATAAACAATCATACAAATAAAACAACAATAAAATACATATACTTGAATAAATATGTATACTTATATTAAAATACTTATATGATCATGCACACATATATAAACGGGATTTAACGCAAAACTATTTAGTAAAGGCATCCTACGCATACCTTTTATACCCGACATTTCGACCGAATTGCACCGGCCGTGGTCACGGGCTGACTGTAGTAGTACGCTTTTAAATCCCGTTTATATATGTGTGCATAATGGAACGCGAAAGTTTAAAAGTTATATGATCATGTTATACTGGTAGTCTAAGAAAGTGCTCTTTGAGCTTTAATTTGAATGAAATTATGGAAGGACAATCTTGAATAGATTTGGGGATTCTATTCCATAGCTGTGCGGCTTTTACTGTGAATGAATGGAGGGAAAAGTTGGTATTGCTGGTCGGCAGTTCGAGCACTTTAGTGATGCACGACCGCCGCCCGCGGGAAGGAATGGGGAGATAGCGGAACCGGGAGCGAAGATAGGGAGGAGAGTTAGGGTCATTGAGGATTTTGAATAAGGTGCACAGAATGTGCATATCACGGCGAAGACGAATTGGGAGCCACTTTAACTCTGTGCGAAAGTGTGACACGTGATCATACTTACGCAGGCCGTAGATGAAGCGAATGGCCAGGTTTTGCAGACGCTCGAGTTTATAAAGCTGTTCTTCAGTTACATCTAAGTAGCAGACGTCGGCGTAGTCGAGAAGAGGGAGCAGAAGAGTTTGCGCAAGCATAATTTTAGTTTTGAAAGGGAGAAAGTATTGAAGTCGTTTGAGGGAGTGAAAAGAGTAATGCATTTTCTTGCTCACATCCGCAATATGTGACAACCAGCCATATTGCAGTCCATTATTAACCCTAAATTTTCAACTTTATTTGATAATTCAATAGAGGTATCATTATAAGTAAGCGGAGGAATTTATAACAACCACACTTATTTTAAATTCTTACCAAGCAAGTTCTCCTGCCAATAGCCTTCCTCACAGCATCAACATCGACGCACAACGTCTCCGGATCAACGGGTACCGACTTCACCGACAGTCCCAAGTACTGGGCCGCTTTGTCAAAGGCCGAGTGGACCGTCGAAGGAACCACTATCTGAGGGTTCGTTATTCCCTTCTCGTAGGCAAGATCGCGGAACGCTTTGCAAGCCATTATTATGGACTCTGTACCGCCTGTTGTCACCTGAAACCAAAATAAGACGATGTTAAGGTTCATCGTCATAAACTGAAGGATATCCACTGTTGGTAGATAGCCTGCTTCAAGGATCTCCACCACGACTGGTCTTGTGCTACTCGCAACATAACATATAATCACGACTATTATCCCCGAAGGGTTAGTCAGAGACTAGGCAATGAGGACCGCAAAAGCAGTCCTCTGCTATTGTCCTCTTTTCACCAAATAGCGACTGACAGGTGGTGAGCCCATCGCCGCTCTATGCTGCTGGACCTATGTGCAGTCTTTAGTCCGTTAGTCGCTTTCTACGACACCCAAGGGAAGAGAGGGTGGAGGTATTCTTTCACCGCCACGCGACACGGTCATAATTAACTTTTTTAATTATTTGTTTCATTTCGAAATTATCTAAAAGGCTTCGGTGGTCGAGTGGTCAGCGCTTGGCTCGATATCTAGGATTCAATTCCTAGGTCGGGTGAAGTGTGTTTCGGATTTTTCGATTCATAGCCCGGGTTTGGGATTACCAACCCGGGTTAGGCAAGCATGGTGATTAAGCCAATACCCATCTATTGACGCGATGACTTGATTGCAATGATGGCGCCCTTTGCCCAGCTGTGGGACAGTATACAGGCTGTACTTTACTTTATTAAAAACTAGCGTCCGCTCGCGGTTTCACCCGCGTGGTTCCCGTTCCCGTGGGAATATCCGGATAAAAAGTATCCTATGTGTTAATCCAGGTTATAAACTACCTGTATGCCGAATTTCATCCAAATCCATTCAGTAGTTTTTACGTAAAAGAGTAACAAACATCCATCCATACTTACAAACTTTCGCGTTTATAATATTAGTAGGAAGTAGGATTTACCAAAATGAAGTTCATAGATAATTTAAGGGATTATAACTGATCGTTTCTTTTATTACATCTATCAACTTTTTAAAATATAAAACGCGCTTATTCGTACCGCTTCGCTGTTATACCCGTCCCTTACCGTCGTACCGTCGAGAGAACGAGAGAGATGCGCTCGAAATACCTCCCCTTTTAGTGAAAACCGCATAAAAATCCATTGCGTGCTTTAGGAGAATAGTGCGGTGTCACAGAAAGAGGAAAACGGCGACTTTACTTTATAATATGTAGTGAACTGTTAAATCTAGAATTGATAATTTTCACATTAGATTCGATAACAACAAATTATGTATTCCATTTTTGTACATAAATGTTTTGTAATTAGTAAATCATGCATACAGATAATTCTAATCAGTATTGCTTCGACACTAGTTATCATTTAAACACTGTGTTTTTTATTATCTCTCTCGTAAAACCTGATAAAGCTATTATATCACTGTAGTATCTATCACGAACAATCTAATTAGCCCCTTTGAAAATTTATGGGAAGCAAAGCAATGCGATAAAATTTTACTTTATCCACGTTACACAAATAAAAACTGTATTGCCGCAGATATAAAGTTGAAATTTACATGAGCATTAAAAATAAGGTGATTAAAGTGAAGATGCCTTCGAATTACAATACCAGTTAAATAAAAAAAAATATCTCAAAAAACCTTTCTATCTGTCATGGTCAATAAATTAGCCCAGTTATTAAAAAATTTGTTCACTTAGTGACATCATACATGATGTCACTAAGTGAAAAGTCATCTGTATGCAAAACACTGGGGCAACCACAGAAATGGATCTAAATAGAAGCCGCATGTTAGCTCCATTGTATGAAAACCAAGTGTGTCACTTTTTTCTGTGTCAATTTAATATTCCACCTAAAAAAGTTAGTTCAACATGCATTCCACCCTAGCTTGTTTTTTAATAGACCGAGAAGCTCTTCCATCGGTAACCCTACCACAACACCTACTTCTTCAGAAAACCTGTCACTTACACAAGGAGACTCTAGAGAACCATGCAAGTCTCCAAATGAAACAAACAGCCCTTGCCCGCCCCAATGGCAACGAGTACCTAGTGCAAGCAATCACAAAAAGAGGAAAATGGTTCACAGCCCCTCTCCTGAAGCAGTTAAAACTACTGACTGATCGCCGATGATCTAACAAAAGAAAAAAAAATTTAATATAACAAAATAACTTACCAAAAGGAAACTTGTTGATTATCTCGTCTAACTTTTCTTGTACAGTTTTTACAGTTCGACTCCGAGGCTAATAGGATTTTTTTTATTCCACATATCCGGACATATCCGGTGCTGAAAACGGCTAAATGAAACGCGGTCGAAAGATGGGATTTCACCATCCTTTTGGCACTATTTTGACACGCAAAGTACGTACACATGCGGCTTCTATTTAGATCTATTTCTGTGAGGGCAACATATATCTAATTGTCAGCCTATAAATTAGCCAATATTGTCTACAGCTCACCGTTCCGCAGCATTCGTCGTCGCCGTGGAACAGGTTGATCGCCATGCGCACTATCTCGGACTCCATCTTGTTGATGCCCGGGAACACGTCCGAGTGCAGCGGGTTAGTGTACGCCGAGAGCGCGTACGCGTCGCACGCCACCTTGGCTATGTCCTCGTTGACGTGGTACACTGCGCCGGAGACGTTGCCGGCTTTCCAGTCGTACGCACCTGAATTAACAATACTTTTTTTTTAACTAGCCTATACTGACCCACAGCTGGGCAAAGGCCTCCCCCAAGTCCCTCTTTCCATCTTTATCTCGAGCCACAATAATATATATCTTTATTGTTAACATTTTGCATTCACAATGCTATATAGATATAGGGTAAAATGTTTACTAGAAAAAATCAACCAGTCTCAGGAAGCTCGAGTGGGATTCGAACCCACGACCTTTGGATTGCCGGTCCACTGCTCTAACCGCTGAGCTACCGAGACCCCAGAAGACTCGCTGAATATTTCCTAGTAGTTTGATTTACGCTGCAAGCCAGCGGTATTACGTCACTGTGAAGTCTACCCTCACATTTGAAAGAAATACTATTGCAAGTATTTAACATTCGATAAAGACGTAATTGCTTATAAATATCTTTATTGTTAAAATTTTAACAATTGATATCTTAAGCTTCTTTAGCTTTTTAGCTTCCTGAGACTGGTTGATTTTTTCTAGTAAACATTTTATCCACAATAATATAACAATAGACAGGATATTTTTTTTATACATGCGCATAATTTTGCTGGTCTTTTGCTGTTCACATTCGCCGCACGCATCCCGACCGCTGGGCCAGGATCACTACACAATGGGTCCCTTGAGATAGCCGACGCCGCCGAGGTCGGCCTAGAAAGAGGTGGCGTGGCGATCTAGACGCACACCAGACTGACTGGCATGAGGTGGCTCAGGATAGAGATGGATGGAGTGACTTGTAGGAGGCCTTTGCCCAGCAGTTGGACAGTATAGGCTAGATAAAAAAATATATATCATTCAGTAACGTTAATAGGCATCATTTTCATTTTTTAAATTTATGTTTTATTTATTATTTATTTAATTTGTCCGGCACAATAAAAAATAACTCGTGGATACCGGGCGAACGAAAGGTCATGTGTAACGTAAAGGTAACCTAACCTAGGTATCCTGTGGTATTGTAATGTGTCAAAGTTCAATTGCGCGGTCCCGGTCGATTGACCATGATCAACGGTATTTTGGTTTTTAATATGTTTGATCAATTTTAGTTTCTTTATTTACCTAAAAAATTAAAATTTAAACTGTAGCTCTAGATTAAATTACTCCATAGTTTTAAAAAAAATGAGCACAGATAAAAAAATCTTCTATACATAGCTGATACTGTGTACATTTTGCTGGTGATAATACAGTACCTACTACCTAGTACATGGGAATCAACAGTTGAAATTTTCACACATCACATGATGTATTTCTGTTGCCGCAACAGAAATACATCATGTGTGAAAATTTCAATAGCAACAAATACTAAAAACTAAAAATTTAAGGAGGGACTCCCATATAACAAAAGTATTTTTTTTGCCGTTTTTTGCTTATTATTAATAACGGCAACAAGTAGATGTTTGAAACATTCTATAATGGTACGGAACCCTTCGTGCACCAGTCCGACTCGCACTTGCCCTGTTTTTTCACAGGACTTCTGCATGGGTATTATGGAATTCATATTATTATGTTCGACTCTCTACAAAAAATCGAGACTGATTGTCTATTTCTGCGACCGCGCTTAAACGATACATCATTTGCATAACTTTGCGTTAATATTGTACTAGCAGATCACAAAAAAAAACCCAGCAGTCTATTTTCTGTAGCTTCCAATTATTGAAAGTATTTTAAAGATTGTTTCAGTAGTTTAGTGATTATGTAAATATTTATACAGATAAATATAATGATGCGGCTGTAACATAATATTAAAATAAACTCAATCTCTTTTAAAGAGACCTAACAATTAAATTTCTATTATCTGGTTTTACGGTAGCTAAGCTCATAAATTATTTAACCATTGTCAGTTGTCAGTTGTATCAATTGAAACCTTGTATGTCCATGATAGAAACCTGAAACTCGGAATGTGCTCAGAATAGCTTGACGTCATTAGTGACTGACAGGCAGCATTAGCATCAGGTTATTTTTGAGAGCCAAATTAGGCCTTATGTGAGTGGCTAAAACACCACTCAAACAATCTTCAGACTTGGATATCCCCTGATGGAAGCTATAAGAACGAGATAGATTACATTCTTACCAATAAACCTAAATCCTTTGATGACTGTGGAGTATTAAATAACTTAAACTTCAACAGCAACCATACAATGGTCAGATCCAAATTAAATGTCGAATTAGCAAAAAGAAATAGACCCTACAAAAACAAGAGAAGAACTGACAGATTTCATCGCCGCGACAAAGTTTATGAGTGCTCAACAAAAAATAGACAGACTTCACAACATTTTAATTGGAAATACTAAAAGTAATAATACAAATACAATTAAACAATAAGATAGGAAAACGTCAAGAGCAACGGAAAAACTTCTAGAAAAGAGAGCTATATTAATAACCACCAAGAATAAAACAAAGGAGACAAGAACAGAAATAGCGCAAGTAAGTAAAGAAATAAAAACCAATATGAGAAAAGATCGGCATAAACTAAGATTAGAAACATTCAAGAACCACATAGCTAACACCGGAGGAGTAAAGAAGGCTCTAAAGCAGCTGACAGATATGAAGGAGTGGATACCTAAACTCAAGGACAAAAAAGGGAAACAAAAGGCAAAAAGAAAAGATTTGATCTCCATAGCCACGACTTTTTTCAGAGATCTATATAGAGGTCAAAACAACAGTGTCAATGTTGACTTAACAGACTATAGTGATGTGCCGGTTATTATGACTCGAGAAGTCGAAAGAGCTATCGAGACCCAAAAGAGAGATAAAGCCCCCGGTCCAGACAAAATAAGCAACGAAATTCTTTTAGCTGCGAAATCTTGGATTGTACCCATTCTCACTAATGTATTCAATGAAATTTTATATACTGAGACAATACCTAAGCAATGGACTACTTCAACAATTAGCCTGATACACAAGAAAGGAGACAAAAATGACATAAATAATTACAGACCCATCAGTTTAACATCCAACATCTACAAAGTCTTTGCAAAAGTAATCCTCGGACGCATTACTAAAATCCTCGATGAGAACCAACCGAAAGAACAAGCTGGGTTTAGAAGTGACTACTCGACTATCGACCATATATATGCTGTGAAAGAAGTCTTTGAAAAATGCAAAGAATACAACATCCCTTTCTACTGTTGCTTTGTAGACTATTGCAAAGCTTTCGACTCACTAATACATATATAAAAAAAATAAAATAAATAAAAATCAGGGGGTAATTGAAAAATACACAAGAATAATTCGAAACATCTACAGAACCAGCACGGCTAAAGTTAAATTAGAAAGAGAGGGAGAAGAATTTAAAATAGAAAGAGGGGTAAGACAGGGTGATCCTCTCTCACCAAAATTGTTTTCAGCCGTTCTAGAAGAAATTTTTCGAAATCTCAAATGGAACAGCTATGGACTTACCATAAATGGAGAAAAACTCAATCACTTGAGATTTGCTGATGATCTAATAATATTGGCATCAACCAAAGATGAAATTCAGCAAATGCTCTGCCAGCTAGAAGAAGAAAGTCATAAGGTGGGCCTGGCCATGAACTTTGATAAAACAAAACTGATGACAAATAGCATACAAAAGCCAGTACAAATTAATAACCACAATATTGAATATGTTAATGAGTACACCTACCTAGGACAAATTATATCACCAAAGGACTTAATGTCAAAAGAACTAGAGGTAAGGACTGCAAATGCATGGAAAAGATACTGGTCGCTTAGAGAAATAATGAAGAACAAGGAGTTAAACATGTACTATAAAAGAAAGCTATATAATACATGTATTCTTCCTGTATTAACTTATGGCTGTCAGACATGGGCTCTAACTAAAGCGCAAGCTATAAAGCTACAGGTATGTCAATCTGCCATGGAAAGAAGTATGCTTGTAAAGCAGAAACTAGATAAAGTAAAAAATATAACACTTAGAAAACACACAAAAACAGAAGAGGTGAGCATAAAAATAAAGAAATTAAAGTGGAGATGGGCGGGTCACACTGTGAGAGGAAAATATAAATGGAGCAAAATCCTAATGAGCTGGTTCCCAATTTACAGTAAGAGGAAAAGAGGGAGACCTTATAAGAGATGGGAGGATGAGTTGAAAGAGATGGCGGGATCAGAGTGGACAAGGATAGCGAAAGATAGGAAAGAATGGAGTAGGCTAGAGGAGGCCTTTGCCAAAAAAGGGCAAACAGATATTTAATACTGAATTGTTATTTTAAAAATGTACTTACAAACTTTTTTCTGAATAAAGGCTTTATTACTATTACTATTACTATAAATTTATTTAAGACACAATTTGTTAAATATGTAAGCTGTTGTTAAAAACAGTAAACAAAGTAAGAATCACACTTTATTTTTAAAAGTATAAAGCTTTAAACTTACCTAAAGAGACATGATCTCTGACCTCTTCAGCAATCTGTTCAGAAGACAGCCCTTTCTCAGGCAATACTCGTCTGATGGTTGTGCCCGCCAGTCTTTTCGTTACATCTTTTCTGAAATCCCTGTTGATCTCTTCCATTTTCTCCTCAATCTTCCGCCTCACTAATGGAACTTGACGCAGCCATCGGAAAAACTGTTTACGAACTCTTGATGATGCACCTTTAATACAAAATTAAATTTACAATAACATTCCGTTTAAAATAACATAAGGTGCCAGAGAATTTGAAGCCTGTCCCCCTTTGTCATAGCTTGTGAGATGGCTAGTTCTTAAGATAACAATCTTCTGAAAAGCTAGGAAACTATGACCAGCCTAGCAAACTATGCCTAGTCACTGAGAACATTAGTCTCTCATACTGGTGTGTGTGTACTGACTGACACACAAGGTAGTTCAACTTCCACAGTGGCCACATAGAACACTTTCACTGTCTATACTTATTTTATTGTAACTGTTAATGCTTTGAACAATTGAAAGAAGGTTAGATACAGACAACGGAATTATTTAGAAGTGCTAACAAACTATTGATAATGTGAAAAAAAAATACTTTTTAAACTTACTCTCCCTTGCATTGTACAGACTGTGGGCCCAAACCAGAGCAAGTATGGACGATGCAGTCATGGTAACAATCTGCCATGGTTCCTTGCCATCGAAAAAACGGTTGACAGCCTTAAGGGGCTGCGGACGCTCACTCATGGCTTAAAAACAAAAAAAAAAGGGTTGCTTTATGATTTATTATACAAAAGTATGATTCACATATTATGACAAGTTAAACAAAAGATGCATTACCAATCTATTCATTGGTTAATAATTGGTAATGTTTACCTATTTATTTTAAATATTATTTTTTCCAGATTTACTTTTCATTATATTTACTCTTTTGAAGGCGAATGAATGATAACTAAACCTATCTGGCAGTCATAGTGTTTAGGTAATTTATTAATTTAGAAGGAAGGTACAAAACATCCTATTGAAAAATGTTTTTTTTAAAGAAAAACACAATAAAACCGAACAAATAAGATTTACATCATACAAAGTGCAGCACTGCTCTAGAAGAATTAATGCTAAAGAGATGAATAAGTATGTGAATTATCAGAAGTACCTATGTGCTAACAAACAATAGTTTATAGAGTATGACTACTAACTAGTAGATACAAAGTATGCATTGAGGCATGCAAATAAATTTATTCAAGAAAAATTATACAGTTAGTAGGTACTTACCTATTAATTTAATACAAAAACCAAACTAATTTATGTAATCTCACACTATTTCAACCCTCAATCAAGGCAGTTGTCAATAAATACATAATCGTAGATAACAGGTGAGATTATAGTTACACTGAAACAATTGAAACTATAAAAATAAATGTGTTGCGAGAAGGCGATACGAGAAACGAGACACTAATTAAACAAAGACCAATTAATTGTGGTGATAACGAAAAACAAAACACTAAGCCTACTCCTCTTGTTTTGTTCAATAGTAGGTAGGTACCTACCTACTATTTCATTTTTAAATATACCGGTGACAGGTGTCAAACTGTCATGCCTAGGGTTGAGACATTACAGAAGTAATTGAATCAAATGATAATTGAAGTTATCGTTTGAATATCATTATATATCGTTAATGGTTTTTCTACTTCTTATTATCATTTGGATTCTATTTCGATCACTTACTTTTTAGAAATACATTTAATTACGTAATTAAAAATACGTGAATAGATTTTAAGCTTAATAGATTTTAAATGTTTTAATAATTACAAATTCTTAATAATGTATTGGTGTACAACCTAAATCATCACTGTAATTACTTGAGTCACTAGAACAGTCCTGTAAATTAATTATTAATTCTTCGTCATTAAAGTTGTCAAAATTTACTACACATTCATAATCACCTTTTAGTTCTTTAATTATAAAAAACACTTTTTTCCAGTCAACAGAGGGAACATGTTCACAGTTATGAATCATGTAGTAATGTTAGCATTTTATTTGCTGTAAAAGGCTGGGTGTTATGTCGATAAAACATAATATGTATCGTCATTTTTATTAGCTATACCTACATGTAGGTACTTACTTACATCATTAATTACCTGCAACTGTTGATCAACTCTACACAAAGGAAATTCTATGAAGTTATAAATAATAATAATAAGTTTCACAACTATCACACTTATCATTCAGCATTGGTGCTGACAGGTGTCTAAACTAAACATGGCCCGAACAATGGTGACTGAATAACGGATAACCATAAATAAATACTAATATACATCCATGATTCGGTCACAAATGCACCACACAAACATTTGCCCCTACCAGGATTCGAACCCGGGACCGTTAGTTGCGCAGTCAGGGCCGCTGACCACTCGACCACCCAGCCGTCCGAGCGTTGAGTTGTAAAGAAATGGAAGAAATTCAGTACGAGTACAAACCTTTAACTTGAGTCCAAATCAGTTCTTGCACGATTAAGGCAGTTGTCCCACCGCCGAAGATGAACGAGAAGCGAGTCGAGCTAGAACTAGAAACGATTTGGCGAGCAGCGGAAAGCGAGTGTGTAGTTCCGATAGTTTTGCCGCTGGGCTATAAGCGAGTGTACGAGTGACACGGGCGATTACTCGCGCCACACGCTCTCGGCGTCGGCGGCCGAGCCAGAGAATTGGCCGAGCCGAGCATATATTCTTCTTGGCGGGAAATGACCGCTGGAGCTGGGTTGGTCTCTCTGCGTGATTTCTGATCGCTGAGCGAGTATCGCTAAGCGAGAATTATCTTTGATAGCTCTTGTCACTCAGCGACGAACTAGTAGAGCGAGTCCTCGCCGGCAATGTGAACAGTCAGCGATTAACCATTTATTATGCATCTCTTTTGTTTACACGGAATGTATATCTATTGTATGTTTCTTGAGCGAGAAAATAGCCGATAGTCAGTCGTTTACTCGCCGTTGGTGAGACAACTGCCTTAGGCACTTGTATCAAAACAAGACGGTTCCCACCACCACCCAACCCGTCACATATGCAGTAGTGCGAAGTTCATTTCCAATTAAATAAAACAAAGTGAACATCGAAATGTGACCGAATTTATAGATTTAAATTGAGCCTAATGAAGTATTGTTCCTATCTAATGTGCCAATTCAATAACTTCTCAATTTTGACGTGACAACGTCTTAAATTAGGTTGCGGCTGGGAGTCACTTATGAAAAAGTGTAACGCTCGGTAACGTTACGATGAGTCACCGAACGAGAGAGAGGCCCGCCGAATGCCTTGCGTCTCTCTCCCACTCAACTATGTTTTAAATATAATTCTTTGTTTAAATAAATGTTTTAAATTGTTACTATTATTTCATCCTTCTTCCTACTATACGAATGAATATTCACATTAAAATTATTTTACCACTCAAAGTCGTTGTCACGTAAAACTTTCGCCCGTATACCGACTTTACAGGCAACCAATTTTTTTTTAACTTCAATATCGATGGCTTAGAGCACACATGTACTAACTACAAAAATTTGATTTTTTAGGAGAGCATTTTAAAGTTTAAGCATGAATTATACAAAAACTGTCTGTGATATGGAATTCAAATTACGTTTATGACTTATTCTTTGGTTCTACAAATAAGTAGATTTCATAACGAAATTACGTCAAATTGATAATGCTGAATTTCTAGCTAACCCCCCTCACTTATTACATTAGAACTCTCAAATTTAGTAATTTGAATGCACGAATGTACCAAGTGGGGCAAGGTCAATATTCTAGTAGATAAACAGGTACTTATCAAAATAAAAATATTAGAATATTTATTAAATATCACAGTCAGTTAACTGACGTTGATACAGCTAGATTAGTTTATTTCAGTTACTTTCATAGCGTAATGTCGTACGGCATTTTACTGTGGGGAAATGCTGCTGACATTCAAACTATCTTTGTGCTGCAGAAGAGGGCTATTCGAGCAATATATAACCTGGCTGGTGACTCTCTTAGAGAGAAATTTAAGGATATAAGTATAATGACAGTTGCATCACAATACGTTTATGAAAATCTGTTGTATGTTCTTATAAAATATATAAATGTTTTTAAAAACAGTGATATTCACAATTTAAACACTAGAAGTATGAAAAAATTAGCAGTGCCTCATACTAGGCTTCATAAAATAAATAATTGTTTTAAGGGTCTATGTGTACGATTTTACAACAAAGTACCAAATGATATTCAGAAATTAGATCTTCATAAATTCAAAATCAAAATCAAAGCAAAAGCTTTATAAAAAGCTTATTATAAAGTGTCAGATTATACAGATGACAAAACAGCTTGGGTCTGAAATGCCCCAAGTACTCCAACAGCTATTTTTAATTGTCTATAATTTTTTTTTATTTGTCTATAATTTATATACAGTACCCTTAGAGCATTAAATGCTACCATTTACATAATTTACATTCAAATTCATATTTTGTATTTCATGATCTGGTAACGACATTTTTTTTTTGTAAATGTCGTTGCTTCTGTTTGCTGTGATTTCTTGCGCCCGTTCTTTGTCACAGTTAAAAAATTACGTCCTGAATAGGTGGTAGGTTATATAAGATTTGGACGATTCTAAGTACTTATTAATTGAGTTTATTGAATAAATATCTTTTGACTTTGACTGATGGATCAACCCAGAAGATGGGCAGCAGCATCCTCTGAGATTACCACCGTCATACTACGATCGCCAACCCGCCTGCCAAGCGTGGCGATTATGGCCAATTTCCCCCCAATGGACGGCAGCACTAAACTTCAGCCCCTAGTCCCCGGCGGCCCCGCTTGCCCTAGCTACGCTAGCGACCAAGGCAGCGACGGGGCAGGGGGTGCTAAGAATCTACGGCAGAGATCAGGCTACCGCCAACAACAAACTTTGGCCCTGGCAACCTACAACACGCGTACACTGCGGACCGACGAGAAGGTTTGCGAACTGGAGGAAGAATTGAGCAAGATACGGTGGGGCGTTGTAGGATTATCTGAGGTCCGAAGAGAGGGGGAGGACTCGATAATCTTGAAGTCTGGTAACTTGCTCTATTTCTGGGAGGGCGAACAACTGTCCCAGGGTGGTGTCGGTTTATCGTCCACAGCTCTCTCGTGAACAACGTTGTCAAGACCGGAAGTGTGTCGTCGGGGGTAGCGTACCTCATACTCAGAATAACCAAACGATATTCATTGAAGGTTATACAGGTATACGCTCCGACTACGGCACACCCCGACGATGAGGTGGAGGCTACGTATGAGGACATCTCTAGAGCCATACAAGTCTCCAAAACTCATTACACCGTTGTCATGGGAGACTTTAACGTTTCGCTTCGTTTGCCCAGTTTTGAGCAAACGAAGCGGCGATGAGCTGAAAGTAGGACAATTTGGCGTTGGAATTCGGAACTACCGGGGCCAACTCCTGGGGGACTTTCTGGAAAGGGAAAGACTCTTCATGATGAACTCCTTTTTTAAGAAAGCTGAACACTGCAAGTGGACCTGGCTAAGTCCCGATGGTGCAACAAAAAATGAGATTGACTTCATCATGTCGACGAGGAAGCAAATATATAATGATGTCTCTGTCATCAACGCGTTCAAAACTGGCAGTGATCACCGGTTGGTAAGAGGCATATTGAACTTCAATATCAAGCTGGAAAGACGTCGATTGATGAAGTCTACGCTCCGTCCTGCACCCATCCAAATCCAAAACCCCGAAAGCTTCCAGCTCGAACTGCAAAATCACTTCGAGTGCCTGAAGGATTGCGTAAACGTGGACGATTACAACAACATGATTGTGAAAACTGTCCATGCGGTTGGGTCTAAGTTCTTTAAAATCCACCGTACAAGAGGATACAAAAATCTCTCGGACCACACTCTCAAATTAATGTAAGAGCGGCGCGTGATGGTTCCGCGTTCTTCGGATGATTCGTCTCAGCTTCGGCGGCTCAATAGGCAGATCTCGAAGTCTTTGGCTCTATGATATGAATACAATCGAGTTAATTTTCAATATTTTACTCAATTGTCCAATTTCTCCAGCAACTCTATAAACGTCAACGTCAATGTCAAATATACATACATTTAAATAGTAGGTACCGTCGAGACCGCTAACTAACTTCGCCTGTGAACCCTAACTTCGTCTGTTTTTAGGAAGGTTAAAATTAACGAAATATTTGTATAAGTATCTACAATGTCTTAAACTACCAAATGCAAAACATTTTTTATTCCTACCAACAATTTTGAGATCAAATCGTAACTAACTTCACTTCGGAAAAAATGTCTGGAATTACTCGACAGACCCTTTTAGACAATATGCATGCTAAACATCCACTGAGTCCAGGTTGTTACATACAAATTACTCCTGACGAGGAAAAAAACATAATAAAAGTGCTCATTGCTTGGGAAAACGTCTTGCAGAAGCTTGGTACTCCAAATTTTTTTTAAAAGCTTACCGTTCCTGAACTAGATTTATAAGATAATAAAATAAAAGAATATTTTTCGTTTAATAAATTGAATTTTTTTTTTACTTTCTTTTTGGATTGACAGCCCTAAGCTAATCCAAAGAAATGTATGAAAACATCTTCAGCGTGGTCCTAACTTCGCCTACCACGTTTTTCTCCAATAAACAACTCATGAGTAAAGGCTTTAAGTTTATTTTTGCTTGACAATATTTTTTATAGTTGACAGTGATACCCGTCAACACCTAGGTACCTACACGACTGAGAAACACGTGGTAGGCGACAGCGTTGTTCCTGATACGGCAATTGCCGTAATATACGGCATTCAGGTATCTTAGGCATCAAACATACGGTATACGGCAGCTATGTCGTAACCGTATCAAAATATACGGCAATATAGGGATGAAGGAAAAATGCTAACAGTGATAAAAAAAATTACTATATGAAATTACATTACCTCACAGAAAACCAATGAGTTTTGGATTAAATTCCGTGATGGAACAAGGTACTGGCACATAGGAAGGCCCACCTTAATATTTAAAATCTAAAAAAAAAAAATGTTTTAAAGGTTTCACAAAAACAACTATTTGTAATGATGTAATGTTTTATTATCTTTCTAATAATATTCAAAAATCTATAATTTTTTCACTAAAAACTATATTTAATAAGGTTTTCTAAAAACACGTGTTGTTTAAAAACACAAATCACGATAAGCAGTTTCAAATATAAGTTATTCAACCTATATTTTTTTAAGATATAATAAAAACATTAACACAACATGTACGATTAACAATAATAGTCATAAACCTAAATGTTTCATCAAAAGAAAGATAAATAACAGTGCAAACTAAATGCGACAGAATCAGAAGAACGAAAAAAAAATTTTTACTAGAAACTATTTAAAACCTATAATATGGTGAAGAATAAAATGAGTAGTTTACAAGTAGTACACGCATAGTAGTATACATCACTTGTATTTTTTTTAAACCTTCTAAATACAAATATTTTGTGCAATATGGCTATTTTTTAAGATTTCCCTAAAAATACGGCAATTTTTGAATTAGAATACGGCAACAATATCATTGTACGGCAACCCCAAATTTGTCAGGAACAACACTGGTAGGCGAAGATAGGAAACAATGCCCATACTTCGCCTACTACCTTTGCGTAGTCTTTTTAGTCAATTGTACTATCTTTTTCCTAGTTCTATTGGACCTTAGCCATAGCCCTAGGCAAATAACAACGTTTTTATTTGTGTGTGATGTAAAATATTGCACAATTTGAGAGCACATTGAAAAAATGTATCAAAAACCAGGTGAAGTTAGGTAAGTAGCTTTTAATTTGATTTTGAATTTTGAAATGGTAGGTATATACCAGCACAATACGTTTAAAGTACATAAATACGTCCTAGTACACAAGCCAGCTACGATACGGTACTACCATCAATGGGTACTACTTACCCCTCGCCTCGACCCACTGTCACGTCCATTTTCCGACAGTATTACCTTTATCTATGGTGAGTGCTTCCACTTTCATGATTTCCTTTCCCCACGCCACAACTGAGACTTCCCCTTCTCAGGATTTTTTTCCCCTCAAAACTTATTCTGTTAGAAATTACTATAAACAAAATTATCGTCGCCAGGTGGGTGGCTTATACTATTAGGGGGGGGGGATTCCATATCAAAAGTGCAAAGCGCCTACAAAAATGTATTCTAATTTTGAGATTTTTTCATATATGGCATTGGGTGTAAGTGCCAAGCTTTTTTTCTTTACAAATGGGACGTGTGTGTATCCAAAACGTGACGCGGTCTATTTTTAAAAGTTTTATTATGGCAATGAGTTTAAGCTAAAGGTATGTTTTGTGTACTTGAATTTATCATTTTGACATTTTACATTTTACTCTGAACAACTAATACAATCGTACTTAAATAATTCTATGTTAATTCTGTATACTTACCTTATCCTTTCATTAAAAATTAACTCATTGAGTTTATAATGTACTACGTACTAGAGAAGCTGTCCCAAGCAAATGACTTGTTCTATTTTTTTAAAAGTTAAAACAAAAGTGCGCTGCCGTGCTAAAATAATAATTTATCGTCTTTCTGAACAATCCAAACATACATCGCTAGACCGCTTCTTTTCTCGCGACCAAAAGGTCTAAAGTGCCGAAACATGGCCGCCGCTCATGTCTCGGCGATTTCATAAAATAAATAGTCAAATGCAAGTTATACCGATTATTTAGTGCACTTTTACAGGTAAACAGTGATTCGTTTAGTTTTCTTTGTATTTTCGGGATTTTTTAAAAACAGTACCTTAGCACACATGAAGGCATATTTAAAATAGAACACATAATACACAAGTATTGTTGCGTCTAGCGCCTGCCACAGACTAATGTAGTTGGAGCGAGCTGGCTCTAACGCGTGTAGCAAACAATCTAGTTGTGACGTCTTCTCTAGTATGTAGTACATAATAACTCAATGAGTTGACTTTCCAACCAATTTTTGTTTATCTTACCTACAGAAACTTCAAGTAGGTACTAGTGAGACAAAACTAAAATATTGTCAAGAATATTACATCACTTGAACAAAAGGAAGTTTTATCTAGTGAAACGCAATATTTGGAAACAATATCGTCAATGACAGACCCATTTTCCAACAAATAAAATTCTTCTATTCTACTTTGTAAGGTTATAATGGTTAATTATGGTATTTCATTATCACAAATGCTTCTTCAATTATTCTTAAGATTTATTCTTATTTATTAATACTACAAATTAATTGTTTGGTTGATCTACAGTTTAATAAAAAAACACAAGTATCAAACACAAGTATCAATAAGTGTTGACACCCCAAGAATTTTTGAATTTGCCGCCATTCTTTTCAGTCACGTTTCGTTGGTCAGACTCTAGTAAATGTCAGTATCGGTCACCTGATTAGCTCCTGTCATTTCAAATGTTAAGATTTGTCTGATAAAAATATTAGAAAGTACTTTGAAAATGAGTGATCTAAGGAATAAAACAAACAAAATGACAGTTTTACAGCCGCTAGCTGTCAAATCAAACATGACGTGACGACATTGTTGACATTTGTCTTTTTAAAAAGCAAAAGAATTATGGTTTATGCAGCCATGTTAGACATTTTTAAAGTAACATGTCTGTTTTTGAAGACTCAGTGTTTCCATATTAAAAAATATTAATAATTAAATAAACCTTATCCGCGATTCGATAAAAGACAAAACTTGGTTTAGGTAGCCAATAATATTAGCTTTACTTTATTACCAAATTCTATTGTATACATGTTAAGAATTTTTTCTATGGAAAGTGACGTTTCTCCTTTTAGAGGTAACTTCAGGATTTTTTTCTATGAAGCCAAATGATTCCAATCGCGTTTTGACTTCGTTCATCCCCTCACACATACGCTCTGTAATACACATTGAAAGTTTCAGTGCGAAATATCTAATATATTTTGAATAAAAACTAATAGAAAACAGCAAATTTTTCCGTTTTCACCGCTTAAAGCCCTCTTAAAATATTCTGCATGATTGTGTTACGTTCCGTAACATGCAGTGTTCTTAATTATCATTTTTGGCGGCAGTTAAAATAAAAATAATCTATTGATTTTGGGTGAGATCAAAAGGTACATCAGCTGATCCCCGTTACACATGACACATTTGAGGCTAAAAAGGTATGTCAAATGTGTAAAAAATTAAAAAAGTATACAACTTAAGCATAAAACTCCGGGTCTCCTTTCCGCAAACATGATTTCCCCTCGATTTCCCCTATTCATCTCTTTCCCCTTTTTCTTCCCCTCTGGACCCTAATTTCCCCTCAAAAGGGGAAGTTCCCCTCATTGTGGAAGCACCTCAGAAAAAGGGGAAGCACTGATGGTGAGTATTCAGAAAAGCCGAAACGAAGTAAAGCTGTCATGTCAATGTCAAATTGCTACAATGAGCTTGAATGAGTCTAGTAGTCTATCTAGGGATGCGCGCTCCGGGTCGTCGATCCGATTTTTCGGTTCGTAATGGATTGTAACGCCACGATCAGATCCGCGGATCGGATCGTATGCCGTCGATCTGACCTTCAGGAAACCGATCCGGATCGGATGCAAATTAGTAAAACACTATTAATTTTTGATCTTTATTAGGTAAGTAAGTGTAGTGCCGGGTCGCTGGATGGGTGACCAAATTAAAACATCTCGAGCTCCTCCGTGCTTCGGAAGGCACGTTAAGCCGTTGGTCCCGGTTGTTGTCGTAAGATGACAGTTTTTATAACCCACCAACCCGCATTGGGCCAGCGTGGTGGGTTATGGCCCAATATCCCCACGTGCTATTGTCCACGTGGGAGGCTTGTGCCCAGCAGTGGGACGTTTATAGGCTGATGATGATGATGATGAAACCTATGTTAACCTTGTAAATAAGTATTCATGTGACTGGATACACACATTTTATGCTTATATACCTACCCACAACATTCGTTTATAACAATTTAACAGCTATTATCAATCTACCCGCAAAGGTTGCCACTAGAATTAAACCTGTCAAAAGTGACTTTATAAATACAAAATTTACATATGTGTGTAGCTGCGTTTGCAAGCTCTAAGTGCATGGTGCTATATTTTCGATATATTAATTGTATAACGAGATATTAGAAGAAAAAGTGTCTCACTTCATCGCACCAATATCAACAAACGCTCAGCTGTTCAAGTTACAGGTACGCAAAACTCAAGGTCGCAAACCGCCTGGGGCCCAAGTCTGCTAATTTACGAATGGCATAATTGAAGCACAATTGG
The DNA here is from genome assembly GCA_963921215.1 of Scoparia ambigualis. NCBI lineage: Eukaryota > Metazoa > Arthropoda > Insecta > Lepidoptera > Crambidae > Scoparia > Scoparia ambigualis. The sequence goes on from OY992511.1 coordinate 5,407,948, forward strand.
ATCGCATTGTAATTGTTTGACACATTTGGTATTCTCTTATTAATTTAAGGATACCAAATGTGTCAAACAATTACAATGCGATCCAATTGCGATTCAATTATGTCATTCGTAAATTAGCAGACTTGGGCCCCTGGTCATTGCTCCCGTGTGATTGCTTGCTATTTCACTCACTCCTATCGCGCCTACGCACCTGCCTGTCCTTGTCACTCACAACTCTGACGCTTCATCACCGTTATTACGCCTGCGCATCTACCCGTCTTTGTTGCTTGCTAAGCTCGCGTGCTTGCCTACTACTGCCTAGATTCTTGTAACCGTGCATAAACACAAATACAAAGATGGACTGCCATGCATGTAACAAACATATATTATACGAAGGAGAGCTGTTACGATGCGTAAGCTGTAAGGGTAAAGGACATGGCCAGAATTTGTATGGAGCTGTGCCCAAACAAAAAATATGCATGTACATTGATGTACAGTACGTCATATCAAAGTTGACATGCATATCTTTACATTAATTAAAGTTTTATTTTCAGAAAATAAGCGAGAGATACAATAAATAGGTTATAAAAAAACGCCTTACCATTTTCAATAGCAAAGGTGTTTATGAAGTTTTATTGCCATAACAAAACGAGAAGTAGGTACCTACTACGAGTATTATTAATGGATATGTCACAGTGAAATAGTGTAAACAGCGTTAGATTATCTTTTTTTCTATTCTCTTCTTATTCTCGAGATTGTAAACAGTCAAATGATAACAAAACGAAACATCTGCGTGTGGCACAGGCAGACCATACATACACGCTCACGCTCTAGTCCCTACACGGGGGTAGGCAGAGACGATCGATCTCCACTTTGTACCATCCATCCATCCATCCATCCATCTTGTAGGCAGACCATGATAGTGAAAAAAAGATTGCGGCCTACAAAAAGTCTAATATTAAATGCAAATAATATACAATTGGTTACGGAATGAAACACTGGTAATGACATTTAAAAAACTTTTATTTAGTGACAAATAATTACATGTATGTTACAGTTACAAACATGCTAGATAGATATCCATCTTTAGCCAATATTTGACACTAAAAAGGTATCCCACTCAGCATGTGTCAGATGTCTCGGACACCCGACGCTGGTCTTTCGTGGTTACCTCGTTTTGAGAGCACTACTGCGCTGCAAAAGGAAAACCATTAATCACAGTAAACAAAATAAAATCTATATACACATTATGGAATGATATACAAACATAACATTAATAAATATACACAACACAAATACACAACATACTCGCTATAATAACAAAAAAAAATAAAAAACACATTTCCATAAGTAACTTAACTTATGTAAACATTTACATAAGTAAATAAGTATCTAATTCAGTACACAAGTTATATATTATGCATATAAAATATAACACTACTTATGACTTGTTTTACAGACATTTTATGAAAACAACATTGCAATTATCTATTCAAATCAGCCTATTCATCTTCAAATGTCAACAAAATATTATCGTGGAATGAGGCTCGTGCCGTTATATCTACTTGATGCCTGCCATCTTCCGAGCTTTGATTGAACAATACAAAACATGCGTTGCAAATCACTCTTTCTGCAGGTAGCTGAAAAAATATAATATTGTATTCAGTAAAATAATACGTGCTAGTTACATTGTACTACTCGCACGCACTAAGAAACACATTTAAAAATGCAGGTGACATTGATAAATGATAAAATATACGAAAATAATAACGACTTGGGTACGTACCTCCTGTATAGATAACCATGTAGTCAATGTATTTTGTAAATGTGGTGCTAGAGTTTTTACAATATGCTTCCCCATTCGGTTAATGACCACAGTGCAATTCAGGCACCTTATCATCGTAATCGTCAAATCCAAATCATAAACAAACCAGTTCAATATGCACAGCAGAATAATAACATGAGAAGCGTAAACAAAAGTCCGATAAACGTTAGCGTGGGTCAAGTTAAAATATCCAATATTATACGTAACGAAAAGCACAATAAAGATTGGGGGTTTTTTTCGCAATTTTGGGGAAAAATTTGGCTCCTGGGGAAAAACTGGGGAAATGAAAACGTTGGGGAAACTTTTGGGGAAAGTTTTTTTTTGGGTAGAAATAAGCTTTTTTTTTTCTGTCGCCTATAGCAATGCTGAACCGTAAATGCGTTGTCATTAAACCTACTCAATAGTTAATAGCATAATAATACCTTGTTCAATGTTTTGTTTGTAGAATCAATTTAAATCGCGCGCGTAATCAGATGCAATGTTGGCAACTTAACGATAATTATTCGTTCGCAGTAGGCAGGTACATGCTGTCTCATTTATTATGGCTGCGCGGCGACATTCATTCCTTTTTTCGTTGGTATGTTTCGTTCGTACTCTCACTTATTCATTCATTACATTTCATTTAGATTTAAGTTAGAGTTGTTAGTTACGTTCCATTAATTTTTTCCACTCGTTATATATTCACGTGAAGACCTTAAAATCCAATGAAATTTGGAACACATATGTATCTTGCAAGTCTCAATATATGAGCCAAATTTCAATTGTATATGTGTAATAAATAGTCGCCAGTTCTAGGGTCCAAGTCTGCTAATTTACGAATGGCATAATTGAATAGCAATTGGATCGCATTGTAATTGTTTGACACATTTGGTATTCTCTTACTCATTTATGAATGCCATTCGTAAAATAGCAGACTTGGGCCCCTGTTAGCTTAAACTTGGCTTGACACGCTGCCGCGTGTCTAGATATTAAAATGTTAACTTTATTGTCAAATACAGTGTTTTATTTTTGCTGAATGCCAAACCAGTTACTATAAAGCACAAGATAAATTAATCTTTTCATAAAAATACGACAAAATAAATTAGGGGAAAAAAATACGATATAGTATCTTTTTGGGGAAAAATAAAATCTGAACTGGGGAAATTTCACATCCATAACCTGGAGACCCTGCTTTTTCTAGGTGATGAGCTTTTTTTTTTTTTTAGCTCGTGACGTTGGATGTTACCATATTTGGAGTGCCCAGTCATATAAGTTCTGTCTTTTTGAATGCGATAAAAACACGATAATTTTGCAGTAAATCTAGGATAGTTTTGACCTACGGATCTGGCAACACTGTGTGTGTGTCACAGTCACAGAAAACATTTTTGGTTTAGTTGTTTTGCATTGCTTTGCTTTTTGCAGAATATAATTTTGCTTTCTCAATTGATTGAGATGTATTAAATAATTTAATTATTCTTATTACGCAGTTTACCGTCCGTGCTGCTGAATGCAGCACAGTTAATTAGGAAAATAGCGATACAGTTATATATAATTAGTATCTTTTTAACCACCACGTGATGAATATTTATTCAATATTTTTGTGGTCCCTGTTAATATTTAAAGTAGATTCATTAGCTTATGATGGTAAGATTATCTGCATTAGCTACGTTGCTATTAATATATCATTTCATATTAGAATAATTGGTTCCAACAGCTGACATTTTTCTAATGTTTGTTTGTAGTGCATTGGCTTGGTGGTGCGACGACTATAGAACGAGATTTTACGGTTTCTAAACAAACCGTCGACATTTTCTGCTACTCTGGAACTCATAAGAGCTTGTTTGCTCTTTGGCAAACTGTAAAAGTATGAAGACAATCTTTATGTATACTGACAAGGTTTTTTTGCATGAACCACATGTTATACCATAATCTTCTTTTTTTCTATATTCTACTTTAGTCGGCATTTAGCATACAATATGTCACCGCAGCCTGCTGACACTTGCCAAGTGTTCAACAGCTATGTTGCCATCCCTCAGGCTTCTAAAGCATACTTAGGAGGCTTTCTTGAGAAAGCTAGAAGAGTATGTATCCCAATGGGCTCTGTAATTCTCTGGAATTCTTTCAAATTTTACTTCAATCTGGAAAATCGGTACAAGCAGGATTCAAACCTCTAAAAAAGCTTAGTAATTAACTTACTTTGTAACAAAGCCACAAAGTACAGTTGGAAGTGTCTGTTTGAACCAGAATGGTACAAAAGCAGGTTTTAATTATTCTGTTTATGTCTTCTTGTAGACATTTCCACAACATTTTCCATGAATTGTAATTATTTTGCTATGTACAAAATACCAATCAATCAATAAATCTGAGGTGTTGTTAACTATTTCAGTTCCATGTTAAAATCAAAAATGATGAGTTCAGTCAGTATGTTGCGAATACACCGGAAGAGGTTTTCAAGGACTACACGGAAGACAGCTACGGTTGGTCCTCGGTCATCAGTCCGTTCCAAAGGAAAGCTCAGAAGACACTATCATTGGAATTATTTGCTCCCACATGCATGGCCATCAATACAAAACAGAGACTTATAATTGAATTACAAGTTATAAGTAAGTCCTATAAGTTACTTAATTTTTGATCAAAACTTTAAGGAAGATTTTGTATATGTTCAATGTTAATTTTTGGAACAAATGTATTAAAATTCTATTTACCTACAATATTTATTCTATTTCAGCTTAATTTAATGCTCAATGAGATGATAGGTAAACCTACAAATTTTTTGTTTTACAGGAGTAGACATCTGGAGAGTGCTGTTAATGTTACTTGGGATTGTGTTGATACATTCTGCAAAAGCCTTAAGCAGTAATCCGGTGTTTTTCTACTTATGTGGGGTATTTATTGGAGTATCTGCTTCATTTATGGTCTCAGTGTATTATGTCAGCAAACTGTTGCCAAAGGTAAATCAACTTTTTTATAATTTATCTTTATCTTCTTTATTTTACCTCCTTGGTCGAGTGGTTTGTACACCGGTTTTCATAGTGTCGCCATCTCTGAGGTCCCGGGTTCGATCCTCGGTCAGGTCAATTTAGAAGTTATTGTTTTTCTAAATTGTCTCGGGTCTGGGTGTTTTATATGTATAATAAGTATGTATTTAAGTATTTTAAGTATGTTTATCCGTTGTCTAGTAACCATTTTTTCATATTGTCTAGCAACCAGAGTTTCTTCGAAGCTTCTCTTGGGCAAGACAGTTGGTGTGATTGTAGGAAAGATTTATTTATTTTATAATATAAAAATGAATCGCTGAATGTCTTGCTTAGCGGAAATCTCGAGAGCAGCTGAACAGATTTCGCTAATTCTTTTTTATAATATTCCTTGAAGTACGAGGATGGTTCTTACGGAGAGAAGAAAAAAATTAAAGAATCAACTGTCATGGGGTACAGGGTGTTCACACGGACGAAGTCGCGAGCGGGCCGCTAGTTGTTTAATAAAAACACTTTGAATGTAAACTATATGACAACCGTGTCGCATAGCGGTAAAAGAATGCTACCACCCCCTCTCTTCTCTTCCCTTGGGTGTCGTAAAAGGCGACTAAAAGACTAAAGACTGCACATACATCTAACAGCATAGGGCGGCGATGGGCTCACCACCTGTCACGCTGAGCACATGTGCAGTTGCTATTTGGTAATTTTTGTATAAAGTTAAGATTAAAAATGAATTATCTATCGCAACCACAATACTACTAAAATAGTTTTTTGTTATTGTTGTTTTTGTTATGATATCAGACATAATATCAGGTGGTTCATAGCTCAAAGCTTAGCCAGGTGGACCTAAAAAGAATGCTTGGTCCTTCTATCTAATAACAATCATTGTCATCATCAGCCTATAAACGTCGCACTGCTAGCCTTTACACATGAATAACACAGCACATTAACATACCACAGAGATTGGACCATAATCCACTACGCTGGCCCAATGCGCTTTAGTGGGTTAATAACATTAATAACCTATTTCACACTCTATTTCAGAAAACTTTGACATACGGTATTCTAATAGGAGGATGGACGGTCGGAGTGTACATATTCCAACAAATATGGGAGAACCTCCGGCTTCTGGTGGCCTCGTACCAGAGCTACATGTTCTGGTACACATTGGTGGTGAGCTTCGTCAGCTTCCTGGTGTGCTATCGCATCGGCCCGCCTAAGAATCAGCGCAGCAAGAACCTAGTCATGTGGACGTTGCAGGTCAGTTTGTACAATTTCTGGGGCGGTAGCTTCGGCCTTAAAGCTGCAGACGCGACAGTGCTGCCCTCATTTTGTTTTACTTAATAATGATAAATTTAGTACTATATAAACGAAAACACTAAAGAAACATCATTAGATATTTTGGAGATGGGAGATGGAAATTGTGTTTATTGTCTATGCGTAAGGCTTTTTTGGTTATCAGAGCGATTTTTGTGAGTTTGGTTCTAAATTTTCTTGACTTGTTGAGTGAGTAAAATGCGGACTGTGTCGTTTAAGCAGCTTCAGCTCGCTATACCCACTTGCTAATGGTAGTAGCTAGGCGCCAACTAAATGAATCAACAGCATAATAATTGTTGTAGTGGTAAAATAGTTTCTTTGTTTAGTATGATGCAAACGTGTCTCAAGGAGAAAGTGTCTCTTTTCTGCAGAAATCGTTTGTAGATACTGCGTTGTCATAAAACTGAAAGTGATTATTTGCAGGCTGTAGGTGTGCTGATGATATTCTTCAGCAGTGAATACCAGGAGGCGTCCGCCGCGGTCATAGTTGCGTCTCTGGCCTGCAAATACTTCCCAGACTGGCTTCTTCACAGAATACAGGGCTACTGGTTTGTACCCATTGCTTACATCTTCATTTTAAATTTCTCCATTTGATCCATACCATCAAACTCGTAGGGCAAGAGTACTTAGACCAGGTTCAGACGCGCTATACAAAAGGTACAGACACGAGCTTTGGCGCTTTTTCTTACACCCACGACCAGCTTAACCCGAGGCAAGGTCCTTGGCTTATCCCTTCTCTGGAGAACCTAGTATGGGACGGGGACTCGCTTGAGAGATGCCATCCACCGTCTAGAGAACCGCGGAGGATGTACGGTCACACAGCATAAAGAAAAAGTTTCTTGCCGCCCTTAAAAAACGCGGTTATGCTGTAAAAGCTATAGGCAGTCAACTGCAATCACTCAAAAAGTGCATCTCGCGTCGTCGCGCCATCTGTGAGGTCCCGGGTCCAATTCCCGTACAGGTCAATTTAGAATAAAACTGTTTTTCTAAATTGATTTCGGGTCTGGGTATTTTTAGTTGGTGTATTAGTTCCATGTGAGCGAGTTTCAAAAGAGCTTATCATGGGCTAGATAATAAATAAATAATAATAATAAATTATTTATTGAAAAACTAATTTTACAATATTTTAACTTAATGCTAAACATATACTAATAGAATCAAAAATATACATGGGCTAGATAATTGGTGTGAGCGTAGAAAGAAAGTTATATTGTTTTGAACAGGCGAAGGAGATTTCCTCCAAAGCCGCGTCTGCTGAGTAGCGAAGAATACTACGAGCAAGGTGCGCGCGAAACCAAACGCGCGCTCGAGGAATTACGCAAGCACTGCGCCAGCCCCGACTGCGCGCAGTGGCGGGTTATGCTCAAGATCAACGACTCCAAGAGGTACGTACATAGGGAAAAAGTAGGTAGTGAGTGTAAGTACTGTCGACGTCGAGGAAGTTCCAGAGTGTACTGTCTTTTTCCGAAACAAAATTTCACTGATATATTAAAGCGGTTTCTATTCCTTCCGAAATTTCGTAAGTACAAAATTGGTTTGGCATTTAGATTAATAATTTTTAGAAAATTGTTTGAAAGGAGACCCGGCGTTTTATGCTAAGTTGTATACTTTTTTTAATTTTTTTAATCTGTAATTCAATAACTGGCAATATCTGATGACAGTTGTACAGCCACTAGCTGTCAAATCAAACATGACGTGACGGCATTGATGACATTTCACTTTTTTTAAAGCAAAAGAATTATGGTTTATGCAGCCAAGTTAGACATTTTGAAAGTAACTAGTGTGCCTTTTGAAGACTCAGTGTTTCCGTATTAAAAACTATTAATAATTAAATCTCTTATCCGCGATTCGTTAAAAATAAGACGAATTTTGGTTTAGGTAGCAGATAATATTACTTTACTTTATGACCAAATTCTATTTTATTCAAGTTTAGCATTTTTTTATGGAAAGTGCCGGTTCTCCTTTCCAAAATAACGGAAAGCGGTATGAATAGCAAACGAAAATCGGCCAAAATTTCGTTTCGGAGAAAGAGAGTAGGCCTTCTGGTAGACCACTTTTCGGCGATATTCGCTTGCACACTCTACGTGAACGCTACTGCAGTGCGAGTCTCTAAGTTAAAGCCTTGGTAGCTGCGCTGAGAATTGACTCTGTCTCTTTCATATTCATAGAATTGGAAAGAGACAGCAGATCACAGCCATGCGCGCAGCGTCTATGTGTCGCTTAGAGAATCGCATAGCTGTACTGTACGCGCGGTCGGAATAGATCGCAAGCGATATCGCCGAAAAATGGTCTACCGGGAACTTACACGCAGTAGAGGAAGTTCCCGATCAAACAGAAGGCCTAAGCGCTTCTCTAAGCGCTTCCGAAATACAGTTGACCTGTAATTCGTCGTACAGTGCACGGGCGCTGCTGTTTTTCTGCTAGAAGTAAACCAGCTAATTAATCAAACAATAATTAATACAGTGTCTCATGCACTTTTGTATTTAATTATGAAGTATGACGGCGTTTCTAAGTTATCATGGACGAAGGCACGGGAGGGCCGCTAGTAGAAAAATAAATAGAGAATGATGTAACATGATGTTACAATTTTAAAATTGCCAGTTTAAAGTTTGCTAAAAGACGTAATCTTTGACATAAGTCAACCCCATCCATTCATAATTTATTCTATGCTTTCTGTGCCTGGGCACGGGCACTGGTGGTCAAAATAAAGAACTGGTTCTTTATTTGTTTTCTTCTAAAAATTACCAGTTCTGGATTCGACCACTTTTTGTTAGGACCACTTCTAAGGAAGTCCTTTTCTGGTTTTGACCACTTCTTTATTTGTCCTCCTTGTGTAGGGTAAGCAAAATAATATGTAATATATATTCACCTCGAATTGTTAACAGCTTTATTTTTAAGGTTCCGCACTCAAAGAGTAAAAACGGGACCCTATTACTAAGACTCCACTGTCCGTTTGTCTGTTTGGCAGTCTGCCACTGCCACCAGCTGCATCTCATGAACCGTGATAGCTTGACAGTTGAAATGAAGTGTTGTTTTTTTAATTTAACCCTATCGTTTTTTTAATATACTTTTTATTTTCTAGTCAAACGTTTTTCATTTATTTTTGTATTAAGTAAAATTATTGAAAATTAAACCAACCAAGTGCGAATCGTACTCGCGCACGATGTGTTCCATACCATTCAAGCGTCTTCCGGTTGCCGTTATTAATATCGAGTTACAAGAGTTGGTCTGTAGGTCAGCGATAAGATAAGATAATTATTAATTTGCACTTTGACATGGTATAAAGATGTTAAATTAGGAATACATAGATCACATATTAAGCTCATTTTATAATAGCAAAGTCCTCTCAGTAATATTCTAATATTTTCAATAATTAAATTTTAGTAAACATTTACATTATGCTAGATAATCATTTTAAATTACATAATAAATATCATTTACATATTTAACAAAACAAAAAATAGTAGATTATGCACTAAAGGGATAAAGTAGTGTCTTATATAGCGGGCGCCGCGCCGTATTGAATCCCGAGCAAAATGAAGGATTCTAGCGTTAACTAACTCCCGACCGGAGCTGAGTGCAGCGCGGAATTCAAGGTCGTCCAAGACGAAGGCACCTTTATCCCCGAGGAGAATACTCTACTTTTCACACCGTCGACGAGACAATAAAAAGCAATAGTATAAAAAAAGCAATTTTCAGTTTTCGCGCCTCTTTTTAATTTGTGGAAGTACATACTATTTTTCTTTTATTTACTCGTGGTGGCCAGTTCGATTTAAAAACAATTTATTTTTTAGTGCAGATCCTTATGGTGAATACTTACCTATCGTAAATGTTCGTATGCGATTTCTACTTTGTGTTACCAGCAGGTCAAAATGAAATTCAGTACAATATTAATGCCCTGCTAAACCTCAGGTCTTAAATAACTTACTTTAGGCACAGAATAACTAATAGTTAGTACTATTATATACTATATAAAGTAGTCCGTACAGAAGGTTCACTCTCTAACGACTTTCACGCGAAATTGAAACTTATCGTGTGATCCGAGCGTTCATATTCCGTTAAGCAACGCTGACTCGATATCGATTTGACGTCATGACGTCACAGAGCGTAGGGTTTACGCGCGCGCGCATTGATTACGAGTTAAGCTAATCGGCGCTCGGTGTTGGGTGCTATGGCTCGCGGCAACCTTTACTGCCATACGCCTGCGGCCAAATTGCGGAGGCGCGCCAAACGAACGTACCTACCTAAACTGCGGAGTGACACCCCCCTGCTTTAGGTTAGGTTTGCATGACATATAATTTGTCATTGTCGAAATGTTGGTGTGAAAAATCCTCAATGTCATAAAACGTATTCTCAACTAACCACGTAATGAATTTTCTTTGAAAAAAAATAGTGTCTAGCAGTTTAAAAAAAAATACGCACACACATTGCCAAGCAGCTTTTATTATTGTACTTTGTCTCCTTAAGGCAGTTGTCCTGTCCCACCGCCGACGATGAATGAGAAGCGAGTCGAGCTAGAACTAGAAACGAGTTGGTGAGCAACGGAAAGCGAGTGTGTAGTTCCGATAGTTTTGTCGCTGGGCTATAAGCGAGCGTACGAGTGAGACGGGTGATTACTCGCGCCACTCGCTCGCGGCGGCCGAGCCGAGCGTACAGTCCTTTTGGCGGGAAAGAACCGCTGGCGCTGGTTGGTCTCTCTCGCTAAGTGAGAATTAACTTTGATAGCTCTTGTCGGTCAGCGACGAACTAGTGGAGCGAGTTCTCGCCGGCAGCGTGAACAGTCAGCGATCAACTATTTATATGTACATCTCTTTTGTTTACACGGAATTTATATCTAGTGTACGTTTCTTGAGCGAGAAAATAGCCGATAGTTAGTCGTTTACTCGCCCTTGTGGGACAACTGCCTTAAGAGCCACCGCATACATGCTATACTTTTAGCACATTTATTTTCGCGACTGTATCGATGCTCCATCAGGTTTTGGCGACTCTCTGCGTTCGATTGCAGTATCGGAATCGCGCGCTCCATCAGGTTTTGGCGACTCTCTGCGTTCGATTGCAGTATCGGAATCGCGCGCTCCATCAGGTTTTGGCGACTCTCTGCGTTCGATTGCAGTATCGGAATCGCGCGCTCCATCAGGTTTTGGCGACTCTCTGCGTTCGATTGCAGTATCGGAATCGCGCGTTTTAGCGATTCAGTCGCTGCATTCAGCTTCTAAAAAGCGTCTAAATCGCCGATCGCCGCTGCTAAAAGTAGCATGTCTGCTCTGGCCCTTAGCGATTCAGCATCGCGGTTTGCGACTTCATGCGTTCAGTTCAGACGCGGAATGGGCGCGTTTTAGCGACTGCTCCGATGCTGGATGCAAAATATAGCGCAGCACTGACTGCCAAATCGATGCGAATGGCATCTGATTGTGTGCGGAGTGTAGCGTTCAGACGCTGTGTCGAGCTTCCGAAAAGCGACTCAATCGCCGCGTTTGGCGTTTTTAAGTGTGCGGTGTGGAATGTGTGGTCGCTGCAGCTTGTAAAAAGCGTCTAAATCGCCGATGCTAAAAGTATCGTGTCTGCTGTGGCTCTTAGACAAGTTTACATGGATCTCTTTTTAGTCTTAAGTTGATATCGATGCAAAAAAAACGGCAAAAAGATCACGTTTGTTGTATGGGAGCCCCACTTAAATAAATCTATTATTATGTTTTTATATTTGTTGTTACAGCGGCAACAGAATACATCATGTGTATTACGTTTCATGAGATACAGCTTAGTAATAGAGTCCCGTTTTTACCCTGAGTACGTAACCCTAAAAATAAAGCTGTTAAAAGTTTAACGTGAAAATATATTTTGCTTACCCTGCACAAGGAGGACAAATAAAGAAGTGATCAAAACCAGAAAAGGACTTCCTTAGAAGTGGTCCTAACAAGAAGTGGTTGAATCCAGAACTGGATTATTATTAGAAGAAGACCAATAAAGAACTGGGCACAGACCACCTAAACGCTCAGAAGTGTCTTAGAAAGAGAGGGACAGTTGCCAGCTTCTTAGTAAGAGGGGAAAAGTTGCCATCTTACTTTACTCTTCCAGGTTCGCGAGCTTCGTCGAAGGCGACTCCCACCTCAGTGACGACGAGATATTAGATTATGAGTCGTACGCTTTCTCGCTAGAGTCGGCACGTAAACCCAACCCCGTAGCAAATTCCACAAGGAACAACCACATGGAGATATCGGACGACGACTCTTCGGACGCTGACGATATCTAGACCAGCGTGTTTGCACAACTTTTTTAACATTTTGAGCGCCAGTCTTTTCTAGAAGACAAATGTTTTCGTGTGGAAGAAATGGAGGAGGCCTTTGTTCAGCAGTAAGACAGTGAGGGCTACTGTAATAAATGTCTTTGTGCCCTCCGCGCCACGACTATTGTCTTTTAATAAAATCGTGGCGCCGGAGCCTATAAAAACGTTTGTCTTCTTTAAAAGACCGTGCGCGCGTTAATTTATTAATATGTAATCAGCAGTGATCGGAGTGAGTACCTAGATTAAGTTTTATATATGTTTATAGATAGCATAACATGGACAAACAATTTTTCTGAAAAGTCGTTTTGTTATTTCAGGACTTAATAAAATATCGCTGTTTAAACCGAAATACTTAAGGAATATCATTATAGCCTTAATGCATATCAGTATCCCATGTAATCCTTATTTTTTTAAACGAATATTTTGAAACACATCAGAATATTGAATTCTGCAGTCTATCTACAAAGTCTCTGTGTCATGAGTTGTATCCTCCATATTCGCAATCATTTTATTATTTTTCACTTATAGTCGAAAACTTTTCTCAAATTCCCCAGGGATACTGTAGCTTTTGAAAATAAGTATGATTTGGGTATTTAGTAAGTTAATTAGTAAATACTAGGATTGAATCGATCAATAACAAAGTCAGATAAGATCACTTGAACAATCAAGTGGCCTCTATGATGTAGTGGTTTAGTCTACCGCTCATAGACTCTGAGGTCCCAGGTTTAATTCCCAGTATATGTTTGTGCTCGGTTTGGTTGGTGGTATGGCTTGTTAATTCCGCCTGGCTAGCTACAACCATCATATCTAAATATGTCGTCATAACATCAATGTTTGTAGCATTTTTGTGTACCGGCAACTAGAGATAAGATAGCCAGTTCTTCAGTAGTTGAGGATTCCGGGTGAAGTGCGCTTATCATCACTTGCCTCAGGTGAGATCAAAGCCAAATGCTTACCCATAAAGGTTTTAAAAAATAGGGCACATTCAACATCAAAAGTGAGTAGGTACTTACTCACTTTTTTGACTGCTGTCAGACTTCATCATTAGCCTATAAACGTCCCACTACTGCTGGGCTAAAGAAGAATGGGCAAACCCCCCCCCCCCTTCCCCCTCTTGTAACACTTACATCTATGCATCAAATAAAAGTACTTGAAAAGTGAAGAATTTTATTGTATGACAGCAAATCTGTCAGGTATTGGAGAAAAAAAGTAATTAAGAAGAAAAAAAAATGATAATAGATATATAGATAGATTTTATTGTAACATAATAAACAATAATAATGATAATATAAAATTGATGTCAATATTTTTTCTTGAATTTAACTATACACTCTCATTTTTCATTTTTTTTCATTCATTCATTTGCTTGTTCATATTTGCTGTCCTTACAACAAAATACACTATTTCTTTCGAAACTTACCATGTGGGAATTTACAAGGGGTGGGACAGCTTTCATACAAAAACGCCCATTCTTCTTTCCTACATGGACAACCGGACAACAGCGCATAAGAAGAAAGCCCATAACCCACCACTGGCCCTATGCAGGTTTGTGGGTTCAGGGGCCTTACCATCAACTCTTACACACTCAATTCTCTGCTTGAGTAGTAAGAAAGGGATGGTGCTATTCATCGCATATATCGCCATTCCTTTCTAACTGTATTCAAGCATGGATTTGATTATGAGTTTGGTTTTCGAATATACGAGCCGTAGAGCAGTATTGTCATACGAATTTTGCATAGTAGGATTAGAGTAGTGACAGTAGGGTCCCTGGACTTGATGGTTTTTGTCTCTAGCTCTTAGGCACAAAATGAGAGAATAAGATCCACAAATGTCATAGTATGTGTATCTTACAAGAAGTTTTGATGCTGACTACGTGCGTAAACTACATAGTCTGTAGTGCGATTCTTCAAGCGCAAACAGCGTTAAAGCCTTGGTAAAGTCTGGCCAACGAAAGCTGAACCTCGTAGTTATTTGATTGGCAACACTTTGTCTATCTGAGGTGTCATGTCGTATGTCAAATTGAAAATTTTCTGTGAAAATTGCAGCTGTTGAGTGACTCTGTGTTACCCCCTGTGTTACCTAGTCATTTATTTTTGAATTTGCCGCGTTTTCCCTGGTTCAGCTTTCGTTAGCCAGACTCGCGGCTGCAACCGCGGTGAGCGTACCATTGGTATTCTTCTAAACAATTTTCAACGATGTAGCGGCTGTAGCTTGTAACATCCATGATCACTACCTTGCGCATCTATGTGTCGCTTAGGCTGGTTTCAAAGTCACGCTGACTGCCCGCGTGGGTGTAAGCGACGCGGGCCACAAGCTAGGTGTTGTCTTGTACCGTTCCATAGTGACGCTTACCATCAGCGCGGGTGGTAGCGTCACTATAAAACGGTACAAGATAACACCTAGCTTGTGGCCCGCGTCGCTTACACCCGCGCGAGCGGTCAGCGTGACTCTGAAACCAGCCTTAGTAAATAGCATAACTGGTGAATTCTACATAAACGCAAAAGAAGCCTCGGTCAAAAGCTAAAGAATTACATAACGTTGTTATCCTAGTACACCATGAAAGTAGTTAGCGTTGCGTATGATATCCTTTTGTTCTAATTAATTAATTAAGGTTTGTTTTAAAATGCCTTTTGCAAAATCTCAAAACTATTATAATAAGGTTTTTGCTTTACCGAATATTCCAAGATCTCATTCATTGTGAGCTTTAGATGCTTTTTGTTTGTATGCTAATAGTTTTGCATACAATTGGCTTACTTTTCTGATGCTTGTAAAAAACCTCAGAGCTAACTAACCATACTTAGACAGAGATTGACTGATCGTTCGCTATCCAGCTGTAAATTACGGGCGGAAAACTGAGAGACGAAGCGATCGTGCGGTCAATAGTTATCTTTATAGAATTCCGATTGACTTACGACACGGCCTTGAAGTACCTATCGGATGATTATTACCCTTGCAAATATTTTTTTTATTTTTACACAAATAATGATAGGTATTTAACGCACAGTCGCTTTGTCTCTTTCTAGTATGTTCAATGTTGTGGGGTACTTTTAATCCACCTCTATTAATTATGGCAATGAACAACTTTTGGTAACTAAATAAAGTGCATGCCTTTTGTTTACTTATACTGCAGTCTGTCGTTATTTATTTTTAATATACTTAGTATGAAATGATGTCCAGGCTCGTATAACAATTTTCGTGTAGCGTTGGCTTTAGGCAGTTGTCCCACCACCGACGATGAACGAGAAGCGAGTCGAGCTAGAACTAGAACGAGTTGGCGAGCAGCGGAAAGCGAGTATGTAGTTCCGATAGTTTTGTCGCTGGGCTGTAAGCCACTCGCTTACAGTCCAGCGACAAAACTAGTGTGAGACGGGCGATTACTCGCGCCACTCGCTCGCGGCGGCCGAGCGTACAGTCCAGAGCGAGAATAAACTTTGATAGCTCTTGTCGCTCAGCGACGAACTAGTAGAGCGAGTCCTCGCCGGCAGTGTAAACAGTCGGCGATCAACTATTTATTATGCATCTCTTTTGTTTACACGGAATGTATATATATACTATTGTACGTTTCTTGAGCGAGAAAATAGCCGATAGTTAGTCGTTTACTCGCCGTTAGTGGGACAACTGCCTTAAGTTTTCCAGAGTCTAAACGGAATAGGTATAAACTACCTTTATAAATCTCTGACGATGTATACGACATATAATTTCGACTCTATCCCGCTAACATAAGGTCGAAAACAGATGTAAAATTTTAACACGCTATGTTCGTTATAGGGTGAAATAATAACGAGCCGACTACCTCAGAGATCAAACTAAATAAAATGTAATATTGAGCTTCGACTAACGCGCAGTCGAAGTACACCAAAAGATCTAATAGTTCTGTTTTTTGTAGCAAAAATTCACAAGTTTTTTCATTAATTGTTTCACAAATTAACTAAGTATTCACAAGCCTTTGCGGTTGCGGTGGCAAGGCAAAGTAAACGACTAAAAAAATCGGTTGCCGAAAACTATGCGTTCCCACCGCGGCGTCAAGCAAATTGTTGTGAATTGCTATATTGATCTTTAGCACTTTCATAATACAGGTCAGTTTGTAAGTAATCAAAGTAAGAAGTGTGATAAGCGCCATCTATTGTAACTTGTTCATACTAAGATGCATCGCTGTCGATAAGTTGCACTATGATCAACAAAAGTAACAGATTGTTCTCGCACAATATTGAGCTTTCAATTTCAGACATAAGGCAAATAGTTCCTTAAATAGGTGCTTTTACTTTATGAAATCCGGCAAAAATACGATAGTCAATATTTTGGAAAACATGGATCTTATTTATAAGAAAAATAATTATAATCAATTATATAACTGATATTAAACTTCCTCGTTACGTATATACACCTATTAATTTCAACAAATTAAAAGTAATATGTAGTAGGTTCATAATACGAAATTTAATAATATTAAAATTATTATGAGTTCGCCTGTACCTTATGTCAATGTATGTAGAAGTTTGCTATCAAATTTAATGACTTTCTAGTGTAAAAGTCAAATAACAATTACACTCTTAGAGGGTACTATTTCCGGTACTATTTATTGAGATAGAAATGAGAGCCATTGCTGGTTCTGTTTTCGCGCAACGAGGTGAGTACGCTAGGCGTAGAACCTACGCCTAGCGTACTCACCAAACTATGTCTATAACTTTTTAACTATAAAGGTACTATTTATTTCCTTTGGGCACTATTTGGTACTATTTGGGTACAGTTTTTTGAGATACTAGTTAAAGTTGTAGCTTGCTCAGATTTCCCAAACTGAGGTGAGTACGCTAGGCGTAACCTACGCCTAGCGTACTCACCAAACTATGTCTATAACTTTTGAACCATAAGGGTACTATTTATTTCCTTTGGGCACTGTTTGGTACTATTTGGGCACAGCTTTTTGGCATTCTTGAAATAACAGAATTCCATGGTGAGTACGCCAGGCGTAGGTACACAAATCGTTCTGTACCAGCTATTTCTCTGTACGTATCTAAGTAATACGATTAAAATGGACTGAATAGGTAGGTAGTCATACCAAATAAGAAAACACAGATTGTTACTTGTTAGTAATAAATTAATTTAATATTCTCTTTATAAGTAATAGTTATATTTTTATACTATTACCAACATTAGTACATTCATAGAAAAAAGCACCATTCATTTTGTGTAAAAAAATCATTTTCCTATGTTTACATTTGTAAATAAGTGCACTTAATTAATGTTTTAGTAACTTATTTAATATTAAGTTCCTTATAAATATGTATGACATTTTTGATGTATATTAAAAGGATATGTGGTTAATAAATGTGATTAAATATAATTTTCTTCTATTTTCTTGTATACAAGTGAATTTCCCAAAAACCTACCACAAAATGTCAAACTTCAATACATTTTGATAGGGATGTAACGATATATAATTCTGCCGATACGATACCGATACCGATAATTGTAGTAAATAATCGGCGATTCCGATACCGATATCGATGGTTTAGTAGATAATAAACTGCCTTACTACCACGAGAAACGCTGTCATTGCAGTTTTAACAAGTTGGTTTTGTGTCATCATCCTGTTTTATTTGAAAATGACTTGTACGTTTCAAAGGCGTCGCCATTTTTTTCACATAACATAACAGTCCTCACCTCACTGTGTGAATAACTATCAACCGCGTAGCAGGCGCCGCGCGCCGCCCGCGTCTTTCTCTCAATCTCAATACGCTACGACCGACGGAGTGGCAGCGTCACGTCGTTCGTTTCGCGCGCTTTTCGAACTGTTTGATATCGGTTGTATTTTAATCGGCGATGCCGAAATATCGACCTGCCGATTATATCGGCCGATATATCGGTATCGGAATCGTTACATCCCTAATTTTGAACTTTGTCACTGGGATTTAACGACCAATATCGATTGGACAAAAATTACAAATTTTGGATAGGCTGCTCTGCCCCCTTACTCTTGAATTCGATCGCAATCGATCGAGATTGGTATTGTGAAAGGAGAATGAGTTAGGCTAGTTTTTTAGCTAGCTAGCGTAACACAGCGCTTTAATGAAATAAATAGTAATCAATAGCAACAATGCTCTGGTAAAATTTTAAACACTGAAAAAAGACGACAACCTCAGGCGGGAATCGAACCACGCACCTTCCGCATTCCGGGCGGCTGCCTTAACCACTTGGCTACCGAGGTCTGGCTTTCAACCGTCGAAATTTGTCAGTGCTTGATGCTTATGTTTTTAGTCAACATTATAATATAAGCGTTAATAAAAACGCTAAAATATAAAACATTAACAATGCTCTGCATTATGAAGAAAAAATTACATTACAATATCATGCGGGAGTTTGAAGCTATCTTCATTTTTAGCTTAAGATTTTTTAGGTATTTTGAGACTGACTGACAACAGACTGTTATCGTATGACTATCAGTTCAGTTCAGCATTTATTCATTACTTGACTCTTAACGCGGCGTTCTATAGAAAACCTTTTTTAACAGTTATCATTATAACTTAAGAGAACACTTTTGATATGTGAATGATTAAGACGCAATAGATATCGAATAGGCTGGTTTGGTCATTCTCCTTTCGTACTTTTGAGTTACAACAGCGCTAATTTGAATTTATATTGGGTGAACTAAATAGAATTGAGTTTTGCATTTAGTTCACTCCATATCCGCGCAATATGAATCCAAATTAGCGCTGGTGTCGTGACTTAAGAGTACGAAACTTCCAAATACCAAGCTCGATCGATCGGGATCGGTTTCAAGAGTAAGGGGGCTGCAGACACGTGTACTACGCGCAATAGCGACAATTACTGATAGACCTAAATGAAAGATGACACTGAAAAAGTAAAAACTTCCAAGTATACCTTGTTTTTGCTATTGAACGTATAAAGCTCAATTAATCTTCTAGAAAGTAGTGACTGTCACTCAAACTCCTGTTTTTAACATTCATAACTTAGACAAAACTGTTCCATTTATTCTTGTTGTGAGATTCTTTTATGTTTCACCGTTTAATGGTCCGTTATATAAATCTATTTATTTACTCAAATTGCTTTCTGTAATATTAATTGCCGCACTTAGACGTAAATTGTTGTACTACACTTAAAAAAAAAAATAAACATTAAGCAATTCCTTTATTTTTTTATTATAAAAGAGTCTCTAATATTGACACCGTATAAATATTTAGAATGAAATATTTAAGCTACTAAGTAATCTTTGTTGTTGTTTACGTCTCATGCCGAGTCCTGAGTCACGACTCACGGCGCTTTGCGCAGGCGGAATCCGCCTCGTACTTTGTTTCGTACTTACACTCGATGTGTAAGAACCTGTCCGAACTGCGAGCCGGCGCGCCTACATACTTTATTCCTACGCTCCGCAATCCGCCTGCGCGATGCACCGTGCGTGACTCAGAACTCAGCCTCAGAGTGCGGCAGTTAGCTTACATACATACAATCCATACATTTGGCAGTGAAAGGTGTTATAAAATTAAGTTATGTACATAATCAACACGTCTACGTCTATGTTAGGTAAATACTTGTAAGGTCAACATTAAAGTATTAATTAACGATTACGACATAAAATTTAGGTCACACAGTTAGCCTCTTCACTCACGCGTACAAGACTTAATTAGTAGCTAAGTTACTTTACGACCACAGAGAAGATAAAATGACTGCCCTAACTATACTACGGCCAAAATTAATTGTTAGTAAACAAATTACTGGCAATTCTTTGTGCAAGTATCAAGTTATTTTATTTTTATAAACCAGAGGAATTTCTGACGCGTTGCCGGCCGAAAAAGGCTCGTTTCTTGAAACTTCCTGGGCCCGTTGTTT
Organism: Scoparia ambigualis; assembly: GCA_963921215.1. Lineage (NCBI taxonomy): Eukaryota > Metazoa > Arthropoda > Insecta > Lepidoptera > Crambidae > Scoparia > Scoparia ambigualis. The sequence continues at coordinate 5,428,148 of OY992511.1, forward strand.
GATACATAGTTAAATATGGCTATTGGTAAATATAACTATTCGTTAGTTGACAATAATTAAAGCCTTAACAAATAGTTAATGTGGAAATACGTTGCTTGAACTTAGTTTTAACTATTGTTAAATTTAACAATAGTCAATTGTATTGCTACAGTAATAAACATGTGGGAATATCGAATTATTGGGCGAATGTTTGGTTTTAGCTAGTAACACAGATAACTAGTGTCAAAAACCACAATTTGACGTTTACGTTAGTAGCGATTCGTATAAATTTTTTGTTGTGTATCTTTATGCAAATCAATAATTTGTATTAAATCGTTATAATACCCAACAAATTTTGGACGTGAATTGTAAAATAAAAATGGAAAAAAATGAGCAAGTAACTACATAGGCCATATTTCACTCAGTTTCGAAGTAGGTAGATCTATAACTAACCTAAAACCATAATAAAATCAATGTTATTATTTGCAGAGAAAGAAGCAATAACTTAAGTCAAGAAGAATTAAATAAATTTAAGGAATTGTTAGAGAAATTCCCTATTATTTTGAATAAAAAGACAGACCATGCTAGCAGTAAACAAGGATGAAGCTCGATGCCAAATAACCAATGAATTTAATTCAATTAACCTTGTTTGTAGAACAAAGCAACAACTAATATATAAGTTCAAAAGGTATGCTACAATGTTCATACTTATAACCACAATAAATGTATGACTAGGAGATTGAAACACCTACTAAAAATTATTAGCATAACAATTTTATAAATAAAACTGCATGGGGAGCCAATTCTCAAATTAGCCTTTTATTCTTAAAAATATACCTTTATAGGTTTATTATTCCCTATAGAAAATGTATAAAAGTAGAACTGTAAGTGCCAATAAGTTATATATTATGGTAGAAAGTAATTATATTGTATGATTTTAGGAATTATCACAAGAAAGGAAAGAACGCCGCTCTACTGGTGGAGGTCCACTACCACCCAGGCTTTCCGATACAAGGGAATGGCTTTGTAGCATTATGGATGAATCAATAATGGTTCTTCCATCTACACATGATTCGGATTTTATTCCTGGTAATTTTTAAATTACTTTATTTATATTATTAAATATAAGAATTGGTATCCATTATCATGAAAATGGTACCCAGAACTTTATTTACTTACAGATAATAGTGAAAATAGTGAGATACTGCAACAAAATGTTGCATTGCCAAATATTGAGACGGATATTTTTACTCAAGAATTACCTTTTTATATTGAAGAGTACCACAATAATATTATCTCCGATGATCTGGCTTATCATGTGTCAATCATTGATGTGGAAGGTAATCTAAGTCAATTTCGCAAATATTGTGTACAGATGTATTGCTTTTAAATGAGTTTACTTATTAGTTAAAATTAGGCAAACCACAGGCCGCAGTTTTAGGGGAAAAAATTCCATTCGCTTATAAAGGTTATTTGTGTACGAAACTTTTCATATATTTTATCAAGTTAATTCCATTTCAGAAAATCAAGAAACAGTTATAGATTCCAGCACACCAAAATCAATGCTGACAAAACCTGTTTCTAAACCATTAGGTTGGTGTTATTATATATCTTTTAATGATTCTCTTATGAAGGTTATTTGTGTTTATAACTTTTAATTCTTATGCAGGTACCTATTTAATAAAGTTTAATTTATTTCAGAAAATCAAGAAACAGTAAAATTTGACACCTGCACACCAAAATCAATGCTGAAAAATCTGTTTCTAAACCAATCGGTTGGTAGTGTTATTATACACTCGGCGTCAAAAAAATCGCACCTCTTAGAAAATCACTTTCAAATGTCATTTACTCTTGATATGCACATGCAGTCGCATTAATTATGATTTTATTTACAAGGTTACTTAATTAACTTAATAAAAAACATTACTTTTCATTATCAAATAAAACCTAATGCAACAAATAAAGTGTCACAAAAATTCGATGCAAATTTTGCTACCCGTGAGAGTTGCTAGTTGCGCTTCCTTTGTGGGTATAAAACGGTCAACACGGGTTCAATGTGGGTCATTCGCTATTCAACCGTTGAAGAGGACACACGCACAGATTTTGATGGATACCACAGCTGATAAAGCCGCTCAAGTGGTTGCACTACTGCAATCAGGGGTGCGGCAGTGTGATGTCGCCCGGCAACTGAACCTGAGCCGTTATTCCGTTCGAAGAGTGTACCAGCGCTTCATAGAGACCGGTGGCTATATCCGCAGACACGGTTCGGGTAGACGTCGCTGCACTTCGGAAAGAGACGACCGGTTCGTTGTGTCGAACTCTTTGAGAAATCGTTTCTCCAACGCTGTTGAGTTGCAACAGCAGCTCCAGGCAGTTCGCAGACGCACCGTAAGCGTATCTACGGTTAGAAGAAGATTGAAGGAGAAGAAGATAGCGGCCCACAGAGCTGCTACGGGTCCAAAATTGACTGCAGCGCATCGGCGAGCCCGCTTGCAGTTTGCTCGTGACCACGTCGATTGGACCCTTGAGCAGTGGAGAGCTGTTCTCTTCTCAGACGAGACGCGAGTGTGTCTTTTCTGCAACGACCGACGGAGAAGAGTATACCGGAGGCAGGGTGAACGTTTCGCCCAAGCCTGCATCCAGGAGACGGTGGAATATGGTGGCGGATCCTGCATGTTCTGGGGCGGTATGTCTGCTGCCGGCAAAACCGACCTTGTCTGCGTCTCCCGGACTGGAGGTGCTCGCGGACAAGGGTCGCTGACTGCTCGCCGCTATGTCACTGAGGTCCTGGAAGTGCATGTGGTCCCCTTTGCCGAATCTTTTGGCGAGGGGTTCACATTAATGCACGACAACGCTCGCGCTCACACTGCAGGCATCGTGAGCGACTTCTTGCAGAGGTCCCAAATCTCTGTGATGCAGTGGCCAGCGCGAAGTCCGGATCTGAATCCTATAGAGCACCTCTGGGACCATCTTAAACGTAAGGTTCGATCTCGGGATCCAGCTCCTTCGACTCTACAGGAGCTCCAAGACGCGGTGATTGAAGAATGGGGGCTTATCCCTCAAGAAGAGCTCCTGAAGTTGGTGAGGTCCATGAGGGACCGTATGGAAGCCGTGATCAGGGCAAGGGGGGGTAACACTAGATTTTAAGTTAATTTTAAGACACTTTTTGTACATTTTTCTTTGTAAATTATCTGTTGTTAATTAGGACTTAATTAAGGATTTTTATTATTTTATTAATTTTAATGTTGTTTGTATAATTATAATTAAACAGAAAGTTAAATTTAATTGTTTTTTGATACTCCTTTTTGTTACCTTTCTAATGATACCCAACACTATCCTCTACATAAGGTTTAAGAATTTTTAAAGATGATTTTTAAAAGGTGCGATTTTTTTGACGCCGAGTGTATGTTATTATTTTTTAAAACCTTGTAAAGTCACTAAATACGACCAATCCATTTCGATCATTTCAGTAAAAAACGTTGAAGCAATGGATGTTGATAACTCAGAAATAGATTATATATTATTAAAAAAAATTACACACTCAGATTAGATCACATAACATCAGAAGAAAGATTCTCGAAGAAGAAAAAGAAACTTATGCGAAGAATATAGAGATATTTTTATTCAGAAAAAATACCATTGTCTTTCACAGACAAAGTAAAACATCAAATTCGCACAAAATACGAAGACCCTATCTATGTTAGACCATATAAATTACAACCTATACAAAGCGAAGAAATTAATGAACAAGTAAATAAAATATTGAAAGATAACGTAATTCAGGAATCACATTCCCCGAGGAATGCACCAGTTCATTTAGTATCAAAAAAGGTAGATGCATCGGGCGAGAAGAAATATTGCATGGTAATAGATTACAGACGACTTAACGAGATAACAACGGACGATAAATATCCTCTTCAAAACATAGCAGACCTTTTTGACAAATTAGGTAAATTAACATATTTTAGCATAGCACATTAGATTTGGCAAGTGGCAATCACCAAATCGAGATTCATGAGTTATATAGACAGAAGACGGCCTTTAGCGCACAGGCAGTTTACTTTGAATTTCTTAGAATGCCATTTGGATTAAAAACAGCTCCAGCAACGATTCAACGCGCAATAAATTGCCGACCACCTTAGACAGTTACTTAAGAAAGCCCAATCATTTGTAGATAAATTTTATTAATAGTATGACTAAAATGATACCTGGATAGTGACATTTAATATTTGACCTTATTTTATATTTTATTTATTCTAATTTTGATTTTTTTGTAATTTATTGGTAAGCCTACAAGGCTTGCAATGCCTCATATATTTAGATGATATTATTATCTATAGCAGTAGCTTACAACATAATTTTTACACACGCTTAGAAAATATTTGACAGACTCCGAGAAACAAATTTAAAAGTGCAATTAGACAAATCCGAATTCTTACGTAAAGAAGTCTTATATTTGGGACATACGATAACAAGCGATGAGCTGAAACCAAATGACGATGAAATAAAAGCCATCATCGATTTTCCGTTACCAAAAACTAGTACGGAAATAAATAGCTTTTTAGGATTAGTTGGATATTACAGAAAATTTATAATAGACTTTGCTAAAGTGACTCAACCATTGACATCATATTTAAAGAAAAATAATGGTATTATGATTAAAGATAAATAAAAATTAGCATTCCAACAATGTAAAGAATTATTAACCAACGCACCACTGTTACAATATCCAGATTTCGATAAAACCTTTATTTTAACACCGGACGCCTCTAACTACGGCGTAGGCCGTATTATCACAGAGAATCGTAGGCAGCGATAAAATTATAGCATACGCGAGTAGAACACTCAACGAAGCCGAAACAATGTATAGCATAGCGAAAATTTCAGACCTTATTTATGTGGTAGGAAGTTCACTATCTACGCAGACCATTAGCTTGGTTAAATTCAATGAAGGAACCTAATAGTAAATTAACTCTTTGGAAACTGAGATTAGCGGAATTCGATTTTGATATCTATAGAACTTTTCGTCATCCCACCCTTTACATATGACGAAAGCCAATACATTATGACTGAACTGTTCGTTAACGATATCGTTACGCAGTACACAAGGTCATACTATTCAGAATAAGGTGAACGAGCATGTTCGTCATCTTATATCTAGAGCATTGATCAATATGATCGTTTGTTTAGCTTAGGAATATATTATAAGTTTCTATTCATTCATTTAATTTTCAATAAGTTAGTTACGATACCTGGACTGTCCTTATGACATTAGACTTAAAATCAATTAAGGAAGATTCAAATTACAATATACCTAAATAGATACAAATAATTTCAAAGTTATTTAATCAATAAATATAAAATGGGTATATACAACTGTACGGAATACTTAGATATTAAAAATCAGGTAGATAGACTAAAACAAATTACTTAATAGCGATGTAAACAAGTGATTCCATTAGCCAGGCGTAAACGAGGTTTAATAAATCCTCTAGGATCTCTAGTAAAAGCGATCACTGGTAATTTGGACAACGACGACGCATTAAGATACGATAGTATAATTAATATTTTAAAATCAGAGCAGGAAACTATAGCTAAAAACATCACTATGATCACTGAAATGGCGGGAGTACCAACAAACAATACAAATGCTACGCGAACTAATTTCATAAGAATAAATAAGGAAATTGCTTGCCTTCGATCGAAACTGAATCAATCATCTATTGTACAAGTACAGTTTAAAATAATAAGTATTTATAACTTATTCCTAATTAATTTCTAATCAATACTAATCAGGCTGGATGCAATAGAAACAGCAATTGCATTTAGAAGAGTCAAAGTATTACACCAGTCTATCATAAATAATAGTGAACTAATGAAAACATTAAAAAATATTGAGAAAAACGGAAACTCTTGTATTCCCAGCAAAGTTAGAAATCTTTGTAAAAATAGAGCAGACGATAGTGGTAAAAGCAAACGAATAACGTTCGTACTTAGTATCCCATTAATAACAAAAGAAACCTACAATTATTATAGAATCTTGCCTTTACCCGTTTTGAAGAAAAACAACATCACTCCCATCGTTTCCCCTAAATATCCTTACCTGCTAGTGAAAAAGATATATGAAAACCTATACCTATGCCAAGAGGAGGAACTACCTTATCATATGGAATACCAATGCGTATCAAGTTTGTTGAAGTTTGAAGCCAATATAACATGTGAAGTAATGCCAATAGAAATCAACAACACCATCGTTTACCCGATCTACGGAGACAGCTGGATAATATATTCCAAAGGAACAATAATCGCACAAGAGGCTTGTAGAGACGAAATAAATAAGCAAAACCTTAAAGGAACTTACATGGTAACGTCGGAAGGAAATTTCCGATGTTACTATAAATAACATTAAACTTAGAAGACATAGTTCACAAGGAAAAGCAGTTAATTACAAGAAAACAGCAAAAATAGATCGACGCGACGACTGCTTCAAAACCCATGAATTTGGACAACGTCGACATAGAAAATCTTCAACTTCTCACCAACGCCCTGAGGAAAACTAAGGAAAAACATGAAGACTATTCTATAACACCAAAAGTTGGCATTGGAACTATTCGTTATATCCAATAATCGCAATCATTATTGTATTTTTATATGTTATAAACTTAACCTATAGGTAAAATATGTAAAGGACGAAATCATCCGAAAACAGACTGTTCTGAGGATTACGAACTTAAGGAGGGACGAGTTATGTCATTAAATCCCTTGTCACACAGTGGTCCTTACTTCATGAATATTAAGTAACCAGATTAGGTATATTTAGATACTTGTAGCATTACGCATGTAGAACAGATAAGGATTTCCAATGCAACGCTAATGGCCTCCTATTATGTTTAAGTTAAATTCAAACAATCAGCACTTACACGACGTGGGTGGTGATTAGTATATATAAGGTGACTGCTAGAAACTGCAAGAAACTTCAAGGGCTGGTCAGGTCAAGTGTTTTAAACATGACAAAAATGACAAAAAAGACTAACGTAGGTACTTATCGCCCAGCTGACGCGGACGGGTCAACTGCCGCGGCCGGCCGCTGCCCGCGCGTTGTAAATAATCGTTATTTAATAGTTAATTTTTTCATTTTATTTTTCTTATGTTATTGCTTTAAAATAAATTAGATACTCAAAGACTATCAAATTAAAATTCACAAAATAAATTATTTAATGAAAAATAAAAAAGCACGAATTTCTTTTTTTGTCATTTTTGTCATGTCTAAAACACTTGACCTGACCAGCCCTTGAAGTTTCTTGCAGTTTCTAGCGGTCACCTTATATAGAGATACACACCTTTGTACGGATAATTTTATTTTTAGTTAGCTCTTAGGCCCAATCGCGAGCAGTAATTTAAAGTATATTGTATTTTGTTAAATAAAGTATTTTTATAAATATCACCCGTCGTCCCAACTAGACTATCTAGGTCACTTAGATTATTACTTTTTCATATGAGAGATTTTAGAAAAAACCACTAACGACGCTCATCTTAATTGGAAGGGGCATGTTGATACTGTCTGCAAAAAACTACAACGTTTCGCATTTGCTATAAAAAAAGTACGACAGAATGTTTCAATTGAAGCTGCTCTTGCTGCGTACCATGGGTACGTATCATCGGTTCTTAGCTATGGTATATTACTTTGGGGGAACTCTGTTGATGTAGAGAGAGCCTTATTGATACAGAAGAGATGTATCAGGGCATTGAGCAACATCTGGTACTTAGACAGTTGCAAACCATATTTTAAAAAATATGGTATATTACCGTTGCCCTGCCTTTACATAAGAGAAGCATGTATTTTTATTAAATCTTTCCCTTTGTACTACAAAACCCGCCAAGAAGTTACCTCTAGACAGTTAAGGAAACAATATACAGACTTAATATATCAACCTCCCTGCCGCAAGGATATATATAAAAGAAATGTATATAACATGAGTATATTAATATATAACTTACTTCCTGAAAATTTGAAAGACCTAAATGGAGTCTTATTTAAAAAAAAAATAACCAAATGGCTAATAGAAAAATGTTTTTATAAGTCTAAGGAATATTTAGATTGGCAAAATTAGCTGAATGTCTAGTGTCTTAGTAGTCTTACTTGCACATTATTCAATATACCATCAAATTTAGAAATTTTGCATGTCTGCGAGCAGGCTAAACACATGTACCTCTATGAATGTATGAAGATCTCTTATAACTGTGTTTATGCAAATAAAATATTTGTATTTGTATTTGTATTGTACAATATAGTATTTCTTTCAAAAACATTAAGATCCGAGTTACACTACATTTTTGTACAAAGAAATTTGTATTATTTGCTAACAAACATTCGTGTCCATGTCTACAGTTTTCTTATTCGACATATAATTTTTTTTATTAAATAAAGCTTTTTGGAGAAAAAAATATTGTAAGAGGTATAAAATAAGTTTTGAAATATTTTCCCGGGAACTGTCAAGTAGCCAATTTAGTGTGCAGTGCATTGTAGCGTCCTCTGTGGTTATGGCACGCGGCGGTGGGTTCACAAATGTAGAGTTACGACTTGGCGCGACTGGCCTTCTTGGTTTTGTCGAGCGTCTGCGGCGGCGGCGGCGGCTTCGCGGAGACATGGCGGCTGTATAGGCTGCAAAAAATATATGTATGTTTATTTGGTTGATATTAAGACATCAGGTCGACATGAAGGTTTAAATAACATAAATAAACTGAAAACATACCTAACACTCAAACTTTATTATTCGTAGCAAGTGTTTTTTTTACCACGCTACGCTTTTAGGTATAATAAATGATAATAAGTATATAAGGTGACTGCTAGAAACCGCAAGAAACTTCAAGGGCTGGTCTGGTCAAGTGTTTTAAACATGACAAAAATTACGAAAAGGCTGTGTTTTTTTATTTTTAATTAAATAATTCATTTTGTGAATTTTAATTGGATAGTCTTTGAGTATCTAATTTATTTTAAAGCAATAACATAAGATAAATAAAATGATAAACAATTAAACATAACGATTATTTACAACGCGAGGGCAACGGCCGGCCGGCCGACCGTTTGTTGACCCGTTCGCGTCAGCTGGGCGATAAATACCTACGTTAGTCTACAATGAGACCATTTTTGTAATGTTTAAAACACTTGACCTAACCAGGCCTTGAATTTTCTTGCGATTTCTAGCAGTCACCTTATATAAAATTATTAAAATATAAGATTTACATACTGACTAAATTATAATATTAAGTGTTTTAAGTTCTGTCACTATTATCTGTAGTGCCTTACTTAGCAGGGTTCATGTTTGGACTAATTTTAATTTATAACAACAGCAACATGTACCTAGGTCAATATGTATTAAGGTTAACCTACGACATAACATAATGTCAATTTTCAACAAAACATTTTAAACTTTATTGTTTGAGTCTAAAAATCAATATCAATTACAGTTTGACAGTTTTGTCTGTGACTGTACAGTAATGCCCGGTTTACATTAGGTCGGATCCGACTCCCGGTCGGATTTGACCGAGATTCGGAAGTTTTAGTGGCTTAATAATTTGTATGGAAACCGGGCCGAGTGTTTCCATCTGTCCGATCGGATCGAAGTCGGATCCGACCTAATGGAAACCGGGCCTTAAGCACACAAGCCAGCTAGCGGATCATTCTATCCAAAACTGACAAATTTGTCCAATCGATATTGATCCTTATAACCAAAGTATAAAGTTCAAAGTTTATTGTAAAAATTTGAGATTTTGTAGTAGGTTGATCTTGGAATAAAATTCCCTTAACTTACACTCTATAAGTCTCAGAGCGCAAGTAGTCCAGCACGTGGGAAGGCCCCAGTTTGAGCTGGTCCTCGATGGGCGGCACCCAGAAGTTGCCCTCCAGCCTTAAGACCGCCTTGTTGCTGGCCAGGTCCAGAGTGCCTGGGGATTGAAATATATGTGAAAATAAGTAACATTAGGTAACGCTTTAATAGGGTTTCCTTTTAATTAGGCTAAAGTTTAAAATGGGGTATGTTTTTTCCTACTCTTCCACCAATTCTAGCCCAAGTAAAGCTTTTGAAACTTGTTTTTATTGGTTAAGTAACGCATAAACATACCTACTTATTATACAACAAAGAAAACACCCAGATCCGAAATCAATTTGGATGACCAGTTTTTTATAAATTGACCGGACCGGAATTCGAACCCGGGAGCTCAGAGATGGCGACGCCTAAACCGACGTGCTAACCACTCGTCCGCGGAGATCGTAACTTTTTGCTTCGCTTGGGGGCCGTCTATTAATCACGTGAGGCTCGAAAGGCCTTCCGAGGGGATTCGGAAAAAATCACAAAGGGGAGAAGGGTGTAGTAAGATAATCACGTGTTTTAACAAATCAAGGAATTTTTACAATACAAAGTCTGTTTTTTTAATCTATAACAGCTTATTCACTAAATCTTTTACATTCCTCAGTTACACAGTAAACGATTACTAGCGCTACTCCTACTACTAACTACTCTACAAGCTTTTTTTAAATTTATTTGTTCCGTGAAGGAACAGGCTAAGGTCCGACACCATACTGCCAAGTCATTAGTTTTTTTATTTGTTTTTTTTTCCCTTGATGATAATGAGTGGTGATTATGATGATGAATGATAAATGATGTTCCCCAAACCCCTCGAGTCCTCACTGAGGACTCCTCAGTAAAGATGTGGGTCTTTACTGAGGTCTCACGCGGACTTCTTGAGAGAAATTGAAAAGTGATGTTGCACTGTTTTGTTTCATTTGCCAACACTCATGCACGTTCACAAACACTTAACGGTTAATAATCCACTATTATTTCACATTAATATTCGAAAAAACACAAATTTTAGAAAATAAAACCAAACTGCAGACATGACGCTTCACTTTCCCGCCAAGAAGTCCTACTCTACAAGCGCTTGGACTAGACTGCCATGTTGACACTAAAACTCGTCATCAAGTTGTTTCCTGATGTCAGTGCAAACATGGCGTTTACACTGACCGGAAGCACATGTTAAATAATCCGGAATTCCGGAAGGAAGTTTGAAAATGTAGGTCATGATTATAGTTGTTTTATATTTGGAACACGGGTAGTCAAATAAAAGACAATCCATTATTCCATACCACATTACACAAATGCAAAGTAAGAAACTATGTGTATATAAGGTGACTGCTAGAAACTGCAAGAAAATTCAAGGGCTGGTCAGGTCAAGTGTTTTATACATGACAAAAATGACAAAAAAGGAATTCGTGTTTTTTCGTAGGTACTTATCGCCCAGCTGTCGGGGGCAACGACCGGCCGGCCGGCCGTCTGTTGACCCGTCAACGTAGGTACTTATCACCCAGCTGACGCGGACGGGTCAACAGACGGCCGTATGCTTTAAAATAAATTAGATACCTACTTAAAGACCATCCAATTAAAATTTACAAAATGAATTATTTTATTAAAAATTAAAAAAAAACACGAACTCCTTTTTTGTCATGTTTAAAACACTGGACCTGACCAGCCCTTGAAGTTTTTTGCGGTTTCTAGCAGTCACCTTATATGTTATAAGCTAACATGTGTACCTATTTATTTTTTCGAACGCCCATTATTTCTTAGAAAAGCGGCGTATCGTCGGTCTTTGGGTTAGTCCTAAACCTCAACACCTATCACTAGGGGGTGGGGAAAGAGGGTTAAAAAATTGCCTAAATACCCCACGTGATTAATGGACGGCTTTTTAAGCGTGAATTATACAGAAACGGCGTAAGGTGAAGGCGCACAACAACAAAACGCATGTGCCTGCGCCGCGCCTCGCCGAGTGTAATTCACAACACGACGCCACACCATAGTACATTTTGTATGAAAACGATTTGAAGCGACATCATGCATGCGCGGCGCCCTATCACTATTACGCCTTTTTTTTAAACAGCCGATGCAGTCCAAAATAATGAGAGCGCTCCTCAACGTGGAACAAGCACGGTAACAAGCGCACCCATTCATGACGGCCTGCAAAAATAATAATAAGTTTCTGTTTAATTGGCTACTTGACAGTTCTCGGAAAAGTATTTTAAAAATTACAAACGCTTATTTTATACCTTTTACAGAATTTTTTTTCTCGAAAAACCTTTATTTAATAGAAAAAAAACCAGACTTTTCTTCTTTTATAATATTGCGCGAAAACGGTTGGTCACGTGACATTATGCCCTATGACGTCACATTTCATTAAACAAACCAATTTCTAACTTGGAACCTGACAGATAGTTTTTGTTTATTTTGTGAAATGTGACGTCACACGAAGCTTAATCATTGCCGTCCGTGTTTCGGGTCTTGTAATCCACAGATAAAAAATCGTAAATTTGTTTTGTAAAATATAAAATATACTTATACAAATTATCTTAATAAAAAAAACTATTGGATAATTATTGTTAAATTATAAACTACCATATCCGACATATTTCATATTTTATTGTTACAACTATCAAATAGCCAATTCACGCCCTAGATGATGTAACGCTACGTTACCGATCTCGGGCGGCAGCACGACGAGCCGGTTGCCTTGCAGGTGGAGCTCGCGCAGCCGCGCCAGCTGGCCCAGCTCGCGCGGCACTTCTATCAGGTCGTTCTCGCGCATCGACAGCTGCACGGACAACACAATCGTTCGTGCATGAGGCGAGAGTGAATGGGATAGTTTGAACTGTTGTGACGTTCTCGTAAAGGGCAAGACTACCCAAAATCTACGAGCGTGTATGAAGGATGTTATCGTAGCAAATAGAAAGCTGTGGTCTCTGCTCACCCCTCCGGGAAGCGCGATGCATGTATAAAGAAGACTAATTTTCTAAAATTTTTTTATGCAATTCTTGTCCTGACAATTACAAATAAAACAAAAAAAGCAGCAGCCGTTCTGAAGTAAGTCCAAACATACATTTGTGGCAATCGATTTTTATTTTTGAATGAGCCAATGTGTGCTAATATTAATGTCCCTAAGTACGGCAGTTAGTAGAAGCTTTAAAATAAGAGATCAGGTGTCATGGTGATGCAGAAAGTGTTGAAAACCTTTCCCTAAGTGAAGTAGTCCAAAAGGAGATTGGCAAGAGACTTTTAATATTCTAAAGGCAGGTCTCCTGCGACACTGTTTTGTGTTTTCTAACACCTAACATCAAACATCTAACAAAATATGTACGTAGGCCATGCCCATATTTTTTAGATGTTTGATTGTTAGGTGTTAGAAAACAAAACAGTGTCGCAGGAGACCCTCCTTAAAACTTTATTTTGAACCCATGCATTGTTTTGCGATTTTTACTTCTTCTTATTTATAATATAAAATGAGATAGATTTTAATATAAAAATACTTACAATTTGCAAATTCTTTAAATTTCCAATTTCATTTGGCAAATACTCGAAATCATTATCTCCCAAATACATTGCTCGTAAGCTCTCTGTAAGATAAAAACAAAATATGAATTATAATTTAGCTACAAAACAAACTCTAATAATATGAAATTAGTAGAAAAAATTAAATATATATGTAATTTTTGTTTTATATAATTATGTGTCATGGCTCACTAATATATTCAATGAAATCTTATATACTGAGATAATACCTAAGCAATGGACTAATTCGACAGTAAGCCTGATACACAAGAAAGGAGACAAAAATGACATAAATAATTAATGACCCACCAGTTTAACATCCAACATCTACAAAGTCTTTGCAAAAGTAATCCTCGGACGCATTACTAAAATCCTCGACGAGAACCAACCGAAAGAACAGGCTGGGTTTAGAAGTGACTACTCGACTATCGACCATATATATGCTGTGAAACAAGATTTTGAAAAATGCAAAGAATACAACATCCCTTTCTACTGTTGCTTAATAGACTATTGCAAAGCTTTCGACTCACTAATACATGTATGTTTCTGGTTAGCACTGAAAAATCAGGGGGTAGTTGACAAATACACAAGAATAATCGAAACATCTACAGAACCAGCAAGCTAAGTTAAATTAGGAAGAGAGGGAGAAGAATTTAAAATAGAAAAAGGGGTAGCTAGAGGGGCCTTTTCCAAAAAAGGGCAAACATATATTTATTACTGAATTGTTATTTTAAAAATGTACTTACAAACTTTTCTGATTAAAGGCTTTATTATTAATATTATTATATAATTATGTGTCACATCATTTAATACTGAGCAATAATCAAGTTTGGTTGTCAAAAAGAAAGTTTGTGTCCATCAAGAAACCACAACATACTAACCCATCATAAAGAAATTGCCAGGCAGTGTTTTCTCGTTAAGATTGTTATACGTCAAGTCCAAGATTTCCAATACAGGGAAAGCTCCGAACCCACGTGGCAGGCCATACAGTCGGTTAAGTGATACGTTGAGGATCCGCAGCTTCGGCAGAGACGACAGACTGAGAGGCAACTCTTCTATGAAGTTGTTGGCCAGATTGAGGATCTCCAGATTCATCAAGTTGGCCAGTGCAGCTGGTACTGTGTGAATCTTGTTGTGGCTTAGCGATAGTCTTGTGATGTTGGCCAGATTAACTAAAAATAATAAAAATATTTAAGATAAAAGCCTTCATTGATTCTTGTTAGATTAAAATATTTAAACATTATGATTTTGAACAATTAAATATCTAAATTGTACTATATTCTTCTTTATTTATTTCAATTGCATTGAATTTTTTTACTGATTCATTTACTTAGTTAATTTTGTACAAGCAATGTTTAATATTAATTGATATAATGAATATCAATGTTGTGATATGTGGTATTACATATATCATACTTTCTTCTAACTTTTTATAACCTTCCGTGCACCAGGTGGGGTATGACACACCCCAGGTGCTAAAAATTCCCATTTAAACCTTATCTATAAAGTCCTGCGAGTTCGTTTTCTAAGTAGCTGCAAATGCAATGTTGCTGTCCTGATCGGTGCCGTAATTCTGTTGGGAGTCTGTGTTCACGTAAGTTACATGCGTATAAAGTGCGCCCGGGTATTACACACCCCATCTTGTACAGTGAGTTGCTTAGCCTCGAATTCACTAGGGCACAAGTAGGGCACAAGTTCTGAGACTGTTACAGAACATCTACGGTGCGTGTTCTCAGAACATTTTGGTAACATGTCGTGATACATTTTGCTTGTCCACACGTCAGTCTCCGCCGAGATGTCGCCCGAGGAAGTCGTGGCAGTTAGTGCTGCGTACATTTATATTTTATCGAGTAGTTTACCGAAACGTTATAAAAAGAAAAGGTGGTGGGTGCGAAACTACTTATCACAAAGAGAAAGCAGTGATAATATCTTACGTGATCTTCGAATGTTTGATGGATCATTTGTAAATTTCACTCGAATGACATCGACTGATTTTGAAGTTTTACTAGAAATGATCGGGCCTGCCATAGCTAAACAAGACACAATATTACGGAATGCTGTTGGTCCTGACATCAGACTTGCAATAACATTGAGATACTTGTCGACCGGAGATTCTTATGCTTCCTTGTCGTATACATTTAGAGTATCAAAACAACTGATCAGCAAAATAGTACCAGAAGTTTGTAAGGAACTCATAAAAGCGTTGAAAATATATGTCATGGTGAGTACAAAGACATGGTAAAATCACGAATGTTTTATTAATATTATTTTTAATTATTAGAAAGAAAAATTATTCCCGCAGAAAAGATGGAATTATGTCATGATCAGATGGTTCCTGGCTGTTATCAAATTGAAAATCCAGATTTTCACGTACAGTTGTTTGTGGAATGCTATTCAGATTGTCGTTGGATGCTGTAACACTGTCCTGATGTTCCGATGGTGTGGTTGATGCGGTACTGTAGCCTTGCTTGTATTTGCCCATGCGAGCTTCTATTAATATATTATTAATATAATATTTCGCCATGAGGGCGGAGTGTTCGTCTTTAATGAGACGTAGCTCTGAGGCAACATATCGTCCATACACATCAAACTCATCAGGGGTAGCTTCCATCTTATTTTTGGCGGACCTCATTATTTCAAACGCCTCTCCCAATTTATCCTCTTGTGTTAACATTCTCTTTTTCGACGATTTAGATGAGGTAGGGCGCGGTGATGCTTCCATGGTAGGAGCCTGAGGTTGCGACTGGATGGAATTTTGAGTTTCTTGAGTATTTTCCGAGGAAAGCTTGGAGTATTGGTCATCGGTGTCCTGGCGTTGTGCCTGAAATAATTTTTATGTTATGTTATGTTACATATATTTTTCAGGTCCCAAATACTGAAATAGGATGGAAAGAAAAGGCTCATAATTATGAAATACTATGGAACTTTCCACATTGTGTTGGAGCTATTGACGGCAAGCATGTTTTGATTCAGGCACCTGCAAATTCTGGTAGTGATTATTACAACTATAAAGAACAATTTAGCATTGTCCTCTTGGCTATTGTAGATGCTGATTATAATTTTATATATGCTAACTGTGGTGCCAAAGGAAAGTCATCTGACAGTGGAGTTTTTCAAGAAACTTCTTTTTATGAAGCTATGAATGAAAACCAACTTAGTTGGCCAAAACCGGAGCCACTGAGACATGAACCAAACATGCCATTTGTACTCGTGGGAGACAGTGCATTTGCACTCACCGAAAAAATGATGAAACCATATCCAGGCTACCATGAGGTGGGAAATGTAAAGCGCATTTTTAACTACAGGCTTTCGAGAGCGAGAAGAATTGTAGAAAACGTATTCGGAATCTTATGTGTCGTGTTTCGTATGTTTCGCAATGCAATTGCGCTCCAACCTGCTAATGCTGAAGTTGCCGTAATGGCCTGTGTATACCTACACAATTTTCTAAGGCGTCATAAGCAATCGAGAGCACTCTACACCCCACGTGGAACCTTTGATTCAGAGGATTCGGATCATAACATTGTGGGAGGATCTTGGCGCAGAGAATTTGGACCTAATATTTTGTTGGATTTGCAACCATCTGGAAGACCATCTGCTCAATCTGCTATGGTAACAAGGAACAAGTTCGCTGAATATTTCATCACTGCGGAAGGAAGTGTTCCATGGCAAAACAATGTAGCTTAGAAATAAACAAATATTTAGAATAAGAATTGTAAATTTCATTATGTGTCTACCTACCTATAGCGGTTCATGAGATAAAACCCGTTGACAG
The DNA here is from genome assembly GCA_963921215.1 of Scoparia ambigualis. Lineage (NCBI taxonomy): Eukaryota > Metazoa > Arthropoda > Insecta > Lepidoptera > Crambidae > Scoparia > Scoparia ambigualis. The sequence continues at coordinate 5,445,272 of OY992511.1, forward strand.
ACAGACAGACAGCGGAGGCTTAGTAATAGGGTCCCGTTGGTCAACCTTCGAGTAGGGAACCCTAAAAACGACTTTATAATTCTCTTATAATTATTGTTAATGCTTATTTATTAGAAAGGTACTACTCGTATAATAAATTTATTTTAAAATTGTGACTTACTTGTGTCTCCAATGTATCTGTGCCACCAGAAGTTGTCGCCCCACTCAATAAAAACTTCATGGCATCGTAGGCAAACCAAGAACTTGATTCTATAACTTCGTCCCGTGCTTTACCCGTGCCTTTCGAAGAAGCTATTTTCTTTTTCTCACGCATAAATTGTGAGCGGAGGTTGTGGATCTTCGCCTCAACATCTTTCCTTGGTATTTGAAGGTCATTGGCTAACCCCTCCCAAGCATCATTTTTCTTTATTTTATTTTTGTATTCACGGTTATTCGTGTCCCACAAACATCCTTTGCTTTCGTAAAGCTCAATAAGTTTTAGAACTAATTGATTTCCCCACTCTACGGGCATGTTGATGCTAGAATTCGCGCACGCGTCCACACTCTGCAACAGCGGTCGCAGGACTGATGTCGCAGGAAGTTCTGTCTCGCGAGCTAAAACACGGAACCTGTTCTGCGACACGTAGATGTCGCTGTATAGTCGCGTGCGACGTCGCAGAACAGAGCGCGACGTCGCGGCGACACGTAGACGACATGTGCCTAGACAGGTTCTGCGACGATTTGTCGCCTAGTGAATACGAGGCTTTATATTTATTTTCATATCAAATGTTAATTTCAGATTTATTTATTTATTTTTAGTTTATAACTTCATTAAAACATGTATTCATTAAAAGAATCTGACATTTTACGATCGCCGTTCAAAGGAAATTTTAAGTTCGTAACTTAATATGCAGAACGGATGTCTGGTAATGCTTTTGATCATACATACTAAGAGACACAGGCTGCTGCCTGTGCCTGGTGGCATCTTATCAACTAATGGTGACATGCCATTTTCCGATTCAGAGAGCTTAGCAGCTATAAAAAATGTAACATGACTATGTTTGGACCTTGCAGATTTTTTTGTAAAACTGCGGTAACTTTGACACTGATGATCTCTACAAAAAAATTATATCTATCTAATTTCCTTATCAGATGTAAAAGAAGCGCCCTAAATTATAAAAAAAAATTGTAACATGTGTCATTAGATTTTAGACCTCAAATATTATTTTTAAAGTAAAAAAAATTACATTTTAGTTTTATTTCATTAAAAGCCTATTGTCATGTGAAATAACATATTTTTTTAATAAAACCTATTAATTTTAGTTATTACAATATATCCTAATTATCTATATTTCAAAAGTTATTATTAAGATTTATTTTCTGGGTATGTCAAACCCCACCTAGTATGGGATGGGAAATTTGGTCACCTTGTATGCAGAAGGTTAAATTAATCATTTTAATTCATAAATATTTCTTTGATGAATTTCAAATAGGTAAAAATAAATCTGCATATCATAACATCACTTGTTTGTCATTTGCTTGTATTATAAAACGAATGTTACTATTAAACTGTTATCAAATTCATTATTTTCCTATAATATATTAAAGTAGGTATGGTAGGAAATAAAGCATAGGTAATAAAATACATAAGTTTTCCTTGAGTACCTACCTACTTTTGGACATGCCATCATTCATCTAAATGAATCACCTGAAGGTTGTCAAAAATGTATGTATGTAGGCGTTACATATTTTGCGTTTATAAAAGTAGAAACTTTGAATTTGTACTAAAGAACAGAAACTTATTAACTAGGTAGGTACTTATACAAAACTGCTGTTTCCTTTTACAAGAATAGTATTTTCATAAAATAATACAGCGGACAAACTCGTTGGACTAGTTACTGGTTAAAAAAGGGCAAAACAAGTTCGATGGCAGACTTACACAGGCCTGGTATCTCCTCTAAGTTAGTTATCCCCTTATCAACTAAGTCAATCTCCGGATTGTTAATTTCCTTGGCCTCTTCAATCACTTTTTTAGCTTTCGACATCTTGCCTGCGTTTGGATTGGAATACACGATAGGTACCCCTATATTAGGTATGGGCGTTATTTAACGTAACCAGTTTCAGTAACAGGTTATGCAGCCTGTAACGGAATCACTAGTTTCGGCTTGAACAATGAACCGGTGATTTTTCGTAACCAGTTTATTAGAGCAACGACGTTATGCACAAAGCGCGAGTAACGCCGACCGGTGACAAATGTGACTGACACAAAAAAACGTAATGTAACAAAGAACAAAAAAACGTAAATATTGTAAAAATGTGTTAAAAGCTAGAAAGAACTATGAAAATCTGTTAATAATCAAAAGGTGTAAAAAGACAGAAACGATTCTTCATATAACTTTTAAAACCTTTAAGTGAAAATGTTTAAATACTCGTAACTGTATATTATTGTATTAATTTCAAATCATTGGATAGAATGAACTTTTAAATACAATTTATCCTTGCTACATAGTTAATGCAGTTAGTCCTAAGCCTGGATAGAGTATGAAGGAAAGTTCATTAGATCAATAATTATTAGATCATAGATATAACGCTTTATTGTACACACAAAAATATAAAAATATATAAAACTTGTTTAAATTGTCACTAAGTTCCGATAATAACTAAATAACGGTAACTAGCTACAGCATACTCATGCATGTGGTGTCACTAGTCAGGCTGTTATTAGATTAATCATTGTCAAATCACTTGTAAAAATCACTGGTTACGAAAAATCACTCGTTTCGAAACAGGTGACGACATCGGAATAACTGGTTACGTTTCGTTTCTTTAGAATCGCGTAACGACTCATAACTACCCTATATATAAGTTACTCTATGCTGGATGATGGAGGCAGTGTTGCCAGCGATGTGTTGTCAAAAGTTACCTGAAATGTACGAAAAAGTAACCTTTTCGTGGGAAAAGTAACCTTTTCATTTTTTTTGTAGTAATACAGTAGGTATTTAAAAGGGAAAAGAAAGACATGATGGTTAAATTAACTTACAGAATCATGGATAATTTAATAGTTATTTCCCTCTCAACTCTCATTTTAAAATAATGTTAAAATAATGGATAAAGATTTTTCATTTCGATTAAATTTTTCAATATTTAAATTAACATGGATTTACATGGATGACTTTGCCATGATCGCTAGTTGACTGATTCACTAGGTTCGGTAGAGGAGAGTTAGTTACCGATTTCAACCGCGCACCAAAAGAAAGATCCTTGTCGCACTTTACCAATCCTCTCGATTTGTTATCTTTCTATTTTACCAAAACAACAGAAAATCCAGGCAGGCAAAGGCGAGCGACTCAAACGAAACGAATTAGGTACTTAGTAACAGTACACAATAACAACAGTATAGTATAGTAGTAATAGTACACAATAACAAATAACTGCGTTAGTTAAATTAAAGTTACTGTATCAGTACACTTACCAAGATTTGAGCTGTTTTTTCATGCAATACAATAACAAAACACAATCATTTAAAGCTAAACTCACAAATGATATAGACTAAGTTGAAACTTAAAGGTATGTTCCGAGACGGACCGCAGGCTGCAAACTGCAGCTGCAGGCTGCAAGCAACACTACTTTGTGATGTGGGAAGTCGGGTGACGAAATGATACGACGGAGGTTGGTTCTTAACTAACTTTATTTAAGGAAAAATAGGGCTTTTATAGTATTTTAGAACAAAGGAAAGTATTGACTGCAAGTTCTGAGAAATCGATACAATGTTCGCTATTTACAGGTTTAGGCACGTACATGCATTCCAATATAAATTCCAATAAAACAGTTGTTTCTTAATGAGTCATAATGCCGTTTGTACACTCCACTACACCTTCCCCCCTTTTTTTTTTTTTTTTTTTTGATAAAATTTTGAATACAATTTAAAAAAAAAAGAAATCCATCAATTTAGGCTAATTCAACATTGATATTAACATAGTTTTACTTAAACTAACAAAATAATTTAAAATCTACCAAGCTTAAACTAACAAACAAAGTTGTTTACATTCTAAGAATACATTGTTATTATAATGATACAATCTTATGCTATGGCTGTATACCATATGATCTGGATTATGAGAAATGGTATTCCTTATTTGGGTACTGGTATGTGTTTAGAATAATATAGGCTTCGTTTTTCATTTGCTAATGTATTTTATTCCTTTAATTTATTCAATACGAATTAGTCTCAGTAGTCATCTACGTGTCCTAGCAATCACTTCAACATCAAACAACTTCCTAATTTCTTTTCGACATGTCTCTGGTTCTGGCTGAAGTGACCCTTTGTTGTGTGCTGTTCGCACAGGAGCATAGTGTTTATTAAAGGTACGCGGGTTATTTTGCCGGAATGGTTTTTTTGTTGGGAAACTTGTATTTTTATACGTAAACCGTGGCTTTCTTTCTACATTTTTATGATATGTCCCCCTAAACGGTCTTCCGCCATTGTAACGATTGTAACCCTTTCCGCGAGCGTAAAACATCTGTTCGGGGCTTGACGATGAGGTCATCGTTATCTCTTCGTCTTTCGCTCCCTGAATCGCATCTTTTAGAGATGAGTAAGCGCGTGCCGATATTATTGTGTTTAATTTATCGTTCCGTAAACCCTGACTGAATCTATTTATAGCAACTTTTTCATTTAACGGTTTTAGAATACTATAGGCTTCCGTATTCCCATTTGACTGTGAAATAGTGAGGTTCACGAATAGGTCTTCAATATCTTGCCCGAATTGTTCTATAGATTTATGACCTTGCTTGATTATTAATAATTGTTTTTGTAACGCGACATCTGATTTTTTAGTGAGGAGATGCACTTTCATGTCATCTATTAATTGTTTCACACTACTATAGGTACTCAATAACCTTAATTTGGCACTTTGAGACAACCTTGTTTTTAGTACAAAGTTTATCAATAACGGCGCATCCGTGTCCTTAATCATGGTGGAATATAATTCTATTGCGTCAATTAATTGATTTGTGACGGCCTCGGAGTCGTTCATGGCCGGTAATAATGATACCGCCGTTTTCAAATCAAACCCGTTATTTGAAGCCATTGTTTCTTCTTTCTCTTCCTTATAATAAGCTAATGTTCTATTATAAATATCAGTTATTTTTATATAGTACGCTTGGATTGACTTACTGTCCTCTATCGATATTTCCGATTTTTCTAATTTACTACTGTACTGAACCACATACAGCACGATTTGTTCGTACAATGATTGTACCTCTCCAAGTTTTTTTTAACCCTAACGGTTCTTTTCTACGTTTCGGACCGAGTTTTCTTATATCTTCTTGTAACTTCATGATTTGATCAAGATAGTTTTTTATTTCTGACATACTATAATTATCCACATAAAAGTATTAACGACATTTTATTATTGTTATGATTAGTTACTCATTTTATCCGATCTCTAGAAACTTATGTTTAGCTTATGTTTACCTCTATATTTTAGTGTTCTTTTTTTTTTTCGATACCATTGCATCTTCTTCGCTCGACGTTATACCTTCGGATCTTGTTTCCGCATTACTACTGCAACTGCTTGGCGCTCGATCTTCTTAGTAAGGCACTTGTTGATCTTCTTCCAGGCCAGGTATATGGATATGGTGCATATTACAGCGACTAAAACAGCTACCATGTAAATCAAGGACGGGAGGTGCTGCTCAGTTTTTTGTTGTGTCGCTGCACTGTTTCCTGCACCATTCTGTGCTATGATGATTTCTTCTTTGATGTCCTCGGTTTTTGATGACTTTGTTCCCATATTTCCTGGCCAGATGGTTATAGCGGTGTCTATACGCGTGGTGATTCACTCGGCGCGGAGCTGGCACGTAGTGGCGTAGTGTGGCGGTGTCGTGGCACCATTATAAACTCGCAGCGTGACGGGACTTGCGGATGCGAAGCGTGGACCCCATTCAAGTGATCCTGATTTTCTTCACGACTTGGTTTGCAGAGAACGCACTACCTAGAAGCAGTGCACTGGCAGGGTCGCCATGTGATGTGGGAAGTCGGGTGACGAAATGATACGACGGAGGTTGGTTCTTAACTAACTTTATTTAAGGAAAAATAGGGCTTTTATAGTATTTTAGAACAAAGGAAAGTATTGACTGCAAGTTCTGAGAAATCGATAAAATGTTCGCTATTTACAGGTTTAGGCACGTACATGCATTCCAATATAAATTCCAATAAAACAGTTGTTTCTTAATGAGTCATAATGCCGTTTGTACACTCCACTACAACTTGTTTCTATGCATCTCTATGAAATTGATTCCAAGCACGGCAACACGCGACCGCAGACTGCAGCACCAACCAGTGATGTCGCGAACCACAGACAGTTTACACGTGTCATGTACAAAATTGGCGACTTTTTCGGCAGATGTTGAAGAAAAATTAATTAATTTTGTTGCCGGTCATCCAGTCCTTTACGACACATAGTTTTTATTAAAACTTAATATATAAAATAAAGACTTTTAAATAAAATATCAGGCGCATTTCTTTTATTTCTGACATAAAGTTACAAAAAGTCGTCATCATCTTTCTCCTCTAACAATGGAAATAGAAGCAACCGCGACCGCAGGTAGCACTGCGGTTAATTGCAACCGCTAGCCGCAATGTCGCCTGCGGTTGCACTCTGCAGCCCAACTCGAAAACACACCTTTACTTTACAATAGTCGCACAACACAAACCGGCGGGCGGTTACTAGTGCGAGTGAGAGAGTCACAAGTCGCAAAAAATTAGTCACGATCACGCACGACGAATTATTGATGTTAGTAAACGAATCTTATTGACTATAGGTATTGTATTATTATTGATTTGTGTTAGAGAGAAAGGTGTTTTTGAGTTGTTACACATTCCGCTTTTACGCAAATTCTGAAAAATCACCTAAATGTCACCTTTTGTGTAGTGTAACCTAGAAGTAACCTGACGGCTCTAAAAATCACCTAAAAGGTTACAAAAGTAACCTTCTGGCAACGCTGGATGGAGGCAGGCAGGCATTAGAGTTGTTCAAAACGGCTATAACTAATCTTACATTACAGCGATCGATACTAACCTAACCTAACCTAACGTGCTGCGCGAAACGTATAACGTGCTGCGAGAGAGAATAAATAGATAGCGCGCGAAACGTACCTAACGTGCTGCTAAAACAGATCGCGCGCGAAATGTATCTAACGTGCTGCGAGAACAAACGTAACGTACGTCCGATAGCATTAGCGCGCACGCGACGACTGCCATCGCCGCTGCAGGTTGCCGCGCGCGATCGCGCGATATTCATAGCGCATAGCGCCAACGCGCCTACATAAATAGCACGCGATACGCGCGAGATACAGGCAGCGCGCTAGAATATGGCGCTATGCGCTATATTAACCACCTTTAGCAGGCATGGAGGCAGTGCTTCCACTTTCATGATTTCCTTTCCCCACGCCACAACTGAGATTTCCCCTTCTCAGGAAATTTTTCCCCTCAAAGCTTATTCTATTATATCAAAAAAGAATGGGCGATTTTCCGAGATCAAAAAAAAAAAGAAATTGGTTCGTAAATGACTTCATAGATGGTGCTTAGCATAGATTAGTATGGCGCTTAGTAAAAGGCGGGTTCATGAAGAGCACGTGTATGGCTGCGTTATATTCATTCTATTCCAAAATAGAAATAGGTTCTGGATGTCCTGAATATAAATAGGTAAGTAAATACTATTTTTTTATTCTTTTGGTAGACAAGTAAAAGTGTAGAATTTATTACAGCCTATAAGTAGCCCAGCTTTCATAAAATGACATCTATCGAGTGTTTTTGAACTAATTTTTACTTTTTAATTTGGGCTGTCAGAAAATCGCCCATTGTCGTCGCCAGGTGGGTGGCTTATGATATTACGGGGGGTTACGCGGGAGGTTCCGCTGTAATTGAGGCAAAATCGAGATTTTGCTTTTCAAAGGTGCTATGTTGGACAGCCATTCCTTAACAAAAGTGCAAAGCGCCTACAAAAAAATATTCTAATTTTGAGATTTTTTCAGAGATGGCATTGGGTGTAAGTGCCAAACTTTTTTTCTTTACAAATGGGACGTGTGTGCCGATCGTAGTAAATGTCAGTGTCGGTCATCTGATTAGCTCCTGTCATTTCAAATGATAAGATTTGTCTGATAAAAATATTTGAAAGTACTTTGAAAATAAGTGATACAAGGAATAAAACTAAAAAAAAAAACTACCTATGAAAATCTTTGAAAGTAGTACGAGGAAAGAGTTATGTTACACTCGGCGTCAAAAAAATCGCACCTCTTAGAAAATCACTTTCAAATGTCATTTACTCTTGATATGCACATGCAGTCGCATTAATTATGATTTTATTTACAAGGTTACTTAATTAACTTAATAAAAAACATTACTTTTCATTATCAAATAAAACCTAATGCAACAAATAAAGTGTCACAAAAATTCGATGCAAATTTTGCTACCCGTGAGAGTTGCTAGTTGCGCTTCCTTTGTGGGTATAAAACGGTCAACACGGGTTCAATGTGGGTCATTCGCTATTCAACCGTTGAAGAGGACACACGCACAGATTTTGATGGATACCACAGCTGATAAAGCCGCTCAAGTGGTTGCACTACTGCAATCAGGGGTGCGGCAGTGTGATGTCGCCCGGCAACTGAACCTGAGCCGTTATTCCGTTCGAAGAGTGTACCAGCGCTTCATAGAGACCGGTGGCTATATCCGCAGACACGGTTCGGGTAGACGTCGCTGCACTTCGGAAAGAGACGACCGGTTCGTTGTGTCGAACTCTTTGAGAAATCGTTTCTCCAACGCTGTTGAGTTGCAACAGCAGCTCCAGGCAGTTCGCAGACGCACCGTAAGCGTATCTACGGTTAGAAGAAGATTGAAGGAGAAGAAGATAGCGGCCCACAGAGCTGCTACGGGTCCAAAATTGACTGCAGCGCATCGGCGAGCCCGCTTGCAGTTTGCTCGTGACCACGTCGATTGGACCCTTGAGCAGTGGAGAGCTGTTCTCTTCTCAGACGAGACGCGAGTGTGTCTTTTCTGCAACGACCGACGGAGAAGAGTATACCGGAGGCAGGGTGAACGTTTCGCCCAAGCCTGCATCCAGGAGACGGTGGAATATGGTGGCGGATCCTGCATGTTCTGGGGCGGTATGTCTGCTGCCGGCAAAACCGACCTTGTCTGCGTCTCCCGGACTGGAGGTGCTCGCGGACAAGGGTCGCTGACTGCTCGCCGCTATGTCACTGAGGTCCTGGAAGTGCATGTGGTCCCCTTTGCCGAATCTTTTGGCGAGGGGTTCACATTAATGCACGACAACGCTCGCGCTCACACTGCAGGCATCGTGAGCGACTTCTTGCAGAGGTCCCAAATCTCTGTGATGCAGTGGCCAGCGCGAAGTCCGGATCTGAATCCTATAGAGCACCTCTGGGACCATCTTAAACGTAAGGTTCGATCTCGGGATCCAGCTCCTTCGACTCTACAGGAGCTCCAAGACGCGGTGATTGAAGAATGGGGGCTTATCCCTCAAGAAGAGCTCCTGAAGTTGGTGAGGTCCATGAGGGACCGTATGGAAGCCGTGATCAGGGCAAGGGGGGGTAACACTAGATTTTAAGTTAATTTTAAGACACTTTTTGTACATTTTTCTTTGTAAATTATCTGTTGTTAATTAGGACTTAATTAAGGATTTTTATTATTTTATTAATTTTAATGTTGTTTGTATAATTATAATTAAACAGAAAGTTAAATTTAATTGTTTTTTGATACTCCTTTTTGTTACCTTTCTAATGATACCCAACACTATCCTCTACATAAGGATTAAGAATTTTTAAAGATGATTTTTAAAAGGTGCGATTTTTTTGACGCCGAGTGTAGAAGGAAAAGAAAAGTTATTCCGGCAAAAAGGTCACCTTCTATGCTGGTCAGTACCTACATTGTTATTGTTAATTTACTTTAATATTGTTTCATTTAATTTTACTATTGCGTTAAGTAAATATTTTTATTACAAAAAATATGCAAATGTAAGAACCGATAAAAAAAATAAAAGAAAAGAGAAAAAAAAAAAAGAAAACAAAATAAAGAAGAAAAAAAAGGTGAAAAAGAAGCTTTTCTAGTGGAAAGTATGATTGCTTAGTACCACCAGAATATCAAGAATTCTATAGGAATTTGTGTAATAATTAAACTAGTTTAATTACTAGTTACACAAATTTGTCAAAATGCAGCATAGGGGCTAAGCACTAACTAAAATAATAATACTTATTTAAAAATAAAGGCACTTTACTCCAATGACATTTGTTATGAAACTTAGCCCCATCATTAATTTATAAGTATTCTCTTTTTTATCTGTATTTTAAACTAAATTAACATTATCCACTCAGCGAGTTAACTGAACATTTTGTTTATATAATTGTGAAGATTTGTTAATAGCATATGTTTACTTACTAACCTTAGCTATAGATGTTATTTGTCTGTAAATCTTCCTAGAAATAAATAAAGAAATAAATCAATAAATAAAAGGTAAATAACTTCTAAAATATCTTGCATTTTGACCTATTTCTTAATTGATTTTAAAAATAAAGTTTTTTTATTTAAATATGTTCAAAAGTAATAAGTATAGTATAAACATTACCTGTTTAATTTAGTTTTTGATAATCGAAAGCCGCTTTAAAATTATGACTAAAAAAAAAATTCATTTTTATTTATTTCTTAATTTGTGTTTTGGCACTTAGCTTATTTGTAAATTCCAAGCCTCAATTCGTAAGCGCCATTCACATTTTTATTAAAAAGTAAATAAAAACGTTTTTTTTTAACATTTCAAATCAGTCAAGAAATCGCAAAGGTAAATTCCAATGTTTTTATGATTTTATATCATTTATTATTGTAAAGCACGGTGGTAATGTGAATTTATAAGAAAGGTGACCCGGCGTTTTGTGCTTGGGTTGTTTATTTTTTAAATTTTTTAATCTATAATTCAATATCTATTTCGCAATATCTGTCAACAAATGACTGACTTTTACAGCCGCTAGCTGTCAAATCAAACATGACGTGACGGCCTTGTTGACATTTCTCTTTTTTAAAAGCAAAAGAATTAGGGTTTATGCAGCCATGTTAGACATTTTTAAAGTAACATGTCTGTTTTTGAAGACTCAGTGTTTCCATATTAAAAAATATTAATAATTAAATAAATCTTATCCGCGATTCGATAAAAATAGGACAAAACTTGGTTTAGGTAGCAAATAATATTAGCTTTACTTTATTACCAAATTCTATTGTATGCATGTTAAGCATTTTTTCTATGGAAAGTGCCGTTTCTCCTTTTAGAGGTAACTTCAGGATTTTTTTCTATCGAGCCAAATGATTCCTATTGCGTTTTGACTTCGTTGATAACCTCACACATACGCTTTGTAATACAAATTGAAAGTTTCAGTGCGAAATATCTAATATATTTTGAATAAAAACTAATAGAAAACAGCCAATTTTTCCGTTTTCACCGCCTAAGGCCCTCTTAAAATATACTGCATGATTGTGTTACGTTCCGTAACATGCAGTGTTCATAATTATCATTTTTGGCGGCAGTTAAAATAAAAAAAATCTAATGATTTTGGGTGAGATCAAAAGGTACGTCAGCTGGTCCCCGTTATACATGACACATTTGAGGCTAAAAAGGTATGTCTAATGTGTAAAAAATTAAAAAAAGTATACAACTTAAGCATAAAACTCCGGGTCTCCTTTCCGCAAACATGATTTCCCCTCGATTTAACATATTCATCTCTTTCCCCCTTTTTCTTCCCCTCTGGACCCTAATTTCCCCTCAAAAGGGGAAGTTCCCCTCATTGTGGAAGCACTGCATGGAGGATGGATGGAGGTGGAGGTCAGTGTTGCCAACTCAACTACTACAAATTGAGCTAGAATTGTGTAAAAAATATGCCAAAAATATGCTAACTCTCTGGGCGATCAAAGAAGAGGGGTTTTAGGGGGCTAACCTGGTTCGACGTTGTTCCCGCGTGCTGGCTGTAGTGGACGCGCGTCTCACTCTTTCTTGACTTTCCACGGCAAAAGTTCGTGATCACTGTAGTAAACTCGCGGCGATCACTTGGAAGATGTTATGACTTGACCGATAAATGAGGAACACGAGAGCTCGACTCAAAGGCCCTGTCGCGTAGGCAGGCTGGATCGGAAGTGAAGATGGCCGACACGACACGACGCGATATTGGTTTACCCCCATAGGATCGAGGATAAAAATGATGAGGGTAGTAGAAGTTAGGTTAGGGACGTAGCATCGGTACAAGTCTAATTCGATTGATAGTGATGTGAATGTAATTGAATATGATTAATCTAAATCTACCATAGCGCCCCCCAAAGAGCGGCTTAGCTCTTTTAATTGAAACAGACAAATTGATAATAAGTTAACTGAAAGCTGATTGAAAAAGTGTAAATGTTATCCTACTCTAGTTACTTACATGCTAAATGAATTGATAAATGTTGAAATATCTAGGTTTCGGGAATTAAGCGACATAACTTGGCTACAGGACGCTTGAAAACTCCTTTGGTTGTTTTAATGTCTACGACCCGGACAATACCGTCATTCCCCGGATAAAGTTTGGTAATTCTGGCCTTTTTCCAGAGTAACGGAGGTGTACTAGGCTCCCTCAACAACACCAAGTCACCCATCTGTAAATTACGTTCAGGCTTAAGCCAACGATCACGTTGCTGCAGCGTGTGTAAATATTCGCTGTGCCAGCGTTTCCAAAAATGTTGGGTGATTTGCTGTAGCAATGGTGGATTTTCCGAGATCAAAAAAAAAAAGAAATTGGTTCGTAAATGACTTCATAGATGGCGCTTAGCATAGATTAGTATGGCGCTTAGTAAAAGGCGGGTTCATGAAGAGCACGTGTATGGCTGCGTAATATTTATTCTATTCCAAAATAGAAATAGGTTCTGGATGTCCTGAATATAAATAGGTAAGTAAATACTATTTTTTTATTCTTTTGGTAGACAAGTAAAAGTGTAGAATTTATTACAGCCCATAAGTAGCCCAGCTTTCATAAAACGACATCTATCGAGTGTTTTTGAACTAATTTTTACTTTTTAATTCGGGCTGTCAGAAAATCGCCCATTGCCAACGATTCAGACGATGAGTAGCAATGTGCTCTAGATCGTGCTCCGGTAAGGCAAGAAGCGGTTGTCCAATCAAAAAATGACCCGGCGTCAGAGTTTTTAAATCGTTTGGGTCGCTACCAATTGGACAGATAGGTCGTAAATTTAATATAGATTCGATTTTGCAGAACACTGTACTTAGTTCTTCAAACGTTAATACACGTTCGCCTATGATACGCTTGAGTAATGTTTTAGAAGACTTCACTGCATTCTTCCAGAGGCCACCAAGATGTGGTCCCGAGGAAACGTTAAGATGCCAATGAATTTCATGAGATGCTAGATGAGATTGAACTTTATCTGAGTCTCTATCGATTTGAGCTTTAAGCAGATAAATATCCATAAGATAGTTGCGTGCGCCTAAAAAAATTGTGCCACAGCCGGAATATATGTTAGAAGGTAACCCTCTTCTCGAAACAAATCGATCTAAACAGGCCAAGAACGCGTCAGTAGACAAGGTGGACACTACTTCCAAATGCATCGCTTTGGTTGCAAAGCATATGAACACACATAGGTAAGCCTTAAAGATTTTAGGTTTGCGAGCATTGGAATCCTTGACTTTGAACGGTCCGGCGAAATCTAACCCAACCCTTTGGAAGGGCCTAGCTTGAGTGACTCTATCGGCAGGTAAGTTGCCCATGAATGGATTCATAGGTTTCGCCTTTAGTCTGTAGCAGCGTTGACATTGAAAAATCCTGTGCCGCACTACACGTCTAGCTGACACAATCCAATACCTACGCAATATGATAGCCATTATAACAGCAGGACCTGGATAACCGTAGAGCTGATGATAATGATCGATGAGAAGATTTGTGAAAGCATGCGACTGAGGTAACAAAAATGGATGTTTACTATCGAAAGGCAAGTTGGCGTTGACCAGTCGCCCACCAACTCGAAGAAAACCTAGCTCATCGAGAAAGGGATGGAGGCGACGTAGGCTGCCCTTGATAGGCTTACGTTGACGCAAGAGTTTTATAGTATCGGCAAACGCTGAAGATTGAACCGATTTGATACAAGTTGACAACACTGATTTTATTTAGTAGATCGTCAAATTACCTACTCGTTTATCCTTTGGTGAGCGAACATTATGCATATAACGAAGCCACCAACCGAGTACTCGTGTAACTTTGGATAGAGAGCTGTACTCTACAATGACGTGTTGGACAACTTCGTCTGAGGAAGGTGCAACAGCCGATGTAGAGTGCTTATCCGGTCCCGTCTCGCCTGTTTGCACTAAGTGTGCAGCAACAGGAGGAGTAAATATAAATGTAGAGTCCGTGTGGGTTTTCGTGTCGACAGTTTGCACGACATGTGCAGCAACTGGACCTACTTTCACGCCTGGCAAATCCATAGGTTCAAGCAGTAGACATGTGGAAGGCCATGAACTGTAATCAGATTTGAGCCAAGAAGGACTCCACCAAAGTGGATGAACTACTACGTCGCGAGGAAGCAAGCCTCGACTCGCGCAATCCGCGGGATTGAGATGTGAAGGAATGTGCCGCCAGGTAGCGTTTGTAATGATGCCTTGAACCTGGGAAACTCTGTTTCCTTCAAATGTTTGAATTTTGTGCGGTGAAGTTCGCAACCAAGTTAGCACTATGCTAGAGTCGCACCATGCAATTATTGGTATGGATTTTAATTTGGAGTGCAAGACTTTACACACATGGTCCATAAGGCGAGCCAACAGGACTGCTCCACAGAGCTCGAGCTTAGGGATCGTTTGCCTTTGCCTGACTGAATCGACTCTAGATTTAGCGATTAACAAATGAACTTGAACGCTGTCACCGTCACCGCTTTCATAGCGTAAATAGACGCATGCGGCATATCCGCGCTCCGATGCGTCGCTGAAACCGTGAAGTTGATATTTAGAATGAGGATCACCCATAACGTGGCGTGGAATCCGTATTTGATTTAAATATTCGTCAACAAACTTCAGCCAAGTTTGCTGGACATCGAAAGGGAGAGCATCGTCCCAACCCAGCTCTAAAAGCCACAAACGCTGCATAAAAGATTTAGCGAAAAATGTTACCGGCGTGATAAAGCCACAAGGATCATAGAGACGAGCGATGTTCGATAGAACACCTCGTTTGGTTAGAGTCTTACTCATGTTAGAGACGTGATAGAGAAAGTTATCGGATGAGGGGTTCCATTCAATACCTAAGATTTTGAAAATATTGTCACCGGAATCCTCGAATCGATAAGGTGTTTCATAATGATCTGCAGGTAAACCATTGAGTAGCTCGCCAGAGTTGCTAGACCATTTCCTAAAAAGGAAACGACCTTGAGCCAACAAGTCAGTGACTTGGTGCTGTAGCGTCTGCGTCTTAGCACCCTCTAGCGTATCACACCCAGTCACGATATCGTCTACGAAGGTGTCCTCCCGTAGGACACGTGCGGCCTCAGGATATGTAGAGTCGTTAAGATTCGCCAACTCATGAATCACCCTGATAGCCTGGTATGCAGAACTAGTGACGCCGTAGGTGACGGTTGTTAACTCGAACTCTTGCAACGGCTGATCTTGAGATACGCGCCAGAAGATAGTTTGGAACCGCTGATCATCTTCATGTAACCTGACCATTCGATAACATTGTTTGATGTCACAGGTGAAGACCACTAAATAAGTTCTAAACCTTAAAATGATATCCTGTATATTCTGTTGTAACTTAGGGCCTGACAATAAAATTTGATTGAGGGAAACACCGGTAGAGCTGGGTAGAGATGCATCGAAAACAGCTCTCAACTTTGTAGTGCTACTGCTCTCCTTGAGCACGCCGTGATGAGGAATATAATACCTGTCAACCGCATGTCTATGAGAAGGTACTAACTTCATATGTCCAGACTCTACATAATCTTTCATAAATTGAATGTAGAGTTCACGAAGTGTAGGCTCTTTTATAAGTTTACGCTCTAAATTGTGAAACCGTTTTAACGCAATTAACCGAGTATCACCAAGCTGAGAGGACTCTACCTTGAACGGCAGCCTAACTACAAACCTCCCATCGGGATCTCTATTGTGTGTGTTGACAAAGTGCTTTTCACATATGATGTCATCAGGATCT
Organism: Scoparia ambigualis; assembly: GCA_963921215.1. Taxonomy (NCBI): domain Eukaryota; kingdom Metazoa; phylum Arthropoda; class Insecta; order Lepidoptera; family Crambidae; genus Scoparia; species Scoparia ambigualis. The sequence goes on from OY992511.1 coordinate 5,461,475, forward strand.
GGAATCGGCGGCAAAGGAGACTCTTCTGATTCCCAGAATTTAGTTATAGTAAGTTGTAACCTAGACTCGTTGGTAAGTAGGCTAATATTTTGATACTGAGTTGTAGTCACTGGGGTCGAACCCATAATGACCCAACCAAAGATGGTTGAATGAGCTGTAGGTAAACCATTACCTAATTTTAACTTTGGACCGCAAAAAATGTCACTGAAAAGATTAACACCCAAAAGTAGATCGATTTTACCCAGAATGTTGAAAGTTGCGCTTAAGTACGATGGCTTCAGTGGACAAACCAGGAACGGAATCGTCTGTGAGAGACAAGATTGAACAATCTACTCTTCCATGGGTAGCTTGCCGGTGTTCACCGACACCGAACAGATCGCAGGACTTACGACGTCGCAGTCGAAGTTGCTGTGCTAAAGATTCAGTTAAAAGAGATGATTGAGCACCAGGATCTACTAACGCACGAACGACATGTACCTGACCATCAACATCCTGGACTCCAACAAGAGCAGTACCTAAGAGGCCGGTAGACAATGGTTCTATGTTAAGTAACACCTGTTTCGAAGAGGAGGGTTCGGGCTTCACAAAGGAATCCGCTGCTTTAAACTCATTATGTATTTTTGTATGATGACGTTTCTTGCATACTTGACAACAATGCTTAGATAAACATTGTGAAATACTATGTGGCCTCAAACAATTGTAACAAAGTCTTTTTTCAGTTAAAAATAATTTCTTATCTTTCAGTTTCTCAAACTCTATACATTGATAGATTGCATGATCACCACTACAATAATAACAAGTTGAATTAGTTACATGTAAGGTGGATGCATGAGGAATTAACGCTTTGGGATTATTGTTTACGCATGTGAAATTAGTTGCTTCTAAAACCCTTAAATTGTGTTCTAAAAATGTCAACAAGTTATTAAAGCGCGGTATCTCATTTTGCTGTAATGTAAACTCAAATTTAGTTCTTAAGTCCAACGGTAACTTTTTAGATATTATATGATATAAAAGAAAACTCCAAGAATTGACATCAAATCCAAGAGTATTTAATGCCTGTGTGTTTTCTTTTAAAGTGTTGAGAAAACGTTTTAAATTCTTTAAGTTGGAACATGAAACTGAAAGTAACAAATCTAAATGTTTGTCGGCTATCAAGTGCTTGTTTTCATAATGTTCCTGTAAGAGATTATAGGCCACACCATAGTTTTCACTAGTTATGCTTAAATGTTTAATTAAGTTAAGAGGTTCTTGTTCTAAAACACTCAATAAATAATGGAATTTTGGTATTGAAGATATTTCATTGTTTTGATGAAATAAACTGTCAAATATTGATTTAAAATTGGGCCATTCAGTGTGAATGCCTTTGAAATGTGTTAATGTAATTTTAGGTAAATGAAAACGACTTGATTCGCAACTAGACTTAGAAACTACCTCTTGTGTCACAGGACCATTAGTTGTTTTGGAATCCAATACACCTAAGTCAGACCAAATACTTTGAATTGAGAAATATTTCTCGTAAAACGTTGTAAAGCAAGATTCTATAGTTCCTCTCTGTTCTTCGGGCAGCAACTAACAACGTAAAATTAGTATCAAACTGTTCACGCATCTGATTTAGATCAACGAAACGAACACGAAATTTACTCAATTCCTGCCAATGATATTATGTTATTGTAACATCATTGATTCCTGCGGTGTTGTAGGAATAGTTTGCACAAGCACTGTAGCCAGTTTATAAAGCTCGCATACGAAATCATAAGCCATGTTGAATTTAACAGTGGCTATTTTCAATTCATTCGCCATAATTGATAAGTTATTTTACTTCTTCTTCTTCTTTATTCAATGGCGTTTTCTTGATAGATTTCGCCAGTATCAAGTATTCTGCTTAGGCGTTATTGTTTCTCCAAAGTTTCATGAATGCACAAAGTGGATATGGTTAATAACCTAAACTACTTCTTTAGTATTAATTTTTTTTTTTAACTGTTGATTTATCTGCGAAAAAGAACATACACAATATATACTTATATAGAATTATTATTACTAGATTAGTATGGACACACAACTTATAGTCTAATTTTATTAGAGGTTAGAAAATCACACAAAATATTAACAAGTGGGGATTTAACATACATGAGTAGGGACTTAAAATTGATAGGCTTAGAAATATATGGAGGGAGCAGATCATATAAGGAAATGGGGTATTTAGGACATTCGAAAAATATGTGATCTGTTGATCCTTCATCTAGTCCACATTCACAAAGTGAAGAGTCTTTGACCCTTATTTTAGCTAAATGAACCGGAGTGCACGCATGCCCCAACCTTAACCGACAGATAGTAGAGGTACAGGTTTTGCCGATGTTTTTGTAATTAAAAAACCAGGGTTTTATTGGAATGAGATCTTGAATTTCCGCGTAATGCTTTCCCACAGTACGACAAGAAGCTCTCCATTGAGTATGCCATTTAGACCTCATATGTTGTTTTGCCAATAAGCCCAAGTCATGAGAAAACACCCTGAAATGAGCGGTACAGCCATTTATGGTAGCATCTTTTGCAATACAATCAACCATCTCGTTTCCATCTATGCCTGAATGACCAGGAATCCAAGCTAGACAAACCATCAGACCTTGCTGTTGGCACCTATATAGGGCACTTCTGATATTAAAGATAATTGGAAACTTATGTTTGGATCGAAAGGGGTTTGACGATATGGCTTGGAGGCCACTTTTGGAGTCGGAAAAAATTACGGACTTCTTTATTTTATGTGACTCTATAAATGACACTGCCTCCCATAGTGCAATAGCCTCTCCAGTAAAAATAGAGGTGGCGGGTGGTAGTTTAGAATTTAATATAATTTTGTATCTAGGGATCCAGACTGCAGCACCTACACATTTACCCTCATCAATCTTTGAAGCATCTGTATACATAACCAGCCAGTCGGTCCAGTGGGTATAAATGTGACATTGTAACTGGGCATTAGCATTGGGGCTGTTTTTATGTATATCAAGGTCAAGGATAACATTAGGTTTAAAAGTTAAAGAATGATAGTTGTTATCAAACAAAGGGTTTAAAATGCACTGGTAAACTGGACATGGAAGACGAATAAATTTTACAAAACTATTAAATAGACATGGGTAACTCTTATGGTTCCAATATTTATCATATGATATGTATTCTGACAGTTGATGAAGTTTTCCAATTAGGGGGTGTCTAGAATATTGAACAATTTTGAAAAAAAAGTTATCCGCTAGGTACTGTCTTCTTATTGAGAGAGGAGCTTCGGAACATTCTACCTGCAGAGCATTGATGGGAGAGGATTTCATAGCCCCGATTATAATGCGTAGGCATTTGGACTGAATCTTGTCAAGTGTATGTAAAGAAGATTTGAGGCATGGTTCTAGTAAGAAGGACCCGTAATCGAGATGACTTCGTATTAGAGCGTTGTATAATAGTTTCTGGGAAAACGGGTGCGCACCCCACCAGGCACCTGATACAGATCGGAGGATGTTAATGTTCTTCTCACATTTTTTGGTAATATGTGCAACATGAGGAACTCCTGACATTCTATAATCAAGCACAACTCCCAAGAATTTAACATTTTCTTTTACAGGAATGGGTCTACTCTCGTACATAATGTCTAAATCAGCAGGGGACCTAGATCGAGTAAAATTGACTACAGTGGATTTATCCACAGAAAGTGATAAGCCATGATCGTCCAGCCAGTCTTTGAGGTAGATCATTGCAGCGTTTAGCCGAGAAGAGGCCAATTCTATATCACTGGCAGATATATATAATGCAAGATCGTCAGCATACTGAAGAACACTGCAGAAAGAGTCCACGGATAACTCAAGATCGTAAGTATAAAGGCTGTACAGTAAGGGACTAAGGACTGAACCCTGGGGAAGACCTTTCCAGACGGATCTCGGTGGAAACAGATTGTTGTTTACGCACACCTGAATGGTTCGATCTGAAAGTAGATTAGAGATAAGATTTACAAGCTTCACAGGTATACTCAGATTAAGCAATTTTTGCCTGAGTTTTGGAAGCAACACATTATCATAAGCAGATGAGACATCTAAAAATACTCCGACCACAGACTCGCGTCTTGAGAGCCCTATCCAAATGTCCGTAACAAAAATACTGAGACTATCCATAGTACTCATGCCTTTTCTGAAACCAAATTGACTTTTAGCCAGATAACCTCTACTTTCGACAATCCATTCTAAGCGGTTCTTAATCATGTGTTCTAATATTTTAGCCATGGTACAAGACAAAGCAATGGGTCTATATCCATTTGGATCATGAGTAGGCTTACCAGGTTTCAAGATTGGAACAATAATTTGAGACTTCCATTCCGCTGGGGGAATTCCCGACATGAAGATGTTGTTAAGAATGCAAAGGAAATTTTCTTTGGTGCTTTGACTACAATTGACTAGAAAGGTGTAAGGGATTCCATCAATTCCTGGGGATGAATCCTTGAGTCCGTCGAGTACAGAAGAAAGCTCCTCGAGAGAGAATGGTGCATCAAAATCGCTTAAGGGGGATCCGGATGTTGTGAATACTGATAACTCAGAGAGGGATGGTACTGATAAAGGGGCTAGTTTACGACAGAAAGACTCTAACCACTCTGATGTGTCGTTGGAAGTTATGTTGCCACTATTAGATAAGGAACCTCGGAACCTACGAATGTTGTTCCAAACCATTGAAGGAGGCGAACTAGGGGAAAGTGCTTCACAAAACCTTCTAAGTTATTTTATTTCGCAAGTAAAAATAAACAAAATAATTAAAGGTTATTTGACAGTTGACAGATGACTGACACTTGACAGTTGACAGCTTAATTGAACGATGTTCAGTGCTGCTAGTATGCGATTTGATATCCCCAAGATAGATTTTATATAACTATTGAAGGTATGCAAAAAAATATTTTCTAAAAATAGATTTTTATGCAATTAATGAAATTTGAATATAATATGTTCCGATGCTTGCGGAAAAGATGGGAATCGGGACGAAGGCCCAAAACATGGGCGATCAAAGAAGAGGGGTTTTAGGGGGCTAACCTGGTTCGACGTTGCTCCCGCGTGCTGGCTGTAGTGGACGCGCGTCTCACTCTTTCTTGACTTTCCACGGCAAAAGTTCGTGATCACTGTAGTAAACTCGCGGCGATCACTTGGAAGATGTTATGACTTGACCGATAAATGAGGAACACGAGAGCTCGACTCAAAGGCCCTGTCGCGTAGGCAGGCTGGATCGGAAGTGAAGATGGCTGACACGACACGACGCGATATTGGTTTACCCCCATAGGATCGAGGATAAAAAATGATGAGGGTAGTAGAAGTTAGGTTAGGGACGTAGCATCGGTACAAGTCTAATTCGATTGATAGTGATGTGAATGTAATTGAATATGATTGATCTAAATCTACCACTCTCCTTATAAAATGCCAAAAAAAATGCCAACATAATTCTGAGTTAGTATTTATTACGAAGCCAGAGTCATAACTCTCTTTGGTACCTATAAAGCAGAGTATATCGTCAGGAACAGTGTAAGAATAGACAGCACTTTCCTACTCTCTTTAGGCCAAATCTAACGTATAAAATGGCATTCAGGGTTTTCACTGCTTAACGATTTCGGAGTTTTGTTTTGACCAGACTTATTTGGCTAAATAGAGAATACTCGCCCGAAAAAAGGGTTGCCTGTTCACAATGCTAGTGCAGTGGGGACATCGATGAAGTTTTCGATATCGATTTTTGTCAAAAATTGTGATTTACATTCTTTTTGTGTTTAATAAAAATATGCCAAACAAATATGCTATATGCCAAAAGCTAAAAAGACATGCTAAACAAAATGAAAATATGCTAAATCTAGCATATAATATGCTAAGTTGGCAACACTGGTGGAGGTGGAGGTGGAGGAGGTTGATGGCAGGGACTAAAATATCGATAAAAAAAATATATCGATATTAAAATTTATCGGTAAAAAATATCGATTTTTCTATTATCGGTAATTATATCGAAAAAATATCGATAATTAATTATCGATAAAGCTTTGTCGCGTCATGCATTGCCAAATTTACGTTTTGATATTGTCTGGTGGGTAGGCTCGCGCGCCGCGCCGTTGCTGTTATTTATCGTTTATTTATTATTTATCGTATCGTTCTTTTTGCGCAATACCGTTTCGTAAAGGAAAGATTTGATTGTTTGTTTTTATTGAATAGGCTCCGAAACTTCAAGACCGATTTAAAAAATTCTTTCACCGTTGGGAAGCTACATATCTCCGGGTGACATAGACTATATTTTATTTTCAAAAAATTAGGAATCGAACCACGCACCTTCCGCATTCCGGGCGGCTGCCTTAACCACTTGGCTACCGAGGTCTGGCTTTCAACCGTCGAAATTTGTCAGTGCTTGATGCTTATGTTTTTAGTCAACATTGCTTCATCAAATCTTAGAAGTTTTCACCTCTGAGATCCGAAAGAAATATTTTTACAAATATTTGAACATTCGGTTAAGATGAAGCTGCGTTTATAGATTAATGTTTTATATTTTAGCGTTTTATTAACGCTTAAATATACTTAAATAAAATTTTAAACACTGAAAAAAGACGGAATGTGGAAGGTGCGTGGTTCGATTCCCGCCTGAGGTTGTCGTCTTTTTTCAGTTTTTTTTCAGTGTTTAAAATTTTATTTAAGTATATTTAAGCGTTAATAAAACGCTAAAATATAAAACATTAATCTATAAACGCAGCTTCATCTTAACCGAATGTTCAAATATTTGTAAAAATATTTCTTTCGGATCTCAGAGGTGAAAACTTCTAAGATTTGATGAAGCAATGTTGACTAAAAACATAAGCATCAAGCACTGACAAATTTCGACGGTTGAAAGCCAGACCTCGGTAGCCAAGTGGTTAAGGCAGCCGCCCGGAATGCGGAAGGTGCGTGGTTCGATTCCCGCCTGAGGTTGTCGTCTTTTTTCAGTGTTTAAAATTTTATTTAAGTATATTTAAGCGTTAATAAAACGCTAAAATATAAAACATTAATCTATAAACGCAGCTTCATCTTAACCGAATGTTCAAATATTTGTAAAAATATTTCTTTCGGATCTCAGAGGTGAAAACTTCTAAGATTTGATGAAGCAATGTTGACTAAAAACATAAGCATCAAGCACTGACAAATTTCGACGGTTGAAAGCCAGACCTCGGTAGCCAAGTGGTTAAGGCAGCCGCCCGGAATGCGGAAGGTGCGTGGTTCGATTCCCGCCTGAGGTTGTCGTCTTTTTTCAGTGTTTAAAATTTTATTTAAGTATATTTAAGCGTTAATAAAACGCTAAAATATAAAACATTAATCTATAAACGCAGCTTCATCTTAACCGAATGTTCAAATATTTGTAAAAATATTTCTTTCGGATCTCAGAGGTGAAAACTTCTAAGATTTGATGAAGCAATGTTGACTAAAAACATAAGCATCAAGCACTGACAAATTTCGACGGTTGAAAGCCAGACCTCGGTAGCCAAGTGGTTAAGGCAGCCGCCCGGAATGCGGAAGGTGCGTGGTTCGATTCCCGCCTGAGGTTGTCGTCTTTTTTCAGTGTTTAAAATTTTATTTAAGTATATTTAAGCGTTAATAAAACGCTAAAATATAAAACATTAAAATTAGGAATCCTTACCAATTTGTCTATGATCCTTACTAAAACTATAATAAATTTCTTTCATTGCGTGCGGTACGAAAACTATTGATGATAGAACAAATGCGATGTAGGCGTTGTCACTAGGGTACGGGAGGCGAGTCATTTTGAAAATTCGTCACGGGGTACGGGGTCCACGCGAACGAAGTCGTCGGCGGTCTGCTACTAATTAAGTATATTAATGTTGTTTTATAATAAGTTATTGACATAAGTTAGAAAATGAATCATTATAACCGAATAAAAGCTTTACCGGATATTAAACCATTTTCCACTAAAGCTGGTGCAAATTTTGATACAGAGGAAAATTGCTGTACCGTGTACTATCTGTCGGTTCCAGATAACGAAGAGTCGCAGTCATTGATATCACCACCTAAGAAGCGTCAAAGCAATAAAATTTTAGTTTTAGAAGCCAACTCTGTAATTTATTCTGATGATGATCTTGTGATACCGGATAGTCAGCCATTGTTCACTGAAACTGAAAAGTGCCTTGTTTCGGATACATCAAATGGTAGGTCAAGGTCAGACGTATCATCACATCGCTGTACGTAATGTAAAATGGCGAATCCTACAATCCGACGGCGACATGAATACCTGCACTACTGTTGGCTTTTATATTTTGGCGGTGCGTTTGACACGTCATGTAGTTTGGCATTGTGTAACCCTGGATTCGCGCGAGTGTTGAGGCGAATGGCAAGGGCGGTCAGGCAAATATCAACCTTCCGAGCGTAGGCGAATAGCACTTATGTCTACACGCGGAATGTCGCTATTCGCCTGATCGCCTCCCCGTTCGCTTCGCGCGAATGTGTAGACGCAGCAACTAAAGTATAATAAAGGTATACCTACCTACTAGTGATGTAAGGAATACTCGCATTCGCGAATATCATCTGTGATGGTTTGGTGGGGCGTGTCCTACGAAGGCGTAACAAAGCTCCATTTTTGTGAACAAGGGTTGAAAACACGAGCAACTAACTACCAAAGCGATATTTTAGAGAAGGTGGTTATAAGCCACTAAGTAACAATGTGTTTGCTAGTAAACAATGGATATTTCAACAAGACTCAGCACCAGCGCACAAAGCGAAATCCACCCAGCGCTGTTTAGACGTGAATTTAACGAATTTCATTGCCTCTAAAGAATGGCCCCCTGCAAGTCCTGATCTTAATCCTTTGGATTATTGCTTATTAGCCTGCCTCAACCTCATCGAAATATCGAGTCCGGTTGTTTTCCGGTTGCCACTGTCTGCGTGTTCCTGCAACAACTTCTTGGCTCTCACGATTCTCTGTGGTACCCCACTCCATGTTTACACAGCTATGTGTTACATCGAAATGAATAGAATAAAACCTACTTAATATAATGAAATCTAATAACAGACTACCGTCATATTATTTATTTTAAAATACCCTCATTTAAGGTGGGACAGAACTTATGGCAAGACTAGGTATGTATGTTCATTTTAGTTTCCTTCATTTTTCAAACTCGCGCTCATGACGGTCATCAGAAAACCTAACCCTTAAAACCCCTCCGCACCACACCACCTCTTACGATAGCTCCTTTATGGTTCAAGCTGTTCGTCTCTGGAACTCGCTCCCAATTGCGATCAGGCGTGGGCAATCTCTTTACACATTTTAAGGAGCTCGTGAAAAATTTCTACCTATCCACTTAACCATATCCTGCTGCAAAGCTGCTGTTATTCACTACCTTCTACAAATGTGAAATCAATTTTTTTTGTCTGTTGCATTAATGAAAAATTTCATTTCAATGAAGTGAAATGTATTTGAATAATATTAAATATTTTAATAACATGAGAAATATTTTAGTTGAGTGAAATTTTCTTCTTAATTCCGAAGTTGTATCAATTTAACGACAGCCAGTAATACTCCTCCCCAACCGGCATCGCCAACTCGATCCTTGCGAATCACCACATAACCAGGAGGGAAAAGCTCGCCGTCAGTCACTGAGCTTGTCAAAAACGTCTCTTTAGGTAAAAATAGTGCCATTGATAAATGACGCCAAATTTAAAAGTGAATATTCGCATTCACAAAAATGCTTAAGGGGGTCCTGCGCGAAGTTGTGAAAATTTACGTATTTTTAAGTCACTTGTACTATGCGCTGAATTAGTTAAATACGTTAAAAGAACTTATGTAAGTTAGCCTGATCATTGCACAAGGTCGTGGCCTTGTTGAAATTTGAAATAAATTCTTTAAACATTATCAAACAATACATAAATCTGATGACTACTAAAAACATTTTTTTTGACAACTTTCTTAATTTTACGCATGAAACAATAATAATTATTGATTTTATATTGATTGTATTTGTATTGATATTCCGCAGGGCAGCCCCTACTTTAAAAAGTAAATTTTAATTTTTAACACAAGCGCGTGATGGTTTTGCACATTTCGCAGAATAAAAACATTGCTCTAACTAATTCACTAGGTCTGAAACTTCAAAGCAGAATTGTTCTTATTATAAATTCCAATAAGATTGATTTTGCTTTGAAGTTCATTAAGAGACTTATGTCAGTTTTTGCGATCGCGCGGCACTCCCTTAAAAATCGATATTTGTTACATCATTAATACTTACATAACTAAGTACTTAAGTTTTCGTGTAGTAGGTAATGTAGGTAGGTACTTTCTATTGATTTTCTATAAACTAATTAAACGAAACATGACATCAGGTGACGGAAACTTGCCCATAATGAAGTGTAAAACACAGTTCTTTTATTTTTGTAGGCGAGTTTTCAACAGTAAAACGTTTTATTTGGGTTTTAAAATGGCAACATTTTATTTTAAACGTTTTAAATCCGTTGTTTTACATTTATCTATACACTCTACATACTACATACTTAACTAGGTAATTCTCCCCAATTCATAATTTAACTAACAATAAAAAACAACAACATAATATGAATGTAAATAGGTAAGTAAGTATGTAGGTAGAAGTAGGTATTTACTTTAAAAATCTTGAAATGAATCACTTTTTTACAGGTTAACTCGCGTTTAATTTACTATTTACATATTTTTTTATACTATCCTGACGTTTCGAACCCTTTACAGGGTCCGTGGTCACAGGGAGACCGTCAAAGAAAGAAGAGAAACGTCAGGATAATATAAAAAAAAAACTATGTAAATAGTAAATTAAACGCGTGTTAATCCGTAAAAAAGTGTTTCATTTCAATGTGCAGTGCTCGTTTTAAAATCTTATTGCGCATCGTACATCTTGATGTACCATCATCGTGCAGGTTATATCTTCTGCGTATACACTCTTAGATTAAATCAAAATTTTGATTTAATCTAAGTATACACTGTAAGTTTTTCTTCTTCCCATTTTGCACCACAAATAAATAGGAAAAATTACTAAAGTATGCAAGGAACGTACAGCTGCCGCTTGCCAAAATGCAAAACAAAATTATAAGTAAAAAACCTTTTTAACAAACAAGCTTTTATTTAAATGCGCTAAAAAGAACTTTCACTTAGGTGCCTTACAAATAAACAAAGAATAAGCTACGAATAGTTATACCGTGTTTTGTTTCTGTCATGCAAACGTAATTTTAAATTAGAGTAATTAAGACAAAACACGGAATAACTATTCCGACCTTATTCTCTGTTTATTTGTAAGGCACTAAAACTTTTACTATCAACTTATAACGTCATTACACAATTTACATGATATAAAAGGTTATCGCGAGATTTAAGTAAGTAAGTAAGTACTCGTATCTTCTAGTTTTTAATAGTTAACTATTCAACCAATCACATCAGGTTATTTAATTTACTTGTTTGTTTACACATATTATACTCAAAGACTATCCAATTAAAATTCACAAAATGTATTAAGTATTTCATTAAAATTAAAAAAACACGTATTTGTTTTTTTCGTCATTTTTCTCATGTTTAAATCACTTGACCTGACCAGCCCTTGAAGTTTCTTGTGGTTTCTAGCAGTCACCTTATATAGTATATAGTAAATCTCGCGACAACCTTTTGCATCATTTATATTATGTAATGACGATAGAAGTTGATAGTAAAAGTTATAATGTAAAAGTTTGTTTTTTTTTACTTTTTAGCGCATGTAAATAAAAGCTTGTTTTTTGAAAGGGTTTTTTACTTTTAATATATTTTTTACTTTTTAGACACGTTTTTCATCTGTGACACAACAGATGAAAAACGTTTACCAAACCACCACCACTCACCACCCATCAAGACGAATCAAACTCGACGCGATTGTGTCGCTTAATTACTGAGTTCTTATGGCCATCTTCCAGCTCCATCATCAGACCCTGGTTACCATCTAGCACCAAAGTACCCTCAAGACGAATCAAACGAGCCGAGACTCGATGGGGTTGCGTCGTTTTTTTACTGAGTTCCTAGAACCACCTTCCAGCTCTATCATCAGATCAGACCCTGGGAATCACCTAAAAACAAAGTACTCGTCAAGACGAATAAAACGAGCCGAAACTCGATGGGATTGCGTCGTTTCATTACAGAGTTCCTATGACCACCTTCCAGCTCCATCATCAGACCCTGGTTACCATTGACAGACAAACTACTCATCAAGACGATTCAAACGAGCCCAAACTCGATGAGGTTGTGTTGTTTCATTGCGAAGTTTCTATGGGCACCTTCCAGCTCCATCATTAGATCAGCACCATGTCATCATAATATTGCATTGTCACGCGATTTACACATGTATGCAAAATTTCAGCTCAATCGGTAACCGGGAAGTGGATCAAAATTAAGTTGCAAGATTTCGTTCAGACAAACCTACATTGCAAGATAAATACCTACAAGCTAAAAAGCGTGTGCGTTAGGACCACGGGTGTACATCACAGAATTGAACTGCTCCTCTACACAAAGATGGTACCTGCAGTGTACCTCAGTGTACCCTTAATGAAATCCGGTGTACTTCTTTTGATAAAAAGATATATAGTATAATATGTACACCCGCCATCCTAAAGTTAGGACTGCGGGTGTGCATTTTTTTTCCATCAGGAGATGCATATTTAACGTATGTTTTTTTTTTAAATATGTGTACCTGCAGTATACCTTAGTATACCTTTAATGAAATTCAGTTTACTTCCTCGGATAAAATGTTATATAATTAAGTATGTACATTCTAATGTTAGAACTGCGGGTGTACATTTTTTTTTCTCGGCAAGCAGATGCATATTTAACTTTTTTTTAATATTTATTATGCGTACCTACTGTGTACCTGCTTATAAAAATATTAAATATAATTAATGTTGACAAATACGAGTAAAAAACGTCAAGACAACGGGGTACCTCAAATCTCACTTCTGGAAGAGAAATTTATATGTCTATACCTAGCGATTGACCATGTCGTGTGGTTAACGAATTCGCTTGATAATTAGATCTATATTTGTTTTATCGAAATAGAAGCGGTATGTAATTTGTTCTGTTTTTGTTTTCTTAAAAAATGCATCAATTGTAGCCATTAGCCAGCGATGTACTTTTGTATTACGCCATATAAAGATGTACATCATTAATCTTGTCAATTACTTCTACATCTGATCAAACTATGTATGTTCTATTCATTACGAAGATGATATTACTAATACTTAAGTGTGAAACTTATGTTATATGCCATAGATAAGTCTAGTTTAGAGTATATCTTGCCACCATGTATTTTAGAAAATAACTCATTAATAGTGGGAAGGGGATAATGTTCTATTAATAATTGTTTGTTTATACTTATAGAGTAATCGGCACATAACCTTACCGATCCATCTCTTTTTAAAACTGGTACAATGGGGGACGCATATTCCGAATACTGGACCGGTTTCAAGATATCCAATTTTACCAACCTTTCAATTTCCTTTTCTACCTTATCCCGTAAGGCGAATGCGATAGAACGAGCTTTGAAAAACACTGGCTTTGAGTTATCTTTAAGCCGTAGACTAACTTTATAATTGTTAAATTTACCTTACTTATTCGAAAATAAATGTGTATATTTTTCTTGCAATTGATTAACCAATATATTACCTTCCTGGCAAAAATTAATAGGCAGTAACTGAAGCTTAAATTTTGAAATGAAATCTCTGCCTAATAATGGTGGGCCGCCGTCTCGGACAACGTAAATATTTATCAAATGACTTTGCCCTGCGTAACAAAGCGGTAATCGAATCATCCCAACACAAACAATGTTTTTCCCATTGTACGACATCAACTGTTTACGTGTAGCTGATAACGGTACATTTTTAAAACTTTTTTTGTAATAGTGCTCTGAAATGACAGTTACAGAGGATCCACTATCTATTTCGAATTGAAATGGCATGTTATTAATAAAAACGGTTTCCAACATTGGTTCTCCCCGCAGCGAACGGATATATAAAATCTTACCGTCGTCGTCTTCACCATCGTCACCCCTGTCCCCATCATCCATCACGTATTTCACTCTTGAGCACATCCTTTGTAAATGGCCTTTCACATGGCACTTTTTACACACGTAATTCGAAAATTTACACTCTGATGTTTTGTGATTCGTGTAACCGCAAACACTACACCTAGCCTTTTGTTCACTTTCACTTTTAACGTTTTTATAAATTTTGAAGACTTGGTTGTCGGAAGATGTGACATATCCTGTATTGCCGCTTGCACTGGACACTACCGCGGCGCGAGCGCAATTTAGATTCTCCGCCATTTCTAAGACCTTTGCTAACGTTAGGTCCTTTAGGTCCCGCGCGTACAATTTCTCTTTCTCATGTCCGGGGCGCATTCCCATAATGAATCTGACGCGCAGCGCCTCCTCCACGTTAAGGAACCCGCACCGCGACGTCAACCCTCGAAGTCTCGCTGCCCACTGGGAGTGGGACTCCCCTGCTTGCTGTACAGCCGAGTAAAAATTATGACGGTCACCAAACCCGACATGTTTGGGCGTGAAATGGCCATCTAGATGTTCTAATATGTCTTCATAGGGTACACTCCCTATGTCCTTGGGCAATGACAAGTCGACGACCAGCTTGTAGGTTGCTTCTGTGAGTGCGCTGAGAAGAATCGCCTTCCTCTTTCTGCCTGAGGGATCCGTCTTCTCATCGATATCGTTTGCAATGAAATACTGCAAAATCCGTCCCTTGTAAGAGTTCCACGTTTGAACATTGTGGTCGAAACTACTTAAAACTCCAAAATATGACACGACATTATAAAAAAATACTTATTAAAATTTATTTTTTGTAATGTGGGTATTCTCGTCGCCACTGGTAAGTAGGTATGCGAGTTTAGGGACACAAGTGAAACGAATCGAGGTTAGCAACGCACTGTTTATTCGGCGGAACACAGGCGGCCTCCCAGCCGCTATACTTATAGCTACTTATACTATTTGCATACATAACAAATGGGATTTTTTGATAGGGTCTAAATTGTATAAGTTTCGTTTTTGAGAAGTTTATTTCTAAGTTGTGATCGTCCATCCATGTTAGTATGTTTTTAAGGTTTTCCGTTATTTTTTGGTTAAGATCGATAATAGAACGGCACGAGGCCACGATTGATAAGTCATCCGCGAACATGACACAAGGAATGTTAACATATTTTGGGAGGTCGTTAATGTATATCAAAAACAGGATACATCCCAAGACACTACCTTGAGGGATTGAGTTAGTTATAGTAATTTCATCCGATCTAATCGACTCGATCATTCTCGTTTGAGGAGTTGAGAATTGTATGTCAACTACCTGTTTACGATTTGACAGGTATGATTCAAACCAATTATGGGCCACGCCCCAAATTCCACGCTCATATAGTTTGTTCAATAAAAGTCTGAATTGGACCTTATCGTACGCCTTAGTCATGTCGAGCATTATACCTATTGCGTATTCTTTAGTTTCCAAAATGTCCAACACCTCATGTACATAAGTTAATGAGTGCTAGGACCGTGGATCGGTTACGCCTGAATCCGTTTTGACTATCGTCGAAAATATTGAATTTTTCGCAGAATGAGTATAGTCTATTGCTCATCGCTTTCTCGTATACTTTAGCTGATGTAGGTAAAAGGGCTATCGGTCGGTAATTACTAGGGTCACGCTTAGAACTTTTTTTATGGATGGGTTTGACAATTGATTTTTTGAGGTCATCGGGAAATACTCCTTCGGAAAAGGATTGATTAATCAATAGATAAAAAGGTATTGTTAATTCATCTGCGCATTGTTTAAAAATCATGGGGGGTAATTCATCTATTCCGTGACTATATTTATTGTTGAGGTTTCGTATAATGCGGTTAACCTCTCGCGGGCTTACGGGACTTAAAAACATTGTATCGCTGTGCGAGTGGAGCACAGGGCGGCCGGCCGGCGCGGCCGCTCCTAACGCACTGCTTCCCACCGACGCAAAATATTCATTGAATGTTTTAGAAACTTGTTTAGGGTCGCACGAAAGAATATCATTGATAAGAAGTTCTAAGTTTTCTTGTGTGCTTTTTTTATTGACTCTGTTAGTATTTTTGTTTATTATTTTCCACATGCATTTTATCTTATTCGAAGATTTTTTCATACGATCAATATTTACCAATCTTTTTGACTTTTTTATTGTGTGTTTTAGAACTTTTGCGTATTTTTTATAGTAACTTCTTATAATTTTATTTTTTGAGTATGTCACTAGTATTTTAATTGACCTTTTATTTTTGCAAGAATTTTTGATTCCTTTAGTTAACCAAAGTCTTTTAAAATTTTGTTTTATGTATACAAGCTTTTTAGGTATAGTTTTGTTAATTATTACTAGAAGCTTCTCTATAAAGGTTTTATAATTATTATTGATACTTTTATCGTTCTGTAGAATATCTTGCCAGTTAATGTTGCCAAGTTCCGTCTTAAATTTTAGTATGTTTTGGTCGTTAAATAATCTTTTTACTGTTTTCCATTGTATATTTTTTAGTTTGGGTGTATCAATTATGAGAGTAGTACCTTTATGGTCTGAAAAACCGAATTCGTTGACGCAAGTTGTTGTACGGGCACTTTGAATGTTTGTAAAAATTAGGTCTAAACAGGTAGAACTAGTACTAGTGACTCGAGTAGGGTCTTTTATATGTTGAGTCAGATTAAATTCCAACATTGTGCTTAATAATGTTTGAAATTGTTTGTTAATTTCTAAGACATCCGTATTAAAATCTCCACCCAATACAATACTATACCTATTATATTTGGCAGTTAACAAATTCAAAAGTTTATAGAGGTGTATATAGAAAATGGCGGGCTGCTTTCCATTCCAGTAAATAGTTATTAATAATAAGTTTTGTTTCGGAACTACAATTGCGCCTATTTCAATTACACATTCAACGGTCAAGTCCACAATATCCTTTTTCTCGCCAAATTGAACGTCATCCTGCAGTAAGATACACACACCGCCTCCCGCGTGTCTTTTACGACAGTAGGATGAAGCGATTCGGTAGCCGTTTACGTGTAGTAAGGTCCCATTTTTCTTCAATTGGCCAGCTCTCAGTTATACATATGGCTTGATATTCGCTTTGATTGTCGTCTATAAAGTCTTCCAAGATATGTGTTTTGTTGTTTAGGCTCTGCATATTCTGGAAAAGGACTTAAATTTGTTTTTGTTTCGAAAGGAGCTGGTGTCGTGCGTCTCGAGTGACTTTGTTGTTATATTAAGTGAATCGTTGTTCTGTTGTGAAGTGCAGTGAGTAGTGTCGACCTTATTCGTGCTTATTTGGGCTTCAACCTGTTTACCGTTCACTATCAGTGTGTTATTACGAATGATTGCATGGTGGCCGCTTTGTCTCGCTGTTCTAAGACCTTCGCGTAGGTGTTTTTTTATCTGCAGTGATCTTTTATCTAGGTATTCCGAAATTCCCAGCCCTGTACCTCTGAAGTATTTTGCATTCTGAATGATATAGTTAGTCATCTTCTTGCTAATCAATTCTATTACGAGTGGTCTTTATTGCCGAGGACGATAATATCCAATTTTTTTAACGTCTTCTATGTATCCAAATAAATTAATATTTAATATTTCTTGGAATACGTGAGTGACGCGGTTATATAAGTCGTGTTCCGGCTCTCTATGGTAATCGGCCAGGCCATATAACACTATTTTCTTATTATTGTTGTTGTCTGTTTCTGAATGTCTTTCCTGATTTTTTATTTCTTGTAATTAAATAGAAATAGAAATAAAAATAGAAAAATCTTTATTTGATACAATACACTACATTACAATATTTAAATTAAAAAACAGGAATATAATGTGCTTGTACCAAACTGGTCTCCGCTCAGCATATGTCTTGGTGTTACCCACGACGCTGGTCTTCCGCGGATGCCATTATTAATAAAAATAAACAATAAAAAGAAATACATATAAAGGCGCTACATGACAGTGTTCACATTAAATAAATACAGCTTTTTATACAATTTGCCGAATAATAATTTACCAACAAGATTCAATTAAGTAAACAAAACTATATTAACCTACCAAATAAGAATAAATATGAATTTTAAATAAGTAATAATATTAATTAGATAAAATGATACTGCGAGTTTAAGATTTCTGTGCACTTAAAATATGCTCTTTAAATTTAACTTTAAAAGCTTTAATAGTTGTAGAATTTCTGATGGGAGGTGGAATGTTATTCCAACAACTTGTCGCAGCGTATTTAAAACTACCTCTAAAAGCAGCTATTTTATACTTAGGGCAAACTAAACGGTCAGGTATTCGTGCCCGCTCAGTAAACTTTAATTTATTGAAGAGATACGATGGGCTTTCATTCTTAATAACACCGAAGAGTAGCGAAGCAAAATGTAAAGTACGACGGGATTCCATGTTAAGCAAGTCGTTTCTGTTCAAATAAGGCGTTATGTGAGCTCTGCGAGGAATGGGGAAGCAATATCTAGCACAAGAGTTTTGAACGCGTTGGATCAAATTTTTAGTACGAGCTAGTAAGCATGTTCCCGTTACAACATCAGCGTAATTTAATTTTGATAAAATGAGAGTCTCACATAAATAAATTCGCAGTTCTATGCTTATATAATTACGTACCTGATATAACACTTTCAGCCGGTAATAACAATTTCTAACAATATCAAGTACATGCTTTTCAAATTTTAGATTGCTGTTCATTATGACACCCAGATTTTTTGCCTCAGCAACCTCTTGAACCTTTTTACCCTTTAACTTGATTTCTGGTCTGTGACTTTTGATGTTCGCTGTCTGTGCTTTAGTGCCTATGACAAGATACTTAGTTTTGTCTGGATTTAAAACTAGACCATTAGCATCTGACCACTCAGCTACTCGTCCCAGATCTTCATTAATCTCACTAACTCCGTTATTAGTATCACAGTGCTTGAATGTCTTATAAATTTGGAGGTCATCTGCGTAAAGATGATATTTGCTGTTTTTAATAGATTCAGGCAAGTCTGCAGTGTATAGAATAAATAGTATCGGTCCCAATATTGATCCCTGTGGGACCCCCTTAAACACCGGTTCATTATTTGAAATTAACCTAGTGCCATCACTACAAGTAATTTCCACTCTTTGAGAACGGCCAGTTAGGTAACTTGAAAACCATTTCAGCGTGGGACCATCAACTCCATAATATGCAAGTTTGGCCATAAGCAGGGTGGAGATAATTGTGTCAAAAGCACGCGAGTAATCAAGCAACACGAAGATCGAACCTTCACCCACATCCCTTCCCGCCAAAATATCATCCACCACATCTAAAAGCGCTGTGGCTGTACTTCTGCCAGCACGAAAGCCTGACTGCTTGGACGGTAAGATATTATTTGTGTTCAAGTATTCCACCAGTTGCTTGCAAACAATTTTTTCTAATACCTTGGACATAAAGGGCAAAATACTAACAGCTCGAAGATCTTTATAATCTCTAGGACTGCTAACCTTTGGGAGTGGTTGAACTATAGCATTTTTCCATAGATCTGGAAAAACACCACTTACGATGGACATATTCACAAGAGCAGTAATGATGGACAATGTACGCGGCAATGTTAGTATAATCATATCCAATGATATGCCATCTACACCCTGTGCATTTGTTGTAATTTGTTTAATGGTTTCAAGAACTGTCTTTTCACCCACCGGTTGTAGACTGAACACCGATGTACAGAATCTATTGAAACAGAAAAATGATAACTGTTCCATATTCATTGACGAACTGCCAGGGACATCCAAAAAATGTCTGTTGATCTGATTGGGATTACAAATGTGATAGGGTAAATCTGACTGCTGTTTATTAAAATCTATGTTACGCTTTAAATTTTTCCAGAGAACACGTGGGTTCTTAAAATTTCGCTCTAGTCTGTAACGAAAGTATGCAGTTTTTTCACTGTGTAAGGCCTCGTTGACTAACTTTTTAATTCTTTATATGATGCTTTATCTTGGTCTAACTTTGTTTTGCGTGATTTACAGTGCGCCTTGTTTCTTAATTGCATCATGTCCTTAATTGTTTGCGTTATCCAGGGATAACTCTGTTCTTTGACATAAGAAGTTTTTACTGGAGCATGGAGATCAAACAAAGCAATTATTTGCTTATTAAAAGCGGCAAGCGAGTCATTAACATTGTCACACAATAAATCTTCCCATCTAATGACGTTAACATCTTTATTAAAGTCATCAATATTTATATCTTTAATAGGTCTATAGGTTATCCAACGTGGTCTTGGTTTAGGCTCTTTTATATTTGGCTGAAATGAAATAAATGCATGATGACTTAAATCCGGTACATAATCCACGACAAGATTTATGACCTTTGCGCTACTACAAACAACGTCTAGCAATTTAGCTGAATGGTCAGTAAAATGTGTCGCTTCTGTTACATATTGGAAGAGACTCATGCAATTTATAAAGTCTAGAAGTTTTTTGGAATCACTATTACTATGAGCCAGCAGGTCAATATTGAAATCACCAACCACAACCACGTGATCAAATTTTGAAAAAGATCCTACTGATTCTGTCATTGCATCGATAAAAGTATCAATATCCATCCATTGTGGACGGTAAGCCGTACCAACAGCCAGTCTATAGCCACCATGTTTAATACTAAGCCACATTTGTTCGACGTGCTGGCTTGGTGGGTGTTCTAGGACACGAGCGCATATCCCGCGCCGAAGGTAGAAACCAACTCCACCTCCGCGTGAGCGCGGTGCGTGCGCAGATCGCGGCACATGGCGCAGCCGGTAGCCGGGCACCGCTGGCGCGCGGGCATCTTCCCCCTCACGAAGCCAGGTCTCATTAATAGCTAGCATGTCTACTGCGTGGCTTTCCATAGTGACCACCAACTCATCATGGCGCCGGCGATTACCAAGCGAGCCAGGGTTAAGCAGACCCAAGGTTAAGTATTTCTGTTTTATAAATTTTAACTGAAAACTAAAAGAAAGTTCTATATAAATACAGGTATTCAAGTAAAATTTCAAAATTGTTAAGTGACGCCGATCAAGTTTAAAAATAAATGGAAGCATCATTAGCCCATGTCTGTAAATTTCAATGTAAGATGGTGTGGTTGAAATAATATTAACAATAAAAATATTACACATTATTAGATAAAATATATAAGTAACATGAAACTTAAATCGTATGTTTATAAATATCATAACTTGCAATATGTCAATACGTATATTATATATGTCGTAATAATATAAATAATATAATATATTAAATCTCGTAACTTTATGTGTATTATCATTCGCAATAAACAAACATATGTTGCATGAGTAAAAACACAAATCAAAATACAATAACGCCTTATTAAACAGTCTCCCAACAAACGGTGTTCCGCCACTAGGTATACTCTATTACTACATTTATCAGACACATAAGAAACACCAATTAGATAATTGAGTTTCAACAAAACAGAACGCAACTGACTGGCTATTCCTTGCAATAGCACTTGTACTATATTGCATAATTCTAAAATATAAACCGTATAAAATTCTAAAACCAATAAACAGAACACAGAGAAACCTTTGTAAGTACCTAACAAAAAATCAAAATATTGTGTATTACAAAT
Organism: Scoparia ambigualis; assembly: GCA_963921215.1. Classification (NCBI taxonomy): domain Eukaryota; kingdom Metazoa; phylum Arthropoda; class Insecta; order Lepidoptera; family Crambidae; genus Scoparia; species Scoparia ambigualis. The sequence goes on from OY992511.1 coordinate 5,483,109, forward strand.
TTTACAAAAATAATTAAATGGAATAACATTAAATTTTAAGTAAGCTTTTATAATATTAATAACTATTGTTTCAATGTCACTGCACATTTCTCTCTGCTCTGAGGAGCTCGATGGGGCAGCGGCTAGCGCATTCGGCTTGCGATCTTGCTTGCTAAGCCACTTTCGCAATGCCGGGTCGCTGGATGGGTGACCAAATTATAAACATCTCGAGCTCCTCCGTGCTTCGGAAGGCACGTTAAGCCGTTGGTCCCGGTTGTTGTCGTAAGATGACAGTCGTTAAAACCCACCAACCCGCATTGGGCCAGCGTGGTGGGTTATGGCCCAATATCCCCACGTGCTATTGTCCACGTGGGAGGCCTGTGCCCAGTAGTGGGACGTTAATAGGCTGATGATGATGATGATGATGCACATTTCTCGGCTCAGAGCCAACATTGTGGTTACCAAAAACCTTCATTACATCGGTATCGCAACGAATCCGGACACTCGCCTGTCCTTGCTGTTTCCTTGCATATATTTTCCCTTCTCTGGTCCATACGAATTTCCAATCGGAGCGTTTAGCAGTTTCACGTGCCTTTTGGAAGAGATATCTATTTGTTCTAGTAAGCCTTTCATTTACATAAAAAAAAGCGAGGTGATACTTGTTCTTGGAGGGCCATGCCCTCAGTAGTGGCACCGCGACGCACGCGCGCCGCCCGAAGCAACGCATCACGAGTCGCGCGCCGAGCCAGCCGCACCACCAAAGGCCGGGCGCGCGGCGAGGGCCCGCCACCCTCCACGGGCGCTGGCACAGGCCCCGCGCGCTAAGCGTTGACCACATCGTGCTCGGTCAGATCCACACCCAACTTCTGAGCAACCGTCAAGATCACGTGTGTCGTATTTTCATTCTTTGCTTCAGGGAAGCTCGCGATTTCTATATCATTTCCTAGTGCTTCTTGGTCCCGTTCCTGGATCTCCATTTTCAATTGCGATACTGTTTCTTCTATCTTTTTTATTTTGCTGTTTTCTAATTCACTTTTTTTGCTTTCTATTGAGTTTATTCTTTCCTCTAATCTATCCATTCGTGTATTGACTGCCTCAGTAAAAGTAGTAATTTGGTCACACATTCTGCTTAATTCCTGTCTCATCGCTCGCAGTTCTTCGGCTAGAACCTTTACGTAGGTCGTAGAAGAAGGTGAGCAAACACTGCCGTCTCCTGAATCATTTGATAATGATTCCTCCCTAGTCGGTAATTTGGAAATTTTGCTTCTCAATGTTACATTTTGGTCGTCGTTAGGATTCTTAACATTAGCCGTGCTGTCGCTACAGACTGTCGCTACTGGTGGGTCTACACGAACAGGCGTGGCGAGGTTACCCTGTTTTGGCGCTTTGCTTAGACATTCGGGACATTTCCAATTAAGCTTTCGTTCAGAATTTGCAAAATAAAATGATCGGTAGCGCTGGCTGCTCATATTTAAACATAATATGTCATATGCTGATTTACACATAACACAGCGCAGGAATTCTTTTTTTGCCAGTGAATTTGTACAAGCTGCACAACTCTCCAGAGCCACGGGCTTCGACGTAGACGAATGCATCTTTGTTTATTTTAACGTGTTAGCCGCGGAGGGGAAGTAATATTTTCTTTTAAAAAGTATCTTTCTATTTATAATTTAGTGGGCTAAATTATACCTCATTGACACTGCATAAAGAACACAATCAGTCCGCCTGGTGCAATTAATTCAACAGTAGTTAGAATGGTGGCCGTAGCGTGCCGTAGTACAACTCGTAGCGAGGTATCCGGCCGTAGACAGCAAGAGGTAATTTCGAACGTACTACGCCTAGCGGCCTTGGTCGAACGGTTAATGATACACCACTCACGCTAGAGGTCCGGAGTTCAATCCCAGCCTGTAATTGTTGTTTTATTATTTCATTTTCCAATTCCAAATTATCTATTATTCCGTTGATTTTATTTATAACTTTTTTTATATTTTCCTGTCCTTATTTTAATTCGTTATTGTTGATATAAACTTCCTGTTTTAATTTGTATATAGCTTTATTTATTTCAGTTTCTATTGTATTGTTTAAGTCAGTTCAGTATAGACTTTTTATTATTTTCCAGTTTGATGTCTAGAAGTTTGCTAAATTCGTCTAAAGTTGGGTAGTTATCTTGTTACGCTGTGGTGCTGGTAGTTTCAATTGGACTTAAACTGTTTGGTTGGGGATTGTCGTCTATAGACATAGTAGTATCGTCCAGGTTGGGCTGGAACTGTTTTCTAGTGGGGGTGTTGTCATTTTTAGTGCGCCTGGTTATGTTTTCGCAAGCGTGGCATCGCCAGGCCCTAGTTAATTCAGCTTTGCGACTTAAGTAGTAAGCTGAGGTCATGTTTAGGCATGCGTAGTGAAAGGACACGGCCAGATTTTGCCCTCAAATGTACAGTAACGTACAGTAATTATGAATATGTGAAAATTACTATAATTTTTAATAAAAATAAATCGCAACAGTTACATTTCATAAAAATATGCGACAAAAAATGCCTAAAAATATGTGTGTTATTTAATTTTTGTGTTCCGCCCGTTGCAATATGCAATTCAACATGTTCGGATACACACATAAGACAAACAAGATAAATAGTTGACATATCAAGTACGAGTTAATGTTCAGTGCCCATGACTGCCAGAAATGTATTTTTTAATGGGTGAATAGCATCAAAAATGTCAACTTTTTTACGTTTACCGTATACAGTATTCCACGAGCTACCATGCGTCATTCATGCATATCGTTAGCTTAATCGACAGTAATGTCTTTGAGTGGATATCCAAACATCCTAGAATGATTTTGACATTTCGTAATGTCAAAACTGTGCAGTAGTGTGCAGTTGCAATCTTGCGTTGATCAGCGGGTCTATTGCCTAAAAAATCCAAGCCAATGTAAATGAACTTCATCGAAGCCAATGTCCTTAACATGGGCTTCAGCCTGTTGGTATCGCCTAAAATTCTGTATGGACATGAAGTTACTGAGTGAATGATGGTTACGTTTTATAGCATCAATTTTATAAAATTTCTATTTTTTTTTCTTAATTGTGTTACATGTAGATTTTTGGCTTTAAATTGTGTTATTGTAAAGAAAAACTTATAAAAACTAAGTTAAATATCAAAACTTTACCTCTTATGCTCGATAACATCGATAAAACTAAAAGAGAAAAAGCAAAAAAAATAAAAATAGACTGGAGACCCTGAGAAAAAGGACTGACTGTGGTACCTTAAATTTCGTTATTTCCAAACTGTGACTGAACGACTGATGCTAAACCAGGTTTGTCACAAAATTATCGTAGAACTGACAAAAAATATCGTGGAAAGTCGACGAATTATACAAATTATCGTGCGATACTTAATTATTATTTTTTATCGCATGCCCCTCCAAATTATCGTGGATCTACGATAATTATCGCACGTCTGGCAACGCTGCACACACACCACACCTCGGACCAATATTTGGTCCGAGCACCACACACTGACAAACGTCAAACAAACAACATAACAAGTGTTGCCAGACGACCGACTCGCGTTCTCCCCAAATTTTTCCCGAAATCCCCCAATTTTACACTTTTTCTGAAATAGCTTACATTACTGGATCAGCATCTTCACTCCCGTCGTATGAAGTTCCATAAATTTTTTCTGAGTTAGGGCGCTTTCACATTATAGGCGTTTTAATCGCGCGCACACTTTTACTTCAAAAACTCAGTTATTTCCAATTTCTATTAATTACCACAGTATCAATACGATAATTGGAAATCACATTTAATTTTATTCCTTAAAGTGATAACTTAAGTTAAAAATTCATTATGATTTATCATTCTTCACCTTTCATCCCAAAAAACGAAATTACCTATAAGTTTTAGCCGTTTGTGTCGCTAGGGGAGAGACATTTGCCCGCTATTTTTGTCTCGTACTAGGATACGTTTGTTTACACAGAATTCTCTCAACACGGCTTATATTTCGATTCGACGCGATTCTGTTTCGACGTGCAGTGGTACTGGGGGTAGCTAGCGATGCGCGTTTATCTGGCACAGACTACAGCTCGGTAGATTAGTTGTTAAGTCTTAACTACAAGTTAGTTAACTGTTTTTTTTATTATTAATAGTATTGACGTCAATAAGTGCCAGTAAAGGTTTACATTGAATAAATAATTTGACTTTGACTTTGCGCTTGCAGCGCTTCTAAGTAGCGCTGCAGTAGCACGACTGAATATCCATACATATTCAAGTAGCGCGACTGCAGCGCGACAGCCGCACGACAGAAGCGCGAGTGCAACGCTCCGAGTTTGTGGTGGCGGATACGCCGCATAACCGCGCGTCCCCTCACGTGATTTTAGGCACGACGTGCCTACAAATGTTATCGCTTAATTGATTATAGGCACGTAGTGCCTCCGTATTTCAAGTCTGTTTTATACTTCGGTTTCAGTTTTTAGTGTCTGCGGCTTGTATCGGTTGGCTGCACGAGCTGTCTAGTGTGAATAAACGTCAATAAAAACAGACTTACTTCGAAAGATCTATTTTTAAAAAATAAAAATAAAAAAATAAAAAATAACTCGATGCGGAAATTGTTGTTTTTCTTTACATTTTTCTATGAAAAGTTGTAAACATTTTTATATATTATTATTACTATGTAGTAAGAGGTTACATATAAAGAAGAAAAAGATACCCTTATCGCGTTTAATTTTTAAATATAATAAAAAATATAAAAAAAAAATATAAATAAAAAAAATATATATAATTAAATATTTGTTTAATATTTTTTAATGAAACCGCCATAATATTGAAGATAATTTTTCTAGGAATCCAACGATATACAATATGTGTGGTGTTTAAAAAAGGAAGGCCACAAAAACCACTTAACACTACTCAAGTACCTGTATCAAATTACGCCGCGTCATACCCAAATCACAGAAGGACTTGCGCGCGCGCTGACGTCATCACGTGAGGCCGCATTAGATTAGTGTTGCGAGCGCATCTGTAGCAAGTTGCAATTTACCAACGTCATAGCATGTTTGATACCAAAATAATAAACGAAAAAGAATGATGAAATACCGTTGGAATCCATATTGGAAATGAGCTAGTCACCCCCACGTTCAACGCGCGTCTGCAACGCGACTGTGAAGCGCGACTGTCGCTACCGCCGGCGTCGCGACTTAGCCGCGCTACAGCCGCTGTAGTATGAAGGGATTCGATCTGCAGCGGTGCAGCCACGCGACTAAAACGCTTATAACATGTGAAAGCGCTCTTAAATCTCTTTAGCATCTTTAACCCTTAAGGGTAAGGGTGGTTAACCACTGACGTACGAATGTGGTACACGTCGCGTTAATCAATTTTTGTTCATAATTTGATTTTGTGCGGGAATTGGTCGGTGGTCACTTCGGTACCTTCCTACATATATACATATACATTCTTCCGGTTGCCTGAGAAGTACAAGACAACATGGATGCACCCCCGCTCCAAACACTGGCATCTGCTAGACTACGTTATACTCGTAGTACGCAGACGTGACCTAAAATATGTATGTACATGTAGGAAGGGGGTCGGCCATGCCTAATAAGTAGTCAGGAATGTCAAGATAATATTCAGATTTATTAACTTTCAGACAATATGCCTAATTACTATAATTAATTACGTAATTAAAACCTAATTATCACTTGTGTGGCAAATACCTAGGATTTTTCCACAAGTGAAGATAGTTTTTATTAATTATAAATTGCACCAAGGCATTTATAATCAATTAATAATAATTAATTTTAAATTATATATCCGAGAGCGTCTAGGATAAGCTAGCTGGGTACAACCAGTGCACCGAGTCAAGCCAGAGCCAAGACTGCCTGCTCCGTCCGCTATGCGGCTGTTTTATAGCCGTTGCGAAACAAGTCGAGTAGTGGAGTAGTGGGGGTGGTGGGAGAAATCAAGTGGCGAGCTGGGTGGCGTGATCGGTGCACGTGCTGTTTACAATTTCTGCTGTCAGACGTATGACGATTCCGCCGTCATGCCGTCATACACATTACAAGAGTTATGCGAGGGGCGGAAGGTTGGACCGACCATCGTCTAATTAGATCCAAAATGAGAATTTGCTTCAAGCCCACGCGCAGAGCAGAACACAAAATTCCTACGAAACTGACTGTCGCGAAGCTCATATCTGATAAAAAGTTGCAGCAAGAACCTGACACTGAATTTGGCAAATCTGGATGCGGTGCTATCTCAAACTCTTCTGTAAATTAAGATTGGCAAACACTTTCTAAAGCTCTACTTGACTGTTCTCAGCGTTTTTTTTTTGTAGACCACAAAAGAAAAATCAAGACTGGTTTGATGATTTGGATGTGGAGTTGCGGAGACTCGTTGATGAATACCGACATGCTTTAACCAACAAAACAGTCGCTATCTAACACCGCAGACAAATTCAGCGAGACCTCAAGAGTAAAGTGCGGATTCTAAAGAACCGTTGGTGGCAATTAAAATTGGAAGAACTTCAGGGATTTGCAGACTCCAACTAAACTGGAAAGTTCTTTGGGGGTCTGGAAACTGTCTTTGGCCGTAAACAGACAGCTTCAGGTTTTTTCGCGTGATAGGACCAAGCGCCTTACAGACCCTCAAGAAGTTCTTTCACGATGGGCGGAACACTTCGAGGAAGTGCTCAATCCGAACAGCCATGGTGTTGATCTTGCCTACTTGAAGTAACTTGAAAACTCGCCTACATCAAGTAAACTTGAAGATCTACCCTCATTTAGCGAGTTCATGAAGGCAATTAGGAGACTTAAAAACGGCAAAGCTCCGGGTTCAGACAGCCTGCCGTCGGAAATATATAAATACGGAGGTAAACATATTCATAACAGGCAGTTTGAATTGTTGTTAAAATTAAGGAACTTGGAAGCCGTACCCCAAGACTGGAAAGATGCCTCGATATGCAAACTATACAAGGGAAAAGGTGATATGTCAGACTGTAGTGCATCTAGGGGCATATCTTTGCTAAGCGTAGCAGGTAAAGTCTTTTCACATAGATCACATATTGTGAATATGAGGCTGAATAAGCTAGCAGAGACAATTCTTACAGAAATACAGTACGGTTTTCATCCAAATAGAGGCACGGTTGATGGAATTTTTGTAGTTAAACAGCTCCAGGAAAAAAGCCTGAAACAACACCGTGACCTCTACATGTGTTTTGTTGACCTTGAAAAGGCCTTCGATCGAGTTCCCAGAGCCGCCCTTTGGATCAGTCTAAAGAAAATTGGGTGTCTTGAGAAGTTTGTTAAAATAGTGCGTGAATTTCATGATGGCATGATGGCCACTGTGCAGCACGAGAACCACTTCACGGACCGCTTCCCAGTTACAAGTGGCGTCATACAAGGTTGTGTTATGGCCCCTACGCTATTTGCTATCTATTTCGCTGCCGTTATGAGGGAGGCTTTAAGGCACTGCAATGGACAAATCATGCTCAGCGTCAGATCAGACAAAGGCGTTTTCGACTTATCACGCTTTCGAGCCAAAGGGAAAGTCGTGCAGCTGTCCATCTTAGAGGTTCTTTATGCCGACGACGTCTGCCTTATGGCTGACAGTATGGAACATCTGCAGCAATACCTGGATAATCTAGAGGAGTTTTGTCGCAATTTTGGTTTAGTGATAAGTGCCTGTAAAACACAGGTCCTTAAACAACCGGCCAGAGGTAGACCAGCGAGTAGTGATGCGCTGACACTAAACGATAGAAAGCTGGGGAAGGTACAATCGTTTCGGTACCACGGGAGCTTAATTAGTAGCGATAACCGTCTAGAATCCGACAATCTCGACACGCATTGCTAGAGCTGCTGCAGCCTTTGGCAAACTACAGCAAAGAGTTTGGAAGGAACATGATCTGAAACTATAGACAAAAATGTTCGTATATAAAGCAATTATTCTTCCTCTTTTGCTTTATGCATCAGAGACGTGGTGCCTTTACAGAGGTGATATACGACGCCTCGACATATTCCACATGAAATGTCTTCGGGCTATCTGATGTGTCAGCTGGGAAGATCGTGTTCCTAACACCGAAATATTGCGTCAAACAAGAATGAGCGGCGTGGAGTGCCTACTTATGAAGGGACAGTTTAGATGGTGTGCGCACGTGGTGCGGATGGACTCTTCGAGGTTGCCGAAAGCTGTATTTTACTCCTAGCTAAGTTGTGGAAAACCTAAAGCAGGTGGCCAAAAGATGTCTTTAAGCGCCACCTAGACTCGACCAATATATCTGTGGACATGTGGGAGAGGCTTGCACAGCAAATACCAGAATGGCGGAAGGCAATTGCCACAGGCACTGCTTCGTTTGAACAAACGCGTCTTTACGATCTTGACGCCAAACGCCAGCTTCGGGTAACACGTCCCAGGCCCTCCTTCAACTACACTTTTAACTCAAACGGACAGCTTTATTGCGCCGCCTGTGATCGTGTATTTAAGAGCAAATTTGGATTTGCCTCACATTTCCGTGCGCATGCTCGGGTCTGAAATTTATTTGCCAGGGTGTCGCTGTCGACTTAATCGTTGTGAGGACATCATCACTTTCCTAGAAGCCAGTAACATAGCCGATACAGAGTTGTTTAATTAACAAATAGTTACTTAATATAGCACATCTAAATAGGTAAATTTGACTATTCGAAGTTTGTGATTCGTATGGTCAATGTTAATGTGACTTTTATTATATTATTGCATGTACTTTTTTTTAGATAAAATTTTTGTGAAGTGTTCTTCAAGAATAAAAATAAACTTTATGACAGCAATCAAAATGCGGACAAAGTCTAAAACATTTATAGAGTACTATTTAATATCTTTATATCTGTTTTAGATAATTTTATTACATTACCTACTCGTACTTGATGTCGTGTAAATCGTTGGTCCAAGCAAGTCTTTGGTATAGCTTATTCAGAACTACAAATACTTACATAGACCTTTTGTGAGACATGATTTGATTTTTAAGTTATAATAACTACAATAACTCTAAACTAACCTAAAATTGCGTACCTTTAAATAATGGGAAAGCGCCCACTCCATTCTATATCTCGTTCATTTTGCTTTTGCTTTTGTCTCAGAACAATAACTAATGTTCTGAGGCTTTTGTCTTCACGCCGCAAAGACCAAAAAGAATTTACTAAGGTTTTAGCAAAGATGATAACCCGATTACCCGACCACGCCGATCGACACCGAGACTTACAATTACCACAGAATAACTAATAGTACCAATTACTCTATGACCGCGTTTGCGGGCTATCTACAGACACGGGAGCGCGGCAACTTAGGGGCTACTCGGCTATGATCGTGCGCAGCATTGTGCTTTTGTGCGTGTGCGTTCGCAAATTATTCGTTTGGTCGCGTTTAGTAATTATTTTTTTGGGACGGATTTTCCGAGATTTTAGTTTTAATCATAAAAATCCCCCAATTCCCTCCAAACCCTTTTTTTCTCTCCAAATGTCCCCCAAAAATATTTTCCTTCTAATGGGCGATTTTCCGAGATCAAAAAAAAAAGAAATTGGTTCGTAAATGACTTCATAGATGGCGCTTAGCATAGATTAGTATGGCGCATGGTAAAAGGCGGGTTTATGAGCACGTGTATGGCTGCGTAATATTTATTCTATTCCAAAATAGAAATAGGTTCTGGATGTCCTGAATATAAATAGGTAAGGACTTACTATTTTTTTATTCTTTTGGTAGACAAGTAAAAGTATAGAATTTATTACAGCCCTTAGATAGGTACGGCTGGTGGCCGGCTTTTATAAAACGACATCTATCGGGTGTTTTTGAACTAATTTTTACTTTTTAATTTGGGCTGTCAGAAAATCGCCCATTGTCCCTCCATAATTAAGAAATACCCCCAACTTTAAGGGGATTTCCCCCAATCTGGCATCACTTAGTCAAAAACATAAAGATATAGGAAATATTGGAGGCCAAACTTCAGTACTATATGTTCATTGGGCTTTTTAAGTTGAAGTCCAACGAAAGGTCAATAGAGGTTATACCTACTTAGGTATAACCTCTATTGACCTTTCGTTGGACTCCTGGGTGGCCATCTCATAAATCTTAATTTGCCCGGGACCTGTTTCATAAAAGTTAGGTATCTCTGATATTGTTAGCTAATTTTATTTGATTCATTAAGTCATTATACAGGGTGTTTGGTGCATCGTGTGCCAAATCGAATGGGGTGATTGGAGGGGTCTTTGGCTACTTCTTTAGCCCCCATAAAAAATCTTGGTCCAACTGAAATTTTTATGCTGATTTTAAATTTTTTGGGTGAACATTTATAATAGTCTTCCTTTGATCAACAATACCAACAAGATAACGCGTCACGTACAAAATCAAAGGTCAATTCTGTCCACGTGAATATATACTTATACAGCTACATTTTTTTACTAACGAACTGAGACAAAAGTTATCAAACAGTTTTAAATTCAACCTAATTACAACCATGGCACCCAGTAATAAAGTCAGAAATCTTCTAAGTATTTCTCTCTCGCTCACTCCATGCGTCCACTGCTCTGTTACACAAATGTTGGCGCGCGCGTCTATTGGTCAACATTGGCCAAACATTTGTAGCGTGGGTTGAAATCGGTTATTTGTTAGTTTAAAGCTTAAAATATAATTTATTCTACATGTACTTACCGAAAGTAAGACACTCCGGCCGTTAAATTGCTTTCTCGGGCATTATTTATGCAACTTTTAAATACACATTGCGGCGTTGTGAACGTGTTTACATTGGCCGTGTTTCAAGCAAACTAAACAAAATAAACGCTCACTTCTCAAGTGAGCTGTTATTTACCGAGACACATTTTTAGCGCCGACTTGATATCTAGTTGGTATTGTTGATCGAAGAAGTCTACACTAAACTAATACCTGTTTCAAGCAAACAACGGGCGGTTTACTATGATTCACCTTATGAAAGCGACAGAAAATGTAATCTGCCTTGTGAGTGTTATTAACGCATAACCATGTTTTTATTTCACCTGTTGAATATTGGAAAATTGTGACTAAGTACAGAAAATTTGCAAATATGTGATGTTACTAATTCATTTTCATGACATATTGCACACCATTAGAAAGGGGACAGTTAGTTTAAAAAAATTGGAAGAGCTAGATCTCAGAACAATAACTAAAGCAATTATTCTGAGAGCTAGATCACTTTTAGTATTTTTTTTAATTGAGATCGAAAGGAGATCATTTAGGCTCCATACATTTTTGGGCCGTTTCCGAAAGTGCCGGCCAACAAAAAAAATAGTACGTATTGTTAGAACTAGCCATTTGGAGTAATAGTTAATATGGCACAAAAGTTGTAGGATTGCTCTGAGCCAAGTTATACAAGTTCGATGATTCATCATTTTCTTACATTTATTGATTTCTGAAAGTGCTGGGACTGGGAAACATAAAATAATGATACATATTGCTAGCTCCTCCAACCACCCCATTCGATTTGGCACACGATGCACCAAACACCCTGAACTGCGATTCTCTAAGTTAAAGCCTTGGTAGCAGCGGCTGCCGCAGCGCTGAGAATTGACTTTGTCTCTTTCTTATTCATAGAATTGGAAAGAGACAGCAGATCACAGCCATGCGCACAGCGTCTATGTGTCGCTTAGAGAATCGCATAGCTGTATAATATAATAATACATATTAGTTAACATTTTTCTGTTTCATGAGTACTATTTGTACCTCAGAAAAATGTATTGTTCTGAGATTTGTACGATCTACTCTGAAATCGAATCCAAAATTAAAAACTTAAACAAAGAGGCTAATAAGCAACCACTACAATTAAATAAAACCTTAAGTAAAAAATGGTACGCAAAAATTATATTCTGCAGGCAGATACATAGCTGCAAATAAATAGAAATTCGTAACTTTTCACTCGGACATTTCAATTTCATTGTTCAATATTCCCTAATTTGTTATTAAATCTGGTGAATTATTAACAAACATGTAATTTGGAAAATTATGTTCCATTTATTAAGCAATTTCCCTAATTAAATCATATCAATATTTTTTTTCGGAATTTTCCCGGTTGTAACCGGCATTCTCAAACAATGGTATAACCCGCGCCAAACGGGTTCCCTCTATCTGGCAGAATTTTGTTGTTCCGAATTTTATTTGGCATAACACACTTGGCATAATTTTCTTTAGACGAATATGTTCAATGCATAAAAATCATTTAGTATAATTATTATTTGGTCGAATATTTGTATGTCCGAATTCTCAATGGCATACTTTTAAGATGGCAGATTTTCACTAGGCATAATTTCATTTAGCAAAATTTCATTACGCATAATTTCGTTTAGCATAACACTTATTTAGTGCGACGATTACTCGGCATAATTTCACTTGGCATACTACGATGATAGCAGTTTTACATTTGGAATAATTTCATACTATTTCTGATGAATTTTATGGGTGCGTATCATTTCATATAATGACATATGAACTAATTTCAAAGGACCTAACGTTCATTGGATATAATTTTTACTTGTTCCAAGTACACTTCCTTTAACAAAATTACGTATATTATTTATTTGATATAATAATCATATTCTATAACCACTTTTTCTATAAAGCTATATTGGTAGAATAATCATATTCTATAACTTCATTTGATATAATTTTTGCTTATAAATAAAAATAGCATTTTAACCCTAAATTGATTTCAAATATGGACTTAACAAGTTAATACGTTGTGTTTTCGTTAAGGTTGTGCTAAAAAAGTCAGTGACAGAAGCGAATCGCGGCAAAACCGACTCCACGTAGACTTGTCTGCCCTACGCTAGAGTGTAATTTAAGCCCGCGTAGGCGCGGAGGGGCGAGGCGGCCCGCGAGCTGAGGAGCAGGTGGGTTTAACGCTCACGCTAACGCGTGGTGAGCGAAAGCCATATGCGACGATAAGCTCGCGTGGGACCGCCGGAGTCCCGCAGCGCCGGAGCCGTGACAGAAACCATGCCTGCTGCACGCTGCATGCCTGCCTGCATGCTGCATGCCTGCTTGCATGCTGCATTCCTGCTTTAATGCTGCATTCCTGCTTGCATGCTGCATGCATGCTTGCTTACATGCTGCATGCATGCTTGAATACTACATGCTTGCTTGCATGCTGCTTGCTTGCTTGCATGCTGCTTGTTTGCTTGCATGCTGCTTATTATGGAAATGAAAAGTATGCTAAAAGAAGATTCTGAATATTGACTTTCTGCGATATGATGGTTCTGCCTCTTAATATTATGGATATCGAATTTATGTATAAAGATGATTCTGAATATAAACTTTCTGCGATATGATAGTTCTGCTTCTTAATTATTGGATATTAAATATATGGCTAAAGATTGATCTGACTTATAAATTATGGGTTTTGAATGTATGATTAATGAGTGTGTGCCAAATGATTTTCTGCTAAATGACGTTGATGCTTTCCGCTGTTATGCATAATAAAATTATGACATAAAAAGTTCTGCGATAAACGGTAGACCCGCGCCAAACATTCTGTTTGCTTTGAACACGAGGCGATTCACAATATGAGTATCAGCGGGACGCGTAAGCGGTTAGGGAGGGCGGGGCACACGCCGAGGCACACGCCGGGGCACACGCCGGGGCACACGCCGGGGCACACTCTCGCCCACCCCTGCGCTGTACCGCGCTCGCCATTGTGTATTCGTTTGTTTTGGTTTATCAGTGGAAAGTACAGTGACGTGTATATTTTATTTGGTCGCGCCGCGATATTAGGTGTTTGTTATTGTTTGTTGTTACGTTACTGTTTTAAGATGTCGATTTATGTTTTTTAGTTACTGTTATTGTAGGAGTAGGTACTGTTTTATTTTTGAAAGGCTGTTAATTTGCCTAGAAAAAATATTAATAACGTATCGGAGTTTATGAAGGAAGAAGCTGACAAAGGTATACAAATTGACCTTAAGGCTAGGTGTTTGTGAAAAATTAAAATAACACGTTCTTAGAATTAATTTTTGAAGTAGTAAACTGTAAAATTAAAATTTGCGAAAGTTATCAAATATTGTTAAGGCTTTATTCTGATTAACAGACCCAATGGAAACAAGATTTGATATAGTTGGCTCGATAGAATAAATTCACAAAGTTACATTTTTATGTGTAATTTTGTCTTCTTTTCTAGGTTTTATTCTTAAAATAAGTGATTTGATATTAGGAGTCATTTACAGAAATGAAATTCATAGATAACTTCAGGGACCGATTGTTTTTTTTTATTACATCTATCAATTTTTTAAAATATAAAACGCAATTATTCGTGCTACTTCGCTGTTATATACGTCCTTTACCGTCGTACCGTCGAGAGAGCGAGAGCGAAGCTCTCGAAATACCTCCCCTTAAACATGCACAAAAAAGAATTTCGGCTGCTACTGGATTCAGTATGGACTATGGACGGTGCTCAGAATTAATGCAGAAGCAAATAATCGGATCTTTGGGCAGTTGTCAAAAGGTATTACAACACAATAAAATGGTTTGACAACAATTTGGTGCACACTCAAATGTCATAGTACTCCTTCTATGCTTTAGTTATTATTCTATGGACTCTACCTTTAGCACACACCTCAGAACATTATCGAAAGCTGTTCGGAACAAATGGCCACTTACGGCTGGCAACCTTTTTTGTAGTTTTAATTTGTATTTGACAGACGACTGTCAAAGTCAGTGTGACACACACTCACGTTGGCTTCTTGGTTAGGTCATTTTTCTACGCGACCCCGCGATATAAAAATATCGCGGGGTCGCCTAGAAAAATATTGAATTGATAATTTGTTGTGAGGGGCACATATTGTTTTGATTCGGGGGTCCGTAATAATTAAACAGTGTAAAACATTAGTACCAGGGCGGGCTAGTGACAAACAATAAATTGATTGGAGCTTCGACAGCGGTCGTAAAGCACGAGGCATTTTGGCCCCTTTGGTTATGAGACCCACGCAGTGTACTCGCGTTGGAGTGTGAACTTTAATAAGTTTAAACTAAGTGGACTAAGTGTTGTTGTGCATCAGTGGTACGTATTTGTCTGGGATTGAGAGCTCTCAGGGGTAGCCACGGGACGCTTAGGGCCTTTCCACCACCACAGCAGCCAGAGCAGTCGCCGGGGAGGCGAGCTACCTTCACCAACACAGCAGCGGCCTGGGCGCGGCGGACTGCACCGGGCTGAGCGGCGTGTATCAAGGGAAGAATAGTACGTAAGTTGTTTAGTTTAATTATAATTTAAGTTTAGTTAGTATATCTTTAAGTCGAGAGGGTGCGGTCTACAGGTTCACCGGAACAGGACCTCTGAACCGTGCCGTCTCTGGTAGCAGAGAATCGCTATTAGGGAAGTCGGTTGATGTAGACTCTCTATATCAAACAATTTTTGGTAAACCAGAGCGTGGTTTTGTCTACGGACCTCAAGTAATTAGTATTAGTTTAGTGTTAAGATTGTTTGCAACCGCATATTAAATTGTATTCAGAATGCAATGTTGTAATATGTAGGTAGGTTTTGTTGTGTTGATTGTAGCAAGTAGGTAGCGTAAAATGGTCTCACTGCGGTCAATGTTATCATAATTAACTTGGTTTGGTTATCTCGCATTTAGAATGCGTTGAGTATGTAAGATTAGTTCACTGCGGAAAGTGCAACTGATACCTAACTTGCTATAATTACTTGCCTTAGTGCGGTGAGTTAATAATTGTCCTGTAATTGTCAGACAAGAAAGTTGTACTTATTGATTAAAACTGTTTGTGGCAGTTTATTTTTGCTTTGTTGTCTAACTTTAATTTAGAATTAGTCTCGCTAGGGTAGTGTCGACTTGTGACAACAAATAAATATTTTTGATGTTAATTTTGCATTTGTTGTGCAAACTGAATTTTAAGATTCTAGCGGTTTGCAAATAATTAAACATTTGTTTGTTCCTTGATTGCTTAAAAACTTAATTTGGAATTTAAAGCATTGAAAATTGTGGAATTTTGATTTGGTTTGTTGTTTCATTTTGAAAACATATTTAAATATTGTAGGCATTTGATTCACAATATTGCAGTTATGTTACATTATAAATTGTTTGCTTACATAGTAAAATTGGCCTATGTATAATTAAATAACATTTTGTTTATTGTAGTTTTCTTCGGGAAACTAATTTGAGTTCCAATTATTTATAACATTTGTTTGGTAAATGATTGAGGATGATTTGTTTACATAGTGGCGTATGTAATATTAAAAAACATTTTTATTTGAATTTTTATTTTTCTTTGGAAATTCTTTGGAACCGATTAGATTTGTTTTGTTCTACACAGCGGCATATGTGAAATTTGGTTGGATTATTATATAACGGTTTATACAATAATAATAGCACATTTTGTTTTGTTTGTGCCTTCATTTTTGAAAACCAATTTTAAAATTTAATCTGATTATTACATTGGTTTAAATTGGTTGATTTATGCATAGGGACTATGTAATAATAATATTTGTACATTATATTTGTTAGTGCGCTTCTCGTAGCAAACACGTATAAGTTTATTTTGTACTTATTAATTTTGGTTGTGCCTACATTGTAATTAAAAGGCTACATTAGTTAGGAACATTGCCCTGTCTTTGTGCTATTGTTGGACATAGAATCTAATTCCTCGTTATTTGTTTTTTGTTGACAACGCGATGGCGGAGGCAGTCTTTGCAACGCAGCTGCGCTGGTTCGTGCATACGCAGGATCTGCTGTCTCGGAGAGACTGCGATGATGACATCCTCGAGCGAGCCAGGCAGTTATAGCAGCGGGTGTCTTCGGTTGAGACCGCCATGGTGGTGTTGTCGGAGACTGCTCCAACGTCCAACAAAAAGGTATGGTCGGCCTACGAGGATGATTTCGACCAAATCAAGGAGATGAATGATAATGTCGTCCAGGCGGCCTGCGACATTAAAAGGCGACGGATAGGGGATGTCCAGCCATCCACACCGCCACCAATGGGGAGGGCCCAGGATACCTGATAGGCTTCCTACCCATCAGTTAGGAAGTTTGGGTGGCGAAGTGGAAGAAGGGTCATTGGTAGACGCACACGCGCGCCAATTGTTGTCGCTACCTAAGGTAGCCAATCGGGCGGACTTAACGACGCAGCTGTTGACGCCAGTCACAGTTGCGTGTACCGCGTTGCGAAATTTAGGGTTGCGGGTAGCCGAGTGTTCGCTTCTACTGGTACACATTGTGTTGGACAAGATGCCAACGGACGTTTGTTCCCGGTTTGAGCGGGAAACGGCAGAGAAAGGGGGGGCTACTCTGCCGGGATTGGAGGAACTTCTAAAGTTCCTCGGCGATGAGGCGGGAGTCGTAGCGACCTCCCAGCCTGACCTGCCGCCATCAGAGGCGCAGGTTTCAATGGGACGCCAGGCGAATCCCACGGCACAGCCGCAGCCAGGACACACTACGCCGCGGCTGGCGGCGCTGACTACAGCAGCCGGCATGGACCCGGCTTGTACACACTGTGGCCAAAAGGGCCACACTACGACGTGGTGCCAGGACCGACGAGGGCTGCGTGTAATGACGAGGCGGCGTATAGCAAGGCGCAGCGGCCTTTGCTTTGGCTATAGGCCTCAACGCCGCAGTGCATTTGGTGGACCACAGCTTTTATTATTGTTGGGTGTTCACAGGTCGGGAGCGGCTTCACCGACCACACAACAGCGGTGGCAGCGTTACACGGGCAGGGGTGCTCCAGCGCGGAGCACACACCTACCAGCGGACTGGAGGCCCAGTCATGCGCGAGGCGCGCCCCCACATCGGAAGGTGAACCATGCGCAGGCGCGCAAACCCGCGCATGCAGGTTACCATGCCGCCGGCCCGAGTGCGATTTGGGTATCTCACGGGCGGGGGCCCCGACAGTGTCACGAAGGAGGGACCCCTCCCTGCTACTAGCTCTGTGCGCCCCAGCGTGCAGCCGCGATCGAGCTATGCCGCAGCGGTTATCGTACCACCCGCGGTATCACACGGGCGGGGGCCTTTGGAGATTTGGGACCCGAGCAGGCCATAGCTAGCCTGCCCCTTTGCGAGAGCAAAACCACGGACGGTTTTGCTTCATACTACGGCGGCCGCGGTTTGAAAGATTTAAGGAAACCTTAAATGTGAAATTTGTATAAAAGATTTTAAAGAAATCTTAGATTTGAAATTTTAATTTTGTACAACATTGTTTGGTGGCATGCTTACTGGGAGTTTGACGGGGCTAACACAAGTCACCCTCTCCTCGGTACATGCATCTATGTGAAAATGTCAATTTCGGTAACGGTAATGAAATTCGCCCCCAGGGATAACGGCACAGACATTGGTCTAGATCGGGTAGACCCACACTTTGTCACCTGGCCCAATTGACCTACTCTTGGGCTCGGGTGTACTAGGACGGGTCCTACTAGGCACCCAGGTCGCTCTACACTGCTGGCAGTGCCAACTATTTTGGTTTGTTTCTATTATGTACACAGTTTGACGACTCGACTCCGCATAGTCTAGAGTCATTGCGTTTGTGTACCATTTCCATAACTATGCACAAGTTTGGGAAATTGAAAAACCTCCCATGGTCTACATGGTAGCCCATGCCCATGAGGATTGTGAAGCCTTTCAATAGGCCAGTACGACACGGTTGACGTCTGTTGGATGTGTTACTAGGTAACCTAATTTGTAATTTTGAATATTGTTTTTTCAAAGAGCTTTATTTGTGTAGTGCTCTTTCGGTGTTATTTTGTCACAGTGGACGTCTTCACCCGTGCAGGCGCAGACGGGGGGTCTGCCTTCGGACCGAGTCACTCAGTCTCGTCCGTTCTTGGGGGTCGCACGCAACGGGTTCTGCTGGACCTTTCTCGGTAAAACCGATCAACTGCGCAACGTCCGGGTTGTGTATATGTTTTGTGTTTTTTTTTGTGCCTGGCTACTAAGGCCGTCCTCTTGGGAGTTTCTTCGTTGTCCACGGAGGCCTTCGTCGTCGCGTTGGATTGTTTCGTGTCGCGTAAGGGTCAACCTTCACTTATTCGCTGCAGCGGCCTGGGCGCGGCGGACTGCACCGGGCTGAGCGGCGTGTATCAAGGGAAGAATAGTACGTAAGTCGTTTAGTTTAATTATAATTTAAGTTTAGTTAGTATATCTTTAAGTCGAGAGGGTGCGGTCTACAGGTTCACCGGAACAGGACCTCTGAACCGTGCCTTCTCTGGTAGCAGAGAATCGCTATTAGGGAAGTCGGTTGATGTAGACTCTCTATATCAAACAAAAGCTATTATTAGTTATTGTTCTGAGGCACAAACACACCGCATGAGTCAATATGGCGGATGTCAATTTCTAGTTTAGAAAGAGAGAGGGGGGACTGACGGACTCCTATGTATTCTATCTATACTACGGACCGAGATAGAATGCAGTCAAGGTCTTGCTCACAGACGTATAATAAGAATATACGTCTGTGGTCTTGCTTCAAGTAGGTATAGAGGAGTATGGCCTCCAGTTTTCTCTATAGCTTCATGGTCAAAAACCAACAATTTTTTTTTTTCTTTGATAGCTTGGTGCGTTTTGCACATTTAGCCAATGTCAAGAAGTCCATGGTGTCAAGTAATAACAGCTGTCAGCTTGTTTTACAAATATTGGTTCCTTTCACAGACGTATGTTCCTTTACGGCACAGACGTATAGACGTATAATAACTTATTAACAGTACAAAAAAAATAATTATAATATTTAACTTCCTCATCTTAGTATATACTATCATCTCTTACTTACTATCCTCATCTTAGTAATGATATCATTTACCTACTTTAAGAAAAGAAAATATTTACCATTATCTTACTTGACACTGGCTAAATGTGCTGACCGCACGAAGTAATTTTTAAGAAAAAAACTCAAGTGTCAAAAAAAATCTCTAGGGACTTCTTGGCGGGAAAGTAAAGCGTCATGTCTGCAGTTTTGTTTTATTTCCTTTAATTTGTGTTTTGTCGAATATTAATGTGAAATAATGGTGGATTCTTTACTGTTAAGTGTTAGTGAGCGTGCATGAGTGTTAGCAAATAAAACAAAACAGTGCAACATCACTTTTCAAATACTCAAGAAGTCCGTGAGTCTCAAGGGGTTTGGGGGAATATCATTTATCATTCATCATCTTAATTACCTATCATCTAGGGAAAAGAGAAATAAAAAAACTAAAGACTAGGCAGTAATACTGCCTAGTCATTAGTTAAATCTGGCGGACCGGTGAAATTCACCGGTGATTTGCCGATCTTCGGTGATTCACCGGTGATCTCCGGAGAATTTTGTTGTTTAGCAAGAAATTATTAAGCAATTCTATTCAGTTATTATTCGGTAATGTTGTGCAATTTTAAGCTTTATTGTAATAAAATATATTTATTTAGGCACGATGAGATTGATGCTCTAAGATGAGATTCGATAAAAGAAAACATTAGGTATCAGTAATTAAAAAGGAAAAAAAATCTTTATTTTACATTTATTATTATTTATAATAAATTATGGTTTTCATGAAGTAGACACAACATTTCAACAGCGTCATTGCGCAGCATATAGCATATATTTCTTTGGTCATTGAGAATATAACATGTCGTTGAAAATACTCTCTCTGACCGAACTAAGATCAAACCAAGCCCAAATTTAAAAAAAACAGTTTTCTGATGCGGCAGTGATGACAACAGGGCCAGAGAAATACTATGTGGAAGAAATTAATAAAATCAAATTTAATCCTACTAATATTATAAACGCGAAAGTTTGTAAGTATGGATGGATGTTTGTTACTCTTTCACGTAAAAACTACTGAATGGATTTGGATGAAATTCGGCATACAGATAGTATATAACCTAGATTAACACATAGAATACTTTTCATTCTGATATTCCCACGGGAACGGGAACCACGCGGGTAAAACCGCGAGCGGCCGCTAGTGTTTTTTAAGTTCCTCTCGCATGAACTTGAATGGTATACTGGCGACGAACGTTATAACTAGTGTCCGACCGAAGTTGCGGTTTCGGTTGCGGTTTCGGTTTCAGCCAGTTTCGGCCTAAAAATCATGTTTCGGGAAGAGGTTCTGTTTCGGCCAAAAACAGCCGAACCTTTCGGCCGCGCCGAAACTCACACTACTTTTTTACTCACTGT
Source organism: Scoparia ambigualis (assembly GCA_963921215.1). Lineage (NCBI taxonomy): Eukaryota > Metazoa > Arthropoda > Insecta > Lepidoptera > Crambidae > Scoparia > Scoparia ambigualis. Next base: position 5,504,192 of record OY992511.1, read on the forward strand.
ACTTTTGGGTCGCGTTCGGCTAACGTCGAGTGCACTCGGCACAGCTGGCCATATGGCGTCACTCGCCTCGCCTAACTCCACCGGCCACTGAATCAGTGCTCTTTGCTCGTGTAGTGAAAATTAAAAGTAAAACTAAAAGAAATACATCATTAAGATTAAAAAGTCGCTGCCTCAGATGTAAGTAACATTTTAAATTTTTCACTTTTTAGGGTTAGTTAAACTAAGGAAATAATTAAGTTGGAATCCAATGACGAAAAATTGGACAAAACTCTTGACCCAGTGTCATTCTAACAATGTTGAAATTTCAATTCGTTAGAAGTTGAAAGTAGAAACTTGTAATATTAGGCCGGCGTGATGTTTCATGAATCAAATGTCTGGAAAGAACGGCCCACTGACATTTTTATTCAACGTTTTAATCACGTTTATAAATGTTTCGCTTTCGGTTTCTACAAAAATACATGTTTCGGTCGGACACTATATAAGATTATGCAACAACTTATGAAAGTCTTCAAAAAGAAGAATACATAAAAATGAGAAATAAAAATATTGTAATTTAAAAAATGATAACAAATAGTAGGTAGGTACTAAACACATCGTTAATCAATAAATAAAATATGTTTTTTATTTGGCTCTATAAGTTGTATAACCGGAGAATACCGATTTCTCTCCGGTATTTTTTACCGATTAGTTTCACCGGTAGAACACCGGTGTTTCTCCGGAGATCTATGCTTCGGTGCAAACCACTAAGCAGTATGGTCTCTTAGCCTGTGCCTTCAAGGAACTTATAAAAAAAATATGTGTCAACTGTCATGCATGTCCATGTCACTCTCAGATGTCACTCGATTGCGCGGGAAGCTTCAAACGAGAAAGGCGCCTTTTTTCGAAAAACAATAATCTTTAATTTCTTTTCTAATAATATTTACTTAATTAACTGTAAATAAGCTTAGTTTAGTTACTGGTAATATAGTAGAGTTGTAGAGAAGATGGGTGGCGGCGTGAAGAAAAGGAAAAAAGATCCTCCTGATCCTGAAGGACGAACTGCAACCACTTCCAACGAGTCTTCCTCAGAGGACGAGGATAGCGCCAGGAAGTATCAAATTTATAAAGTTCCCGGGTACTCCAGAAAGTACCCGGAAAATTGCAAAAAAAATGAATACATTGTTTTCTTATCACATAAAGAAGAAAATCGGTCATTCACTGACAAAGATAGGTTGGCTAATATCTAACGGGATACGAAAGCATTGCGTTACAGGTCTTTTACACTTGCGACCTATAAACAAATTTAAAGTCGGCATAACATTTGATCTTTCAAATAACGCAAATGTGTTCATACAAAATAAAAAACTTTTAGACGAATTGGGGTTAAAAGCTACCATTCCAGCTGGGGACACTGAGGTGACTGGAGTTCTTACTTCAGTCCCTACAGGTCTATCTAATGAACGTATATTTGCACTGGTAGGTAGTTCAAGGAATGTCATCCAAGTAAGGCGCTTCATGCGACGGGAGCGGAATGAGTGTGGTACGGTCTCGTACCTGCCCACGCAAACAGTAGCTGTTACATTTGCTTCAACGGAATTGCCTCAGTATGTTTATCTGGACTCGTGGAGACATGAAGTCAATGTTTACGTCCCACCTGTTAAACAATGTTTAAACTGTTTGCGATTTGGACACATCGCGAAATTCTGTCGAAATGCAGAAGTTTGCTCCATTTGTACACAAAAGCACAATTTTAAAAACTGTACAGAAGACCCACAAAATGCGAAATGTGCAAACTGCGGCGGAAATCATATAGCGATATCCAACACATGCCCACAAAAAAAACAAAAAATCGAAGAAAGTAAAATAAAATCCAGAACTACAACATATTCCGATTTATTTAATGAAACTACCTTTCCTCATCTTCACGCAAAAACTATCGAAACCCAAATACAAAATCTTTCCAAATCAGACACTTTCATCAATATTCTTACAAAAGCCATCACACAAATAATAGTTAATCAAAAAGATAAAGACAAACCAATAAACTCTACATCAATAAAAGAAATATTGCAGCTAACTTTCAGACGTAATAGTCTCTCACCCACTTAATGGATACTATTAATATTATGCAGTGGAACGCACAAAGTATTATCAGCAATAAACTTTTACTAACTCAATTTCTTTACCATAATAATATACATGTAGCTATTATATCCGAAACATGGTTACAGCCTAATAAGAACTTTAATATTAAAGGTTATAAAATAGAAAGAAATGATCTTGGTAATAAACATAATGGCGTAGCCATTTTGATTCATAATAGTATGAATTATAACAAAATAAATAAGTACATACTTTGACAATTCTCTACAAAATATATGTGTAAGAATTATTGTAAATAAAAAAGAATTTAGTAAGTATTGTAAGTTTTTATTGTCCAACGAATTGTACTCTATCTTTTGATAAATATAAACTTGATTCCTTAGTAAAATCTGTACCTAAGCCTATGATATTTGCAGGCGATTTTAACGCTCATCATACATCTTGGGGGTGTAATTCTGTTAGTGCTAGAGGTAGAGACGTTTTAGAAATTGCTGATGATAATAACTTGGTCCTATTGAATACTGGTGAAGTGACTACAGTTGGTTCCTTGACATGGCGTCCTAATGCATTAGATCTGTCTTTAGTCTCTCCGTCGTTGGCTCTTTCTTGTGATTGGTCTGTACAAAGTGATCCTCTTGGCAGCTATCACCTTCCTGTAATTGTTAATATTAATAATGTAGATATAAACGATAATCATAACATGCATCTGCCCATCTACCCAAACCTCAAAATAGTGGATTGGAAAATGTATGAAAAAAATGTAGCCTCTCTACTAGCTAATTTTCAGGTACAGGAATATACACCACTGGAGGCTTATAGTATGTTTAGTAAAGTCTTGCATTCAGCTACAGAAAAGTCTCTTCCCTTTAGAACTTCGCCAGTTCCTAATCCTAATAATACTAGGAAGTCACTTAAAAGTCCTTGTTTGCCATGGTGGAATAAAAAATGTTCAGAAGCCGTTCAAAATTCTAAATTAGCTTATGTTAACTTTAAAAATAATCCTTCAAACGAAACATATTTTGAGTTTAAAAGGTTACAGGCCCTCAAAAAACTTACTTTAAAAACTGAGAGATCTAATAGCTGGGTTGATTTATGTAACTCCTTCCATCGTTGTACCCCTCTGTCTCGAATCTGGAATTTTATGCGAAAATTTAACAAAACATATTCTTGTAATAACAGTGATGATGATTGGGTCCCAGAATTTTTGCAGAAGTATACCCCCGACTACGTAAATAATAAAATAAATTTTCCCATACTAAATGCAATAAATACACAGAATGATTATTTTAATAAGTCTTTTACAATGCAAGAATTGACTTCCGCCGTTTTCTCAAGAAAAGATAGCGCATTTGGTTTAGATGGAATTTCATATACCATGTTAAAAAGGCTAAGTGAAAATAGTTTGCAAATTCTTTTGAATGTATTAAATTATTTATGGTCAAATAATGATATTCCGCATTCATGGAAGTCAGATTGTTTGGTTCCCATATTAAAACCAGATAAAATCAGGTCAAATCCAGATTCATATCGTCCCATCGCTTTAACATCTTGTGTTGGAAAGGTCTTTGAGCAATTACTAAAACAAAAATTAGAATTTTTCGTGGAAAAATATAATATTTTACCTGCTAATCAATTTGGGTTTAGAAGAGGAACATCGGCTCGTAAAAGCATTTGTCAACTCCATCTTGATATCAAAAATAATATTAAAAATAAGAATTATTTAATGTCAGTATTTTTTGATGTTGCTGGTGCATTCAATAATGTAAATATTGATGTTCTTTGTTCTGAATTGCTTTCTGTTAGCATTCCAATCAAAATAGTTCATTGGATCCGAAAATTCTTGTCTGAAAGGGAACCTTATGTAAAATATAATTCTAAGCTGTATGGTCCCAGGCATGCCTCTGTAGGCGTTTGTCAAGGAGGAATACTCTCACCTTTAATATTTATCTTGTACATTCGTCGATTAAATGTAGTACTAGGTTCAGAAGTAAAAAATCTCCAGTTTGCTGATGATCTTGTTGTTTATGCATTTGGGAAAAATTTATCACATATTACTAATATTATAAATAAGTCCCTGGAAGGGTTGTGTAAATACTTTTCATTTTTAAATCTTGATATTAATCCATCCAAATCTAAGTTAGTAGTGTTTGGAAATCCCACTAATTCTGTACCTACTGTGTACTATAATGAAATCCCAATCCCCCTTTCTCTTGAAGCTAAGTTTTTAGGAGTAACATTTACTCAAAAAGTTTCATGGGATAATTATATTGATAAAATATGTACAAGAGCCAATAAAGCTTTCAATGTCTTAAAGTCTTTGTGTGGAACATCCTGGGGAGCTGATCCCAAAATATTGTTACTTTTATATAAATCTCTAATACGTAGTCATTTTGAATATGGGTTTCTTTGTTTTGCTGGTGATAACAGACTGGTGGATAAATTAAATAAAATTCAAAATAAAAGCATGAGACTTATCACTGGAGCGTTTAAAAGTACACCCATTAATGTATTGCAGGTTGAATGTGGATTACCTCCAATATGTATAAGATTCACCTATCTTAAAGAAAAATTTATTTTAAAACTTTACAGAAAAAGTAATAATCGCCTGTTTTCAAATTTGGTTAGTTCTCCTCAACCTTCCATTCACAATCCACTTTATATCCATCAGGGCTTTTTTCAATTTTCAAGTTATCTAAAAAATTTACAAATACATCAATCTGACCCTCTACCTTGTTATCAGGGAGATTTCAATAGTGTATTTACTGCAGTTGATGTCATTATTGATCACAATCTATGTTCTAAAGAAGAAGTTTATAGTAAATTTTGTGAATTTGCTGGTTTTAGGTTTTTATATACAGATGGTTCAAAAACTGATTCTTCAGTCTCATTTGCAATCTTTGATGATCAGTTGAATTCTGGTGTAGGTTATAAAATAAATTCTAACACAAGCATATTCACAGCTGAGGCTGTGGCTATTCTTGCTGGCTTGAAACACATTAAATATAAAAATAGCGGCTGTAATGAGTGGGTAGTGGTTAGTGACAGCATGAGTGTTCTACAAAGTCTTAAAAATAACAAATTTAATGCAGACACTAACTATTTAATCACTTTAATTAAACAGTTTTGGCTAGAGTTATCCAGTGAGAATATTAAGGTTGTGTTTATGTGGATTCCCTCACATGTGGGTGTGTTAGGAAATGAAAAAGTAGATTTCTTAGCAAGAATTATAACCAAAACTACTAACATTATTCCTGATTCAAGCAGCCGTCTCAATGTAACCGTACCAAGTACTGATATTGTGCCTCTTTTAAAAGAAAGGTCCTTAAATATATGGAAAAGGCATTGGAATTACACAGTACAAAAAGAAAATAAAGGTTTATGGTATGCTCCTCTCAATGTTTCAATAGGGTCCAGGCCTTGGTTTTGCAAAAGCAATACTTACTTTAACAGGAGGTTTTACACAACTATTTTAAGGCTTCGTTTTGGTCATTGTCGTTTAAACTTTCATCTCTTTCGTTTAAATATGGTTCAGAGTTCTTTGTGTGATCACTGTAACACCCAAGTAGAGCAGTCTTTGAGTCATACATTCTTAGTTTGCCCATCCTTTAGCATTCAGCGCCTTGTGCTGATGGATGAGCTGATTGAAATATTTGGTAGTCCCGATTTGGTACCGCGCTCCATTCAGCATATTCTGGTAAATACGTCCACATATTTAGCTTTGTTTAAATTTATTATTAATACAGTTGGACAAATTTAGATACTTATACGCGATTTAAATGATTTCTGTAAGTATTCTTTTTTTTTTCTTCTCTTGAAAACTTTTTTGTTGTAATCTTGTAAATAATGTGTAGATCTTTGAAACTTTGTTTTTATATGGTGTAGATAAATCTTAGAGCATTTGAATGCTATAGCTAAGAGATAAATAGATATCTATGTAGGTAGGTTTTGTTTTGTTTTGGTTTGAGTTAACCGTTTCGGTTTTTGACATTGACTTATCACTATGCCTAGGCTATGACGATGGTTTTCGTTTTGCACAACATTTAGGCTCGGACTACATGCATACGGAATCAGTCCGGCCCGGGAAAAAACCAAATTCGGCAAATAATCGACTACACGCGCTCCGTTTTGAATCCGGAGAGAAATTTACTCAGTCGGTCTCTAGCACTTGCGCTGGATAGTCGTCCAGTCGACAAAGGAAAGTTTAACTTTAGTTGAAATTGTATGCTTAGCTGTAGCCGTTAAGAGGCCTATTACTTACATCTCGACTGTGATTTTTGCGTAAAATGCCCATTTTCGCAGTTGTATTTATCGTTATTATCGAAATAGGATAATAAATTCATGCTTAATATTACAAATGTCCTTTTGCGAGGATAAACTGAGTTCGGACGGCCGGCGCGTCGCATTTTGAAGTAATTTTACAGTTGTATTTCGCGTTTTTATCGAAATAGAATAATTAATTAATTATAAAATATTTATTCATTATGAAGTAAGTAACGATTATTCACAGACATGTAATAGAAGCAGACCAAGCATTATTTCACAACTACATAGATGACTATAAAATAATATTTCTACTTCTTTCTCTCCAACCACAAATTGATAAGACCATCTCTTTTCTTTTTACTGTTGCAACACTTCCACACACATAGACAAATTGGAACGTGAGGCAAAACGCCATCTTGACAAGCTACAATTAAGCTACAAATGTCTTCCTAGACTTGTCAACAAAGGGCATACAGGAGATTGTTAACGCTTATTTTTTGTAATCTAATAAAGTTTATGAGCCGAAAATATTAAAATAAAATGGTGAAGTGTAGTGCGCCTTTGTGCGGCAACTCCTCTTTTAAGAAAACACTTGAAATTACATTCCATCGGTAAGTTTTGTTGTGCCATATAATCTCCTAGTGGGTTTTTAGTCATTGTGTGATTACTACGAATCTTTAAGCATTGTAGAAGCAGTGAATAATAGTTATAAGTGTAAATCTCTTAAAAACTTAACGTAAAGTAGTTTGTAAAGGATTCTTGTGGTAACAATAACCAATTATTCACTAGATTCGATCTCGTTTGACGTTTTATATACTTGTACAATTTTACGGGGTCGTATTTAGGCTCCAGTTTTGTTTTCAAGATTGATTAGATTAAAATATGCAATATATTAATTCTTTAAGGATAAATTTTAATAATGAAATAATTTTTAGGTTTCCAAAGGATGATTATTTAAAAAATGCCTGGTTGAGTAACATGAAAAGAGAACATTGGCAGCCCAAACCATCTAGTGTGCTGTGCTCAAAGCATTTTGAAGCTCAGTTACTGGATCACAGTGGCTTCCGTACAGTTCTTGCTCCTAGTGCGATTCCAACAATTTTCGATTTATTGTACCAAGAAGAAGTGTCCACATCTTTTTTACATACCTATCTACCTAAACCAACTTCAGTTAAATGAAATATTAACTGTTATTGAAATTGAATTAAAAATTTTACTTTAATATGTATTGTAATTAAGGTTTGTAATAGTAGGTATAGATAAATTATTTTAATTATATTGTTAACTTAAACCCTATCCTACCTCTTTAACCCTATGCTAGTTGTGGGAATTATTCTTGTATGAAAATGTGCAAAAAAAAATAACTTTGTACGTTGGTTTTTCAGAATTATCAAAACCTTTACTAAAAGGTCCGGTAAAAAGAAATGCAAGTGGAGATCATCTTTTGAGGAACTTAGAAAATTTACAGCCGAGTACAAGTGTACTTCATTATGTAAGTTAATATAAGTATTAGATTGTTGTACAGTATTATATAGTATAACATGAAGAAGATGGGTCTGAGCAGTTCCTCAACTGCGTTAGGTACTTTGAAATATACTAAAAATGATAAATTTATTTATTTTAAGGAACCTTCATCATCTCTTTCTGAACCAGACTCCATAAAAAGTATGCCTGGATATCATGTTTTGCGGGACTTGAAAAATATACAACCCAGTTCTTCAAGTGTAACCCCACAAAATGTGAGTATTATACTGTTGTATGGTATTTATGGAGTGTAAAGACAAGGAGGACCATCTCGTGTATGAAAAAGTGTTCGTCTGGTGGCGCCACAGCCTACAGTTGCTTTTTATTACAAGCTTCTATTTAACTTGCAATGTATGTTTGTTCGGGTGGAATCTTGCAAATCAATTTTGAAGCCGATACCTTCAACCGATTGAGCTGCAATTTTGTAAGTTTGGATGACAGTGCATAGTTAATTGTGTGACGTCATTCTAAATTCAAGATGGCGGATTTTTTTTAATGCATTCTTACAATATGGGTATCAAATGAAAGGGCTTGCTGAGGATAACTCAAAAATAAAGTGAGGTTACTCTAAATCTGATATGGTGGACGTCCAGGGAAAACTAAAAAGTAAAAAACCTTTTAAAAAAAAGCTTTTATTTAAATGCGCTAAAAAGAAAAAAGAAAACTTTTACTATCAACCTTATAACGTCATTACACAATTTATATGATATAAAAGGTTGTCGCGAGATTTACATACATACATATAGTCACGACTACAACTATAATAACGACGACCGCAAAAGCAGTCCTCTGCCATAGTTCGCTATTCACTAAATTGCGACTGCACATGTATGTGCTTAGCGTGACAGGTGGTGAGCCAATCGGCGATATATGCTGTTAGATGTATGTGCAGTCTTTAGTCCGTTAGTCGCCTTTTACGACACCCAAGGGAAGAGAGGGGTTTAGTATTCTTTTACCGCTACGTGACACGGTCGAGAGATTTACTTGTGTAAATAAAATAAATTGATGTGATTGATTTAAACTATTAAAATTTTAAATCTTAATTAAATACAAGTGCTTAAATCTCGCGACAAACTTTTATACCATATATATTGTGTAATGTTGTTATAAGTTGATAGTAGAAGTTTATTCTTTTCTTTATAGCGCATTTAAATATAAGGTTGTTTTAATAAGGTTTTTTACTATTTATTTGTAAATAAATTGCAATTGTTTTCTTTTTGTTTTCAGATTTTATCTGCTCTATCACTGTCAAGTCTCTCTCTCACACACACTCTATTACTCGACCATCTGGCGCGGGCGGTCTTATCACAACTTCAAAAATTGTGACATTAAAATTTATTGTACTTAATTATTATTTTTATTAAAAATTTACCACCACAGTTGTTTTTTTTATTTGTCATTTCTTTTTAGTTTACCTAACTGTTCTACTATTTCATTCATTTTATTTAAGGGGGTCAGGCGGTCAGCAAAAATTTCAATGTTGCGCGGGGCCTTGCGGGTGTTGCGCGGTGCGGGGTCCGCGGTAATTTGTAAGGGCTATTCACATTTTTATCAAAAAGTTAATAAAAATGATTAGTTTTTTGAAAATCCAACTCGGTCAAGAAATCGAATAGGTAAATAAATACCTATGTGTTTATGATTTCATAATAATTATTATTGTAAAACACGGTCGTAATGTGCATTTATATTTTATTTTACAGGTAACTTCAGGATTTTTTTCTATCGTAATCGAGCAAAATGTTTTCAATCGTGTTTTGGCTTCGTTCATCCCCTCACACATACGTTCTGTAATACACATTGAAAATTTCAGTGCGAAATATCAAAACTATTTTGATTATCGGCTAATAGAAAACAGTCAATTTTTTTCGTTTTCACCGCCTGGCCCCTTAAGTTAATGATGTGGCTTCGCAGGCAGATATAGATACAGAGATAGCCTGACACTCAATGATAGATAACTTAATTAACGTATGAGAATCTTCAAATCTCTTTCTATTATTATCCTCTTTATATGGCTGTAGATTTAGGTACTTGAGGTCCCTTGCGTGCCTGAGTCCGGCCCCTATTATTGTAAATGTGTGCGTGAAATTTGTCTGTAGGCGTAATTGGCACGCTTTTTTGTTCTTATGTTACGTCTGCTTATATTATACGTCTGTGCGATTATTAAGGTAATATTATCGTAGATAGAAGAAATTCACGGTTACCTTAAAGCAATTTTCGAAGTTTTTTGGTTTCGAATAAGATTTTTTTTCTATATAAAATCAATGATATCTAAAAATTCCGAGGCCGCTACGCACTTTAAGACTATATAAGTGATAACCTTCTATTTTTTTTATTTTATTTGTTTAGAAACAGTACTTAGTTCAATCTAGGAGCTCAAAAAAGTGCCTTCCCGCATTTTATGAAAATCTTTCTCTGCAATTTTGGGTTTAATTAAAAATCTTTATTATTGAAATTTTGCATTCACAATGCTATATAGTTGTAGAATAAAATGTTTACTAGAAAAAAAACAACCAGTCTCTGGAAAGCTCGAACGGGATTCGAACCCGTGACCTTTGGATTGCCGGTCCACTGCTCTAACCGCTAAGCTACCTCTCGGAAACCCCAGAAGACTCTTGAATTATTATTTTTTTATCGGGTAAGCGCTTGGTCTTCATTTCACCTTATGGTAAGTGACGATAAGGCCGAAGGTGGAAGCGCGCTTCACCTGGAATCCTCACTGAGGAACTGGCTATCTTATCTCAAACTGCCGAAACACAACAATGCTATAAACATCGTTGTTATGGCGACAGACTTAGATAAGATGGTGGGAGCTAGCCAGGCGGACTTAACAGCCCTACCACCAACCAAACCGAGCACACAAAGATGTACCCCCCGCTGGGAATCGAACCCGGGACCTCTAGGTCTGAAACAGGTAGCTTAGCCACTAGACCACACAGGCGGTTAAATTTTATGAAGTTTTCTAGTAGTGCTGCAAGCCAGCGGTATTACGTCACTGTGAAGTGTGTGTGCGTGTGTTTTTTTCTAGTAAACATTTTAATTAAAAAGGACAAATTATTACAAAAAGATATGGAAATAATATTATGGCCGGAACATGGGTCTAAAACAGACTCAGCTACAATCAACAGTCTGGTTGGCATTTGTAAAATCACCCGGACCCTAGTATTTGTCCGGTGCGTCTTATACAATTATTAATACAGGCTTCTCAAAGGAGAAGATCAGAAGTAAACATAGACCAACTGTTTATTTCAGTAACAGGAATAGTTAAGACTGCCACCAGGACTATGTTGTCTGGATGGATAAGATCCGTTTTTAAAGTTGCAAATATAGCAAGCACCTCCGGGCAGTATACGTTAAGCAAAATTTACAAAAAGTGAGGCCGCTACGCATTATTCCAAAAGCTATTCTACATTATTCAATAAGTCAAAATTGTTAATGTATTTTGGTTTCCGAGATCCGCAACGCCAAAATTGGCCATTTTACGCAAAAATCGCAGTCGAAATGTAATTGGAATAAAAATGGAAACAGAAGAAAGTGAAAAGATATTGGGTTAATCCGTTTCACATAGACCGCATAACGGAATATGAATTCTACAAGTCTTATACAAAAATAAGGTTCTTTTCTGATAAATTCTACGAACACTACTACTACTAGTAGTAGTAGTAGTGTACTAGTAGTGGGGTACTATTATTTATTCTGTGCTACTACTACTATCACCATAATGAGGCGCTCGGAATCAACTACTATTTTGCAGTTTTGCTTGCGCACGCGACGCGACCGACCGCTTCGAGCGTCTGTCATCGACTGGCGCGTGATTCCTCCGGACCGGACCGGAACGGACGTTTCTCGAGTTCTCGTGTGGTCAGCTCCATACAACTTCATACGATATTGATAGGCCCCGCCCCCCGTGCCGAAAAATAACGGACCGGCTACTCGGAGACGTCCGGAGCATGTTTCGATTGCTTCCGGGTGAAAATCGGGATCGGAAGGCCCCTGATCACATGTAGTCGATGCAGTAAAAATTCATATATTTGTTTGAGCTACGGAATGAATCCGGGGCCGTGTTTTTTCGGGTCCGTGTGATTCCGGATGCATGTAGTTCGAGCCTTACTGGTAGAAACAAATTAAAAAAAAAAAAACAACATTTCCTGGATTTGGAAAAAAAAAAAAATTACGTGACTTTTAAATTAAAATATTATAGAAATAGGTACTAATGACGTAAATAATGGCCTTTACCTAAAATAAACTAATACAAGGTTTAAAACTTTGAATATAACTAACGAATATAAATAACTAATGACGTTACACTACTTTACTAGAAATAATTAAACAAACTAATGACTAGGCAGTATGGTCTCGGACCTTAGCCTGTTCCTACAAGGAACGAATTATAAAAAAAAAAAAAATCAGATGTCACTCTTTTGTTTTCGGAAAATTTTACCGGGCTTGTTTGTTGAATCTATATAGCAAACAAAACACTGGGATTTTTAAATAAAATATATTTTATTTATACGAATGGTGCGACAGATAAAAGCAGTTTTTAGTCTTTATCAGATGTAGTATAATTTTAAAAAAGTAGTGCCTATCCAAAGCAGGTTAGACCTAATAAATGTTCTCAACTCGAATGGTTGTTAAGTTTCAGGAAATGCACACAATGCACTTAGCAAACATGCTTACTTACTACTTTGATACTTTCAAACCTGATGCGTATCTGCGTATGCGTATGCGCAAGTATTACAGTTATAGATAAAGGTTTTACATGTCTTTAACTGCCATGGAAAACTGAGCTAAACTATCGAGTTACTCCAGTTAGTTATATCTTTCCATTTCCAGTCTGGTAGTGGCCAGTAGGTACTTACAAACTATGTTTGTGACAAATACATATAATTTCATATCATTTCACCTACCTATCTATTGTTCACGAAATATACATACACTGATACACTCACAACTTTGATCCCCTTAGAGTTAGCCAGAGACTAGGCAATGATGACCAGTCTGCCATAGTCCATGTTTCACTAAATAACTGCACATATGCTCAGCAGGATAGATGGTAAACCGAATGCCTCTCTATGTATGTTTCATTTACTTTTCTCAAGCAAAATCAGCTATAACTTTTATGTTACTTAATTCCTTTCAGAACCATGGAGTTGCAGTCTCAAAAATTTGATTATAATATGAAGAATCATAATTTAAGTGATGCGTTTATTGAGCATGTAAGGCTAATATTTTATTTAATTTTCTTGTCAATAATATGTATCTAAGCACTAATGTATGTAAGCACTTTGCCTTCATCTCACTGGATGGTAAGTTATAATAGCAATTCAATTGTTAGCAACCTCCAATCTCCTCCTCCTCCACGAGGACTCCTAGAGTCTTAGTGACAGACAAGGGATATGGTAAACAAAACCGTTTAAAATACAAAGGGTTTTCTATTTTATTGTATACTAGCGGTGGCTCGCGGTTTCACCTGCGTGGTTCTGCGGGATAAAAAGTATCCTATGTGTTAATCCAGGTTATAAACTATCTGTATGCCTAAATTCATCCAAATCCATTATGTAGTTTTTACGTGAAAGAGTAAGAAACATACACACTCACAAACTTTCGCCTTTATAATATATGGAAACTAATTTTTTTAACTTTTATTTAAATATTCGAGATGTTATTATGATCAGTTGAAAAGCATATTGAACAGTTATTTAATTTAATGGCGGTTGATTAATTATTGCGACAGTAAAACATGGACAGTAATAAAAAATCAATTAGTCGGTTATTTTATTATACAATGTCAATTCTAAAAATAATTGAGCAGTCCAATAACTGAATGAGCGGTAAAAATGATGGAATGAGCGGTTCGATAAATAGTTCGGCAGATCATAGTGAGCGGTGACACCCGAACTCAAATTCATTGAAAAGAGGTAAATGTTCGTTAGTTGAGCGGAGCTTATTAGCGCGGGTGGCGGAAGCGACCAACCACAGGGTTGGTAAAAGTTCCTATTATTATTATACAATTTATTTTATTTAATTCCTTCAGTCAAAGCAAAAGTAATTTAATTTTTCATTACTATTTAAGTACTGTTTTTAAGGTTCCATACCAAAAAAGTAAAAAGGAACCCTTATGGTGCGACTTCGTCCGTCTGTCTGTCCGTCCGTCACACCGCTATATCTCGAAAACTACTTTACCACCTCATTGTTTATAGAATTGCTTAGAATGAGATTTCTTACCGACAAATTCCGATTTATTACAGCCAACACGTAACCGCTCGTTCAATAATTTTTACCGCCCATTTAATTATTTTCCTGCTCAATTATATATTCACTGATCCATTTTATTATTTTTTATTACTCATTTTTGTTTACTTTACTGCTTAGTTTTAACTGCTGAACTAGTTATTAAACGTGCCATTTATAATTTTTAACTTACCAAAACCGCTATTTACAACTGCCTCTTTAAATCAGTGCCTTATAATATTAGTCTGATTTTTGTTAAATATTTATGCCAAAAAAAGTTTTATTCATTCATCTAAAAGCTAACTTGTTAAAGGTTGAGCAGCTTTGGTCCTGTTAAGAACCAGCATAAGGAATCAATTCAAAGCCAGCATTTATTGGACAGGCTAGCTGTCCATACAACAGAATGAATCAACTATGTAAATTTTATGGTGTCATGGAATAGGAGAAGAAAATACCTTAAAATGGGCCAAGGGCTTGTAGAAAACCAAAAAAATAGTTTTATCATCATCACATCATATTATTACACCTACTCTTATCTCATCTTAGTGGGGCCTGCAGAGGTCTCCCTCTCACAGCAACACGTCAACCCATTGGGATCTTTTGTGCAAATTATACCTACTCAGTTTGGTTCAGTTAGGGATGAATTATATTAAACCGGGCAGTGCACGGGGCGTCCCATGTGTGTGGCCCGGACAGGGCACTAATTTGAGATGTTGCATACTTACGTACAAAAACAGTTGTCATCAGTTGTGTACTAATTTATTTTTTCTTGAAAAATAAATTGTTTGCAGATGAAGTCTGCTTGCATCATATTGGATCGTATGATATTTAAGTGCAAACATTGTGATGCTGCATTTGAGAGAGAACAAAAATACAAACTGCACTTACTGTCCCATATCACACAATCGTAAGCATTTTTTATGATTATTGTTATTGATTAATGTTTTTTAATATACTTAAGCGTTTTATAAATGCTTAAAATTAATGGTTAAAGCAGCCGCCCGGAATGCGGAAGGTGCGTGGTTCGATTCCTGCCTGAGGTTGTTATCTTTTTACAGTGTTTAAAAGGATTTTACTTAAGTATATTTAAGCGTTAATAAAACGATAAAATATATAAAATACATTAATCTATAAACGCAGCTTCATCGTAACCGAATGTTCAAGTATTTGTAAAAATATTTCTTTTGGATCTCAGAGGTGAAAACTTCTAA
This sequence comes from Scoparia ambigualis, assembly GCA_963921215.1. Classification (NCBI taxonomy): domain Eukaryota; kingdom Metazoa; phylum Arthropoda; class Insecta; order Lepidoptera; family Crambidae; genus Scoparia; species Scoparia ambigualis. Next base: position 5,519,500 of record OY992511.1, read on the forward strand.
GATTTGATGAAGCAATGTAAACTAAAAACACACGCATTAAGCACTGACAAATTACGACGGGTGAAACCAGACCTCGGTAGCCAGGCAGTCAAGGCAGCCGCCCGGAATGCGAAAGGTGCGTGGTTCGATTCCCGCCTGAGGTTGTCGTATTTTTTCAGTGTTTAAAAATTTTACTTAATTATTGTTATTTATGGTTAGCATTTTAATGAGTTACAAATAAAAAAGTAGCTTTTCACGTGTGCTTTACCCCAGCAGGAAAGTAGCTCCTAGAGTCTAGAGTGTTATGAGTGGAATGTTTTGCCTTGATAGATTCTTCCATTTCGGATCACCGACAAATATTTCTAGAAATACAAAAATATACACCAGAACCCCACCAGCGCACACAATACGTAGCAATTAATTATGATACCTTATATAACTGTTCGAAAGAAGAGTGCTTTCTGACAGAAAACCATACCTACAGCGAATTAGAAAATATTATAAAAGATGCTATAAATAAGAATACGACAAGAAAAACTAAAGTCTTGAATAGACCACAAGAAGAATGGATAAATAAGGATATTATAAATTACATAAATGATAGAAATGTTAGCTGGCAAGAACACATAAAGAACCCGAAGGATATCAACATAGAAACGGAATACAAGAATAAACGAAACAAAACTACTGAAGAAATCAACAAAGCAAAGAAAGAATATTATCACAAAGAGTTTAATAAACATTCGAACGACCCTAAAAAAATGTGGGCGCTAATTAATAAACTATCCCAAAACAAAACACCAACGGAAAGTGCTCCCCCAAAGTGCTCATGAGTCAAAGTTTCATCACAGATTCAGATTCAGTTGAAATCACAGACGGTTATGAAATATGCAAGGTATTTAATGATTTCTTTTCATCGGTGGGAACACGACTAGCAAATGAGATTCCATCAAAGTACCATCATAACAATACCACCTACACCCTGACTCATAACAATGAAGATATCACACAGATTTCAACTCTACTCCCATGTACTGAAGATGAGGTTGAAAAAATCATAAACCAATTATACTCCAATTCAAGCGTGGGTATGGACGGAATCAGCACAAAAGTTGTGAAATGTCTGAAACCTTGCATACTGCAAGAGATCACACTTTGCATAAATAAGTGCTTGCATGATGGTGTCTTTCCGGACCAGCTGAAGGTGGCAAAAGTCACACCGATACACAAATCCGGTAAAAAATCAGATCCTGGAAATTACCGACCAATATCAGTTTTGCCAGTAATTTCCAAGATATTTGAAAGAATAATTTACACTCGTTTGAATGAACACTTGAGTAATGTTAATTTTCTCTTTGATCGCCAATACGGCTTTCGCCCAAAGGCGAATACACTTGCTGCAACAGTAGACTTAATTACCACCTTAAAGAATAATATTAATGCAAAAAAAATTGGCCTTGGAATATTTATTGATCTGAAAAAGGCATTCGACACAGTGAGTCATAGTATTCTTCTAAAAAAGTTAACTAGTATTGGCGTATTAGGAGCATCTTACAAAATTTTGGAATCCTACCTAACAAATCGATTGCAAATTGTGAAATATGATAAATATCAAAGTACTCCTAATCCAATTGTTTGTAACATTCCTCAGGGTTCAATTCTTGGCCCGTTGCTATTTTTAATTTATATAAACAACATTAATCAGCTCTCGCTAAACGGGGAAGTCACCTTGTACGCGGATGACACGTGCATCTTTTACTTTGGTCAAACACTAAAAGAAATCACTAACCAAGCACAGGAAGACCTAGACATGATAAACAAATGGTTTCAGTATAACTTACTCACGGTTAACGCAATAAAAACTTGTTACATGTTATTTAAAGCAAAGAATAAAAGAATACTACATTATCCAGTCCTAACTATAAATAATATTGCACTATAACAATCATCGGGGGAAAAATATCTTGGTCTGATACTTGACAGTGCTCTAACATGGAAAGCTCACCTTAACAAAGTGAAGAATACACTGTCATCACTCCTGGGCTCCATACGCAGGATGATTAGATGCCTGCCACGAAAAGTTTGTTACACGGTTTACTTCTCTCTAGTTAAATCACACCTGGATTATCTAATAGAAGTATGGGGTAGTGCAGCAAAATCAAATTTAAAAGAACTCCAAGTAATCCAAAATAAAATAATTAAAGTATTGTTCAAATACGTTTAATAATTAAAGTATTGTTTCAAAATCCTCAATGACCCTAACTCTCCTAACTATCTTCGTTCCCGGTTCCGCTATCTCCCCATCCCTTCCCGCGGGCGGCGGTCGTGTATCACTAAGGTGCTTGAACTGCCGACCAGCAATACCAACTTTTCCCTCCATTCATTTACTGTAAAAGCCGCACAGCTATGGAATAGACTACCCAAATCCATTCAAGATTCTCCTTCTATAAACTCCGCTAAGGATATCTATAACTTCCGTTAAGGCAGCCGCCCGGAATGCGGAAGGTGCGTGGTTCGATTCCCGCCTGAGGTTGTCGTCTTTTTTCAGTGTTTAAAATTTTACTTAAGTATATTTAAGCGTTAGTAAAACGCTAAAATATAAAACATTAAATTATTCTATAAACTCCTTTAAAATTAAGCTTAAAGAGCACTTTCTTAGACAAATAGTACCTATAACATGATGATATATATTATATACATACCTATTATATTATTATTTATATATATTATATACATGTATATATTATGTAAGTTTTTTTTTGTTATGTATTTTATTTTTATTTTATTTGTGCAGTTGTTTAATTTGTGTGCCAGTACTTATAGTATTAGTATTACATATTCTTTAATAATATATTTATAAGTCTAGGTAATTTTGTCTGTTTTTTTTTTGTTGCACTTTGTGTCACCCCTCTAACATTTTCTCGCACACTCTCTGGGTTGACTGGAAGAGATCTCTTTTAGAGATAAGTCCACCTTTGCATACAATGTCTCTTGTCACTTTTGTTAATGTGTTTCTGTGCAATAAAGGATATAATAAATAAATACGATTTTCTTACGTCGACAAACACAATTTTTCTGAAACGAACCTAATGACCTTAAACCAACTTTACCATTATAACACTTGCATTTTGATAAAAAAGATTTTATTAAAACAGATACACACCCAATTGTCATTTCAAACTAATAGAGCTAAAGGTAAACGATTGCTTCGCCGAGCTGAAAACTTGCATTTGCCTGTACCCCGAACTAACTACGGCAAGAAAAACATTAGCTTTGAAGGGGCACATATTTATAATTGCTTGCCAAAAGATATTAAGGACACAGTCAGCCTAGCTATATTTAAGGAAAGATTAAAAACCTACATAACTAGCAATATTAGCCAATAAAAGTTATTATTTAGCTCCATAAATTAAGTTAAGTTATGGTGGATTTGATTGTTTCTTTATTTATCTTCTACTAAAATTTACAGATCATGTACAAAAACAATGACATGTCAACAATATAAACTAAGTTAAAATATAATTTGTGTATATATAGAAATGGTTTTTGGTTATTTGATTATATAAGTACATTTTTGCACGCCGTTACATAGAACATTACTAGATTTTAAGTGCATGTTTTAGCTCAGTAAGTGAAATGTAAATTTCTTATGAGTTAAATAAAGTCTTTAACCTCATGTATAATTAGTGCGTAATCTGAGTGGAATGTATAATTAGTGCGTAATTGAAATAGATATAAACATAAATCAAAACATGTATACAGCGGCTGGTTATCCGACCAAATTCGAACGACTACAAAAAAGCGACGGATTCGTACTATCAATGACCTTCTTAACTTTACTCATGAATCGTTTGAAACGTGTTGTGCCTAAGTACACTGAAATAGAAAACAATAAGTAAAAACAAACTTGTAATTGGATTATATTTTACTAGCTGTTTCCGTGACCTTGCAGATAATTAAGTACGTTATTTTTTAAATAGGTATAAACCATTTTCCGGTTCGATTTTTCTAATTTACGCAAACTTAAACTTGTTTCTTCTGGATGAGACCTCGTACTCCTGACCCGCGCCACCCGCTGACGTCACAACTAGAGATGGGTTTTACCGGATGAATTCCCGGTAAATACCCAAAGTGGGTAAAAAGGCGGGTAAATACCCATTTCAAGGGTAAATATCATGACATAGCAAATATGTTTAACATTTTATGTATTATTTACCTAGTCAAGTCAAGTCAAGTCAAAATATATTTATTCAATAAACTCAATTAATAAGTACTTTGAATCGTCCAAATCTTTTTTAACCTACCACCCATTCAGGACATATTTTTTTAACTGTGGCAAAGAATGGGCGCAAGAAACCACAGCGCACAAAAGCAACGACATTTACAAACAAAAAAAAGAGTATGTCGTTACCAGGTCAATACAAAATATGAATTTAAAAATAAAAAAAAAATGATGCAATACAAAATTACAATACATACAATGTAGTATCAATTAAATAAAGACAATTAGAAATAGCTGTTGGAGTGCTTGGAGCATTTCAGATCCAAGCTGTTTTGTCTTCTGTGTAATCTGACCTAAATCGTGTAATGTAGTCAATATATAATATAATAATCTTTACTTATTTTAAACAGTGTTTATCGATACTTCATATTATTTTGTAGTATTTATCTGTGTCATCATCATGAGTTAGTTTGTCCTTTATTCTGCTGACCCTTGTGTAATAGCGTTAGTCGAAAGCCAAGAGTTTCAAATTCGAAGTATTGCAATCTCCAAGCAAACGTCAAAACGTCTTGTTTTAGGCTGCAAACGATAACGATGATGACTTCTTGGCGGGAAAGTAAATCGTCATGTCTGCAGTTTTGTTTTATATACTTATTGTTTTGTCGAAAATTAATGTGAAATAGTGGTGGATTAGCGTTTCAATGTGTTGGTTTGAGAAATATGTATACAAATTCCACTTTTCATTTTTATATCTTTGTTTTTTTGAATAAGGAAGTTAAGCTTCAGGATACGCAACATACGCGTGATACGGGAGTTGTTGGAAATGAAGTGCAGTGACACGGAGGAAGTAAAATTGTGTAATTTTATTATTAAACCCCTCAAACCCCAAGCGGTCGCATGAGACCGCACCTACAAAAACACACTTGACTTTGTACCGTGTTTTCATAGACTTTACAGACTACTTTAGTATGAACAAGTTTGGTTATTTCGGTTCTGTGGTTCATCTTATGTATTGTTATTGCACAATATAGCATAGTCTATGCTCCATTCTGTCAAATTTGACGTTGACAGTTACTGTCAAAAAATTGTCAAAAAAATCCAAGAGTGAGTGGTTGCCAGTTTTAACCGTGTCGCGTAGCGGTGAAAGAATACTATCCACCTCATCCCTTGGGTGTCGTAGAAGACTAACAGTCTAAAGACTGCACATACATCAAACAGCATAGAGCGGCGATAGGCTCACCACCTGTTACGCTGAGCACATGTGCAGTCGCTCTTTGGTGAAAAGTGGACTATGGCAGAGGATTGCTTTTTCGGTCCTCATTGCCTAGTCTCTGACTAACCCTTCGGGTATAATCATTTTTATGTATGTATACACACAGACATACTACGCTGTTGCTCCTTTTCTTAAGTATTTGAATATTTCCGCATGACATGGCATATATTTCTTAAAAACAATGTTATAAAAGCGCAGGCGGTTAATAGAATAGAATTTCATTTATTCAGGCAAATTACACCCATTTACAGAAATACATACTAAAATTACTATTTAATTACCAATTCTTTAGAAGTAAATAGAAATTAATAAATTAAAAATCACGAGAATTAATAAAGGATGTCACATTAAAAAAAAATTACAAAATTAATTATTCAAATTTTTTTATCAAAATTAGATCAACGAATACTAAAAAATAAATAAATAAAAGTTAATTAAGCTCCAATGAATATGGTATTGATTGAGTGAGTGAGACATAGAATTGAAACGGTAAATTAGGCAAACTCGCGCGTGCTACCTCGCTCGTGAAGCTAACAGCTAGCTTAGTTTTGTTGATTTTTAAATAAATAATTGGGTTGGCTTTTGAATCGAGTCGCCTGAATTTGAAGAAACTAACACTGTGGGGAGGGGGGGGGGGTCTAAGGGGTTGTTAAATAAAGGTTTATTAACATTTTAGCTGCCGCAGTTGGGATAAAATATGAAAAAAACCACTTGAAAGTTTTGTCATAATTGGCCATAAACACGAAAAGTGACTCTTTTAGGTTATATAGTACCATATTAATAGAACCGAAGCGGGGGGGGAGGGGGGGTGCTCGGGGGTCAAAGCCCCCTGCCGGCGAAGCGCCAGAAACGACGTTTTTGTACGTGCGACTTTTTACATGCTCTCCCCCCTTTCCCCACCTAAAGGGGGAAGGGGGTGTACCGCCCTTCCCCCCCATCCCCCAAATAGTGGTTACGCGGTTGTCCAGTTTTACCAAAACCTCAATTGTTACGTACGATATATAACCTCAAAATACAAAAATTAACATAACTTAAAAACTACTTGTCTGCAGCAGGGGAGGTAATGGGGGATACTCCTCCCCCTCCCCTCCCACCCCTCCCTCCCCCCAATTCAGGCGGTTCGATTCAAAAGTTTTAACAAATAATTATATTTTTATTATTATTTTACAAAAAGGCCGCCGTCTGTCAAAAAAAATACTACTAAACCACATCGTGCTTATTGTTTTACCCATTTGGGAATTTACCCGGTAAATAGTAAAAAGTGAGTAGTAAAAAGCTCATAAAAGTTGGTTTATTTTTCCATCTCCAGTTTTTGTTTCCATCATGAACACGAATCACACAATCGCAGCGATTTGGCATGCTTAAAATCAGTTAATCAAAATCACTTTTAGGAATGGAATCAAACGAGCCCAAACTCGATGGGGTTTCATCGTTATATTGCGGAGTTTCTATGGCCACCTTCCAGCTCCAGCATCAGATCAGCTCCATGTCCTCATAATATTGCATTGTCACGCAATATACATATGCATGCAAAATTTCAGCTCAATCGGAAACCAGGAAGTGGGTCAAATTTAAGTTGCAAGATTTCATAACAGACACCGGACAGGTGAAATTAAATAAAAGCTTGTAAAAATAATTATTTCCACATCAACAAGCTCTTTCATTTGATATGGTCACAAAGTGCATGATTTTTAAAAAAAATTATTCTCAAAAATTATGTCTTATAATTGCCAACAAACGTTTGAACGCGACTGTACGGACCACAGCTTATGTTTAATACGTTAAATAAAGAAGGTCATTCAAATGTACGAATCAGTCGCTTTTTTGTAGTCATTCGAATTTGGTCGGATAACCAGCCGTTGTTTACATGTTTTGGTTTTTGTTTACATCTATTTAAATGCGAAACATTCCAAGCTGAAAATTTTCACTATGTTATTTGACTAAACGCACTAATTTTTGGTTTAAATCCGCTCATCTTGGGTTGAGCCGCAATGACCTTTTATGTATAGACTAGTTACACCTGAACGAATTGCATTTAAAAATGGCGAAATTGTTTTTATGACGTAATCACGTCGAAAGGGAAAGAAAATAAATGTAATCATATCATTAGCCTGTTGTTAAAAAGAGAGAAACATATATTTTAAGTTTTGCATACTCTTTAACCTCTGAGGTGGCACGCAGTCATATTATGACTGCGGGACACTTGAAACCAAGATGGCGTCAAGTGGCACCCCCCCCCCCCCCCCCCGCCAGGTAGCCATTTTTTTTAGTACATTTCCGGTGTCGGGTTACGTTATGAGTCATATCTCAAAAGTTAGGAAGGAAATATGCATGTATCATAAGATTCATAAGTCTACGTATTCGTAATGAAATAAGCTAACTGCCTAAATAATAATATTTACAATTGAAACTATTAGTTTTTTTCAATAATGAGCTAAAAATAAGGTTTTTTTTTTATTTATTATTTTTCGATTTTTTTTTTGTAAACCCCAAGACAGTATAAATAAAACCATTTTTCAAAGAAGTATTTGTTTCTTTTATAACATTACACATTGAATTACAATAATCTGATTAGAAAATTACTAGTCTTCATACATTTTATTTACACAGTGAGTCTAAGAACTCTTGACCTTGAAATCGGCGGGCCGATAAGGCGGCAAAAAAGGGTCGACTTGTTAATGTAAACATTCTCTCGTATAACGCAGTTCAATTGTATTGGTATCCTTGTTTAACATAGCGTGTTTTGTCGCGCGCTCCCTATTCCAGCTTCGTGCGCACTTAATGATAACGTAAACAAAAAACGGCCCACCCACGCGCAGTCATAATATGACTGCGCGCCACCCTGGGGTATTTTGACAGCTGTCATAATAAAATCGCGCGCCACCACAGAGGTTATGGTAGTTGACCAATGAGCTCATTGAATTATCTCATCTCGGCCGCCATTGTTTTCTCTCTTTCACTCTCACAGAAACGTCTCTCTTTTACATAGTACACGCGTCTCACTCATGCATATCGAATTGGCAACAGGGCAAATGTACTCATTAAATGAAAATTTCTATTTTAAATTTATTTTTACAATAATTACAAGAAAAAATAAAAAAAATCTTGTCTCATAAGGTTGCAGTATAATTTTTACAATTTCTGTATACACAAGAAGGCCTTTTATCCAAATAACAACACAAAAACTCATAACGGTAACGACCGTATTGACGTGACAATGACTGACGTGTGACTGAGTGAGGTCCAGGCAATTACCTGGATTTGTTCTAGTCACTACGGAGGGCAGGCAACGTATCTACTCATATAATATCATTGTTGAGCCGGTTTCTTGTATGTTAACGTCAAAGTTGACACCGTCGTTTTGACTTTTAGTATTATTATTCCTTATCGCATGTATGTACACTTTTGAAACTGTTTATGGTTATTATATGTGTCGAGAAGGATCGAATACAGTTTTCAGTGAGCTTATACATTTTCTCGTTTAGGCGTTGCGAATTTTTTTCGGATTGAAGAAAAAGCGCGATTACCTACTTGAAGTTTATGAATATTTTCGTAAATCTAATTCTGTCACAAATACGCACAAATTAAGAGCTACTCGTATATGTTTAGTCTACAGGCGCACATACAATGGCTTTAGAGATACACGATTCTGCAAAACGTTACTCCAGCAGGAAATGCAATATCTCGAAAACCTAAAGAAGCACAAATTTTATTTTCGGCGCACATTTTTGCACTAATGTAAGTAAGTAAGTAGGTAAAACCTTTATTCGGCTACAACATCATTCAAAAATTACAGACATGAAGAAAAAATAAAATGTCAATAAAAATAGGAATGAACAATAATAATTAAACGATAAAGGTTGGCCAAAAAGGCTAACCAGCTCAGCTATTGTTGCAGCTACGTTGTTGCAGCCACAACGCTGATTTTCAGTTGGGCCTTAAATAACAAAACATCAATGCAATGTAAGCTCTCTGCCCATGCACAATTTTTCTCTCTCCTATCATTCGTTTAGAATTTTCCTGCTGGAACAGCGTTACTGCAGCAGGACGCGTTTTTTTAGTTTTCCTCAAAACGACAACACGCACAAATTTTTTATGCGGCGCACATTTACAGCAGATTACGCACTAATTATACATTCCACTCAGATTACGCACTAATTATACAGTAAACTCATAACACTCTAGGAGCTACTTTCCTGAAATGAAATAGTATTTATTTGCCAGAACATATGGATTGGGTAAACAGATGGTATGTTATAGTTAGAACTGTACAAATGTTCGCCTTATAATCAAAGGCATGCAAAAATTAAAAATTAAAATGTCACTTACAATAATAATAATAATAATATTTATCTTCCATTATAATATTACACATGCATGTCAAACTATATAATTAAAATTGATCATTTGTAAATTGAAATCAATAAATCCAGTAAAACTAACACAATACACTCCAACACCACGAGGGCACTTTAGGCATTTTCAAACTCTCGCAAAGAATAAAAACATTTATCAATAAGCCATTGGCGTAGCTTCATTTTAAAACGATTAAATGGCATCTCTCTAATTACTTGGGGTATTTTGTTAGATACCTTTATTGAGCTTATAAAACTGTTCTTGTTATGCATATTACCTTTGCATGGCTGCGTCTTTAATTTGGTTGGATCTCTTTGTATGAATTTACTGTTGTCACTAACTTTTTCAAACAGGTAAGGGTGTTTTTTAACAAAAATTCCCACCTCCAAGATATACAATGATGTAACTGTTAGGATGTGCAGTCTTTGAAACAGTGGTCTACACGATTGCATTATACTGCTGGGGTAACACACACGTCTTCCACTTGTACATGAGTGGTCAATTTATCACTGTATGTTTAATAATATCTCATCCCCAATAAAATAAAATAATATAAATACAGCAATAAAGGAATGTGTTGCTTATTTATTTTTTTAAAGTTTTCACTAATAGAGCATTGAACTCAACAAATACAACAATTAGTATAGTGGAATGATGGCATATTCAGTGTATTAATCAACATTAACCCACAAACCTCATTTCCAGTTGACCAACATTTAACCCTTACCTACTTGTCAATTACTTTTAGGAATGGTGGCAGTGATGGCCGGTTTGTGAAACGTTTCAAATGTGAGGAATGCGGCGAAGCATTTGTGTTGGAGAGCACGCTGGACGAACACGCGGCTGTCCACGAGCCGTTTCCGCACATGTGCCACTGCGGCATCGGCTTCTACGCGAAGCAGGACCTCAACGGCCACAAGCAACTAGTTCACAAAGTAGAGATAAATAAAGAACTCGAGAAGCTATCCTTTTGGAAAAAGCGAGCGCTAAACAACGAAATATGGGTGCCGGCCATCAACTACACCGGGCCCAAGGCGAAAGACGAACTCACAAACGAATTCAAGAAACCGATAGGACCGAGACTAAGAGCCGAGTTAGTCGTGAAATCTAAAACAAAATCTAAGCGGAAAGGTAGGAAACCGACCAATCGAAAAAATCCTTCGGGAGAAACAGACATTGTTTGTGACCTATGCAACAAAAAGTTTCTACAAAAACAATCTCTAGTTTTGCATTTGAGGAGCCATGCGGGATTGAAAGAATTCTCTTGTGATTTGTGCGGTAAAGTGTTCGCTCAAGCGGGCACTCTTAAATTGCATATGCAAAGGCACGCGGGTCTGAAAGAGTTCCCTTGTGCCTTATGCACTAAAAAGTTTAACGCCAAAAGTAATATGCTGAATCACATGCGAACGCACACGGGGGAAAAGCCATACAAGTGTCAGTTTTGCGAGAAGGCGTTTAGCGACCAGTCGGCCCACAAGCGGCACGAGCGCACGCACACCGGCGTCAAGCCCTACGCCTGCAGCTACTGCGGCATGGCCTTCAGCGACGCCAGTGGCCGCATCGTGCACGAGCGGCGGCACATCGGCAGGAAGAAACACAAGTGCGACAACTGTACGCAAAAGTTTTACACGAGTGCCGAGTTGAGGAATCACACAAAAACAGTTCATGAGTCCGAAAAAAATTTTGAATGCGACAAATGCTCCAAATGTTTCGCTCTGAAATCGTACTTGTACATACATATGAAGTCGCATGCGAATGCGAAGACTAAAAAGTACCAATGCGATTATTGTGGTGTTAAGAAGATTTCAAAAGATTATTTAAGAATACATATTGTTAATGTGCACTTAAAGAAACTAAGGAGATAGTAGTAGTGACGACTGTGGTTATAAAAGTTTTATCAAATCAAATCAAATCAATATCTCTTTATTCAGTAAACTTAGAATAAGCATTTTGAATCGTCAAAAGTTAAAGGATGGACGGGCACCCGCCCATTCAGGAAGTCTTTTAACTGTGGAGAAGAACGGGCGCAAGAAACTCCACAGGTTTATAATAATATAGAAGTAACGACATTTACAAAACAATATGTCGTTACCAAATCATACAACATACAATTAAACAAATTATGAGCGTCAATACAAGTTGGAACATGCCCTCCCTGTCATAGAAGGACATTTTCCATTACAACAAAAAAAAAACATTTGATACGATTACAAAAAACAGGTATTGCTCGATTTTAAATAAAACGAACAACGTCTTACAGTATCTTTGAAATAAAAAGAAAAACTATTAAATACTACCAATAAAAAAAATAAGATTGCAAGAGCAGACCAGCCTCCACAGGCGGCACCCGTTCACGAGTATGACATGTGAATCAGCCATCGCTTCGCTCAACCATGTTTTAGGGAACGTAAAGACCCGACGCACATGCCACCACCGCAGAGACACTTTAAGAGAGCATGACACACTCGAGCAACTCCAACGAAAGCAAGAGAACAATAAGACAACTTTAAACGCAACATAAATTTTGAGTGGGTACCTTTGTCTGTAAGACACTGCTGTTAAAGGCTATCATACCAGCGTAAAATTAATTATTAAAAAAAAAATATTGCTAAGAAAATAAAATGTGAAAATATTATTATGACCAGGCTGTTTTGTCTTCTAAATATTCTTTGACTGTATAATAACCTTTCTTATGTAAACAAGATTTTACATGATTCTTAAACTTATCTAAAGGTAAATCTTGTACAGTACAGTAAGTTTAGTAAACATGGATTCGGTACAAACGTCAGCAGATTAGCCTAACACAATATGTCAGTTGTCTCCAATTTATATTGATCCTTGTTACCCGAAGAATAAAGTTCAAAATCTATTGTAGAAATTTGACGTATAGTGGTAGGTTTATCTACTGGCGTCTGTACTATGTAGGAAGCGTACTCGAACGCAGGCATAGAAGTATGACATAAGAGGACTGCCATTTTGTTGTAAACCTTAATTAAGTAGACATTTAGTGAATATCTGTAACGCTACGATATCTTCTGCTGTAAGCTGTTAAGTTGCATTTACGTTGCACTACATACAAAGATTATGTATGAGTGTGATCTATGCATAAATTTTAATTTCTTAAATTGCAGTATTTGTACTAAAAAATGAATTTCATACACAGATTGAATACACTAATCTATGGGATGTCAAATAAATAAGATTGCATATTTCATTTGCTGTCTAATATAATACCCCTTTGGGCGTAACGGCATTAATAAATCGCCTGTACGCCCACATTAAATTGACAAAGATGCATTTTTTAAAATAATATAAATAAACATCAGGGAATCAATCATTAAAAAGGTTAAATTTTTATGTAAACAATGTCTATCATTGGCGTCCATCATTGGCGTACAGGGTTTGAAGCTATAACGCTTGTCGAGTATAGAATACTGTTTATACGATATACAGTTGCAATTTTTTTGTAACAAATGTATTTAACTAACTAGAATAATAGTTAAGCCATTATGAGTACGTTTTTAAGTTAAGTTTTACATTTTTGTTATTGCATAGAAAATATGTATTAAAATTTAAAATGGTTTTCTTTATCGAAATTAAAATTAATGGCTATAATGATATGTTATCTAATTACATTGTATCTGATATTAAAATTATAATGTTCATTTCCAAGATTTATTAAATTATAGATTTATTTTTTATTAGCAGAAAATGTTTCTCTATAATTATTAATATTTGTTTTTTGATTAAGATGAGAATAACGCTGAATATAGAAATGCATTGTTTTCTAATTAGCGAGTGCTTTAAAGTTATAGGGTTGATTAAACTTGCATACCTACTTGCTAAATGTCAAATTTCTACAATGTATTTTTAACTTCATGGTTTGGGTTTAAGGATCAATATCAATTGTAGAAATTTGACACTTTTTAATAGGTTGACCTGTGCACCTACATCTCGCTCGTTTTATAGAGACACTACAGCGTTCCATACTCTCATTTTGATTTCAATGTTATTATATATAATTAATTGTGATAATTACTAGAATGTACTTAGTAATTGATGACCAATGATCGTGTTGATCGTTATTATATAGAAATTATTAGACAGAAAGGTGCTGTAAGCAGCGGTAATCAACTTAGTTAAATTAATTGTTAAGACATGACAAATAAGACATGATAAATGTTATTATTAATTAAAATCAACAGGTAAGGTAAGTTATTACTTATTTAGTTATTAGTGAAAATGTCTAGACACGAGCCAAATTATATTTTTTTAATAAATAAAAGATTCTTTATTTCAATGAGTCTTCTATTACTATTTTGCTTATTTACTTACTTTCTTACATTGCTTCCCTGGGTTTAGGACGAGATGCTGCTGATTTACTATACAATCTTTTCGAAGACTACAAGAAGCCCCAAGATGATGAAATACATCAAAATGAGATTCTAAACTATACTTTTTAGTTTTCTTCATCTTTATCACAACCGCGCGTCGTGTAGCGGTGAAAGAATACTACCACCCCCTCTCTTCCCTTGGGTGTCTTAAAAGGCGACTAACGGACTAAAGACTGCACATACATCCAACAGCATAGAGCGGCGATGGGCTCACCACCTGTCACGCTGAGCACATGTGCAGTCGCTATTTGGTGTACGCGCCGGAACGTCGCGACGAACGACAGCCGCGCCTCCGTCCGCCAATGGGATCGCGTTAGGCCGGCGCACGAGGACTGCTGCTGCTGCTGTTGAAATGGTGCGGATATATGCCCTTTCCGGTAACAGCTTGAGGGGTGCAGTGCAGATGTTCGCGGAGAGGTGGCCAGACCGACCAACGCCGTCCCGAACGACGATGCTGGCTGCTACACAACGCCTACTGGATTACGGGCAGTTTAGTATCCCAGCGCACGCCAGTGGTCGAGGCAACGTGGGCCTGCCCGTCGACTTACAGGAGCAGATCTTGCAGATCTTCGACGAGCCACGCGCCAGTACACGTGATGCTGGGCGGCACTTTGGCCTTGATCACACCATCGTTTGGCGCTTGTTGAAGAAGAACCAGCAGCACCCATTCCATTTTCGACGAGTTCAGGATTTGCTTCCCACTGACCAGTCCAGCCGAGTTGAGTTTTGTAGGTGGCTCCTCGAACATCAGCACGTCAATATTCTGTGGACTGTCGAGGCGCTGTTCACAAGGGTCAGCGTCTACAACGTGCATAATGAGCATTGGTGGGCACACAGAGAACACAACCCTCATGTCACAAAAAAAGACTCTTTCCAAAGACGTTTCAGCCTAAATGTTTGGGCTGGTATTATTGGCCCTTATTTACTGGGGCCTTATTTCATTGAAGGTCATCTCAACAGCCTTACCTACCTAGATCTGCTGCACACCACGTTGTCGATGAGCTGTTGATGGACATTCCACTGGCATTCCACAGAGACCTTTTCTACCAGCAGGATGGTGCTCCACCACATTATGGACAAATTGTTCGAAGCTACCTAAACGAAACATTTGGATCGCAGTGGGTGGGACGTGGCGGTCCAGTGTCTTGGCCTCCTCGTTCTCCGGACCTAACACCTCTAGACTTTTATTTGTGGGGTGATGTAAAAAGGCTAGTGTATGCTGAGGAGGTTACAAGTGTTGTGCAATTGCGTACGCGAGTGGTGTCCGCTTTTGAAACGGTGACAGAAAACATTTACGTCCTCAACCAATTAAAAGAAAATTCTCGGCGTCGTGCTGCTTTGTGCGTCACTCGTAATGGGGCATATTTTGAACACTTGTTACGAGTAACATAGGTAAGTCACAGTTTTACTTAAGCACATTTTCATTTCATTTCATTTCCATACCTACATACTATTGGCATAGGTACGTAGTTTAACTTTTTTGAGTTACTCGACTGGGAATCGAACCAAGAAACTTTTAATTAGGAAGTGGCTATGTAACATACATATCCTACCTAGACTAAATAACGTAGGTACCTATTTAGTTTCTAGGATGTAGTAGCGTGAAATAGCCACGACGGCAATGTTTGTTTACGTTAACGGTTCTTGACCTCAGAGTAGTACATGTAAATTTCGAATAGAAACGTGAGATGTTACGAAAGATATAGGACACCGACCAATAGGTAATATTTTATTTTTATATTTTTATTTAAATCATAACTATTTGTTCTACACTTGTGTACAATATGGCAACTGTTGAAAACCACATCCTGTATATAAAGAATTGTTGATAGAACTGGACCGTGGCTTTAAAACCTTAATCAATTTTCTGAAAAAATAGTGTAAGTACATAAGACTTAATAATATTAAGTCTTGTGTACTTACACTATTTGTAAGTAATAATTATCACGATTTTTTATTTATAGAATATAAGCGAATTTCTTTTCTTTCACTGGACTGTAAGCTAGATTTAGTTACCTAATATATTTTTTTACATGAAATTATTAAAAGTGTACCTATTCATTTTGAAGTATTATCTATAATATACAAATAGCTAGACGAATTTAAGTTATGAACGAATTGATACTATGGTCCATTTGATGAACTAGACGAAATTATACTCGTTCGTTATGATACTTTTTTTTTATAGTGACTCGTCATAGTGACTGCATCCTGCCTGATGGTAAGCAGCCGGTGCAGTCCAAAATAATGAGAGCGCTCCCCACCGTGGAATAAGCACGATAACAAGCGCTCCCATTCATGACGGCCTGCATAAATGCCGTTTCACGCCCCGCTTAAAAGACCCGGGAGTGTAGTTGCTGGGAAACACATGCGCCGGCAAAGAATTCCAAAGCCGAATGGTCTTACAGAGGAACGACTTGCCAAATTTTTTGGTACGAGTATTGATAGTCTGTACAGTATGATGGTGGTTCCTAAGACCAGCACGTGTAGTCCGGGAGAGGAAAGGAGAGGGCGGGATAAGATTAAAAAGTTCTTCAGAACACTCGCCGTAATAGTTCCGGTAGAAGACACTGAGTGAAGCAATGTCTCTACGCATGGAGGTCCTCAAGTGAGGCTGTAACCTCAGCATCTCCAATAATGCGTACCGCTCGCCTTTGCAGTCTATCAAGTGCATCGAGGAGGTATTTAGCGGAGCCGTCCCATAGATGGGAACAATACTCCATACTCGACCGCACCTGAGTTTTGTATAGCAAATAGCGCTGCTCGGGAGTAAAAAACCGCCTCACCTTATTGAGAATACCCAACTTCCGGGAGGCAGTTAAAATACCACTCTCGATGTAGCATTTTGGATTCAGTTCCTGGCCGAAGTCCATGCCAAGAATGCCGAGGTTCACCGAAATGGGTAACGGAGAGTTCTGAAGAGAGGGAGGAGTAAGGAAGGGAGTTACCTTAGACGACAATGCACAAACCTGGGTTTTGCTGGCATTAAACTCGACCAGGTTTTTAGATCCCCACTTAGAGACACGGTCGAGAGTCTGGTTCAGTTTGGCAACCAGTTCTTGCCTTTTCACCATGATATCGGCTTGCTTTGCCGCAGGATGTCCCAAGTACCGCTCATGCACCGTACTGTCATCCGCATAACAATGAACATTGCCCAAGGACAACTATGTCATTAATATGCAGAAAAAATAGAGTAGGTGAGAGCACAGAACCCTGCGGCACTCCGGCATTGACTTTGTAGAACGCGGAGGAACTACCCTCACAAAGGACACGAATCCTCCGCCCTTCTAGAAAGTCTGTAACCCAGGCGCACAAACGGGGCGGCACACCGACGGCCGGCAACTTGGAAAGAAGGGAACTATGCCACAATCTATCGAAAGCTTTGGCGATATCAAGGCTAACTGCCAGGGATTCGCCATGCTTGTCCATCGCTTCACCCCATGCGTGAGAAACGTACGCTAGAAGATCACCCGTTGATCGCTTTGGTCTGAACCCATACTGGCGATCATGGAGCAGCGAGTGATCCTCTAGGTAGTGAATGAGCTGGGAATTAATTATCCGCTCAAACACCTTGCACAGCACAGAAGTTACAGCGATGGGTCGATAGTTGGCCGGATCCGAGCGATCCCCTTTTTTGGGGATGGGTTGTATGTTCGCCTCTTTCCAAGACACCGGCACAATACCAGTATCGTAAGACTCCCTAAACAATCGTGTCAATACAGGAGATAACTCAGCCGCGCATCTGAGCAGCACAATCGCCGGAACACCATCCGGCCCGCTAGCCTTCCGCACGTCGAGCGACCGCAGCACGGCACGTACATCACACTGCCTGATACGAATATCAGGCATGGTGGCCCCACAATGTATAATAGGTGGAGCGGCGCCACAATCGTCGACGCGCGAATTGGCCGCGAAAAGTTCAGCCAACAAGTTCGCCTTCTCAAGCGGCTGGTAAGCCAACGAGCCATCTGGATGTTTCAACGGGGGCAGCGAGGGGGAGCAGAAGCTGGCCTGCACGGCCTGTAATAGCTACGGCTACCCGTAGGGTGCGGGATCAACTCCCGCCCCACCTTTGCCACTCTTTGTGCATCCGCTCCTGCGAGAGCCCTCTTGTTAGACTTGAGAGGCCTTGTTGTAGGCCGCCTTCAAGGAGCTGGTACTAGGGTCATTCAGAGCGCAAGCCTTCGTCCAAGCACGATACGCCGCCTGCTTGCATTCAGCAGATTTGGCGCATTCGCGATTGAACCAAGGCCGTTGTCTGCTAACGCTGGCAAGATCTGTGAATGGAATATAATATTCCATACCCAACAAGATCTCATCAGCGATGGCAGAAGCGCACTCCAATGGGTCCTTTTCAAGAAAGCAGCTCTGGCCCCATGAGACGGATGCAAAGTAATCACGCAATCCGTCCCACTCCGCCGACGAGTAGTGCCACAGACGACGCTTGGTCTCCACCGTTTTCGGTGGACCAACGCTGTGCGGTGTTGTGGCAATGACCAAGCAGTGGTCTAACGAGCCTAGAGGTGCAAGCACCGACACTCTATACCCTGCAGGGCGACTCGTCAACAATAAGTCCAACAAGGAGGGCGCGTGACCTACGATCTGGCATCCTGGTGGGCTGGTCTACCAGTTGTGTCAGGTCTTGCGTCAGAGCGAAGGCATGAGCGACTTTACCAGCGTGATCAGTTTTGGAGGAGCCCAACCATGTTTCATGGTGGACGTTGAAGTCCCCCAAAACCACCACCTCGTCGTTTGGGAATCGCTCCTGAGCGACATCAGTCACTCGGCCGAGGTGGTCAAAAAGGCTGCTTGTGTTAGCATCTCCTGTGTGGGACCGATATAGGCACGCAAAGACACGGCAACGGGAGCCGAATTCAATGGACGAAATGATACTGTAGACGTTATGATACTGGACCTTATGCACTGAAACGGTCAAAACAAAGGTTTGTATGAAATATTTTTCTTGGAAATTCGTAACGGGGTTCGGGGTGTTCCGCGGACGAAGATGCGGGCAGGCCGCTAGCAGTCAATAAAACAAATGTTATAATTTCTTGTTTTTATTTGGTAAAGCATAAAAATACACAGAGATATTGGTCAAGTTAGTGGGCTGTATAGCTGCACCAATAGTTAAGGCACCGTTCCGTTGTAAGGTTCGTTCGTAGCTGCGCGCACGTGCCGCGGGAATAAGGTATTGTTGAATGTAACTGACTTCTTGTTTCGAATTTAAATATTTTATGTATTTACAGACGAAAGCAAACATGCAAGCAAGCAAAAAAATTCCTCAATACATGTTGAAATTTATGCTTTAGGTATAAGGATAATAGATTGCCCTGCTGGCGTGTATACCTATTAACAAATACTTCTATGGCTATGAAATACGGTAGTAGAATAACTTGTCTTTGTCGCTGTATGCATCTATAACGCATCTTCACTGTGGCTATAATAAGCGTAATCTAAAACTGTTTACATCAGTTTCTTCAAGACTTGACATTATTTTACATCGAAAGATATTGCGAGTGTGCAAACACATTTTAACCGTGAACAATCAACAGTCAACTACCCTCATACGGTACATAAAAGTACCTACTGTCTTTAAAGTCATTTCTAACTTCGATGGCTGTTTCCACTGTACATGGAGGAAATCTATGAAAGTTGAGGCACCGCCCTTTGCTATATGTTTAAAAGACAAATTGTACATAACTATCTTCTATGCGTTTATAAGGGCGCCCTAGACTTCGCGCGTCTGTCTTAATGTTTAAAGCAATGTAGGATAAAATGTTTACTAGAAAAAAATCAACCAGTCTCAGGAAGCTCGAGTGGGATTCGAACCCACGACCTTGGGATTGCCGGTCCACTGCTCTAACCGCTGAGCTACCGAGACCCCTATATCTATATAGCATTGTGAATGCGAAATTTCAACAATTAAGATAAAGCAATGTAAACCACACATTTGTGATTTCAACAATACTATTTTTTCAGGTATTATCATTAGTTATTGGAAAAAGACTGATATGGAATTAGCCTATAAGATAACTTTAAGCTCGGCGTTACCGCGTTAGTGGGACCAACGCTTGTAAAAATGGCTCGAATCCAAGCGCTCACTCGCCCACTGATAGTATCTTACACTTAGAGAATCTCCAGTTATTGGGAATACAATATTTGTTGATATTTACAATATTTTGCTGTTGGTTTTTACAATAAATCATATTTCATGATTTTAATAAATTAATAAAGTTATAAGAGCTTTCTCAACTAATATACTATAAAGTCTTAAGACAATACTGGTAATAAATTTATTAATTGTTGTACTGTTTGTAATTTTTTTATTACTTAAAGTAGTACTAGTTAAATGTACAACAAAAGTTTTATTTCATTTTTCAGGGACAGTTAAGTCTTGTTGAGGAATGTTTTTTTTGTAAATATTTTACAGAATCAATAGAACATGAACACTCAGTTCGTTATAACACCACAGGAATGTAGATAAATGTCTTTCATTATGGAATTATTAACTTAAATATAGCCAGAAATACCATTAACAATAATCACAGTTTACAAATAAAAAAAGCAATTCATTTACATAACTTAAATTAAAACTTGTGTATAAAACAAAAATACTTATTTTATATATAATATATTTATGTGTTCTGTAAATATGTATGTATTGTTGTACTCGCTATGTACTTATTGTTATAAATTATGTATATTTGCGTAAAGTTTTTTAGACACAAATAACAAAATGTAGACTATTTTTTGAACTAAGAAAGTATTTTTTTTAAATATAAAAACAATATGAAGAATCTACAATTCAAAAAATAATCCATTTGCCGCTAATTTATTTTAAATTAACGCTCTTTTAAATACTTAATAACAACTACAACATTTCATTTCTATTATTGTAATCACTATTAATTTCTGCGGTGGTGCTCTCATTGAATACTTTATATTATTGCACTAATGTAATCTAGGAACCAGTAAAGGCACATCGAAAAGCACTTCGTTTAAAACTATGGAAAGAAAACATCATGGAATCATCCTACATCCAACTACGCATAGTGAAACACGTACGTATTAATATATATGCTGCTTGAATGCTTCCGTATCTGAAACAAAAAAGTTGCATAAGTTTAAGAGTAGAAAAAAGAGGCATATTAAGACGGGGTCTTGTTAATGTCAACGTTCGCTAAATAAATGATGTAGCGTTGACATAGTCGAATTTTATACATTCAACATACAATTCTTTAAATTATTATGCCACTCTAGACCCTCAGTATGTGTATCTTTTTTATATCATAAGGAAACCTTACAGACTGTATAGTTTTAAAATCCTAATAATCAACCTTTTTCGTTTTAATTTAATTTGCCTCAGTTCGTCAGTTTGTCACTTTTATACTAGATGGCGCCACTTCAAAGTCTGAATCCGCTATTCGAGTTTTTGATCTATTTAGTTAAAAGTTGCTAATAAGGTCGAATATAGTATCAGTTTTGAGAGCTTCTGTGTCTTATTATACCTGACCAAATACAGCTATTACAAACATTTACTCTAGTCCCTTGGGGTTGGGTGTCGTAGAAGGCGACCAACGGACTAAAGAGTAGAGCGGCGATGGGCTCACCACCTATCACACTGAGCACATGTACAGTTATTATTTAGTGAAACATGGAATATAGCAGTGGACTAATTTTACGGTCTTCATTGCTTAATCCATCAACAACTAAAAAGTCCAAAAAGAAATTGTTCGTAGTCTCCTACAGTCGGCCGTTGTGCTTCGACATAGACTGCAGTGACGAAGGTTCCATACAACTCGATTCCCACCGGCTTCCCTTCAGAAGTTTAGAACACAACCACTCTCTACTTGAATTGAGAAATGGCACAATCAGTAATTAAAAAAGTAAATATATAAAAGAAACATTACAAATTGCCTACACTATGGACATTAAATCAACAAAATTTGCTTTTTAACAACATATTGCTTTAAAATAAGCCGCAGGCGCGATCGGCTTCTAGGCAGTTAAACTTCTGTACAAAATAAACGTCATGACGTCACATAAAGGTCAATAAACCCACCCGCGTATTAGCCGCCGGTAAGCCGTCTTTATCCGAGTTACTTGATAGAGACAGTTATACAATTTGCGTACGAGTGAGCGGGACGGAGGAATAACGTTTTCGGTTTGTGTTCTGTTGACAGATAATTTGACGTAATTGCAATTCATCATTGAATGCATGACTGTGTTTTATTAGTATTTGAATTTATTAGTAAGTTGTTTTACCTATTAGAATGATTAGTATTGTAGTTGGACTTTGTTTATTTGTGTTGTGTGTAGAAAGTAGTTACGAAGACGTACGTTGTAATTAGGTATTTGCGGTAAGTAGTAGTGTAATAAGTTGAAATTACGTATTTAGAGTAAGTAGATTTGCAAAGTAATCGGTAGAATTGTAAGATGTCGTCATTAATAGCTTTAGATTTGCGGTAAGTAGATATTGTAATAAGTTGAAATTACGTATTTAGAGTAAGTAGATTTGCAAAGTAATCGGTAGAATTGTAAGATGTCGTCATTAATAGCTTTAGATTCTTCCCGGCTTTTATGATAATGTCTTAGCGCACTTTGTAAAAAAGAATAGACGAATAGCTTTAGAGTATAAGTAGTATTATTAGTACTTAGTCGATTAAGTTTTGTTTAATTTACATCATATCATCATTTCACCACAAACGGCTTTTATCAAAGCCACTTCTATTATGCTTGCAAGACACTGTTTCAATATCTCAGTGCTTACACGTATAGTAAAAGTGGACTGAAGATACATCTGCCTATACAAGACTGAAGCCAGGATGCCAATCACAGATTTTCGGTAAGGACTCAAGACTGCGTGCCCGCGCTCGGAGTAGGTAAGCATTTTTTTTTGCTCCGGCTTACCTCTCTCAATATTTCACGCTTCGCCACTGATAGACTGTATTGTTGAAATTCGATTCTTAATTGTTGTTTCTTTATTTTCCTTAGGTAGGACTCTGGAGCTTACAATTTTTCGTTCTGAGTGTCCGTGGCTTATACAGTACAGTGAGTGACTTAAGTATGAATATGAGTCATGAAAGGATTGATGGATTTGAAGGAAGCGAAATAAGTGGACCTTAGCAGATGGCGATTCATAGTGTACCCCTACCCCTATGGGGAACAGGCGTGTGTTTATGTATGTGAATTGACTTCTCGGAATATCGGTTGCGTAGTTTTAAGTGTAGTTATTTTTATGAATTATTTGTTTATTGGTTTATTAAGTATGTATGTGAAAATGTATACATAAATGTAGATTTATTCCAAATGATTATTTTGTTATTGTTGTCTTGGCACGCATCTCGATTATTGCAGTTAAAGATTTACTCTAAAATCATCATGTTATGTACACGTTGATTAATATATCGAAATGTGAAGCCTTGTAATTACCAATATAGAAATTAAGTTGTTAATTTATAAGAATATTTGTCTGTAAGCTTCCTAAAAATCCTACTAATATTATAAACGCGAAAGTTTGTAAGTATGGATGGATGTTTGTTACTCTTTCACGTAAAAACTACTGAATGGATTCCCAAGCAGCAAAATTAAACTAAACATCTTATAGCAGCAAGACTAAACATCTTATAGCACACTAATAGACGCTTTGATTAAAATCACTGATCTTGTTAAAGCAGCTTAACGGACTATTTGCGCTACAAGCACTTTCGATCTCATTACGCAGTCTCAAAGACGTTTACGAGAACATCTTATTAGACTATTTACGCTACAAGAACTTCCGATCCTACTACGTAGTCTTAGAAACGTTTACAGGATTACATTATATGATACTTATAAGAACTTAAGTCTTATAAGTGCACGTTATAAAAATAAATATCAAAGCACCTATAAATGCATTTAACAAGACTATTTGTTCTTGTTCACGTTTTGTTTTATTCTTCTATAAGAAAAGTTCTTCTGTAAACGTTTTAGGTATAGCTACTATAGGTCGAATATATTATAATATTGATTTGACTTTGTCGTGACTTTTAAAGGATTTGTAGCACCAAAGTTGCACGTCCTGCTACTATTATAGGTAAGATTCTACTTATATGTGACCTGCATTTGCTATTATTAGAGTGATCAGCTGTTGACATCAATTAAACAATATGGTGTCTAGGACTGTGATCCTATAATAACATTAACTTTGACTAAAATGCATTGTAAAGCTCCTGATAAATGCATTACAATATGGACCGCGATCCGATCTGATGATTCTAATAACAAATAATAATTATGTTTACTTTTGAAGGCGCATAAACATATGTTTATTATCATCAAATACTTTATCAATAAAATTTATTTCGCAAGTTAATTTCTTTATATAACAGTGAAAACACAAAAAGTTATTAACCTTTATGATAATGAATAGTAATAAATATTATTCTTTGCAATATTTTTTTTCGTTTGCCTCCACCAATAAAAATTAATGAAAAATAAATGATTTAGTTATGACATCATTACCACTGTTGGCTAAATTACACCACTAGCGGCATGCGCCAGATTGTTACAGGACTAATCACACTGACTCAGTGCGTGAACCTGATCTTTATAGGACACAGTGATCTTGTAGAAGCACTCAATAAAATAGTAATAAAATCAATTTGCACTTTACCGGACCGTAACAAAATAACTATATGTCGAAATAGTCCTGTAAAGCGCGCCCAAATGCGTAAGCGTTAATAGGATTTCTATAGGACTAAAAAATATTTGGTCCTAGGATACTTACATGACCAATTTTTGCTACTTGGGTTTGGATGAAATTCGGCACACAGATAGTTTATAACCTGGATTAACACATATGATATTTATCCCGATATTCCCACGGGAACTGGAACCACGCGGATGAAACGGCGAGCGGCCGCAAGTAATTAAATAAATGTGTGGGCGTACCGTACCTTGCCTAGCGAACCTTGGGCTGGGGCGCGGGGGGCGCGTAGGGCGCGCCGCAGTGCGCGGCCCACTCGCGCTCGAACTCGTGCTCCAGTATCTCGGCGCCGCGCTTGCGCGTCAGCCCCGTCTCCTCCAGGCTTAGCTCGCACATCTGCATGTCGTCCACGCCTGTTGGTACGCATTCGTTAATAATAACAAAGCTGTTTTCTTCTTAAAAATAAAGATAAAATTCTGGGAGATGCAGCTGTCGAAGAGTTATTGACAGAAGGACACTTCACAAAATAAAAAGATTATTGTGTTTCCAGCGCGTATAGTCGCGCGCGTATGTGTGTCAAGCGCGTATAGTGAGCATTAACCAGCCTGCAGCAGCACGGGACGGCACTTTATCGAGATGCAGCTCCATCTGGCCCGCGACGTACTGTCCGTCGAAGTGTGCGTATAGTGTATTTAGCGCGTGTAGTGTCTAGCGCATAATAGTGTGCTTTATTCGTGTGCGCGTAATGTCTAATGCGCGTAGTCGTGTGCGCGTAAAGTGTCTAAAGCGTATAGTGTGATTAACGCGTGTAGTGTATCTAGCGGCTATATTCAACAAGTGTCTAGCGTAAAAAGTCGGCACTGACCACTAGCTTGCAGCAGCACGGGCTCCTTGTAGGGGTGTTCTGAGTGGTAGAGGCACGCTACGTTGCAGCACGCATTGAGCCGGCTCGCCCGGCTCACAAATATTTGGCGTGATATAATGGCGCTTGGTGCTGTTGTGTTTCGTTAGACCAGTGAGGGTTCCCCTCACAATCCCTATTCCTTCCTTAAACCTATTCCTTTCTTAAAGGACGGCAACGCGTCTGCGATTCCTTTGTTTTGTGTCGAGTGTCCATGGGCGGCGGTGATTACTCTCCATCAAGGTGACCCGCCTGCTCTGGCGCGCGACGTACCTACTACTGGCCGTCGAAGTAAGCGTGTAGTATATAGAGCACGTAGTGTCTAGCGCGTGTAGTGTCTAGCGCGTATAGTGTCTAGCCACTTAAGCGTCCCAGCCCGTATAAACAACATGGCGCCCAGCGTCCAGCTGTTTCCAGAGCTGCTAGAAGAGTGTACAGAAGTCTACGCACCCTGACTGAGCTGACAAAAAAGCTTAGAACTAAACAACTACTCAGGCTATATCAAAACTTAATATACGTACGGAATATGAAAAATTACAAAAATAAACAATCCAAGACAAAAAAAAAATACGTAAACATATATCGACATGTAGAAATTATTATTACTTGGAAGTCACTGTTTGAAACTATAAAGAATCATAGCATGTTCGATAGCTAAAACCATAACGATTATTTTGATGTGCACATTATTAGGAAGAAGGATGATTACGAAAAGTAATAACAACATTTTAGCACCAAAAAAAATCCTATGCAAAAAAAATGGCGAACCGTCAAAATTGTCAACAATTTCATTTTTTTACTATAGTTTCTCGTACACTATGCCATAGTTTCAATTGCTTTACGGTTAAATCAATATCCATACAGCCACCTCAAATTTTCCAGCACACAGACGTGCGTCAGAAATATTATGGCTCAATTGAGCCACTTCACAGACGGGAGGTTGGAGCTTGATCAGAAATAAAATTTAGTTGCAATGTCACTGTCTACGAATGTAAACAAATTTAACCAATCTTTAAAGATAATTAGTTTGCGATTGTTTTGATGTGCACTTATTTAGGAAATGTGGTGAGTAGAAGAGTATTTCGACATTTTTAAAGACGCTTACGCTGCAAAATTCCGTTTTGGCGAACTGTCAATTTCGTCAATTTCATTATTTTTTTCTGTAATTTTTTTCTGTGGCAATATATAGATTTCTTTTACTTGTATGATGAATTGGTAACCACAGAACCACCTTAAATTTTTTCACGGACCTACGTATTACGTGCTTTGACCTATTATACGGGTGACTAAACCTACCGTGGACGGTTTACCGTTTAAATTCTCGGTAAGTAAAACTACCGTGGACGTATCGCACTTTTTTTTTCGGTGACTAAACCTACCGTGGACGTTTGAGTGGCTAGCGCGTGTAGTGTCTAGCGCGTATAGTGTCTAGCGCGTATAGTGTCTAGCGCGTGTAGTGTCTAGCGCGTGTAGTGTCTATTACATATAGTGAGCAATGTTACTAAACTAGTTACTTAACATAAGACTTTTGTATCTAGGCTATGCATTTTTTATACAGCAATAAATTATCTTATCTTATCATAATGAGTTTTGTTACTTAGAGGGAGAAAACAGAAGGGCCTCCCAAATTTCATGCCAGCTTCTTCTCAGTCGAAGTCTCTGCTAACATTCGAACTGGTGGTAGAGACTTCGACCACCAGTTCGGATTTTCTTCGGTGATTTAATACAAATATGTTTGTAACTGGTTTTTTTAGTAAGTATAAATTTAATAAATAATTTGACTTTGACTTTAACTGACCAGCCTGCAGCATCACGGGCGCCTTGTTGGGATGCAGCTCCATCTGGCGTGCGACGTATTGTCCGTCGAAGTGCGCGTGTAGTATCTAGAGCGCGTAGTGTCTAGCGAGTATAATGTCTTGCGCATAAAGTGTCTAAAACGTATAGTGTGTTTAACGCGTGTAGTGTATCTAGCGGCTATATTCAATTCAACAAGTGTGTAGCGTAAAAGAGTGCACTGACCAGCCTGCAGCAGCACTGGCGCCTTGTCGGGGTGCAGCTCCATCTGGCGCGCGAGGTACTGGCCGTCGAAATGCGCGAGTAGTATCTAGAGCGCGCGTGTAGTGACTAGCGCGTATAGTGTCTAGCGCGTGTAGTGTCTAGCGCGTATAGTGCCTAGCGCGTGTAGTGTCTATTACATATTATTATAGTGAGCAATGTTACTTATCTAGTTACTTAACATAAGACTTTTGTATCTACGCTAAGCTTTTTTTATACGACAATAAATTATCTTATCTTATCTTAATTTAGTTTTGTTTAGAGGGAGAAAAAAGAAAGGCCTCCTGAGTTTCTTGCCAGCTTCTTCTAGTCGAAGGCTCTCCCAAAATCCGAACTGGTGGTAGATTAGTTAGGTAGATAGAGTAGATTAGTAAGTTAGTTAGATTAATTGTTAAGATTTAACAACATGTTTGTTAACTGTTTCTTTTTTAGTTAGTTGAATAAATAATGAGCCGTTGACTGACCAGCCTGCAGCAGCACGGGCGCCTTGTCAGGGTGCAGCTCCATCTGCCTGGCGACGTACTGGCCGTCGAAGTGCGCGTGTAGTATCTAAAGCGCGTAGTGTCTAGCGCGTAAAGTGTCTAAAGCGTATAGTGTGTTAAACGCGTGTAGTGTATCTAGCGGCTATATTCAATTCAACAAGAGTGTAGAGTAAAAAGTGTGCACTGACCAGCCTGCAGCAGCACGGGCGCCTTGTCGGGGTGCAGCTCCATCTGCCTGGCGACGTACTGGCCGTCGAAGTGCGCGTGTAGTATCTAAAGCGCGTAGTGTCTAGCGCGTAAAGTGTCTAAAGCGTATAGTGTGTTAAACGCGTGTAGTGTATCTAGCGGCTATATTCAATTCAACAAGTGTGTAGAGTAAAAAGTGTGCACTGACCAGCCTGCAGCAGCACGGGCGCCTTGTCGGGGTGCAGCTCCATCTGCCTGGCGACGTACTGGCCGTCGAAGTGCGCGTGTAGTATCTAAAGCGCGTAGTGTCTAGCGCGTAAAGTGTCTAAAGCGTATAGTGTGTTAAACGCGTGTAGTGTATCTAGCGGCTATATTCAATTCAACAAGTGTGTAGAGTAAAAAGTGTGCACTGACCAGCCTGCAGCAGCACGGGCGCCTTGTCGGGGTGCAGCTCCATCTGCCTGGCGACGTACTGGCCGTCGAAGTGCGCGTGTAGTATCTAGAGCGCGTAGTGTCTAGCGCGTAAAGTGTCTAAAGCGTATAGTGTGTTAAACGCGTGTAGTGTATCTAGCGGCTATATTCAATTCAACAAGTGTGTAGAGTAAAAAGTGTGCACTGACCAGCCTGCAGCAGCACGGGCGCCTTGTCGGGGTGCAGCTCCATCTGCCTGGCGACGTACTGGCCGTCGAAGTGCGCGTGTAGTATCTAAAGCGCGTAGTGTCTAAAGCGTATAGTGTGTTAAACGCGTGTAGTGTATCTAGCGGCTATATTCAATTCAACAAGTGTGTAGAGTAAAAAGTGTGCACTGACCAGCCTGCAGCAGCACGGGCGACTTGTCGGGGTGCAGCTCCATCTGCCTGGCGACGTACTGGCCGTCGAAGTGCGCGTGTAGTATCTAAAGCGCGTAGTGTCTAGCGCGTAAGTGTCTAAAGCGTATAGTGTGTTAAACGCGTGTAGTGTATCTAGCGGCTATATTCAATTCAACAAGTGTGTAGAGTAAAAAGTGTGCACTGACCAGCCTGCAGCAGCACGGGCGCCTTGTCGGGGTGCAGCTCCATCTGCCTGGCGACGTACTGGCCGTCGAAGTGCGCGTGTAGTATCTAAAGCGCGTAGTGTCTAGCGCGTAAAGTGTCTAAAGCGTATAGTGTGTTAAACGCGTGTAGTGTATCTAGCGGCTATATTCAATTCAACAAGTGTGTAGAGTAAAAAGTGTGCACTGACCAGCCTGCAGCAGCACGGGCGCCTTGTCGGGGTGCAGCTCCATCTACCTGGCGACGTACTGGCCGTCGAAGTGCGCGTGTAGTATCTAAAGCGCGTAGTGTCTAGCGCGTAAAGTGTCTAAAGCGTATAGTGTGTTAAACGCGTGTAGTGTATCTAGCGGCTATATTCAATTCAACAAGTGTGTAGAGTAAAAAGTGTGCACTGACCAGCCTGCAGCAGCACGGGCGCCTTGTCGGGGTGCAGCTCCATCTGCCTGGCGACGTACTGGCCGTCGAAGTGCGCGTGTAGTATCTAGAGCGCGTAGTGTCTATAGCGCGTAAAGTGTCTAAAGCGTATAGTGTGTTAAACGCGTGTAGTGTATCTAGCGGCTATATTCAATTCAACAAGTGTGTAGAGTAAAAAGTGTGCACTGACCAGCCTGCAGCAGCACGGGCGCCTTGTCGGGGTGCAGCTCCATCTGCCTGGCGACGTACTGGCCGTCGAAGTGCGCGTGTAGTATCTAGAGCGCGTAGTGTCTATAGCGCGTAAAGTGTCTAAAGCGTATGTGTGTTAAACGCGTGTAGTGTATCTAGCGGCTATATTCAATTCAACAAGTGTGTAGAGTAAAAAGTATGCACTGACCAGCCTGCAGCAGCACGGGCGCCTTGTCGGGGTGCAGCTCCATCTACCTGGCGACGTACTGGCCGTCGAAGTGCGCGTGTAGTATCTAAAGCGCGTAGTGTCTAGCGCGTAAAGTGTCTAAAGCGTATAGTGTGTTAAACGCGTGTAGTGTATCTAGCGGCTATATTCAATTCAACAAGTGTGTAGAGTAAAAAGTGTGCACTGACCAGCCTGCAGCAGCACGGGCGCCTTGTCGGGGTGCAGCTCCATCTGCCTGGCGACGTACTGGCCGTCGAAGTGCGCGTGTAGTATCTAGAGCGCGTAGTGTCTATAGCGCGTAAAGTGTCTAAAGCGTATAGTGTGTTAAACGCGTGTAGTGTATCTAGCGGCTATATTCAATTCAACAAGTGTGTAGAGTAAAAAGTGTGCACTGACCAGCCTGCAGCAGCACGGGCGCCTTGTCGGGGTGCAGCTCCATCTGCCTGGCGACGTACTGGCCGTCGAAGTGCGCGTGTAGTATCTAGAGCGCGTAGTGTCTATAGCGCGTAAAGTGTCTAAAGCGTATGTGTGTTAAACGCGTGTAGTGTATCTAGCGGCTATATTCAATTCAACAAGTGTGTAGAGTAAAAAGTGTGCACTGACCAGCCTGCAGCAGCACGGGCGCCTTGTCGGGGTGCAGCTCCATCTACCTGGCGACGTACTGGCCGTCGAAGTGCGCGTGTAGTATCTAAAGCGCGTAGTGTCTAGCGCGTAAAGTGTCTAAAGCGTATAGTGTGTTAAACGCGTGTAGTGTATCTAGCGGCTATATTCAATTCAACAAGTGTGTAGAGTAAAAAGTGTGCACTGACCAGCCTGCAGCAGCACGGGCGCCTTGTCGGGGTGCAGCTCCATCTGCCTGGCGACGTACTGGCCGTCGAAGTGCGCGTGTAGTATCTAGAGCGCGTAGTGTCTATAGCGCGTAAAGTGTCTAAAGCGTATGTGTGTTAAACGCGTGTAGTGTATCTAGCGGCTATATTCAATTCAACAAGTGTGTAGAGTAAAAAGTGTGCACTGACCAGCCTGCAGCAGCACGGGCGCCTTGTCGGGGTGCAGCTCCATCTACCTGGCGACGTACTGGCCGTCGAAGTGCGCGTGTAGTATCTAAAGCGCGTAGTGTCTAGCGCGTAAAGTGTCTAAAGCGTATAGTGTGTTAAACGCGTGTAGTGTATCTAGCGGCTATATTCAATTCAACAAGTGTGTAGAGTAAAAAGTGTGCACTGACCAGCCTGCAGCAGCACGGGCGCCTTGTCGGGGTGCAGCTCCATCTGCCTGGCGACGTACTGGCCGTCGAAGTGCGCGTACCACCAGCCGCGGCGGTCGGCGGCGTCGCCGGCGGCGGTGCGCACGAACGGGATGCGGAAGTAGCGGTGGCGCGCGCCCAGGATGTCGCCCTTCTGCGGCAGCCGGGGCGCTTTGGCTGGACATCACAATAGCTATGGTGAACTTGAAATATTAAGTCTATCGGAAAATTTGAAAAATATAAAAATAAATAAAATTCTTTTATATCAGACCAAATGAGTCCTTATATTATTAGTAGTAGTTAGTAGCAAAAATAATAAACAATAATACAAAAAAGATATGTAGGCTTGATTCGCCGCCCTGAGTGTTAAGCATGTTAGGGTGACCATCATGTGAAAGGGTAAGTTCCCGTGACTGTCACTTTTCGCATATACTCGTATATTCATGAGATGTCTTTAACGACATAAACGGTTCACTGAAAGAATATTACCCTATCTTCCCTTGGGTGTTGTGAAAAGCGACTAACGGACTAAAGAATGCACATATATATAACAGCATAGAGCGGCGATGGACTCATCACCTATCACGTTAAGCATATGTGCAGTTGTAATTTAGTAAAACGTGGACTATGGCAGTAGACTGTTTCTGCGGTTCCTATCGCTTATGGGGATAGTAGTGGTGAATATGACATAATATGTATGTGGTTTTTTTATAACAGCCATATTATGTCGATACTAACAAAACGATAACTTTTTTTTTATATAGCAGATGGAGGCAAACGAGCAAGCGGGTCACCTGATGGAAAGTAATCACCTCCGCCCATGGACACCCGCAAAATCAGAGGAATCGCAGACGCGTTGCCGGCCTTTAAGGAAGGAATATCCTACCTATCAGATGTTACACCATAAATCGTTTGCTATAGACGAAAACGCCAAATGAAATGAATGAATGAATGATGGAATGTGATTAATGAGTGAATTCATGAATGATGAACGAACGAATGTCGGGCATACCGGCGTCCATGATGGACTGCGGCGCGCGCTCCTGCTCGGCCATGGTGGTCTTGCGCGCGTTCTTCGCCTTCCACGCGTGGTACACCTTCAGGCGGCGGTGGAACTCGTGGCGGCACGCCTGTTCATGGTAGGAACGGTCACTTTTTTATTTATTTATTTATAATTACTTACAACTATTTTTACAGGTGTTTTTTTACAAATTGTAATAGTGCACTTACTATGGACTGTTATAAACACTTCCTGTTGGATTTGTGTAAATCAGTTTTTAATTTGGCATCTTATTCCATTATTGACATAACACGTTACAAATTACGTTAATTACAAGCTTCACATTTTTTATATAATACAGATACATATTCAGACGGCAGTGGAACTCGTGACGGCATGCCTGTTCACAGTACGAAGGGTCACTGAATAAACTGTTACAATCACTTGCATACTGTTGGATTTGTGAAAATGTTTTTTTTTTCATTTGGGATGTTATAGCATTGTTGACAGACAGGTCAGGATTTATTATATTATGTTATTTACAAGCTTAAAATTTTAAAATTTAAATTCATTTAACTATAAAGCATACACGACAGTCTCTTCCTAGGTCGGCATATTCCACCGTAGTTCAAATATCCTCTGAATATCAGTTGAAATGTGTTCAAATACTTTTATATTTTGATTTTTAAAAACTGACTAAGGCTAAGGTAAACGTCGGGTTTTATACCCGATAAGGATACCTTTACTAAGTAGTTTTTCTTTAAATCCTGTTTATATATGGGTGTCTAATGTTAGTTAATCTTACCTCTAGAAGTTCAATATCGCACGACGTATTGATGGTGTCCCGCAGCTCTGAATATTTCCATTTGGACAGGTCGTACTTCTGTTTGCCTTGCATCGCTTGTTGCATGCGTACACGCTCCGACCTAAATTATGTTGTTCAAATTAGCATTTCATTGCCTTTTGCACAATAAAAGATGATGTTCACACGGCATCAGATCAACCCACACTAAACTGTCAAATTTCTCCAATGAATATTGATCCTTAGAGCAAAACAATAAAGTTCAAAATTGATTCTAGAAATTTCACAGTTTTGGGTTGGTTGATCTGACGCCGTGTATACAGTCGAGGAAGTTTCCGGTCGACCACTTTCCGGCTGGACAGTTGGACACTATAGTCCGGCAACTTCGTGCGCGACCGTCCTGCGGGGCACAGACGTTGGCGGGGGCGAGGTAGCACGTCATTCTAGAACACGACTATAGTGCGTTTCATCAAATAGTTCCTATGCCGTCATGTTGGTATTCCTGTCTTGTTCCTGTAGTGTTGCCAACTTAGTACATTTTCCACTAAAACTAATTAAATTAATTTAATAAAGTGATTCGTAAAATTTGATTATTTGCGTTAAAAAACGCTCAAATAAACTCAAAGATAACGAAACGTTGATATGATTGACGTTGATTGCAGAAGACGCGGGTTCGATTCCCGCCTGAGGTAGACATTTTTTTTTTATCTTCAATAAAGTGAATTTATTTTCATGTTATCTCTGGCTGAATCACTCAACTACTTGTTGAGTGATTCAGCCTACTGAAAATGAAATTCTATAAATCCACTACAAAAACCACTAGCCACTAAAAGCAATATTTCGCCACTAAAAGAGGGGTCGAAACCACCACTTTTAGTGAAAAATTTACAAAGTTGGCTACACTGGCAGCAACAAGACAGGAATGCCAACATGACGGCATAGGAACTATTTTATGAAACACACTCAACACACAGTTGCACGCGTGGCCCCTTCCCCGCTACGCCACCCGCTCCCCTTGGGTACCTCGTCCCCGCCACCGTCCGTCACCCCGCGGGACGGTCGCGCACGAAGTTGCCGGACTATAACTACGCGCACGGTACTGTACGTACGCGCGGTCGGAATAAGGCGCAAGCTAATGTCGCCGAAAACCGGTATACTGGGAACTTACACGACAGTACAATTTTAGCTTTGTAAACTACAGGGAGTGAATATAGGTATAAAATATACATAGTATACTAAACTATCACAGACAATAGATAATTTATTGTTATTAGAATGATTACCTTGTTTTGGTTGTTTTTGAGTATCCGATATTTCGGCACAATGATGACACACATGATCACGGATTTACTCAATAAACTTGGTAATAATCACTTGAATAATAATGACACATCTAGCTTTACTTGAAACAACAAAATATGATAAAACACATTGACTTTTAATATAGGCACTAAAGGTAAGTTTGGATTATGGATATGTTTGTATTATGTTTTTAAATACAGACTCAACATTAACATTTTATTTATTACACCAATTAAATCAAATTATGTATTGACGACAGGAAAATCTATCAATATTTGGGGAATAAATGGATTTTTTTGCACAAAAATCATTAGATATGTTTCATTTAGACATAGAATTAAAAAATTACATTACTTGTTGGTTATTATTCTATTAGGACAAATGTTATTTAATATAGAGTTATGCCGTCATCAGTTATGTACAGTACCATGCATATGTGCCGTACACAAACTCTTGTTTTTAATCATCCCTTAGAAGAGCGGTGATCCAAAAACTAAAGTACAGTACGTACGGCACAACACTGTAAATTCTTAATAAATACCATACATATATTTTAGTTCACACACATGCCCACTACATACCACCGTGCAGAACAGAATAAGCATCCATTAGATAGTTAGCTAAGTTAGTACGTGTCAGTTGTACATAAGTCCTCTTTCAATACTTGCAAGAAGTACCTTCACTCAATTGAACCCGTTAAATTATATTTATCTTTTTAATATTTATAACAAACATTGATATTTTCTTGTAATAAACCCTTTAAATGTAATTACTACATTTCAATTGCTTTGCATTTCGCTAAAGGAAACCCACTAAAACTGATTTAGGTTATACTTTTATTTTCTGTCTTATTTTTAACTCTTATGAATCTGTTAACCATTTAAGTTTGTTTATATTATTATTTCTAATACTCAAGTTGTAGTATATTAGATTAGATTAGATTTTAATAAAAAAATATGTATTGAAAGAGGACAGAGTGAGAAGGCGGCGTGCGAAAGAGAAGACGTTAGTCGTATCTCACGAGTACCTGTTCAATTTATTCTCTCCGTTCACTGAGTCCATTGTGGGGAAACTGTGCAAACATACCACAATATTACTCGCTGGCCAGCGGCGCGGACGAGCGAACGCTCTTGTTGCAAATGGAAAACTAACTCGATAGTAATAAGATTGTTATTTTAAATGTTTCAGCGCCATGACATGAACATTTACATGGTGTCTGTCTGGTCTTTTGTTTCTTATAACGACACCTGCTTGGTCTGTTAGCAGTAATTTTATTTGAGTCATAACTATAGTGGTGAAAGAAAACTACCACCCCCCTCTCTTCCTTTGGGTGTCGTAAAGGCGACTAACAGACTAAAGACTGCACATACATCCAACAGCATAGACCGGCGATGGGCTCACCACCTGACACCCTGAGCACATGTACAGTCGCTATTTGGTGAAAAGTGGACTATGGCAGATGACTGCTTTTGCGGTCCTCGTTGCCTAGTCTATGACTAACCCTTCGGGGATAATAGTCGTGATTATATGTATGTGTGTATGTCATTTGCCTCAATCGCCCCGGGAAACTGGCCACACCAGCAGGTCAACCTTTCCAAAACTGTCAAATTTCTGCAATCGATATTGATCCTTATATCCCAGTGACAAAGTTTAAAATGTATTAAAGAAATTTGACATTTTGTGACAGGTGTAAGTGCTGGCGTCTGCACATGGACCTCCGGAAGTGACTTCCGCTGGAGGAACTGTTTATTAACCCTTGGGGTGCCTGGTGGTTCTGTCAGACCCGTCACTTTAAATATATTTTTTTAAATATGAAACTCGGCGTGGGTTGCCCCTGAGTAGCTTCGCGATATAGACTAGGGCTCATTAAGCCACCGCCCGTGCAACCTTCAGAGCACTACCGTCCGAGTAGCACGTTTCTTAAATGCGTTTGGGTCTGAGAAACCCTACCACGCGCGCGGCTATTTTAGTTACCTAAAATAATAATTCAAAATGAATATTCTTCATTTTGAATTGATTAATGAAGCTTATTAATATTTGGTTTTTTTGTAAATATATCATTAAAAATAACAGAAAACATGCATTTTAAAATTTCTATAGTATATAAATTATACTTATGTATAATATTTTCTTAACGGGTCCATCAGACCCACCAAGCATGCCGTGTGAGTTTTACCCACCAGGCACCCCAAGGGTTAAATAAATTGCGAAACGCATTATACGACAAATTACGGGACAACAAAATTTCGGAAGCGCTTAGGGAATGAGGGCCCTGTTTACCGCAATAGTTTCCAATGTTTCAGAAACATGTAGATTTTGTTTCTGCACCCGTGTTCATTGAACGAATTGTTTTTAGTGAATACGTGGCTTTAGTCAGCCATGAAGATAACAGAAATGCCAATATATCATTTGCTTTTAAGAATTAGCTGTTAGCCGCCTATGCAATTTGCGTGTGTATCATTCAGAGCCTTTCCATTTGCAACTAAAATATACTTAAATAAAGTCCTGTTCATTTGACTTCATCCATTCTTAAAGCTAAACCTAATTCTGTAAAGTGAAACGAACGTACCATTCAACCGCACAAAGTTCAGAGTTTATCGTTTAAAGCTGAGTTTCAAAGCTAGGTGGGTGCGTCTTATCTGGAAGTTGTTCCGGTTCCATTTTATACTAAGAAATGTCATCATTAGCTTATTTACATGTGGGGATGTAAATAAGCTAATGATGACATATTGGTTAGGTCTTCCCACGAATTCGAATCAATTGCACGTACGACAATAGCGCACGTCGCTACTTGCTTATTGTCGCACGAGCCTTTGGAAACGCTCCTCCAAAGGCATTATTTTACTGCTTAGTTTATTTCTTACGAGTCAACCAACCAACCGAGTCAGACAAGTTACCAATACTGTCGTAAGTAGTCTGTGGCTTTTTGCAATTGCGATTATTCGTTTCACTTTGACTTTGACTTTCACGGTTTTGTGACTTTCACAAGCATATGTACAAGAAGAAATGTCGCAAACCCGATGTGCGAGAATAATAATTTTACAGTGACATCTTTTGGTAAACAAGCTTTTATATTTTGTATCCTGCAATGACACTTAACATTTTTAAAATAGGGAATACAGAAAATATGTTCAAGCAGAATATTACAAAAATAAATATGAAGACGCGACTGCGAGAAAAGATACAAATTGAATGGGGAATATTCTTTTATATTATGTTCAGTCTTAAAATGTTACTGATTAATTCAAAAGAACTATTGATACAACAGTAATTTATTGTATCAGTCTTTTATTAGATTCAAATAGATTAATAAAAAAAACTATTGCTAAAACAGTAATTTTTCATAGTAAAGAGAGGCGGGGCTAGATGTCCTTTAATTTAACGTATTTTAGTTTGCATATACTCCTGCGTTGTACGTAACTGAATGCTTCGTACCTTCTCAGCTGCGGCGGCGATCCCTCCACGTGCCCGTTGGTTTCCTTCGCCAGCCTCACTGCCATCTCGTGGTCCCTCCTCTCTTGTTCTAGCCTGCACAAGTCATTATTTAATAAACACATAATATCGCAAACAATACCTAATAAGGGCAGCTATAGCCTGACCGCAACCGCTGTACCGCGCCTTAGGTATGCGCGGGTGGTGGGGGGAGTGGGAAGTAAAGAGCTTGAACTCACATGAGATTCGTAGTGTCAGACAGATCTTACGATATCGAAACACAGTTTATTGAAGCTTTAAATTTACGAGTATAATTACATCCAATCCGTTTTTGTCCAGTATGATTTTTAGATAAGCACAATTAAAGAACCAATATAAATGAATCTTTAATTCTTGGAAATATATAATATAAACTTTCTTTGTTTGCTTTTCTTTTCTTAAAATATTCGGCCACTTTAAAAATGACAGATTTGATTATCTCGAGATAATGCGCGACCCATTTTTAGATTTTTTATCTCATGTGCGTCTGACACACTAGTTGCCGCCGTGAGCGATGACGGCAGAATGACAAAATGGAGCAATTGTTTCGCCCCCCGCCTCGCCGCTCGCATACCCAAGGCGCGGTACAGCGGTAGCGGTCGGACTATAGTAGAATGTTTTCCAACCACAATTTCAACGGACAAAATATTGAAACCCAATGAAATATTTAAATATACCTTGAATATTTAATTACATTAAAAGGGTTAAATCCAACCCAAAACTAAATGTTTTTTAAAATTTAACTATTTAATTATAATTAATCTTAGGACGACTGTTTGTTCAGGGCGTCTACTCCTTTTTTCTTATACTTTAGAAATAAGTCTTAAGTGTTCAGCTTTGAGACGAGAAGAGACGCCGCTGTTATGTAGCTTCCGTCTTCCCCCCTACCCCTTCTGCTTCGATTAGCTCGGCGGGTAGCTAGGGGAGGGAAACCTACTAATATGCCCTCACCTGTCCCTATTGTCGAGATCGTCTCTCGCGGCCTGTGCGAGCTGCTTCTGCATGTTCTCAGCCGCGAGCCGGTCCTGCTGCTCCAGGCGCAGGCGCTCCGCCTCCTCGGCTTTGCGGCGGGTCTCCATTTCCGCTTTACTGTAACAGTTTATACACACATACATCACGGCGCGACCGAACAAATGTACTGAACTGTATGAAGCATGCCACGAGGCGGCTTAGAGTGGCGTGACCGAACAAATGTACTGAATTGTATGAAGCATGCCACGAGGCGGCTTATGAGCGGCGCGTCCGGGCGCGAGCTAACAAATGAACAAATGTACTGAATTGTATGAAGCATGCCACGAGGCGGCTTAGAGCGGCGCGTCCGGGCGCGAGCGAACAAATGTACTGAACTGTATGTAGCATGCCACGAAGCGGCTTAGAGTGGCGCGACCGATAAAATGTACTGAATTGTATGAAGCATGCCACGAAGCGGCTTAGAGCGGTGCGTCCGAGCGCGAGCGAACAAATGTACTGAACTGTATGAAGCATGCCACAAGGCGGCTCAGTGGCGCGACCGGGCGCGACCGGGCGCGACCGAACAAATGTACTGAACTGTATGAAGCATGCCACAAGGCGGCTCAGTGGCGCGACCGGGCGCGACCGGGCGCGACCGAACAAATGTACTGAACTGTATGAAGCATGCCACAAGGCGGCTCAGTGGCGCGACCGGGCGCGACCGAACAAATGTACTGAACTGTATGACTGCATGCCACGAGGCAAGCATCAGTAAAAGGACAATGCCCAAATTAGCATGGAGCTCAACCCCAGAAACGCCCAGAATGCAGGTCTATGTCATACAATAGCTTTTTAGTGGTAATTTTATGATATCTAGATTTAATGTCATGTAAAGCACCGGTTGAAAAGTTATAGGCGATAAGCTATTAGTGCCTATTGTTTTTTTTATTTCATTTTACAGTTTGCATTTGCAGATATCATTGCTATTTATTATTAACTAGGCACTTGAATTATTTGGTTTCTTTACGATAGCTACGAATAATTGCAATCTAATCATGGTTGTTTACATATTAATAATCTTTATAAAAGTATATAAAAGTAAATACTATGTTTAAAAGTCATCATCATGATCATTAGTACCTATACACAGGCGTACTGCTGGTGTACGCATTCCCTATAGCAAAAAGAAAACTGGGTGCATTTCAGAGTCTGAAAGTCAAAGTATGACAAACGTCAAGAGCTGTGCGTATTATGCTTCTAAATGTATGTTGCTTTTACACAACGCGAAAGTGTATTACGATACGATAGACAACCAATAATCGATTAAAACTGCCATAGAAGTTTTTATCACACATGTGGCTGTCGATTATATTTTGTATATTTAATTATAGAAGCAACAATCATTTTGAATATTTTACAGATGGGAGATTGATAAATATGTCCATATGTCCGTCTGTATATTTTAGGTAA
The DNA here is from genome assembly GCA_963921215.1 of Scoparia ambigualis. Taxonomy (NCBI): domain Eukaryota; kingdom Metazoa; phylum Arthropoda; class Insecta; order Lepidoptera; family Crambidae; genus Scoparia; species Scoparia ambigualis. Next base: position 5,560,131 of record OY992511.1, read on the forward strand.
ATACTTCCTTTAATTCCTTATAGCTTCTCAAATAAAAGTAAGTGTAATCGATTATTAATCGAATTCTTCCCGAACTACACTAATACAATGAATGAATGAAATATTGAATGACGTATTAGTGTTAATATCTTTAATAATATAAATCCAGACTTATTATTATTATTTTTAATCTGGTGCTTTATCGGACTTCTAAATAATTCCATAATTAAATTATAATTATTTAAGATTTTCTGATATTATACTATTTTTGGGCGCTCTTTCTCTTACTGGGGCACAGACGGGCACTGTCCTTTACAAGCTCCGTGGTCGAGGGATTAGCACGCCGCGCGTCGGTTCTGGCGTCCGAGTATTATAATGTCAAACAACTTTCGTGCTAACGCCGACAGAATAAGGAACTAGCGAAGCTTCGACCGAAACTTTGATTTCGTTGAAATTGGCCCTCATAATTTTTTTTATTCTACGCTATGAAGGAACATGTAGAATTAGTCACCCCCGTCAACTAAACGGCGCATTATACTCACAGCCGGCGGTGTTCCTCCTCCTGCTTAATCCGCTCCATCTCCCTGAGCTTGGCCTCCTCGGCGGCGCGCATCTCCGCCTCGATCTTGCGCAGCCTCTCTTGCTCGTCTCTGCAGAATTGTTTATTTATTTAATTTTTCTGTGGTATTCGATTAAGGGCTTATTTTTCAATCCCTAGATAAAACTTGTCCTTCTGATAAAGTATGACAAGACCAAAATAAAATGTCACTTATCAAATCATGATTTGATAATATATTTTAAAATTGTTGTGTAATACGCTAACAAACGAATAACTTTTATCTGACAATTGAAAAATCGGCCCTAAGTGTGGTATAGGAGACTGTGTGCTGTGGTATAGCGAGTCACCAAAAGAATACAACCAATCCGTAAAAGGCGACTAACGGACTAAAGACTGCATATATATCCAACAGCAAAGAATGGCGACGAGCTCACCACCTGTCACGCTGAGCACATAGTGGTGAAAGTGGACTATGGCAGAGGACTGATTTTGCGATCGTCATTGCCTTTAACCCGGGGTCATGGGGGTGGAAAAGTGTTACACGGACGTTGGGGTGGGTCTCACAGACCCGTTCATTAGATAACAAATTATGCAATACTTTATAATAATCAAGTTAATATTTTATTCGTGTTTAGTTTTTTAGGTATTCATTTAAATAAATTAAACACAAATATCGTATTATATTATGTTTTAATCATATTTATTAGAGTTTTAAAAAGTAACGACAAATATCAATAAAATCTTTGTCTTCTACTTAAATGTCATTCTATTATTAATTATCAATCAGTCTTAATGTTTCAATGGCATTTTTTTGTAAGAAACTAAATTATCTTGAGAAGAAAAAAACAATTAATCACTCTGAATCATTACCTTTGGTACAGTCAGCACAGAAAGGTACAATATGTTCTAAACAAATATGTTTGTTGCAACTCTCGCAGTTTTAATTTATTTTACGGTCTTTCTTGGCTGGACACACTTGGCACCTTTTGCGAACATTAGCCTTTTTTGCTGGAGGTTCTATTGAAGATTCAAATTTTCAAATTTTTTTGTCGCTACTCACGTGGAAGCACTGATACATTTTGGCTTAGTTTTAGGTGTTCCATGACAAGACTGAACCTAGGTTTTTCTAGATCTCCTTCGTTTTGTTATTGAACAAATATTATTAATTCTGTTTATTATTAGGCTAATAATTATTATAGCAGCTATGTTCAATAAGGCATAAACAATTGTCAATGGCCACCTTTTAGAATTACGACTTACGTCGTCGTACGTAGCACATAGCTCGTAGGCTACATCCACACCACATTTTGACTTTCAGATATATGCTCTGTGTCACTAGGATTACTACGCTCACTCAAGTGATCTTCCTCATCACATATCTCCAGGTCTGACAACGCAAAATCAGAGGCAGACTCTTGTAAAATCGAAAGAATACGCTGTCGTTCTGCCTCTCTCGATCTATTTTTTACTAAGTACCTTAAAAAAAAACACAAATAAAATACATTGAACTATAAATCAGCAACTTTAATTGTAAACAACAACAAAAAAAACAAATATAAAAGGATGAAACACGAATAATAAATAAAATAACATCTGTACAAAATGGCGCGAAATTGTTACACTAACTGCGGGGATGGGTCTCACATACCTTATTCAATTTTGTGCACGTGTAACTCCCACTGCGGCTGGCGCACGACCAACGTGTTACCTGCGATGCATAGAACAACTCAACAGCTCCAGCTATTGAGAAGAACGGCAACGTCCTACGCATAGTAACCAAACTAGAAGCGATATAAAATGTGACGGGTCTCACAGACCCAACCCCCTAGACGCCGAGTTAATTTAACCCTTAGGGGATAGTCGTGGGTCTATGTATCATCATCATCATTAGCTTATAAACTTCCCACTGCTGGGCACAGGCCTCTCACATGGGCAATAGCACGTGGCAATATTGGGCCATAACCCACCACGCCGGCCCAATGCGGGTTAGTGAATTTTAACGACTGCCGTCTTACGACAACAACACAGAAGCACGGTCTCTTCTCTTCCATTGGGTGTCGTAAAAGGCGGCTAACGGACTAAAGACTGCACATACACCGGACAGCATAGAGCGGCGAAGGGCTCACCACGTCATGCTGAGCACATGTGCAGTCGCTATTTGTGAAAAGTGGACTGAGGAAAGGGGACTGCTTTTGCTGTCCTGGCTGCTGCTGGCCATGAGGATCTCTGCCTAACCGTCGCTGATTATATGAATGAATTATTTTTAAATTTTTATTCAGTTAATACTAAATTGAGCATACATACCTATTCTTTTGGTCGGCCATAGCTTTCTGTAGCGCGGCCATTTGCAGGTCGATGTCCTTGGTCAGCTTGCTGTACAGTTTGTCGATTTCATCTCGCGTTATTTTCTCATTACTCTGAAAGCGTAACGCAGCATATAAGTATTGTACAACATTAATGAATCTTAGGTCATTGGTATTGAACCCTATGTAATTGAAATAAGGATGAAAATTACAACGTTTACAAGAGCCGAGTTAAATTGTATAACAAATACTCAGTCTGCATATTTTTTTTTTAAATGCAGACGCGGATGCGGATCAACCTACCACACTATGTCAAATTTCTACAATGAATTTTAATCTTTACATTGTAACAATAAGGTTCAATATCGATTGGAGAAATTTGACAGTTTTGGCTACGTTGATCTGCTATCGTGTGTACCCTGAAATTATTGACAAAATCTACACTAGCGCAAGCAAAGCTACGGGCAAAAGCTACTAAGTTTATAGGCAAACTACTGCTTCTGGGCAAACACGCTTCATCCTCGGCCTCTTCTTAATCCTACGGATAATGTGGCCAAGAGCAAGCCAATCTATTATAAAAAAGTCATAAGTCATAAATAAGTTCTCAGTCTAACTGCCGTGCTCAGAGCCGTCAATTAAGTTTTAATGACAATTAAATGTCTTCCCTTCTCTATTTAGCACTATAGGTACATAAGAAAGTAACAGCAAGAGACTTAATTGTCATTAAAACTTAATTAACGTCTGAGTACGGCAGTAACCGCCGTACTCAAAGAGAGAAAAGACATTTAATTATCATTGAAACTTAATTAGTGACTTTGAGTACGGCAGTAAGTAATTGACTGTAATCAACACAGCTTTACTTTTTATATTAGATGTTATGTTGTTTTTGTTTTCTCTTGTTTTTTATTTTCTATTTCATTCTTTGTTTCTGCTGTTCTGTAATAGTGGTCAAAAAATGTTACATTTCATTTAAAGAAAACACAGGTAAGCAACTGACCTTGATAGCGGCACAAGCGTGGTTGATGCTGTTCCTCAGGTTCTCAATGTTCTTCTGCGCGCTCTCCTTCTCCTTCTTCAGCTGCGGCACCGCCGAGTCCATCTGCTTGAGGCTGTGGTGCAAGGCGTTGATCTTGGCTATCCCTTTGTATCGGGGCTGGTGCTTCTTCCTGACCAAATACCCTCGGATTGTCTTCTGAACCTTGATGAGGCATTCTCGGCGGTAGACGATCTTGTTTTTCACTGAAAATTTCAATTTAAATTGGAGCTTTCCTGGTTTTTGACATAATTATTAAATTTTTATGTGCATTAAATAAAGAAGGAAATTAAACGTGGGTACTGAAAATGCAGTTGGGGCATTATATCTAAAAAGCTCACGATCGCCTTTAAGTTTTAACCGCCTCTGTGGTCTAGTGGCTAAGCCACCGGTTTCAGACCCAGAGGTCCCGGGTTCGATTCCCAGCGGGGGGTACATCTTTGTGTGCTCGGTTTGGTTGGTGGTAGGGCTGTTAAGTCCGCCTGGCTAGCTACCACCATCCTATCTAAGTCTGTCGCCATAACAACGATGTTTATAGCATTGTTGTGTTCCGACAGTTTGAGATAAGATAGCCAGTTCCTCAGTGGTTGAGGATTCCGGGTGAAGCGCGCTTCCACCTTCGGCCTTATCGTCACTTACCATCAGGTGAGATAAAGGCCAAGCGCTTACCCGTTGCCGAATAAATAAGTTCTCGGGGTCCGACTTCATGATGCTATCAAACTCCAAGTTCGCCTTTAGGAAACCAGAAATTGGGTAGCAGCATTTCTCGTTCACTTTGGTCTCTATTGCTATCTCCAACCTGCCTACCAAGCGTGAGCAGCGAGGATGCCTATGTCCAGCAGTGCACTATTATGGGCTGTGATGATAGGAACTTACAACTATACTCCAGCCAAATTCGAGAAAGAATGTTTACCAACAAAGTGTTGCGTAGCAACCAATTTCAGTCATCAACCTTTTCCAATTGGATGCTGGGAAAGATTATGCGAAAAATATTTATTTATTAAACATTGTATAAAAATTTAAAAATCATCTAACCTAAAATCTTTAAATCAAATTTAATGTAGGTATATTATAATAGTTTTTTAACATATATATTTTGACAAATAAAATATTTTTTTTTATGTTTTACGTAATGTAACGGAACGTAGTTCATTCGTACATGGTCGGCTTTATTTCAGAGCTGGTTAAGATAATCGAGCATAGAGGAATATAATTATCATCTTCATTTGGAATGCAAGTATAAAATAGCAAAATTGTTTTGAATACCTGTATTTTAGTAATGACATTTGTAAGATAGGGTTATCGAATAAAAAAAATACATTTTTCGTATTGTTACGTTTTGCGTGACTGATTTTAGTGAGAAGTGTAATGAGAATAATTAGTCTTACAATATTTTTATGTAAAATGCAGTAATCACGAAAATAATACGAAAAGTAAAGATGCACAGATCTGTGATGACCCTAATTTGGTTTGTTTACATAAATTCTTTCTCAAGTTTGGCTGGATTATAATATAATATAAACACTTACGTTTAATAATGGAGATGACCGCGAATATGGACCTTCGCCACCTCGATTTAACCAGCCACGCGAGCACTGAGCTCACGATGGCCTTAAGGTTTTCAGGGTCCGACTTCATGATGCTGTCGAACTCCGAGTACTTGCCGGGCCGGAAGAACACGCGCGTCACGCCGAACTTGAAGTCCTTGTCGGAGAGGCCGAAGCTGTGGATCATCGCCTGCCGGACGGGGTACGTGTTACTGTTACACCTAATTTTTACTACAATCTATCGTTTTAATTTGATATTTTGAAATGAAAAGGCTATCCTGAAAGTGATGGTAGTAATTTACAAATAAGAGAAATCAGTCACGTTAGATAAGAATAGTTTCTGCTCATCATTTTTAACAATTTCTATACTTTTTAACGAGGTATACATAATATATGAAACAGCTGTTTTTTTTTATGATTACAGAGTTAGTATTAACGTAAAAGTTGTGAAAATGTGTGTATCCCTTTAAGTGATTGTTAGTGATTGTAATTAAAAAATAAGGGTGTAACTATGTAAATGATTTGATACTTTCAAGTTTGTTCACGTTTATACTTATTTAAGTTATTGCTTTCCATAATAGCCATCATCGTAACTTTAGGTGAGTATGTGTTGTGTTAACTAAACTCGTGTTTAAGATGTAACACTGCTTGTAAGTACTCACCTCGCAGAACAGCTTGGGGCTGAGCGCGCGCAGCTTGTCGGGCAGGTACGAGCTGTACATGGCGTGCAGGTCGTTGAACGGCGCGCGCGACGGGTACCTGCGCGGGGTGAGCACGGGTTGAGCACATGAGGCACGCATGCCGTCAGAAACGCAAGTGGTCAAATACGCATTTCGCCATAACACGCAACTTGACAGAAACACAACACGTCAGATTCGCAACTTATGAAACACTCGGCTCGTCACACACGCGACTCCACAGTCTCGACAGACTCGCATTTCGACATTCAATGGGACCTCATCATCGCATCGGATAAATTTGAACATGATTCTAGTGAATTTTTATCAGAGATTGTTTACTAAAAATATTTATTGTTATATGCAATTTTAAGAGACTTCAAATAAAGAAGGAGGTTCTCAATTCGTCAAGAGCTATTACGTGTGTAAAAAGCCAAGGGCGTCGCCAGCCCACGGCCTGGGGCAGCCGATATAAATGAAGGATGCGATTGTAATAAGAACGGTGCAAAGTTCCATTGTGTAAACTCTACAACCTCTTCACTGTACATAGAGGCGTGCCTAAGGTTTCAGAGTAGGGCAACATTATTTTCGTGCGATTTTTAACAGTTCAATTCGTATTTTTTTTTTTAGGGGGTGCTGCTGCCCCTACCTGCCCCCCCTGGCGACGTCCTTGTGAAGAGCAGCCTGTTTGACAAGTTCCGAGTTTCTGTTTTATGATCTGACGAACGCGTATATGACCACGGCAAAGAGCACTTAGATAGCACAAATGCATGTGGTGTGATAAATTTAACGATGCCTGCTGGGACGTACTTCCATAATACGGATTGGTGGATAGTGGGTAGGCCTTCCCTTTTTCCCGTCGAACTTTATGGAGGGTACGACGAACGTATAGAGTTATAGAACAATGAAAAAATATTTATGTTTTGGTTGTTACGAATCAATATCTATTACAGAAATTTGTCAGTTGTGGGTATGTTGACCTGCTGGCATGTGTACTTCGGTCAGGTCGGTGACGTTCTCGTTAAAGGTCAGGTCGCAAAACTGTACAAATCGACCCGACAAGAATCGACGGCCGATGAGCTCCAGCACGGCGGCGGTGCCGCTGCACTGCAGCTGGTGAGCTAGCTGTGGATGAGTAGCATGGGCCTCACCCGTGCTCCATGAGCTCCAGCACGGCGGCGGTGCCGCTGCACTGCAGCTGGTGAGCTAGCTGTGGATGAGTAGCATGGGCCTCACCCGTGCTCCATGAGCTCCAGCACGGCGGCGGTGCCGCTGCACTGCAGCTGGTGAGCTAGCTGTGGATGAGTAGCATGGGCCTCACCCGTGCTCCATGAGCTCCAGCACGGCGGCGGTGCCGCTGCACTGCAGCTGGTGAGCTAGCTGTGGATGAGTAGCATGGGCCTCACCCGTGCTCCATGAGCTCCAGCACGGCGGCGGTGCCGCTGCACTGCAGCTGGTGAGCTAGCTGTGGATGAGTAGCATGGGCCTCACCCGTGCTCCATGAGCTCCAGCACGGCGGCGGTGCCGCTGCACTGCAGCTGGTGAGCTAGCTGTGGATGAGTAGCATGGGCCTCACCCGTGCTCCATGAGCTCCAGCACGGCGGCGGTGCCGCTGCACTGCAGCTGCGTGAGCACCAGGCCGGCCTCCACGGCGCGCCCCACCATGCGCGAGTTGGGCTTGATGCAGCGCACGAAGTTGGTGCCCTGTACCGATCATCCTCAACTTAATACAGACATCAATCAACATAGATACATAATAATCATGACTATTATCCCCGTAGCGCTAGTTAGACACTTTATATATATATAAGAAGGAGGCAAACGAGCGGGCGCGGGTCACCTGATGGAGAGCAATCACCGCCGCCCATGGACACCCGCAAAACCAGAGGCGTCGCAGATGCGTTGCCGACCTTTAAGAAAGGAATAGAAATTGTGAAAAGGGGAGGGGAAGGGGCCTCCGGAACTCTCACTGGCCGGACGAAACACAACAGCACCAAGTGCCAGTATTTCACGCCGGATATTCGTGAGAGGGTGGTATTACGCCGGACGAGCTGGCCCAATGCGTGCTTCAACGCAGCGTGGCTCTACCACTCAGTCAGTGTCACTCATTTAGCACCACCCAGGGGTCACGTGTAGGGTCTCAAGGGTAAACCTACGGACGCGAGTAACTGTGTAACTTTAACCCCCTAAACTAACTGCACCATTTTGAAGAGCTGTGTGGTAAACCGGCTCACTAAAGAATACTACCAACCCATCCCTTGGGTGGGGTTAAAAGCGGAGATTACTTCTCATCAGGGTCCCCGGGACGTTGCTACATAACTAGGTTTAAATTATATCGAAAACTACCGCTGAGATTCTTTCTCTCACCTTTTAGATAAACAGAAGCATTTAAGTAAGTCAAGTGATCATCAAAGTAGTAAACGTCCCAATGCTGGGCACATGCCTTCCCCTATGGACAACGGCACAACGAAATAACACAAACGAAGTACGTCATCAATTTATCAAAGAAGAAAACAAAACAATCAATGCACTCACATTCTCCTTAAGCTTGTCCATGAGCTGCGTCAACTGCGTTTGGAACTTTGCACCCACGGAGATAAAGTTGAGTTTCCCTTTGGCATTATTGTTATCGCTACTATGGAACAGCTGTTGGACTAGCGCGCTGTTCGACTCTTGGACAAGGAACTCGAGGGACGCGTGAAGGGCGTCGTTGTTCTTCTCGATGAATTGATTCTGTAACAATGCGTCATATTATTTGGCGTGAGATTCTTGCGGCTTGAACTTTATATAGCTATAAAGCTAAAAAGGCATTCTTTTTTACAGCTAAAAAAGTTGTCCATCCCCTCCCCCACCCTCTAGACAAATGGCAGACGCTCACCCCCTGCCTATTCGTAATTAGTCGTACATACGCTCGCGCTGCTCTATTTTATTTCACTAGCAATCAACGAATTACGAGTAGACAGGAGATGAGCGTTTTAAGCCTAGCACCCTGCTAAAACTGTAATAACTAATTTTGGGCGATTCAAAAGTGCTTATCAATTAAGTCTGATTGAATTGAATATTTTCATTTTCATCATCATCATCATCAGTCTATAAATGTCCCACTGCTGGGCACAGGCCTCCCACGTCAACAATAGCACATGGGGATATTGGGCCATAACCCACCGCGCTGGCCCAATGCGGGTTGGTGGGTTTTAACGACTGTCATCTTACGACAACAACCGGGACCAACGGCTTAACGTGCCTTCCGAAGCACGGAGGAGCTCGAGATGTTTAAAATTTGGTCACCCATCCAGCGACCCGGCATTACGAAAGTTGATTAGCGGGCAAGATCGCAAGCCGAACGCGCTAGCCGCTGCGCCATCGAGCTCCTCATTCTCATTTTAATTGGGTTATTTTGCAGTCACAATGGTACAAATAAATCTTGATTTTGGTAAAACCTACGATTTATGAAAGAATCGTTTCGAATCCTACCTGACGTAGGCTGCACTTGAAAACGAAATACCATCAAAATTTCATCAAAGTTCTGTTTATTCAATGCCATCCTGTAATCCTGCCAAAACACTCGACAAATTTACACCTTGTACTAAAGATGAAATTGTAGAGATTATTAATGGCCTTGACGTAAATTCAAGTTCCGGTATAGACGGCGTTAGTACCAAACACATTAAATGTATCGGCAACTTAATAGCTCAAAATTTTGCAAACTGCTTTAATGTTCTCCTATCCGAAGGTAGTTTTCCTGTCTCCCTTAAAATTAGCGAAAGTTAATCCGATTCATAAGTCTGGCCCTACAAATGATCCAAATAATTATCGCCCAATTTCGGTATTGCCAGTGATATCAAAAATTCTGGAAAAAGTTGTTTTTTCCCGCATAGACGAACACCTTTCCTCTGTAAATTTCTTTTCCGAATGTCAATACGGCTTTAGACCTCACTCAAACACATTAGCAGCCACTTTGGATTTAATTACTGAAATAAAAACTAGTATACATAATAAAAAGATAGTCTTGCGGGTATTTATCGATCTCAAGAAAGCATTTGACACTGTCAGCCATAAGTTATTAATTAATAAACTTGAAAATACTGGCATAACTGGTACAGCTTTACAAATGCTCAAGTCTTATCTAAGTGACAGATGCCAAATTACCAAGATCAATGAGAGTCAAAGTAATGTAAAACCAATCACGTGTGGTGTACCACAGGGGTCGATTCTTGGGCCGTTGCTTTTTTTGATATACATCAATAATATATGTCAAATTAACCTACATGGTAAACTAACTCTGTATGCAGATGACACTTGTTTGTTTTATTTTGGGAATTCCATAGATGTAATCATAAGTCAGGCACAGGAAGATCTAAACACTATATTTAATTGGTTTCGATATAATTTACTTACAATTAACACTGCTGTATTTTTAAGCCGAAAAATAAAAAAATTATGAAATAAATTAATTATAGACGGCAAAGCCATATTTGAAAAAAAAGAAGAAAAATATCTCGGCCTAAGAATTGACAACCACCTAATGTGGAGGACTTCACAAGTTGACTACATTAAGGCAAAACTCGTCTCGTTCCTTGGAAGTATACGACACAGTGTTGGTTGTTTTCCTCGAAAGGTTCGATTTATGCTATACAACTCATTTGTTAAATCTCATCTTACTTATCTAATCGAATTATGGGGAACTGCATCAAAAACAAAATTAAAAGAACTACAAATTTTACAAAACAAAATCATTAAATCTTTATTTAATTATAACTACCGAACCAGTACTGAAATAGTTTACAAGGAAACAAAATTAATGAACATTACCCAATTATACCTATTCCAAACTCTTAACACTTATCTATAAAATACTGCATAATAAAATTCATTCAAAAATTAAATTTAATATAAATAACGAAACTCCAAAATATAGCCAAAGAAGACCTAAAAAATTTTTCCTAGTGCCAAAATCAAGAACAAAATACGTTCAGAAAGTTATAACCTCTGAGGGAGCACTTCTATTTAATAAATTGCCAGATTATTTAAAAAATGCAAATTCTATAAATATTTTTAAATGTAGACTAAAAACGCACATTTTTCAGGGTACATTCTCATCAAGCCTTTAATTATTAAATGTTATATCTGAAAATTGCATGTACGCACTTTTGCGGGAATAGCCTCTCAAGCTCGGTCGGCCGGCGGCGGCTCCTGCCCCCTTACTATCGAAACCGATCGCTATTGGATCTAATTGGTATTGTGAATTTTCGTATTTTTAAGTTACGACACCAGCGCTAATTTGGATTCATATTAGGTGAACTAAATGGCATTGGGTTTTGTATTTTTTTCACTCAATATCCACGCAATATGAATCCATATTAGCTCTGGTGTCGTAACTTAGGAGTACGAAAGTTCACAATACCAATTCGATCCAATAGCGATCGGTTTCAAGAGTAAGGGGGCTGCGCCGCGCGCCGCCGCCGGCCCGTTACTCATGTCAGTCGCTCGCTAGCTACGCGCTTGCTCACGCATGCGTCATAATAACCAAATGGATAAGTACATTATTTATGTACATCACAATACTCTTACTACGACAGTGTTTTCGTATGATACGGTTCACCTTACCATGTAAGTACATAATTTGACTCGAACCTGCTTGAGAGACGATTCCCAAACCCAAATATCTGCTAACTACTGGACAGTTAGACCTACCTACATTATTGTTAACAATTTCTTATGTAAGTGACTGTGGTTATTAATAAGAAATAAATATTCTTTAAACCTGACGTAGGCTGCAATCCATAGGTCAAAAAATCGGGGTTCTTACTCAGATTTCCTAGATTGCTGGAAACCTAGTTCCATTAGTTTAGTCAACTAATTGGTGTGAGTGTGTAAAGAACAAAGTAAGTATTTGAATAAGGTAATGGCATGGTATAATATGAATCATACCGTGTGGTAGCAGACGGCGCCGGCGAAGTGCCGCAGCAGGAAGCCCTCGTCGTCGCGCAGCGTGCGGTGCGCCTTCAGCCGCGACGCGCGCGGCAGCTGCAGCCTACATACAGCACATCACACACAATCATATCAGTATATCAAACATTAAAAAAATTAATACAAGCTTCAAGGCGTTTGTGTTGCGAATCCCGACATCAAAGCTGGACATCTTCATGAAGGAGGACTTCTGGCCTACGGGTGTAGTCTACAGGCGTTTCCGAGGGAAGTTGCCTGTTGCTACCGAGTTGGTACCGCAGGTGCCAATCAAATAGTACTAACATAATTATTAAGTTACTAGCGACCCGCCCCGGCTTCGCACGGGTTACTACCCATACCCGTACCCGTACCTAAACAAATTATAGCCTAAAACCTTTTTTTTTCTCTTATATAATGGCTTCGTGCGATCAGCACATTTAGCCAGTGTCAAGTTTTTAATAATAGGTAATTATTATTTCCTTCACATAAAGTGGATGATAATGAGTGATAATGAACGTTTAATGGTAAATGATTTTCCCCCAAACCCCTGGAAACTCAATAAAGCTATGGGAATTTATTGAGGTCCCACACGGACTTCTTGAGAGAATTTGAAAAGTGATGTCGCATTGTTTTGTTTTATTTGCTAACACTCATGCACGTTCACGAACATTTAACAGTAAATAATCCACCATTATTTCACATTAATATTCGACAAAACACAAATTATAGAAAATAATACAAAACTGCAGACACGACGCTTCACTTTCCCGCCAAGTAGTCGCCTAAAACCTTCCTCGATAAATGGGTTTAGTCGCAGAATGTCCAATTCGCAAAATGTCCAGCGGTCGCAAAAAGTTCAATTCGTCATTATTTATTTAATTTGTCCGGCACAATAAAAATAACTCGTGGATACCGTTTTATTGTGCCGGACAAATTAAATAAATAATGACGAATTGAACTTTTTGCGACCGCTGGACATTTTGCGAATTGGACATTCTGCGACTAAACCGATAAATGGGCTATCTAAGGCTGATTTCACAGTCACGCATTTGATCTGCGCCGGCCACACGCGCGTGGTTACTTACACTACATAGTAGTTGCGTTTCATAGTCACGCACGCAGTTCAAACGTAACGTAAACGTAACTACTATGTAGTGTAATAATTGTAAGCGCGCGCGTGTGGCCGGCGCTGATCAAACGCGTGACAGTGAAATCAGCCTAACACTGAAAGAATTTTTTAAATCGGCCCAGTAATTCCTGAGATTAGCGCGTTCAAGCAAACAAACTCTACAGCTTTATAATATTAGTATAGATTTACTAACAAAAACGTTGTATTATATAAACACATAATAATATTATAAAACAAATCTTATAACATCGCATTGATGTAAGAAAACTGTAAAGGTGTTGTAATGTCAATAAATAAGTAAAATATACATCATTACATAATATAAAAATCGCCGTTTTCCTGTGTCTATGGCACCGCACTATTCTTCTAAACCACGCAATGGATTTTTATGCGGTTTTCACTAAAAGATAGAGCGTTAACTGAGGATGGTTTTTGTTTATATTTTGTAAATATATTTTTTTAAATGGCTGAACTATGACGGTCTAAGTTAGCGTGGACGAAGGCACGGGCGGGCCGCTAGTAAATATTATAAATACTTTATAGTAAACTAGAGGCCGCTCGCGGTTTCACCCGTGTGGTTTCCGTTCCCGTGGGAATATCAGGAAAAAAAGTATTCTATGTGTTAATCCAGGGTTATAAACTATCTGTATGCCAAATTTCATCCAAATCCATTCAGTAGTTTTTACGTGAAAGAGTAACAAACATCCATCCATACTTACAAACTTTCGCGTTTATAATATTAGTAGGAAGTAGGATAGTAGGATATTATAAAGTAAAGTCGCCGTTTTCCTGTGTCTGTGGCTCTTTTTCCACGCAATGCATTTTTACGCGGTTTTCACTGATAGAAAGATCGATAAAGGACATATTTGTAGATAAGTACAAAATGGCTGAAGTGTTACGGTGCTGTTAAATTAGTTGTGACGAAAGCGCGGGCGGGCCGCTAGTTACACATATTTAATTGTAAGCTTGCTGTTACCCGAGATTTACGACAAAATTACATCTCAAACTTACACCAACCCACACCCACACAAAGTAAAAATTAGATACATTAGTATTAGTTTAATAGGTTTTATACTTTATTGAATCCAGAAATATCAAAACGATTTTTCAGATAAATGGCTTATCCATGTTATGCTATCTATGAACGTTTATGGTGCAATTACGAAAATTCGATCTACCTACTCCGATCACTGATCATGACATTGAAATTTTATTTTTATGTGAATGTATTTTAGCAATGTATTAAAATGCCTATGTCTTAACTGTGTCGCATAGCGGTGATAGAAAACTATCACCCCCTCTCTTCTCCTGGGTGTCTTAAAGGCGACTTACGGACTAAAGACTGCACATACATCCAACAGCATAGAGCGACGATAGGCTCAACACCTCACCGCTTGTGCAGTCGCTATTTGGTGAAAAGTGGGCTGTGGCAAAGGACTGCTTTTGCGGTCCTCATTGCCTAGTCTCTGACTAACCCTTCGGGGATAATAGTCGTGACTGTATGTATATATATATTAAAAAGCTGTCCCAACTCACCTAGAGTTATTGTTGCCGAGCTGCTTATGTACAGAGTGCGTGAAGTGGCCGAACTCTGGCTTGGGCAGCTTGGACTCTTCGTCCAGCAGGTGGAATATGCCATGGTTCTTGCTCTCGATTAAATCTGATGGAATGTCGAGTGATATTTGAACAAATTTAACAACAAACAAGCAGCTGTGTGATGGCCGTTCATTAAAATAAAACTACTTAACCTATTTTTAACAATAAAAAAATATTATTATTATTTTGCGTACCCAGCCGTGTAGTCACACTAAAATAATACTTCCAATCCCTCTCTTCCATTGGGTGTCGTAAAGACTAACGAACTAAGGACTGCACGTACATCCAACAACATAGCGGCAGTGTGCTC
The DNA here is from genome assembly GCA_963921215.1 of Scoparia ambigualis. NCBI lineage: Eukaryota > Metazoa > Arthropoda > Insecta > Lepidoptera > Crambidae > Scoparia > Scoparia ambigualis. The sequence goes on from OY992511.1 coordinate 5,575,213, forward strand.
AACACCTTTCACGCTGAGCACATGTCGCACTCGTAATAAAATGTCGACCTAACTTTTAATTTTCATATTGATAACCTAAGCCGTGTCACGCAGCTGCTTAAGAATACTACCATCCCCTGTCTTCCCTTGGGTGTCGTAAAAGGCGACTAGCAGACTAAATACTGTACATACTTCCAACAGCAAAGAGCGGCAATGGACTCACCGCCAGTCACGCTGAGCACATGTGAAGTCGTTGTTTGGTAAAAAGTGGACTATGGCAGAGGACTGCTTTTGCAGTTCTTATTGCGTAGTCTCTGACTATAACCCTTAGGGGAGAATAGTCGTGATTCTATGTACGTATGTGTGTGGGCACTCACCGATGCAGTCCTGGTTGTCGACGAACCGTATTTCAGGCACGTTGAGCCCCTCGCGCCGGTAGAGCTCCTGCTCGTTCTTGAGGATGCGCTCGTTGAAGAACTGCTGCAGCTTCTCGTTGCAGTAGTTGATGCAGAACTGCTCGAAGCTGTTCATCTGGAAGTACTCTGAGGGCAAACAAAATGTACATGTGATAATTTACTTTACAATTTTTGTAATCTGTACTAAAAAAAACGCGTAGCTAAAAGAAAAAACGCGTATATAAATGTGTGAGCATATATAAATATATAAGTAAGTATATGTACGATTTATGTACAGGCTTATACATAAAAATAATATAATATGCTGGTGTCACAAACATGATGACTGCCCTTTCAATTTTTAACTATTTCGTCTATCCAGTCTAACATGGTTGCCTGGAAAAAATTGCTGTTTAGCGATAAGGCCGCCAATTGTATGTAGATAAATAGATAGATAATACTTTTATTGTAACATAATAACACAAACATTTACAATGCATTTACTTACATTAACTTTTAGTCTCTCTCTGGAAAGAGGGAGACCACAGCTTTAGTGTCAGTCTCATCATTAGCCTTCCCACATGGACAACACAATAGAGAGATTAAGCCATACCCCACCACGCTGGCCCATTGTGGGTTTGTGGGTTTTAACGACTGCCATCTTACGAAAACAACCGGGACCTATAGCTTTCATGCCTTCCCTTCCGAAGCACGGAGACGCTGGAGATGTCTTTCGGTCATTTGGACATCCATTCAGTTATCATAATTACGAAAGTTGCTTAACTGCCAATATCGCAAACGAAGCGCCTTAGGGTCAGCTCACAACGCGCCTTGCAGAGGTTAGTTGATTGTCACAGCTTCCATAATATGGGAGCTAATAATAAACTTAAGGGAAATATGCATCCCATTATCCAGTCTCTATCCACCAACGCGCATTGGGCCAGCGTGGTGTGTAATGACCCAATCTCCAAATACGCTGTTAGTTCAAGTGGGAAGGACCGTGCCTAGCAGTGGGACGTTTATAGGCTGATGATAATGATCAGTGATAGGAATAGGTAGACTGTATTTTCCTAAACCTCTTGACGAGGCATAACACGGAGCTGTTAATACCATCAAATTTGATACCAATATTTTATATAGGCTGTGGATAGAGTGCCACAAACGGCATTCTAGTACGGTCGGTTACGATGCCGTAATTGCGGCATCCTAGTACAACGTGTATAGTGTGCCACAAGTGGCATTGTATCTCAATGGGTTCGGGAACCGTAACATATTTTTTATTTGCCATAATGTTCTGAAGCCATAATATTCAAAATATTTTTTGTATGGAGTTAGATTTCTGTTCTCTAATAAAAAAAAATAACCTCGACATTTAAGACAGTCGCGAAGCGCAGCGTAGCGATTGTCTTAAATTTCTAACCTATCACGTGACGTATTTCTGTTGTCTAATAAAAAAACTTTACGCTTGTGGCACTGTATACACTTCCTTTTATATATACCGGTATTTCCCGAAAACTTTGATTTATTTTTCTACACAGTACCAATGTAGTGGTTGGAAGTGTTTAAAATTATGCACTTCATTTATTTATAATAGTTGAAATTGTTCAAAGTTTTGTAAATATTCGTGAACCCTATGCATGTACGTAACCTTCCAACCACTGGTACTGATTACTAGTCCCGGAGTATTCGAGAAATACAGATATACACAAAATACCGGTATAAAATTTGGTGCTATTAATAACTCCATGTTATGTCCCGTCAAGAATTTTAGGTAAACACAGTCTGCCTACCGTATACCGCGTATCGGCAAGCGTGGCGTAGGACGCCCTCAGACAAGGTGGAGCGACGATCTTCGCAAGGTGGCTGGCAAGAGCTGGATGAGAGTGGCCGCGGATCGTGCTCAGTGGCGTGTTCTTGGAGAGGCCTATGTCCAGCAGTGAACGAGTATAGGCTGATGATGATGATGATGATGACAGTCTGCCTATTCCTATAACTGATGATGATCCAATCTCTAATGAATCAGTCTGTACTCACCGAATCCCGCGATATCCAGTACGCCGATGTAGTATGCCGACGCTTGAAAGGGTATGCTGGTGTTGATGCGGTGCACTATGTAGTCAAACAACTTGCTGTACACGGCTTTGGCCAGGGCGTCGCGCGCGTTGGTAGCCTCGTACGTCTTTAGGGGCACCCTGCGAAGGAAATCATTACATTTTATAAAGTAAAGTCGCTGTTTTCCTCTGTCTGTGGCACCGCACCATTCTCCTAAACCACGCAATGGATTTTATGCGGTTTTCACTAAAAGATAGAGCGTTAACTGAGGATGGTTATTGTTTATATTTTGTAGATATATTTTTTTAAATGGCTGAAGTATGACAGTTTTTCTATGTTAGCATGGACGAAGACGCGGGCGGGCCGCTAGTGTTATTATAAATACGTTATACTGCGTATTCCCTTTTATAAGTGAACTTCTGAAAACATGATACTTTCTTTTTGAAGATGATCTAAAGAAGTACTTAAACAAATATAACATAATACGCTCCCATTGATGAGCTTAACATAAGGCGCGACATTAGCGCCATTCTTAGCTCCTCGTTATCAAATGCCAGTAGTAAGGCCACAGCACAGACTACACGCCTCCACACGCACGTTGCCATGGTTACGTGTGTATACTCACATAATCGCGGTTCCCTTTATTCCGCCGCGAGAGCTCTGCAAGATCCACGACACTAGCGCCATCCTCAGCTCGGAGCTATCCACCCCTTAATAAAGCGGCGGCGCTAGCTAGCGCGGGCGGGCTCAGTCGCGGGCGCGACGCCGCAGCCGACGCACGCACGTTGCCATGGTTACGTGTGTCTACTCACATGATCGCGGTCCCCTTGATCCCGCCGCGGGAGCTCTGCATGAGCCGCGACACTAGCGCCATCCTCAGCTCGGAGCTATCCACGCCCAATAAAGCGGCGGCGCTGGCTAGCGCGGGCTCAGTCGCGGGCGCGACGCCGCAGCCGCCGCGCGCGCCGGCTTCTTCCTCGAAGCGCACGTTGCCGAGATGCAGAACGGCCGCTACTACCGAGTAGACGGACTTCTTCTCGTCCTCCGTGAGACCGACGCGGGATAACGCCTGCGGTGATGATGATAATAATAATAAATTTATTTATATTTTCTCTCCTCAAACTTACTTCTAGTCTTCTTCTCCTCAAACTTATTTCTAGTGGGTTGTCTTCACTTAATAATACTGACACAATATACTGGTCGTGGGTGATTTTAATCTCGGTAATATTGAGTGGGTCCTTAGTCAAACATTTCCGTTTTCAGCTATGTCTCCAAAAAATTGAACTTGTTCTCTCGATCTGATGTTGTCTGATTTCATGTCACTACATAATTTGTCACAATTTAACAACATTACGAATCATAATTATAGGTTACTAGATCTAGTATTATCAACTAATGAATCTGTTAATATCAAAATTATCGATAATCCTTTTGTGGGTCCACACATCATCCAGCGATTGACATTGACACAAAAAAGATATTGAAAAAAAATACTGTATCCAAATTTAATTTCCATTTGGCTGATTATACTAAAATTAATAATGATCTAGGTAGCATTGATTGGGATCTGGAACTTGCAGCAGCAAGCTCGGTTGATACCATGGTTAAAAATTTTTATTCCTTAGTGACGTGGTACTTCAAAACCTTATTTGTCTTTTAAGAGAGAAGGATGAATTACGTAAACACTTTAAATCGTATAATAATCCTATTTATGAATTTGAGTACAAGGAGGCTCGATCCAGATGTCATGCACTAATCAAGAAATGTTACCAACGCTATTCAAACAATATTGAAGACTCTATTAGCAAAAAAAATATCAAGGCATTTTGGAGCTACGTCAAAAATAAACGTAACAATAAAGAAGCGATACCCAGTGAAATGCACCTGGGTATCGCTAAATTTGATAGTCCTCTGTATAATTGTAATGCCTTTGCACAGCACTTCTCGTCAGTATATGCAACCACTGATCCTAACCATCTAATACCTGATGATGTTAATTTAATTGTTCCTACTAACAACGTCATAATTAATTTGGATTCAAGGAAAGAAGCAGGACCAAATGGCGTTCCGGCCGTGTTTCTTCGTAGTTGTGGTTCGACTCTCTCGTATCCTCTTAGGGTGGATTCGACCAAACTGGAATAAAACTTACACCGAGATTAGTCTATACAAATTCGGCGTTTAATCTAGGTATAAGACCTTATTCCAGTTTGGTCGAATCCACCCTTAGTCTTATATACAACTATTCTCTGTCTTCTGGTACTTTTCCAGCTACTTAGAAAAAAGCCAATGTCTTATCGATCCCTAAAGCGGGAGATTCGAGCGACGTACGAAACTACAGACCCATCTCCATATTATCTGGAATTCCAAAATTATTTGAGTCACTGGTTTGCCCATATTTTGTGAATCTTAGGTCTATTCTAGTCCCACAGAAACGTTGTTTTCGACTTTCGTCAATATATGTCAACCATTACGAATCTTGCTTGTTATGTGAATGATTTAACATATGAACTGGATCAGGGTCGGCAAGTGGATGCAGTGTACTGTACACCGACATTAGCAAAGCATTTGATAAAGTTAATCACTCGATAATGCTTAACAAGTTGCGTTTGGCCGGTGTGCGTGCATGGCATCTCTCTCGGAGGTGTCAAAGGGTGGTGGCCTGTGGATACGAGTCAGGTTGGTTTCCTGTGCCGTCGGGAGTTCCTCAAGGCTCTCATTTAGGGCCTATTTTCTTCTTGGTGTTTGTTATTGACTTGGCACAAGTTGTACGAAATTCTAAATGTTTGTTGTTTGCTGACGATCTCAAAATCATAACACAATTAAAAATTTAAATGACTCGTTACAGCTACAAAAAGATCTTAATCGAGTCGTTGCTTGGTACCAAACAAACAGGCTTTCTTTCAACTCTGAAAAGCGAGTCTCCGCGAGTTTGTAACTGGCGCAGAGACGTCTGGCACTACTTACATAACCTGGACGGTTGGTCTTGGGTGCCAGCCAGCACAAAATAAAACCACAGAAAAACTAATAGTACTACCGTACGGAAGGTTCACTCTCTAACTAAAGTCAAGTTTAGGTATAAAAAATTGCCTACGCTTACTACTTTCACGCGAAATTGAAACTTATCGTGTGACCCGAGCGTTCATATTCCGTTAAGCAACGCTGACTTGATATCGATTTGACGTCTGAAGCGCAGGGTTTACACTCATGGATATATTTAAGTACCAATTTATTAAAATAAATTACATTCTTTGTTCTTTCTTTTATTTAGATACTCGTAAACACAACAGTATCTTTTATACGGATTATAAGATCGTTTAGTAGTCATTGTTCGGTGCACAAAAATCACAGGAATTATCGTTCGTTTTACGCGCCACGAAGCGCACGGTGGAGCGTGCGTCGCGAGCAGCATCCTACTGCCATACCATACGCCTGCCTGGGAGGCGCGCCATCCGAACTACCTAAATTGCGGAGTGACACCCCCCCCTGGTAAAACTTAGTGATGTAATAATGGGCACCTCGGACAAGGTGGAACAACGATCTTCGCAAGGTGGCTGGCAAGAGCTGGATGAGAGTAGCCGCGGATCGTGCTCAGTTGCGTGTTTTTGGAGAAGCCTAAGAAGTCCAGCAGTGGACAAGTATAGGCTTATGATGATGATGTAAGGGTTGGGATTGTTCAGTAGCATAGTGTGACGTCATTCACCTGATGCAGCCTCTGGAAGTCTTGCACGTCGTCCAGTATGGGGTCGCGCAGGCCGCCTTTGGCCTGCTGCTGCTTGCTCTTCTGGTTGGCGCTGATCTTCTTCTCTGACGCTGCTGTCGTGAAGTATTGCGTGCATCCGTTCTTGAGGTACTGTCGAGGGATAAATAATGCATTCTCAATCATTGTCATCCTATTAAAATGTACTGTATAAAAAATATAAAAAATGTTATTTTTAATACAGTGGCTCAAAAAGTGGCGTATTGCAGGGACGTATAGCGTTCGGGATGTGGGCTATTACATACTCGAGCTTTTTCTTTACCTTTTCCGAACTCGTGCGTTCTCTTTCCTAACTGTCAAAATAATATCTATTAAAAAGAAAAAACCAATCACGCAGTTTTTACTAAAAAAAAATCATAGAAGTTTTTATGATTCATGCAAATATTTCTAAAAAGAAGCTACTAATTTGTTACAATATCAGATTTAATTCAATGAGTTAGGTTAGGTTTCATTAAATTTCATTTTCATTTCATATCAATAAAAGAGTGGCAGCGGGGCATTTAAAAAAAAATACTACCAACCTATTTCTTCTCTTGTGTAAAAGGCGACTAGTCGACTAAAAATCGCACATACATCCAACAGCATAAAGCGGCGGTGGGCTCACCACCTGTTACGCCGCGCACATGTGCAGCTGTTAATTGATTTATTTATTTCATTGTACATGCTAGTTTACAGATTATGCGTCCAAAACACCGACATGTCATACATAAAATAAAAATGTAAAAATCATGAAAGAGAAAGATATACAATTTTTATTTTTAAATGTTTTAGCGTTTTATTAACGCTTAAATAGAGGTGAAAACTCCTAAGATTTGATGAAGCAATGTTGACTAAAAACATAAGCATCAAGCACTGACAAATTTCGACGGTTGAAAGCCAGACCTCGGTAGCCAAGTGGTTAAGGCAGCCGCCTGGAATGCGGAAGGTGCGTGGTTCGATTCCCGCCTGAGGTTGTCGCCTTTTTTTTTTCAGTGTTTAAAATTTTACTTCAATATACAATTATGTCACAAAAACTGGATATTAAAATAACAAAATCAAAATTACTACAAAATAGTTAAAAATAAAATAGCTTATTCTATAGTTTATTTTAATAGTTGCGGTCGAGAAAGTAAAAGGCTGCTGCCACTAAACGCCCTACGCCATCAGCAAACAAATCAACATTGTCGTATTGACATTGCGTCGCCTCAGTGCTTGTTTGGCCAACAGACCATTTGGGTAATTTTACAGGAGCAATGTTTTTTTGTTTTTTTACATGTAAAATTCAAAGTTTTTTTAATTTTTATAGATTATTACATGTCCAGATGTACCATATTTTTGGAAACTACCATAACATTACTCCTTTGTTTGAGTCATAACATAAGAAAAACAAAAAAACATTGCTCCTGTAAAATTACCCAAATGGTCTGTTGGCCAAACAAGCACTGAGGCGACGATTGATGAAACGTGGACTGTGGCAGTGCTGCTTTCGCGGTCCTCAGTGCTTAGTCTGTGCTGTGGCTAATCCTTTGAGGATCATAGTAGTGAGTGTGTTGTACGTATAACTTTTGTAGACTTTGTTATTCTACGAACCTGACCCGATACACTTCTATGCCTCCTGTGAAATGTGATATGATGACGACCTCCTTGGTCGAGTGGTTAGTACAGCGGTTTTCATGGTGTCGCCATCTCTGAGGTCCCGGGTTCGAACCCCGGTCGGGTCAATTTGGAAAATATTGTTTTTCTAAATTGTCACGGGTCTGGGTTTTCTATGTATAATAAGTATGTATTTAATTATTTTAAATATGTTTATCCGTTGTCTAGTAACCATTTAACGAGTTTTATAACGAAGCTTCTCTTGGGCTAGATAATTGGTGTGAGTGTGGGAAAGTTTATTTATGCATCTCATCTTTAAAGTGCAGCGCTAATTGTTTCTATAATAATATGAAAAGAGGAAAATCTAAACACAATTACATTTGAAAACTCAGCATTATTAAAACTTACCAAGTAATCATCAGGCTTGGTGATGTTGAGTGCCGCCCTAAGCTCGGGCGGCGCGCCCGCGCACAGCAAATAGAACACATGGTAGTTCCTCTCCTCGGCGCTCTGCATGCATATCCTGGACTTCTCCAACAGGTAGTGGGATATATGGCCGCCAACTACATGGTATTTGTTATTGAAGTGGACCTCCATGAACTTGCCGAAGCGGGAGCTGTTGTTATTGCGCGTGGTCTTCGCGTTGCCGAACGCCTCGAGGATCGGGTTAGCTGTGGGTATGAGATGACGTAGTTTGTTAAGTGTTTTTGGTAGGGGTAGTATCGGTGAGAGATACACAAACATAAAATATATACCTTCAATAGGCAGTGGATAAAGTAGTCATAAGATAAATTAAACTTTAAATGTGGTTAAGATAAGACTGAACCCCTATGCTCTCTGTATGCCTATAATGCAGTGTGCCTAAGTCGCGTTATGCCTAAACGTCATTTCAAATAAGCGTTTGGTCTATATCTCACATTGCCCATTTCGCGATACGACTATGTCGCTATTGAACTACATCTCACATTGCCCATTTCGCGATACGACTATGTCGCTATTATGGACTATATCTCACATTGCCCATTTCGCGATACGACTATGTCGCTATTATGGACTATATCTCACATTGCCCATTTCGCGATACGACTATGTCGCTATTATGGAGTATATCTCACATTCCCCATTTCGCGATACGACTATGTCGCTATTATGGACTGTATCTCACATTGCCCATTTCGCGATACGACTATGTCGCTATTATGGACTATATCTCACATTGACCATTTCGCGATACGACTATGTCGCTATTATGGACTGTATCTCACATTGCCCATTTCACGATACGACTATGTCGCTATTATGGACTATATCTCACATTGCCCATTTCGCGATACGACTATGTCGCAATTATGGAGTATATCTCACATTCCCCATTTCGCGATACGACTATGTCGCTATTGGTCTAATTTTTAGATTGGTTTTTGGTTTGTTTTTTTTAATTGGTTTTTTTTTATTAACTCTTCAAGGATCTCAAATATCAAAGTGTTTTCATTGATTGCCGCCGATAACGTAAACAAAAGATAACGCGACCCACTTCATAAAAAATGTTATAAAAACTTAAGTAGACCACTTATCTACATTCTGTAAAAAGCACGTTTACTATGAATACTTTTACTTTCGATTATTGTGGAAATTAGGTTGTAAAAACAAATAATAAAAACTTTGTAAATTTTTTAATTACTTATTTATTTATTTATTTTTTTTGTTTATTTCAGCTTGAAATTTTGTTCTCAGGTATTTTGTTGAGTTACTTTTTTAAAAATGTCTCAGAAAGTCCAATTTATCATATAAAAGAAAACTTATTGACAGTGTAATAGAAAAGGCAATAATAAATCATATTTGTAATGACCACTTAAAAAATCACAATTTTTCTAGCTGTAAATGTCACTCCAAGATGGCATCCTTTTTGTTTCTGTTTGTTGGTACTACTTACAAATATGTCTATATTGACGATGAACTAAACTTGTCCATACGAAAATAAAACTTATCGGCAGGTATAAGAGAATAAAGTCGCCCGAACGGGCGCGACCGCCGGCGGTGCAATGACCCTTGAAGGTATTCCCCATCTAGAAGACGCGACCGCCGCCTGGCGGTCGTATGATCCTTGAAGGGTTAAAAAAGAAGTCCGTTGTTTTTGTAATAAGTAGTTATTTATGGAAAAATCCTTTATGAGGTAATTATAGGCTAATATTGTTTAACGTAGCTTATGGATTATAGTTTTGTTTTAAATTGTTTATATTTTTAAGTATAAGATGATTTTTTTACAATACTTTTTTTTTTAATTAGCACCCTTTATTATATTTAAGTAAGTAAGAAATGATGTCCATCTCGCTCTTGAACTAAAACTCAATGAACCTTAGTTAGTCTCACAAAGCCTATCTCGCTATTGAACTAAAACGCAATTAACCTTAGTCTCACTAAGCCTATCTCGCTATTGGACTAAAATTCAATGAACCTTAGTCTCACTAAGCCTATCTCGCTATTAGACTAAAACGGAATTGACCTAAGTCGCAATACGCCCACATGGCATAACGCGACTATAGGCACACTGCGTTATAGGTATACCGAGAGCAAAGGATTATAATTTAAAATAAAGCATATTATACTGCAAATAGATTAAAAATATGCAATTGATATTTGTGAGTTGCAATTATTATCTAGTTTTGTTGTTTATCAAAATCATCAAAGATAAGACATCGAAGATAACAATAAATTATTAAAGAACATCACTTTATAATTATTGATAACAGCATAAGTCATATCCAAGAAGGTATATATTTATACTTTGTATAAGATTTGTACTTTGTCTGCGTATACATAATTAACTTAGTGCTTCAGGAGAAATGTTACAATTATTCAAATAGGTTATGTGTCGAGAAAATAGGCCACAAAACAGAACCACTAGCACACTCCTCGAATAGTAAAGCAAAAAGAAACTGAAAGATCAAGAGATTTATCAATAAATATTATGGGGTCTGATACTCTGTGCTAGTGGGCGGTGCCTCTAGTGGTGAAACATTGCAAAATTATCTCCTACTAAAGGTTGAATTATATTAGACCGGGCCGTGCAGGGGGCGTGCCGTGTGCGTGGCCCGGACAGGGCACTGATTTGAGACGTTGCATACATTTTGTGTGAAGCAGTTCATATTACACAGTGCTTGATCCGCTCTAATATAAATACCAAATGTATGCAACGTCTCAAATCAGTGCCCCGTCCGGGCCACGCACACGGCACGCCCCGTGCACGGCCCGGTCTAATATAATTCATCTGTTAATGTTTATTACTTTCTAGGTAACAGAAATTCAGTTATCATGTAAAATTATTTAAAGAACTGTTGCGTGCCGTTTTTGTACACACACATTATAGGCTATACAAAACTGTCAATATTCTCCACTCCATTTTCAACTTTAGCTGTTGGACATTATCGTTTACTATCAATTGTAAACTTTTTGCGATTAAGTTGTTGACTGTTGTCGGTATTGCCATCGGCCTATATAGGTGCCACTGCTGGGCACAGCGGCCCACGCTGGCCCATTGCTGGTCGGTGGTGTAAATAGTTAAATCCAACTCACCATCTAGAATCTTCTGTTCGACCGGGCCCGCGCCTTTGGCCCACAGGTCGCAGAGGTACTTCAGAATGTACTTGGTGGACTCTGTTTTGCCCGCGCCCGACTCGCCGGAAACTATCACAGACTGGGATTGCTTGAAGGATTTCATGTCGCGAAACGCTTTGTCGGCTGTAAGATTAGAATTATTTAACAGTCATTGGGGTGTGTCCGTGTGTATTGCCACCATAATTTGACATTTATTCCCTTATCATAAGGTCGAAAACCAATCAAAAATATCAACATGCTGTGTGTGTACGTTTAAGGGTTCCTTTAATGTGCGGTTAACGCACTTTTTAAACTTTCGTGTTTTATTATAAACAATATATTTTAACGAGGTAGGTTAAAAAAAGGAATGAGGAGACCTGTAGTTTTCAGTTTTGGGTCTAAATATTTTGTTTAGTAATTTTTTTAAATATAACTTTTATAACTATCATGGTTGCAACCATTATTTTTACTTTTTTCGAGATATTTACCATGATTATCCTTGAGTTTGTAATAATAAATATAAATAATGAAATATCGGGAGGACAAACTCAAGGATAATCATAGTAAATATCTCGAAAAAAGTAAAAATAAGATTTTTTTTAAATAAATAGTTTGTGTACCTACTAGTTTATAAGCCACACCAAGGTGCGCTTCCACCATCGGCTTGATCGTCACTTTACATAGTACACTAAATAATAAAATAAAGAATATCTACATTACAAGCTGAGGCGGGGTAATTTTTTTATTAATGTGACTCCTCATAGTGGCCCCTCCTGCCTGATGGTAAGCAGCTGATGCAGTCCAAAATAATGAGAGCGCTCCTCACCCTAGAACAAGCACGGTAACAAGCGCACCCATTCATGACGGCCTACATAAATGCCGTTTCGCGCCCCGCTTAAAAGACTCGGGACGATAGAGAAGATAGAAGCTGGGAAACACATGCGCCGGCAAAGAATTCTAATGCCGAATGGTCTTGCAGAGAAACGATTTGCCCAATTTTTTTGGTACGAGCGCTGATAGTCTGCACAGTATGATGGTGGTTCCTAAGACCAGCACGTGTAGTCCGGGAGAGGAAAGGAGAGGGCGGGATTAGATCAAAAAGTTCTTCAGAACAAATCTTCGTAGTAATTTCGGTAGTTAAGCTATCAGACCGTATCTGAAATAGCACACTGCATTCCAAAACCAAAATCGCCGACGTTGGTCATAAAGCTGCCAGCTTGAAGTGGAACTGGGTTGGCTGTGGACTAAACTTACCACCGAGTGGAGTCCACGCCACTTTAGACGACGTCGCGGCAGGCCCAGAAGGAGATGGCGGGACGAGCTAGACTACTATCAGAAGGACTGGCAAGTTACAACCCTAAATCGTGAAGAGTGGGGGGAGGGTAGGGAGGCCTTTGCCCAGCAGTGGGACAAGCCGGGTATTGTGAACCGCGCGCTTTGCAGTCTATCCAAATGCATCCTGATTGACAATTGTATCGGTTTATGTATGTGATTATTTTCTGTGTGTCAGTAAATGTTTCTCTCTCTCTCTGTCTACGTACCTATAGCAAACACATGTGGCTGAAGTTCCCCGAGCGACCTGCCCTGGTACTTCTTGATTGTGTTGGAGGAATACAACTCAGGTATTTCTTCGTAGGGGTTCACCGCCAGCAGAATGTTAGCGACGTATGTCTGAAAGGGTCGGTACAATTAGACAGTAAACTTTTTATTGATTAAAAAGGGAGAGAGACTATAATTATAATTCTGTACCGCAGTTGCCCGACGTTGAGCATTTATTGTAAAACAACCTTGTAAACCCTAATTTCAAATGCATAAGGCTGCCCGCCCATGTCTGATAATAGGTGACCGATTTTTTGTAGGAGAAAAATAAAGCGTACCTATTGCAATTATAATAGTGCAGCGCACACGTCCTTCAAGAAGTCGGTCAGAAATTAAAAACAAAATCGGCAAGATTATCGGTCCCACAAAAAGGCTGCCCGCCCACGGCAGCCTAACGGTAGTTAATAATAATCTAAATAAACTTTAAAGTAATTGTATTTAAAAGTGTAGTTATTTTTACCATATCGATCGATTCTGTCGATTATGTTTTGTCAGAAGCATGCATTATGTACACACGGCGTCAGATCAATCTACCCAAAACTGTCAAATTTCTACAATCATTTTTGAACTTTATGTTTTGGTTCTAAGGACCAATATTCATTGGAGAAATTTGACAGTTTAGGGTAGGTTGATCTGACGCCGTGTGTACATCACTTAGCATAACATAAACAAACCGTGTTATATGCAAACAGTTGAATAAATTCATATGTAATAGCAATTATATCTTTACATACAGCATAAGCGTTTGCATATTGCTAGCACGACCGCAAACACAGATCAATGCCCTAGTTCAAGTATTTTTCAGTATGTGAAGGAGTTAAAGTTAACTATAGTCTGTTCATTTTAGCTTGATACTTATGGCAGGTGTCAAATTGTCATGCCTAGGGTTGAGACATTACAGACGTAATTGAATCAAATGATAATTGTAGTTATTAATTGAATATCATTATCTGTCGTTAATCGTTTTTTGCTTCAAATTATTATTTTGGATGCTATTTAGATCACTTAATTTTTAGAAATATATAATAATAATATGTAAATAAAAATCGTGAATAGATTTTGAATGTTTTAATAATTAACAAATTCTTAATTATGTATTGGTGTACAACCTAAATCATCACTGTAATTACTAGAGTGAGTATGAGTGACTATGAGTGAGATTACCTTGTGAATAGTACGAATAAATATGGTTACGTACGAGTATAGCTGCAGTATCAAAATCGTCTATTTTTGTAACATTCCCTTTTTTGTTAGGTGTCGATAATTTATTTTCTTCGGTGGTTGCCGTACTCGTAGATGCATCATCAAATACGATGATTTTTTCGAGATGCGAGACACTGTAGTACGCCCTATACCAAGAGCATCCGCAACGCGGTCAACCACTTGCTTTAAGGGTAGTAGAGGACCTTTGTTTGGGCTCTCACGCTGGAAATAATTTCGCAAGCGTACTACAAACTCACGACTTTCGCTGTTCAAAACAGTCTTTTTTAACCTTTTAGGCATTGTATCAGTAAAAACAACAAACTTTACGAACAGTTATAACAGAACAAAACTTTACAAACCAATAAAAATAACAAATAATACGTCAAATTAGCAAACTTAACAAACAATTACAACTAAACAAAACTTAACAAACGAAAAAAATAGCAAATACTACAATAGGAAAACTGAAAACACGTACGCATGCACTTGTATCAAAACAAGATGGCTCACACCCCCAACCAAACCGTCACAGATGCAGTAATGCGAAGTTTATTTCTAATTAAAATAAAACAAAGTGAACATCGAAATGCGACCGCAATCATCGATTTAAATTGAGCCCAATGATGTATTGTTCCTTTCTAATGTGCCAATTCAATAACTTTTAAAGATTTTCATTCCTCATACTCGGAAAATAGGTCTAAAGCGGAGCGGGTGGAAAGTAGTACTATCAATGTCGTAAAAGGCGACTAACGGACTTAAGACTGCACATACAACCAACAGTAAAGAGCGGCAATGGGCTCATCAATATAATACTACCAACCCTTCTCTACTCTTCATTGTCGTAAAAGGCGACTAACGGACTAAAGACTGCACATACAACCAACAGCATAGAGCGGCGATGGGCTCATCAATATAATACTACCAACCTCTCTCTTCTCTTTGGTGTCGCAAAAGGCGACTAACGGACTAAACACTGCACATACATCCAACAGCATAGAGCGGCGATGGGCACATCAAATAATACTACCAACCCCTCTCTTCTCTTCGGTGTCATAAAAGGCGACTAACGGACTAAAGACTGCACATCCATCCAACAGCATAGAGCGGCGATGGGCTCATCAAAATATACAAACAACCCCTCTCTTCCCTTCCCTAACAATGTACTATTTTAACTTCAATATAATCGTCATTAAACTCAAGATAAATAAGTAAAGACTAAC
Source organism: Scoparia ambigualis (assembly GCA_963921215.1). Lineage (NCBI taxonomy): Eukaryota > Metazoa > Arthropoda > Insecta > Lepidoptera > Crambidae > Scoparia > Scoparia ambigualis. The sequence goes on from OY992511.1 coordinate 5,590,584, forward strand.
AAATCAATTAATACAACTAGAATTATAAATACAAAATAAAAGTCAATCGATTGATAATTGAACATCAATTGAACTTAAATTGATTTACTATCCCAACACAAGTATTTTTTTGTATTGGAATGACCTTGTGAAGGGGTACGTTTTTTTATTGTAATGTTTAAAAATTGTGTTAAATGTGTGTTATGTGAGTTTATTCGGATAAAACCTAATCTCACGCATAATAAATAGTCACAAAAAGTAATTGTAGTATGATAAGTGATGGATTATAAAAAATAATATTATTTAAATGTTGTCAAATAATTTCATACGCTTTTACAAAGTCACGTCGTCGTTTTGATGACACCTGTCATAAGCTATAATGAACAGACTATAGTTACAATTTGTATGGCAAAGAAGGACGCCATCTAGTCATAACTGACAAGTACTAACAACTTGTTTCACAAGTGACACAAGAGTGTGAAAGCATCAGCTTTTGAGTAAATATATACTCTTAGTTACGTAGGTAGCCGCCGACGTAAAGACCTAAGTAGATCATGACATCTATAGACGAAATGACGAGCTCTAGGAAGTCACCTCTTGAGAGAGACGTAGATACCAACCTCTTGGGAGAGACGAAGAATCCTTTCCGAATGACAAAGCGTCTCGTATTATTTTTAGTACATCGCAACGTGTCATTCGCTGTGATTCACACTGATTTTGTTGCACTTGCATTTAGTCCAATAAATTGACTGATATTTTTTTTCCTTGGTTAGTTATTTCAAAATAAATTTCACTCAAAAACAAGTTTTATCTACATTCGTTTACCAGCACCAATGCAAGAAAACGTTCTGTGATCTAGTGGTTAATCTACCGGTCTTAGAGATCCTTGGTTCGATTCCCACCGGGGCGAAGAAAGATCCATAATGTATTTGTTTTGTTGGTGATAGGGCCTATCAAGTCCATCGCCATAACAACTACTTTATTGGAATTATTGTTCCGGCTGAGAATAAATGATATAGCCTGGCGCTTTACTGCCACTTCTTATAGAGCAGTATTACTTTAATCTTAATATGCAAAATATGTATGAGAATTTGCATAGAAAGATTAAAGTAATAATGCTATAACAGTTGACGGTTAGCCCCAAACAAATCTCATATAAAATGTTTCATGCAGCAATACACAATAGTACATAACACGTTACACGTAGTGGATGCTAGCGAATTGCATCCAAGGTGAATCCAACTCGGCCGCGAATATGCAGCGAACACGATGCTAGCGAGTCACGCGACCATTATCGATACATACTATTATACTGTGTCGATACTTACGTAAATCTTGTTCTTCTTGTAGCGTGTCAGGATATTGTTCAGTAGCGTGGCCTCGTTCAGAAACATTAGCTCGCCTGCGGAAAGCAATTGCGTATATTAAATAATTTATCAGCACGCGTTATTGGGCAGTGATATTTAAAATTTAGAATTTGGAACACTTGTACGCTTGTATGCTATGAGACAGACGGCAAATGTGTATTTTTTAATTTGCAGTAAGTACTTAACCTCTTAATTACCAGGAATTATAAATTGTTAATCTTTAAAGGTCTATCTTACACAATAACAAAACAGAAAAGTCTAGCTCCTTTGTCCTTCCATTAACAAAAAGGCTTTATAGGTTGATGATCACCGTAAAGTGTCATCATCACGTATGAGATCAGCTGTTAGTCAGCATGGTCGGCAATCCTTCTCATTACTTCACTAAGTTTATTTGCACTGGCACCCATTCGAAGTGCATTCTCGCAGCATAGTCGGCAGTAGCGATTTTCAAAGGCGAATACCTACTAAACATTACAAAGTATGGAAGGTGAGGCTCACAGCTGTTATTATCGACATCCTTAGCGGGGTCGCTAGAGGGGAATATGTTCTCGAAGCTGCACACGCGACGCAGGTTCTTGTTGTTCACCTCTTCGCCTATAACCTCGTGCAGTAAATAAGAGTATGGGAGGTGAGGTTACAGTTATCATCGACATCCTTGGCGGGGTCCCCAGCGGGGAATATGTCCTCGAAGCTGCACGCGCGGCGCGGATACTTGTACTCCGCCTCTTCGCATATAACCTCGTGCAGTAAATAAAAGTATGGGAGGTGAGGCTTACTGTTATCATCAACATCCTATCCTTGGCGGGGTTACCAGCTGGGAATATGTCCTAAAAGCTGCACACTCGGCACGGATACTTGTTGTCCGCCTCTTCACATATAACCTCGTGCAGTAAATATAAGTAAGGGAGGTGAGGCTTACAGTTATCATCGACATCCTTGGCGGGGTCGCCAGCGGGGAATATGTCCTCGAAACTGCACACGCGGCGCGGGTACTTGTTGTCCACTGGGAACACGTCCGCCTCTTCGCCCATGAGCTCGTGCAGGCGGGCCAGCACGAACCCCTCGCTCGGGTCCCGCACCCATACCAGCTGCTTGTCGATCGTCATCGTTCACTGGAATAAGGAGATTAAATTTGAGCGTGTTTATTTGGTTACAACTACCACTTACATCTTTAATTACATGTTCCTACCTAAATCCATCCCGTCTCCTTACATCACTAAGTTTTATTTGTACACTGTCACCTCGAGACCAACCGTTAGGTTATGCAAGAAGTGCCAGACGTCCCTGCGCCAGTAAACCAACTCGTGCAGGAGACCATCTGCGTAAGGTCTTGACTGCCCGCCGAAGCGCGCTCTTCATTCGCTACTCATAAGACTAGTGTCTCGGGAGAGTTTCCCCGAATGCGACAGTAAAGTCTTTAAATCTTTTAATGGAAAGCGGTCACCGCAACCCATAAACACCAGCACTAGAACACCTACCATGGTGCGCGAGTGGCCGACCCTGAAGGTTAGCCCATGGACGCTAAAAGACACCAAAAGGTACACACGGGTTGCAGATCGACCCTGAAGCTTCAGTTCTTACTTCTTACCTATGCATCTTGTCAAAATGGACATACTAAACAATTTATAAATGACAAATAGAGCAAGTTCTTCACCAGTTAAAAGTTTCGGGTGATGTGCGCTTGTCTATAATATGAGATCATGGCCAAGCGCTTTATCGTAGTGTAATCACAATCACAATGTTAAATAAATTTTAATTTACAAGAATTTATAAAGATTGATCTAAGAGATTGATTGATAAGGATGACACACGGATGACACAAATTGAAAGCTCGAATAGTTGACAGCTCTGAGCCTCAATCACGCTTTAAAAGCACCAATATTGATAGCACAGAAAAATATACTCTAGCGAGGATAAGAGGCACCAACGATATCACTAAAACTAAACCTCGACCTAAACTGTCACGTTCAGCACATTTTGTATCAAGCTAAACTATTAAACCTAGTGTGTACGATAATTATATACATAAATTGTCTATTTGGTACGGGCACGTACCCGGGCTAGAGAATATAATACACTGGGCGGTCGGTGCGCTTCATACGAAAATCGCTGCAAATGCAAAGTGGAAAAGCGACGGTGACCCCGACCGTACATAACGCCTCGTTCTGGGTGCGAATGCAATTATTATTAAGAAAATAATGAATATTATTGTTTGTTAAGAAGGAAACTTGTTTTGAAAAGCAACAATTAGTCTATCTATAGGGTTCTCTGTCTATGTTTCCAAAATTAAATGCTTTGGTTGAGCTTTGGTGATGTCAAGTCATCGATAAAATTACAATAAAGTTACGATATAGTCGTACAAAAACCTTACCTACTGCGATACCGTTTTTGACATAAGCCAAACCAAAACTAAACTAAAACCAAACTATTCTCGTACGAAAGGTAATGTCGTCCGTAGTTAGCGTGATTGGGGTATCCCTGTCATAGAATAATAATGCTTTAGTTACACAGACATATAATAGAAGTATGTCTGTGTTTAGTTATTATTCTGAGGGCTCTGTACTGTCAAAAATTGCTCACATTCTGGTGTTGACTTACCACAGCTGTCAAAAGTTAAGCAATCTTTTTAATGCTACTGCTTCATCTGCGTCGTAACGCGATAATTGTCGTAATAATTAATGCATTACGTGGCTTTGGCCATATTTAGCATAGTAGTTTACCTACTAAGGGCATTATTAATGTCGGAGTGATTGAAATTAATATGGAAACTACAATAGGTTTAACCATTACTTCGTTTAAATAAACAAAAATTTAAATCACATTTTTCTAGTCTAAATATCTTGTTGTACAATATTAATTAATTTATTAGGTATGTTTATTACAATTACAATACAAGCCATCTGCACAGCCTCAATTTCATTCCATTAAGTTTTTGCGTCTTGTTGGCGACAACGACGACTTTTATATGTTTTTTTTATATAAATGTCATTTTATTTGATAATAATACTAAATTAATAAATCTATGTTGAAACTTAATAGGTAAAACTTCAAGTTATAAATTAACACGTTTGGCAACGTTACTCATAGAAGTAAAAGCATTTTAATGACAACCTATTTACGAACGCACTACACTATAACTATCGTAAACGGAATCGCTAATGATATAACCAACACTGAATACAAAGGAACAAGGAAGCAAGCACGAATGCGTAAAAAATAATTCAACAAACTTACATAGGTACTTATAGAAAATGTTATGTCACTAATTTGTAATACAAACAATGATGTTGTTACGGTCATAAGTATAACATATGTGGATATAATTAACTCACTTTCGTGACGAGTAGGCATAATACACACTTTCATAGGTGTGACGTAATGAGAATCGAGATTAAAACCAGACCAGTTAGTGGTCGTGCCCGCAGACCGTTCCGGTAGAGCGCCGCCCAGCGCCCGCCGCCGCCGGCCGGCCGGAAGCAAAAAATGAAAACAGCTGTGGCTGTGGAACGATATCCCTAAACCATGAAATTAAACCAAACGCTAAAGCATTACCTTTTATTTATTATGAAACTTTGCCAATGCCATTGAAACCAGAAGGTATATTAAAGATAAGGTACCATTTGCATATGCAGAATTTTGGAAAACAACGGAAGGGAGGATTGTATAATTATGTAGTCATAAATAGCTTCTTTCCTATAGAATACCTTATAAGATCTTCTGATTTATTTAATTTTTAGATGGTGATGATTAACATTCCTGCATTTCAACGTCTCATGCATGCATGATCTTTTATCGTGTGTTCACCGCTGTTGAACTTATTGATCACAATAATTGCAAATACAGAATTGAAAGTGGAGATAGTAACGATACATAACACGATACAAAACATACGAATGTTTAACGTATCTATTTTTTTTGTTCTTTTATTTTTTTGGGACTTTTATCACACTGTGACAATGCCTGTCCCACCATATGTTATTCCTATACTAAGGGTGGATTCGACCAAACTGGAATAAGGTCTTATACCTAGATTAAACGCCGAATTTGTATGGACTAATCTCGGAGTAAGTCTTATTCCAGTTTGGTCGAATCCAGCCTTAGCGTCTAAAAGTATACCATAAAAATAAATTTTGCGCTGGCGCTGACATCGGATAAGCCAGTAGTTCGTGATACATAAAAACATTTTTAACATTAAGGCCAGATTTGGATACAAATAAAATCCTATCACGTGCGTCCCGCACACATTCCATCAAAATATGATACGTAGATCTTCTAATTTACCACATATGTCACAGTTGGGGGAATTGGTCTTGCCCATTAAAAACGCAAAATATTTTGACCGGAACGCGTTCTTAGTATTTCTTAGAGCTGTAACTAACACAGGTCTACTTAATATGGATAGTAGGAACCAAGAATCATGAGGAGGCCGACTTTGGATACTTTTGTACCATATCCCCTTACTTTTTTTAGATCTTTCATCAAAGTCTATTTTCTTACAAGAAAGGAAACAGAAAAAGTTGATGAAACATATCCATAATCCTTTCCGGTTGCGCTTAACCACGTTAGCGACAGTCGTAAACTTTCATAATTGATGAAAGCGGAGGTGAAACAAGACATCAAAAGTGGTGTAATTCACAAATCGGCAACTGACCTGTTTGTCACGTACCGGAACGTTCGTTTTTACGGCAGCATCGCATTTTTATTGCTTAGAAACGGCGAGATTTTCTTAATAGTCTAGGTATACGAAATGAAATCGAAACCAAGGCATTTTTACTGGTTTTAGTAAAAGGGCATCCCCAGTTCCTTTTAATAAAGTTCGTATCTCCATTAAACAAACATACGATAGAATTGCTGGCTTCTCCAATTGTCCAAGGCTTAATAAAAGTCGAACAGTTTAAATTAAGAAATTGTTGCAGTTGCTGTACATCGAATGTTTTTGTTTCTATGTTTTTTAACCTTAGTAGGTACGTATATTGGTATTCTTATTTAACTTACTAAGTTTTTGATTGTTTGAAGAGTTAACCTTAAAATATTAATCAAACCTCTAATTGGTTACAATATTATCATTCGTCATTCACATAATGAACGCAACTCCAGATCTTTTTCTTTTATCTGTGAACACACCACTCAGAAAATAGTTAAAATTTCCTTTCACTAGTAATACAAAAACCTCTATTTGGAAATTTATTCAAGACCATAAAAAATAGGTAAAGCGTATGCATAAACAATACAAGTATGGCGTAAATAATCGGATGGAAATTATGCAGATCAGCCAGAGGAACCGAGACAAGCCAAAGAAAGCGTGCTCTTGCCTTTATTACAGCTTGTGCCTTTATCTACATAGCAAAAACTTCAATGGCGAAAAGTGTTAAGTACCAACTTTGTGAAACAACCTAAAACTTAAAAGTTGTCATCAAGTGGACGAAATTTGCTCAAAAGGTGCACCTTGTACTTACGACTTACCTGTATGTATGTCAACTTTTAGCGAACTGTACCTACATATTTTTTCCTTTTTTAGTTATGAGTTGTGACTGTTGTGTGTGACGCTTTTTTGTTCCTAGGATTTACGTTCACACTTGTCTATTTAGATTATTATTAGAAAGATCAAAACATTGGAATAAAAATAAATGTCTGGTATCTGTCTAGAAACAAGATCATCTTTGTCTGTCATCAATCGACGTAAAACATTGTTAAGCGCGCTGTTATTCCTTTCATTATTGTCTCACTCACTACGCACGTTCGTCATAATATTTAGAGTTCTTTTTAATCCACAACATTAAAGTGCTTCACCTTTATCTTCACTACCAAGTGTGATGATAAAGCTGACGGCACGTCTCAAGGAACTAACCATCTATTTAACCTAATCCATCATCTCAGACCCAGAGGACCCGGATTAGATTTCCAGTGGAGGATATACTCGTATATGTCTAAGCGTGTCGCTGTTATAACAATGTCAGCAGCTTTCCGTCAGTTAGGAGTAAAATAGCTAGTTCATTAGTAGTTGAGGATTGTAGGTAAAGTGCCCTCAGCCTTATTGTCACTTACCATCAGGTGAGATGAAAGCCAAACGCTTCACTGTAGCGTGTAAGGGAATAAGGAAAATATTTAGAGCCGTTGTGTGCCCACACAACTGAGGCGAGTATCACACTATATTATTATAGAATATTCGAAGTACACCTCCTAGCTTTGTAGTTCCTATTAAACTTCATTCTTCATATTGAACTTAGTGAAAAAGCCGCACTGTTCACTGTACACACCGTATAATGCTTAATAGAAAATAAGGGAACTAATAGTATTACACACCCGAACTTGATGACCCAATTCATAGAAGTCACATAATCCAACCTTACGCTCCACGGCAACGAAGCCCATCAAACTAACTAACGCGACCCAAATCGAGGAAAAATCTAATCTTATCGACAATAAGAAATATCGAACAATGATTTCATCGGACGCAGTAATTTGCGAACACGTCTTTGACGCAATCGCGGCTTATAATGGCAGGACGGATGTAGCGATTGTGGCATTATGTCTGCGATTCCAGTGTCACAATCTTCAACCGGTGTTAATGAAGAAGGTTAGATAAACTTTTTTTTATAACTAATTAATGTTATGTCACCAAACCAAGTTGTTATCTACATTTTGTCAGTGAAAAGAAAATGTATTACCTTTGTTAAGACAGTAAAAATTAATTTATCAGGTAGTATGTGTGAAGTTAGTCTTCGAAACAATGATCTGACATCTTCACGACTAAATCTAATGTAGCGATACGTGCGTGTTCATAATTATAGTCTCGCTAGCCTTGATGATACAACTAGACAATTACTACAAATAACATTTCCCCTTAACAAAATCTTGAACTGGCCACTTTCATGTTAGTGAGCCAGAGTCCAACCAGTCTTTGAATGGCTTTTAAAAACATCTGTGCTTAATAATTTTCAGAGTTTCCTTCCTTATAGAAAATACACTCAATACCATTAATGCATGCATTTTTCTTACCTATTCAACTTTATTTATCCAGTACCTGTTCGAACTTTAGTTTCGAAACAAGTTAGTGCTATCGTTAATTTATTGATGATAATTTATTGTCATATCTATCTAAAAATATAATAATTTATTGTTTTTTTACAAGTCGGGAATCTAACGACCAGCGTGCACCACAAACTAGATTTTAATCTAGAATAATAATCTAGAAAAAAAACCTTTAGATAAATGTTGCCACAATATCATTCCCTCTTCACCAACTTTAAACAACTAACAGGAATACAATGATTTTCTAGTCGCTTTAAATTTGCAACATTCTAACTTTAGCTAACGACAATATACCTACCTATTTTAGAATTTAAAAATTCTTGTAAACAGGTTGGAAACGCATGAAATCTAAGAACCTGATTTGTTTCTTGTCGTCATAAATTATCTAATAGTTTAAAAATAAACAGTATAGAAGCACAATTAATAAGATGTAAGAAAAATATATCCCACAACACAATGACACTTTAAAATTTACGACATACACATTATTGTTAGTTTAAATGGAAGTCTGCTTTTGGTGAAAGATAATAATAATGAAGGTCAAGACAAGAGCCACCAATAAAAACAGCTGTTAGTTCTTCAAAATCAACACGCGTCGGCGCGGCGGCTGCGGGACCAACAATGTCGTTGAACCCTGACATTTCAGGCCACATTGGACACAATAGACCCAAACCAATCTCAAAGGAACCCCACGAAGGCCCAGTTGCTCTAGAATTTAGGACTTAACGCCTTAGAATATAAGGCTCAATCGAAATAATGATGAATGCATAACAATGAAGGTACGCTAAGACATTGACGATGGGAACTGACCTCGTTGCCCATGAATGTGCCATTTTTAGCAAATTGATGGACCGACTGACCGCACCTTCCACTTTCCTAGTGTCAACTTTAATGAAGCGTGGTTAAAAACTTTTTTGCGAGCATATTAGAAGGGATGAAAGAAAATACAATTATTTGTTAATATTTTAGATTAAACGGTACTAAAATTAATAATATTCAGGTAAAAAACAAATTATGAAGAAAAAGTGATTCTTTACACAGAATAGAATAAAGGCAATCAATTTATCTTTTGGTACATAGAAACCAGAAAATGTTGATATTTGCAAATAACGTATTTATAACATACATTCTATTCACGATTCTCACAGTCGTGAATTCGTGATACATTGTCATGGTACCGGCAACCATAGTCAGTTTTGTTTTACACAATGGGTATATGAATAGCAAATAAATGTGAGAGAATGCTGTACAAACACTCAATATGTTACGTATACATGTATAGTACAAACGATACAGCAAGCGCTTTGTTCTGTAGTAATTTGTGACTTAAGTGTTAATATGCTGTTGTGTATGTTCTATTAGAAACACAAATAGAAGTGAAACCATCAATACTAAGGTCAAATTCGATGAACAATGTGTGTAAACAAATTATTCACAAATTATTTACTTGTGCAAATAAATATCGTGTCACCCGGATTTTTACTGTTTTTAGTGTTCACAGTACCTACCTCAAAAGGAAAAAACGGAACCCTTATAGGATCACTTTGTTGTTCGTCCGTCTGTCTGTCAAGCAAGACCCTTAACTCGGGAACGCGTGGAGGTATCGAGTTGAAATTAAAACGATATACTCAGGTCTACAGTCTCCTTAAGCTGTGAAAAAATCAAACTTCTAAGTTAACTTTTAAAAAGATACGGGCGTTTATGTCGCACAAAACGTATATTTTCGACACTCTGAAGGGAATCAAAATTTATAGGGTATTTTCCGTTAACCTAGAACTATGAAATTTGGCAAGTATTACCGTCTTATACTACAAGAATAGGAAAAAACTGGAAACTATACATTTGTAATTAAATAATTAAAAAAACAGGGTCACATAAGTGACACATCGGTGCAAATTCTACAAAATTACAACCATGTCGGGAAACTCCGTACAATCCCGCAACATAAAATCAAGTGGGTATAAAGCACAAAAAGCATTTGTTTTCGATGTAACCGTCACGGTCCCCTATGAGTCATGGGTCATGGCTCATGGGCCTCGGCATCGCTAAATTGCTATTAACCCACCAGCCGGGGTCAGGTAGCGATTTGTGCGTTACATATCTTGATGTACAGCGGGACAGGAAATGGCATCAGTTTAGGGATATAATATTATTGTTTCAAAAAATTCGTTTATGATAATGTCGGTATTCAGACCACAGCTATTGCTGATAATGAAGTCAACATGCTTATGCCTGATAAAGAATAAATATATAATGACAAAACTATCAATACAATTATCCGAAAAGTCGATCCAATAACATCAAATTTAGTGAACAATATTGATTACTAGAAGTTCGTGCGTGTACTTACAGTAGCTGTTAGATTATTCTGTGCTATTAGTAAATATTTTAACTTTTCGCAAACCACAGGTCGCACTAACCAATCGCTCTTTGGTATTTCATTCGATTATTCGATCGATCTTGCTTCTATAATATAACATCATTTCTTACATACTGCTTGTCACACACAACATAATTACTTATGTAACACAAGGAATCGTAAAATCCGATAATCAGATGTAAAAGCCGTCAAACATCATGTTCTGTTTAACAAAAATATAAGCTTATTTCGACTGCACGCAACATCACAGCACAGGTATTAGAGATTTAATTTAAACAATAAATACCAGACTCTGCCATTACTCGCTCCATTATCTTATCTCAAGGTTTAGAGACAATGAAAACTAACAGATATGAATTTCCATGTTATTAGTCACTTCACTTGGAAACAATAGGGGCCAAATATATTCAGAATGAAAAAAATACTTCACAGCTTATACCATGATATTAAATAAGTGTGATTTTAGTTTAATATGATAGATATCTATTAAACATGTGAAGAAAAGTGCTACTAAGACTAAGTGCGGTACTGGTCCATGGATGGTCTTCGTTTTGTAATAATGTAATAAAGTGACATTTTAGTCCGGTACTAACTGTTAGTACCGTACAGTCGAGACCAATAAGTATTGGTTTAAGCTCAGTCTAACGTACGTTTTTGTAATAAGACGGTTAGGTTTAAGTGTACTAACTATATACATATATATATATATATATATATATATATATTTATAATCACGACTATTATCCCCGAAGTGTTAGTCAGAATAAAATAATAACAACCACGCTACACCATGTAACCACGGAGACTCAATTTAAAAGAAACGCGAGTAGATCCTTTCAAAGTGATTCATTCCAATATGTATTCATAGTGCTTGCGTAAATATATAGTGTTCGCGTAGAACCTGTACTTACACAATCAGGCAAACAAGACAAGATATGAGAATTAACGAATTATACGTGTCGCGTAACGGTGAAAGAATACTACCATACCACCCCCTCTCTTCCCTAGGTGTCGTAAAAGGCGACTAACGGACTAAAGACCGCACATACATCCAACAGCTTAGAGCGGCGATGGGCTCACCACCTGTCACGCTGAGCACATGTACCGTCGCTATTTGGTGAAAAGTGGACTATAGCAGAGGACCACTTTTGCGGTCCTTATTGCCTAGTCTCTGACGAATCCTTTGAGGATAATAGACGTCATTATATGTATGTAACGAATTATTTTCTGGCTTTTCTTTGCCATAAACAAAAGCTAACTTATTAGGAGAGCATAACAGTGTAAATCGATGAAAAGATGTCTTCTCAGTATTTTATATACATTCAGGACCTACATCGGAAGTACCGGAGCACGAAAACATTTATGATGAAAACACCTCATATTCGTTCAAAGCGTTTCTCTACAAGGCTTTTCTGCTAACAACAAACGTTTTTGAACTCTACTACCGGTAAACCTGCTTCCAGATCAAAAATGGCTGGAGTCTTCAAGTTCACAGTGAATAAGTATCTTCACAGCAAGCATGCTGCTAGACCGTAACCGTAGATAAAACAACAATAATGTAAATATGAATTAGGTTTAGTAGAGAATCATAATGAAAAATATCAAAAAAATTCGACCTTTAGACACAAAAACAGAATAGACGTACCAGATAAAGACTACACGTCACGCTTACTTTCACGCATAGAACGCGGTAAAACACTAAAATATGATGTTTGCTAAGGCGATAACATCGGACAAGTAAACTGGAAACTAGGAGCGATGAACGCACTGATTACGCATAACTTAACCAGTTGTCCGGTGTGGGCGGCGTTGGAGAACACCTGCCTGCAAATGCTATTTTAACGAATCCAGTTCTAGAAGTAATAACTAATAATCCTTGTAGGTAGGTACGCCCAAGAGCTCAAGCAATACATGATACAGGCAGATTAATTTTAGGTGCATTTTGATATTTATTACACGAGCAAGTTATTCCTGGAAAGCTTTACTTACGCATGTTAACAAATAAATTACCAGTTACTACTTGAGATTTAAAGATGCAAGACATTAAAGACGGTGATATATGCATGTGCAAAGGAACATAAATAAACAAAAAATATTGTAGCACAGTGTAAATGCCGTTGGAGTCAAAGTCTGCGAATGCAACAAGAATAAAAACAAACAGTTTGAATACAGACAAACGCGAAGCGTGTACAAAAAGTTCGTCTTCATTGCTGACGATAAATAATAAAGATTCCTGTCACGCGTGTGAATGCCTTACGTAACACCTTTTGGTCTAGAGAGGAAAGAGCGAGTTATTAGTCATCGTGTTCCCTCAATGCCAAGGTCTGACGTCGCCTCATTCGACTGTACTTAGCCAAACTGGTTTCGGTTGTAAGTCGGCCACCGTTGGGCCCACTATTCCGGCAACGGCATCGGTGTGACCGTTAAATTTGCTCCACTAATCCAAAGCGACGTTTCTCGCGGTCGACCATGGAGATTGCATTAAACAGTTAATATTTGAACGCATAGCCCGTTTCAACGGTCTCGTAATCGCAAGATGCAAATCCGAAGGCAGCTGCTGACCAAGACATTGAATTTAATTCAAATGCAAATAGAATGGCAGCGTGATCAAACTTTGGAGTTGTGAACGTTAAATAAGCTTTTAAGATTGAACTGAGAGCTATTCGATTTGAATGTAACAATTTGAATGATTGGTACCTTATTGTATCAAATGACCCATTTAAAAAAACATCCACAGTTCAGGGTCGTTGACACCTGAGGCAAGTAGCCTTTTGAAGTGCTGTTTTAAATAGATTTTACATTTATCAGATATTTCTTCTCATAAAAGAAACGGTAATAATAATGAACATAACAAACATGAAACCGAAGATAAAAATCAACATTAGTCAAGAGTCATCACTCATCGCTCTTTAGTGAAAGTTAAAGAAGTAAGTTTATGGTAGAAGAGAAAAAACTGCATAATTACATTGTTACCGATGTAACGTAAGCGATACGAGATACCGTGCTCTGATACATAAACACAACAGGCCTGACGACCGCCGACACGGAACGGATTTGGCATTTCCGCAAAAATACAATCAATCTTATTATAAACCTCAGAATACAGACTGCATTTTGACTTATAAACGCAGTAGGATTTTCCGAGTAAAATAATATGTATTAAGAAGAATATTTAGAGGTGACGGAGAAATGTTTAAAACTGAATTACTGATATTTATCATTTGAGATCACTTTGAGATTAATGCTTTCTGAATCGGTAAATTAATACATACATTGGTGAGTTGCTTTGTTTGTGCCTGTGAATAATTGTGTAACCAAAATAAGTATCATAAAACAACTTGCAGTTCGTCGGAAAGGCCATAAAGAGCCATCCGGTACTACCTATTTATTAACAAATCTATTTCCTTTGATGGTCTTTTAAATCATTGTGATATTAATTATACGCTGTCGATGGCGCATCTTAGTCAATTGGCAATTAAAGATGTCAAGCATCAATGAGGTCAATCCGTATCAATACGTAGAGGCTAACGAATAAATCATCGCTGGGGCACACAGGGCCATATCAATCGGAGCTCTCAGCGATGCCCCCCTTCGCTGAAATGGAAATGGTGAGTCGGTGACGTGCGTGCACGATGATAAACTGCGCAAAACAACGGGAAAAAGGGTTTCCAACAATTCGCAGTACAATTCCATATAAAAGTGCTAGAACCAATCCATATTCAAATCGAAATATGTATATATCGCAGTATGATATATAAAGCCGTATATCCTACTAATATTATAAACGCGAAAGTTTGTAAGCATGGATGGATGTTTGTTTGTTACTCTTTCACGTAAAAACTACTGAATGGATTTGGATGAAATTCGGCATACAGATAGTTTATAACCTGGATTAACACATAGGATACTTTTTATCCCGATATTCCCACGGGAACGGGAACCACGCCGGCGAAACCGCGAGCGGCCGCTAGTAACTATATATTCTGGCTTTAACTATCATACTGTGACATATGCACAGTTACGCATGAATGAGTTGCTGATTTGCAGATTAACCAGAACCAGGGATTACGCTTCTTCATTTACCGATGTGACAAAAAGCAAAGTTATTACGGGTTACAGAAAGAGGATAATTGAATTCGGATCTTTTATTTTGTGTAGTCTGCTAATGCAGGCAACAAAAACCATCAAATGGTTTCGACTTGGAAAGTGTGAATTGCGAAATACTTGGTCAAGTTATTTAACGGCGGCGGTAAGTAGAGTGTGATGGCTTTGTGTCGTTTGTTTTTCATTACGCAAGCATGAAGCAGACAAACTGCACGAACCAGTAGCGTCATCCCAGTTATTTTACTTAGGGTGAATTCGACCAAACTGGAATAACACTTACTCCGAGATTAGTCTCTATACAAATTCGGCGTTTAATCTAGGTATAAGACCTTATTCTGGTTTGGTCAAATCCATCCTTAGCAACAGACACTTGGGAAACATTGACATTTGCTACACTATGATTCGCTGGCATTAAAATTCATAAGATCTTAATGGCTGATCAGATTCAGTTTTATAACAAAATGAGTTCCTACTATTTGATTTATTATCTTGCAGAACCAACCGCTGAGCACTTGCATTAAAACTTTCTCTAATCTTAATCGTGCGATGACTTTACAATATTGTAAAGACATGATGATAAATTAAGCTTTTTCCAACGTGTTAGCGAGACTGCAACATATTGCAATGGCGATTCAAGGCATTGCGCTCAAAGCGGATATCATCCCGTTAGTGGCAGATAATCAGTTCGGACTCGGAGCAATTGAGTAACGGTACTGGGCCTTCGGTCAAGAACTGAGCAAGCCAGCGGAGGCAACGTAGCGTGTCCGTCAACAGAAGCCTTGCAAGCACGATCGATATCATATAACGTGGGAATAGAACTAGAAAACTGTTTAGGAAGACCTTGGGTGTAGTATGAGACCATAGGATACCACGTTCTTCTAAGTTAACGAGTAAGAAGTAATTTGTGAAAATATTCTTACGCTTCCTAAGTAAGAAGATATGAAAATTAAAAGATATATGTTTGCATTGCAAGCACCTACGCTACGCTAAGACTTTGTCTGTACATTTTAAAAGTATTAAACTTCTACAGCAGATCAGCAGATTTTCTTTCGCTCTGCTTCAACTGCTGTACGGGAAAGGTAGGGCATACGTTTTTTTTAAACTTAATTTCTATTTTCGTTGTGTTTATAACTAGAGTCAAAGCCAAAACAGTGACTATAATATTTTGTTCAAGGGGGGTTAGGAGGTGAAAACGGAAAAATTGGCTGTTATCTATTAGCTGTTATTCAAAATATTTTAGATATGTATTTCGCACTGTAAATTTTCAATATGTATTACACTTAGAGCATTCAGTTGAATGCTCTAGTCTAAGGTATTACAGAACGTATGTGTGAGGCTTAGAGCATTGAATGCTCTAAGGTGTGAGGGGATGACTGTTTCCAAAACACGATTGGAAACTTTTTGCTCGATAGTAAAAAATCCTGAAGTTACCTCTAAAAGGAGACCCGGCGTTTTAGGCTTAAGTTGTATACTTTTTTAATTTTTTAATATGTTATTCATTACTTATCTGGCAATATCTGTCAACAAATGACAGCCGCTAGCTGTCAAATTAAACATGACGTGACGGCATTGTTGGCATTTCTCTTTTTTAAAAGCAAAAGAATTATGGTTTATGCAGTCTCACGTTAGACATTTTTAAAGTAACATGTCTCTTTTTTGAAGACTTAGTGTTTCCATATTAAAATATTAATAATTAAAAAACTCTTATCCGCGATTCGATAAAAATAAGACAAAACTTGGTTTAGGTAGCAAAAAATATTAGCTTTACATTATGACCAAATTCTATTGTATACAAATTAAGCATTATTTCTATGGAAAGCGCCGGTTCTCCTTTTATATAAATGCACATTACGACCGTGTTTTACAATTATAATTCCTATAAAATCATAAACACATTGGTTTTCGATTACTTGACTGTTTTGGATTTCAAAAAAACTAAACATTTTTATTAACTTTTTGATAAAAATGTGAAAGGCGCTTACGAATTATTAATAATAATACCCCGCACCGCGCAACACCCGCGAGGGCCCGGAATTTTCGCTGACCGCCTAACCCCCCTTAATACTTTTCTACGCCGATCCTAGACGTATTGATAAGTTGCCAAATCATTACTTAATTCAATGCCATTCGTAATGTGACGTTGTGTGGAGTCATGGATTTAGATAAGAGGTTTAGATTCACTTTCGTTTGTCATAGGATATTTTGTAGACATTCACATGAAATTGCAGGGAAAGTTAAAAATTTCTAATGTCAGATAAAAAATATGTAAGTAAGTATCTACATATTATGATTTATTTCAAGAATATAGAATCGATAGTAAAGTAATTATCGTATCTAGCAAATACGCCAGAACTGTAATGAACTAAGTGACTCTAGTTACTTTTATCACTTAGTTTTATTAAATTAAAACAAAAATACACTATAATATACCTACATACAAACACAAAATGATTCTTCATAAGTTGAAGAACCTAATAGTTGTAGACTGTTGAGCGTTTTGAATTAGAAACAATTAATATCGTTAGACATTAATTTTACTTTGAAAATTTTGTCAATGATACGCTACACCCCTAGTTACAATAAGTTGTGAACTTGTGAATGAGCAGCGAGGGAAATCGGTCTGACAGATGTTCCTTTCTCTTTTCAACTGCGAAAATTCTAACGAGAGCAAGTGAAACAGATGTGGATATAGGTACAATGTGTAGGCGTTGTGCTAGGGTTCGGATATCCGTGTTTCCGTTGACTACCAGCGCGTGACTACGCCTTCCGCTTTATTATAGGGTGCTGGCATATTACCTGGTCTGTTTCAACTCGATGACGTCACATAAGGTTTAAACAAAAACACTTCGCCTGCTAACAATCAATTTTATAGACTACTTCACTTCGCCACTTCAACTGGCATTTAGCAATGGACAATTGATTTTGTAATGGATACCAGAACTAAAAGGGTAATTAAATTGTAATTCCGATCAATAAAACGCGATACTGTTACTCGGAATAATTGAAGTGTTACTACTATCTACTGATTGCGTTGAAACAAGCTACGGTACTGAATCACTGGATACGTTCTTCGATATGATTAAAGTTCAAATTAACTTCTGCTTGGTAACGTAATGGGGTATTCGTTGGATCAATAAGCCCAAGTGACGTAGCCTTTCGTTTGAAGGTCTCTGGTGAGCCATTCAGTTTCCATGACATTCCGTAAAGGTTCCATTGCAATATCAAACTAACTTTAGAAAGATGATAAAATATAAGACAAATCTATAATCAGTAATCACATCACCTAGTAACACCCAATTAGATACTACATATTAGATAATGAAGTTAAGTCTGTGGGAATAATTTTAAACGTATGCGACAATGATATCTCACTAATGATATTTAAATTAATTTAGGTACATACTGCATATATTTTTCTTCTCTTTATACCAAAAGTGACAGGACCAGAATAAGTAGAAATAAAAAACGTTATTTTTAGAAAACTGAAAAAGCATTTATTATGTTATGTATTTTATATGTGTAATTAAAAATTAAGAATACGATAGCACGCTAACATTACAATATTTACAATATCAAATTTGGCGTCTGCCACCAAATGAAATGCCGGATTGTTGTCCTTTGTTGGTGCCGTATTGCAGGGATATGACATTCTGTCCGGCGTTCAATTGTTCTTCCGTAAATTGTCGGACGTTTTTCTCGGCCTCTTTGGGCCCAATGGATGGTTTTCCATAGTTGCTAGCCTTCCTGCCCAAAGACTGCAGGCAGATCAGCACCGAATACAGGTTTTGTTTCTCCCAAAGGTCAATAGTTTGGAAGGTTTCTTGAGGAGGCACGCCCAACTTCTTCGCGGCTTCTAAGAAAGCGTTTATGTTCTCCATGCATTTGAATGCCATGGTGGATTGATTGATTTTCTTCACAGACCCTTCTTGTATCGCGTTGACGAGTTTGCAGAGGAGAGTGCCATCCTTGAGCACTTCGTAGATGTTGTCAGCTCCGCCGGAGGTGTCAGCGGGCTCGCCGGTGAGCTCCTTGACCCACTCGAGGATCTCGTGGCCGATGTCGTCGTTGTACTTACTGTTGATGCGGGCCTGGGCGTCGGCGTTGATGCCAGCTTTCCCTGCGCGGTATTCGGCCATTTTGTGTGTTGACAGGTATGCAGACACGTAACCACTGAACGTCTAATGATAAGCACACTTGTAGTATCAGTAACACAATACTTTTGATAGCGTGATTATCGCATTTTCCTCGAACGTATATTGGAATTTATCGTTTTATTTTATTTGCGGTATAAATGATTATCTATTATTGCTTCGTAGTCGTAGCAGTAGGCTATAAAGTATTTGGTGGCGGTGTTTCGTAATTTGATTAAATGCAAATAAAAGTGTGTTCAACCTTGATTGTAATCGTTTGTTTTAGCATTTCAACCATTTTAGTCCATGAATGAGAGACTTTTGTAACTGTACTAACATACTTAAAAATTGGTAGAGGTTCTAGAGTATTCTAGAGAACCGGTATAGGTACCTACTTCTGTATTTAGTATCAATGATATTGACGATGATAAGATTAAGAGATTAATAATAGAACAAACAACACAGATTTTATATTATAATTATGATTTGAGTAAAGTAAGTACTTATAGATTATTCTTTATTCTTTCTTTATAAAAATTGTCTACAGAAAAATTACATTACCTAGTAACACAAATTAGAAAGGTAAAGATAGCTACAATATAGATACCTATACTGATTGTATTAAAACGGCAGTATTTTACAACAGGTCTCGGGTCTTGATGTTTATGATGATGAGACATTGTGTATGATCTATCACATTATACCTCTCGCTGCCCTACTATAGAAAGAGAGAATGCTCAAAGTTATTACTCTAACATAGAATGACTCATGATGCGCTATGTTAAGTAACGGGCCAGCACCTTAGATTAAACTTTTTGTTTTAATCTAAGGCCAGCACATAATGGCAGCAAGTTGCTTCTAAAATGTTAGACACATCTTCAGTAATGTTTCGAACTTAACTAACCTTGAAGCTTTTATGTGAAAGACGTTTTGCGCAATGTCTTGGTTTCTTAATAATTGTAAATAGTACATAAAAAACCTTTGACATGTTTGCACCTCTGATTTTAAAGTGTTTAAGTTCTCTCCATTCGACTGGTTGTCTGTAAGAAATCGCTTTAAAGCGATAATACCGCCAAATTGTAACTGTGTATTGTACCTACTTGTTTTTTATGTTTTGTGTTTAATGTAAACTGTTACAATAAGAGTATTATAAGATTGTCTATCTATCTATCTAAAACATTTCCAATACTAAACAAGAAAGGTTTTAGCGAACACGTAGGTTATTTACATAGGTACTTGCTTACTTCCTTGGTTCAGCGACCCTTTGATCTTAGCCTCTGACGTCAAAGAGCGCCTTCTTTACAAACTCATAAACTTTTTGTATATCATCTCAGACTAAGACGAAGTCAGGAACGTCTTGACGGGGCGCCGTATTCGGTGGCAGTAGACACTGCGCGATATCCTACCTAGGTAGTTCCAAAGGAAAGGCCATCCCAAAAAGATATAGTTATATCGATCTCTTACTAGGCATGTTATTATTAATTTTGCATTGTTTACAATGTTATATTAACATGTGATGATAAAACAGTAGTTGCGAAAGGTCGTGGGTGGGATAAATCTTTGTGGAGAATAGGCAATGCATGTCTGAGATTCTCGTAAAGACAATATTAAGTATGGAACATACCATAACTCACATTATTGAAATAGCCAATTGGCTGTGCATTGTTACATAGTGCACAGCCTTGTTTCGCGGCACAGATATGCAATTTTTATTGTGCTTTATTGTGTGCCGAAACACAATGGTGGACCGGCAGATTGTTGCGAACAAAGGCACAACTATCACAGGTTCGGCTGATTAAATCACTGATAATACGAGCGTAGGAACAATCTTGCACTGATAAC
This sequence comes from Scoparia ambigualis, assembly GCA_963921215.1. Lineage (NCBI taxonomy): Eukaryota > Metazoa > Arthropoda > Insecta > Lepidoptera > Crambidae > Scoparia > Scoparia ambigualis. The sequence continues at coordinate 5,611,418 of OY992511.1, forward strand.
TGGGCGCTACCCACATTCCCAAAGACTAATTAGTGCAAAAATGTGCAATTGTAACGGAATTCTGGAACTTTTGCGTTTCGTTATTAAGGTTTATGCTTTGGGTAGTTTTATTCGTAAATCCTTGAGTCACTAAATAGTTAAATTATTTTGTTTTGTATGGCACTGAGCTGGCAAACGATGATACAGCCCTTCTGATGGAATGCTGCCACTATTCCATGGACTACTACGGCCATGGACGCTCGGACTACTAAGGGTGGATTCGACTAAACTGGAATAAGGTCTTATATCTAGATTAAACGCCGAATTTGTATAGACTAATCTCGGAGTAAGTGTTATTCCAGTTTGATAGAATCCACCCTAAGTGTAATAAGCGCGTGGAACCGGAACATAGCATTACAAAGCAGTGCTGCTTGGCGCCAGGAGGAGGCTTCAAACGAGGCGTGAAGAAGCACTTTGTGGGCAGGCAGAGTGAGGGTGACTGATGCTACGTCTCTTACTTACGCTGCACCAGTTGTCCTCGCGCCTGGACCTCATTTCCACTTAACATCAGGTGGAGTGGGGTCATTTGCCGGGCTTAGTATAAAAAAAAAGGCTGGTGGACTCAGCCTAGCCACCACTGCTGAACCTAACAACTTAAAAATGATGCGATACGACGCGACCGACGACACGCTACGTTCAAATCCTGCGTAATGAGGATTAGCGGTGAAAGAATACTACCACCCCTCTTCCCTTGGGTGTCGTAAAAGGCGACTAACGGACTAAAGACTGCACATACATTAACAGCATAGAGCGGCGATGGGCTCACCACCTGTCACGCCGGGCACATGTGCAGTCGCTATTTGGTGAAAAGTGGACTATGGTAGAGGACTGCTTTTGCTGTCCTAATTGCCTAGTAGTAGTCTCTAACTAGCCCTTCGGGGATAATAGTCGTGATTATTATGTTATGTGTTATGTTAAGTATTGCACATACCTACATCTTTTTTCTACTTCTCTTTTTTCTAGCCTTCTCCTACCAATTTGGTGTAGGAGTCCTTCATTATACACCATGCACATGTAGGAATTGGCATTTTAAATAATGTGACTACTTTACAGTAATTTTAATGAATGAATGCAGTCATTCCTTAATCTTTTATAATGACCTCATTTAATGAGCTATAATAATGACGATGCTTAAAATGCTAAACTTATTTTATTTGTGGTATAAAAACACAACTTTAATTACAAATATGCCTTCACAAACATCTGTATCTGATAATCTGGTCGAGTTCAATGCCAAGAAAACACAGGTGTGCGCGTTCACAGCGAAAAAGTCGCCATTCCTTCCCCTTCCCTCTCTTCAGGGTACATCTCTAGGCCTGCAGAGCAGTATTAACATGCTCGGTATGGATATCCGCTGCGATCTGAACCAAAAGGACTACATCGAAACCGTGATTAAAAATGCCTCACGTAAACTCGGTGTCCTGAACAAGATGCGGCGATTCTTCACGATCAGTTGTGTCTATTATACAAGACACAGGAGCGGTCTTGCGTGGAGTATTGCTCTCACCTTTGGGACGGCTCCGCAAAGTACCTTCTCGATGCCTTGGACAGATTGCAGCGCCGCGCTGTGCGCATTATCGGCAATGCGGAGGTCACTAAAACTCTCGAGCCTTTGCAATTGCGTAGAGATATTGCGTCACTCAGCGTCTTTTACCGTTTATACCATGGCGAGTGCTCTGAAGAACTCTTTGACCACATCCCTCCTTCTCCCTTCCTCCATAGGAGTACGCGTGCTGCTCTCCGGAGTCACCAATTTACAGTCTCTAACATTCCATCACGCACAAAGAAATTTGGTGACTCGTTTCTTTGCCGCACTTCCAAAAGATGGAATAGTCTGCCAGCACACGTATTCCCTCCTACCTATGACATAGGGTCCTTCAAACGAGGCGTGAAGAAGCACTTTGTGGGCCGGCAGAGTGAGGATGACTGATGCTACGTCTCTTACGCTGCACCAGTTGTCCTCGCGCCTGGATCTCATTTACACTTAACATCAGGTGGAGTGGGGTCATTTGCCGGGCTTAGTATAAAAAAAATCTGTGTTCGTAAGATCAGCTTAAAGTTTAAAGGCCTTACACTATTTTGCTAAACATTGTGTTGTTCTGTTTAAATCGAAATTGATGTTAAGTGTGAAGACATAGAGACAAAACAATTTTTACCTAAATAATGCTTAAATACTTATTGTTTATTAATAAGGCCGTAAATGATATGAGGGTCAAGGTTAAGAGGTTTTACTTAAAAATTACGCATTTCGGTGACCCATACCAACTTCCAAGTAAAAATTTTTAAAACCCAATAAGCCAATTTTAATGACTTTTGCATGCTAAAGTAAAATCACAGAAGAAGTAATAGTACTACCGTACAGAAGGTTCACTCTCTAACGACTTTTATGCGAAATTGAAACTTATCGTGTGACCCGAGCATTCACATTCCGTTATGCAACGCTGACTCGATATTGATTTGACGTCAGGAGCGCGCGCTAGCGTAGGGTTTCCACCAGGGTTGGCTGATTTAAATCAGGTGTCATTGATTTAAATCAATTTAAAATGTTATATTATCTTTAATTAAAATAACAATAAATAAGTATATTTAGTTATAATACTAGGTAAGTTGTATAATTTAAGGCTCATAGTTAGTAAAAAGATTATGTTCATGCTTTACTATGCATTAGCGGATGCTGTAATGTTATATGGGCTGTGTATGTATGTATGTACTAACCTTTCCTACATATATAAATAAAATTAGCAGTTGCAAATTAGAATGTTAAAACTCATTATTGATAAAAAAACAAAAAACTCATTAGATAAAAATTATGAAAAATTATTTAGTTTATGTAAAGTTCTCCCGATTGAAAAAAAGGTTAAGCTATCAATAATTACTGAACAATACGGAAACTACTCTAATCTTGAGAAGAGAGTACATACATACCCAACACGGTCTGCAAATATAAATAAATTGGCTATCCCCAGAATAAGAAACTATTATGGAAGGCGTGAAAGGCGCTGGCTACTTCCAACTTTTATTAATGAACTGCCCCAAAATTTAATGTATGACTTATTGGAGGATTGCATCAGAAAGAATAGTATTAAGTTTAGGCTGAGGAAGCACTATTTATCGCTTTGTCCGTGACTGCTGTTTGTTACTGTGGATGATGTTCCCATAGCTTATATTGGAAGTGTATAAACATCTTTGTTAGTAGGTAAGCATATTTTGCGAGTTGCGCATGTGTTGTTGCGAAAAGACCACCTGTGTGTATTTTTTTTTTTTTTTTTATACTAAGCCCGGCAAATGACCCCACTCCACCTGATGTTAAGTGGAAATGAGGTCCAGGCGCGAGGACAACTGGTGCAGCGTAAGAGACGTAGCATCAGTCATCCTCACTCTGCCGGCCCACAAAGTGCTTCTTCACGCCTCGTTTGAAGGACCCTATGTCATAGGTAGGAGGGAATACGTGTGCTGGTAGACTATTCCATCTTTTGGAAAGATGTGCGGCAAAGAAACGAGTCACCAAATTTCTTTGTGCGAGATGGAATGTTAGAGACTGTAAATTGGTGACTCCGCAGAGCAGCACGCGTACTCCTATGGAGGAAGGGAGAAGGAGGGATGAGGTCAAAGAGTTCTTCAGAGCACTCGCCATGGTATAAACGGTAAAAGACGCTGAGTGACACAATATCTCTACGCAATTGCAAAGGCTCGAGAGTTTTAGTGACCTCTGCATTGCCGATAATGCGCACAGCGCGGCGCTGCAATCTGTCCAAGGCATCGAGAAGGTACTTTGCGGAGCCATCCCAAAGGTGAGAGCAATACTCCACGCAAGACCGCACCTGTGTCTTGTATAATAGACACAACTGATCAGGCGTGAAGAATCGCCGCACCTTGTTCAGGACACCGAGTTTACGTGAGGCATTTTTAATTACGGTTTCGATGTAGTCCTTTTGGTTCAGATCGCAGCGGATATCCATACCAAGCATGTTAATACTGCTCTGCAGGCCTAGAGATGTACCCTGAATAGAGGGAAGGGGAAGGAATGGCGACTTTTTCGCTGTGAACGCGCTTACCTGTGTTTTCTTGGCATTGAACTCCACCAGATTATCGAAGCCCCATTTAGAAATGAGGTCCAACATCCGATCGAGCTCAATGACAAGATTTGCTCGCTTCATTTCGGTGTCTACCCGCCCAGCCGTTGGGTGCCCGTTATATCCCCCATGCACTGTGCTATCATCTGCATAGCAATGAATATTTCCAAGAGGAAGCATGTCATTGATATGCAGAAGGAACAGCGTGGGGGATAGAACGGAGCCTTGAGGAACACCAGCGTTCACTGCCATGAACCGCGAAGCGCATCCATCCGAAAGGACACGGATTCTACGCTCATGCAGGAAGCTGGCAATCCAGGTACAGAACTGAGCGGGCAAACCGTATGCCGGGAGCTTGGAGAGAAGAGCTTTGTGCCAGACCCGATCAAAAGCCTTGGCTATGTCAAGGCTAACTGCCAGTGACTCGCCACGCTTGTCAATAGCCTCACCCCAGAGATGTGTGACGTACGCTAGAAGATCACCCGTTGACCGTTTTGGCCGAAACCCATATTGACGATCGTGAATTAGGGAGTGATCTTCTAGGTATCGAATAAGCTGTTTGTTCAATATTCGTTCTAGGATCTTACACAACACTGAAGTTACGGCTATAGGGCGGTAATTAGTCGGATCTGACCGATCTCCTTTTTTAGGGATCGGTTGCACATTAGCTTCTCTCCAAGATTCCGGCACACAACCCGAAGAGAGCGAGAGACGGTACAGACGCGTTAACACAGGGGACAACTCCGCTGCACACATTTTCAGGACTATTGCTGAGATGCCATCAGGACCGTTAGCTTTCCGGACATCGATTGACTGCATTTCCGCACGGACATCACACTGCCTGATTTTAATATCAGACATTGTGTGGCCACAGTGAGGAATTGAGGGTGGCTGTGCATCACAGTCATCGATCCGGGAGTTAGCCGCAAAGAGTTTGGCCAGGAGATCGACCTTTTCCTGCGGCTTGTGAGCTAAAGTTCCGTCAAGACATCTCAGTGGTGGCAGCGAGGGTTGGCAGAAGTTGGATTGCACGGCTTTGGCCAGACGCCAGTAGCTACGGCTGCCCGTAGGATGCGTCAGGAGTTCTTGGCCTACTCGTGCAACGCGCTGGGCATCCGCTCTAATGTAGGCCCTCTTACACGACTTGGTGGCATTATTATAGGCTGCTTTTAGCAAGCTAGTTTCGGGAGCCCCATGAGCTTTACCTCTGATCCAAGCGCGGTATGCCGTCTGTTTGCTCTCAACAGCGCTAGCACACTCGCGATTGAACCAGCGGTTGCGTCTGCCTTTGCTGATGACATAGGAGTGTGGAATATAGTATTCCATTCCTAATACTATCTCATCAGCAACGGCAGTGGCGCTAGCGTTCGGGTCCTTCCCACTAAAGCAGCGCTGCCTCCAAGGGACGGATGCAAAATACTCCCGCATCCCGTCCCAGTCTGCCGACGCGTAGTGCCAAATCTGGCGTTTCGAAACCGCTGTTGGCGGGCGCGATGCCAAGGGCACTGTGCTGGATATCAAGCAGTGATCCGAGGAACCTAAAGGAGCTCGAATCTCCACCCGGTATCCAGCTGGGCGACTCGTCAGCAGAAGGTCGAGTAAGGAGGGCGCATGGCCAACTATGTCTGGGATCCTGGTGGGCTGGTTCACCAGTTGCGTCAGGTCATGCGTGAGAGCGAATGCGTGGGCAGTTCTACCAGCATGGTCTGTTTTGGAGGAACCTAACCACAACTCATGGTGGGCGTTGAAGTCCCCCAAAAACACCAGTTCCGCCGATGGAAACCGCTCCTGCGCATCATCTGCTACCCGACTAAGATGTTCAATTAGTCGAGTTGTCTCCATGTCGCCGTTATGGGATCGGTAGACGCAGACGTAGACACGGCAATGAGAGCCTAAGTCGACGTGCACCACTAGAAGGGAGAAGGAAGGGTCCTCCAGACAGCGCAGACGGCGACAGCAAACATCCGCCCGAACGAATAAGCAAACTCCGGCTTTGGTTTTGAAGGATTCTTCAAGCACAAAGCCGGGATAGTTCAGGTAGGTGGTGTCAGCTGGGCGGATTATTTGCGTCTCCGTCAGGAACAACATTGCTGGCCGTGCCGTCTCAAGATGGTGGTGGACGGCTTTGAGGTTTGCATGGAGTCCGCGGATGTTAGCGAACTCCACCTCAAACGGTAAGGTTGTGGTGGGGGTGTGCACCGCTGTAGAACCAGTTTTGTTGTTAGGCGCTGTCATTTTAGGAGTGGAAAGAGAGAGGCGTGAATCGAGAAAATGATGCCGCGATGCGAATGGTCAAAGTGTGGTGGCCTGTTTCCCCAGGAATTTGCCCACAGACGAGTATTATTAACCTGCCGAACGGAAGGGCCCACGAACCCCCCCGGGAATGGCCGCCGGGACCCCACCTTCCGGTCACCAACCGGCACGACGGACCACCCCGAGATTATGCGTGGCATGGTGAGGCAGCCTCACGAGCTGGTTAGGCTCGCTTGGGCCCCTGTACTGTGCCACGGGCGGCCAGCGGGACAACCGTTTCTACGGGTCTCCCTGGTCGGCAGGTTAACGAAGTCCTCCTGGCACTGGTTTGACGGAAGCCTCCACAGACCAAATACATCGCAGCATCATCCTCTCGAGCTCTGGTTATACGCTGGCTGATCCCGAAACGCGACCGACAAGCAGTCACTTGACGGGTTTTACACCATGCGTACGGTGGTCACCAACCAGACGGGTCAAGCCCTACCACCAGTGGAGCAGATCATCGCTCGAAAGAGTCCGTTAGTCGCTTCTTACGACACCCACCGGACGGAGAGAGGGGCGGCGATTGGTATTCTTTCTCCGTCACCGCACGGATGTGATGTGTGTGTGGGGGTGTGATTGTAAGTGTGTGCGCTCAATGTAAGTATGTGTGCAATGTATTTATACCAGTTCAATTAGGTAAGTACTCAGTGAGTTTGTTACATTGTATAAATTTTTTTAATAATAATATATTATATATAATACATCTATAAAAATGTTACACGGGAGCTGCTGCCGACAAACTGCATTATGTAGTTTGGCAGAGTTTAAAAACTTAAAATGCATTATATTTGAAAAAAAAAAAAAAAAAAAAGTAGTTACTAATAAAATACTGTCAAAGGTCTTGTTTACACATAATTAGTGGTCTCAAAAAAAAAAAAAGACGCTTGCATAGTGCTTAGTAGAGATGCGCCGAATGTTCGGCCGAATATTCCCATTCGGTACATTCGGCATATTTTTTCATGTTCGTATTCGGCCGAACATTCGGTTCATTTGCCGAACAACTACCGAATATTTAAATTATTGTTAATATAAAAAAAAAAACATTTTATTAAACGGTAAGGGAAACCAAACCACACTTAATTACTAAATAAGTGTGGTTTATTCCGAAATTTGTGCATAGTTGTTGTAAACACTACTTTGTGTACCAATTATTTATTGTCAAAATAAAAAAGATTAACTTCAACAATCAATTTAATTAAAATTTTAATCAAATAAACTTCTGTTATTTTACAAATGTAAGTAATGTAATAAGTCAAATAAAATTGTATGAAATCAACAATTAAAAAATAAGTCTTCACTTCAGTAACAAATATTAGATCACATATAAAATAATACAAATTTGAGGAAAGAATCAACATTAGTTATTTTAAGTTAGTATTAAAATTAAGTTTTTTTGATGAATGACAATGTCAACAAAATAAAATCTGATTATCAGTGATTACTAATTTACTATTAAGTCCTTTAACAATCATATCGTAAAATTAACATATTTAAATTATGATGATTCATGAACAAATTAAAACAACATAATTAATAAATAAAATTTAAGAGTGGTAAATTGTAATGTATAAATACTAGGCTCTCAGCCCTATGAGGCATTAATCTATTTCTTTTCTTTTCATATACATTGCCTGCTTCCGAGAATAACCGTTCACTTTATACAGAGGTTGCTGGAGGAGGTAAATAAAATCTGGCTAAAATAGCTATAACTTTTGAGGTTTTGAAGACTCGAGGTATTGACATTTCAATTTTTTGAACTTTTGATAAAATTAACGTTCGAACATCGTTGTCGATTAATTATTATTCGATGAATTGGTATTCGATATGGCGTAGGGGATCCGTACAAACCTGTTTACCGCGCAGAATTGAACCGAATGATTCGGCCGAATATTCGGTTCGGTACATTTTGGACCGAATATTCGGCCGAACATTCGTATTTGGTTAAACCTACATTCGGCGCATCTCTAGTGCATAGCATACCTACTTGAAATTTGTCTTTCACTGTAGCAAAACAAATCAGAAATCAGTCTTGTAAAGTTGGATACTAACAATAATTGGTCAAGATTTATCTACATTAATTTTAAAAGTAATTTAAAATAATCAACAAATGTTAAAAATATTAATTTTAAAAGTATTTGTGTATACAGCTTATTAAATTGTCAGTAAGTACTAATAATAGTGTATTTGGTTTTGTCACATAAAAAAATCAAAATAAATAAAAAAAAATCAATAAGAATAAAAAAAATCATAATTTTTTAAAAATAAATAATAAAAAACGATTTTTTTTAAAATAAACACTCAAGATTTTTTCTATCCCTTGTTTCCACTTATGTAAATATGTAACACTATATCGGCTTGCTTTGCCGCAGGATGTCCCAAGTACCCCTCATGCAACATACTGTCATCCGCATAACAATAAATATTGCCCAAGGACCACAATATCATTTATATGCAGAAGAAATAGGTGAGAGCACAGAACCCTGCGGCACTCCGGCATTGACTTTATAGAACTCAGAGGAACTACCCTAAGAAAGGACACGAATCCTCCACTCTCCTAAAAAGCCATTATCTGGAATGGAAGCTTTTAATCTTAAAGCTATAAGATTTTATTTGTTTATAATGTTGATGTTGAAGTTTAATTTAATTGCATATAAATATATATGAAATATAATTATTCATAGAAAAAGATACCTCTCCACTGTTTTATATTTTGATAAGAGCTTGCATGATCTTAACTTTGTGGCCCCCCCCCCCATACGTAGGCATATGAAGACTTCCTACCTACCTAATTAAATGTGTGGTTCATTAATTGAAATTGTGCCTTGGCGACCTGTCTGGCGCTGTGGTAGATATATCTGCCTACTACCCAAGGGCTGCGGGTTCGATCCCCGCTCAAGACAAATAGGTATTAGGTATTTGTATGAAAATATTTATTATTACGAGCTTTTATTTAGTTTTACCTGTCCCAAATTGGTCTGTAATCAAATCTTGCAAGTAAAATTTGATCCACTTCCCGGTTACCGATTGAGCTGAAATTATGCATGCATGTGTAAATCGGATGACAATGCAAAATTATTATGACATGGAGCTGATCTGATGATGGAACCGGAAGGTGGCCATAGGAACTCGGTAGTTAAACAACACAACCCCATCGAGTTTGGACTCGTTCGATCCGTCTTGACGAGTACTTTGGTGTATTATGTTTGTAACAAGTTTCTTAATAATGTGATAATTACATTAACTAATTATAATAATAAAGCTAAGCTAAGCTACAATATGTTTTGTCCCGTTTTAAATAAAAGTTTTATATTTTCAGCTGTATAGTAGTATATGTATGTAGCAACTATAACTTATTTAAGCTAGAATGAGAAGGCTCAATTGTATAAATGTGCCTTTGTATTGTAGTTATGTTAGAATGAAAATAGCATTTGGTTAATTATGCCTTTTATATGTAATATTAATGTTATTACTCAATTTTTTCTGTTACGTTGAAAAGGAAAATGTAGATTATTAAATAACATGCCATTGAAATAAAAACTTGTAATTAAATAATCTTGTAAAACTCATATTGATGCTACTATTTTCAGTCATGCATTTCTGATAAACAGGATACTATCAAATTTATTCACCGAAAACAAAGAAATTTTTCAGGGTTGGCTATTGAATCGAGTCGCATTCGCATCGAGAATTTGAAAAAACTGTGGGGGGGTCTAAGGGGTTCTTAAATAAAGGTTTATTAACATGTTAGCTGCCGCTGTTGCTAGGCTTGCCAACTCCAAAAAAGGCATTTCCGGGATTACCCAACTCGACATACGGGACTTGGGTCAATTACGCGGGACAATATGTTTTGTCCCGTTTTAAATAAAAGTTTTATATTTTCAGCTGTAAAGTAGTATATGTATGTAGCAACTATAACTTATTTAAGCTAGAATGAGAAGGCTTAATTGTATAAATGTGCCTTTGTATTGTAGTTATGTTAGAATGAAAGTAGCATTTGGTTAATTATGCCTTTTATATGTAATATTAATGTTATTACTCAATTTTTTCTGTTACATTGAAAAGGAAAATGTAGATTATTAAATAACATGCCATTGAAATAAAAACTTGTAATTAAATAATCTTGTAAAACTCATATTGATGCTACTATTTTCAGTCATGCATTTCTGATAAACAGGATACTATCAAATTTATTCGCCGAAAACAAAGAAATTTTTCAGGGTTGGCTATGAATCGAGTCGCATTCGCATCGAGAATTTGAAAAAACTATGGGGGGGTCTAAGGAGTTCTTAAATAAAGGTTTATTAACATGTTAGCTGCCGCTGTTGCTAGGCTTGCCATCTCCAAAAAAGGCATTACCGGGATTACCCAGCTCGACATACGGGACTTGGGTCAATTACGCGGGACACAATATAAAATGGTTAGTAAAAAAATACTGACATATATTTTTTTTATCATTTAATTAAAAAAATGCCTTACCCGAGGGTAGTTGGTACGAGATACTCTTGGACAGCTTAAAAACGGAAAAGCCCCTGGTGAAGACGGTGTTACATCTGAGCTCCTGAAAGCAGGCGGTAAACCTATGCTAAAGGAGCTCCAATATATATGTAACACCGTTCTCTTTGATGGGAGAACTCCGGAGGCGTGGAGTAGGAGGGTTGTCGTGTTATTCTTCAAAAAAGGAGACAAGACCCTACTGAAGAACTACCGACCCATTTCACTCCTGAGCCACGTCTACAAACTATTACAAGGATACGGCACCATAGACCACATTTTGACATTGCGGCAGATTATACAGAAAGCCGAAAAGTATAACCGGCCCCTGTGCCTTGCATTTGTGAGAAGGCATTTGACTCTATCGAGGATTTAGTAAACGTCCGTCAGATTCCAGTTTCGTCAGAGGCAGTTATTTTTATAATTTCAGTTCAGTTTCGTCATGAATGACGGATGTGGATAACCTCTTATGACACTTTCGTCGGATTCCACTTTCGTCATAAATCGTCTGTTTCTTCTTAGGGATAGAAGATCTTAATTCAATTAGTGATAGTCATGACCTATAAAACAAAATTTTAAAAATATACTCTTCACAAAATAATGTAAAGATTGTTTTTTATTAAGTACCTATAAGTCTTTTTTCTGTAATGTTAATAATTAAGGTTAAAATATCATAAATATGAAACAATCGAGTCAATCGCTTCAGGCAGGTCAGAACTGAAACGTCTGAATGGATTTGGCTGAAATTTTGCAAACACATTGACCATGACAAATACATAAGATAATTTTATATTGAATGATTATTCTATATTAGAGCAAAAATGTAGTCTATGCGGATGAAGTCGCGGGCATAGTCTAATGTATGCATGAGGTTTGAGCATCCACGACGAGATATGTAAACTCTGACCAATACGGAAAAAATAAGTGATCTTACGACAGCGGTATCTGACGGACGAGGAGTCATGAGAATTGCTGTTTCATCACCAGTTTTAAAAGTCTGACCAATACAGAAAAAAGAAGTGATCTTACGAAAGAGGAATCTGACGGACGTGTTCTAAATCTTATCGAGACCTGGGCTGTTTTTAAATCCCTGCAACGATGCCAAGTCGATTGGCGCTATATCCAATTGTTGAGGTGTCTCTACAATGCCGCCACCATGGCCGTCCAAGTACAGAACCAGCAGACGAAGCATATCCACTTACATGGAGGTGTGAGACAGGAGGATGTGATATCCCCAAAATTATTCACACATGCCTTAGAGGATATGTTTAAAACACTGGACTGGAAAGGACGTGGCATCAACATCAACGGCGAACACATCTAACAATTGAGATTTGCAGATGACATCATCATAATGGCCGAAACGTTGCAGGAATTACAACACATATTTACGTCGCCAATTCCACAATGTCTAAAGACAAAAATCTTCAATCAGAGCGTCCTACCCGTCATGACATACGGAGCCGAAACGTGGACACTGACGGTAGGGCTGGTTCACAAGTTTAACGTCACTCAGCAGGCTATGGAAAGGGCTATGCTAGGAGTTTCTCTGAGGGATGGGATTCGAAACGAGGTGATCCGGGAGAGAACCAAGGTAACCGACATAGCCCACAGGATTAACAAGCTAAAGTGGCAGTGGGCCGGCCATATCAGTCGCAGAACTGATGACCGTTGGGGTAGACGAGACGAGTTCTCGAGTGGAGACCGCGTATCGGCAAGCCTAGTGCAGGACGCCCTCAGACAAGGTGGAGCGACGATCTTCGCAAGGTTGCTGGCAAGAGCTGGATGAGAGTGGCCTCTGATCGTGCTTATTGGCGTGTTTTTGGAGAGGCCTATGTCCAGCAGTGGACGAGTATAGGCTGATGATGATGATGAGATACTTACCTATATCATATTATCATTGATTTCCGGGACAAAAAGCGTCCCGCAAGGGTTCACGGCGGGACGGCCCAAAATTTACCCAGAAGCGGGACGTCCCGGAAAATTCGGGACGGTTGGCAAGCCTAGCTGTTGCGTTAAAATATTAAAAAAACCACTTGAAAGTTTTGTCAAAATCACGAAATAATCACGAAAATTACACGTTTTTAGGTTATACAGTACCATATTAACAAAACCGAAGCGGGGGGACGGGGGGGGGGGGCAGATCCAACGCGGGGGGGCTCAGGGGGCGAAGCCCCCCGCCATGAAAAAAGTCCAAAAAATTAATTAGGTTAGGTTAGGTTAGTATGTTGACCAAAAACGCGCGAGCCGAGCGAGCGAAGCGAGCGTGCCGCGTCATTGCCGGCGAAGCGCCAGAAACGACGTTTTTGTAAATTTCCATATTTTTAAAAATTAACATAACTTAAAAAACTACTTGTCTGCGGGAGGAGGGGTAAGTGGGGGGGGTACTCCTCTCTTCTCCCCTCCCCTTCCCCCACCAATTAAGGCGACTCGATTCAAAAGTTTTACCATGAGTCATGAATGACACATAGGCGAACGCTACACGTCAATAAATATTGTGATAAATATCGTGATATTTATTGATGGATCTTGGGCTGGATCACAGCACACCCTACACCATCAATACGGATCGCGTCAAAAAATACGTACTTTGTACGAGGCAGACCTGTAGGGTTGCCACTCGCTCGACAAATATTTGTCAAATGTCGCAAAGAGCAACAAAAAATAGGTACGTTTTTAACCTCTTGACAAATAAAATGCTATGTACTTTATTTTTATTCTAACAAAATGTATATAGTACATTGTTTGTTACCCTAGGGGTGAAAGTAGCTTATTTACTTCCGAGACGGGGTTTGGCGCCCGAGCGTAGCGAGGGCGGCAATACTCGTAGTTCGAGGGAGAAAATAAGTCTTTCACCCGAGGTAAACACTGCGCTTTTCATTATGAATGGCAAGTAACTAAAAATAAAAACATGAATTAGCTAAAAAAATTAGTGAGTTTTATTTTACATAAATCTACAACTTTTTTGAGATATTTAGTTAAAGTTTATGGTAAAATTAGTAATCATTTGAATCTATGGACAACACAGGCCACGCCCACACAGTCCACGCTTCAGCAAGAAACTACTGCACAGTCTGCACATATGCTTAGGTGGTGAGCCTTTAGCCCGTTAGTCGCTTTTACTACACACAAGAGAAGAGAGGGGTTGGTAGTATTATTTTGATGAGCCCATCGTCGCTCTATGCTGTTGGATGTATGTGCAGAATTTAGTCCGTTAGTCGCCTTTTACGACACTTAAGGGAAGATATGGGTTGTTAGTATTATTTTAATAGTAAGTCACAACTACACATGAGTTCAACAAATATGATTTACTGATAAAATTGCCGGTCCACTGCTCTGCAGTGGACCGGCAATCCAAAGGTCGTGGGTTCGAATCCCACTCGAGCTTCCTGAGACTGGTTGATTTTTTTCTAGTAAAACATTTTATCAGTTATCTATATAGCATTATGAATGCAAAATTTCAATAATAAAGATAAATATGATTTAGCATTGCTAAGTGCTGTCTCAATTAAAGGTAGTCACGACATGCAATATCAAAATACAATCATATTTGTTGAACAGTAACTTATGTGTAGTTGTGACTTACTATTAAAATAATACTAACAACCCATTAGCATTAAACTTGTTTTTTTGTTACATTCGAATTAGTGTGTTTTGTTGGTAGTTCATTATAAAAAAATAAATAAATACACATGACAGTTCCTGTCAGAATAACGATTCTCCCTAGGGCGGAAAAGTATTACTCCTCAGGCAACTTCAAACCTACTTTCCGTGTATGAGGAATTAAAAATACTTAATTCATCCTAAAAAAAGGTGGCAACCCTAAACACGATAAATATTGACGCGCGACACTACACGCAAGATAAATATCACAATCTAGGATCTGGGATTGGATCACTGGATTTCCAGAATCCTGCGATAAATATTGTGATTAGGGCATGTAGTATCGGAAAGTATTCAGTATCGATACTGATTTCCGATACTGGATCTTAGTATCGGAATTCCGATACTAGTATCGGAACTACACACAGTTAAATCCATAATAGGTCCATTGTGAAATCAAATTGTTTTATAATTAAAAAATCGACTTTAAATAAAAGTCTCTCGCTCCTCGCAATCACATAAATCTCAAAACAATTAAATAATATTTCAATATTAAATGTACCTTGTATGCAATGCAATTGACTAGCTAGCACTGTCAGATATGTTCAAAATTAACTGGAAAAAATATCTATTCTGTTTAAAACTAGGTACATACCTAAGTACTCAGTTACCTAATTTAATAATTTTTATTTTTCTTAAATAATATAATTTAACGATACGAACAATATTTAACAATACGAAATAAAGTCTTATTTCCAAATCAGTCTACTTAACATTTTGGCATTTAGCAAATTAGGTTTAACAAACCACAAGTTTCTCATCTAGGCAAGGCAGTGTAAAGGCCCAAACTTGCCAATGCTCAGGAAGAAGTACACTGCCGCCTCAAGATCCAATAAAAGAGCAATCGCCAAGGCTAAAGTTGACCACACCAGCAAAATTAGTGATCGTTTGACCAAGTATCCATCAGGATTACGTGCCTTTTGGTCACTCGCCAAGGCTGCTGAAAACAACTTTTGTCGGTCCAGCCTCCCCCCACTGCGTACATCTGAAACTGATTTGGCCTTCGCCTCAAACTCGGCTTTGGATGACAAGGGAACTATGCCACCAAACATCCTGCGGCAAAAAAGTTCTATGCCAGAGATTCGATTTAGACGAAAGGCAATTAAACATGAACTCTCTGCCCTTGATATCCGAAAGTCGAGTGGGCCTGACGGTGTACCTGCAGTAGTACTGAAAATGTGCGCTCCCGAGTTGACACCAGTAATAGCACGCCTATGTCGATTGTCATACCAAGTCCATAGTGTTCCGCCTTCGTAGAAGTTAATTCTTGTGCACCCGATTCCTAAAAAAGGAGATCGATCAGACCCTTCGAACTGCAAGCTCATAGCAATCACATCCCTCCTCTCAAAGGTCACGGAGCGCATCATTAACAAGCAGCTCCTAAGATATCTCCACTAGTTGATTTCCGACCGCAAATACGTCATGGGCGGTCAACGGGTGATCTTCTGGTATATCTCACACACCGTTGGGCAGAGGCCATAGAGAGTAGAGTTGAAGCTCTAGCGGTTAGCTTAGACATTGCAAAAGCATTCGAGCTGGTCTGGCACAGCAGGTCTGGCACAGAGCGCTTCTCGCGAAGTTACCAGCATACATACGGAATACCCGAGGAACTATGTAAATGGGTCGCTAGCTTTCTTTGTGGGCGCAGCATTAAGGCCGCTGTCGACGGTTGCTGCTCTGATGTCATGCCCATAAATGCTGACGTTCCCCAGGGCTCGGTTCTGTCTCCCACGCTGTTTCTGCTGCATATCAATGATATGGCTAACATTGATGCATACTGCATTGCTATGCGGATGAAAGTACGGGAGACGCCCTGTACTTCGAAAGACCTAATGTGCGTCGGACTTTCACACAGGAGAATCGGCTGAAACTTGTGTCCAAAGTTAAGAACTCCCTGGAAAGGGTTTCAAAATGAGGTGAATCGAACTTAGTTCAGTTCAACCACTCCAAGACACAGGTTTGCGTGTTCACCGCCAAAAAGGATCCATTTCTCGTAGCACCACAGTTCCAAAGCACTCCACTTAACATCTCAAGCAGCATTGGGATCCTTGGTGTTGACATATCAAGTAATGTACAGTTCCGCAAGTAGGTATCTAGAGGACAAAACAAAGATGGATGGATTTCATCCAAGAAATTAGGCGTTCTTAGAAAAGCGAGAAAGTACTTCACGTCTAGCCAGCTTTTACAGTTGTACAAAGTCCTAGTTAGACTTCACATGGAGTACAGTTCTCATCAATCTCAAGGAAGAGACGGTTACGCTTTATATGAAAATTTACTGTAAAGCCGGCTCCAGACGCTTGCTGTTTGCCGCAAACACCGATCACTACAAACAAAGTCGCAAACATCGACCACAAACACCCAACACAAACAGGCATCCAGACGCTTGGCAAACGTGCTAGTATATTTCGGATCGGCAAACATGAGGGACGACGAATTTGTAGCAGCTATTAGTTGCGGGTTGACATATTTTTATTTTAAATTAAAAAAATATGTATCAATGTTTATTATATACTTTAGCGTTTTATTAACGCTTAAATATATGTAATTATGTAAAATTTTTAAACACTGAAAAAAAGACGACAACCTCAGGCGGGAATCGAACCACGCACCTTCCGCATTCCGGGTGGCTGCCTTAACCACTTGGCTACCGAGGTCTGGTTTTCACCCGTCGAAATTTGTCAGTGCTTGATGCTTATGTTTTTTAGTCAACATTGCTTCATCAAATCTTAGAAGTTTTCACCTCTGAGATCCGAAAGACATATTTTTACAAATATTTAAACATTCGGTTCAGATGAAGCTGCGCTTATAGATTAATGTTTTATATTTATTTTAGCGTTTTAATAATGCTTAAATATACTTACTTAAGTAAAATTTTTAAACACTGAAAAAAGACGACAACCTCAGGCGGGAATCGAACCACGCACCTTCCGCATTCCGGGCGGCTGCCTTAACCACTTGGCTACCGAGGTCTGGTTTTCACCCGTCGAAATTTGTCAGTCCTTAATACTTATGTTTTTTAGTCAAAAAATGTTACTTAAATTAAGTATGTAGTTTACCTATCAATAAAAAATGATAAATAAGGAAATATTTATATTATATTTTTATTTCCTATAAATTTTGGTTCTGACCAATAAAAACTAAGGCGCGTCCAACGCATCGGTCACCTTCTGCCTATTTTTATGATTGGCATCTTTAGTATACCAAATGCATTGCTCATTATGGTAGGTTGTATGCTTCCAAAATGGATAGAGGTGTATCCTCAGACCAATCAGCCATTTTCTTAGCTCCACCACATTGCGCGCGGAAAACTGCTGATAACCGGAACGTCCGCCGCCCGCAAGCTCGCGCGCAATACTGATGCTCAACAAGCGTGTGGAGACATCGCAAACTGTTTGCCAAACATCCTTTGATTTGTGAAGCCGGCTCCATACGCTTGCCAAACAACGGCAAACGGCAAACAGCAAACAACAAACACGAACATGTGGACGAGTGTTTGTCTGTGTTTGCCTGTACGTGTTTGTGTTTGCCAGTGTTCGGCGTCGGTGTCGGTTTTTCTTCACAAATCAAAGGATGTTCGGCAAACAGTTTGCGATGTCTCCACACGCTTGCTGAGCATCAGTATTGCGCGCGAGCTTGCGGGCGGCGGACGTTCCTTTTCTCAGCAGTTTTCCGCGCGCAATGTGGCGGAGCTAGGAAAATGGCTGATTGGTCTCAGGATACAATTCTATCCTTTTTGGTAGCATACCATAATGAGCAATGCATTTGATATACTAAAGATGCCAATCATAAAAATAGGCAGAAGGTGACCGATGCGTTGGACGCGCCTTAGTTTTATTGTCATTATGAACAAAAATATAAAGGAAATAAAAAACAAAAAGGAAAGATTAATATTCTTTTATTGATAAGTACTTGATATAAGTAAATTTTATTGGCTAAAAACATAAGCATTAAGCACTGACAAATTTCGACGGGTGAAAACCAGACCTCGGTAGCCAAGTGGTTAGGGCAGCCGCCCGGAATGCGAAAGGTGCGTGGTTCGATTCCCGCCGAAGTTTGTGGTCTTTTTTTTAGTGTTTAAAAATTTTACATAAGTATATTTAAGCGTTAATAAAACGCTAAAATATATTGCGTTTATAGATTAATGTTTTATATATATATATGCATCTGAACCGAATGATCAAATATTTGTAAAAATATATCTTTCCGATCTCAGAGGTGAAAACTTCTAAGATTTGATGAAACAATGTTGACTAAAAATCATAAGCATCAAGCACTGACAAATTTCGACGTGTAAAAACCAGACCTAGGTAGCCAAGTGGTTAAGGCAGCCGCCCGAAATGCGGAAGGTCCGTGGTTCAATTCCCGCCTGAGGTTGTCGTCTTTTTTCAGTGTTTAAAAATTTTACTTGTGTATATTTAAGCGTTAATAAAACGCTAAAATATATAATAAACATTGATTCATATTTTTTTATTTAAATTTAAAATGGTCAACTCGAAACAAATAGCTGCCACAAGTTCGTCGTCCGTCATGAATGTTGATCCGGAATATACTAGCACGTTCGCCAAGCGTCTGGATGCCTGTTTGTGTTGGGTGTTTGTGATCGATGTTTGCGACTTTGTTTGTAGAGATCGGTGTTTGCAGCAAACAACAAGCGTCTGGAGCCGGCTTGATGAAAAACCGACACCGACGCCGAACACTGGCAAACACAAACACGAACAGGCAAACACAGACAAACACTCGTCCACATGTTCGTGTTTGTTGTTTGCTGTTTGCTGTTTGCCGTTGTTTGGCAAGCGTATGGAGCCGGCTTAAAATTTTCAAATAAATCTTACTTCGACTTTTATCTAACACTTCTTCGAACTGTCAAATCGTACCTAATACAATTATATGATTACAAATAAAAAGTTAAAGTAGGTATAAGTTCTGCTGTTTCCGTTATTACGATACTGGAGGTCTATTACGAAATGACAAAATGCGATCTATCGGGCGATTTTTCGGTCGTTTCCTACTACGAAATGCGTCGGTCGGTCGGTCGAACCTTTGGACACCCAGGTTAATTAGAAAATCAAGTTACTTACATACTTAAATTCGAGTACACTCTTTCTTTAAGAGTGTGTTAAAGGGATTTGCCTTGACGCAGCTAATGTACTTTCAACTGAACCGGGAGTTGTGTTGCACTAAACCGTAAAATAAAATAATCACAAGTTAAAAAAATCTGGCAGGTGAAAAAGGCAAATATTAGAAAACTACCCATTTATATTTATTTTATGTATTATGGTCATAGGAGGATGGACCCATAAAGAGGTTGAAATATAAGGAGAATAAAATAATTTGTATATAATAAATACTAAAAGATCAATAAGTGAAGAGTTTCTAATACCTGCATGACAGGCAGATTGTACAATGGTTTTGCTAACAAATATAACTATATAGTTGGTGCCAGAAGAACGGGATTAATTTCGCTTCGTGAAGAAGTTACTTTAATAAAAACAGTGAAAATAAAATGTTTTAAAGAAAAGCTCTGAAACATACAACCATTACATGATCCAGATAAGGGCTAAATTGGCTTGTCGGTTAAGCAGGTGTAGCAGGGGCAGTAACAACCAGGGTTGGCTGATTTAAATCAAACCGATTTAAATCAGGTGATTTTTTTAAATAAAAATCATTGATTCAAATCAATTTAAAATGTTATATATTATCTTTAATGAAAATAACAACAAATAAGTATATGTAGTAGTTACTAACAATAAAATACTGTGAAAGGGCTTACACAGAATTAGCAGTCTCAGAAGTCGCAGAAGTTGGATACTAACAATAATTTATCAAGATTTCTATATTAATTTTTAAAGTACCTAATTTAAATTTTTTTTTAAATATTTTTTTTTTTTAATTTTTAAAGTATTTGTGTCATACAGCTTATTCAATTCTCAGTAAGTACTTACTAATAATAGTGTATTTGGTTTTGTCACATAAAATAATGAAAATAAATAAAAAAATCAATAAAAATAAAAAAATATCAATAAAAATCAAAAAATAGTTTTTTTTAAATAAAATCACTAGCGGCCGCTCGCGGTTTCACCCGCGTGGTTCCTGTTCCCGTGGGAATATCGGGATAAAAAGTATCCTATGTGTTAATCCAGGTTATAAACTATCTGTAGGTACGCCGAATTTCATCCAAATCCATTCAGAAGTTTTTACGTGAAAGAGTAACAAACATACACACTCACAAACTTTCGCCTTTATAATATTAGTGCGATGATTTTTTCCAACCCTGGTAACAACTGATTATTGGCTACATTAATTGTTGCAAATAAATATTTCTATTTAAAAAACAGCTTGTTAAAGAGTTAAGTACTCGCCTTATTGTAGCCTCCGGTGACAAGAAAGCTGGCACCTACCTCTGCCAGCGTACCTATCAGCCTGGCAATCCAAAGAGGTAACGTTGCCAGCATTCTTGGTACCGTACCCATGAGCCCACAGTTGGAGGACATCTTTTATTTATAGGTTTATTTGCTTTATTTTTAATTTTAGGTAAGTAGGTACCTAGTTTAATTTTGTTTGAGTAATTAAGTTATGTTGTTGTTTTATTATTACTTTTGTTTTATAAATAAATGTTTTGCCTTTCTATTATATTCTATTCTATTTTAACAATGTGTAGATGGTTCTTAGGCTAAAGTGAAAATTATGATAATCTTCGTAGAATTAAAGTTTTGACACTTTACTCAAGTAAGTAAGTACTACCTCGACTTTTTTAAAAGTGTTATTCAACTACGTAGGTTTAATCAACTTCAGTCTTGAAGTTAATTTAATTTTATATTTTTAAATAGGTAGGTACCTACTTAAAAAGTACTTACATAGTAATTTAAAATAGTAATATTTTACAAACTTTGAAACACTTATTCATTGTTTAACTGAAAACATCGGTTAATAGTGGTATGATTGTCGCATTCATAAATTACCTATGTGACTAAGCACTAGAGCCTTCATAATAATCTGATAAGCTGGTGATATTCAAAATAACATTCAGGTGTAACAAAGGTAGGTAATAAAAAACATTTTGTTGTTTTACTTACCAAATAAACAATCCACAAAACACAGTTTTTATGAGACTAGTAATCGATAGGCATCGTATTTTTCACAAAACACTTCACATTCACGAGGTAAACTTTTTACGCAAGCCGACCGGTCGCGCCACGCACGAGACGGGTTATTTTATTTGTTGACAGCGCGGTTGAAGTTCGGACGACTAAGCAGCGTTCGTTCGGAAATTCTTTGTTCTTTCGCCCCTCCACGTGACTTTAGTGACATTTGCGAATGCTTGATTCCTATTGGTGGTTAACAGAAACGTGGAAGTTTAGTGTTGCGTTCATGAGTCGTGATTTTACAAGGTTTGATGAGAGGCTTTCATAATCGAATTACTGAATAAAATTAATACCTACTCTGATTTTTAATATTACCTACGTAGTACTAAAGTGACATGACAGCTGCCGGCGCACTTTATTTTTTTAATGTTGCCAACTGAAGAGCGAAGTGTTGGGAAGCAAATGATTTTACCGATTAAAATTGAATTATTGAGTCATCGACATGGCTGTAAATGAGTCATTCCGTGAGAAATTGAACCGCTGGAAATATTGTTGTCACAACACTTTTGAAACAAATTCTACTAACTTCCGATTCTGTTTCTTTAGAGACTTTTTTTTAATAAAAAAAGTAATTTATTAACTTAAAAAAACGCACAATGAACTGTTATCTGATTCAATTAATTATAAATAAAAGTGTAGCAAATAAGAAGAACATTTTTAATATGTCACACGTATTCATGTGAAAAACAAACGGAATTTTCCCCTGGGCTTTTGTTTCAGCTTTATGTTTTCATGTATTTTGAAAGATTATAATGTCTATTTTAATTTAAGCAGCAATTATATTTCACAATTCTATTTATTACAATGAAATTCTTGAAAATATCGTAATCTAAATTTTAAGATACATGGACATTTCCACTTTTTTTTTTTTTTTTATTGGCAACGGGTAAGCGCTTGGCCTTCATCTCACCTGATGGTAAGTGACGATAAGGCCGAAGGTGGAAGCGCGTTACACCCGGAATCCTCAACCACTGAGGAACTGGCTATCTTATCTCAAACTGCCGGAACACAACAATGCTATAAACATCGTTGTTATGGCGACAGACTTAGATAAGATGGTGGTAGCTAGCCAGGCGGACTTAACAGCCCTACCACCAACCAAACCGAGCACAAAAAGATGTACTCCCCGCTGGGAATCGAACCCGGGACCTCTGGGTCTGAAACAGGTAGCTTAGCCACTAGACCACAGAGGCGGTTAAAATGCGGAGGCGGTTGAGTATACAATAGTTTGGTGTCTGTTAAAGGGCAAAATATATTTTGTTTTGTGTAAATAATTAGAAGAAAGCGGAAACCGTCACGTCCATTTAGTAGCGTAAAATATGGTGGAACTATTTTAGTGACGAAATGGACACATACCTAAGGTGTTGTTTACATTGCACAGTTTTCCCAAACGTAATGATTAAATCCTCTTTGGTTTACCCTACTTCATATAAAAGGGTATGTTGTTGAATACTCTGAAATCTTTGTGTATGTATGAGGGTGTGACCAAAACGCTTAAGACTTTTAATTACTGATTGTTTTAATCTTTGATTATATAATGTCTAGATGGAGCCTTCCGCTGCATTTAGGCTGGCCTCACACAGCCGGAATCGCTTTCTGAATTAAGAATCTGAATTCAGATTCTGAATTCAGAAAGGCCGGAATACCATACAATATCAGTATGCTCCACACACATGCTGATTTTTTCAGAATCTGAATTTCTCAGATCGATCTGGAAGAATGAGCTGACGAGCGTCCGGAATTCCGTGTCTGAATATTTAAGATTCTGAATTCAGAACGCGCGTATTCCCATACATTTTATATGGAGCGGCACACCTCTGAAAAAGGAATCTAAGCGGCACACACATGCTGGAATTCAGATTCTAAATTATTTCAGTGTTGCCATTTTTAGTAGGATTTTTAGTAGCAATTTTAAAAGTAAATTTTAGATATTTAGTTTGTATGTTATCTTATTGATACCTTGCTCTAATAGTGTTTAATTTTCGATGTACTTCAATTCTCAAAAATTATAAAGGTAAATATAGCAGTTTTGGTGCATTTTTATAAACAACGCTTAGCAGTTTTAGCAGGATTTACCATAAATTTTTATTTTTATATTTTATTATTATAAAATTTGATAGCAATATAAGCTTCTATTGAAACTCGTTAATATGGTTAAACTAGATAATGGATACATATACATAAACATAGAAAAACACCCAGATCCAAAATCAATTAAGAAAATTAGTTTTCTCTAAATTGACTCGCCGACCGGGAATTGAACCCGGGAACTCAGAGATGGTGCGACGCCAGGCCCGGCGCGCTAACCACTTGACCACGGAGGACGTCAATTGGTAGGAACAGCGAAAAAAAAATGGCAACCCTGGTTGAAACAGCAAGCGGTTAACATCTCGGAGACGTTTGCTTAGGCCGGGAGTCACAAGACTACTGATCAATCTGAATTTTTAAGAATGTGTGAGTCAAGGTGCCGGAATTCAGAATCTTAAATTCAGATTCTTAATTCAGCAAGCCATTCCGGCTGTGTGAGGCCAGCCATTGTCAACGTGCCGGGTTTTATAGGCTAGTGTGCGTACTGTTTCTATCTAAATAGACGCGCTGCTATCGTAGTGTGCGTGAGACGGGGATGCCAGTTTCTTAGAAATACTCCTTGAAATGGGAGTATTTTTAAGGTCGGGCTAGTGCATGCTAGTTTAAATTAATTAGTAAGGTATTTGAAGCCTTGAAATCACTGTAGGTATTTATTATTATAAAATATTTTGTGTGAGGAAATAAAAACGATTGGTGTAGAGTGTACGAGTATGTAAGTCCATGAGAGTGTAGGGATTATTTTCTTTGCCGCCATTTTCAATTTCTTGGTTTGTGCTTCGATTGCGTTCAAAACCATTATCTGTGGGTCTATTAAGTCTCTAAACATGATTTCGAGGCCAGAATTGGAAAAACTGGCCGCCATTTTGAATTTCTGTATTTATGCTCCGATTATGATCGAAATCGATATCTGGGGGTCTAAGAGGTCTCTAAACACGATTCTGAATAAAGAATTGGAAAAAGTGGCTGCCATTTTGAATTTATTGGTTTGTGCTCCGATTAGATTCAAAATCGATATCTGAGGATCTAAAAGGTCTCTAAACACGATTCTGAAGATAGAATTGAAAAAAGTGGCTGCCGTTTTGAATTTCTATGTTTATGCTCCGATTATGATCGAAATCGATATCTGGGGGTCTAAGAGGTCTCTAAACACGATTCTGAATAAAGAATTGGAAAAAGTGGCTGCCATTTGAATTTATTAATTTGTGCTCCGATTAGGTTCAAAATCGATATCTGGGGGATCTAAAAGGTCTCTAAACACGATTCTAAAGATAGAATTGAAAAAAGTGGCTGCCATTTTGAATTTCTTGGTTTGTGCTTCGATTAAGTTTAAAATACATATCTGGGGGTCTAAAAGGTCTCTAAACACGATTCTGAAGATAGAATTGGCAAAAGTGGCCACCATTTTGAATTTCTTGGTTTGTGCTCCTATTAGGTTCAAAATCGATATCTGGGGGTCTAAAAGGTCTCTAAACACGATTCTAAAGATAGAATTGAATAAAGTGTCTGCCATTTTGAATTTCTTGGTTTGTGCTTCGATTAAGTTTAAAATACATATCTGGGGGTCTAAAAGGTCTCTAAACACGATTCTGAAGATAGAATTGGCAAAAGTGGACACCATTTTGAATTTCTTGGTTTGTGCTCCTATTAGGTTCAAAATCGATATCTGGGGGTCTAACAGATCTCTAAACATGATTCCGAGGTCAGAATTGGAAAAATTGGCTGCCATTTTGAATTTCTGTGTTTATGCTCCGATTATGATCGAAATCGATATCTGGGGATCTAAAAGGTCTCTAAACACGATTCTGAAGAAAGAATTGAAAAAAGTGGCTGCCATTTTGAATTTCTGTGTTTATGCTCCGATTATGTTAAAAATCGATATCTGGGGATCTAAAAGGTCTCTAAACACGATTCCGAAGATAGAATTAGAAAAAGTGACTGCCATTTTAAATTTCTTGGTTTGTGATCCGATTATGTTCAAAATCGATATTATCAATTCTAAAGAATCTCTTAAATGATAAAGTACCTCATTTTAAGGGCGAATTGTTTACAAATATTCTTCCTCCAATTTACGTACACAGGCGGACACAGCACTAGCGCCGGGGTCAAAGAACTCACATGACATGATTCATTTCATAGCCTAGCCTGCGCATGCTTTCTGTCTACTTTATTTTCTGTTTCTATATGTAAACTTTTTTTTGTAAATACATAGTTACTTATTATACATAGAAAACAACCAGACTAGTACAAACAAGAATGTTCATGCTCATAAATGTTTGTACTGTGCGAGATTCATTTGCATGCCTACATAATATTGCTGATACCTTAAATCATTGTCTTAAATCTCAATGTTTTGTACATGGTATTCCGCAAATAAATGATTTATAATTTATGATTCGGAGTCGCAACCTCTTTCCTTGCTGGTTTGAATCAGGAACGGGAGATCTACAGAAGTTACTAAGGCGACCGACATTATAATAACCTAGAAAGTTGCTAAATTCATTTGGTAGAACTGTGAAAAGATTA
This sequence comes from Scoparia ambigualis, assembly GCA_963921215.1. NCBI lineage: Eukaryota > Metazoa > Arthropoda > Insecta > Lepidoptera > Crambidae > Scoparia > Scoparia ambigualis. The sequence continues at coordinate 5,637,732 of OY992511.1, forward strand.
AAAATTGAAGAAAAGAGAAAAGACGGTTGGGCTACAAATGCGATTCAGTCGCGATTCAGCATCAAAACAATCGCGGTGCAGCATCAATACAGTCGCAAATCCTTGTACCGCCTTAATAAAAGTAGCGACACAATCGCGATGCAGTCGCACGACTGTCAAACGCGCGTTTGTTTCGCTGCAAAAAGTCGCAATGTTTAAGTATCAGTATTACAGTGGCAAGAAAGGAACGGGATGCATACTTACCTAGGTATATGCGGATAAAAATTCCGGAATAGGTTTGACCTTTATAATCAGAAGAAATTAATGTAATTTCCCGTGATAAACCAACATTATCAACCTACCCAAATTTCCAATAATTTTTTTTTAATGAAATTAATATGTTAGCGAATAATCAAGTTTAGGTAAATGTGCATCCGATTATACGATCTCCAGTGAATACCTGTATATTCAATGAAAAAAAAACACTGACAATGTATTTTGATTTATTCGTATCACGTTAAAAAAAATCAATGACCATCCCTCTGTATTTGTTTTTGAATAATTTTCTTTTAGATTTTGCGTTGCTATTCACATTGTCCAATTTTAATTTATAATAATACCTCACTGACTAGTACTTTTCTACAATCAATCTTATTAAATTAACTTGGTGAAGCATGCCGCAGATATGATCGGTGTCTACTGGAAAAAGATTCACATCTCCAATAATTTTTTTCATGACAATGGATACTAATTTTGTATAATTAGTGCTTGTCATTACATAGTCCTGTTTAATAAACTGACGAAAAACTGTTTCAGTGGTTTTGCAAACAGAATAGACGTCAGATGAGGCATAAATCAACCCACCTTCATCTTTTTTAATAACTACATAATTTAATTTAACTAATACTAACAACCCATCTCTTCCCTTGGGTGTCGTAAAAGGCGACTAACGGACTAAAGACTGCACATACATCCTACAAGATAGAGCGGCGATGGGCTCATCAAAATAATACTACCAACCCCTCTCTTCTGTTCGGTGTAGTAAAAGGCGACTAACGGACTAAAGACTGCACATACACCTACAGCATAGAGCGGCGATGGGCTCATCAAAATAATACTACCAACCCCTCTCTTCTCTTCGGTGTCGTAAAAGGCGACTAACGGACTAAAGACTGCATATACAACCAGAAGCAAAGAGTGGCGATGGGCTTATCAAAATAATACTACCAACCCCTCTTTTCTCTTCGGTGTCGTAAAAGGCGATTAACGGACTAAAGACTGCACATACATTCTACAACATAAGCAAAGAGCGGCGATGGGCTAATTAAAATAATACTACCAACCCCTCCCTTCTCTTCAGTGTAGTAAAAGGCGACTAACAGACTAAAGACTGCACATACATTCAACAGCATAGAGCGGCGAAGGGCACATGAAAATAATACTACCAATCCCTCTCTTCCCTTACGTGTCGTAAAAAGCGACTAACGGACTAAACACTGCACATACAACCAAAAGCATAGAGCGGCGATGCGCTCATCAAAATAATACTACCAACACCTTTCTTCTCTTCGGTGTTGGAAAAGGCGACTAACGGACTAAACTCTACACATACAACCAACAGCAAAAGCGGCGATGCGCTCATCAAACAAATACTATTAACCCCTCTCTTCAGTGTCGTAAAAGGCGACTAACGGACTAAAGACTGCACATACATTCAACAGCATAGAGCGGCGAAGGGCACATGAAAATAATACTACCAATCCCTCTCTTCCCTTACGTGTCGTAAAAAGCGACTAACGGACTAAACACTGCACATACAACCAAAAGCATAGAGCGGCGATGCGCTCATCAAAATAATACTACCAACCCCTTTCTTCTCTTCGGTGTTGGAAAAGGCGACTAACGGACTAAAGACTGCACATACATTCAACATTATTATATTTATATAGCGTTGACCATTTCATACTTTTATAGTCATCATCAGTATACACCATACGCACATTTCAAATGTCATCTACTCAATAAATATTTATTCTAATTTAATACTAACTCGGGAATTTTTCGTGTCCTAGGGCAGGCAACACAGAAAAATGGCGGGCTACGAATTACGGCAAAATACGCTTCGCTCAAAATTGACGATAAAACTACATTAAGATAATTCAATGTTTACTTACCGATGGTAGGTGATTGTTTTAATTGTTTTATGTCGACCTTTATAATTTCTGCACACTTTGATAGCGCAAACCGTCATTTTTAGTAAAATTAAAAGGCGTGCAAAAGATGTGCATCATCTGCGGCGACACAAATGGCACTGAGCGATAGGTTTGAGCTTGGCGGCCAACAGTTGGCTGATATTTTTTTGGACGCTTTCTCGCGGTCGAGACTCTATCTAGACATTATATAATCAAAGGTTTTAATGTTAAATTATAATTAATATTATTCCAAAAAAGTTAAAGTACTTACTTACATTATTATATATTTTCTTATCTATTAAACGTTATCTAAAGGCGCTCATGGCATTTTAAATTATTAAATGTATTTTATTTTTTGTCACTATTTGCAGAGTTTCTTTCATTGTTATAGACTTTATAATATGTTATTTACTTTGTAACAATTTTCTCTACATGTTTTAATGCCGTTGTAGGGAAGATCTTCCTCCGAGCTGGGTGGTATAGCTCGGGGACCGAGGTCCAACGGAGGTTAGTTAGCACTATATATGGCGAACGAGGTGTTGAAAATTTGCTTTTTTTTTATACTAAGCCCGGCAAATGACCCCACTCCACCTGATGTTAAGTGGAAATGAGGTCCAGGCGCGAGGACAACTGGTGCAGCGTAAGAGACGTAGCATCAGTCATCCTCACTCTGCCGGCCCACAAAGTGCTTCTTCACGCCTCGTTTGAAGGACCCTATGTCATAGGTAGGAGGGAATACGTGTGCTGGCAGACTATTCCATCTTTTGGAAGTGCGGCAAAGAAACGAGTCACCAAATTTCTTTGTGCGTGATGGAATGTTAGAGACTGTAAATTGGTGACTCCGGAGAGCAGCCCGCGTACTCCTATGGAGGAAGGGAGAAGGAGGGATGAGGTCAAAGAGTTCTTCAGAGCACTCGCCATGGTATAAACGGTAAAAGACGCTGAGTGACGCAATATCTCTACGCAATTGCAAAGGCTCGAGAGTTTTAGTGACCTCCGCATTGCCGATAATGCGCACAGCGCGGCGCTGCAATCTGTCCAAGGCATCGAGAAGGTACTTTGCGGAGCCGTCCCAAAGGTGAGAGCAATACTCCACGTAAGACCGCACCTGCGTCTTGTATAATAGACACAACTGATCAGGCGTGAAGAATCGCCGCACCTTGTTCAGGACACCGAGTTTACGTGAGGCATTTTTAATCACGGTTTCGATGTAGTCCTTTTGGTTCAGATCGCAGCGGATATCCATACCGAGCATGTTAATACTGCTCTGCAGGCCTAGAGATGTACCCTGAAGAGAGCGAAGGGGAAAGAATGGCGACTTTTTCGCTGTGAAGGCGCACACCTGTGTTTTCTTGGCATTGAACTCCACCAGATTATCGGGGCTCCATTTAGAAATGAAGTCCAACACCCGATCGAGCTCAATGACAAGATTTGCTCTTTTCATTTTGGTGTCTACCCGCCCAGCCGTTGGGTCACTGTGCTATCATCTGCATAGCAATGCATGTTTCCAAGAGGAAGCATGTCATTGATATGCAGAAGGAACAGCGTGGGGGATAGAACGGAGCCTTGGGGAACACCAGCGTTCACTGACATGAACCGCGAAGCGCATCCGCGCGCAGGTACAGAACTGAGCGGGCAAACCGTATGCCGGGAGCTTGGAGAGAAGAGCTTTGTGCCAGACCCGATCAAAAGCCTTCTATGTCAAGGCTAACTGCCAGTGACTCGCCACGCTTGTCAATAGCCTCACCCCAGAGATGTGTGACGTACGCTAGAAGATCACCCGTTGACCGTTTTGGCCGAAACCCATATTGACGATCGTGAATTAGCGAGTGATCTTCAGGTATCGAATAAGCTGTTTGTTCAATATTCGTTCTAGAATCTTACACAACACTGAAGTTACGGCTATAGGGCGGTAATTAGTCGGATCTGACCGATCTCCTTTTTTAGGGATCGGTTGCACATTAGCTTCTCTCCAAGATTCCGGCACACAACCCGAAGAGAGCGAGAGACGGTACAGACGCGTTAACACAGGGGACAACTCCGCTGCACACATTTTCAGAACTATTGCTGGGATGCCATCAGGACCGTTAGCTTTCCGGACATCGATTGACTGCATTTCCGCACGGACATCACACTGCCTGATTTTAATATCAGACATTGTGTGGCCACAGTGAGGAATTGAGGGTGGCTGTGCATCACAGTCATCGATCCGGGAGTTAGCCGCAAAGAGTTTGGCCAGGAGATCGACCTTTTCCTGCGGCTTGTGAGCTAAAGTTCCGTCAAGACATCTCAGTGGTGGCAGCGAGGGTTGGCAGAAGTTGGATTGCACGGCTTTGGCCAGACGCCAGTAGCTACGGCTGCCCGTAGGATGCGTCAGGAGTTCTTGGCCTACACGTGCAACGCGCTGGGCATCCATAGGCCCTCTTACACGACTTGGTGGCATTATTATAGGCTGCTTTTAGCGAGCGAGTTTCGGGATCCCCATGAGCTTTACCTCTGATCCAAGCGCGGTATGCCGTCTGTTTGCTCTCAACAGCGCTAGCACACTCGCGATGGAACCAGCGGTTGCGTCTGCCTTTGCTGATGACATAGGAGTTTGGAATATAGTATTCCATTCCTAATACTATCTCATCAGCAACGGCAGTGGCGCTAGCGGTCGGGTCCTTCCCACTAAAGCAGCGCTGCCTCCAAGGGACGGATGCAAAATACTCCCGCATACCGTCCCAGTCTGCCGACGCGTAGTGCCAAATCTGGCGTTTCGAAACCGCTGTTGGCGGGCGCGATGCCAAGGGCACTGTGCTGGATATTAAGCAGTGATCCGAGGAACCTAAAGGAGCTCGAATCTCCACCCGGTATCCAGCTGGGCGACTCGTCAGCAGAAGGTCGAGTAAGGAGGGCGCATGGCCAACTATGTCTGGGATCCTGGTTGGTTGGTTCACCAGTTGCGTCAGGTCATGCGTGAGAGCGAATGCGTGGGCAGTTCTACCAGCATGGTCTGTTTTGGAGGAACCTAACCACAACTCATGGTGGGCGTTGAAGTCCCCCAAAAAGACCAGTTCCGCCGATGGAAACCGCTCCTGCGCATCATCTGCTACCCGACTAAGATGTTCAATTAGTCGAGTTGTCTCCATGTCGCCGTTATGGGATCGGTAGACGCAGACGTAGACACGGCAATGAGAGCCTAAGTCGACGTGTACCACTAGGAGGGAGAAGGAAGGGTCCTCCAGACAGCGCAGACGGCGACAGCAAACATCCGCCCGAACGAATAAGCAAACTCCGGCTTTGGTTTTGAAGGATTCTTCAAGCACAAAGCCGGGATAGTTCAGGTAGGTGGTGTCAGCTGGGCGGATTATTTGCGTCTCCGTCAGGAACAACATTGCTGGCCGTGCCGTCTCAAGATGGTGGTGGACGGCATTGAGGTTTGCATGGAGTCCGCGGATGTTAGCGAACTCCACCTCAAACGGTAAGGTTGTGGTGGGGGTGTGCACCGCTGTATTACCAGTTTTGTTGTTAGGCGCTGTCATTTTAGGAGTAGAAAGAGAGAGGCGTGAATCGAGAAAGTGATGCCGCGATGCGAATGGTCAAAGTGTGGTGGCCTGTTTCCCCAGGAACCCAAACCCACACGTGCCCACAGACGAGTATTATTAACCTGCCGAACGGAAGGGCCCCCGAACCCCCCCGGGAATGGCCGCCGGGACCCCACCTTCCGGTCACCAACCGGCACGACGGACCACCCCGAGATTATGCGTGGCATGGTGAGGCAGCCTCACGAGCTGGTTAGGCTCGCTTGGGCCCCTGTACTGTGCCACGGGCGGCCAGCGGGCCTCCACAGACCAAATACATCGCAGCATCATCCTCTCGAGCTCTGGTTATACGCTGGCTGATCCCGAAACGCGACCGACAAGCAGTCACTTGACGGGTTTTACGCCATGCGTACGGTGGTCACCAACCAGACGGGTCAAGCCCTACCACCAGTGGAGCAGATCATCGCTCGAAAGAGTCCGTTAGTCGCTTCTTACGACACCCACCGGACGGAGAGAGGGGCGGCGATTGGTATTCTTTCTCCGTCACCGCACGGATGAAAGGTAGGCTTCCGAGATGTAGGCTTCCCATACTATTTTTTGTCGCAGTATGGAGATGATTGTCGTCGAGTTGGTTTTTGTGGCGCCATCTGTTGACACGGTAGGAAGTTGTTTGCTTCGTGTCGTACTATACAATGTGCGTCATGCAGGTAGGTGGCGCCGCCACACCGTCATAAAAAATATGGTTTTGGCGGTAAGTTATACAGTGATAGTACGGTTCTCAAATATTGTAAATGGACTTGTTATAAGGCACCATTTAACCCTCTTTCGGCTTTACGGGTATTGTTGTAACATCCTGTATAATAAACAATTAAAAAATTAGGTTCTTTAACTTAAATAAGTCAAGTTTAAATATTTTTTTTTTTTATACCAAGCCCTGCAAATGACTCCACTCCACCTGATGTTAAGTGGAAATGAAGTCCAGGCGCGAGGACAACTGGTGCAGCGTAAGAGACGTAGCATCAGTCACCCCACTCTGCCGGCCCACAAAGTGCTTCTTCACGCCTCGTTTGAAGGACCCTATGTCATAGGTTCCATATTTATAATCACGACTATTATCCCTGAAGAGTTAGTCAAAGACTAGGCAAAAAGGACCGCAATGGCAATCCTCTTCCATAGTCCACTTTCACTAAATTGAGACGGCACGTGTGCTTAGCGTGACAGGTGGTGAGACCATCGCCACGCCCGCGCCCGCGCCGCTCTATGTTGTTGGATGTAACTATGTGCAGTCTTTAGTCCGTTAGTCGCCTTTTACGACACCCAAGGGAAGAGGTGGTAGTATTCTTTCACAGCTACGCAATACGGCTTTAAATTTAAATTTTACTTCTTTTACATTTTTATTTTTTATTGTTGATTTAATTTATAAATGATAGACGTCTGTGATGACTTTTAAGCTAGCAAGTTTGTGTTGTTTTAAATGTTTAACGATTCTAATCGATTATGAATGTGACGTTACGTCTTTCGTTCTGAAACGAAACATGACTTTTTTACTACTTGGCGGGAAAGTGAAGCGTCATGTCTGGCAGTCTTTGCAGTTTTGTTTTATTTTCTATACTTACTTATTAAATTGGTGTTTTATCGAATTATAATAAAAATAATGGTGGATTATGAAACGTGCATGAGTCTCTCAAGAAGTCCGTGTGAGATCTTAGCAAAGTCCCACAGCTTTACCGAAATTCAAGGGGTTTGGGGTTTATATAAATATTAAACGTTTATATTATCACTATCACTCATTATCATTGACAATGAAAATATTTACTATTTTAAGTTTAACTTACTTGACAGTTGACACCCATGCTTGACTTGCTGTACTTTCCACTAGCATTTGGCACAGTACACATAATTGTACGACGAATTTGGAATATACTAGGGGTGAGCGTGCCACTTGTCTAGGCCCTCAGTTATAATATATATAAGTGAGATGGGGTGGTGAGATGGGGGTCAAAGTTGCTCGCGTCCGTAGGTTTACCCTTGAGACCTTACACGTGATCCCTGGGTTGTGCTAAATGAGTGACACTGACTGAGTGGTAGAGCCACGCTGCGTTGCAGCACGCATTGGGCCGGCTCGCCCGGCGTAATACCACCCTCTCACGAATATTCGGCGTGAAATAATGGCACTTGGTGCTGTTGTGTTTCGTCCGACCGGTGAGGGTACCGGAGGCCCTTCACCCCCCCCTCCTCCCAATTCCTATTCCTTCCTTAAACCTATTCCTCCTAGAGTGATTACTCTCCATCAGGTGACCCGCCTGCTCGTTTGCCTCCCTCTTTTATAAAAAAAAAAAAGTGAATAAAATTGGTTCAGCGAATTTTCTTTTACGTTAGCATTTATAGTTTCATGGCACGCGGTACTTGTGATTTTTGAGCTCACTGGTCGCTAGATAGTAACTAGAATATTGCTCCCATCTTTGGGCTGGAGCACCCCAGTACCAACTCCTTCCATTTGACCGCATTCAACGCAGATCGACGACGTGGTTATTTCAAGTCGGCTCGATCTACTGGCTCTTCGGTGAGACGTCGCGTCTCTCTGTATATTGGACTGCATATATCATGGGGAATGTTCTGAGGAGTTGTTCGGCTTGATCCTTGCCGCTGATTTCCTTCACCACACTACACGCAATCGATTGTCATTCCATCCACATCACTTTGGTGCGGTCTACTACAGTGCGTTTTTCACGAAATTTCTTGCCTCGAACTACAGTGTTGTGGAACCAGCTCTCGGCGGCGCGCGGCGGTATTTCCGGACCGTTACGACGTAGGAATCTTCAAGAAACTAGCGTATTCCTTCCTTAAAGGCTGGCAACGCGTCTGTGATTCCTTCGGTTTGGGCGTCCATAGGCGGCACTGATTACTCTCCATCAGGTGACCCACCTGCTCGTTTGCCTCCTTCTTTTATAAAAAAAAACTAACACGAGTAATTTTTGATTGAATGCATGCGTCGCAGTCGGACAGAGACTCCTTTTAGGGTTCCGAAACCAAATGGCAAAAAACGGAACCCTTATGGATTCGTCATGTCTGTCTGTCCGTCCGTATGTCACAGCCACTTTTTTCTGCAATTATAAGAACTATACTGTTGAATCTTGGTAAGTAGATATGTATTCTGTGAACCGCATTAAGATTTTCACAGAAAAATAGAAAAAAACTTAAACTCAATTTTTTTTTTTCATAAATGATAGGTCTTCAAAAATGATATTGAGGTTTCTAATATAATTTTTTTCTATACTGAATAGTTTGCGCGAGAGAAACTTCCAAAGTGGTAAAATGTGTGCCCCCCCCCCCCTGTAACTTCTAAATTAAGAGAACGATAAAACTAAAAGAAATATATGATGTACATTATACCATGCAAACTTCCACCGAAAATTGGTTTGAACAAGATCTAGTAAGTAGTTTTTTTTAATAAGTACGTCATAAATTTATTAATTAAAAAAAATACACTAAGTACATATTATTAAAACATGGATCAAAGTTACAACGAACTACAAGAACTTTTATATGATGTTACTTGCTGCTACGGAATCCTTAATGGGCGAGTCCGACTCGCACTTGACCGGTTTTTTTATCAAAGTTTAATCCTATCAATGTCTCGTTGTTGAGCGCTAGATGGAGGTCCTTTCGTTCATATGTCCAAATTTTTGTGGTAGTCTAGTTAACCTTCCTTTGTGTTGGTTGAAATTGTTTCAGACGTAGCTGCGTAATTTTGTTCAACGTTTTGAGGCAAATTTCAAAAAGAACTTAATTTTTAATAAGTTAAATTTTGGTACTAAAAATGCAAATGATCATCAAATCTGCAAGTTTCCGCAAGAAAAAATATTGTCAAAATACAGTAAAAACACAACTGAACACGAAATAATAACATTCCTAGAGATGGTTTTGGATATATTTTTGAAAAGTCTCGTCAAAGTTGAAAATTTCTTTTAATTTAGTATCTAAGTTAATATCGTCCCTACTAACTCCTAAATCAAAATATTATATTTTTGTATAATTATGACTTACGATCAGATATGTCCTCCATAATAATATTCAAAACTTATAATAACACTGCTTAAAATAAAAACCCCGTAATTATTAATCGTTAGATGCACTTAATAACGTAGCGAATGACGAGATATTTACACGACAGACTTCACTGAGTGATAACTATTATTAACCAGAATGATGATATCTATTATTTTATGGTAATTATAGAGGATAACTATATATCTTAACTTATCTTAACTTATAATATTCTGTAAAAAAAGTCTGCGTAATTTTCGTTTTTTTGGCTGACGCCGGCGCGCCGGCTTTTTTTTACAGAACTTTATTCTTGGTTATTGTGTCTTCACGCTAACAGTGTTAATTTTTTAGGGGTTTTTCGGGTTTGGTTTATAAGTCAAGAACAGTTGATAACCATAATTTCTTTTCAAAGTACGTGTTTGAGAAAACTAGCGAGGTGAAATTGCATTTTCATTTGCAGTTTGAAGTGGAAGAGTGTGTAGTATAGTATAATATAAACACAATTGAAATAACTCTCAAAGTAAGGTTCAAATATGTACTTTAAATAATATGTATTTTTGGTGCATGTTGAAAGTATGAACTTTAGTATCATATGGCAGCTTAAATAAGTGATTCTAGGGCCTAAGAAGTTCAAATATATATATTGCTCCAAAAATTTTTGGGGAGATGTCACAGAAAGCTGCCCGCCGTGCGGCGGCCGGCGGCGGGCGGCGCACGGTGTCACGTCCCATATTACCATACCCAAAAATAAAAAAAATTAAAGAAAAAAAATGGTAAAGGTACATTTGAAATAAAGGTGATAAGTTTTTCTATAATGTTCGGTCACGTATTTGACCAAATCAATTTTAAGGTATCAAGCCTTATCGTCATTCTACGATCCTAGTGCTATATATTATATTCCCCGATAGGGTAAGTGTTGAACAGTTTTTAAAGTGGTTATTAGTTAGTAAGATGTGCGTTAATCCCTTGTTTTAGTTAACTCACGCAGTGCGCGTAGATAGCATTACGTGACATTACCACCGACCGTGGCATTACTAAGCATTCGAAGCTTTGTTTTTAATTACAAATCAAAAGATTTAAAGATGTAACGGTGATTTTCAAAACTGTTAAATCATGCAACCGTCAAAAGGTGACCGTCATTGTATAAATGTTATTTTTAGTTGTGCAATTTGATTGCTAATTAGTGTTATGTTTCCTTGTCTGTCAGGAAGACTTTTATAGGGTGCTAAATAATTGATTACTATTGAGACCGGTATTACTACCGTCGAGCTCTTAGTTTAACTTAAAATTACTGGAAGGAATCGAATGTTTTATAAGTACCTAACCTCGACCGGGATTCGAACCCGCACTTATTTAATTGAAATTTTTATTTCTTTTTTTATCAATTACTGGATAGGAATCAAACGTTTTATATGTACCCTCGACTGGGATTCGAACCCGCACTCATTTAATTTAATTTTTATTTATTTTCTTTTGAACATAATTTACTTGTAAGGCGAGCGCCAAGTTGGCAGGCACACCACGGAATTAGACGGTTTTGACTATGTCAAAAAATTGTGTATAAATAGTGATAAATAGTGACGATATCATATAAATAGTGATATTATGGTTCAAAAGATATTTGAGTATCTTGGTGTGCCTGCTAACTTGACGTCAACATAGCAGGCACCTTTAGAAATACAGTTCGTATCAGTGTGATTTATATGTCAAAAATCTGTGTATAAATAGTGAATCGTATACGCAAAAACCACTTGTCGCTGTTGCCAGGAAGGGGGGGGGGGGGGGACAATAGGGGCAGCTGCCACCAAGCCGGCCTAGCTGATTTTTCTCGACGCATCGGTCTCCGGATGAACTCGGACATGTCATGTCATCCCGGAACCGATTGCAATTGACAACAACTCAACAACAACAACAAGACGGTGCTCTCGAAGTTGATAAGGAATATGTCTCCCTCGGGTAAGTTTTACAGATGGGTAGAAACAACTTCGAGAAAGATGCCAACAGAAGGATACAGCTGAGCTGGGCTGCATATGGGAAATTACGTCGAGTCTTTTCGTCGCCAATTCCACAATGTCTAAAGACAAATAAACAAATTGAGCATAGCAAAACTGAAACGCTTCTTCCAGATCAAAATAACTGAAAATATTTAAAATCAACAAAATTAGAGTTACTTTCTGAGTTACAAATAATACTATATTATCAAACGTTTTAAAGGGTCTTCCAATAGGCGTCCGAACTTTGACAGTTGGTAGCGGCCATCTTGTTGAAGCTACATCTGTCAAATTGGTTGTCATTTATTCATTCTGTTTTGCCAAATCAACAACACGTGCAAATGATAAAATTGTTTTATCAAAATGAGTGTTCTGTTCGGGCAACGAGAATCCGAGGCAGTCGATTTCGCGGACAGCCTCGGATTCTCCTGCACACTCTCACGTACAGCGGCGATGTTTTCGGCAGACCTTGCGTTTCGTTGACGTACGGGTGTTGGTCGATCATTTACCGAACCAGTGGACTCAAATTTATTCACCACACGACGAATAGTCCTCTCGGTAGGACGATTATGGCGACCGTAAAATGGGCGAAGCGCGCGGTGCGTTGCCCGAACAGAACACTCATTTTGATGAAACAATTTTATCATTTGCACGTGTTGTTGAATGCTATAGCTATCCATGATGATTTGGCAAAACATAATGAATAAATGACAACCAATTAGACAGATGTAGCTTTAACAAGATGGCCGCTACCAACTGTCAAAGTTCGGACGTGCCTATTGGAAGACCCTTTTCTTTTTAACATTTTATTTAAGTATATGATTTTATCGTATATTGAAAGACATAGTGAGAAAATGATATGCACGGATAAAGTACCGAAAGTATCGAAAGAACCGGGATTGGTTCGCTGAAGACCCGGTACCGGGTTGTTTAAAAAATCCCGAGATTTCCCTGTTTTTTGAGATCGGGATTTCCCTACTGCGACGCTCTTGCCTGCCTGGGATAGTTTGAGTGCCCCTCAGAATCCCGATTGTACAATACAGCTAGAGGGTGCCCACCCCTACACGTACCTACACTGCTGCCTAAAAATATCGATAACTATGGAAGTAATACGTATTTGCTAAGTCTTATCAGAAGGCGCCCGATCAGTATAAAAATTAAAAAACTGTCGTTCCAGGCGTTGCTTGTTGGCGACTTGAAGCTTATTTATTGTGATCTCCTCCTGACGACCTCGGTAGTCAATTGGTTAGCACGCCGGTTCTGGCGCGTCGCGCCATCTCTGAAGTCCCGGGTTAATTCCCGGTCGGGTCAATTTCGTAAAAACTGTTTTCCATAATTTACTGCGGGTCATGGTGTTTTCTATGGTTTTCTATGTATGTTTATCCGTTATCTAGATAACTGCTTATACAAGTTTTACAAGAAGCTTAACTTGGCCTAGATAATTTTTGTGAGCGTATATAGAAAGTTTATTATATTTTCCAGTAGGGCTTCCAACGTGGTAGCAATTATTTATTCTGTGGTGGTAGTCCTACTCTTCGCTGTGGAGGAGACTGATCTAATTTTGTAAACGGTAAAAACTATTGTACCCGTAACCCAAAAAACCCCTATTGTTGAGACCACGCAATAGATATCTTCTGTAGATGTTCTGTGGTCATTTCAATAAAGGTGGTGGATCACATTCCGAGGCACTTACGACGTGGATGCTTCATCGTACGTGATCGTACGCAGTTACACTTACATAATTATATAAGAACAAAAGTATAAATATAAATTTATTTAAACAAGTGGTTTATTTTTTAATCGTACTTGAGGAGCTCAATGGTGCAGCAAGTTTTGCAATGCCGGGTGGGTTGGTGACCAAGAGACTCGAGCTCGTCCGTGCTTCGGAAGGCACGTAAAAGCTATTGCATGGTCTCAGTTGTTGTCGTAAGATGGCTGTCGTTAAAACCCACCTACCTGCATTATGGGCCAGTGTGGTGGGTCATGGCCCAACCTCCCCATGTGTTGTTGTCCATGTGGGAAGGCCTGTGCCCAGCAGTGGGACGTTTATAGACTAAATAAACTTTTCCACACTCACACCAATTATCTAGCCCAAGAGAAGCTTCGTTATGAAACTCGTTAAATGGTTACTAGACAACGGATAAACAAACTCAAAATACTTAAATACTTATTATACACTAGCGGACCGCTCGCGACTTCGTCCGCGTGGACCCCGTACCCAACCCGTGACGAATTTTTGAAAATATGTACTCTTTCTCCGGGTGACATATAGGTTGGGAACTGTTTTCTTGAGAGAGATTCATAAGAAAACAGTTAACTATTGCGTCTTTCTTCCAATAAACAGTAAAAATCCGAGTGAAACTAGTTATTTGCATAAATAAATGACAGTAATCTGTTTACGAACATGCGTCATCGAATTTGTCTGGAGTATAGGGCCAAATTTGATGAACAATGTTCTTCTTAGAATTTTGCCCAAGTAAGGTAACCTGGTTTTGAATGTACCCTGGCTCTGTTGCGGTGCCACTGCACTGCCACCTGGCTTATAATGTTGCGTAGTTCTAATGTTGCCTAATATAATAAATAAACACATATTATAAATAAGATTTATTTTTATAATTTGACTAAAATGCTAACATAAAATTAATTAAACTAATTATAACACTTTTTCCAATGGCTAGCCTCATTTAAGTAGGTACCGAAAAGTCCTTAAAACCTTCTTCACCGTTGGAAAGCTACCTTCCCAATGGTGAAAGAATTTGAATCGGTCTAGTAGTTTCGGAGCCTATTTAATCCAAACAAACAAATAATCAAATCTTTCCTCTTTATAATTTTAGTATAGAAATATGGACAGAAAACACCCAGACCCGAGACAATTTAGAAAAACAATAATTTCTAAATTGACCCGACCGGGAATCGAACCTGGAACCTCAGAGATGGCGACAATACAAACCGCCCGACCAAGGAGGTCGTCAAAACTGTTATTGATGATTTTTTTTTGGAGAGCTCCGAGTTATATTCTCCGATGAGAGGATGCTTTGTAACGATGCATTGATTTCGATGGTAGAGTCCCACTGCTGAGGCTGGGCAAAGGCTCAGCAGTAGTACAGCTAGGGCATGTAAAACCGGAAGCTTCTCAACTCCGGATCTGGCTTCCGGTGTTTGCAGTTCAATTCCGGAGTTTCGGAGCTAAATCCGGATTTAGTCTTTTTTAGAGTTAAAAAAACCTAACGAGATATTTTGTTTAAAATCAGTTTTATTCATAAATTAACAACTCTTTGGTTCTTTAAATCACATCTGTAACAAATTAATAGAACAAAAACAATAAACAATCAGTCAAATTATACATTCTGCCAAAAAAGTTTCGGGAACGGATGATTTGTTTATGATTCCAAATTCAATTTTTTGTTTTTTTCTTGTTGTTAGATTGGCACAACTGTTTGTTATCCATTTTGGCGCGAAGTTTGAGTTGCATCTGTTATTTAGATCAAATACAGTGCTGTTTTTAGTTAGTTTATATCTAGTGTGTATTGCGAATTTCATAATGGATAAAAAAATCGATTAAAGAGTTTGTCTTAAATTTTGCGTCGCCAATGGAATTTCGTGTTCGGACCCAAGTAACACACATAGGCTGAATACTAGATGAATAATGGATTTTTGTGTACTTAGCGCTGAATAAAATTACTGAATAAAAGCAGAGTAGCATGCTATTTAGCCACTACACTGCTTAAATGGGCACAAATTATTCAGCTTTAGTTCGCAATTGCTAAGTAATATCATAATAGTAACGTTATAATCGCAGTATAAGGTGTAACAGGCGGTAACAAGGCAAAATACTAGCAAATTAAGGAAACACGGTTTCCCCTTTATTTAGACAATTGTCGTCTATGTACGCTTTTATATTTATAGTAATTAAGTTAAAGGTTCACGATTTGCTCTGTAAGAACGTCTATTAATACTTTTAGTGACAGATGATTCATATTTATGACAGTGAGAGAAGATAAGTTTTTAAAATGATTGTATGATACCAGTATATGTTCCTTTTGTTAATAACTTTATTATTTTACGTGAAAGCTAGTGGGAATTCAAAATTACTGTTAGAGTATACATATATTTCTAAGAAAATTTTCAAGCGCCAGTGCATAAATAAGTTTTTACTACAAATTATACTAAAATAAACACATTTAATCGAAAACATTTCGGGTAAAAATGGATTGATTGTGTCATTATTCTAGTCTGTCACCAATAATCACATTAAAAATATTTATTTGTAATTCCTTACTTTACTAAGTTCGTGTTAAATAAATAAAATTATGTATACCAGTGTAGATATTAAAGGTTATACAGAATAAAAAATGGTGGTGAAATTAAAGAGCGATGTGAACCGTTATACTTCAACATTACTGCCGTAGCCCGCGTAATGGGGCACATATGTCTGCTTATTCAAACTTAGCCGTAATAAAGTCTTACATGTGAATCCATATACGGCAATACACTGATTACTGGCTGAATATTCGGCTTAAGGATCACCAGTGAATTATAATAACGGTTTTAATACTCTGTAAGCAACATTTATGATCACAAGTGATTAAATATACAGCTTCCTGTGTTACAAAGCGTTCAAAAGCGGTCGAGATGTGATGGAAGATTTGCTTCGCTCTGGTAGGCCATCAACGTCTTCAACTGAAGTTAACATCGCAAAAGTGAAGGAAATGGTGACTGAAAATCCTCATTCAAGTTTGAGAGAGATAGCCGCTGAACTTTCTGTCTCACGAGTCGATCCTTACCATTTTAAATAATCACTTGGGTTCAAACTTGTTGCCGCTCGGCTAGTTCTAAAAGACCTGAATTTTCTCCAAAAACTCAATCGCATAAGAGTCGCTGAGGACATGCTAGAACGAGTCAATTCCGACCCAACATTCATGCAACGCATTGTTACTGGCGACAAGACGTGGGTTTACGAGTTTGACATGCAAACTAGTCAACAAGCTTCGGAGTGGCGTCTTCCGATTGAACCGAAACCGAAAAAACTACGCCAAAGTCGATTAAAAGTCAAAGTCATATTGACTGTTTTCTTTGACTATCGCGGTGTTGTGCACTCGGAATTCTTGCCCGAAGGTCAAACGGTATATAAAGAATATTATTTGAGCATTATGCGGCGTTTAAGAGAGCAAATTCGATGAATAAGGCTAAATTTGTGGAAAGATAATTCTTGGATTTTGCACCACGATAATGCGCCTTCGCACAAGGCCATCATGTGAACGAATTTTTTACCAAAAACTCAACAAATACCATTGAGCAACCACCTTATTCACCAGGGCTTCAGCCGACTTCTTTCTTTTTCCTAAACTCAAATTACCACTTCGTGGCACCCGTTTTCATTCGGTAGAAGACATAAAAGAGAATTCGCGGCGAGAACTGAACTCAATTCCGGAAAAAGCGTTTTAAAAATGATTTGATGATTGGATTATTCGTTGGCGTAAGTGTATCGTTTCTGAAGGAGCATACTTTGAAGGCAATAAAATAAATTTGGATGAATAACTAACATTTTGTGTATTATTGATCTTTACCCGGTACTTTCTTGACAGAGTAGTATACTTAAAAGTAATAAAGTTTTTAAAGACAAAATAGAAAAATAAGACAGATATTCTTTTCTATTTACTCATTACTTAATTAATATTTTGGCAAATACAATCAAGTTCACGGGTAATGTAACCTATCATTTTTTCGATTATTGTTCTCCTTCTTCTTGAAAGTGCTTTCTTAAGAAAATAAGTGCATCAAACGTTTTGTCAGAGAGTGAGCTACGTATTTTGTCTCTTTCAATAAATGCCGAGAGTTGGAATAGGTATTAGTTCATTGGCGAGACGGAAATTGCTGCGCAGTGTAGGTTTTAAACTAGGAATACTGAACTCTGGAGTTGCGATATTGAACCCTCCAACTCCGGATTTAAAACACCGGAAAAAAAGCCCGGAATTCCGGAGTTACGAAACTCTGAAACTCCGGAGTACATGCCCTAGGTACAGCGCTACTAATTACTACTACGCTACTACTTGTACATTATGCGTAAACATTTGAACTAGAAGCTAGCTTTCTTATTGGTATACTTTCTATTTATGGCCAGCCTTTACTATGGATTGACTACCGAATCAGTTGCAGCTGGAGTAACAGAGTTAACGTTAACAACCTATATAACTACTGGGAAAAAGTAAAGGCTGAATGTATTTTATCTTATGTTTTATGTTTTATTCAGTGTGTAGATTATTATAGTACCTTACAAATAAGCAAAGAATAATGCTACGAATAGTTATTCCGTGTTTTGTTCCCAAAACACGGAATAACTATACTGACCTTATTCTCTGTTTATTTTTAAGGCACTTATTTGTTTCAAGCTCATGAATATTTTTATAAAAATTCCAAGCGACATTGAACTGAATGTCAACGCCCTCTAATACCTAAGTATAGCGAAGGTCATGAAATGTTTTAATGAATTATTATAGACAATAATAATTTTTCTCCTGTTACGGTAGATAAGTAGACAGAACCACCCGTACAATGTGGCAATGAGCTCCAGAACAGAAAAACAGAAACTGTTAATACTGATTTTATGATTGCTTCCGGAGCGTAAGTGGACCGTCGCGATGTAAACAAAACGGAAGCGTGGTGCGCGTGGCGGGCTGGTGCGGCTGGCGTGTGGCGCATGCGCCGGCGGCGGGCGCGGCGGGCGGCGCGGGGCGGGCGGCGCGTGCGCAGGGCGGGCGGCGCGCCGTCAGTCCGCGCGCGCCCTCGCCATGGCTCGGTGGCTGAAGGCCTTGGCGGCGTTGTTGCTGCTCACCGCGGCCGCCGCGCGTAAATCCGCCCCCGCGAAACACGAGCCGCAGATCGAGGAGGTCACCTCGAAACAGTTGGAGCGCGTGCTGGAGGATAAGGACTTCGTCGCGGTGTACTGGTGTAAGTGCCGCACTCGCCCGCCGAGCGCCGGCCTGCGCGCGCGCGCAGCAGCCGGTCGCAGGCGATTTGCCCGCGCGCTGGCCGGCGGCCAGGCGACCGCCGCTGTCGAAACGTCTGCGACGGCGCCCGTCCAAATGGGTTACCCTCGAGTTAATGATCTTCGGACGGGTCGCCGAGAAGACCGCTCGCTCGAGCCGGCCCCAGCTGTGCGCATGATATTTTCGAAGTCGCCGGGCTCGGATTCGGGTTATGCAACCGGCCGCGGAGACAATAAAATTCGACCCGGCCGACCGGCGCGGCCGTCGACGCAGCCTAAAATGGCGCCTAGTCTCGTTTTCCACCGTTCCACCGATGCCGATGCTGGCTGTGCCAAGGCCAGGGCGCCTACGCTCCGAGCTCGGCTAAAACTAGTGTGGTGCGATCACCGCATGTGTCGCCCGAACGGACTCTATTACGTGCTTTTGGCATTCCGACTATTTCTATTGTAGATGACTGGATCGATGTGATCTGTTTGTTGACATGTCGAATTCCTGCTATACCTGTTCAGAAAAGTGCAATAAGTGAGTTTGAGATGGCACGCCAATTAGTTACTCGACACTCTCATCTATATTCGTTGTCTCGACAGCAACGCATCTCTCACTCATTTGGAGTGGACGGTCTAGACACAAAAAGTGCAATAAATCTCTGTCTAAGCCAGCGCGATTGCAAGATTGTTTGGCTGATGCTCTAGATTGTTCTGAGCTAACTATGTACCTTCTGGTTGAGGTGAAGTTTCCCTAAATTTATATTCACGCTACAGCTTGCTATGCTTATCGCAAAAATGCCAGTACCTATAAAAGATTACAAATCATAGAAAGCTGTAGTCGATGACAACAAAACAAAAATAAACAAAGTAGACTGGCTATTGGGCTATATAGTATAGATCTGTTTTAAATTATTTCGTTAAGTCTCTTTAAACTGTTAACTGAAATTCAGAAAATAGTGTCAATGAAAATAAGGATTAACTAGAATGTTCGTACGTCGGATCACATCTCGCTGAGCGTGATACAAGACTCGTTAAGAGTAGCGATGTAACAGAAAACTATCCTAATATTTAAGAGCTAAGTTTGATACAGTTGCCATGATAAAGTGTTACAAAAATAGTACGGCACGGTGTTTGTTAGAGGAAAGACATATTACGAAAACGCTCGTACCACTGTTTCTCTTGGAAATCATCCAAATTCACGAATGTTATCATTAATTCCTGGATTAATGAAAATTAGGACGACTGCTTTGCGAACAATACAATAACTTTCCACGCAGTTCCCGCAGAGTATAACTATAGAAACCTAACCACATGGCATGTAAAAGTTCCAACCTTAAGTCCCATTCATAAAATTGAGTGGTAATACCAAAGTAGTTCCACCAACCCGCATTGGGCCAGCGTGGTGGGTTTTGTTTGATCCAATCTTCTCATGTGCTGTGGTCCATATAGTAAGACCTGTGCCCACGGCCCAGCCCAGCAGTGGAACGATTATAGGTTGCTAATGAAATTATTAGTTATTGTAAACTATGTAGCAAATGTTAGGAATGTTGGATACTGTGTTAATTAAAATAATGAATATTGCATTAAAATATATATTTATACTTAGTGCTGTTGGTACAGATAAAATAACACTTTTATGTCACAGATTACAGTACTTACCTGATATAAATGGTTCTTGCATCAAGTTATTAGATTCTTTGTTTGAATCTTCAAGTAATATATTTCTATTTGACGCCGGCATTGAAGCGTTGCATACACATATTATAAATATTATAATGCTATTGCCGCTAAGAATGAATAAGGTTATAAATAGGCTTCTGTGGTTTATTGAACTAATCACTCGGGCATTAGCCAGATAGCGCAGAACATCTTTTCCTACCCAAGTTTAAGTTCTGCCTAAACATATTTCACAAATGTTTAAATTTTAATGTCTTTAAATGTGTGATATATTATTATGACAAACTAACGATGCATTTCAACCACTAGCTGTAGTCATATCTTTTCGGATAGGTAGGCAGAGACCACGGCTTTACATTTGCTACGATCCCTGACACACTTCCTTTGCTTCATTTATTCTCTTCTTCTAAACATTAAAAGGTATAGTTTATCCGCTTATAGTATGATCACTACCTTAACATCTCGATCACCTTAACGTGCCATCTGGATCATGAAAACAAGAATTTGTATAGCAATATTGCAAGTCACCTCATTTAATAGTCACCAGGCCTTACCATCAACTCTTAGAGCAGTAGTACTTTAGACTTATTATGCAAATTCCCATACGCATTTTGCATAGAAAGAATCAAATTATACTGCTTTAAGAGGTGACATTAGGGCCCTAGAAGTCGTTGCTTCAATACCATACAAATTCACGTTTTCGCTAACGTGATCGAATGGTGGATAAAATTCCAACTAGGCATTCTGATTTGGTCCCAAAATACTATATTATTATGAGCTGGTTACGCAGTAGTGGTATCCCATGTGCCATTCATTCCCTTACCAACAGAATGATATCCAACATGTTTAGATTGTTGTGAAACACACATAACATTCACAAATTCTTCGTTTGTCGTTCTTTCCACACACTTAACGTAAAGTGTTATCATATTGATAGGCAAAACATACAAAATCTGGATTTCCCGTTTCCTCAATCTCAAAATGATTTATGAAGCGAATCTTAAAATTTTTAATGAGAATGAACGTGCGTGCATATTATAGAAAGCAAAGGTTAAGCGTAGGCGCATTTTTCAGTCTTTTAGTCTTTTGCAACGCAAAAGAACCGACCAGCTTTCTGGCATCTTGAATTTCGCCATTGTTTGAAGAAGCCCAATCGTGGCATCATAATTATGAGGCTCCAAACTCGGTTCTACATTGAACTGATTTATTATTCTATTTCTCTATTTTGAACTTTGAAAGAGTGTGGAAGAAGTGTCTGCCCTTTTACGAGTATTCCCAATAAAAGGACTTATTCTAATATTCAATCAATCAAATGAATTCATCTTATTTATGTATGTCGTCATTATCAGCAATGTTTTGTAGCATTGTTAATAATCCGACTGTAAGAGATAAGATGGCCAAGCCCAAAGTGGTTGAGAATTCCGATTTTATCGCCACTTACCATTAGGTGTGACAAATGTTAAAAGCCTCCTCGTTTTATATCGTAATAATACGTCAATATAATAATTACGGACGTAGTGGAGATCCATGTGGGAGGCCTTTGTCCAGCAGCGGACATCTTTCGGCTGATGTGTAAAGGGAAGTCGTATGGGCATGTGATGAGTAGGATTAAAACGCATGTAACTAAAAGAGCGATGCATATAAGTGTGGATGGATGGAGCGCACGAGGGAGACCAAAGAAATGATGGATGGATTTTGTAAGAGATAATTTGGATAAAAAAGGAATGAATGAGAATGGAGGAAAAGCATTTTGTGCCGACAAAAAATAAAATAGGGCTAAAGCAGGAGAAATAAAAAAAAGCTCTGTTTGCAAAATTTGAACCCATTTGACGAAGTATGTGTTGTTAAAATTGCTTGTGATTCAGAGAATCTAAAATAAATATTCTTGTGAACGGGGGCATTGCTAACGGTGCCCAAGATATTTATAATATTATTAAAACCAACGTTAAGCATAATTATCTCTTCACAACGCACTTTAGTTAATTATTTGATTTATTTATTTAGGACAACCAACAAGACAAACACAAATACGAGCAACAATTAAGTAGAACATAATATGAATGAACTTAAAACTAAGCGTCGTCTCAATTAGAGGCTGCCACGGCATGCAATGTTATCTGTGCATGTTTCGGAAGGGTAAATGAGATCGCTAAGAAGTATAATTGTGGTGTGTCACAACGTCACAAAGTCACAACTTTGAAAGATCGGTTAAAGAATAGTGTGTTAAGAGAGAAGTGTGGAATTAATGAAGATGTGGTGACAAAAAATGAGAAACGTATGCTAAGATAAATGATGGTCATGTAGAGAGAATGGATGAAAAAAGAATTACAAAGAAGGTGCACGAGGCGAGAGTGAATGGGAAAGTTGGAAGGGGGAGACCTCGACGAAAATAAGTACTTAGATCAGATCGGTGACCTTCTCGTCAAAGGTCTGGTCAAGAGTACCCTAAACCGAAAAGCATGTATGAAGAATGTTATTAGTGTAAGTGAAGCAAAGGATGCGTGTCAGGAATGTCCATCGTAGCAAATGGAAATCTGTGGCCTCTGTCTACCCCTCTGGAAAGCAGGATTTCTGTATGTATGTATTAACGACAGTAAGTTTGCTTTACCAGACTTGTATTTTTTTAAAAAGAAAATTGTGTCGTGAATTAAAATGTAATGGCGGCTCCACATTAGTGCCATGAATTCACGCGCGGATTTACGGCACAAGTCGTGTCCTCCACATTCACGGGATGCTCGCAATCGTTCGTGAAACCCGCCGCGAAATGGACGTAGAAGCTGCTGCTGCAATAACTTTGTTTGATGTGGCAACATTCTATCTAGACGTCCAAAACATTATAAGAATGTGTTGGAAAAAAAGAAGATGTGGATGACTGAAATACATCGTAACCGATCAAAGTATAGACTGGAGTGAACTGACTAATTTCCTCTTTGGTAAACTGGCAAGGGGCCGTGAATGTGGATTTGTACGCGTGAACGCCGCGCGAACCCTTTGTCGCGAGACAAAATACGCGCGCGATCACGAATAAGCAATACATTGAGTCATTCGTGTTCCGTTCCCGATTGCAGTCGTAAGTAATCAGTCAATATATCCCACCAATAGGGTGCTAGTATTGCAGTCACCCCAATAAAATTGTTAGTGTTCACAGCATTGAAAAAAAGTTAAAGTAAATTAAAAAAAATATCAAGCTTTTATTTAAATAGGTTTACCTACACTAAAAGAAAAAGAAAAACTTTTACTTTATAACATATAAGTAACGTCATTACACAATTTATATGATATAAAAGTTTGTCGCGAGATTTAAGTAAGTACTCGTATTTACATACTCGTAGATTGAAAATTTTGATAGTTAAAATCAATCACATCAAGTTACTTAATTTACTTGTTTATTTACACAAGTAAATCTCGCGACAACCTTTTATGTCATACTTATAGGTAAAATGTGTAATGACGTTTTAAGTTGATAGTAAAAGTTTTAAAGTAATAGTTTATTTTTTCTTTTAGCGCATTTAAATAAATGCTTGTATTTAAAAAGGTTTTTACTTTTAATTTATTTTTTACTTTTTAGTAATATTTTGGCAGTTGAAGATATCTGTTTCAAAATTAGGTTTCTGGGTTTAGGAGTCCGCCATATTGGATTTATAGTGACGTGTCACTTTATTTTTCTAGTTATTCTCAGCTAGCCGTTTCGTTTGATACTCATATTGTAGAAATGCATTAAATTAGTTCGCCATATTAGATTTTATCAATACAATTTGCCATACAAACTTTTAAATGATTCTGTATCCGATTATGAATTGTTTGATTTAAGATGTGATGTTTTCCGCCGTGACAGACGTTCTTCAGGTAACAAAAAGAAGAAGGGCGGAGGTGTTGGTATAGCTATAAAGAAATGTTACAACGCTGTTCATTAGCTCTCATGAGAAACTGACCTCGAAGACATTTGGATCTCTATCACACATAGTTAATTCAACTAGAAAATGTAGAATGAACATTTCTTTAAGCTACATACCGTCGTTTGTCCCGATTGATATTTTGTCAAACTATTATAAAAACTGTCAAAAATCATCCTTAACGCAACAAATAGTTATGAAGAATTTCTCTGCATTGGAGACTCTACCACACCTTATATCCAGTGGACACAATCTTTTGGCACTCCACATCTTCACCCTTCCTCAGTATTTGACCATAGATCAAGCCTTCTATTAGAAACTATAAAATTGTGCGGCCTCTCTAAATTTAATGGAATAAGCAATAAGAATAACCGGCATCTTGACTGTTCTGAAACATAACGTCAAAGTTGTTGAATGCGCTCCAATTAGTTCACTAGACATTCATCACCCAGCACTAGGAATCACAGTGGGATCTCCTGTGAGTGGCAATATCAATAGACCCAAATCATTCAAACGCCTCAATTTTCATAAAAGCAATGTAGAAAATATTCGTTCTGAGCTAGCAAACGTTTCTTGACATACAATTCTATACTCTTCTGATGTGAACCTAAACATAACTTCCTTTTACAGCATCTTAAATAAAACAATTTCAGAACACACGCCATTCACCACAAAGAATAGCTTTAAATACCCTATTTGGTTGAATACTCATGTGAAGCGTTGCTTAGCTGATCAAACATAAGTTTCACAAGTTGTATAAAAAATATAATAATCCTCGGAGCTATGACGTGTTTTCTCAACTACGTGCACGATGTAAACGCTTAATAAACCAATGTTACAAGGACTACGTGGCCTCAGTTGAGAGTGGACTAAAAACTAACATAAAACATTTTTGGGCTTTCGTTAACAAACGATATAAGTGTAATACAATCCCTCATGTGATGCAATATGATATGCTCGAAGCTAGTGATCACAAAGGCATATGCGAGCTATTCTCGAAATACTTTAGTTCTGTTTTTGAAACGCCAGCGAATGTTCAAACAGACGTGTGTCCACTACGTATCGGCATATCCAACTCTAACCTCTCCTGCATTACAGTATCCACCGAGGACGTACAAAACATAATAAGGACATGACATGATGAAGGAAACATGACAAAGACGCTGTACCACCACAAATTATAAAGCAGTGCGTGAGCGAGTTTCTATGCCCCTGAGTCGTTGCGTTTGGGTATTTTCCCCGATGTTTGGAAAACGGCTTAAATTGTTCCCATCCACAAAAACGGAGATAAATCTCTATGTAAAAATACAGACCCATCGGCATCTTGTCCACTTTCTCCAAAATATTAGGCAGGGAAAAAGACTTTTCGCAACTTGTAATAAAATATCTTTGGCTATACTATTTGTATCTGGCTGGTTTTGGTTCATAATTCAAAGTTTCAATTTTAAAGAAGATAATTCCAAATTTAAATTAGGAAAATATGTGATTTTTATTTGTTTTTCTTACTGTCAAGATGAGTGAATCTAATAAAGAAATTCGATACATTTGAAAATTTTACTACAAAAAAGGTAAAAATGCAACACAAGCCGCGAAAAAAATTTGCGATGATTATGGACCTAGTGCCAATGATATTATATTATTGTAACATCATTGCCTAGTGCAGTGTCTGTGAGAGTAGCACAAATGGTCCGGAAATTTTGATGTCAAAGATGCATGTCGCTCTGGTCGTACGACCAGAGCGACGTGCATCTTTCTAGTAGGGTATTACGTATAAAATGGATGTCATTTTTGAAAAAGTTGGGCAAGATCGGCATATCAGTAGTAACGACGTAGCTGAAGAACTGGAAATTGACCACAAAACAGTTTTGGCGCATTTGAAAAAAACTGCGTACATAAAAAAACTCGATATTAGGGTACCTCACGAGCTCTTTGAAAAAAACCTAATGAACCGTGTACTCATTTGTGATTCTTTATTACGATGTAATGAAACCGAACGATTTTTAAAGAAGCTCGTGCGAAAAAGGTCGTGTTCAAAGGCCGGTTAGGCTTCACCGACAGTGGCGAAACCCGTTAACTATAGTCTGACCGCTACCGCTGTACCGCGCCTTGGGTACATACCCCCCTGCCCCCCCGCCACGCCGCTCACATGAGCGGCGAGGCGGGGGGGCGAAACAGTTGCTCCATTTTGTCATTCTGCTGTCATCGCTCACATGAGATAAAATATCTAAAAATGGGTCGTGCATTATCTCGAGATATCAAGACTGTCATTTTCAAAGTGGCCGAATATTTTAAGAAAAGAAAAGCAAACAAAGAAAGTTTATATTATATATTTCCAAGAATTAAAGATTTATATTGGTTCTTTAATTGTACTTATCTAAAAATCATATTGGACAAAAACGGATTGGATGTAATTATACTCGTAAATATAAAGCTTCAATAATCTGTGTGACGATATCGAAATATCGGAAGATTTGTCTGACACTACGAATCTCATGTGAGTTCATGCTCTTTACTTCCCACTCCCCCTCTCCCCGCGCATACCTAAGGCGCGGTACAGCGGTTGTGGTCAGGCTATAGCAACAAGGTGATGCTGTGTGTTTGGTGGGATTGGAAGGGCATTATTCATTATGAGCTGTTAAGCAAGAAGTGGCCGGAATTAATCAACATAAGGGGTGTGGTTATTCATCATCATAATGCTAACAAAACAAATCTTTAGCCACTCAGCAAAAATTAAGAGAGTTTGCCTGCTAGGTGGTAATGCATCCGCCTTATAGTCTTGACCTTGCACCTTCAGATTTCCACTTGTTATGGTCTTTTCAGAATTCTTTAGGTAGTGTTAGGATAACATCACGAGAGGACTGCCAAAACATTTGTCGCGATATTTTGATCAGAAGCCCCAAAATTTCTATAGCAATGGGATCATGTCCCTATTTACAAGATGGCAAAAAGTTATCGAAAAAAATGGCACCTACATACTTTAGTTAAATGTAAATAAACTATATTAAAAAATGTTTTGAATTTTCATAAAAAATTCGAATAAACTTTTTCCCAAACAATTATTCGAATCCACTGTTTACAACATTATTTACGCTCACATACCACCATTATTAACACAAACACAGCACGGTTTTGTTAAAAATAAAACTACTGTAACAAATCTCCTTGAGTACAAAAACTATCTATGTAGCGCTTTCCAAAAAAACACCCAAGTAGACTCAATATATACAGATTTCTCAAAGGCCTTTGACAAAGTCAATCACGGGTTGTTATGTCTAAACCTTGGATGCTATGGCATACTGGCTCGCTGCTTCGCTGAATAGAGTCATACTTAACACGGAGGAGTCATACTTAACACGGAGGAGTCAACTGATCGCACTTAAGGGTGAACTCTCTAGGCCTGCGCAAGTGTCATCTGGTGTGCCCCAAGAGTCCCAATTAGGTCCTTTATTATTTAATGACTTCATTAATGACCTGGCTGATGAACCCAAACCCAAAACCCTTGTTTACTATACGCTGATGATTTAAAACTATTTTCCACTGTGGATTCCATTAGAGATGCCGAAACCTTGCAGGATGACCTTGATACTTTATGTCGATGGTGTCTTAACAATCATATGTCCTTAAACATAAATAAATGCTTCCTAGTAACATTCACTACAAAAACATATCACAGACTTGGCAACAAAGTCCGAAGAACGAAGAAAGAATGACGAAGAATAGTGGTGTACACCATGATCAAGCAAAAGATCTAGGCATCATCTTTGATAATAAACTGTCGTCCAGATAGCATTATGATCGTATACACAATAAATCCACTCAGCTTTTGGAATTAGTTTCACGTCACACAAAACAATTTAACCAACCTCACTCAACTCTCGAGGCAAGGCGAAGAGGCGCGGTGAATTCCTATATCTGCATAAAATAGTTCATGCGGTTGTTGATTCTCCATCACTTCTCTCGTCCATTAGCTTATAGCACACTGTTACAGAACCCGAAACCCAAAAATATTTACGCTCTAAGTTTTTCGCAACAATACGTCATTTTATAACCCTGTCGTAGGTATGTGTCGCCTCTACAATGAATTAGTACAGAGCTCTGATGTTGATGTTTTTGTCTCAGATCCAAATATCTTTATTATTGAAATTTTGCATTCACAATGCTATATAGATTTAGGATAAAATGTTTACTAGAAAAAAACAACCAGTCTCAGGAAAGCTCGAACGGGATTCGAACCCGTGACCTGTGGATTGCCGGTCCACTGCTCTAACCGCTAAGCTACCGAGACCCCAGAAGACTCGTTGAATTTTTTCCAGTAGTTGATACGCTGCAAGCCAGCGGTATTACGTCACTGTGAAGTCTACCCTCACATTCGAAAGAAATACTATTGCAAGTTTTTAACAATCGATAAAGACGTAATTGCTTATAAATATCTTTATTATTAAAATTTTGCATTCACAATGCTATATAGATTTAGGATAAAATGTTTACTAGAAAAAAAGCTTTCCTGAGACTGGTTGTTTTTTTCTAGTAAACATTTTATCAGATCCAAATGTCTTCAAAAAGAGTAATAACGGCGTTGTCGCTGTAAGTGGCTGCGGAAACGCTGTAGTTGTGCTTTAATTTCGCAATACACAAACAAATTTACCTATATGCATTAAAATTCATTGAACAAAACCTTGCATTGTAAAGATTAGTTGTAAAATTGTATAAAACTACCACTTAAAATACTTATATACCTAGGATACAAGTTGTTAGGTTTAGCTTTTAAGTTTATATTAGTTTAATAAAAAATAAAAATAAAGTAAATAAACTGAACGTGTAAGTATACAAAATTTCAGCTCAATCGGTTGAAGATATATCTGCTTCAAAATTGAGTTTCAAGATTCCACCCGAACAAACATACATACATTACAAGTTAAAAGCTTTTAAAAAGATTTAACCTTATACACAATTGGCAATCAGACCGATCGTGATAAAACATGTACATTGCTCAACCTATATATTGCAAGTTACTTCTCAAAGTAACTGCTCAAAATAACTATCATTTTAATTTCAGATCCACGCAGCTAAGTCCGTTTAGATGGAATGTGGATTCAACCAAACTGGAATAAGGTCTTATACCTAGATTAAACGCCGAATTTGTATAGACTAATCTCGGAGTAAGTCTTATTCCAGTTTGGTCGAATCCAGCCTTAGTCAGCTACACTATGTCAGTTCCACAACAATGTCACAATGTAGATGTTAGAAAATCATCGTAGTACAATAACGTACCTATAATAAATTTCAGAGTAGGTATTCACGAGACGTAAACTGCCGTAAATTGTAAAGCATAGTAACTGAAAGATTTCACACTTTCATAAACAAAGTCTGCAAAAAAATCCTTGAAGATAGAACGATCCGAATGATAATGCTTGTAGATATAACGTAAAGTTGTTGATTGTAAAACGAATCTTGAACCTGTTAAACAATGCTTATTATGAAAATACAATAAAACTGTGTATTGCTGATGCAATCTTGCCTTGCTGTCTTTGACAAGACATTACCTTTTCTAACAGTGATTGTTTTAGGTGTTAGGAATAGGGTTATAAACCAAATGGGAAATTAGTATGGGAGAAAATGGGGGATAATAATAGATAAATTAGATAATACCAAGAACTACTTTTTATAGTTTCTGTAGATTTGATAACAATTAAATATTTATCTTCCCACAAAAAAAAAATTGTTTGTCGGTCACCGGTGGTGTCTGCCATGGCGCTGAAAGTGTAAAGATTGGAATCTCATCTGTACCAAACAGTAGTAGTACAGTTACTGTTGAGATGAGACCCTTTTTTAAAGAGACCTTAAATGCTTTACCTTTTCTTAACAACATGCAATAAATAACAAGACTCAATTTGTTAGCTGTCAATTGTTATCGAAGCTTGGAAACAAAACGCAATATTTTAGAAAAATATAAGTGTTCTGTATAAAAGAAAAAAAGTGAACCTTTAATTAATATGAGTAAGATATAAAAGTAAAATAGAATGAAGTAAGTAACTACTTATAAATTAACAAAACAGTATAACTTCGTAACATCACCTGTCTTTTTAGAAGTTCTAGAAGGGCTTTGTCTATTACCTAATGTGTAAGAAGAATGAATAAATGTATCAATAAATTGGTTGAAAAATCTCGTAAGTAGTTGGAGTTCGAACTTCGAACCACATGAGTAAAGAAACGGTTCTTTACTCATGTGCTTCGAACTCCCTGCTGGCACGGCCATGCAAGTTAATGCAAGAAACGTCTATATTAGTGAAAGCAAATGTTAATCGAACGACTGAAGTTATTGACTATTAGTTTTAGATAATTAAATTTTCTATGGTATCATTATAAAAATAGTTAGTTAAGTATTATTTCGATGTTTAGTGCGAACATTTGTTCCGTAGTGCATGACGTGCGGGCGTGCGTTATAATTATTATTAGCAAACTCATATTGTTCAAACCTATACTAACTATCATTATAATAACTCAAAATTCAACCACTGAATCTTAAACAACAATGTACAAGGTTGAAATTGCATTTGGAGTTTGCCCAAATGTTATAAAAATGTCGCCACATGACAAGTTGCTCAGTAACATTATTTTCAGCTATGCGAATTAATAAAATTTTAACTATTTACGACTAACATACATACATACATACATACCAATATCCATCCTCACAAACATTCGCATTTATAATATTAATATTAGTAAGATAATGCAGACTGGTTATATTATTTTGTATTTTACCCACATAATGGGTTTCAAATTCTATACTTTTAATTTTAACACAAAATAAACCTACGAATAAAGTAAATTTTAAGTAAAATTATAGTCGTAAATAGTTAAAATTTTATTAATTTAGTGTAAAAGTTACAAAAATAATGTCATAAGAGAAAAAGCCCGCTGACTGGAGGTTTCTTTGCAGCTTGATTGTGGCTGAATGAAGTAAGGACGTTAGAAGAATGTTTTTTGTTTTGATGAACAGAACAGTGACAGATCTAAAAGTTAGTATCAATTTATACTTCATCAGACGTAACTTTACTCCCACTGGCTGGAGGTCGGTTAGAAAAGCTTATATTTCAGTTGTTTTAATGGAACAAATTCTGTATTCAGCATAATTCAGTAGAACAAATCCAGATCTAATTCCCTGCATCACTCATAAGTCTCCCAATTAGGTGATCCCGCTGGGTGTAGACACATGTGACTTGTAATTAAAATAATACTAACAACCCATCTCTTCCCTTGGGTGTCGTAAAAGGCGACTAACGGACTAAAGACTGCACATAAATTCAAAAGCATAGAGCGGCGATGGGCTCATCAAAATAATACTACCAATCCCTCTCTTCCCTCCGGTGTCGTAAAAGGCGACTAACGGACTGAAGACTGCACATACAACCAAAAGCATAGAGCGGCGATGGGCACATCATAATAATACTACCAACCCCTCTCTTCTCTTCGGTGTCGTAAAAGGCGACTAACGGACTAAAAACTGCACATACATTCAACAGCATAGAGCAGCGATGGGCTCATCAAAAAAATACTAGCAACCCCTCTCTTCCCTTGGGTGTCGTAAAAGGCGACTAACGGACTAAAGACTACACATACATCCAACAGTATAGAGCGGCGACGGGCTCATCAAAATAATACTACCAACCCCTTTCTTCTCTTGGGTGTCGTAGAAGGCGACTAACGGGCTAATCTAATTTCTTCTTTAGCTTATTCATGTTTTTATTTTTAGTTACTTTCCTTGTATTCGTAATGAAAAGCACAGTGTTTAGCTCGGGTGAAAGACTTATTTAGTCCCCCGAACTATTGGCGCCCTCGCCCCAGTAAGTGTTAGAAATAGTAACACTGTGCCCTCGCTACGCTCGGGTGCCAAACCCCGTCTCGGGAATAAATAAGCTACTTTCACCCTTAGGGTAACAATGTACTATAGAAGAATACCAATGGTACCTACGCTCACCGCTGTTGCAGCCGCTGCTGCCAAGGCTTTAAAGATGTTTGCGCTTAGAGAATCGCGGTTCCATGCGGGCTCGACTAAATACTGGAAACCAGTACGTGGTTCTAGTTTTACGATGCATATTATTAGCATTGGAGCAGTGAATTTCTTTTAGGGTTATTATTCCAGTAATTCCAATTCATCATCATCATCATCATCAGCCTATAAACGTCCCACTGCTGGGCACAGGCCTCCTACGTGAACAATAGCACGTGGGGATATTAGGCCATAACCCACCACGCTGGCCCAAAGCGGGTTGGTGGTCAAATTACCATTTGAATGCATGTAATCAATAATCCCAGACGACTTATCTCTATTTATTCGTCTGTTAAAAAGTGCACTATCATATTCGTGCATTCATCCAGTGGACAAATTTGGAAACTAGGTGACATTTTCGCCTTTACCCATTGTATGGAGTCAACCCGTTTGTGTAACTGACCTCTCCAGAGACTGTTATTCACTCTGTTAATATGTGTGGTTTACTACCCAAGAACTATTTCGCGGTATGGTTGTCTTGTTGGGTTCAGTCAGACTCAGCTGTTATTAAACAATATAATTATGTTATATTCATAACCCAGATTTCACTTCATTTTCACGTTTCAAAGGATTTTATTAAATCCTTTTTATACTCCTTTTACTGTAGTGTAAAATTTTCTCTCTAGTCTAGGGTTTCAACGTCCGGAAAAAAAACTATCAGAAAAAGATTAGATTGGGAAATAATGCAAAAAGAAAAAAGAAAATTTTAAAAATCCACTTCTGGAAAAAAAATATATCAGGAAACGATTCGGTTGGGAAATTATGCGAATGCAAAAATCGCTTGCAGTAAAATTCGATTTTCGGAAAGTCATCGCGACACTCTCCCAAACAGTTTTGAAAACACAATTCCAATTTCAAAGAAATTGGAATTGTGATACTGCTGGGCATAGGCCTCCTTCATTGAAATCAAATGATTGCTGCGATCACAAACCCGGACTATGCATCAAAAATATGACGTAAACTTGGGCATTCTACCTCTGAATATCGGGCCTAGCGCCGTACCACTAGGCCACTCTGGCCGGAACAATTAAGGCTTCAGCACACCAAACGCGGGACAGAAGCAGCGCAGGTCAGTAGCAGCGCTGAAGTCGGCAGTGGTTAGCACACTGAACGCAGCGGCAGTTTCAAAGCAGTTGCAACGCTGGACCGCCTTTAAACCGGGTTCAGTATGACGGGTTAGGCAGGCAGTAGGCTGCAAGATGTCGCGGTTGTAAAAAATACAACAGTCGTCAACCGCTTTCGACGCGCTGCGCTGCACTGCGAGTCGTGCTAGCGCTAGCTAACATGGCCGCCATAGTTATACAACAGCGCGGGCCGCGCTCGAGGTGCTCTGCCTCGCTCCCGCGCCGCCCGCCGCCTGGTTTATCGTCCAGCAGTTGCAGTGCGGCGCGGCGCGGCGCGGAGCAGTTCGAGCGCGGGCCTGCGTTTTTGGTGTAACACAGATCAAAGAGTTTCTTGTATTACAACTTGCGCAGGCCCGCATTCAATCAGCGCTGTCACTGTTACATTTTTAACCTAGTTACACGTAAAAATGTTTAATTTTATGACTTAATTCATGGTCATAGAATTAAGAACGGCTCGTACCGAAAACAATGTATGAATTCTATTTACTTAATATAATTAATTAAATAATCTATTTTTTTATTATTATTAATGCACTGAACTACTCACGTCATTAACTACTCACCTACCCAAATTACTAAACCATATGACATTTTAAATTATTTTTATGTAATAAAAAGCTCGATAACTCATGTTATTCGTTTAATCACTGGACAAATAATTAAGAACACAAACTGAAACTAATATTATTAAATTAAATACCAATTAAATATGAATTGAATAACGTAAATGTAGGATATATCACTGTAGTTTATAAATATAAAAACTTATATTTGGTAGGATAACCATTGTTTGAAATTACCGCTCCGCATCGACGAGGCATCGAGGCTATTAGAAATTAGCAAGTTTCAATAGAAATGGCGTTCCACGATTCCACAAACGTATCGTAACGCTCGTTTAGATTACTTGTTCTTTTAGCGGAGACGCTCCTCTTCACTTCACGCCACAAATGTTCAATGGGATTGATAGCTGCTATGCGATTCTAAGCGACACATAGACGCTGCGCGCTTGGCTGTGATCTGCTGTCTCTTTTCAATTATATGAATATGAAAGAGACAGAGTCAATTCTCAGCGCTGCGGCAGCCGCCGCTACCAAGGCTATACCTTAGAGAATCGCACTGCTGGGTTATTTGCAGGCCAGTCTAGCATCGAAGCTGATTGCTCCCTAAGAAAATTTTCAACAGAATGGGCAGTATGTTTGGGTCATTATCTTGTTGAAATATCCAGGTCACTGGTAACGTCTACTCAGATTAAGGAAGCAGTTTCTACAAAAGTGTTCTTGGATATAAATTTATCTAGATAAGCTTCAATTTCTTTCAAGGGGCCCATACCGTATCCAGAGAAACATCCTCAAACTTTAATCTTGTCTCCTACATGCTTTACTTGTTTTGCGGTGTATTTATTATGCAACGCTTGCTTTGCATCAGACCATCAGTTTACCATCAGAACTCAGTCTTTTCTCTTATCTTATCTTTGACTCCTCAGAACATAACACATTTTTCCCATTGATTTTTTGTCCAAAATCCAGTCTCGCTCGTCGGTGCTGCCTGTTGACGGGCGGTACTTTCCGTGTGATTCTTCCAAATAATTTTGCATCATTTAATCGTCTACGAATTGTACGTGCTGGATACTCCTTGCCAGCTGCAAAACTCCCCTTCTTATCGTTTCTGAGCCACTAAAGGGAGCCTTTGCTGCCCGAACAATCATAGATTGCTATCGAGATGTCGTTTTCCGAGATTGAGGTTTTCAAGATACGTTATTGGTACCTAGTGTATAATTTCTTAAAGTGATTGACTGCGTTAAAAACCTTACTTTTTGAACATTTTATATGATCAGCAATCTTTTTGTAAGACCAATCACGTTCATAAAGTTTAATTCAATTTTTTCTTGAATTACAACTTTTTTACTATCCCATGTATTGTAATAAATAATATGAAATATTTAACAACTTGTAATTGTAGACTTTTAAAGAATGGCGCCAATACACTTCCGAATTATAGCATAAAACGTTTCGTTTTCGTTTTCTTTTTTAATTTAAAACCATTAAAAACCAACCACCAAACAAAACGAAATGATATTGCATTGCATTGCAAAAACATGTCTTGTTTATTTATTGTATCGAAACATGATAAAAGTTTATTTGATTTGTATGAAATATTCAGAGTTGGAACTTTAGTCATGAATAGTCATGATAGTACATTTTTACGTGTTTAAAAATGATTGATATAAAATCAATGTAACTTCATTTGAACTAGATTTCATAAAATTGAATTGAATACTATGCGTTCCTTATTACACTTATATGGTGGTATATTAACTAAAACTGTAAACTTGGTTAATTTAATGGTCTTCGGAGCCTTTGAGATAGAAGGAAGAAGGGGTTACTGAGCAGACCGATAACATTATAAATCATTGACGTAGTAGCATAACTTTTAGGGCATACTCATATAAGTGGCGATCTGTAATATCTATCGCTATTTGGTAAAAAGTCAACTATGGCAGAGGACTACTTTTGCGGTCCTCATTGCCTAGTCTCTGACTAACCATTCGGGGATAATAGTCGTGATTTTATGTATGTATGTAATATCAATATCTGCCTATCTGAAATAGATGAAAACATAAGATATTATATACATACTGCTGTTACGTCAATAGCTATTGTCTGTCTGTTGTTCTTAAATTAACATTGAAATTAAAAATAGAGCATAGTCTTAATGGAATATTGGCATTCGTCTAATTTTCATTTTTCTGTGACGTTCTGAGTTTTTCCTAATCTCATTATCTCATCATCACTTATATTATGCTCACACACAGAGCAATTCAGCTCATCTTTGTTTCCACTGTGTTCTCGTGTATTGGTTTGTTCAGATAACTTTGGATAGCAAGTCAGAAAACAAACTTTCTTGGGATTAACGCGTATTTTATACGTGCAATTTTTTGCTTTAATTCTGAGTTGCTGATGGTTGGTTAGTTACAAGTTACAATGTTAGTAAGATTAAATTCATAACCGTAAAGTTTTGGTATGTGCATTTATTAGATAGTTATTCTGCGATTCACTTTTTAAGTTGTTAGAACTTCCAGCAGACTATACTACTACTACCACTACTTGAAATTTTTTTTTTTCACTTGTAAGAAAGAATAGCGTCTGTTTTTCAAACGTCAACGTTTTTTTACTTTACGTGTAAACTCTTTTGGATCACAGACACAGACTTAACACATGCACAAAGTAGTTTACCCCTCCTGTGATGTGGTAAGAACAGTCGATGTGCTGAGGTAAACATTTATTGCGCGATCACTTTGATGAAATCACAATTCAGTAGGTTTGAATTAAAATGCCAGATCCTTATTAGCAATATGGAAGGAATAGAAACAGAACCTTTATTCGGATTATGTATACTAGCTATAGCTAATAGTAATATGTACCCGCGGCGTCACTCGCTTTAATTTTTCAGTGCCCCATCTAACTCTACACCAAAATTTATCAAAATTGGTTTAGCAGTTTAAGCGTGAAAGCGTAAAAAACCAAAAAAAAACATACTAACCTACTTTTGTATAACTATATAATATTAGTTAGGATACAACTGATGGGTATTATGCTCAAACAGTTATAAGAAAAGCTCAGTAAAACGGCGAAGAAGAAGTTACTTCATCAAGAGATAAACAAAAATGTATTTTTACATAACATTCTTTGCAAAATTACGTTCTGGCTTTTTAAAAGTCATAAAATTAGAATTTTACATATCGAACCGTAACGCAATTCGGTCTGCGAGTGCGCAGCTTGCCTCGTAAATCGCACGAATGGTCCCTCAGTCTGCAGCTAGTACATCCACTAATTTTACGAGTCAGCACCACAATAAGGAAATAAAACGGCTTTTAATAACCACCACGCTGTATATTTCTGGAGGAAATATATATTTTTAACTCGTTTTTCTAAACAAAGTTCCGATTTTAGCTAGTGTATTTTGAAACAAATTGTTGGGGTGCTTCAGGTGTTACTCTTCGGTATGTTAGTGCTTCTCTGTTGGTGAGATTTGCGTGCTATAAATTCATTATGTGTGAGGTGAGTCTCAATTGTCTATTCTCTAACAAATCCTCCCTTCCTCCTTAGCATGAGAATATCTCTCTGCAATTTCAAATGTCATGCAATGTTATTGGAGGGCCTACACAAGTGGCATAAAAGTTTGTAGAATACAATGACAAAATGAGATTGCCATACCTATATCAATCACACATCATTCTTATTTAGCGAATTTTAAAAGAAGAGCTATTTGATGCAAAGTCTTTCTTTATTTATTCATTCAAATCATTTCTATTCTGTGGTATATAGCGATCAAATAGAATCGACATTCGCCAAATGTCTTTATACTAATCTACCAATTTACTATGGACAAACGCTAACGAATCGATATGGAGCGTTTGCCACTTGTCTAGAGCTGCAACAATAAAAGCTTGATCTATACTACGTTAAATTCGATGAAAAATGAGTGTAAACTAATTATTGTAATTTTTACTTTTTTTGAGAGAGATTCACTAGAGAAACCTAAACACTGGTTTCTTTCTTTAAAAAAATCCACAGATCTCGTGCTCTACACGATTTGAAAGGGCATTGAAAATGTACCTACTTATTACAGATTATCGAATGCAATTTTCAGTAAGAACGCGTAATTTTTCTTTCGATAATTTTAATTTTTTTTCAAAACCAAAAAAAATAAATTATTTTTTCGCTCAAAAAAGTCGTTTTTTTTCAATTTCCAAAAATAGTTTTTGACTTTTCCATAATATTTTTACATAATTTTAAACCCCTTCAAATTCCGCGTCTTTTGAGCCCTCATACGTCCTCGTGGCCTTAAACCTCAGGGTATCACGGGCGAGTCGCACTTTCAGCGAAAATGGGGGCGCCCTACTGGAGCGAACGAAAAAACATTTTCAATGTTAAAAAACAGGATAAATCCGAGTGACACTATATATTTTTAAAACGAAATGTCAATCATTTGTTTACAATCAAATTCGGCCTTAGTATACTTAGCTCGTTTCTGGTTTCTTCCGTGTATTGCCCAGAAGTTGCTACTGCGAACTCTTAACATGGCCGTGGAAATGCTAGGTAATGCAGTATTTGTTGCTCGGATTTGTAAGATGACTTTCCCGAACTCATTATTTCTTCTAATCTAGCTATCATATCCTGTGTTTATGCTAAATTATGTTGAACCGTCCAAACGGCGACAGACTCCCTTCTTCAACGGATCCCCTCGACCGAGATTGTGGTATTGGGAGACTTCAATGCCCACCACGTCGAATAGCTTGGTTCACGCACAACTGACCACGCGGGTAGAGCCGTTCATGACTTCGCTTTGGCCAACAGTCTGTCCCAATTGGTAACCGAGCCTACATGGGTTCCAGATATGGAAGGCCATGCACCTTCCATATAGGACCTTCTGCTGACCTCACCTCACACCCAGACGTAGCCGTCTGGGTGTGAGGAAGTTTCTGTTGATACACCACTAGGCGCATCAGACCACTGCCTGATTCGTAGCACTGTGCCCCTCACAGAAACTTCAAAAACGCAACCAGCGGCCAGCCGTCGAGTCTGGCATTATAGGTTAGCGGACTGGGATGGGATGCGAAGTTTCTTTGCGTCCTACCCGTGGTGGCAAGTTTGCTTTTCGCTGGATGATCCTGATGTCGCCGCTGACTCTGTCGTTGTTGTGATAAAGCAGGGAATGGAACTTTTCATTTCAAACTCTGTGGTTCCCATTGGCGGCAGGTCCCAACCATGGTTTGGTCGTTGCTGCAAAATAGCGTCTCGTCAAAAGCGACAACATTACCAAGCCTGGGCTAATGCGGTGTCATCAAAGGATCCAAACACCAGTGCGCTCAGAAAGAGGTATAACTTTGCTGCCAGGTCCTTTAAGAAGGACATTGCCAAGGCAAAGTCAATCATTCATAGGTATAATTGGCCAGAGGCTAGTGCGTCTTCCTTCGGGCACGCGTGCGTTTTGGTCTCTCGCCAAAGCTATCTTAAGGAACTTTTGTCAGCCGTCCACTATTGCACTAGACTGATGACTACCTGGCCCATACTGCAAAGGTTCTCCTTCGCCAGTATGGTTATCGTCGCAGTCGTTCGGCGATCTTTTAGAGTACCTTACTCACCGATGGGCGGAGGCAGTCGAGAGTAAAGGGGAGGCACTGGCGGTTAGCTTGGACGTAGCGAAATCCTTTGACAGGGTATGGCACAGGGCTCTTTTCTCTAAACTTCCATCATACGGGCTTCCTGAGAAATTGTGTTCGTGGGTTGCCAGCTTTCTTACTGGGCGTAGCATCAGAGTCGTAGTCGACAGTTCGTGCTCCGACATGAAGCCTGTGAATGCTGGAGTCCCGCAGGGGTGTGTGTTATCCCCTACTCTGTTTCTTCTGCATATCAATGACATGTTGCATAACAACAGCATTCATTGCTATGCGGACGACAGAACTGGCGATACGTTCTACACCGGACG
Organism: Scoparia ambigualis; assembly: GCA_963921215.1. Lineage (NCBI taxonomy): Eukaryota > Metazoa > Arthropoda > Insecta > Lepidoptera > Crambidae > Scoparia > Scoparia ambigualis. The sequence goes on from OY992511.1 coordinate 5,677,674, forward strand.
AGCTAATATTTCTCGGGAAAGCGTCATCGAGAGACTATTGGAATCCTTAGCGTCGATATTTCAAGTGACGTTCAGTTTCGAGGTCATTTGGAAGGTAAAGTTAAATTAGCTTCGAAAAAGCTGTGTGTGCTTAATAGAGCGGGTCAGTATTTCACGCCGGCCGGGCCCACCGCTTACAACTGTATAAAGCACAGGTCAGGCCTCATATGGATTACTGCTCCCATCTTTGGGCTTTGGCTTTGAGCACCCCAATACCAATTCCTTTCTTTTGACCGCATTCAACACAGAGCTGCTCGAATTGTCAACGACGTTGTAATTTCAGGTCGGCTCGATTCACTGGCTCTTCGGAGAGACGTTGCGTCTCTCTATATTGTACCGCATATATCATGGGGAGTGTTCTGAGGAATTGTTCGGCTTCAATCTCCGCTGATTTCCTACACCGCACTACACGCAATCGACTGTCATTCCATCCACATCACCTTGATAGATGGCGGTCTACTACTGTGCGTTTTTCACGAAATTTCAAGCCTCGAACTACAGTGTTGTGGAACCAGCTCTCGGCGGGGGTATTTCCGGACCATTACGAATTAGGCATCTTTAAGAAACGAGCCTATTCCTTCCTTAAAGGCCGGCAACACGTCTGCGATTCCTCTGGTTTTGCGGGTGTAAATGAGCGGTGGTGATTACTTTCTATCAGGTGACCCGATTGCTCGTTTGCCTCCTTCTGCTATAAAAAAAAATATCTCAATAGGCTATGTGACGGTGTAAAAATAATGCAATATTTCTTAACATTTGCTTCTTCTTGTTCTTCTTTCGTATCGTTGGTTCGTACAACAAAGATACAATTATTATATGTGATTGGCCCAGAAAGCAGCCAGATCTATCGCTGCATCCGTGGCTGACATGAGCTCATCCGTGCTGCACGCATGTGGGGCCAGCGGGCAAGAGCGCAAGTGCTGCATAGTCTGCTCGGCGACACCGCACTTACACGGAACCTGGGACACGTCGGCGTAACCCCATCTAAATCTGCTAAGTCCACAGCGGCCCACTTGTGTCCGTAGTCTATTTAAAGACTTTCATGTAGACCACGGAAGGTCCTGACCGGCAGGAAGTTCTTCTGCAGGCTCAATAAATCCAGGCGGGGACTGTATTTTTCTTTCCACAATTTGACTCTTTCATTGCTAGGTTGTGATGGTAGGGTTTTTGTGGTAGCAATAAAGCTGTGGCGGCTTTTGAGTCAAGCTTGTGTGCAAAAATGTGACCGTTGAGAGGATGCCTGTTGTCATTCTCTTGTTTAGATTTCTCTACGGCGCTAGCTATTTCTCGACGGACTGCAGGAGGAGCAATGCCTTCAAGTGGGTACAGCATTAAGGTTTTTGCAGTTGAGGCACCCTGTTACAATACGACAGGTCTCGTCGTCAGGGATGTCTCTATCGCCCTTGCATTAGCAGAGCGGTGCCACACTGGGCACACGTACTCACCCGCCGAAAAACATAGGGACAAGGCCGTAGTCCGGAGGACCTGAGGAAAGCGCCCCAGAATGTTGATGTGAGACAACAAAGCAGGTTGTTCCGAGAGACAACTTTTTGCTTTTATATTTTGATAGTGGTTTCTGAAAGATAGAGTCCTGTTAAGAGTGGCGCCAAGGTATTTGGGGTGATTGTTGTGCTAAATTCGAACGCCACACCACGAGATATGTAAAGAATGTCCTGCTTCGCGATTTCGTAGGTGAAACACGTTTGATTCGGTTTTTGATGGATTAGGTAGGAGTGCGTTGTCGTCGTAGTAATTAGCTGTTTTTTTAGCCTCAGTCAGCATTAGTTCCGCGTCTTAGAATTTCTCGGTTTGTGCATTCAACGTTAAGTCGTCAGCTTACAGAAACTTAGCTGTACCTAGGGTGTAGGGTTGGTCGTTCGAGTATAGTACGCTTCCTTGGGGTAACCCGTTTTTCTGTGTGCGTCATCTGCTTTTTTGTGAGTGAATGTGGAGTTTAGTTCCGGAGCAGTTCACCGAGCAAACGGTCGAAGCTAGGCTCCACCGTAATTGTTGCAACTTTTTCCGGCAAGCGCCTAATATTTACAGTGTCATAGGCTGCTGTCAAATCAACAAAAACTACTGCGGTTAATTTTTTAGCCTCAAATCCATCCTCTATGTACTCAGTCAGGTTCAAAATTTGCCCGGTACATGATTTACCTGGCCGGAAACCAGCTTGCTCCGGTATCAATTTTGGGTCTAGGTAAGGTGACAGCCTATTTAAGAGAAGTAGTTCAAAGAGTTTGTAAGTGTGGCACAAAAGGGATATGGGACGGTAGCTTTTTGGATCCGACGTGGGTTAACCAGGTTTCAGTAGGGCGATAACCTTTGATCTCATCCAGAGTTTTGGGATCCTTGTGAAGCTAAGGCAGACATTGAATAAGGCCAAGAGCCAGGACACTGCCACTGTACCAAAATGTTTTATTTGTTCGACGGTATGATCGTCAACTGTTGCAGGCTTGCCAGGTTTTAGTAGCTGTATACGAGTAGCATCAGTTATTTTCATTAAAGTAAATGGTTTACAAAAGTTGGTGGAGGTATTCAAACTAGGAGAGCGTTTTGGTAAATTTTGTAACCGGTGCAGGGGTTTGCCATTCTGCTGAAGTTGGTGGGCTATTTGGTTTGCCGTTACGTTACCGGGATTGGCAGAATTAGGGTGGTTGTCAGTTAGTTTCCGGATGGTAGACCAGGCTTTTTTATTATTATGCGTGAAGTCTACACTAGGCACTGTATTCATCCATTTTATTCGTCGCCCATCACTTACCATTTTTATCAGCTCTTCACCGACCTACATACCGAGCGTACAATCTCAATAAATTGATCATAGTTCTCAGAGGATGGGTCGAAGAAAGATAATCGGTTGTCAATGTCTGTCTGGAAAAGTTCCCAATTTGTTTTTGAAAAGTTAAAACGCCTACGAAATGGAACTTGAATGGCTCTCACTGCCTCTTGGAGTTGGCAAGCTATAGATCGATGTTGTGTGTTAGCATAGACAAATATGATACGTCCTTGGCGTTAGGGATCGGAGAACAAACCGTTTTTGTGCACCATGAACTAACATTAGCGCTGACAAAATAAGATCTGGGTTATACCCTCTATTCCAGACATTTGCCTAGAATAGGGGTTATACTTAATTGAAGCGAGATAATATTTGTATAGTGTTGGAGTAACTTTATTAAAAAATAATTAAACATTACTTTGAAAGCTAAACATTTGTTGACATATCTAGCTACAAATTCTATAGTAATTAATTGGCTCCGAATTATACTTATTGATATTTTTTAATTTTTTTACGACTAAGCAATTTTCCAACATTTTACCTGATGTTAGGTGATGATGGAAGAGTACTTTAACCGCATTTTTCGACTATTGAACTTGTCTCTTACTGTCAAATCACAACGATTCTACTCGTAGTAAAATTTGTATTATGGCGACATAAAGATGGTGGTAGCTAGTCAGCCGGATGTAAAATAAGCTCTACCTTATTATGCCTACAACACAGTTTAAACATGTACGGGTACGAGTACATGCTGGGAATCGATCTTGGGACCACTGCGACTGAGCTCAAATTAGGTATTTTATTGTTGATAATGAAATTATGAGATTTATTCCATTCTATTGCGTTATGAATTTATGATCACGTTATCAGTGAAGTTAACATAAAGAGGCAGAATAATTTAAAAAAATTTCATCCGACCTTAGTACTAGTATTCAGAATTGACTTTTGGTAATTTTTATGATAACTATGTAAGAATGTTTGGGCGATTCAAAAGTACAAACGCCATGCGCCAGCAGGTCAACCTACTCAAAACTGTCGAACTGTAATTTTATATTGATCCCTATTAATAACCAAATGATAAAACATAAATTCTATTGAAGAAAGATCAGCTGCAGGTCAACCATAAAATGTCTGGCATCTGTACTTAGAAGACAACTTAAATACCATTAAATACTAAGTAGTTGCAATGCTGTACATTTTCTTCTTAAAGAAATAATTAAAGTCAAATTCATTTATTCAATTTAGCCTACAATAATTGAACACGTATGAATGTCGCTATGCCATCAGTTCGTAAGTCCTTAACTATGAGGCGGGAGCCTTGTACTGAGAAGAACCGGCAATAAACTCAGCAGCGACATTTTTTTCTCCCTTTCTTTTACAGCGTCAATACAATTATTCTTCCTCTTCCTCAGACGCGAGAAGTTGCGTCACATGCGACAAGGTGTTAGAAGAATTGGAGAAGATAGACGACGACACCGACACGTTCGGCGTCGACTTCGTCAAGATCAACGACAAGCGGCTTGCGAAGCAGTATGGCATCACGAAGTTCCCCGCCCTCACGTACTTCCGTGAGAAGGAGCCGATCATTTACGAAGGTCCGTAGTACCTCTTCTACCAACCAGTAATAATTATAATTAGGCACAAACGGGTTTTCAAGTAGTATTGCATCCCGAAGCAGTATGAAGAAGTTCCTAGCCCTCACGTACTTCCATGAGAAGGAGCTGATCATTTACGAAGGTCCGTAGTTCTTCTTCCACCTAGCAGTTCCAATTATAATTAAGTATAAACGGGTTGCCAAGCAGTATGGCATCACGAAGCAGTATGAAGAAGTTTGTAGCCCTCACGTACCGTGAGAAGGAGATGATTATTTAAAAAGGTCCGTAGTTCCTCTTCCACCTAGCAGTTCCGATTATAACTAAGCATAAGCGGGTCGCCATTCAGCATGGCCTAAGTTCCTCTTCTACCAACCAGGATTAGATACAATTATAACTAGGCTGCACGTAGGCTGAATGACTTGAAACTAGTACATGAAATTATAAGAACGCGTAAAATTATCTAACCGTGTCGCGTAGCGGTGAAAGAATACTACCACCCCCTCTCTTCCCTTGTCATAAAAGGCGACTAACGGACTAACGACTGCATATACATCCAACAGCTTAGAGCGGCGATGGGCACAACACCTGTCACGCTGCGCACATGTTCAGTCGCTATTTGATGAAAAGTGGACTATGGTATAGGACTGCTTTTGCTGTCCTCATTGCCTAGTCTCTGACTAACCCTTCGGGGATATAAGTCGTGATTATAGTGTAAAATTATCTAAACGTTTAGTGGTAGCAATCTTATAGGATATTTTATAGGGCATACTTTAACTTGCTTACTGAAAATATTATTAGGTACTTCTTGTGTGTGACAGTTCTGACAAAACTATGTGTTTACTTCGTCGGAATAATTTTTCGGGTTATTAAGTTTGAACTGCTTCGGTTTGGTTAATTTACAAGGGGCATACCATGATCTTTTACTCCGTTCCAAAATTAGTCTAATTTGGCCTGCTTCTATAGTATCTGACAAATGTTGAATCAACTCACCGATTTTCGATCGTAATAAGATCATGAATAGGCCCACTGATCAACAAATCAGCTTTCTTTAGTCTATTTAATGTTGGCTATGCATTTGAAACCCTTCTGGATCAATGAAAACCATTTGGTTGTTGCGGAACGTGATGTACGAAAACTGTTATTTGACATTATAATGCTTTTTTTTAGTACTTTAAGTAAAACAATATTTGAATATTATGTATTAACTAAATAGGCTGACTTATGTATTGACCTGTCACATTTTAGGAGATCTTATGGACGAAGAAAGCGTCCTGGATTTCTTGACGAGCTTAGAAGCAATGGACCTTCCTGACCGGATAGAAGAAGTCAATCAAAAAATCCTTGGTAAAATCATCGAAGACACAAATTATGTAGCCGTACTCTTCTGTAAGTATACCACTGATATTCACGAGTTATGTTGATCATCAAAGACTTTTATCAGCTATTGTGATAAGTACGTTTTTTCGAGAGTATTTTCCAACTAACCTTCTGACCGACACGGTCTAACTGTAAATTCTATTGTAAGGTCTATTGTTGTAGAGCTATCAAGTAGAAGTATCTTTTCTGTCGCCTTTCTCAGTCATAGTAAATGTTAGAGAAGGTTAGATCAGGCGCCTGTGTACATTGTGCCGTTTGTTTGACAGTGTTTTTGACGTAGGTCCCGATCACAAAAGTTGCGGTCCTTCAAACAGTAAGTAAGATTCCGATGGCGGCATGGTGATCCTAATTTAATGTCAGTTTTGCTGTAACTCTTCTCGCTTCTTAGAATAGTATTTGTACATTTCGTGTTCCAGACGCGCTGCACGCTTTTGATTGTCTCTAGATTGGCAACAACGAAACTTTTTATTGAATTATTATTAGTCCCATAATGAAGTGTCAGCTCCCGTTACTTCCAACAAACAATTGGTGACGAATAAAGCTAATTAAATTTTTGGCGCAGACACAACATATCGATGTAGTAATATGAGTTAATATGAGTCACCGGACATTTTAAATCGTTGACATTACGAGTAATCGTGTCTAATATCCAACTATTATCAAATTGATTAAACATTCATTAGTCAATTCATATAAATTTTAATTTTTCCATCGATTCTCCTTTTCTATTAGATATATTATGTTATACTCATAGTTTATATTTAGATATGAAATTAAGTCTAGTTTAAAATTGTTACCATCCGTCTGATGTAAGGGAAAGCCAGAATCAAAAACGCGTTTGCATTATCGGGCCGTGAGGCTATCTATTCTTGGCGGGTTATTTGCGTACCGCCAGCAAGCTCGGATTGACGGACCGACCTGTCACGCCGTCGACGACGTCAACCATACATTTTCTCTCCATAACAACTGCAAAGAAAAACGATTAAAGAATGCACTATTTTTATCACTAAAACAAAAGCTTTATGATCGACACTTTCCCTTTCAAAATTATGATGCCTAGAAGATGACCTTGACCCAAATATTTTATGGAACACTGCGTTCACGCAACAGCATGCTGTCACATAAAAGTTGTTTAAGACAGTCCTATTTATATCCGTCTGATACTCATAAGCTTTGATATATATGTTTAATCGGATGGCGTTCACCTGTGTTAGAATGAAAAAATATTTTAGAGAATAGTTGTGATAACATTGGTGACCCCTGCAAATAATTGTAAGACCGTTTTATTTTTGTTCTCACGGCCACCACGATAGATTGTTTGATATTCCAACACAATTGAAATGATTTCTGCTTCTTTATAATTATTTATTGCAAAATGCAAGTCTTCTCCGTAATAGATTAAGGTACACTCTAATGCCACACAATAAACATTGCACGATACAAGCTTAACTACTCTATTCTGTACCACAAGGAGGAGATAACTGCTTTACACACTAAACTTTACTACTATGCACCCACTCGAACTCCTTTCAGCATCGCACTTAACAGCACAGCTTCGGCTCCTGTAGCATGGGGCAGCAGGCGAAATTAAGCTGGACTTATTGGTGCTCGTAAAATATAGCGATTTGTGCGCAATGTTTCAGACAAACCTGAGTGCAAAAAGTGCGCTAAAGCGCTGCAAGAGCTAGAGAACATTGATGATGAAGCGGACCAGCTAGGCATCGGCTTCGTGAAGATCCATGACGAGGAACTGGCTGAGGAGTACAGTCTTGGAGACTTGCCAAGACTGGTGTACTACAGGCATCAAATACCTGTTATCTATGAAGGTTCGTGAGTCATTAATGCTTTTACTGACGTTTGTGTTATGAAACTGTATGGAGGAAACGAGTGTATCGCATGAATTGCGTCACTGGAAAATACTTTTGTGTACACTTACAACATGTCATAATTATTTTTTCTACGCATACGGATACGCATACGGACTAGATCCACTAAGGTTATACGATGACCGCGTTTTAATTTCTGGACATTTTGTGTAAATGCATTATTGAACATGCAATACGAATTATTGCATGTTACGAGTGCACACATGTTGACGATAAAGCATTAGTTTTTGCCTCTTCGCTTTGTAATTTCACTAGATCTGGAACCCTTCAAATCGGAACACAGCAATGCGGTTTGGAGAGGTTGTCGCCATCTAGCCAGATTCTGGGTAGAATCTTACAACCTGGTGTGGCAATACATGTAACATTATGTATGCTTTCGTTTTCAGGAGAGCTTAGCAGAGAAGAGGACGTGCTAGAGTGGCTGATCACTAACAAGTCAACCGGCGACGAGGAAGACGTCATCGAGGACGTCACCGCCAAGACCCTTAACACCCTTATCGGCAACGTTGACAACCTCGTCGTGCTGTTCTGTAAGTGCAAATCTAAAGCCGAAGTGCAACCAATAGTTGAATATTGTCATGCATATAGTTTAGTTATATATTTGATTTTGTACACATCTACCTAGAGCAATTCTATTATGTTAACTCTCATAACCATGAGGTTATTGAGATTTCGTATATATGTGCATGAGTATACTTATATATACAATATATTTTATCAAGAAGGATTACGATTATAAATAAATTTAACTGCTAACTTGAGCCAGACTCAAGAAAAAGAAGCTTTTGGAAGTAATAGAGTCAACTGTTATGATATAAAGGAGCAACAAGTATATAATATAACTATTGGTTAACGTGCTTATAGAATCCACATGAAAGAATCACGAAAGATTCTAATATTGTGACACTATCCGAATACAATCGGCCGAATAATCAGCATATTTCTTTAATATTGTGTATCTGCAGATGACCATGGCGATGACGATTCAATGACCGTCTTAGCAGAGCTGGAGAAAATCGACGATGACTGTGACCGCCATGGTATTCAGTTCGTCAAGATTGACGACCACAAGGCCGCTAACGTGTTCGGCATCGATGACGTGCCGTCAATAGTGTACTTTGAGAAGCAGATACCTAATGTCTATGACGGTAAATAATTTACTTATATTTTTTTTTGTCATCATAAGCCTATAAACGTTGCACTGCTGAACACAGGTATTTCCACATGTTGTTATCCATGTAGATTTTGAGCCATAACTCATCACGCTGGCCCAGTGCGGGTTGGTGAGTTTTAACGATTGCCATCTTACGACAACAACAGGGACCATCGCCTTTACGACGGCAGCTTCCAAAGCACTTCTTTTCATTCCTTTGATCTATAAATATGAAAACTAAGCTGCTGAAAATATAAAAAAACCATTATTGTTTGATTAATGAATAAAGCTTTGACTTGATTTCGATTATATTTTTTATTTTAAGGTGACCTCGAGAACGAAGATGAAATCCTGGAATGGTTAGTAAGTCAACTAGAAAAAGACGAGATAGAAGACGTGACTGATGAGATGCTGGACCGCTTAGTGAAAGACGGAAAGACAGTTGCCGTATTATTCTGTGAGTTTGAAAGTATAATTTATATTCAAATGTCTTGCATTTATTATTTTTTACCAATTGCAAATTTCTATTTTATTCAGTTTTGACCTGTCTGTTACTAAACGGACAAACAAACAAACCATCTAAAATGTGCCATCTCTTTTCACAACCAACGCATTATATAGCTCCGTGCTTGACATAATTTAAGGCGATATACGAAACTAACATAATATAATATAAACTTTACGTTTTAGATGATAATAACGACCGCAAGTCACAGAAAGTACTAAATGAGTTGGAAAACATCGACGACGAATGTGATCAACTTGGCATTGCGTTTGTAAAAATTGATAACGACGAAGAAGCTAAAGAATATGGTATCGAGAAATTGCCTACGTTGCTATACTTTGAAAAGGGTATCCCAACATATTACGAAGGCAATTTAGAAGAAGAAGAGAAGGTTCTAGGATGGCTCAGATATCAAACAGAAAGCGATGAAATTGAAGATATCACTGATGAAATGCTTGATTTGATCATCGAAAAAATGCATTACGTCGCTGTACTGTTCTGTGAGTGTTTATTTTAATGTTACGCATGTCCTTAACATTGGTTAAAGTTTTGAAATAATGCCAAGTGTCTAAATTACCCTGCCACTTAGAAAACAGTGAGCTAAATTTAAAACTTCCAATTCAAATGTTACTATTATGTCAAGAGCTGGCATATAAATAAAATACAGTTTATCTAATGTTTTTCAGACGACAAGGATCAGAAGAAAAGTCAGAAAGTATTAGCTGAATTGGAAAATATTGATGATGAATGCGATCAAAACGACATTGCCTTTGTCAAAATCGATGATGATAAAGAAGCTAAGGAGTACGGCATTGAAACTATACCAACAATGGTTCTCTTTGAAAAGGGTATTCCTCATATCTACGAGGGTGATTTGATGAAGGAAGATGACCTTTTGGGTTGGCTTCTTCATCAAAAACGTCATAGTGAAATTCCTGAAGTAACCGATGAAATGATGGACAAACTTATTGAAACTGCTCCTTATTTGGCTGTTATTTTCTGTAGGTTATAGTAAATTTTGATATTTGATGCACAAATACGATTTAAATTTAGTACTTGTAACTACTACAAATTAATAATACTTTGAGGGAAGGGAGGTCTTTGCACAGAAGTAAAAAAATATAGGCTTATAATAATAATAGTTAACAAATAATAATAACAATTAATTCTAACTAATAAAATATTACTTTAACAGACGACAAAGAAGATAAGCAAGACATCAGAATACTCAATGAGCTAGAAAACATAGATGATGAATTAGAAAAGGAAGGCATTGTTATAGTGAGAATGGATAACGAAGCTGAAGCCAAAGAATTTGGAATCGATCACTTACCCACCTTAGTATACTTCGAGGAAAACATTCCAGCGATATACGAAGGTGATCTGATGAATGAAGACGAGGTGCTTGAGTGGCTCATCGAACAGAAAAACAGTGCTACTATTGAAGAGGTTACCGACGAAATTTTGACAGATCTAATTGAAGAGCACGAATATGTTGTTGTTTACTTTAGTAAGTAATTGATCCGAATTTAGAAAATATAAGGTGACTGCTAGAAACTGCAAGAAACTTCAAGGGCTGGTCAGGTCAAGTGTTTTAAACATGACAAAAATGACAATAAAAATTTCAGACTAACGTAGGTACTTATCGCCTAGCTGACGCGGACTGGTGAACAGACGGGTGGGTCAACGGCCGGCCGCTGCCCGCGCTGTAAATAATCGTTATTTATTACTTTATTCGTTCATTTTATTTTTCTTATGTTATTGCTTTAAAATAAATTAGTTAAGTATTCAGAGACTATCAAATTAAAATTCATAAAATTAATGAAAAATAAAAAAACACGAATTTCTTTTTTGTCATTTTTGTCATATCTAAAACACTTGACCTGACCAGCCTTTGAAGTTTCTTGCGGTTTCTAGCAGTCGCCTTATATAGTATTAATATAATACAATAGGACACTATTAAACTATAACGAGTTATAGACGATACCACACCACATGAACATAAAAGTAGCTTTTGGTTTCGCTTTCTACAACAGATTATGATATAAGTTTCTGCGGTCACATTTTTATCACACTTAGAACATTTTATACAGATTGAGTAGATAGATTATAAACGGGTAATTAATAATTAGCAAGTTGATATCGTTTTTTATGTACACATTATTATTCGGAGCTGTGTCGCGTAGCGGCTCATTAAAAGAACACTACTACCCTCTCTCTTCCCTTGGGTTGTCGTAAAATACGACTAATGGACTAAAGACTGCACATACATCCAACAGCATAGAGCGGCGATGGGCTCACCACTTGGCACGCTGAGCACATGTGCAGTTGTAGCTTGGTAAAACGTGGACTATGGCAGTGGACCCCATTGCCTAGTTTTTTTCCTAACCCTTTGGGGATAATAGTCTTGAATCTATATACATAATAATATGTATTATCAGTAATGCTATCCTTACTTATTTTTTTTATTTAAGGCGGAAAATGTGAAGAAGGCGAAGAATGTGACAATATTTTAGATGAACTGGAAAATATTGACGATGAACTGGATGAAACTGGTATTATCTTCGTTACAACGGAAGATTTGAGTCTAGCCAAGAAATATGGAATCAAGACCTTCCCTACATTGGTGTTCTTCAGAAACAAAGACCCTCTGATATATAAAGGTACTTTTCGATTTCTTGTTCTGTATCTGCTAAATTGAGCAACATTGACGAGCGGCAACATTACAGCAGAGCTAAAACTATGTTTTTTTATTTCAAAGGTGACATCGAAGACGAGGATGAAGTTTTGTCGTGGTTAACTGACGAAGATACTCTGGAAATCCCAGGCAAGATCGAAGAAGTAAACTCGAAAATGTTAGAGAAGATCTTGGAAGAGAACGATCATGTGGTTGTATTCTTCTGTAAGTATTTGATATTGATCATAATAAATAGTTCAGCTGTCATGAAATCTCTTATGATAAGTTTGTTTGTTGCATATTTTGCAGATGAGGAAGGTGACAAGAAATCACAAAAAATTTTAAGTGAATTAGAAAATATAGATGACGAGTGTGAAGAAAAGGATATTGATTTTGTCAAGACATCTGATGAAGGCGTTGACAAAGAATATGATCTCTCTGAATTACCAGCATTGGCCTTTTATAGACACAAATTCAGGACTATCTACGACGGAGATTTGATGCACGAAGAAGCTATACTGAAATGGGTCCTAGAACTTCACGATTCGCAACCAGACGTTATTGAAAGTGTTGACAGGAAAACGTTGAAGGATCTCATCAATGACGTTGAACACCTTGCTGTATTCTTCTGTAATTATTTTTCCCTTTACCTGTTTCTATTGGTTCCTTTAATATTGGTCTAAATCTGAACTTATTTTGTTTGCAGACAGTGAAGATTGTGATACCTGTGATGACATTCTTGAAGAACTGGAGACTATTGATGACGACACTGACAAACATGGGATACAGTTTGTTAAATCGAAAGACTCCAAACTGGCATCAGATATCGGTATTTTCAGTTTCCCTGCACTGGTATATTATGAGACCGGTGTGCCAATTATGTACGATGGTAAGTTTTGTTTCACACAGTATATAAATTAAGTCTTAACTACTTGCTTCTTTCAAGTAAGATATAATTATGTACATTTCAGAAAAGAAAAATGGGCAACACTTTTTTTATTTTAACAACTTTTTTCGAAAAAATTTGTTTTATAATTTTATCCTGTTTATAGGTGACTTAAAGAACGAAAATAAGGTTCTGCAGTGGCTTGTAGATCAAAAAAGTAAGAATCCACATCCATTTAAATAAATTTTAATCTGTTTCTTTACCTCTAAGATGAAATTTTAAAGTATTAAAATTATTGAATCGCAATATTTTACGAGCATGACATCATTCTAGAAGTCTATGAGTTGTAATTTAATTATTTATTTTTATATAATAATATTATGCCTTCAATGCTGGATGTTTGAGCTGTGTCATTTTGCATGACAGTTACTAATGCCTGCAGGTGAAGATAGCCACCGCCAAAAATATAAAGCTAATACTAAATCGAAGGCCAATGCAGATGTTGATAAAAAGTCCTCGGGGTTTCGGAGCAAAAGTAATACTGAAAGTGTCAAAAGAAACATTCCAAAAAAAGATAAACCTGCAGAATGGAAAAATATGGGAACACTGAAAGTTCGGTTTCCCGGAAATAAACCTCAGAAAACAAGCTCAGAAAAGAAATATTTTCAAAGACAAGAGAATGATGACGAAGATGATGACAATGACGACAATGATGACGATGATGACAGTGATGACGACGATGACGATGACAATGATGACGTTGAAGATGCTGATGATGAAAATACTGACGATGACGGTGATGTTTACGACGATGATGATGACAATGATAGTGATGACGATAATAGTAATGAGAAGGAAAGTAAAAAGAACAAAATAAAAAAAATGTTGAAATTTAAGACATCAACTACAAAAGATTCTTGGAAAAAGGTCGGCAAGCTAAAAATACGATTTCCAAAATCGAGTAAACAGACTCTTGACAATGACGACGATGACAATAACGACGATGACAATGATGACGATGACAATGATGACGATGACAATGACGACGATGACGACGACGACGATGACGGCAGCGATAATGATGATGGCGATGATGATGACGACGACGATAGTGATGATGATTCAGACAATAATAATGACGATGACAATAATAGTGATAATGATGATGACGATGACAATAACAGTGATAATGATGATGACGATGACAATAATACTGACAATGATGATGATGATGACGAAAATACTGATGACGACGATGATGATGATAATAGTGATGACGAGGACGATGACGACGATGACAAAAATGACAAAAAATACGCTATTAACCGTAATAATAAATTGAAAAAGAATAAGGATACTAAAGAAAGTATAAATCGACATCGTCATGGAAAAAAAGGTACTGTTTTAGAAGACGATGAAGATGAAGATGATGACGACGACGATGATGACGACGAAGATGATGATGATGACGATAATGACGATGATACTTTTTTTGGTAGAATTAAACGAATGTTTACAGGTAATGAATAGCATTGGACCCCGAGAGATGACCCCTGCACGGAGGCACGGATGAACCCAGTACCCAACATTACACATCTGCATGGTCAAACACTGGTACCCGCATGGGTCCTCGCATTCTAGCTGTCGCCTGCAGTCATTCGCGAGCGCTTTACCAACTTAAATGTTTTTTTTCAATTCTTATACTTACTAACATTCATTTAGTATTAATAGCGCTTTAACAAACAGGCGCATAAACTATAAACATGCACAGTATTAACTCGCAGTTTCTTTGTAATTACCGTTTATACGGCTGTAAACAACAAATTTTTACTGACTGCAGGCGATCGCTGTTTCTACATTGGATTGGGAGCGAAACCGGCTGTCCCAAAAATGACATATGAACCCTACCAGTGCTGTCCCACTAAAGTCCAAAGTCCAACCAAAGTAGCAAAAGCCACGCCGACGAAGGTGCCGCCCAAGAAGCTGGGCAAGGAGAAAGAGAAGCCCCAGCCGGAGAAACCAACCAAGGGCAAGAACAAGGCGCTCGCCAAGCCCGACAAACAGGGCAAAGGGAAAAAAGGTTTAATCGAGTCTGACAATATTTGGTGGTGGTAAACTGTAATCGATCGTATTTTTTACTTACGCTAATGTCTGTACCGATGTTACTGTGAGTAGCTT
This sequence comes from Scoparia ambigualis, assembly GCA_963921215.1. Classification (NCBI taxonomy): domain Eukaryota; kingdom Metazoa; phylum Arthropoda; class Insecta; order Lepidoptera; family Crambidae; genus Scoparia; species Scoparia ambigualis. The sequence continues at coordinate 5,692,743 of OY992511.1, forward strand.
CGTGCACGCGAGGCATCAAGTGGACACGAATGTTACCGATATAATTTTGTTCAATCCTTGCAGAATCTAGTTTCACCTTCATCTAATATGATTAGCCTGGGCTAATGTTGCATCGTGTTATCACTGTACATTAACATTACTAGCTTTTTAACAACCTCGTGTCCCTTGATCCCCGCTAGCACTTAACAAGGTTGAATGTTGTAACATTAGCACGTGGGCTGTGTTTTCTATCGGTCCTTGAATCTTAAAATTGTGTTAGAATAGCGAAAACATCCTTGCAGCGAAGTAAACACAGCTCATATTGATTCATCTTTTTCAAGGTGTAGTGCTTTATGATAAATTCAAGAAAACTAAATATTGGGGTGTCTAGAGACATCGTCAACAGGTGTACAAATCGTTATTAATGAAAGTTAAATTGATTCCAATATTTAGAAATTAAAGTTTGAGTCAAAAACAAAAGGCATTTCTAACTGTATTTTGCCGTGTCATCTTGAAAGACTTATCATTGTAAGGATTTCATGTTCATATAGTTTTCTAGTCTTCATGGAATCTCATTATTTTGTAATACATTTTTAAACAAATACTTTAGGATTTAACTATATTTATAGCTATATAAATATATAGCTCTTATTCTTTTGTACTAATGTTGATTGTTAAAACTACAGTGCCAAGTATTACGTCTCTACAAAGAATATTTGTTTCTAAAAAGTTATGACATCGAAGAGTGATAGAAGGAGGGATTGTAGACTCGTATTAAAATAACCATTCAATTTCATGCTATGAATTAAGAAAGCTAAAAGAAGACAATTCGAACCATCTATTGCTATTCGCTTTTGAGCAGCGCTAGCGTTGTGTGACAAATAAGTCGTTAAGTAAGTTGTATTGGTTGGTCGAAATTTCGCATGAATGTTATTTATTGTTACGTTGAATTGTTGAGTCGGCGCTATATCAATTTTTGTTAAATAAATACATTTTCTATTACGTTTTATCATTGCTCATTTCACATTCGAATGATGTCAGCATGGTATTGCCGTAGTTATACCCGCGCATGCCATTTATTGGATGTAAACTGGTGAGTTTCCAAATGATTAATAAAATGGATGTGGTTTCTTAAAATATTTGTGTAAAGTTTAAATTCCAGTATGTAGTAATTTAAAAAAAAATTTTAGGTAGCCTCCTGGACGAAAGTGAGGTTTTAGATTGGATGGTCAAACAGAAAGAAGATGAGAGTATTGAAGAAATAGAAAGAGATACATTATTCAAGTATATCGAAACAAAAGAGTTTTTGGCTGTAATTTTCTGTGAGTAATATTTCCAAAACTAATAAAGTGTCTAAAAAACTAAGATTATTAAAAATTCATTTTATTTGCTTGCAGACAAGGAAGAAGATCCTGAAAGTCCCAGAGTACTGCGTCACGTGGAGTTGATAGACGACGAAGCAGCAGAGTATGGTATAAAAATAGTCAAATGCAGTGACCGTCTAATGGCAAAAAAATATGGCTTCCGCAACCCTCCCGGGATCACTTACTTTAGAAAAGGCAAATATATTAACTACGACGGAGATATTGACGATGAAGAAGAAATACTCGACTGGTTGACCAATCCCGAAAATATGGAATTGACAGATCACATTGAAAAAGTTAACAGAAAAATGTTTCAAAAAATAAGGCAGACCTCGGATTATGTCGCGGTATTTTTTTGTGAGTTTTATTTCAATATAATAAATCTATTTATTATTAAAAGTATCTATTAAACATTACTTATGCAACTTCAGCATATTAGTGCTTTTTTGTACGACAATAATATTTAAATAGTTAGTTGTTATTCAAGAATATTGTGAATTATTACAAAAAATAAAGATAGACCTTGTTCTTATATAAATTGAGCTTTATATGTTTATATATTTCGTAAACAATTCACAATGTGTTAGCAGAGGAAGTTTTTATTTCAGATTTTAATCAAACATTTTAAAATCGTAACAACTGTAAACATCCTGTTTATGTAAACAAAGTTTGACCGATGAATTATGATAATTCCAATTGTATTGCATATATGACATGTTTTAGACAGTAATGACTGCAAACAGTGCCCTAGAGTGCTTGCTGAAATCGAGCACATCGATGATGATGCCGATGGCGCTGGAATTAATTTCGTGAAGATTGACGACAGGCAAATGGCCAAAGATTACGGAGTATTCGCTCTTCCAGCTGTATTATTCTTCAAATTGGGATCTAAAGACCCTGTGATTTATGCTGGTAATATATATTAACGTTTTTACGTTTATAGAATGTGACATTGAAGGCAATTGAGACTTCTCATAGGATATTATTTCAGGTGACCTATACGATGAACAGCAGCTTTTAAGCTGGCTACTGACGCAAAAAAATCCTGCAGGTGATGTAATTGAAGCACTTGAAGGACAAGACCTTCTTGATTTGATCGAAGAATCAGGATCGTTAGCAGTTTACTTCTGTAAGTTTTTAAAATGAATATAATTTTGCACTGCTACACACGCACAATAATGACGCAATTAACAACTGTTATTTTAAATACCTACTTTAAAGTGTATAAAACTATGTTTAACCTATTTGTATATATTGAACTCAAGGGATCACGAAATAGCTTTTTTAACTGTATTAACTTGACGCTTTTTAATAGGGAACAAAACGTTGTGTGAACTTTGCAATTCAAAAGCAATGAGAAAGGCGATGAAAAAGAAAGATAAAGACCATGAAGATGAAGAGGGGCAAGAACAAGAGGGTACAACTTCTTCACAAATTCCAATACTTCGTGTTTTACCCGATATTTTAAATAGCTCCTGCAATTTACCTAAACTTACCCAAACAAGTAGTACCTAGCATGTGGCATGACTTTAGTTTCGGTATTGTTGACGGTCTTGTGAAGGCTGTTGTTGTTTTCTTTGAGTATTTGCATTACTGCCATAATTTTTCATTTTTAATCCTTTAGATACTTTTAGCACCTGGTAGTTCAAATGCAATAAAGCTAAATTAATTGCAATAGATTCACATTTCTTAGGGGTAAATTCATGCAATACTGACTATAATTGTATTTAATATTAGATTCTCCTGGTAGTACCCTGTAGACATTATTTACATACATTTTTCCTCCCTTGCAGTTTGCTGACACATTATCAATGCAACTTAATTGGCAATAGATTTAAATGTTCCAGACAGCCTCGACTGCGAACAATGTGCAGGAATATTGGAAGAGCTTGAAAACATTGATGACGACTGCGACCGACATGGTATCAAATTTGTCAAAACACAGGATTATACAATAGCAGAATCGTATGGTGTAACAGACTTTCCAGTACTCGTGTATTTCGAGAGTAACATCCCAAACGTCTATGAAGGATCTTTAGCTGAAGAAGAAGAAGTTCTGCAATGGCTTATCACGCAAAAAACGGAAGATCGTATAGAACTGATAACTAGAGTTATGCTAGAAAAAATGGTCGAAGATACTCAATATCTGGCCGTTTATTTTTGTAAGTACCTATTCCTTGTAAATATATAATAATTATCTTCAAGTGACTTAACAAATATTGAAACCAAGATTATTTTTGTATATCGTTTCTTTTAAGTCAGGCACGGTATTTAAGGTATCATAACAAGCTTGCATTCGAACTATGTAGATATTATAATAAAGTTGATAACGACATTAATAAAATAATTTATGGATTAAGTTTAAAATAAATTGATCGTTTTTATGATTACGATCACTTAAACACTACACCTCGAGAACACAGCAAACCAATAACTATTGTTAATGTTTCAGACAAGTTGAACTGTCATATATGTGACCACATTCTTGAAGGACTAGAAAGCATCGACGATGAATGTGATGTATATGGCATACATATGGTAAAAATTCAAGATCCACAATTGGCTAAAAGATATTCAATTAAGACTTTCCCGGCTATGGTCTATTTTAGGTAAAGTTTACACTAAAGCTGTTAACAATAGAATGTCAACATTCTATTAAGTAAACAGCATTGCAAATTGAAGACATTTTGTTTTTTCAGAAATGGAAACCCGCTTCTATTTGAAGGTGATTTACAAAATGAAGAATCTATTTTAGAATGGCTTATAGACGACGACAACCGGGAATTAGCTGATGAAATTGAATCGGTCAATGACAGAATGTTAGAAAGACTTCTTGTTGAATCACCTTTACTAGTGGTATTTTTCTGTAAGTGTTTTAAATGTACTAAGTATATTTTATCTAACTTAATACAACTATTTCTTAAGCTCTTAATTTTTGCTGTAGATGACGACGAAGATTGTCCAGAATGCGAAGAAATTCTTGAATCTCTCGAGCAGATTGATGGAGAAGTGGATCAATATGGTATCGATTTTGTGAAAATTGCGAGTTCAGAAGCAGCTGCTAAATATAACGTTGTAAACATGCCGACACTTATGTACTTCCGCAAACAAGTGCCAATGCTTTATGACGGCGATTTGCACCAAGTTGACAGAGTTCTACAATGGTTGACGTCTCAAGACGTTTTTGAAATTAAAAATGAAATTGAGGAAGTTAACCGGAAAATGCTAGACAAACTTTTAGAGGAAAACGAATTTTTGGCTGTTTATTTTTGTAAGTAAACTTGTATTAAATGTCTATCTTTAAGATTAAAATAATAGTAGATTATGCACTAAGGCGATAAAGTAGTAACTTATGTAGCGGGCGACGTATTGAATCCCGAGCGAAACGAAGGATTCTAGCGTTAACTCCCGAGTGGATCTAAGTGCAGCGTAGATTCAAAGCCGCCCAAGACGAAGGCACCTTTATCACCGAAGCGAATACTCTACTTTTCACACCATCTACAAGACAATAAAAAGCAATAGTACCTATAACAAAGCAATTTTCAGTATTCGCACCTCTTTTTAATTTGTGTTCTTTTTCTTTTATTTATATTCTACTCGTGGTGGCTGGTTTGATTTTCGAACAATTTATTTTTTAGTGCAAATCATAATGGTAAATGCTTCGATGTTAATCGAAGGGTAAATGCATTGAATTAGTACCTGTACCTAGGTACTACCTATCGAGCGACTTCTACTTTATGTTCCAAATTCAAATCACATTAAGAGGGTTCACGCATTTCGGTTTCCCATACAAACTTCCAAGTCGAAATTTTCAAAAACCAATAAGCCAATTTTGATACAACTCCGCATGCTGAAGTAAAACACATGGATCTAAATTGGTTGTTGAAAACATTAAAAAAAAATGTTTATTTAACTGAGTTATTGCGATTTTTAACTTTTCATAGTGGACTTTAAATCCCAATACCTCAGCTAAAAAAAGGTTTTTTAAAAATGTTTTCAACAAACTATTTAGATCCCTGTGTTTTACTTTTGCATGCAAAGTTTCAACAAAATTAGCTTATTGGTTTTTAAAAATTTCGACTTGGAAGTTTGTATGGGAAACCGAAATGCGTAAACCCTCTTAATGACATTGAGTACAATATTAATGCCCTGCTGCTAGACCTCAGGTCTTAAATGACTGACTTTAGGTTAGGTTTGCATTACATATAATTTGACAGTGTCGAGCAGGTGGTGTGAAAATATATTAGTATAACCCGTAAAAGTAGCTTTGTAAATTACCAACATATTTATTTTTAGATGAAAAGTCTCCTGAGAGTCGAGCTGTATTGGACAAGCTAGAAAACATCGACAGCGAGACTGATAATCTAGACATCACATTTGTGAAAATGGAAGACCCTCGATACGCCCGGAAATGGGGCGTTACGAAGCTCCCCGCCATAGTGTATTTCAGGAAAAGGTTCCCCAGCATATACAGAGGTAAAGCTATTAGAATTATCAAGTAGTTTTATTTATTTTTACATACATATTACATGCGTACCATTTGAAAAATACACGAAAAGGAATAATTTTAATTTCGGCCTTTTTGATTGCAGGGGATTTATTGTCCGAAGACGAAGTACTAGAATGGCTTAGAAAAAATAGGTTTCGACAACCTGAGTTGAACATCTTTATGTACGCTTTGATTGCTTTATCAATAGCGTTTATTATGTACACAGCATTCTTGCTTCAGTGTTTCAAACCATCTCCGCCGGCGCCCGCGCCACATCCTAAGCAAGCGTGAAATAATCCGTTTCATGGACTTTTAACCTACTATTGTTTTTTAGGTTAAATATTTCTATTGTGACGTGTCTGCCCCTCGGGGCAACGATCGAATGTTTGACTTTGACTTTGTGATCTGATATACAAAAATCTGCTGGATAACTAAAACCTACGTTTTTCTTAAAGGTTTGTTTCACATATACAATTTAGATAATTACACGTTCTTGGGATCAACTTAACTTTGATAGAGATTTTAGAAATACGATTGTCTAAGATTTGTATCAATAATGCTTCTGTGATAAGCATTAACACTGGATTGACTTTAAGCCAGGACAGATTCTCTTGGTGTATTTGATGATTTTTACGGATTCTTCTGTTTTCAATTATGTAATGGTGACATTTGAACATTCGTGTAAGATTTTTTCTATGTTTATGGCATTTTAAATTTTTACTGTTAACTTCATTTAAGACTGTAATATCTTCTTGTTAGCGTTGTCTGTATGGATCTTTGTGGTGAAATATATCGCTCTTCGTGTATTGTCATCTTCAAAAACCGATACTTACATTATTTTTTACTGGAATCTGTCCTTTATAAGTTCTTATCTTTTCATAGCCTTTTAGATTTCGTTGAGCCTTTGTTTAGATTAAGGTTTTGGAGCTTTTGAACTGTGCCAAATCATTGTACTACAATTTTATTATACATTAATCCTGTAAGTTTGTTAAAAATAACATAAATATTTCGTTTAAAGCTACTTTATATTTAGCAAGTTTAACCCAATGTGCAGAGTAAAATTCCTTTTACTGACTTACAATCTTAATGCAATTAACTAATTTCATTTTTCTTGGCATCTTTATTGCCTAAGAGTTAAGTCAGCTTAGTTTGCTCGTAGGCTTGGCTTGTTCAAAAACTTCCGTTTCAGAGTGATTGTCCAATGGGCGGGATGGAAACTAGCGTTAGATATGCTACAAACGTTATTTAATCAGACAATATTGCCAAACTTTTCTTCTCTCAAAAAAAACATCCCTTTATTTATGTTTATTTATTTATGTTTTATTTATGTTTGTTTTTGTACTCGCACTAATCGATTAGTCATCAACAGTAGGTATTCAAAACATTGAATTTAATAAAAGTAATTATTTGATCTACTCTTTAGAAACAGAATATTAATAACAGTGATAAACAAAAAAGTCTTATAAAAGTTTTGCAAAAATACCTAGGTGTTATAGGACTAAAGAATCGTAGCCTTGCGCCCAACGAAGCATCATTCCCGCTCTTTAAGTATGTATATTGTTGTGTATAATTATAATGATACCCTTCATTTAATGAAACGTTAAGGAAAACATGAAGTTAATGATAAAATAATGCTCAAAGGAGTCGCCGCGGGCTAGTGCGCAGTGACACGCGCATTCGATAATTATTGTATATAAAATGTAAATATACAAAATAAATAAAAATAGAAAAACCTTTTTGGGTGTTTTATTTCATGATTGTTTGTCCCACAACGGGAAAATGCCCTGCATACTGCGAAACACAAATTGCGAAGCTATATTGTGATTATTTTTAGCTAATATTGTCGCACTGCTGGGCCTTCCTCCTTTCTTTCCAATATTTGCAGTCAGTTGCTTGTTTTGGACAATCCTTCACGTAAGTAGTAACGAATAACTAGCCGCCCGCCCGCGACTTTGTCCGCGTGACACCGTATCCCGAGACGACGAATTACCAAAAGTAAAAGTATTAACCAAATAGGTGCTGCTGTTCTGAAGGGATGTACAAACATACATCCGTGGCAATTTATTTTTATTTACGTAGAAATTTACTTTTTTTACATTTCTTTTTTTTTCATTCTCACGTGCACACCCCAGTAGGCCTAGCATGCGTAACACGAGATATGTCGCGGACGAGAGACGACAGATAATTTTAAGTTGTCATGTTAAGGTTTATAGACAAAAAAAACACAGTTTATGCAAAAAAACTACTATTAAGTCTATTGTTGACATAGCTGTAGAGTTCTAGGTGTCGATAGACATTAGAGATAAATGAATAAACACGAGAAAACGGGTCGAGAAGAGTTCTCGTGTTGTGCATGCTAGGCCGGCTGGGCAAATACTTACCCTGTGATGGATTTACCAACTCTGAAAACTTCACCTGTGACAACCAACCAAACTTTCAGCGCAATTGAATTAAAGCCTTGACCTGTAGGATAATAACTAAAGCATAGAAAGAGTGCTATGACATTTGAGTGGGCACTCCGTTTGTTGTCAAACAATGCGATATCATGTGACATGCACACGAAAAAATATAACCATAAAGCATTCAACCAATGCTCTCAGAATATAACCTAAATAAGTACACGGGCGCGTTGGCTCTTGCCAATGTCCATTAAGGTATATAAAGTCAAATATTACCCTTCGAATTACATTTTGTAGATCGCTTTTGAATTCGGTTGGTGACGAGGTAGCCAATTATTTTTTTCTTATTTGACGTTTTTAGCAACTTATTTTGTCTCTTTCCTTTCAATGTTTATAGCCCATTTGAAAATATAGGACAATTATACGAGTCTCATTTGGACACCTTCTAGGCTTTAGTAAACGGTGTTTGTTAACTAATAGGTATATTATTATCGTCCCGCAACTAGGCCATCCTTCTAAGTGATAAGAAAAACTATTTGTGCGGGAAGCAATTCTGAAATTGTGAAAGTTCTTTGCACTTAATAGGGTGGCCCAGATAAAACGAAATAGAGAGAAATTAAGAAACAATCATTTTCATAACATTTAGATAAATAAAAAATCTATTTAACAAGAACTAAGTACAAGCTAAAAAAGTATGTCTGGATCGTAGTAAACGGATATAGATCAGAACGCCGAGTGTAAGTTGAAAATGTGCAAACGTTACTATCGCGTTTAAGTTAAGAGTTTTGATTCTCGATCTTATTTACTTAGCATTAAGATATACCTGTCAAAACTTAACTTAAACGCGATAGTAACGTTTGCACATTTACAAACTTACACTCAGCGTTCTGTACGTTATGTCTACCATCGTTGGGGTGACCGCGACCCGTAGCTTTACCAGTTTGCAAAAGAACTCCCTCCTCAGGCGCCGTTCCTCGGTTCGGTCACTCTTTCCGCTCATCTCAAAATTGCGATAAGGTGCTCTGCTCTAATTATTAATTAAAAACTGAATTTACTATTGCAACAATTGTTTTTTATGTTCCTAAGCGAACATTGCCCTTAACACATTCCCAGTCCATTAATAAATACAAGAATTTCAATTGTCATATGTGGCTTACGGGGCCGTGAACGTGTTATCACTGGTAAAGCGACGAAGTCCGAAACAGCACATTATAATACTACTTGACATGCAGCTCAATGTTGGGGTCGGGCTCGTATTTGTGCTTGTGCGCCTCGAACAGGTCGACGACTGCTTGGATGGTCTGCGCGTGCACGGCGTCGATGTCGGCCTGGGTCGGCTGCGGGATGTGCGGCACGTCGAATGGGGCTCCAACTGTTGGACGTTCGATGTTCAATCAAATGTGGTCGTACATACATAGGTACATAATAGGGTTAATTTTGGACCCCCCGCTAAATTTTTTACGTGATATAGCAGCAGTACCTACAACCAAATAATGAAATACATATTTTATTTTTTTTACATTTTTGTTGCAACTTTTCCTTAAAAAAATAAAATTATTGTCACCTAGCGCGCGACCTATCGCGGTTATCAAAGCGCATGCGCGCGTGACCCTTATAGGGTGGATCCTACAACATTCGATATCAACAATCTACCGTTGATTATTTATAGAATTTCAGTTTTTCTAAATTAATTTTAACTGCAAATAATGAGTACACGATTATACTAACTAGGTAAGAAACAATTACATGTGTTTTATCACTCTTTGACTCGTGGAAGATAAAAAATGCATTAAAAAAAATATTTTTGTGAGATCCACCCTATATCAGGGTCACCCTGGTAATATAATGTGGCTTTATTCACCCCGTGCACCAATAGCGCGCGGTCGCGCGCGCGTCGCTTTGACCGCGAGGGTGAACGCACGCACCTAGAACTTAGTACTATTATTTATTCTGTGCTATAGGATATAAAAAGCCGGCAAGACATTGTAATTGAAAAAGAAAACATTCATTATTTTTACGTCAATTATTTTAATATTACTTTTGGGTGAATCCTGGGTGAAGCGTTCTTCACGTCAGAGCCGTGGCATTTATTTTTCTCGTGACTGGTGAAAACAAAAATTACGTAGCAAAAGAAGGTTTAAAAACGAGTCATTCTATCAATAAGGCACGGTAATTATGCACATAAATTAATTGTCATAGAATATGTGGTCAGATCCACGACCGATAAAACAGATCCATGGCTTAAATCCACGGATTTTACAGCCATGGATCTAACGACTATTTAAAAATGAAGCTATTTATATATAACTATAAATAAAATCGTATTACTTTTGATTTCAATACCTACTCAAGGATAAATGCAACCATGTTCTCAGGACATTTAAGTGTAAGTATTCTTAATTTAGTAGCAAAATAAGACACGAGCTTTACCTACCTTCCGAACTAAAGTTTAAAATTTTTTAAAGGACTTAAAAATACAGTATTTGCTCAAATCTTGCGCCACGTCCTTCCTGACGAAGTGCTGCAGCACTACTTGCGATGGTTTGGACCAATCGCGAGACTCTTACCACGTATTCAATGAAGTAGGTAAACGTAATTTTGTCGCGCGGTTCAACATTTGCCCACCGCGTGATATTTTGTTGAACGAATACAGACACAAGGGTTCTGATTATATTTAAACAATGAATACATGATTTGATAGAGGCACTCTTTCCGTATTCAACAAAGTATTAATTAACGCAGTCTTATAAAATGTAAAAAATATAATTTACAAAAACACACCGAGCGCCACGCGTGCGACATGTAAAAAGCTTGTCAAATCACTAACTAATGTTTAAACATTTCATTCTGTAAAATATTGGTTTCAATTGATATGCTTCAACACAACATAAATTAAGTAAACTTATAAGTGCTAAATGAATTTAGTGTGTATTATATATTATATTTTATATAATGCTGTGACCTCAAAATCAAGTTTCCCAGGATTGACCCTTTTTTACCCTATGTTTACTTTTCCAAAATTAACCCTGTATATTCACGACTATTATCTCCGAAGGGTTAGTCAGAGACCAGGCAATGAGGACCGCAAAACCAGTTCACTACCACAGTCCACGTTTCACCAAATGATAACTACTGCACATATGCTCAGCGTGACAGGTGTTGAGCCTATCACCGCTCTATGCTGTTGGATGAATGTACCGTCTATAGTCCGTTAGTCGCATTTTACGACACCCAAGGGAAGAGATTTTATTTTATATTAACCGTGTCGGTAGCGGTGAAAGAATACTACCACCCCCTATCTCCCGTGGGAGTCGTAGAAGGCGACTGACTGCTGCGAATCTTTTGGGTTGATCACCCAAAAGATGGGCAGCAGCATCCTTTGAGATTAACACCGTCACACTGCGATCGCCAACCCGCCTGCCAAGCGTGGCGATTATGGCAACATTCCCCCCATTATGAACGACAGCACTAAACTCCGGCCCCTAGTCCCCCCCGGCGGCCCTGCTCGCCCTGGCTACGGTACCAGCCAAGGCAGCGACGGAGCAGGGGGTGCTAAGAATCCCCGGCAGAGACCTGGCTACCTCCAATAACGAACTTTGGCCCTGGCAACCTACAACACGCGTACACTGCGAACCGACGAGAAGGTTTGCGAACTGGAGGAAGAATTGAGCAAGATACGGTGGGGCGTTGTAGGATTATCTGAGGTCCGAAGAGAGGGGGAGGACTCGATAATCTTGAAGTCTGGTAACTTGCTCTATTTCTGGGAGGGCGAACAACTGCACCAGGGTAGTGTCGGTTTATCGTCCACAGCTCTCACGTGAACAACGTTGTCAAGACCGGAAGTGTGTCGTCGAGGGTAGCGTACCTTATACTCAGAATAACCAAACGGTATTCGTTGAAGGTTATGCGACCTACGATACTCCGACTACAGCACACCCCGACGATGAGGTGGAGGCTACGTATGAGGACATCTCTAGAGCCATACAAGTCTCCAAAACTCATTACACCGTTGTCATGGGAGACTTTAACGTAAAACTGGACAAACGAAGCAGCGATGAGCTGAAAGTGGGACGATTTAAAGTTGGAATTCGGAACCAACGGGGGCCAACTACTGGCGGAGTTTCTGGAAAGGGAGGAACTTTTCATGATGAACTCCTTTTTTAATAAAGCTGAACACCGCAAGTGGACCTGGCTAAGTCCCGATAGTGCAACAAAAAATGAGATTGACTTTATCATGTCGATGAGAAAGCAAATATTCAATGATGTCTCTGTGATCAACGCGTTCAAAACTGGCATTGATCACCGGTTGGTAAGAGGCACATTGAACATTAATATCAAGCTGGAAAGACGAAGAAGCTCCATCCTGCACCCATCCAAATCCAAAACCCCTAAAGCTTCCAGCTCGAACTGAAAACTCGCTTCGAATGCCTGAAGGATTATGGAGACGTGGACGATTACAACAACAGGTTTGTCAAAACTGTTCATGCGGTTGGGTCTGAGTTCTTTAAAACCCACCGTATAAAAGGGTCTAAAAAGCTTTCGGACTAAACTCTCAAACTGATGGAAGAGCCGATTTAATACCGACCGTATTAAAGAAGCTATCGAGCGAAACAAAGGTTCTAAAGTGTTCACAAGAGATTTGGGTATTGGGCAGAGCCAACTGAAGACGCTGAAAACCGATAACGGCAGAACTGACACGTCCAGGTCCGAAGTTATGGGAGAGGTCGAGAAGTTCTATGGACAGCATACACATCCACACGGCCACCTGTACAAAGCTTAGCTACAGACGTAAACAGCAAGGGTGCTGACGGAATTACGGCTGAGCTTCTGAAAGCAGGCGAAAGACCGGTACTCGCAGCTTTTCAGAGACTATTTCATTTCATCGTACTCGGAGGTAGAACGGCAGAAGCGTGACATGAAAGTGTGATTGTGATGTTCTTTAAGAAGGGCAACAAGACCCTACTGAGGAGCTACAGACCCATATCACTTCTAAATAACGTTTATAATCTGTTCTCGAGAGTTATAACTAATCGTCTCGCATGCAGGTTTGATGACTTCCAGCCAATCGACTTTTTATAACTCTTGCATAAAAATTATATTAGAGGCAAAGCCAATTGACGAGTTCATTATTATAGGCGATTTTAATACACCTAATGTAACGTGGCAGTTGAACGGTGATTCTTTGTGTCTATCCCCTACCGGTGCATCGGATAACAAATCCAATAGTTTACTTGAATTTACGACTCTATGCAATTTAAAACAATACAACGGTATTAAAAATCTGAACAGTCGTTATCTAGACCTTGTTTTGTCTTCCTTTGACTGCACTGTGCGTGAAACTGATCCAATGAGTACTTTGGATTCTCACCACCCTCCATTGAACATAAACAATGAACTGTCTTATACTGTAAAGTCCTCTTCCCTGGCACGAAAACGATGTAAACGGTTAAATTTTGAAAAATGTAATTTTATCGACTTAAACAATGCTATTAAGAAAACTGACTGGTATCAAATACTTTCTTGTGATGAAGTGGATCACGATATTGACAGATTTTATAACAAGCTTAAAGAACTGGTAACCAAACACACACCGCTTATCAAAGATGATTCGTGCTCTTTTCCGCCATGGTTTAGCTGCGGACTGAAGCGTTGCTTAAAAGAAAAATTAAAATAACATAAGTTGTACAAAAAATACAAAAATTCACGAGATTATGACACTTTTTCCATGTTGCGCTCACGAAGTAAGGGTCTTATGGATACTTGCTACAAAAGCTATATAAAATCGGTAGAAAATACACTAAAAGATAATATTAAATCCTTTTGGAGTTACGTTCATAGTAAGAAATCATCATCTAATAGTATACCGAAGACTATGAAGTTTAATAATAAGGAAAAGTCAAATAGGAAGGAAATTTGCGAGCTTTTTTCAGAATGTTTTAATTCAGTCTACGATAACACCTCAAACAACTTAAATAATTGCTACCCATTTGTCTTTAGCTCTGGGTACGATGGTTTGATTCAATCCATCGGTGTGTCGGAGCGGGAAATTGTGTCCAGAGTAAAAAACATAGATGAATTTAAGGGTGCTGGTCCGGATGGCTTGCCCCCATTACTTGTAAAAAGATGCGCTGAAACTATATGTGTTCCATTGTGCATCTTATTTAATAAGTCATTGGCATCAGGAGTATTTCCAACACAATGGAAAACAGCCCACATTGTCCCTATATTTAAGTCTGGAGATAAATCACTTTGTGAGAACTATCGCCCAATAAGTATTTTATCATGCTGTGCTAAATTATTTGAAACGTTTGTATATGATGCTCTTTACCACCATCTTGAGCCTTTTATATCTCCAAATCAGCACGGATTTGTTAAAAATAAATCTACATCCAGTAACCTTCTGGAATATAAGAGCTATCTATGTGGTGCTTTTGCTAAGAGAGCGCAGGTGGACTCTGTTTACACCGACTTCTCTAAAGCATTCGATAGAGTCAACCATTCAATGCTTCGGAAGTTAGAAGTGTATGACGTTAGCGGGGACTTGTTGCGTTGGGTCAAATCTTACTTGAGTCGAAGAAGTCAGTTAGTGGCATTGAAGGGCGATCTTTTAACTGCTTTTACAGCTCCATCCGGTGTCCCGCAAGGATCGCACCTGGGGCCTTTGCTTTTCATTTTCTTTATTAATGACCTTGTGGATCGCCTGTCATGCCCCTGCCTGTTATATGCCGATGACTTAAAAATATACAATATTGTTCTTTGTATTAATGATGCCATAAAGCTTCAAAAAGACCTAGACTCTTTATCGGACTGGTGTCAATTAAACAGCATGACGCTTAACGTCAACAAATGTTTTATTATAACTTTTACGAAAAAAATCAAAGCCATCCACTTCAACTATTCATTAAGCAACCACGACCTGCTTCGTAAGTTCAAAATCAGGGACTTGGGAATCGTTTTTGATAGTGAGTTGTCATTTCGCGATCACTATGACCACATTGTGGATAGGTCGTCGCGTATGTTAGGCTTCATTTACAGAGTGACAAAAGATTTTAAAAACATTTCATCATACTTGACTCTTTACTTCTCATTGGTTCGAAGCTTGTTGGAATAATACAGCAGTTTGGTCACCAAATTATCAGGTTCATCAGGAGAGAAAAGAGCGTATTCAAAAGCGATTCCTTAAGCTGCTTAGCTTCAGAATGGGACTTCATCGCATCCTGCACTCCTATGAGGATAGAATGAACAGGTTCCAAATGGTATCATTAACTAATCGCCGAAAACAATTTGATCTAATGTTCCTCTATAAATTAGTTAATTGTAAAATGGATTCACCGTACTTATTGTCTCAGCTAAATTTTAATACAAATTATCGTGTCCGTAGGCCAAAATTCTTTACACTTATGGTTTATCTCAACAATACATCTTATTTTAATCCTCTAACTCGAATGTGTCGCCAGTATAATGAGCTCGTTGGTGACTGCGCTGACGTTGATATTTTTAACTGTAGCCTTTTAAAATTTAAGAAGGAAATTAGGAAACATTTCAAAAAGTAATGTTTTAATAGATAATGTTTTTTTTTATAGTGTATAAATGTAATTTTATTTTTATTTAATTAATGCAGAATCAATATTTTAAATATTGTTTTGGGAAATTTTATATATTATATTTATAGAATTTGGAATAATGTAATTTAAATAACGTAATTGTAATTTAATTTAATTCTATATATTTTTATTAATTTGTTCAGTTTTATCACCATCAATTCAGTTAATTTATTTGTTAGTAAATACCTAGTTGAAAGATATGACATAATATTCACTGCTTGGTAGTATGTTTCTTAGTATGTACATATTAAGGGTTCCAACTCGTTTGTAAGTTTTGTATCACGTTTTGTTTTATTGATTTGTATGGTTGTAACCTGTTTTGTGCATCTTCTAAATAAATAAATAAATAAATCGAACAAGCCGGATTCCGAAAAGGCTATAGCACCATAGACCACATAACATACATACGTTGCGGCAGGTTATACAGAAGACCGAAGAGTATAACCGGCCACTTTGCTTAGTGTTTGTGGGACTATGAGAAAGCCTTTTATTCGATCGAAACATGGGCCGTGCTACAGTCTCTCCAACAGTGCCAAATTGACTACCGGTACATCGAAGTGTTGAAGTGTTTGTACGAAAACGCCACGACAGTTCGGCTTCAGGACCGGAGGTCGAAGCCAGTCCAACTGAAGCGTGGAGTGAGACAAAGAGACGTCATATCTCCGAAACTCTTCACTGCTGCACTGGAGGACGTGTTTAAGCTTCTGGACTGGAGAGGATTTGGCATCAATACTAACGGCGTGTACATCAGTCACCTTCGATTTGCCGACGATATAGTAGTCATGGTTGAGACCCTGGAGGGCCTCGGCACAATGCTCGGTGATCTCAACAGAGTCTCTCAACAAGTGGGCCTTAAAATGAACATGGAGAAGACGAAAATCATGTCTAACTCACGTGTCGTACCCACTCTTCTGAAGGTTGGAGACTCTGCTCTTGAAGTTGTTGACAAATATGTATACCTGAGACAAACAGTCCAGTTAAGTAGGTCCAACTTTAAGAAAGAGGTCAATCGTCGAATCCAACTCGGCTGGGCAGCGTTCGGTAAGCTACGAATTATCTTCTCGTCCAAAATTCCGCAGTGTCTCAAGACGAAAGTCTTCGACCAGTGTGTATTGCCAGTGATGACATACGGTACCGAAACGTGCCTGCTAATCAGGCCCATAGCTAGCAACCTCACTATGGGCCTGATTAGCAGGCTCGAAGAGCAATGGAGAGGGCTATGCTCGGGGTTTCTCTACGTGATCGAATCAGAAATGAGGAGATTCGTAGACGAACTAAAGTAACCGACATAGCCCAAAGAGTCGCCATCGCCCGTAGAACCGATGGCCGTTGGGGCAGAACGGTTCTCGAATGGCGACCGCGCACCGCAAGACGCAGTGTGGGCAGGCCTCCAACAAGGTGGTCCGACGATCTGGTGAAGGTCGCGGGTAGCCGCTGGATGCAAGCAGCACAAGACCGGTCGTGGTGGAGATCCTTGGGGAAGGCCTTTGTTCAGCAGTGGACGTCTTCTGGTTGATGATGATGATAATTATGAAGGGAAGAGATGGGGCGGTAGTACCTATTCTATGAATGAGCCGCTACCAGCACATTCAATCAAATGTGGTTTCAAAAATTCAATCAAAGATGAAAATTCAGGAGCTCGATGGCGCAGCGGCTAGCGCGTTCGGTTAGCGATCTTGCCGGCTAATCAACTTTTGCCGAGTCACTGGATACATGCATACGTATGATCACGACTATATTATCCCCGAAGGGTTAGTCAGAGACTAGGCAATGGGGACAGCAAAAGCAGTCCTCTACTATTATAATCCACTTTTCACCAAATAGCGACTGCACATGTACTCAACGCGACAGGTGGTGAGCTCATCGCCGCTCTATGCTATTGGAAGTATGCGCAGTCTTTAATCCGTTAGTCGCCTTTTACGACACCCAAGGGAAGAGAGGGGGTGGTAGTATTCTTTCACCCCTACCCGACACGGTTGACGAGTCACGGATGGGTGACCAATTTAAAAAAAATCGAAAAGCTAGTCCTCCTTGCTTCAGTAGGCTCGTAATGCCTGTTTGCAGTGGTTAAATCCACAATTTATTAGCTGCTTAAAGTATCTTGCAATATTGTAAGTTATTAGCTGCTTAAAGTATCTTGCAATATTGTAAGAGAAACTTACCGACAACAGTGCACGGCACCCGATGGGGGAGTATACCAAAGCTGTATTGGAACAGCCCCCTGCCCGCGGGCGGCACCGGCGCGATGCCCGTGGCGACCCGTATCTTGTCCTGCACAGTCCTAATCAGGGAGCCGGGTGGGCGTGGCAAAGGGGCTTTGTATAGCTTGTTTTCCCCGAAACAGAATACCGGCACTATGCTGGCGCTATAATAGAAAATATAACAGAAAATAATCATTTAAAAAACAACACATAGTTAGTAGGTGGTACCTAATAAATAAATGGCGCAGCAGCTAAGGCGTTTGATTTTTGATCTTGCAAGTTTAAACCACTTTCGCAATGACACAAAGGGTTATCAGAGACAATGTACCTAATGAGGTCCACAGAAGCCCTCTTCTGCAATAGTTCATTTTTCACCAAATTGCAACTGCACATGTGCTCAGCGTGGTAGGTGGTGAGGGGTATGTAATGTTTGATATAAATACTTATGGTCAAACTAACGTGTAGATTCTGTTTTAGGTAGTGTTGATATAATATAAAGATATAATAATCTAATGATATAACATATTATTCACGTAATAAGCAAGCAGCATGCAAGCAAGCAAGCAAGCAGCATGCAAGCAAGCAAACATCATGCAAGCAAGCATGCAGTATGCAAGCAAGAATGCAGCATGCAGCAGGCATGGTTTCAGTTACGGCTCCCTCCAGCTCGCGGGCCGCCTCGCCCCTCCGCGCCTACGCGGGCTAAATTACACTCTAGCGTAGGACAGACAAGACTACGTGGAGTCGGTTTTGCTGTGATTCGTTTCTGTCACTGAATTTTTTAGCACAACCTTTACGAAAACAAAACGTATTAACTTTTTATGACAATATTTTAAATCAATTTAGGGTTAAAATGCTATTTTTATTTATAAGCAAAAATTATATTAAATTAAGTTATAGAATATAATTATTCTACCAATATAGCTTTATAGAAAAAGTTGTCAGAGAATATGAGTATTAAGTACTTATACATATTAAATGAATAATAAGTAGGTATACGTAATGTTGTTATAGTGTATTTAGAACATGTAAAAATAATATCCCAGATACGCACGCACCCACCCAAGGAAAGAGAGGGATTTGTAGCATTCTTTGTAAGACGCCATACCACACAGCTCGCTTAAAAAAATAAATTACAAAAAAATCTTTTTAAAAACATGCTTTTATTTAAAAGCGCTAAAAATAAAAAATAAACTTTTACTATCAACTTATAACGTCATTACACAAATTATATGATATAAAAGTGGAGAGAGAGAGATATTATATTATTATTTGAGATTTAAGAAAGTGGTACAGTCACCAGCATTAAGATGTGACTATCGACGGCCTGCAAAAATATCTGATTATTAGTGGAAAGCATAATATGTCTATAATATGCCTTCCACCGATGATCAGATATTTTTGAATCATCACATCTTAATGCTCGTGACTGTACTTGTATTTTCTTAAATTGAAAATTTTAATGGTTAAAATCAATCACATCAATTTATTTAATTTACTTGTTTATTTATACATTATATGGTTTATAGTAAATCTCGCGACAACCTTTTATATCATATAAATTGTGTAATGACGGTTTAAGTTTATAGTAAAAGTTTATATTTTCTTTTTAGCGCATTTAAATGAAAGCTTGTTTTCAAAAAGTTTTTTTACTTTTAATTTATTTTTTACTTTTTAGTTATCCCTGGATACGTTTTTCATCTGTTCATCTCACTGAATACAAATATTTATGTATCCAAAATTTATTCACGTTCACCAAACCACCACCACTCACCACCCTTTAAAAATAGGCCACCCGTTAACACGAATCTAACTCGACGCGGTTGTGTCTCTTAATTACTGAGTTCCTATAGCCACCTTTCAGCTTCATCATCAGACTTTAGTTACCATCTAGCATCAAAGTACTCGTCAAGACGAATCAAACGAGCCCGTACTCGATGGGGTTATGTCGTTTAATTACTGAGTTGCTATGGCCAACTTCCAGCTTCATCATCAGACCCTAGTTACCATCTAGCAACGAAGCACTCGTCAAAACGAATCAAACGAGCCCATACTCAATGGGGTTATGCCGTTTAATTACTGAGTTCCTATGGCCATCTTTCAGCTCCATCATCAGACCCTGGTTACCATCTAGCACCAAAGTACTCGTCAAGACTAATCAAACGAGTCCGTACTCGATGGGGTTATGTAGTTTAATTACTGAGTTCCTATGGCCATCTTCCAGCTCCATCATCAGACCCTGGTTACCAGCTAGCACCAAAGTACTAGTCAAGACGAATCAAACGAGCAGAAACTCGATGGGGTTGCGACATTTCTTTACTGAGTTTCTATGACCACCTTCCAGCTCCATTATCAGACCTTGGTTACCATTGTAAGACAAACTACTCGTCAAGACGATTCAAACGAGCTCAATCTCGATGAGGTTGTGTTGTTTCATTGCAAAGTTCCTATGGCCACCTTCCAGCTCCATCATCAGATCAGCACCATGTCATTTAATATTGCATTGTCACGCGATTTACACATGTATGCAAAATTTCAGCTCAATCGGTAACCGGAAAGTGGGTCAAAATTGAGTTGCAAAATTCCACCCGAACGAGACATATATACATACATACATACATTGCAAATTAATTAAAAGCTTGTAATAAATTACCCAGCCTTAAGTGCAACGCGAGCAAATCCTTTTCTGTTTTTGATCACGATGGTGTATCTGTCGACGCGATTCTCCATCACCTCCGCCGACCCACCCGAATTGAGTATCACGAAACTGCCCTTCTTCTTCGTTTTATCCAAAAGGTACAAGATGCTATCTTCGTCTGCCGCGCAGCCGCCAGCCCATAAGGCTATTTCTCTAAGAAAAGGTACTGCGAATCGTCCAGAAACATGAATCAAGTAGCTAGTTAGCCCTGAAAATACTGTTTGGAAGTCCAGCGCGTTGGTTTCGAAGGTCAATAGTTGGCAGGCCATTAGCTGGCCGTGGGGGTACGTCATTGCCATGTAGTTCTTGGTGGGGTCGAGCTCGACTGTCTTCACCAACTTTACCGGTAAGTAGTCGGCGGCGTACCGCCATATAGACATACTCCGGAACCATTCGCACCTGTAATACGAAAACTAATTGAATTAAAATTTTGTGGGTTTATCTTGCGAATTTACATAATTACATACATACACCTAGTATGATTATCCCCAGAGGGTTAGTCAGACTCGGAGACTAATGGCAAATGTTAACATTAGCAATAGGTACTCGTGTAAACCACCGGTGCACAACATAGGTACCTACTTTTGTTCTATACATTTTTAAACTTTCGCGTTTCATTATGCACACATATTTAGACGGGATTTAACGCAAAATTACTTAGAAACAGGTACAAAAAGGTATGCGTAGAATGCCTATACTTTTGTTTCTCGTAACTATTAGGTTTTGATGAAATTAGAACTAAGTGACGCACTTACCTGCGACCTCCATGAGACGCGCAAAAGCCATCGTTGAGAAGAAATACCAGGTAGAGGGTTGCTGGCCCCCACAGGGAACTATACAGCAATAATATAAGAGGAAGGCACCCAAGCCCCGGGAGTACAGTCCCACACAATGCGATCGCACTGATGGCTAGGGTCTGAAGGCGACGCTTTAAAGGCACATTCAGGGGAGCCCATTTTATGTTAAACATTATCTTGGACCTTTAAAAAATGAGAAAAAATATTTAATCAATAAAAGTCATACAAAAAGGGAATATTAGATGTACGAAGAACTTCCCGGTCCACTTTTCTAGCGTAGGGCAGATAAGACTACGTGGATTCGGTTTTGCCGCGATTCGTTTCTGTCACTGACTTTTGTAGCACAACCTTACACAAAGTATTAAATTTTTAAGACATTTAAGTTTATTTACCTAATAATATGAATATATAAAAAAACGAAAATCTGGGTAAGTACGAAGATATGAAATTTATTGTAAGCATAAAATCTTCCAAAAGAAAAAAAGTAATTTAGATAATCGGCTAATAGTTTTTCTGGAAAATGAAACGTATGTATGATATGTTTATGGATTAACAAAATTATGTAAAAGCAACAATCTGGTATTTAAAACTTCGTCATACCGTTTTTAATTCGTACAGAAAAGTTATGAAATTTATGATAGGTTACCCCGGAAAGTGGTTGACCGGGAAGTTCTTCCATTGTACTTGTACAGGGTGTTTGATAATACGTACATAATGGAACTGGGACATCCCATTAAGTGCAAATTCAACTATTTGTATGGGAGAAACTGTGAAATAGCGAAAAAAACGACTGTTCCATACATTTAGGTTCCAACAGTGTATGCCGTATCACCTACATACAAACATCATGTAAAAGAGAAAGTTTGCCCTTACCTTCAAAATGAGTACTAGTGACGAATCCACCAAACTGTTTGAACTGGCTACAAATTCTTTGTCATGTCCGCACCAACACACTAAGTATCTATTCATAAGAAATGCTGAAAATAGTGTGCACTTTTTTTCCACATGTGACATGTCGATGTATTTGTTAAAGTACATGGTGTTAGGTTATGACCTTTCGCGGTTCCGCTAGCTGTTCGCGCACGCTAGTATCATAGTCTCAAGGTTTATTTTTTTCAACCGGTACCGAATCTCGAATAATCCGAAGTAGGTAGGTACGCTTTGCGCGCTGTAGATTCGTGGTTGCTCGGTTATCTATATTCGTTACATTATTGTTATATTACAGAGGTACACACACGACTACTGTCCCAAAAAGCAAAAACATCATATAAGTCCGGACTTGAACGTCTTTAAGTTGGATAGCAGTCTTATAATAGTAATGAGATGAATCAGTTGAAAACGTTTAATGGACTGTAACGTTTGTATGACTTGAGTTGTCGTACGTTTTTTGATTTTTTAGCAGTCATCTCATTACTAATAACAGCTATCTAACTTAAAGACGTTCAAGTCCGGACTTATATGACGTTTTATGACATTTATATAATGTAGCAGTTGTATACCAACACGTTTTTACAGTGACGTTTATAAAACGATCACTATTTTGTTTTACACAGTCAATTTGAGACAGATATATGACTTGGTTATTTATTTACGACACAATTATAACCTTCATATTACGTGATGTCATTTTAATGTCAAGCCCTGATTTTAATCAACCTTGTAGGCGCATTTTAGTCAAGTTTAAGTTATCCGTGCGGTGACGGAGAAAGAATACCAATCGCCGCCCCTCTCTCCGTCCGGTGGGTGTCGTAAGAAGCGACTAACGGACTCTTTCGAGCGATGATCTGCTCCACTGGTGGTAGGGCTTGACCTGTCTGGTTGGTGACCACCGTACGCATGGTGTAAAACCCGTCAAGTGACTGCTTGTCGGTCGCGTTTCGGGATCAGCCAGCGTATAACCAGAGCTCGAGAGAATGATGCTGCGATGTATTTGGTCTGTGGAGGCTTCCGTCAAACCAGTGCCAGGAGGACTTCGTTAACCTGCCGACCAGGGAGACCCGTAGAAACGGTTGTCCCGCTGGCCGCCCGTGGCACAGTACAGGGGCCCAAGCGAGCCTAACCAGCTCGTGAGGCTGCCTCACCATGCCACGCATAATCTCGGGGTGGTCCGTCGTGCCAGTTGGTGACCGGAAGGTGGGGTCCCGGCGGCCATTCCCGGGGAGGTTCGGGGGCCCTTCCGATCGGTAGGTTAATAATACTCGTCTGTGGGCAAATTCCTGGGGAAACAGGCCACCACACTTTGACCATTCGCATCGCGGCATCATTTTCTCGATTCACGCCTCTCTCTTTCCACTCCAAAATGACAGCGCCTAACAACAAAACTGGTACTACAGCGGTGCACACCCCCACCACAACCTTACCGTTTGAGGTGGAGTTCGCTAACATCCGCGGACTCCATGCAAACCTCAATGCCGTCCACAACCATCTTGAGACGGCACGGCCAGCAATGTTGTTCCTGACGGAGACGCAAATAATCCGCCCAGCTGACACCACCTACCTGAACTATCCCGGCTTTGTGCTTGAAGAATCTTTCAAAGCCAAAGCCGGAGTTTGCTTATTCGTTCGGGCGGATGTTTGCTGTCGCCGTCTGCGCTGTCTGGAGGACCCTTCCTTCTCCCTCCTAGTGGTACACGTCGACTTAGGCTCTCATTGCCGTGTCTACGTCTGCGTCTACCGATCCCATAACGGCGACATGGAGACAACTCCACTAATTGAACATCTTAGTCGGGTAGCAGATGATGCGCAGGAGCGGTTTCCATCGGCGGAATTGGTGTTTTTGGGGGACTTCAACGCCCACCATGAGTTGTGGTTAGGTTCCTCCAAAACAGACCATGCTGGTAGAACTGCCCACGCATTCACTCTCACGCATGACCTGACGCAACTGGTGAACCAGCCCACCAGGATCCCAGACATAGTTGGCCATGCGCCCTCTTTACTCGACCTTCTGCTGACGAGTCGCCCAGCTGGATACCGGGTGGAGATTCGAGCTCCTTTAGGTTCATCGGATCACTGCTTGATATCTAGCACAGTGCCCTTGGCATCGCGCCCGCCAACAGCGGTTTCGAAACGCCAGATTTGGCACTACGCGTTGGCAGACTGGGACGGTATGCGGGAGTATTTTGCATCCGTCCCTTGGAGGCAGCGCTGCTTTAGTGGGAAGGACCCGACTGCTAGCGCCACTGCCATTGCTGATGAGATAGTATTAGGGATGGAATACTATATTCCACACTCCTATATCATCAGCAAAGGCAGACGCAACCGCTGGTTCAATCGCGAATGTGCCAGCGCTGTTGAGAGCAAACAGACGGCATACCGCGCTTGGATCAGAGGTAAAGCTCATGGGGATCCCAAAACTCGCTCGCTAAAAGCCGCCTATAAAAATCCCACCAAGTCGTGTAACAGGGCCTACATTAGAGCGGATGCCCAGCGCGTTGCACGAGTAGGCCAAGAACTCCTGACGCATCCTACGGGCAGCCGTAGCTACTGACGTCTGGCCAAAGCCGTGCAATCCAACTTCTGCCAACCCTCGCTGCCACCACTGAGATGTCCTGACGGCACTTGAGCTCACAAGCCGCAGGAAAAGGTCGATCTCCTGGCCAAACTCTTTGCGGCTAACTCCCGGATCGATGACTGTAATGCACAGCCACCCTCAATTCCTCACTCAATGTCTGATATTAAAATCAGGCAGTGTGATGTCCGTGCGGAGCTGCAGTCAATCGATGTCCGGAAAGCTAACGGTCCTGATTGCATCCCAGCAATAGTCCTGAAAATGTGTGCAGCGGAGTTGTCCCCTGTATTGTATACGAGAGCGAAAGACGGTACAGACGCGTTAATAAACGCGTCTGTACCGTCTTTCGCTCTCGTCGGGTTGTTTGCCGGAATCTTGGAGAGAAGCTAATGTGCAATCGATCCCTAAAAAAGGAGATCGGTGAGATCCGACTAATTACCGCCCTATAGCCGTAACTTCATTGTAGTGCAAGATCCTAGAAGGAATATTGAACAAACAGCTTATTCGATACCTAGAAGATCACTCCCTAATTCATGATCGTCAATATGGGTTTCGGCCAAAACGGTCAACGGGTGATCTTCTAGCGTACGTCACACATCTCTGGGATGAGGCTATTGACAAGCGTGGCGAGTTACTGGCAGTTAGCCTTGGCATAGCCAAGGCTTTTGATCGGGTCTGGCAAAAAGCTCTTCTCTCCCGGCATACGGTTTGCCCGCTCAGTTCTGTACCTGGATTGCTAGCTTCCTGCATGAGCGTAAAATCCGTGTCCTTTCGGATGGATACGCTTCGCGGTTTATGTCAGTGAACGCTGGTGTTCCTCAAGGCTCCGTTCTATCCCCCACGCTGTTCCTTCTGCATATCAATGACATGCTTCCTCTTGGAAACATTCATTGCTATGAAGATGATAGCACAGTGCATGGGGGATATAACGGTCACCCAACGGCTGGGCGGGTAGACACCGAAATGAAGCGAGCAAATCTTGTCATTGAGCTCGATCGGGTGTTGGACCTCATTTCTAAATGGGGCTCCGATAATCTGGTGGAGTTCAATGCCAAGAAAACACAGGTGTGCGCGTTCACAGCGAAAAAGTCGCCATTCCTTCCCCTTCCCTCTCTTCAGAGTACATCTCTAGGCCTGCAGAGCAGTATTAACATGCTCGGTATGGATATCCGCTGCGATCTGAACCAAAAGGACTACATCTAAACCGTGATTAAAAATGCCTCACGTAAACTCGGTGTCCTGAACAAGGTGCGGCGATTCTTCACGCCTGATCAGTTGTGTCTATTATACTAGACACAGGTGCGGTCTTGCGTGGAGTATTGCTCTCACCTTTGGGACGGCTCCGCAAAGTGCCTTCTCGATGCCTTGGACAGATTGCAGCGCCGCGCTGTGCGCATTATCGGCAATGCGGAGGTCACTATAACTCTCGAGCCTTTGCAATTGCGTAGAGATACTGCGTCACTCAGGTCTTTTACCGTTTATACCATGGCGAGTGTTCTGAAGAACTCTTTGACCTCATCCCTCCTTCTCCCTTCCTCCATAGGAGTACGCGTGCTGCTCTCCAGATTCACCAATTTACAGTCTCTAATATTCCATCACGCACAAAGAAATTTGGTGACTCGTTTCTTTGCCGCACTTCCAAAAGATGGAATAGTCTACCAGCACACGTATTCCCTCCTACCTATGACATAGGGTCCTTCAAACGAGGCGTGAAGAAGCACTTTGTGGGCCGGCAGAGTGAGGGTGACTGATGCTACGTCTCTTACGCTGCACCAGTTGTCCTCGCGCCTGGACTTCATTTCCACTTAACATCAGGTGGAGTGGGTCATTTGCCGGGCTTAGTATTAAAAAAAAAAGGTTTTGACATTAGTGGCATTAGTCACAAATGTTGAAGAGGAAAAGTTGAACATGAACAACAAGAAGGTTCAGTATAGGTATATTTTTTTTTACTTTAAATTATAGTACTGTTTACCCTTGAGACCCTACACGTGACCCCTGGGTGGGGCTAAATGACTAAATATCAACATGATTTATAATGGGATGGTACTTAAGTAAACAAATACATATGTTAAGCCTGACTTTTTGAAATTGAAGGTATTATAGTAGGCACTGTTTTTCAGTTCCTTCAGGAACTAGTCACATTCATCTTTCACAAAATGATTGTACACCGTAAACTTTAAACAGTTGTGGCACCAAAATTCCTTACAATGCAAAAAATCTCTAATTTTGTTTTTATTTGATACAATGAAATTAAATGGCCGCAGATTATGAAGTTCAGTGATATTGTGGCAACCATAGCACTTGTCTGATATTATAAAATTATGCTTTCTCATGGCCAAATCAATCAATCTACATATATCCAAATATTGAATCATGTTTCAGATAAAAGTTACTTGAATATGTTAATAAAATGTTTTGTAATCTGCACTGAACTTTTACCACGATCAGTTTTTGCCTAAAATAAATTAAAAGATAAATTATTTTGGTGAATATTGACTTAATCAAAAAAGGATTTTAATTGTTTAAGGAACCCTGATAGTTAGCGGCAATGACGTTTGTATTGTCTTCAAATAACTTTAAAACGACTGTTCGTCATTACTACGTCATAAAGAGATAAGTGTGCGACAAAAGCAACATGTCTTACATTTTTAGATACAATTATTTTATTAATAAATATTTAATGAAAATATGAATACTTAGTATTTACACAGGTATTTTATTATAAATCTTTAATTCCCAGTCGGACTAAACGGTATGAGAGTCAGACACAGTTAGCAAGATAAATGAAAATGAAATAATACTCGCACCTTTTACTTTCTTGTAATTATTTATTTTGCACTCAGATCTCGAAACAATACCATAAACCAATAATCAGTCTTACAGGTGTAGTTACTTGACTCAAATAAAGCGTTTTTGTCATTCAAAAACAACTTTATGATCACAATATAACGAAACGAGTCGTTGAAAAGTTTTGATGCGACTACTGCGCGATGAAAGTGGTACCGTAAAATGGGGTGACTTTGATCAATTTATAAATTGAAAGGCTTCTATTTCATTCAATTTATCTAAATCTTAGTGACGACTCATTACAAACTTTTTTTATTTTTTTAATCAAAAATTTTGGCTTGATACTTTTGGAGAAAAAAAATTAAATGTGGCCTATCAACTTAAGACTGAAAATGGGGTTGGTTTGATACCCGATGTTCTTATTATTGATGTCGAAAGTAACTCCAAATTGGAACTTAACACAAAAAAAAATTTCTTTTGATAATGTATTTTAGGAATTATTGGGTTTTGAAATCTGTCGGGGCGTCTTTGACACAAGAGGCGAGTTGATATAAAACTATGCATTTCTGATTAAAAATATCGTGTATTAATATTTTTTACTTGAGGTACGAACATAATAGGAACATGTGAATTAGTAAATTTATGTCTTAATAACTAAACAAAAAGTCTTAATAATTTCTTCTCTCTTCTAGTCTAAATGTATGGGATGTTATATGTCGAAGAAGCAGCAAAAATAGAGAGATCACCATCGGTGATCTTCGCAAGGGCCTCTTCAAGTGCCTCGTCTGTATAATTCTTATAGTTGCGACTTCCCGCAACTTTTTTGTATGTGCAAACCATCACTAAAAACCTAAAAAAAAGTAGGGGTTACTTTGTAATTCAATACAATTTCAAGTATATCTCTAGAACAAAACCCATTGGGGCGATATTGATAACTATCAATGTCGCCCGTAGCTCTAGTCAAAGTAGCCCCCTGTAACAGATTTCGTTGTGCAATACAAAATGGCCGACTTAGGTATAAAACAAAAACCTTTTCGATTATGCAAAGCCTGTCAATATAACATGACCTTATTATCATTACTATGAATTTTATACTTACGGCCACACTTAAGAAGTTTTTTACATCGAAATTATTGTAGCGCGCTGTCGCTGACTTCTGCAAACAATGGCAGATCTGTCAAGGCTACCAACAGAACAAAAACGAAAAGGATACGTTCAAACCTTATTAAATTAGAATTTAAAAAGTGAAAAACAAAATCCATCGTCAAAGTCGCCCCGTTATTCAAAGTCACCTCATTTTACGGTAAATACTTTTGAATGACATTAACGAAGTCATCTTGTGACTTTGGTATGACCATTAAACAACAATGCAGGTCGTATAAATGAGGCCCTTTTCTCGTTTAGCAAGCGTTATTATAACGTTAGTGTGACCTAGCTTTTGCGAACAGTGGTAATAAGATAATGTTTACTAAACTATTGAACGACGTTAAATTGTTAATTGGGTGTCCCCCAGGGGTAGTCAGATGCTAGGCAATGAGGACCGTAAAATCAGGTTCTCTGTCGCAATTTCTCCATCTCACCACATAACAACATTGCACATGTGCTCAGCGTGATAGGTGGCACGCCCCTCACCGCTCTATATTGTTTATTAATTTATTAACATTACAACACCTTTCTAATAATAAATAAACAACACTAATGCTATATTAAGATACGATAATAAGATTTTTTTAAGTACATAGGTAAGTAGGTATTATAAAGTAAAGATAAAAACAATAATAACAAAAAAAGCAAAAGCAAAGCAAAGACAAAAAAGCTCTACCTACCCCAAGTTACTAGAAAACTTGAGAAGTTGTATTGTATGTCTTGTTAACGCTGCACGTCTGGACTGGACTCCATTTACACTGAACATCAGGTGGTGAGGATTCATCTGCCGTGCTGCGTATAAAAAAAATTATAACTTGAAACTATTCCAAAGGAACTTGTTACCGGAATTAAAAAGTATATTAATCCCTTGAGGATCGTAAAACCAGACACAATTAAGAATCAATTGTGTTCGGTCTTATGATCCTTGACCTACTAACGTGTAAAAGTCATCCAAATCCGTTCAGTCGCGAGAATGACGAGATGAGAATCTCAAGTGACGCGCGTACCAACGAACAGCATTTCATTTTTCCCTGGACGAATTTCCAAACATTATCTTTCAAATAGGTACATACTTGTTTTGACCAGGCTATTACAAACACAACAAAAGAGAATTAACCAAATAGTTGCAGCCGTTCTGAAGTGATGCGAACATACTTCATGGCAATTGATCTAAATAGATAAATACTAACTTGAAACACCGTCATATTTCAGCCATTTTATACAAAATAACAACAAATTATAAACAAAAACCGGGTTACTCGCATAATGACTAATTTTTTACACGCATATTGACTTACACGCATTTTGACTAACACGCATGTCGATCCTCAGTTATCGCTCTATCTTTTAGTGAAAACCACATAAAAATCCATTGCGTGGTTACTCGTAAGAAGAACAGTGCGAAGAATTAGATAGATAACACAAAATGCTTAACTAAATGAAACAAAAACAGATCATGCAATACTATATGATGTGAAATAAATAAAGCTATGAGGATATACTTAAGAAATGACTCTGGACCTGACCCTTAAACGAATCCAACGTGCGAGTACTCCTGATGCTCACTGGTAGTGCATTCCATAGCCGGACAGCATGCACAGAAAAGGAGTAGGATAGGAAATGTGTGAATTAAAGAGGAGTTACAAGAGCAAGGTAGTAAATAGTAGACTACTACTATTTATTGGTAATCAAATACCTCAGTAGTATTATTATTGGTAATTATATACCTACCTCTATGGTTTAGTTGTTAGGTCATTACATTATTATAATGTTCGAAGGGCATTCATCTCTTGTGATGGTAAAAAGTGAAAGCGCACTTCACCCGTATTTCCATTACCTAGTACATATTATTTACCATCACACACTGTGTGTGTAAGTGTACACTGTAATATATAATTATTCTAGATTATAGTGTCACAATATATAATTGTATAATATATATATATAATTTTTATATATTATATAGCGTCACTAGATTTTTTTCTGTTTCTTATGTAAATACACCATTGTTATAATTTATTTATTTTTTGCTTTATTTCACAAGAAATTATATTTAGACCATTAAGTTACTATACCTAGCAGAATATAGTAACTTTATGATTTAGACACAGGTTACACGAGCCATAGTCATAATGTACGAGGGCGGTTGATAAGTCCATGACTTTGGAAAGAAGAAACACTCTTTTTACATATGTTTTTTTTCATTTTTCTACATAATCTCCTTTCAACTCTTTAGTCTTCTTTAGTCCAGCGATGTTCCGGTTGGTCTCAAACCCATAAAAAAATATTTCTTGTCAAACCCTGAAAAATAGGCCTCAGTTTCGGCTACCACCACCTCTTCGTTTGACGAAAATCTTTGCCCGCCAAGCCATTTCTTCATGTTTGGGAAGAGGAAAAAGTCACAGGGGGCTAAATCTGGCGAATACGGATGGTGTGGCAATAATTCGTATCCTAATTCGACAATTTTTGATGTTGCGATTGCAGACGAGTGGGCCGGTGCATTATCCTGATGAAATAGAATTTTTTTTCTTTGCTAGATGCCGTCGTTTCTTGATCAACCTTTTATTGAATCTATCTAACAATGCAGCATAGTAAGCTTCGTTTATTGTTTTGCCTTTATCAAAAAAATCGATGTAAATAACCTCATGGCTGTCCCAAAAGACTGTGGCCATCACTTTACCAGCCGAGCAAACAGTTTTGCCTTCTTTGGGGCACATTCTCCGGTAGAAGTCCATTGCTTCGACTGTTGCTTAGTCTCTGGTGTATAATGATGGACCCACGTTTCGTCAACTGTTACCTTTACGTTACGCATAAATTTACTCGGATTGCGATTATACATGGCTAGGCATTCCTTAGAAGCTGTTACACGATTTCGTTTCTAGTCGACTGTTAGTAAACGCGGCACCCATCTTGCAGAAAGCTTTTTCATGCCTAGAATACCATGCAAAATATAAAAAACTCGTTCAGTTGAGATGTGCACAGCATCACTTATTTCGCGTATCTTCACTCGACGGTCTGCCAAAACAATATCATGTATTTTATTAACTATGCCCTCCGTAGTGACCTCAATCGGCTTTCCTGGGCGCTCCGCGTCATTAGTGTTAGTACGTCCACAACGAAATTCAGTGAACCACTTATGTACCATTCCATGAGAAGGTGCAGAATCATCATAATACTTTTTCAATTTGTCTTCGGTCTGCTAAATAGTTTTACCAAGTAAAAAATAGTGTTTATTTGGGTGCATATCATTTCATATAATGACAAATGAACTAATTTCAAAGAACATAACGTTCATTGGATATAATTTTTACTTGTTCTAAATACACTTCCTATTACAACATTACGTATATTATTCATTTCATATAATACTCATATCCTCTAACAACTTATTCTATAAAGCTATATTGGTAGAATAATCATCTTCTATAACTTCATTTGATATAATTTTTGCTTAAAAATAAGAATAACATTTTAACCCTAAATTGATTTCAAATATTGTCTTAAAAAGTTAATACATTGTGTTTTCGTTATGGTTGTGCTAAAAAAGTCAGTGACAGAAACCCCGCGTAGTTAATCCCGCGTAGGCGCGGAGGGGCGAGGCGGCCCACGAGCTGAGGAGCAGGTAGGGTTTAACCGCAGCCTCAGCCGCGGCGGCGAGCGAAAGCCATCTGCGACGATAAGCTCGAGTGGGACCGCCGGAGTCCCGTAGCGCTGGAGCCGTGACAGAAAACATGCCTGCTTGCATGCTGCATGCCTGTTTGCATGCTGCATACCTGCTTGCATGCTGCATGCCAGCTTGCATGTTGAATGCCTGCCTGCATGCTCCATGCCTGCCTGCATGCTGCATGCTTGTTTGCATGCTGCTTGCTTGCTTATTACATGAGTAATGTTTTGTATCATTTGATTATAATATCAAATGTACATTATATCAAAAGTACACTATATCAAATGTACATTATATCAAAAGTACATTATATTAAATGAAATTATAGAATCTAAAATTATATTAAATGTTTATTATATTAAGTTAGTTGTTATATTAAGTTAGTTGTTATATCAAATGAAATTATCTGAAATGAAATTATATTATCTGAACGTTAGACTATAAGTATTTATATCAAGCATTACACACTCGTTTAATTAGCACTCGGAACTCGCTTTTCTCCATTTTCAAAGAATACTTAGAAAAAAAAAGAACGGCATGCGCTTCGTAGTGAGTTTCTAAATACTTATGAGACCAAGAATAATATAAAAAAGTTTTTATTCAACCTTAAAGTCATTGAGTTGCTAAACTGCCCTCGTATAGGTATTCCTTACATAAGGTGAGCTTAGAGATAAGCTTCTATCTCAGAAGAGATCTCTTCTAGCCAACCCTAACTGTAGTAGTAAAAAAATGTGTTAATTTTCTCGTTAATCTCTAGTTAAATGTGCAATAAGAATTTTTAAATCATTTTATCCAATTTGTCCAAAGTACACACAGAAGTTCCTGTTCTGAACTTCTGTTTGTACTTTTTTAATCTGTTCTGTGGGACCTACTGAGGAACTGCCTACAGGCGAGCTCTAGTCTTTGTATTTTTTCTAGTGGTAGACTCGCCCCTATATGGGCGACTGCTTTTAACGCTACCAACAAATAACATCTTCGTGCCGCACAGCAGATAATAGTATCGAGGGCCATCAGAGGGTATAGGACACTAGGTAGGTACTTAATAATTGTAGGTGACTAGTAGAATTGATATTATAATACATAATTAAGTAAATAGGTACCTTCGTACTTACGTAGACATACAGACGCGGGGGACTTTGTTTTATAATAAGTAGGTAGGTTACCTACTTATCGTACTATAATTTAGGTAATACTTTTGCATACTTACCTGAAGCAATTGATTGAAAGTAGTTGATTAATTGTCAAAAAACACGTAAGAGTTGTGGAAAAAACTTTAATCGTATGATGTGGCCCTAGCAATTCTATAGTCTGGACAGTGTCTCATGCCGCAGCTAGTGCGCTGGCTGTGTATCATAAGCTACAATAATCGAGGCTTTACGAATGTCACTACGCCATTTTCAGAATCCAGAGGTATAAATAAAAAGCTATTTCTATATAGAAATAAAAAGTTGTAAAGCGAACAATCGAACAATAAGTAGGAAGCAAATAACTTGTGATTCTTAACAAAACAGTTTATTCAAATATTAATAAAAAATATCGATACAAAATCAATAAACCTAGGTAATATATCATTTAATTCATAAATCAGTCTGTAGTATGTAAGGCACTATTTAACATATTCAAATAATATTTAAATTTGATCAATATTGTAATTTATTTATTTATTAATTAATAATTTATTTTGTTATTTGTGATTGATTAGTGGACAGTGGACAAAAAATAATATTATTTAACATAAGATACATAAAAGAAATACCGTAAATAATGGAATTAGCTTACTTTTACTTACCTACTTAATAAATTGTACCTTTATGTATTTCGTAGCTTTTATTTTAGTTAATATTTTAACAATAATATGTAGGTACCTTAAAACATAATAGTAACTTAGGTAGTATTAATAGTATTCTTATTTAATAAATCAAATAAATAATTGATACCTTCATCATCATCATCAGCCTATAAACGTCCCACTGCTGGGCACAGGCCTCCCACGTGGACAATGCACGAGGGGATATTGGGCCATAACCCACCACGCTGGCCCAATGCGGGTTGGTGCGTTTTAACGACTGTCATCTTACAACAACAACCGGGACCAAAGGCTTAACGTGCCTTCCGAAGCACGGAGGAGCTTGAGATGTTTTTTAAATTTGGTCACCCATCCAGCGACCAGGCATTACGAAAGTTGCTTAACGGGCAAGTTCGCAAGCCGAACGCGCTAGCCGCTGCGCCATCGAGCTCCTCAATATTGATTGATACCTTTGATACTTGATTTGATTACAATTGATACCTTAGTAGGTACCTAACTTCCTACTTTTTCATAAATTTAGAAAATTCAATGAAGGAAACCCAACCAAGTATAATAATATCATTTTTCTAAATATTTATGATATCAGCGGCGACAATGTTATTAGAGAGGCCGAATATTCGGTAATTATTCGGTATTCGGCATATTCGGCATATTTTCCAATGTTTGTATTCTGCCGAATATTCGGTAAAGTAGCCAAATAATAAACAAAGAATAAAAAAAAAATTTTTTAGTAATTTGATTGAAAGAGTGTATCAAAATCGCGTTACTGAAGGTCTACCAGTAGCTAGGAAATCAGAGGTCCAGATTTGAAACCATGCAACAAACACTGCGTACTGAGATAACCGTGTCTAAGACGGTTTACGCATTTCGGTATCCTATATTACAAACATCCAAATTTTCAATTTTCAAAAAAAATTAACATAGTTACTTAATTATAATCAAACTTTGCATGCGAAAGGAAAATACAGAGATCTAAATTGGTACTTATCAGAAAACATTTCAATACCTATGTTTCTATTACATTACGTGAAACGTTTATTCAGTTGAGTTTATGCGATGTGAAACTTTCTTTTGTGGACTTTAAATTGCAATGATTCAGCAGAATTAACGTTTTTTAATGTTATGTAACAGTTACTCAAAATAAAAACCTTATTTAGATTGCTAAATAGTATTTAGATCTCTGTAATACCCTAGGTGGTCACAATTTACTGAGGAAAGTGGCGAATGCCAGAATTCAAAGTCACGCCCACCTGACGCTGTCAGTTTGTGTAACAACATTGGGTAGAACCTTAAAATAATAACTAATATTATTCTAAAGGTAGAACATTCAACTTAACCTACATGGAGCCCATGGAGGTAATAATAGTCAAGTCATGACTCATGAAGTAAGAGGCAAGCCGACTAAATGTGACATACGATGCATCTAACCGGCAAAACAACGAGCACTGGTATGGGATAGGCAACCCGTTGCTTAATGTCATCTCGGCCTATAAGATGCAATTCGATGAAATTAGACTGGGTGTATTGCGAATCTCTGTAATATGACCGGGATGCTTACCCAACTTCCTACCAAATTGCCAGGAAGCAGGTTGTTGCTGGTAAGCGAACGGCCCACTACATAGAGGGATTTTATAAACACATGGAGGCGAATAAGGGTTCCTATGTGCAAGCAAGGGGGATAAACACTTCCCGCATTAACGGCGTTCTACAGAGGACTAAAGACCAAACTTATGTCCAAAAAGGATCAGCTCCTCATCCACGGCACAGTTGAATGGCGTAACATGAACGAGCTGATCCCTGAGGAGCACGGCGCGGCGCGGCGGGGCAGTCTCTATTTGACTTCGCATGAGTGGCAGATATTTTTGTGGGCAGTCTTGAATATATTTAAGTTACTCTTATTCAATTTTAACTTAGAGCCACTTGGTAACCATAAGGTAAATTCATGTCTCTTAGAAGTTCATTTTCTAAAATTTATATTTGTAAGTATATTTTTTTACATGCGAAAAAAAATATGTCCCTTTTGTATGCAGTTTCATCAAATTTGGATCAATCGTAAAATTTTGAACTTAGAAGTTTGTATGTGGCACCGAAATGCGTAAATGGATGGCAAAAATAAACCACCTCATTAAATCTGCCAAAAAAGCCGTTCTACATGGTTAACTGAACAACCTTTAGAGCAAAATCGTAAAATTAACCGAATAATTTGATTTGAACCGAACATTTGGCCGAATATTCATATTTGGCAGAACCTATATTTGGCCCATCTCTAATAGGTAGGTAGGTACCTACCTACATACAAAAATACGTAGTATGAGGTCACAGTCACAGTAGGTCGACACCTATTGTTTTCATCATACGAATATTATTATGACAGCACATTTACGAGTACCTATATTGTAAATACACAGTGTGTACTGAGGGTTTTATAAAGCGTTTGTCCACATAAACGATAGCTCGTATTTGGATGGCATTGAAGCAGAGTGACTCCTGATGGGAAAAAAGGCAAGTTGTAAAATTTGCCAAAACAAAAATAGTTTCGTTCACGTGATAGAATGGTGAATAATACAAACTATAGCCTCAGTTACCAAGGGATGACAATAATGTGGAGTGTTTTCTACATTTTCAGTATAAAAATAAGAACCTAAAAATAGTGCCAATTAAAAGCACTATATTTCTTATTATTTCGGTGTCATTAAATTGAATATAAGACATATTAAAGACACCCAAATAATATTTTATAGGTGAAATCGTAACATGTAAAACTAAACGCGTTCATGTACAAACCTACGTACCTACAGCAGAATCGAACACTTCAGCACTTTTTCGAAACAATTAAAGAATCTAACAGACAAAAATAATAACATAACAATAATTACAGTAAAAATACCTTCTTTTAGCCAACTGTTTGTTGACCGTAAAAAAGACTCAAATGTGAGTATACACAAGAGCACTTTAGGCTTTAAATAACAATAAAAAATCTCCAAAAGAAAAAAACCTACAAATCTCAAAAAACACAAAAAAACTCATTCTGTCGAAAAAGAAATTCAACATTGATTGCAGAATTTTGTCGTTTTTGGATAGTTTGACGTACTGTTGTCCGTACCATTTTATAACATTTCTACATTGTAGAAATATATTACCCTAATCATAACAGTGTCGCGTAGCGGTGAAAGAATACTACCACCCCCTCTCTTCCCTTGGGTGTCGTAAAAGGCGACTAACGTACTAAACACTGACTGCACATATATATCCAACAGCATAGAGCGGCGATGGGCTTACCACCTATAGAGCTGAGCGCATGTGTAGTTGTAACCTGGTGAAACATGGACTATGGCAGTGGACTGCTTCTGCGGGCCCATTGCCTGGTCTCAGACTAACCCTATGGGGCTGGTAGTGGTGAATCTATGTTTGAATTATAACAGGGTCAGGTGGACTTTCTCGTGGTCCTTCAGGTATTTGGACTTCTCAGATTCGAAAAGTGCCACCAGCCGTTTCGTGAATTCTGCGTGCACCTCGTCCACTTGTTCCGGACTCGGCTCCAGGTTCTTAACCACCTCCATCGGGGCACCGACTGGAACGACATTAAGACACAACGATCGTTGAAAAATATTACTACAACCAGGTGGGAACAGGTACAGATTTTTTTCAATGTTTCACTATCTTTAACCAGAGGCTATTACATCTCAACTGTGATTTTTGCGTAAAACGGCCAATTTTCGCGTACTTGATCTCAGAAACAAGAATACATTAACAATTTTGGCTTATTGAATAGTGTAGAATAGCTATTGGCATAGTTCGTAGCGGCCTCGCTTTTTGTAAAGCTTAACTTTTTAATTAAACCCAAAATTGCAGAGAAAGATTTTCATAAAATTAGAATATCTATTTTAGCGAAGACTTGATTCAATGATGGAAAATTGTAGACAAATAAATATTTCTGAGAAAATGAATTATATATGCGTAATCATCAGTATACTATTTATTACTGTTTATGCGAAATTATCATCTATACTAATATTATAAAGCTGAAGAGTTTATTTGCTTGAACGCGCTAATCTCAGGAACTACTGGTCCGATTTGAAAAAATCTTTCAGTTTCAGGCTATATATAATTAGTTTAGGTACGGGTAGTAGCCCGCGCGAAGTCATGAATAAAAAAATACGCAACCCAACACCGCTTGTATTTTACGCAGGCGAAGTCGCGTGCAAAAGCTAGTGTGTGAATGCGGTAAAATCTGATCGTATTACCCTGGTGTGAATAGAGAAATGACTTTGGGCAGGAAGGTACTCACTGACGATGGTGGTAGGGCACCTTAGCGGCAACACGCCAAATGTGTATTGCAGCATACCGCGCCCGAGCGGGAACATCGGCGAGATGCCGGTGTGCCTCTTCACGAACTCCTGGAAGCGGCGCAGCAGGCTGTCCTGGGGGTTGGCCATCGGGCGGTACACGTCTGGCTCACCGAATGAGAACACGGGCACGAGGGGAGCCCTGGAAGAGAATTTCATCATCACCATCATCATCATTATACAACAGTCTAGGAACTTCCCGGTCGACCACTTTTCGGCGATATTCGCTTGTACACTCAAACTCGAAATATATTTATTCAGTAAACTCAATTAATAAGTACTTTGAATTTTCCAAATTTTTAACCTACCACCCATTCAGGACGTCATTTTTTAACTGTGGCAAAGAACGGGCGCAAGAAACCACAGCGCACAGAAGCAACGACTTTAACAAAAAAAAAAGATATGTCGTTTCCAGGTCATAAAATACACAATAATAATTTAAATGTAAAATTACATACTTACGGTACTCTATATAAATGAATTACAGACAAATAGAAGTAGCTATACTACTACAAGTACTACTACAGTTTTACAAAGTAACACCGTGCTACTAGCCTACTACACTGCGCCTACGTGCCGTGTGCAGCGTTGCAGCAGCGAATCGTAGGAGACACCGCTTCGTGTGCGGACTTGTTTGAAAATGTACGCGCTCGTATTGCTCTCGTCCTACGCGCGTATTAAGATACGATACGTAAGGCACTAAGTGCCTTCGCACACGGCGGCGTATCGTAAGCGTATCGTAATACGCGCGTAGGACGAGAGCAATACGAGCGCGTACATTTTCAAACAAGTCCGCACACGAAGCGGTGTCTCCTACGATTATCCTAGTATTGCTCTCGTCCTACGCGCGTATTAAGATACGATACGTAAGCGTATCGTAATACGCGCGTTGGACGAGAGCAATAAGAGTGCGTACATGTTCAAACAAGTCCGCACACGAAGCAGGTGCTGCAGCAAATCGTAGGAGTTGTGATGTAGGAGGAGATTGTCACCTTCGTTACGATTACGATATTATGGAATCCTACGCATACCATTTGAGGAGTTTCTGTTGAAAAGGGGACTATTACTCACTATTGACAATTATTGAGTTAGCGACGGAAATCAGTTTTTTGCCCTAATATTTTAATGTGGACTTCATGAAAACCCATCAAAAGGCGGTATTTTCTATACGAAATCGGCTTTGAATTGACCACTTTCAATCAAAACAGGACATTTTTACAATAATTTAAACGAAAGGGGACATTTTTCATACTAAACCAGATAATTTTCAAAACTCTTAAGTATACAAAACGGGACTTTTTATTATCGAAAAAGAAAAAAAAGTTTAAGTAAGTATGTCAGTTTATCCGAACCTAATCCGAACGCTTCAAACTATACGTCTCGTGACCAGAAAAATAAAAATAAATTAAAAATAAAAATGTGACATATTTGAAATTGTTTTCTTTATAATGTAGCTCATTTAAAATGCACTTAGGGTTGATTCGACCAAACTGGAATAAGGTCTTATACCTGGATTAAACGCCGAATTTGTATGGACTAATCTCGGAGTAAGTCTTATTCCAGTTTGGTCGAATCCACCCTTAGACATATATTTAAATATGCAGTTTAAAATCATCATCATCATCACCAGCCTGAAGACGTCCACTGCTGAACATAGGCCTCCCCCTTTGACCTCCATCCTGACCGACAACTCGCCACTCGCATCCACCGGTTGCCTGCGACTCTCACGATGTCGTCGGTCCACCTAGTGGGAGGCCTACCAACACTGCGTCTTCCAGTGCGTGGTCTCCACTCGAGAACCTTTCTTCCCCAACGGTTGTCGGTTCGTCGAGCGATGTGGCCTGCCCATTGCCACTTCAGCTTGCAAATCTTACGAGCTATGTCGGCAACTCCGGTTTTTTGGCGAATATCCTCGTTTCGGATTCTATCGCGCAAAGAAACTCCGAGCATAGCTCTCTCCATTGCTCGCTGTGTGACTCTGAGCTTTTCTAAAAGGCCAACAGTTAAGGACCACGTTTCGGTGCCATATGTCATCACCGGCAACACACATTGGTTAAAGACCTTTGTCTTTAGGCACTGCGGAATCTTCGATGCAAAGATATCTCGTAATTTCCCGAACGCTGCCCATCCGAGTTGGATTCTCCGGGCGACCTCTTTGTCGAGGTTGGACCTACCTAACTGGACAATCTGTCCTAAGTAGGTGTAGTGGTCGACAACTTCGATAGTATCGCTCCCAACAATTACCGGTACGGGTTCAACATGGACATTCGACATGATCTTCGTCTTGTCCATGTTCATTTTAAGACCCACCTGTTGGGATACGATATTGAGGTCGCTGAGCATGGTGTTGAGGTTTTCCAGCGACTCCGCCATTATGACTATATCATCGGCAAAACGAAGGTGAGTGATGTATTCGCCATTAATGTTGATGCCGAATCCGTTCCAATTCAAGAGCTTGA
The DNA here is from genome assembly GCA_963921215.1 of Scoparia ambigualis. NCBI lineage: Eukaryota > Metazoa > Arthropoda > Insecta > Lepidoptera > Crambidae > Scoparia > Scoparia ambigualis. The sequence goes on from OY992511.1 coordinate 5,733,991, forward strand.
AAACGTCCTCCAACGCATTTGTGAACAGTTTCGGAGATATGACGTCTCCCTGTCTCACACCTTTCTGCAATTGGATTGGTTTCGTACTCTCGTCTTGTAATCGGATCGACATAGTAGCGTTTCTATACAAACATTTCAACACTTCGATATACCTATAGTCGATATGGCAACGCTGGAGGGACTGCAACACAGCCCAGGTTTCGATAGAATCGAAGGCTTTCTCGTAGTCCACAAACGCTAAACATAAGGGCCGATTATACTCCTCAGTCTTCTGTATAATCTGGCGGAGCGTATGTATGTGGTCTATGGTACTAAAGCCTTTTCGGAAACCGGCTTGTTCGGGAGGCTGGAAGTCGTCAAACCTGCGTTCGAGACGGTTCGTAATGACTCTCGAAAACAGCTTGTACACATGGCTCAGGAGTGAGATGGGTCTATAATTCTTCAATAAGGTGTTATCGCCTTTCTTGAAGAAGAGCACCACCGCACTCCTGTGCCATGCTTCTGGCGTAGTACCTTCGAGCATGACGGAATTAAACAACTTCTGGAGGACTACGAGTATCGGTTTTCCACCCGCTCGCAGAAGTTCAGTGGTAATTCCGTCATCACCCGGCGCCTTGTTGTTTTTAAGCTGTTTAAGAGCCATACTAATCTCATACAGGCTGATGTCAGGGATATCTTCGGTATAGTGTCGGGTTAACTTAGCTCTGGTGTCCTGAGCTGTACCAACAGCGGGCTCTTGTGTTGAGGTGTACAACTGTCCATAAAACCTCTCGAGCTCTCTCAGAATCTCCGGCTTCGACGAAATGACACTGCCGTCCTCGATCTTCAGCTTAGTCATTTGGCTCTGACCAATAGACGAATTCTTTGCGAACACTTTGGCGCCTTGGTTCCGCGCAATTGCGTCCCTAATGCATTTAGCACTATAGGAGCGCAGGTCGTGTCGCACAGATTTCGAGATTCGTCTATTGAGTTTGCCATATTCCGACATATCAGCTGAAGATTGCAGTATCATTTCTTTCCGGTCTTCCATTAACTTAATGGTTCCGTCTGAGAGCTTTTGAGGCTTTTTCCGGCGTGGGGTCTTAAAGAACTTAGACCCCACAGCTTGGACAGTTTCCACAAGCCCGCTGCTGATCTCGTCCACAGTTTCGCACTCGGCTAGGCACTGGAAGCGATTTTGGAGTTCGAGTTGAAAGTGTTCCGGGCTCTGGATCTGGGCAGGGCCAGGACGGAGTGTGGACTTCACCAGACGTGACCTCTCGAGCTTGATGTTGATATTCAGTGTGCCTCTAACAATCCGGTGATCGCTACCGGTTTTCACCCTACTGATCACGGAGACATCACTGAATATACGCTTCTTGGTCGTCATGATGAAGTCGATCTCATTTCTGGTTGAACCATCGGGGCTTATCCACGTCCACTTCCTGGTTGGTCGCTTCCGGAAGAAAGAGTTCATCAAAAAGAGTTCCTCCTTCTCCATAAAGTCGACCAACCGTTGGCCCCTTTGGTTCCGCTGTCCATATCCATATTGCCCCACTCTCAACTCATCGCCGTTCCTTGTGCCTACCTTTGCATTGAAGTCCCCCATAACAACGGTGAAGTACGTTTCGGAGGAATGTATGGCTTCAGATATCTCCTCATACAGAGCCTCTACTTCTTCGTCAGGATGTGTCGAGGTTGGTGCATATACCTGTATGACCTTCAGCGAATACCGATCGGTGATTCTGAGTATAAGGTACGCAACTCTACCTGACACACTATCGACCTTGATAACGTTGTTAACAAGGGACTTGTGGACGAGAAACCCAACACCACCCTGGGATTTTCGTTCTCCTTCCCGGAAGAAGAGCATGTTGCCAGAATCAAGGACTACCATATCCTGCCCCTCTCGTCGGATTTCTGATAGTCCCATGATGTCCCACCGCAATCTGCTCAATTCTTCCTCCAGCTCTACAATCTTTGCATCGGTCCTCAACGTGCGGATGTTGTGTGTTGCCAGGGCCAAGGTTCGTTGGTGGGTGTGTGGGTAGCCGAGCAACTGCCGGTGATTCTTCGCACCCCCTGCTCCTCCGTTACCTGACCAGCTACCCGTTGGGCCAGGGATAAAGGAGCTGCCGGGGACTGGGGGCCGTGGGCAAATATTGTCTGTCATGGGGGGGGGGGGGGGGTTTGCCATAATCCCCACGCTTGGCAGGCGGCTTGGGGCAGTTTAAAATACATTACATTAATAAACAGTTTAAAATACATTCACATGATGTATTTTAAACTGTTTATTACTTATTAATACTATGATATAAATTCACTCATGTATGTTTTTCTTAATTCCTGAAAATTTGTGTTATAGGTAATTGTCCCCCCTTTTGAACAGACACTCCTCATTTTATACCCGAAGTTTCGGCCGAGTTGTACTGGACGGGCTGACTGTTCTCGGAATGTGCCGCCTCTGTTTGGGCTCCAGAATATACCTTTTTTCGGGTATAAAAAGGTATGCTTATGATTCCTTTAACAAAAGTACCTAGTTAGCGTTAATCCCCGTCTAAATGTTTGTTTAAAATGGAAAGTAAAAGTTAAAAGTGTAAGGAGGTAGAGCAGGTGTCAGGGCGGCCGTATGCTATACCAGCTCAGTTACTAACAAATTGGAAAGCGCACTTACCCAGCCATCATTGCGACTCGCACAAAACCCTTCCTTCTGCTCAGTACCAGTTTATACTCTCCAGGGTGCGAGTCCAAAGCTTCGGCAGCGCCTCCAACAATCAAAGCCACACATTTGCCTGTGTACTTCTTCAAATTGAGCAAGTGCAGCAAGCTTTCTTGAGACGAGGAGCATCCTCCCATTGCCAGAATAAAATCTCTGAAGAAAGGTACCAAGAAGTGCCCTCCAAGAGTTATCATATTGCAAGTCATTCCTGGGAACAGCTTGTAGAAGTCCAGCGCGTTGGTGGCAAATGCTCCGAAGGCGCCTGAGCTGATGACGCCGTGGGGGAAGCAGGCGAACAAATAGTTCTTGGAGGGGTCAAGGTCAGCCGTCTTTACGAGCTTCAAGGGGAAGTAGTCGCGATAATAGCGCCAGCACGATAAGCTCCGCACCCAGTCCAATCTGAAATCGACAGTTTCTTTATTTAATATTTGGACTTCCAGAGAAAGTTACAATATTTTTCATATCTAAATATACACTTTGCTCAATATAATTCATCAACATTTTAATTTTGACGTATAATGACCAATAATAGAATATTTTTCATACGCCAATAGCTGGGTCCACACCGGGCGCATGGCCTCGCGAGGCAGACTAGAGACTATGCACCCCCGAAACACAAACGCGAGCCTCGCGAGGCAGGCCGAGTCATCAGAAGTCTCCGAGAACCACCGTCCACACCGAACGAACAGCGCACCGTGAGGCACCTTTGAGCACGTCCCGTTTACCGACAGCCAACGACTCGACCCCGAGGCACGCTCTGCCGAAACACGTGCGTCCGAGGCAGCCCGAGCCACGTCTGCACCGGCTGAGGCATTGGCTCGCGAGGCTGCCTCGCGACCCGTGCTCGGTCGGTGTGGACGCGGTTAATTCACTATGCCTCTTCTCTAGACTAAATCTAAACCACCCTGAACTGAACCCGCCCTTTTTGTCGGTTGTGATGTTGTCATGCTTGCATGATATTGGCGAGTACAATAAACGGTTATTAGTTGTTAAGATAACAGTTAGGTATGTACTACAATATTAAAATATTATTTAAAGTTATAAATAAGTTCGGCTCAGTGGCCGAAAGCGCTCAGTGTGATATCCGTATTCCTAGAGGGCCTAGACTAGTGGCTGTAGAATAGAAAGCATTGGTACAAATTACAGTATAAATAGTATAAAGTCAGGGTATTGACATAGGTAATTCCTAGGATAAAAATACGTGATTGGTAATGAGTAAACTATAAAGAGCTTTTTTATGTAACTCCTCATCCTCTTTGCCGTTTGCTATACACACTTTCAACAGTAATTGCTCAAGAGTGTTGTCCAAAAAATACCAAACCGGAATAACAACTTTTTCAATGTGGGTGTATACCGGACTGGGACCATAACGGCCGGACCCGACTTTTTTTGGATCTGTCTTCAGAGCTGGTAAAATTAAAAAAAAAAACATAAGTATCTTTAATAATGATTTTTTTGCATTGAATTCACAATGGTATGAGTATAGATTTATGATAAAGGTTATAACCAAAAAGGTTTTTAAACAAAACCTTGTCAACTTTGTTTATTATATCAATTCATATGTCTAAAAAAGCAGATAATCACCAAAAATATAAATAGCTAACCTCACACAAGGTAGGTAGGAAGTAAGGTTACCCAGCAATTTTATTTTTGATCCTTACCTAACCTTAGATGCAAACTTTATTAGGGTTCCGTACCCAAAGCGTAAAACGGGACCCTATTACTAAGACTCCGCTGTCCGTCCGTCTGTCCGTCTGTCACCAGGCTGTATCTCGTGAAACGTGATAGTTAGACAGTTGAAATTTTCACAGATGATGTAGGTATTTCTGTTGCCGCTATAACGACAAATACTAAAAAAAACTATTAGTCTTAAATTCTATGTACGAACTTAGTTTTGTACATCAATCTATCTTACAAGGTACGCTAAGCAAATTAGTTAAGTATATTAACATAGATAAAAAAGTAGGGATACATTTTGAATATTTATTTTCCTTTAATTTTTAACAGACAAAGAAGTATGTGTTGCTTAATATACATATATAACTCTATAAAAATACAAAAGTAAAAACATAGAATGAACAAACAGTAAGATTTATTTTAAAAAAGAAGGTGCCTTTCCAAATAACCCCCAGGGTGAGGTTATTTATTATGAATAAAAAGTGACATAGAAAATATCTTTATAAACCGTTTTTATTTCAATATAAACACGGACGGCGATATTTGGTAACATACATTTAAAAATTTACAAATAATGCAAAAGCCAACACTAAATAATTTACATTTTTACTTAAAAACTAATTTGGAACAAAAAAAGGGCAACCCCATGTCATGGATTTGGAGTTCAGGTCCAGACCTGGGTCGGCGCCAAGCGTCTTACGTCCACGCACAGGTTCCGGATAAAATCCTCAAGGTCTGATAACTACCCGTTTGTGGAGAAATATACCTCTACGAGGGCTATTTCCCCCCAGGCGCACGCCACAAATCCTGAACCCCTTTCATTAATTGAAAGAGGAGGGGAGTGGACAGCGCGCGTAGGGGTTCCAATGATCACTCTATTGGTCGTATCCACAGTCCAATTTGGGCTGTATGACACAGCGGCAACCATAGCGTTTTTTTTTTTTTTTTAATAGCAGAAGGAGGCAAACGAGCAAGCGGGTCACCTGATGGAAAGTAATCACCGCCGCCCATGGACACAAGCAAAACCAAAGGAAGGAATAGGCTCGTTTCTTGAAGATACCTAACTCGTAACGGTCTGGAAATACCGCCGCCGAGAGTTGGTTCCACAACACTGTAGTTCGAGGCAAGAAATTTCTTGAAAATCGCACAGTAGTAGACCGCCATCCATCAAGGTGATGTGGATGGAATGACAGTCGGTTGCGTGTAGTGCGGTGAAGGAAATTAGCGGCAGGGATCAAGCCGAACAATTCCTCAGAACACTCTCCATGATATATACGGTACAATATACAGAGAGACGCAACGTCTCTCCTAAGAGCCAGTGGATCGAGCCGACCTGAAATAACCACGTCGCCGACAATTCGAGCAGCCCTGCGTTGAATGCGGTCAAATGGAAGGAGTTGGTATTGGGGTTCTCCAGCACAGAGATGGGAGAAGTATTCCATATGCGGCCTGACCTATGCTTTATACAGTTGTAAACGGTGGGCCGGCGTGAAATAATGACCCGCTCTATTAAGCACACCCAGCTTTTTCGAAGCTAATTTAGCTTTACCTTCCAAATGACCACGAAACTGAACGTCACTCGAAATATCGACGCCAAGGATTCCAATAATCGGATTGGTATCAAGGGGAGCTCTCTTAATGTTCAGAGGTACGACGAAGGGATGTTTTTTCGCGGTAAATGCGCAAACTTGTGTTTTGGAGGGGTTAAAGCGGACTAGGTTATGTCGGCCCCAATCCGAGACATGACTTAACATGTTTTCGGTGTCAGTCACAAGTTTATTCCGGCTCTCAATGACGCTTTCCAGAGAAATGTTAGCTCGCCCGGTGTAGAGCGTATCCCCATTACTGTCGTCTGCATAGCAATGAATGCTGTTGTTATGCAGCATGACATTGATATGCAGAAGAAACAGAGTAGGGGACAACACATACCCCTGCGGGACTCCAGCATTCACGGGCTTCATGTCGGAGCACGAACCGTCGTTGCGACTCTGATGCTACGCCCAGTAAGAAAGCTGGCAACCCATGAACACAATTTCTCAGGAAGCCCGTATGATGGAAGTTTAGAGAGAATAGCCCTGTGCCATACCCTGTCAAAAGCTTTCGCTACGTCCAAGCTAACTGCCAGTGCCTCCCCTTTACTCTCGACCGCCTCCGCCCATCGGTGAGTAAGGTACACTAAAAGATCACCAGCCGATCGACCGCGCCGAAAACCATACTGGCGATCACTTAGTAGCTGTTCTCTTCTAGGTACCTTAAGAGCTGGCGGTTTATAATGGACTCCATTACTTTGGAGAGTAAAGAGGTAGTAGCTATTGGCCTGTAGTTGGACCACAGACATATAATAGAAGCAGACCAAACATTACAACAAAAAAGCGTGCCCATTACGCCTACAGACAAATTTCATGCACACATTTACAATAAAAGGGGCTGAACTCAGGCACGCAAGGGACCTCAAGTACCTACATCTATAGTACTGTTATACGTAAAGAGGATAATTTTATATTTGATAGACATTTGAAGATACTCATTAAATTAAAAAAAAAACACCAGTAGAATGCTAAGTTATCTATCATTGAGTGCCAGGCAGGCTATATCTGTATCTGGCTGCGACGCCACCTCACTAACTTAATAGGCCTATTACATCTCGACTGTGATTTTTGCGCAAAATGGCCAATTTTGGCGTTCTTGATCCAAGAAAAAAAATACATCACCAGTTTTGACTTATTGAATAATGTAGAATAGCTATTGGAATAGTTCGTAGCGGCCTCGCTTTATGTAAATTTTGCTTAACTTTTTTATGAAACCCAAAATTGATGAAGGTTTTCATAAAATGCGCTAAGGCACTTTTTTGAGCTCCCAGATTGAACTACTGTTCTAAAGAAATGTAAATAAATAAGAGTGTTATCTATTATATAGTCGTATAGTGCGTAGCGGCCTCGGAATTTTTAGATATCATTGATTTTATATAGAAAAAAATCTTATTCCAAACCAAAAAACTTTGAAAATCGCTTTAAGTTAACTGTGAATTTCTTCTATCTACGATATTATTGAGCAAAATTTATACCAAAATAATTGTGACTTCTTGAGAAATAAAGATTGTATAATGAATTTATTATCCTATTTCGATAAAAACGATAAATATAACTGCAAAATTACTACAAAATACGATGCGCCGGCCGTCCGAACTCAGCTTATTCTCACAGAGAAGAGATTTGTAATATTAAGCATGATTTTATTATCCTATTTTGATAACAACGATAAATACAACTAAACAAGTTACTACAAAATGCAAAAATGCGCATTTTACGCAAAAATCACATTTAAGATGTAATAGATCTCTTAATAAATGCATGAAATACCTACTCGTAGTAGAACCGTTAGGTAAAATAAGAAAAATGAAATAAGTAATTAAAAACAACATACATACATACTCTGCTGGTATTTTTTTAATAAAAATAAAAATTACAATAAATAATGTCACAATTTTTTAAACTAGTGATAAGGCCGCCGGGTGGTGGAGTAGTCAGCGACCCTGACTGCGCGTTACTGTATATTTTGCAAGTCCCGTAAAAATGATATCCGGGATACTTTTGAGTCTGTTCAGGAAGTAATGATGAAGGTTTCTGAAAACAAATAAATTTATCATTTTCTGTATATTTCAAAGTAACAGAGTTGAGAGACTGCGCAGACTCATCTTATTCATGTTATAGCCTAGAATACTGTACAACAATATAATACTTAAATTAACTCACTTAATTTAGTTAATACAGCACTTGAGGTACTCGGCTTTAATTTTTGCAAATTCCTCAAAACATGATCTCTACTGGCATTGCTTCTTACCGGACCTTTTAGTAAAGATTTAGATGAATTCTGAAAAACAAATGTAAAAAGTTATTATTTTAGGCATATTTTCATACAAAAATACATCCCTACGACTACCATAGGGTTAAAGGGGTAGGATAGGGTTTAAGTTAATAATATTATAAAAATAATTTACTCATATTTAATTTATCCCTAATGAAAAAATATATTGCATACTTAAATCTAATCAATCTTCAAAAATATACCTATTAAACAAAACTGGAGCCTAAATACGGCCCCTTAAAATTGTACAAGTACATGAAACGTCAAACGAGATCAGAGTTACTATATAATTGATTATTATTACCACAAGAATCTTTCAGAAACTACTTTACGTTAAGATTTTACGAGATTTGCACTTATGACAATTATTCACTACTTCTACAATGCCGAAAGATTAATAATAATCACACAATGACTGAAAAAAACATTATGAGATTAGATGGCACAACCAAACTTACCAATGGAACGTAATTTCAGGTGTTTTTCTAAATGAAGAGTTGCCGCACAAGGGCGCACTACACTTCACCATTTTATTTTAGTACTTTTGGCTCATAAACTTTATTAGATCACAAAAAATAAGCGAAAACAATCTTCTATACGTCCTTTGTTGACAAGTCTAGGAAGACATTTGTAGCCATAGATAAAGTGTTTGTAGCTTATTTGTAGCTTGTCAAGATGGCGTTTTGCCTCACGGTCCAGTTTGTCTATGTGTGTGGAAGTGTTGCGACATTAAAAAGAAACGAGATAGTCTCATTAATTTGTGGTTGGAGAGAAAGAAGTAGAAATAATAATAATAAAAATAATGTTTGGTCTGCTTCTATTATATGTCTGTGAGTTGGACGGATATGAGCGATCGCCTTTTTTTGGAATCGGGTGGACAAGGGCTGTCTTCCAAGAGCTCGGGACGACGCCAGTGGTGTAAGAGAGTTGGAAAAGGCGCGTTAGAACTGGTGCCAATTCAGGAGCACACGTCCGAAGCACAATGGGTGGAACTGCATCAGGCCCACTCGCCTTATGGATGTCAAGGGAAAAAAGAGCTTTACGAACTGACATTTGCAGGAACTGAACGTTTGGCATTGTACAAGCGCAATGCGGTATGGTTGGTGGAGAGTTTTCCCCATCGTCCATGGTCGAGTTTGATGCGAAAAGAAAGCCCAAGAGATCGGCTTTCTCCTTTGCAGTATAGGCCAGGCAGTCATCGGTCTTGTGCAATGGTGGTAGGGACGGCTGACAAAAATTCCCTAAGATAGCTTTGGCGAGAGACCAGAACGCACGCGTCTCCAAAGGAAGACGCACTAGCCTCTCGCCAATTCTACCTATGAATGATGACTTCGCCTTGGCAATGTCCTTCTTAAAGGATCTGGCGGCAAAGTTGTACTTCTTTCTGAGCGCACTGGTGTTTGGTACCTTTGATGACACCGCATTAGCCCAGGCTTGGTAATGTTCTCGCTTTTGGCGAGACGCCATTTTGCAGCAACGACCAAACCATGGTTGGGACTTGCCGCCAATGGGAACCACAGAGTTTGGAATGAAAAGTTCCATTCCCTGCAGTATCACATCAACGACAGAGTCAGCGGCGACATCAGGATCATCCAGCGAGAAGCAAACTCGCCACCACGGGTAGGACGCAAAGAAGCTTCGCATCCCATCCCAGTCCGCTGACCTATAATGCCAGACACGCAAACAGCAGTGCAGACGTGCAAACCCCACTTCATAATGTGCTGCACAAAGAGGTCTTGTGAAGCTCCAAAGTGGTTTAAATTAGTCTAGAGGAAGTTGAGACGGGCCGTACCTAACATAAAGTTTCTTGCATTTCAACCTCCTTTGGCAAATGCCCTGGCGACCTTGAAGTAGCCCTTGTCCAAGGAACTGGGGGGGAGCAGATCCTTCCCCCCATGATATGCCCAGAGGGCAATTTAGCAACGACGCAGGCTGCGCACCTCATGTCCGCGACACTTTGTGGCCATTTTGACAGCAATGTAGCACTTGTCAGTGCGGTCAACTTCGACCAGGCAACTTGGATATGGGGCTGGTTAAAATTTTCAAATAACCCCATTCCAAAAAGCCCCATTAAAAAAAAAAGTTGTATTATTTTAATTATATTGAAATAATTTAATAAACTTTATTATAATCCTTTATTTGAATAGTTAAATAAACAATAAAACTTACCACAGTCTTAAAAATATGTTTTCAAATAAAAATTCCAACCGAAAGTTTCAACACGAAAATTAATTTTAATTTGTTTGCTTTCGTTCAAAAATATTTTTTTTTTCCATAAAGCCCCACGTTTACCAAATAGCCCCTTTCTACTGGTACTAGTTTTAAATTCTATGTATGAACTTAGTTTCTTCTTTTTATTTGTATTATGATTTCATTTTATTTACTAGCGGTCCCCGACAAGCACATCTTAAACCATTAATAGGTTATTTAATAAAGTTAGAACGCCGAGAGAGATTTTTTTTTTACTTTTTTTTATGAGTGGAAGGTTTCTTAAATTTTTTAAATTAATTTTTATTTTATTCTTTTTAAATTACTCGCGCTACTTATTTTTTTCTTAAATATTTCTGTTTCATAAAATCACAAATGAACTAATTACAAAGAATATCTAATAATAAACTAAATCCATTTCCTATAATAACATGACGTATTGTATTCATTTAATACAATACTCATAAAACGAATCCAAACACCACATATCTGCTATTATTTTTTAAGAGTGTGCTGGATATCATGGCTGCATCATCAGATCATCGTGTTGCCATAATTGAATTGTATGTAGAATCAAATACTGATCAAAACGAATCCAAACACAATGTATCTGCTATTATTTTTTCAAGAGTGTACTAGTGTGCTGGATATCCTGACTGCAGCATCAGCTTATCATGTTGCCTCATTGCATTGTGTGTAGAATAAAATACTGATCAAAACGAGTCCAAACACGATATATCTGCTACAATTTTTTTCAAGAGTATACTAAGTAGTGTGCTGGATATCCTGGCTGCAGCATCAGACCAAGAATCCCATAAGAACCATCGCTAGTAAATCTACTTTTAAATAAAAAAAACCGCACTCAAATCCGTTCATCCGTTTAAGAGTTACGCTGGAGCTACGGACCGTAGCTGCTACGGTGCCACGGACAGATATACACACAGACACGTTAAACTTATTATAACACCCCTCTTTTTGCGCCGGGGGTTAAAAACAGAAAATAATAAATATAAGGGGATCCCATACAACAAAGGTGATTTTTTTTGCTCGTTTTTACTTGTTATTGATAACGGCAACAGGTTGACCCTTGAAAATATTCACAGAATATTGAGTTATATTATTCACTTTAAAAATAAATAAGTAAAATAAAATAAATATTTAAGGGGGGCTCCCATACAACAAACGTGATTTTTTTCCAATTTTTTTCTCGGTCTTAATAAGTTATTTTCAAGTTTCTGTAAGTAACTTAAAATATTTACAAAATATTTGTAATGGTACGGAACCCTTCGTGCGCGAGTCCGACTCGCACTTGGCAGGTTTTTTTATGAACACTTACTCAAAATCTTTTAGATATTTCGCACAGAAGTTTTCAATATGTACCGAGAATAGAGTCAGAATAATATTCTGGCCTTATTCTCTGTCAGAATAGTTATTCCGTGTTTTATCTCTTATTAAAATGACGTTTACATGACAGGAACAAAACACGAAATAACTATTCGTAGCTTATTCTTTGTTTATTTGTAAACCACTATTTTTACCAACGTTTCTTCATATTCTTTTTTTTGTATAGATGGGCTTGCTCTTGGCCAAATTCTTATCCGAGTATTACGTGCTTCTGCACTTGCACAATCCGCATTAAACCAAGGTCGGGCATTGTGACCGTCAGGGATGTCAGAATAAAGTATTCCATTCCCTGACGAATCACTTCCACGATCGCGTCTGCAGAATTAGTAGAACTCGTTCGAAGAAAAACACACTTGGCGCCAAGGGTATGATTGAAAGAAGTGCCGCATCTCGTTCCAATCAGCTGACTCGTAACGCGACACGCCTCGTGCCCCTAGGGCTGACATCAGGAGGCGAGCAGACTGATACGGATTTCACCACACAATGATCGGACGTTCCCAGGGGAGCTGAGACCGATAGTTGAAATATTCATGATAAAACAAACTAACAATGGTCTCTTTTTTCAAAAAGCAGTCTACTATATATTTGCACAAAGAAATGTCACTAATTTATTTACAAACATCCTTCATCGAATTTGGGCGAACAGTTGCAAAGGCTTTCGTCTTTAAAATCCAGTCATCGAACACAAACCAATGCCTTTGCATTAAAAATCCCTTTGGTACTTGAACCGGACCTACAGCTACTTACCTCGGCCCTTGATGCGAAATAAAATAAGTACTTAGGGGCCTTAGGCGTTGAAAACGGAAAAATTGTCTGTTTTCTATTAGCTGTTATTCAAAATATAATTTCCCACTGAAATTTTCAATGTGTATTACAAAGCGGGATGAACGAAGCAAAACACACAAAACAAAAAAATTCTGAAGCTACCTCTCAAATTTCATATAAACGCACATTACGACCGTGTTTAACAGTAGAAACACAGGTATTTTCAATACCGATTTCGATGGGTTGTTAGGTGGGTGTTACCCTTTCGATTTCTCGACTGATTTGGATTTTCAAAAATTTAAACATTTTAATTAACTTTTTGATAAAAATGTGAATCGCGCTTATGAATTACCGCGGACCCCGCCCCGTGCAACATCCAAATTTTCGCTGACCGCCTAACCCCCCTTAAGTAAAAAACAAAATCGTACATACTTCCTCCCCCCTTTGTTGCAAATGTCGATGTCATTCAACATCCACGCGGCGTACATGATGCCGAGGAACCAGTAGTCGGAGTAGAGCAGCTTGATGGCCAGGAACACGCTGACGCCTTCACCCATAAGCATCAGCCCGATCCAGATAGCGGCGGCGAGGGTCTGCAGCCGCCGCTCTATGGGCACGTCGAGGGGAGCCCATTTCACTCCCAAGGCGTTTGACACTTTCCTGAAAATTGGGAGAAACGTAACTTTATATTCGGAAATATTGTTGATGTTTTTTTTACATCCCCCTTAGACTATAAGTGGCAAACGCTAACGAGAATTCGTTAGCGTTTATTGGTACAATAGTCTAAGTATTTATTGGTAGACTATTTTTTATTAATAATAAATAGGGCAGGCGGGTCACCTGATGGAGAGCAATCACCTTTGCTTTGCCAGTTCGCTTATTTTAAATTAAATACTCAAGTCGCCAGTTTAGCGTTCGATATATATCATACTAGCGGCCGCTCGCGGTTTTACCCGCGTGGTTCCCGTTTCCGTAGGAATATCGAGATAAAAAATATTCTATGTGTTAATCCAGGTTATAAACTATTTGTATGCCGAATTTCATCCAAATCCATTGAGTAGTTTTTACTTGAAAGAGTAACAAACATCCATCCATACTTACAAACTTTCGGGTTTATTAATAGTAGGAAGTAGGATGACCAGCGTTGACATAACGTCAAATCCCATAAATTCATTCAATCTATTGCCTATGTCATCATTATGCCACCTATATATAAGCTCTCATATTTTTACATTAGTCTAGAATTAGCTAAGCGTTTGGACTTCATTACCTATTATAGTGATAAAGTCAAGGAGGAATCCTCAACATGCAATCTTGAGGTACTGGAATTCTTCAAATTGTTAATTGGATTGGAAATTTGGAACACAATGCTACTAACATTGCTATATTGCTATGACTATAGAATTGAATGATACTTCATGTATACACCGAGATTTTTCATTGGTTTTGGAGCCGAAAACGTTACAATACAAAAAAAAGTGTTGTAGGGACCTGTTTATGAAATAATAATCGCTTTATGAGCAAAAAAAAGTTGTAAAAGTGACTTTTTGTCGTAAACACGTAGTAACGTTCTCCTTATCTACTCATAGGATGACTAGATATATACTAAGAGATCTTACATTTTTATTGATATTTTTTAATGATTTTTTTATGCTCATATTTTTAGTTTTACAAGCTAAATAGCTTCTACTGATGATAAACATGAACAGGGTTTCGGCTCCAAAACCAATGAAAAATCTCGGTGTATAGTCAAAGACTTCGGCCAGATTCGATGAAGAATGTTTAAGTAAACAAATTACTGACAATTCTTTGTGCAAATATCTAGTGTTACCCAATGATGTATAAATTGGAGTCACCAGGATTTTTACTGTTCTTTCCTTCGATCTTGTTTAGATGATCGAAGGTTTTTTGAGAGAAAGTCACCATCGTTAGTTTCTCTCGTGAATCTCTCTGAAGACTAAGCCCCTTCGTACACAAGGCTTCGCAAATCTTCGATACTTGACGATTTTAGTCTCCAAGCGACTACCGCCATACAAATTGGAGTAGCGGGACAAATGTCGGCGACGCGACTTGTGTACGAACCTCAATGGATTTGTATGGCGGTAGTCGCTTGAAGACTAAAATCGTCGAGTATCGAAGATTTGCGTAGCCTTGTGTACGAAGGGGCTTAGTCAAAATCCGAGTGACAATAGACATTTGCACCATAGAATTTTAAATAAGTAATAGTTTACAAACATTCTCTAAAGAATCTAGTATGGTGGGTGTAACCCTGATAGACTTATGGCCGGGTCCCACGGCCTGTTTGAAGACAAGCTGCGCCACGCCACTCCGCGCCGCGCCCCGTGGGAACGCTTAACTGCCACGCCTGTCGCGGCGCGTATGCAAACGGGCCGTGGGACCGGCAATGCCTGTCGCGGCTTGTAGCGGCTTAGCGCGGAGTGCCACGGCGCGGCCGGCGCGGCGTGGTGCGGCCAATGGATCGCACAGGCGACACGACACTCCGCGGCAGGCTTCATCGGATGCGTTGATTCCCACGGCCTATTGGCGCGGTTGGGCGCGTGGAAAATCACGCCGTGAGACCGCGGCTTTAGAAATGCTCCACCAACGGAGCTGAATGCATTACATGTAGGTACCTACGGTCGGCTGCAAAATTGGTGTAACATTTTAGGTACAATGTCATACCAACCTACTGCGTTCATAAATTTTACAGTATCGAATCTTCGGTCAAGTGACAAAGCTGAGTGAGCTCCTCGGTACGTTTAATTCAGCTGGAATAGCCCATATATGTGGCTATCGCCTAAATAATTAAGAATCAAACGAACTTACCTTGTGAAGTTTGATTCCAATTGTGCGAGGGTCTCAACCGAAGACGATTACTTATTACATGCAGCAGTACATGAGATGGTGCTATCTTTTTCACACTTTTAGATATATCCTAAAAAGAAATATCTTATTTCCGTTCCCTGCACTGGCAACCCCGCGTCACGAGACGTCATTATTTCAGAGAATTTTGTGTTATCCTCTACAATTTTTTATTTTATTTAATGGGTTGGGAGGGATGGGTTGACGTAATCGTCTTCGGTTGAGACCCTCGCATAATTGGAATCAAACTTCACAAGGTAAGTTCGTTTGATTCTTAATTATACTTCGGGTCTCAACCGAAGACGATTACTTAGTACATGCAGATGTTCAGAGCATTGTAATGTTAACACAATAAAAATAAAAAATTATGTCAATTTAAACTTTACAATATGTAGGTAGTTTTTTATAGGTGCATAAAAGCCTCCTTTAAACTTTAAAAAATGCATTTAATGGCTATCGATGCATTGGTCGTTTTCTAAGCAATGACTTTAACAATTTCATTTATTTATTTGATTAAGTATTATTATTTTGTTGTGTAAATACTGCATTGACAAATTCATTCTGATTTGTACCTAAACATTTCTCCAACAGTATTAACAAATACATTTAAGTGACTCAGCCTCAGCCCACAACATCTCTGCGAAACACCTCCAGACTAGATCTGTGAGCAGTGTGAGCAGTAAATGCCGAGCGACTGCGTGACTGTGAGCTCCAAATACAGACAAATATCGGTATCGGCATGTCGTCCACTGTCTTGGAATCCTTTTATTTTTATTTTTATCTGCAACAAATGTTTGTGACCGCCTTTTTATGAGGTTGGCACAGCCAGCAACAAATAACTGGGATTCTTACAAATATTGGACAATCTGATAGCGGTTGTTAAACGCGAGTCCTGAAGTCTAAATGAAGTCGGTAATTTCAATCACAATCACATAATTTTGTATTGATACATTATTTTTGATTAAACTAATAGACTGCGTTTTTTGAGCAGAAACAATAGAAAATATAGTGTAAGAATCATAAGTGACAAATCAATGATTATGATCTGATTCTAAGGATAGTCCTGGAAATATGGTTTAATTAACATGACATTTGTGTCCCATGTTAAATTGTATTTTTGATTAGGAGCAATAAAACTTAGTTAGCGTACACTTAACAAAACTGTGTTAAACACAGTCATTCATGTTAAGTAAATTACTTCCCTTAGATGGCAGGTAAAGTGGACCTATGCGTATTTAAACAACATAGAACCTTCCTCAAACTTTTTGGTTAGAAATGATAACTTTATAACTATCAGCTTTGATAAGATTCAAGTTATTATTTTTTGAATAAAGCTACCAAGATATTATCAAATACAGTACTGATTTAATGTTACTGATTTTGTTGCAAGAGATGTAAACATATATCTCAAGATGCTCGTGGTATACCATGTCTGGTCAACGATTCACTAATAATTTAGCGCCACCTGGATAAGGCTATCTAGAAGTAGATGGCTCGCCTTGAGAGGAAATTAGGTATAACAAATATTATTTAGAGCCGAAAAACAGTTTTTTTTTTCTTAGACAACAAGTTTGGGCCACATTGTATACCAAGGATGTAAATTCTAATCTGTACCATTACCGTCAACAATACCGTCTGCTTTATCCAATTTATATTAAATGTAAGTGTTTTTTTTTTGTTATGGCTTGGTCAGGATTTCGTGATGCATTCTGCGTTTGTAAGAGTTTGTACAGTCAAATTATGGCTTTGCCAATAAACTAATAATATGTGAAAATGCATGGTAGAAGAGTTACCTACTCCGTATCTAAGTATATCCGTATAATGTTTTCACAAGATTGGATGTAGGATGCGAATACAAAAAAGTTACTGAATCAATTAATGCTAAGAACTTCTCTCGTTCAAACAACTTGGTGTAGGTAGGTAATTCAAACCGCAACGACCGCTGTGCATGCCGTAGTCAATATTCCTGAATTCATTTATGTTTAAAAACAAGTTCTGTTGCTCTGTTTTTTAGTAATGCTTTTGTAAGTGTTTGTGACAAACCCTATGTCTCCAAAAAGGTGCTTGTACTCGTAGTTTTATTATGAAATACACACTCGTCATAGTTTGAGCTTATTTTTCGTGCGTAGGTACAATACTTAAACTAAACAATTATTGTAGAAAATTTAAATATTATGCGCAATTGTTCTAGAACCGGTTCCAGTAATTTCGCAAACACAAATAGGCCCAACAGAAGAACTTTAATTTCAACTGCGGCTTCAAACTAAACCTTAACTTTTTCCGATCAGCTTTAATTGCAGTAGATACTTAATTATTTAAGCATCTTGAATATCAATTGTTGACAATAGTAGTTGTGATTTAATAATTTAAGGGCAGTTCGATTCTTTTTAATATAATTATTTTGAAACTGCTTTAAATTTTAAGTGAATCTGTGAGATCATTTACATTTTTTTTTTTGTAAAGTTTTCCTGACCTTTATAAACACAACAAAAGAGAATCAGACAAATCAGTCGAGCCGTTTTTGTGCGCTTAGCAACACATTTGGCGATTCATTTTAATCTACATAGATTGAGATAGTAAGTAACAGACATTGTTTTGGGTTATAGTTGTTTAGTATAGGTTTGCCGGGAAAATGAATATTACATTTACGAATCCAATGTAAAACATTACGATCCCTAGTGAGCTCACAGTTTCTGTCATTCAGTCATAAAAATAGGTCAAGCGACTGCAGGAGCTCTGATTCCAACGGCTCCCTGTCAGATATCCGGCGGAACCTCGGCAGTCCCTCGGCGGTGTAAATGGTGCTGGTGGGCTTGATCGCGGCTCGATAGCTGATGATACTACTACGCACAGTGGCGCCCCCCCCCCCCCCCCCCCCTAGAGTTTAAAGAACCTCGAAGTTGATCACAACTTCAGCCCGGGCATTAGCCCGGGACCCTGTACAGAGCGTTGGATTTTTGTTTTCTTTCCCGAATCAAACTTGGTTATAGCATTAGGGGTCTTAATATTATTATGCTCAGAAAGTAAAGTTTTAAAACTTTTATTCGTATTCACCTCCAATAGAGCTTAGTATTATTATTTCAATTTCCTTATTTAGTTTTGGGCTTCAAGGCTTATGTACCTACATTATTACCATTTTTTTAATTTTTTTTAATTTTTTTTTAATTCCATTTATTTAAGTAGGTAAGTAAGTACTTATTAATATTTTTATTTTTTTTGTAAATTATTATTATGAGTAACCCTTAATTTTTTATGAGGTTCTTCTCTGAGAAATTGTAGAATGTATGGGTGTCCAATGAAAGCAGGCTATCGTCGGCCTGACCGTCATATACGGGGACAAATCGAAGATCTCAGTGGCGCAGCTGGCACGGGCACAGGCGCAAGCGCTGCAAGCGCGAATGGCCAAGCTTCGTTTCTGCCGCTACTGGTTGAGTCATTGTAAACATCAATGACATAGTTTAAGATGTCTTCACCAAATCATTATTGATAAGTAAACCCGAAGATAACGAAACGTTGAAAACATGTCTACCTCAGGTGGAAATCGAACCCACGTCCTCAACAATGTTGAGACTCTGCTTTGTTCCACGGAGGACGTGGAAACGTGAAAACTGTTAGGGTGAAATAGGTATGGCCTCTCACGGTTAATGTGGAGTAGAAAATCTTCAACACAGTTCAAGTGGAGTTAGAAACCATGAAACGGCTAGCGTGGAGTAAAATAAAGCCTCAACACTGTTAAAATGTACTAAGTACATATTCCGGAAACGGCTTGCTTGAAATAAAATATAGCCTCACTCAATCCTGGTACAGTGGAGTGAGTATCTTCGACACGGCTTGTGTAGCCGCTTTGTCGCGAAGTAAGTTTAATTATTATTCTAATACAATTAATAAGTATATATAATGCTGAGGTCTGACCTGAAAACCGCGTGGCGACTCCTTTGCTTCAAATCCAGAGGGGCTCCATGGAATTTTCTTTCTTGATGTATCCACCAATTGACAACATCAATATAGCCTCAACACTGTTAAAGTGGAGTGAGTACCTTCGACACGGCTTGCTTTGAGTAAGATATAGCCTCAACACTGTTAAAGTGGAGTAAGTATCCTCATAACGGCTTGCGTGGAGCCTCAACACTGTTAAAGTGGAGTAAGTATCCTTGATACGGCTTGCGTGGCGCCTCAACACTGTTGAAGTAGAGTAAGTATCCTCGACACGGTTTGCGTGGAGCCTCAACACTGTTAAAGTGAAATAAGTATCCTCGACACGGCTTGCGTGCAGCCTCAACACTGTTAAGGTGGAGTAAGTATCCTCGACACGGCTAGTGTGGAGCCTCAACACTTTTAAAGTGGAGTAAGTATCATCGACACGGCATGCGTGGAGCCTCAACTCTGTTAAAGTGGAGTAAGTTACCTTGACAACGGCTTGCGTGGAGTAAAATAGAACCTCAGCACTGTCTAATTGGTGTAAGTAACCTCGAAACGGCTTGTATGGAGTAAAATCAATGACATTCAATGTCATTGAGTAAAATAAAGCATCAACACTGTTGAGCAGTTATATATCCTCGACACATCATACGTTTAGTAAGTTAAACACTGTTACAATGGTGTCTAAGTAAGTAGTTTGGTATTTAAAGAATTTATTGTTGTAAATGGCTTTTCATTTTGTTACAATCATTATTATAGAACCCAAGAAAAACCAATAAAAATGAGGGTAGATAATTTTAATGATTAATGATCTTAGTTCCTTACAGCTATGATACATTCCTTAATAGTTCATTTTCCTGGTAAATTAGCGTTATGTTCTAATACCTGCGTGTCGTAATATTGTTGATACGACATTTATCACTATTCACCGACACCGATGAAGATAAACGTCTACGTTTTTTGAATTAAAAATGATTTCTTTACTTTACGAAAAATACCTTAATGATCACTGTCTCTCAACTTCGAACTTTAACATTTTCCCATCATATTAAATACAAATTTAATTTCGTTACGAAAAGTACGTGTCATTCCGATAACACAAAAACACGTAATGACGTCTCGTGACGCGGGGTTGCCAGTGCAGGGAACGGAAATAAGATATTTCTTTTTAGGATATATCTAAAAGTGTGAAGAAGATAGCACCATCTCATGTACTGCTGCATGTAATAAGTAATCGTCTTCGGTTGAGACCCGAAGTATAATTCCCCTATTTGGTTCAGTCTTTCTTAAGTTTCATTAATTATCTTATCACTATATGCAATTATAGGTAGATACTTAACACATTTTGATCAAAGTCCACTCAAGAAATTATAACAAATGACTTTACCTACGTATTTAGTAGTAAGTATAGGTATTAATAATTTGTCCCACTAACGTTAGATACTGAAGCGGATAGATAGCTGGCAGCAACAACAAAGATAGTACATTTATCGGATTAACAGATACATTTACAAAGTACGAGAATTGAGTAATAAGCACCCACTTAGTAGATATACCTTATGTAAACATCAATTCAATATTTAATTTGTTATTACTTATCACCTTAAGGATCTTGCCTTATTGAGTTCTTGCACAAAATATCTCTCTCAATGGGTGGACGTGCTGCTGCGTAATCAATAATAGAATTGGAATAACATTACCATTCTACGTGTACACACTCTAGCAAATCATCCTACCACAAAATGTCAAATTTCCTCTATGAAATTTTAAACTTTATCCTCTAAATAATAACTAAAGCATAGAAGGAGTGCTATGGCATTTGAGTGGGCATCCTATTTGGTAGTTATATCGTGGAAAAACTTGTATCACCTTACTAGTTGATCTCGAGATTACATTGATGTGTGACCGAGTCAAGGATTTTATTTAATTTAAGACTGAGAGATTAGAAACTTGAAATTTTGCACCATGCTTCCTTTTATAGCACTAAGACTATCGCTTTCAGCGATAAGACCGCCTTTGTACATACAATTTTTATAGTTTATGTCATGTGTAACTGTTCTTTGTATATGTGCAAAAATGTGTTTATCTATCTATCTATCTAACAAAAGTTTTTTTGGAAATTCGCGCAGCTAAATTGATAAAAAGCTGTGTGGCTTTTGCAGCGCATGCCGAGTACAGCTAGAAGATAATATAACTTTATACATGACGTTAAGTAAAAGCTAATACTTGCAGGTTTCTCTTAAATTCTTAATATTATGTTCAGTAACGGCAAGTACAAAAGAAACAAAAACTATAATAAAAGATCTAGGTTAATAATATATTTAAACAGGTAGCAAACAAAAAAGTTCACTATCAAAACTAATTCGAAATTAATTTAAATACTTAATTAAGTAATTCAAAAAAGAAACAAAACAATCATGACCAAATGCGTTTCCACAAGGACGGTGTTGTCAGCATATCGAAGATTTGACAGTCTCTTTCACCGAATCTCTTTCCACAACCCTTCTCCCAATCTTCGATGGTCCTCCGAATAATGTGTTTTTCATTCCTCATACTCGGAAAGTAGGTCTGAAGTTGCCTAAGGAGCGGGTGGAAAGTAGTACTTTTCCGCCCTAGGGAGAATCGTTTTTCTGGCATGTGTAATGGTGACATAATATTAAAATAATAGTAACAACACATCTCTTCCCGGTCTATTCGGCACTTGCCCTCTTTCTGATCTTTCATCAAAATAATACTACCAACCCCTTTCTTCCATTAGGTGTTGTAAAAGGCGACTAAGGGACTAAAGACTGCACATACAACTAACAGCATAGAGCGGCGATGGGCTCATCAAAATAATACTACCAACCCCTTCCTTCCATTAGGTGTTGTAAAAGGCGACTAAGGGACTAAAGACTGCACATACAACTAACAGCAGAGAGCGGCGATGGGCTCATCAAAATAATACTACCAACCCATCTCTTCTCTTCGGTGTCATAAAAGGCGACTAACGGACTAAAGACTGCACATACAACCAACAGCATAGAGCGGCAATGGGCTCATCAAAATAATACTTCCAACCCCTCTTTTCTCTTCGGTGTCGTAAAAAGCAACTAACGGACTAAAGACTGCACATACATCCAACAGCATAAAGCGGCGTTGGGCTCATCAAAACAATACTACCAACCCCTGTCTTCCCTTGGGTGTCGTAAAAGGCGACTAACGGACTAAAGACTGCACATGCATCCAACAGCATAGAGCGGCGATGGAATGGTTGCGCTCGTTACCGTGCTTATTCCACGGTGGGGGGCGCTCTCATTATTTTGGACTGCATCGGCTGCTTACCATCAGGCAGGATGCAGTCACTATGAGTCAAAATTTAAAAAAAAACTATTTACCCATCTCTTCTCTTAGGTGTCGTAAAAGGCGACTAACGGACTACAGACTGCACATACATCTAACAGCATAGAGCGGCGATGGGCTCATCAAAATAAAACTACCAACCCCTTTCTTTCCATGGGTTTCGTAAAAAGCGACTAACGGACTAAAGATTGCTCATACATCCAACAGCATATAGCATCGATGGGCTCATCAAAAGGCTTACTGCTCATTAGACGTTTTGCGCTGTTGGACGTTTTGCTGCTTAGACCTTCTGATCGTAAATAAAATAATACTGCCAACCCCGCTCTTCCCTTCGGTGTCGTAAAAGGCGACTAACGGACTAAAGACTGTACATACATCCAACAGCATAGAGCGGCGATGGGCTCATCAAAAAAATACTAGTAACCCTCTCTTCCCTTCGGTGTCGTAAAATCTTAGACCCAGAGGTCCTGGGTTCGATTCCCAGTGGGGGTACTCTTTGTGTAAGTACTTGGTTTGGTAGCTACCCCTCCTTAACATATCCCTCTTTCCAGCCTTCCCCTGTTTATAGAGAGTGTCTCATCAAACCTCTTTAAATGTCAATGTTACAATATCCTAAAGTAAGTACTTACTAGTATATTCAACTCAATCAAAATACTCAAAAAAATATCAAATATTTATAAGAAGGCTAAGCTTAGGCACAGTCTAACTAAAGATAAGATGTTTATTTTACCCTGGCTATGGCCTCGCTGGCACAGAATAAATAATAGTACTACGTTCGCTGGTCAAAGTTTTCAACATTTTCCAAACACTTTTTTTAATAAACAATGACACGCGTAACGGCAAAGAGCATTGACAGATAGCATGCGGTCATCACGGTCATCATGATTCATAGATACATACATAATAATCACGACTTTATCCCCGAAGGGTTAGTCGAAGACTAGGCAATGAGGGCAGCAAAAGCAGTTCCCTCCATAGTCCATTTTTCACCAACAGCGACTGCATAATGTGCTCAAGGTGGCGAACCCATCGCCACTCTATGCTGTTGGATGTATGTGCAGTCTTTAGTCCGTTAGTCGTCTTTTACGACACCCAAGGGAAGTGAGAGGGTGGTAGTATTCTTTCACCGCTACGCGACACTGTTATTACATCATGATTCATGACAGTATTTATTTCCGTTTGATCTTTGGCGTGCAAGAAGTCGTGAGCAAAAATATGTAAACAATTGTAACTCTTATTACAATAGAATAAGAGTCAAAGTGCATACATATGGGTGCTCGTGACTACTTTATCTACTCTGAGAGTTGAGCCCACCGATCCCGGGTCTCAGTGGTCCCGGGTTCGCTTCCCGCGAGAGTCTTGTGTATGTATTCGATTTGGTAGGGCTTGTTCTAAGTCCGCCTGGTTAGCTAATACCATTTCATCTAAGTCTGTGGCTTTAGAACAGCATTAGTTAATATTGGTTTGGAACAGTTAAAGTATGATCGCTTCTTCTTCAGTACTTATTTGAGGATTTCAAATGAGGTATGTATGAGACATGTGTGTGACAGTGTGAGGCTCGGACTACATGCATCCGGAATCACACGGACCCGAAAAAACACGGCCCCGGATTCATTCCGTAGCTCAAACAAATATATGAGTTTTTACTGCATCGACTACATGTGATCAGAGGCCTTCCGATCCCGATTTTCACCCGGAAGCAACCGAAACATGCTCCGGACGTCTCCGAGTAGCCGGTCCGTTATTTTTCGGCACGGGGGGCGGGGCCTATCAATATCGTATGAAGTTGTATGGAGCTGACCACACGAGAACTCGAGAAACGTCCGTTCCGGTCCGGTCCGGAGGAATCACGCGCCAGTCGATGACAGACGCTCGAAGCGGTCGGTCGCGTCGCGTGCGCAAGCAAAACTGCAAAATAGTAGTTGATTCCGAGCGCCTCATTATGGTGATAGTAGTAGTAGCACAGAATAAATAATAGTACCCTACTACTAGTACACTAGTAGTAGTAGTGTTCGTAGAATTTATCAGAAAAGAACCTTATTTTTGTATAAGACTTGTAGAATTCATATTCCGTTTAGCGGTCTATGTGAAAAGGATTAACCCAATATCTTTTCACTTTCTTCTGTTTCCATTTTTATTCCAATTACATTTCGACTGCGATTTTTGCGTAAAATGGCCAATTTTGGCGTTGCGGATCTCGGAAACCAAAATACATTAACAATTTTGACTTATTGAATAATGAAGAATAGCTTTTGGAATAATGCGTAGCGGCCTCGCATTTTGTAAATTTTGCTTAACGCATACTGCCCGGAGGTGCTTCTATATTTGCAACTTTAAAAATGGATCTTATCCATCCAGACAACATAGTCCTGGTGGCAGTCTTAACTATTCCTGTTACTGAAATAAACAGGTGGTCTATGTTTACTTCTGATCCTCTCCTTTGAGAAGCCTGTATTAATAATTGTATAAGACGCACCGGACAAATACTAGGGTCCGGGTGATTTAACAAATGCCAACCAGACTGTTGATTGTAGCTGAGTCTGTTTTAGACCCATGTTCCGGCCATAATATTATTTCCTTATCTTTTTGTAATAATTTGTCCTTTTTAATTAAAATGTTTACTAGAAAAAAACACACGCACACACACTTCACAGTGACGTAATACCGCTGGCTTGCAGCACTACTAGAAAAAATCATAAAATTTAACCGCCTGTGCGGTCTAGTGGCTAAGCAACCTGTTTCAGACCTAGAGGTCCCGGGTTCGATTCCTAGCGGGGGGTACATCTTTGTGTGCTCGGTTTGGTTGGTGGTAGGGCTGTTAAGTCCGCCTGGCTAGCTACCACCATCTTATCTAAGTCTGTCGCCATAACAACGATGTTTATAGCATTGTTGTGTTTCGGCAGTTTGAGATAAGATAGCCAGTCCCTCAGTGAGGATTCCAGGTGAAGCGCGCTTCCACCTTCGGCCTTATCGTCACTTACCATAAGGTGAGATGAAGACCAAGCGCCTACCCAATAAAAAAATAATAATTCAAGAGTCTTCTGGGGTTTCCGAGAGGTAGCTTAGCGGTTAGAGCAGTGGACCGGCAATCCAAAGGTCACGGGTTCGAATCCCGTTCGAGCTTTCCAGAGACTGGTTGTTTTTTTTCTAGTAAACATTTATTCTATAACTATATAGCATTGTGAATGCAAAATTTCAATAATAAAGATTTTTAATTAAACCCAAAATTGCAGAGAAAGATTTTCATAAAATGCGGGAAGGCACTTTTTTGAGCTCCTAGATTGAACTAAGTACTGTTCTAAACAAATAAAATAAAAAAAATAGAATGTTATCACTTATATAGTCTTAAAGTGCGTAGCGGTCTCGGAATTTTTAGATATCATTGATTTTATATAGAAAAAAAAAATCTTATTCGAAACCAAAAAACTTCGAAAATTGCTTTAAGGTATCC
Organism: Scoparia ambigualis; assembly: GCA_963921215.1. Lineage (NCBI taxonomy): Eukaryota > Metazoa > Arthropoda > Insecta > Lepidoptera > Crambidae > Scoparia > Scoparia ambigualis. The sequence goes on from OY992511.1 coordinate 5,760,180, forward strand.
GTGAATTTCTTCTATCTACGATAATATTATTGAGCAAAATTTATACCAGAATAATCGTTACTTACTTCATAATGAATAAATATTTTATAATTAATTAATTATCCTATTTCGATAAAAACGAGAAATACAACTGTAAAATTACTTCAAAATGCGACGCGCCGGCCGTCCGAACTCAGCTTATCCTCGCAAAAGGACATTTGTAATATTAAGCATGAATTTATTATCCTATTTCGATAATAACGATAAATACAACTGCTAAATTACAACAAAATGCGAAAATGGGCATTTTACGCAAAAATCACAGTCGAGATGTAAGTAATAGGCCTCTTAACGGCTACAGCTAAGCATACAATTTCAACTAAAGTTAAACTTTCCATTGTCGACTGGACGACTATCCAGCGCAAGTGCTAGAGACCGACTGAGTAAATTTCTCTCCGGATTCAAAACGGAGCGCGTGTAGTCGATTACTTGCCGAATTTGGTTTTTTCCCGGGCCGGGATGGATGAGGAAACCGTGTCGCGTATATAGCGGTGAAAGAATACTACCACCCCCTCTTTTCCCTTAGGTAGGTATCGTAAAAGGCGACTAACGACTAAAGGGGACTGCGCATACATCCAACAGCATAGAACGGCGATGGGCTCACCACCTGTCACGTTGAGCACATGTGCAGTCGTTATTTGGTGAAAAGTGGAGTGTTAGCAGTCCTCATTGCCTGTCCCTGACTAACCCTTCGGGGATTATAGTCCTGATTATAGTAAGTAGGTATGTATGAGGTATGTTTGCAACTTTGGCCTTATACTTAGTTTAACATCCGGTGAAAAAAGGCCGCATGATCGAGCATAGTGGAATAAAACGAAAAAAACAATATGTTGAAGTACTTCTAAGGAATATAGGCCACGTAAGTACATGAGTAATGATGTAAGTACTTCACGAATGGCCGATAATTGTATAATCTGCCACACTGTAAGTAAATCGTAAGCAAACAATAACAACTGTGTTTATTTAACCATTTTTAGGACGTATGCACGCGGTCACTATTTATTATTTTTGATACATTTATGCAAAGAGTTCACAAAACAGACGCTGCCAATGTATAAAAAGATGTTCATTCCGTTAATATTATATAGGTAATTAAGTATACCTACCTACTAACAAGGTAGGTCTAACTTTCGTTCTCCAAAACCATTTCAAAACACTTGATACAAATTACAAAAATATTTATTTCAAAACCTGATACTAACACAAAACATAAAACCGGACAAGCTCCTACTTACGAAATATATCGATGATGTAGGTTAGGTATTATCACAGGGCTATTATCACCTATTATCAAAAGACATTATGGACATCTAAGGTAGGTAGGTACCTACATTAAAAGGTTACAAGGAAAAATTTATGCGTATATTGTCCGGTTATGTTACCTGGATATAAACTGTTATTTTTTACTTTAAAATGGTAGGTACTTACATTAAGATATTATATTTAAGTATAGCGAAGTCGAGTGTTATTAACATTAACTGATAAAGTGTTAAACGACCATATTATTTTCCCTCCTTTTTATAATTTCACGAAGTTAATCAATGATAGTTAATAATTTTACACCAAGAAGTTACATTATCTGCACGCGGCACGCGTCCAATTTAGCTATCTAATGAAACTCACCAAAATCCACTCCGAATTAACTCAAGTATTTGAGTTCGATCCATGGCAAGGCAACTGGTAAGTATAAACAGATTAGACACACACTGACACAGCCGGCGAGTACTGTGCCGGAAAAGCAACTACCTACAGCTTCTAATCTAACTCGCCTCTGGATTGTAATGATGATTCATTATCATTTACATTACAACTCAAACTTCGTTAGTAGGCATATTTGTACCCAGTATGTTTACATTTTACTTTGTCTCTCTGAACAGACGGGTGTCAAGAGTCGTCAACACAAAGTCATTGTAGTGTTAATTTGTCGCGGTCATATAGGTAGCCAGCGTGCAAAGTCATTGCGATAAAAGTAGATTGGATCAGTATGAGAGATGCTCTTTGGTCTTGAATTGAATCATTGAATTAGGTCGTTCTAGAGTGCAATAAAATGACGCACGCGATAGTTCGTTCTAGAAAACAATTAATATATTAATGCGCGCTATAATAATATCTAGTTTTAGTTTAAGAATAATAATTTTAAAAATATATCACATGAGTAATAGGTTTCTAAGCGCTTAGTAGGTACATTTTGTGGGATTTTGCCCAGAGCATAGTGTATATTTTCTTTGCCCTGAATCCGACTGGAAAGCTGCCACAAACCAACATTGTTTTGCATTTTTGTGTTCTGGTTTTAAAGGGTAGTTTACTAACTAACTACCTACGCTGGCTCAGCGACACATAGTGAGTGTTGGCCTTCGATAATATCGCCTCCACGGAGGGCTTGAGGCCTATTACATCTCGAATGTGATTTTTGCGTAAAATGCCCATTTTCGCATTTTGTAGTAATTTTGCAGTTGTATTGATCGTTTTTATCGAAATAGGATAATAAATTTATTATAAAATATTTATTCCTCATGAAGTAACAATTACTCTGGTATAAATTTTGCTCAATAATATTGTCGTAGATTGGAGATATTCACAGTTTACTTAAGTATAACGATTTTCGAAGTTTTTTAGTTTAGAATAACATTTTTTTCCTACATAAAATCAATGATATCTAAAAATTCCGAGGCCGCTACGCACTATTCGACTATATAAGGTGACTGCTAGAAACCGCAAAAAACTTCTAGGGCTGGTCAGGTCAAGTGTTTTAAACATGACAAAAATGAAATTCGTGTTTTTTTAATTTTTTATTAAATAATTCATTCTGTAAATTTTAATTAGATTGTCTTTGAGTATCTTATTTATTTTAAAGCAATAACAAAAGAAAAATAAAATGAAAAGCAATTAAAAATAACGATTATTTACAACGCGCGGGCAACGAAGTTCAACGAACTGCCGGGAGGCCGTCGGTTGACACGTCCGCGTCGTCAGCTGGGCGTTAAGTACCTACGTTTTACGTTAGTCTGCAATCATGAGACCCCATTTATTTTCCTTTAATTGAAATGTGCGTAGGTATAAGGTGCAGTTAAGTCCAACGACTATCGATTGCATCAAGTTATGGCCACATTTTAACTGTAATTATGATAAGTGTTATGTATGAGCGTAAATTCAACTCAATCCTACCCTACGTCTTACAAAAAAAAATCTATCACACATTATGAGAAGATAGGTACAGCTACCTTTCCTTACAAATGAAAGATCAAATGTAGGTAGTTATCTAAGGTACGACCAACGACCGAACGATGACCTTTCATGTCTACGACAACTAAACTAAAATAAGTATGTACCTATTACCTATTTTGTGTTATTGTTAGTCAAGCGTTATTTCACTATTCAGTCTTGCCTACTTACACTAAATTAAGTTAAACTAATGTAGGCAACGTTGATACCTAAACTGCTGCGTAATGGGCGATTTTCTGACAGCCCAAATTAAAAAATAAAAATTAGTTCAAAAACACTCGATAGATGTCGTTTTATGAAAGCTGGGTTACTTATGGGCTGTAATAAATTCTACACTTTTACTTGTCTACCAAAAGAATAAAATAATAGTATTTACTTACCTATTTATATTCAGGACATCCAGAACCTATTTCTATTTTGGAATAGAATAAATATTACGGGGTGCCCTTCGGTTCGCCTAAAATTGTTTGTCCTAATATGGTTTGGCCAAACCGTTTTGGCCTAAACTTAAAACGTACAATTATTGTTTCGCCTAAAGATTGTTTTGCCACCATTATAGTTTGGCCTAAGAATTGAAAGGCCTAATTTTAGAATGTCTAATGTAAAATAGCCTAAACTATATTGGCATAACTTTATTTTGGCATAACGATTATTTCGCAAAATTTATAAAAGCTCTAAATTTAGCATATCTAAAATTAAATGTGCCAATAATGTATTGGAATAAAAGCATAGAATTTTATTGAGAAAATAAATTGACAGAAGCGAATCGCTGCAAACCCGACTCCACGTAGTCTTGTCTGCCCTACCCTAGAGTGCAATATAAGCCCGCGTAGGCGCGGAGGGGCGAGGCGGCTCGCGAGCTAAGGAGCAGGTGGGTCGTGCTCACCGCCGGGGCTGAGGCTGGCCGGCGAAGCCGGCCAGCAAGCCGCAGCCTCGGTGGTGAGCGAAAACCATCTGCGACGAAAAGCTCGCGTGGGACCGCCGGAGTCCCGCAGCGCCGAAGCCGTGACGGAAACTATGCATGCTGCATGCCTACATGCATGCTGCATGCCTGCATGCTGCATGCCTGCATGCATGCTGCATGCCTGCTTGTATGCTGCATGCCTGCTTGCATGCTGCATGCCTGCTTGTATGCTGCATGCCTGCTTGCATGCTGCATGCCTGCTTGCACGCTTACATGCTGCATGCCTGCACGCATGCTGCATGCGTGCTTGCATGCTTACATGCTGCATGCGTGCTTGCATGCTTACATGCTGCATGCCTGCACGCATGCTGCATATCTGCATGCATTCTGCACGCATGCTGTGTTTCTGCTTGCATGCTGCATGTCTGCATGCATGCTGCATGTTATGCTGCATGTCTGCATGCATGCTGCATGTTTGCTTGCTATGTTAAAATTAATAAATAATAATACATAAATGAAAAAAAACACAAGTTTCTTTTGCCAAGTTATTTTGCCTTATAAAAATGAGTAGGCGTTTTGTATTTTTAATTTTGTGCGAATTAATATTTAGGAATTGTAAACTTTAGGGATTACGAATTGTTCTGCCAAATGACGCATTTGGTAAATGACAATGTGGCGATAAAAAGTTAGGCAAAGTGAAATTAGGGCAAACACGATTCTGAAGAGTGAAATTAGGCGATAAAATTTTAGGCTTTTCGTTTGGGTGCCATTGCAAATTAGGCGTACAAAAAATTAGGCGATCCGATAGAGACCCATATTACGCAGCCATACACGTGCTCTTCATGAACCCGTCTTTTTCTAAGCGCCATACTAATCTATGCTAAGCGCCATCTATGAAGTCATTTACGAACCAATTTCTTTTTTTTTTTGATCTCGGAAAATCGCCCATTGATAGGTAGGCAGGTACTTACGTGGTGTTATAGAGCATTCCAGTTTATTACATTAGCGCACAGGAAAGGTGATAAGCTTCCCACTGTCAAACTAATGTAATAATGATTAAATAAAAGTAAAAACCTGTGCTAAAATTTCGTAAATAAATTAAAATTTATTAAAGGATAAACTAGAACAACTTTTGTGATCGGCACATAATTATTATTACACTAATTCGGCGTGCTTTAGGCATTTTTACGCACACGCGACGCAAATGCACCAGACAGAATGCATAAGTTGACTGCCGAATAAAATCAAAGATGCAAGATGCGCAAGCGAGCGACACGTAGACGATCTGCTGTCTCTTTCCAATTCTATGAATATGAAAGAGACAGTAAATTCTTATCGCTGCGGCAGGCGGTGTACCAACGTTACGGCTTTAACTTAGAGAATCGCACTGTGGCACTGCTGTGCTGAGTCGAGTCACTGAACTCACTTGAGTCTCTTGCGCAGCGCAGCGCAGCAGGTGTGTGCAGTTTCCTCGGGAAAGTTTTGGAGTGTATGTGAGGTGCATTTGTGTGTGGGTGATTAAACTAATAACTAGTATGAGTTAATTAGTAAAGGATTAGTATTATTATGAATAGGCTACCGTGAATAAAGTAATCAGTTCAGTAACAAATTAATGTTTTGTGTAACAAATGGGTGTTAAGTCGTATTAGACTTGTAAGTAGAACAGGTGGTGTTCTTTTAAACACGTTAAATAAGTGTAATAATAATGTGCCGATCACAAGAGTTATTTTAGTTCGTCCTTTAATAAATTTTATTTTATTTACGTTATTTTGGCGAAGGTTTAATTTTTATGTAATATTACGTTAGTTTGACAGTCCAAAGCCTGTGAGGTGTGATGGGAAGCGTATCACCTTTCCTGTTCGCTGATGTAATAAACTGGAATGCTTCTAACACCATGTAAGTAAGTACCTACCGACACCTATTAATTACGCAGCTTTTTAGGTATTAACGTTGCCTTTCATGCGAGACATTAGTTTGACTTAATTTAGTGTAAATAAATAAGTAAGACTGAATAGTAAAATAACCGCTTGAATAACAACAACATAACATAGGTAACTTATCACAATGCTTTAGGCTGTTTAGTTGTCGAGGACATGAAAGGTCATCTGGTCATTTGGTTTGGAGTTAGCGGCAAGTGCTTAGCGTGCGGACGCGATATTAAATAACTACCCAACTACCCATTGATCTTTCATTTGTAAGGAAAGATAATTGTAACTTCTCATAATGTGTGGTGTGATAGATATTTACTAGGATTGAATTGAAATTACGTTCATACATCATAAGCATAACACTTACCATAATTACAGTTAAAAAGTGGCGTTGGACTTAACTGCACCTTATACTTACGCACATTTCAATTAAAGGAAAATAAATGGGGTCTCGTGATTGCAGACTAACGTAGGTACTTATCGCCCAGCTGACAACGCTTACGGGTCAACAGTCGGCCGGCCAGCCGTTCGTTGTAAATAATCGTTATTTTTAATTGTTTTTTAATTTATTTTTCTTATGTTATTGGTTTAAAATAAATTAGATACTCAAAGACCATCTAATTAAAATATACAAAATGAATTATTTAATTAAAAATTTAAAAAAACACGAATTTCTTTTTTGTCATTTTTGTCATGTTTGAAACACTTGACCTGACCAGCCCTAGAAGTTTTTTGCGGTTTCTAGCAGTCACCTTATATAAGAGATAACATTATAATTTTTTTATTGCACTTGTTTAGAACAGTAGTTCAATCGATGAGCTCAGAAAATTGCCTACGCGCACTTTATGAAATCTTTCTCTGCAGTTTTGGGTTTAATTAAAAAGTTAAGCAAAATTTTCAAAAAGCGAGGCCGCTACACACTATTCCAATAGCTATTCTACACTATGCAATAAGTCATAATTGTTAATGTATTTTTGTTTCTGAGATCCATAACGCCAAAATTGGGCATTTTACGCAACAATCACAGTCGAGATGTAATAGTCCTCTTATGTTCCTCGTTATTAATCAGTTGTATGGTACTACTCCAAGATCTATCGCATCGCAATACCTTTCAAGAAGAATTACATTACTTACCTAACTACTTCGCTAGTTTGATTAAGTATTTTAAAATTTGTTTAAAATAAGCAAACTGGCAAAGCAATTTACCTACTTACTTGCACTTGAAAGGTATTGCAATATGTGTTGAAGTTAGTTAGCCCCTGGCATTGAGTTAATATGTACTACGTAGGTTATATAGTCTTTGACTACGTACTAGAGAAGACATCTCAACTAGATTGTTTGCAACACGCGTTAGAGCCAGCTCGCTCCACCTCTATTAGTCTGTGGTAGGCGCTAGATGCAAATACGTGTGTAGGTAATTCTGTGTTCTGTTTAATAAAAATATGCCTTCATGTGTGCTAAGGTACTATTTAAAAAGCTCAGGAAACACTAATAAAAACAATGGAATCACTTTTCCCCTGTAAGTACGCATTAAATTTACGTTTTAACATGCATTTGACTAATTATTTTATCAAATCGCCAGCCATGAAGCGGCGGCCATGTTTCGGTAATAGCATTGCATAGAGTAACAATATTTCTGTTTTGTGCAGATGTGACACTTTTAACGCTTTATGTGAAATAACTACTAGGGTTTGAATTATAATGGCAGTTTGATTTAGAATTTCGTTAGAATTATTATACTTAGAATATTTTTCAATTTTTGATAAGTACCTACTCCCAAATTTTTTTTTCTGAAATAAAAATTAAACGAAACGGCAGAAACATACTAAACTTGTATTATTCCAAGGAAATTAAAATATTTTGTTACCATTGAAATACTTTTTTTATTTATTTCTCATACCTTTTTTGGATATTATATATATTGGATTTGGATTGGATATATTGGACTCAAATACGATTTTTAATCTTATCTCAATAATGCTTGAAAAATTTGAGCATCTTAATATTTGATATTAAGTAATATTTTTACACGTACCTACTTAAATATTTTTTTTTTTAAATAATTGAAAAAGATTTTTATCATTGTTATGAAATATTTTAATCAATTATTTATTTACTTTTATGTTTGGCATTAATTTACTTAGTTTCATTTCAATATTACAATTAACAACAATAATAACATTCTCTTACAACTTTACAAATCGGTAATAAAACTGTATGAATAGTGTGTCGCATCTGCGCGCTTGGACATTTCTATGACAACTAGGTAAGCCCCGCACCACGGTACAAGTATCATTGTAGCTGTGCACATTGCACAACTGCACATTTATTTTATGGGACGTCTTCTCTAGTTCATTTATCTCAATGGCCCCTGGGTGCTGGGTCTGTCCTGCGCCACCTCCTGCCTGTCATCTGCGTGGAACTTGCACAAGTCCTTCCCGACCTCATCCCTCCAGAAGTATACTAGCATGGCCTAGTCATTAGGTTATTTGATTAGATTAAGTACTATTAATTTTGACCGTTACCACAGCATAACCAAATGATGTCTAAAAATGGAGTTCTAAAAATAGTCCATGATTTGGATTGTCAAGTACGTACCCAAAGGAAGAGTTGAAGGTCTTCGAATTTACTTTGCTAGTACTTAGTCAATTATATTTCTCAACAGTGTAAATAATTGTTGAACTATGCTAGCTGCTGTTGGCGGAAAGTGAAACTTATCATAATAAGTTAATAAACCACTTACTTATCTTATGATTGATACATAATCATGCATTATGTGCTGAAAGCATTACCATTTTATTTTATTATCTCAGGAAAACCAAGGCTTACACATTTTCAGTAGGGTTACTTAAGTACAGAATAAAATACATAATAACTACCTAAGGTGGGTGTAGGTTTGCCAGATGATCTGGATTCGTCTGGATTCTCAGGATATTTTATATGATGTCCAGACTCCAGACAAAATACAAAATCTCCAGACAAATAGTTTTCGTAAAGATATACGCACAAAGTTATAAGAATGGCAGCGGCCGGCGGGCCAGCCAGCCGCCCCGCGCCACTCTAAAGCCGACCTAATAATTAGGCTGAATTTCGAAATAAATTGTTTAAATTTTAAATCTTACTTCAAAATATCTCAGGGCTTGAAATTTGTAGGTATAGGCAGTAAAATCAAATACAAAATACTTGTGGCAACGTAAAAATTTAATAGGGTAAATAATGAAGCACGAGTTTGATTGATCTCAAAATTGTTAATTATTCAATAAGGTTTGGTCATTATGTCAAAATTGTTGATTTTAAAAATAAAAAGTAAAATTTAAATATATTTCTCCAGATAATAACCCCAAAATCCAAACATTTTGAAAATTTTTCCAGATAATTTAGTTTCCCGATCTGGCAACCCTAGGTGGGTGGACCCATGGAAGCCCACTGTAACGAATAAACAGTTTTAATAGATAAATAAAATAAACAAGTTATTAATATAAGTAACACTTTGTTTTATTGTGTAACTGTAATAAACGTGATGCTCCGGGGCGAGACCAACTTAGGCTAGGTAAATTGAATAAGCATGAAAAAAATGTAGATAATATGTTTATAATTGTAGACCCAATTTAAAAAATGTATTTGAGTAATATTTAAAACAAAGTGGGCGCGCTGGAGAGCATACTCGCCAGCAACAAGGATAATTCCGTCACTTAAGGCTTTTCAAATTCGTTTACGACACCATTGAAATGTATATTAAATGTAATATCAATCTACTATCATCAATTCGATATTTAATTTAGTCTATACCAATTCACGGCCACTTTTAAATTTCCTTACTGAATATTAGAGAAGCGCCTGGTAAAATGGCTATGGCAAAGTCGTCTTTAGGAGTAATTGAGCGTAGTCTATCAGAGCGTTGGCTTGATAATGTTACAATAAAATTTATTAAGATATTGAGATTATTCAACTGGGCTATTTATTTTCATTATTTTTTCCTAATAATTGAATCAACAATCATATGGACAACTAATTTAAATTGTTTCTATGTTCATTTATTAGACGCAAGTACCTATCTAAAATAAACAACTAAAAACTAAGTCAACTATCCACATTTTCATATAAATCATTGTAAATATTGAATCGCAACTAGAAGTTATTCGTGTTTTATTTGTCAAGAAGCGTGGAAAAAGACTTTCTGTGTGTTTGGAAGAATAAAAAAGTGTTTTTCTCTAGTATAGGGACCATTTTTTGAGCTAACTATATTTTGAGTTTTATTTTACCCTAATTCTACGAGCTTGTCGTAACGTAGTTTTCATAATAATAACGATCCCAAAAAGAAAACGTTGCCATAGCCTTTTACCAGGGGCTTCTCTAATGTTAGGAAATTTAAAAGTGGCCGTGAATTGGTATAGATTAAATTAAATATCGAATTGATGATAGTAGATTGACATACATTTAATATACATTTTAATGGTGTAATAAACATATTTGAAAAGCTTAAGTAACGGAATTATCCTTGTGGGCTCGCTGGCTAGTATGCTCTCCAGCGCCCACTTTGTTTTAAATATTACAACGAAACTATTGATATTTTGCGTGTAGTGCACATTTTGCGTTATGTACATTATGCTCCGAAGGGGTCTTAAGGTGAAAATTAAATAACTTAAAATAAAATTAATAAACAATAAAAAAGGACACTCTAATACTATTGTTATAAAATATTGTGTGTAGTTTATTATGATTTGTATGAGAGGGGGGTGAGTGGTGTATGCATGTGTGTGCGTGTTTGGCTATAATAAGCTCATTAGAAGAAATCTTTCAGGGGCAGTAATTCCTCCAAATAAAAGTAACTTCCTTCCTAATAAAAGTGGTATATATGGATAGAGGATGCTATATAAAACAAAAAATGTCAATAGTAAAGATCGCCATACGAAAAAAATAACAATAATTAAAAACCTAATAAGTAGGTAATTAGATAAGTACGTATATTTACGCATTCCATAGCATTCAAATGATAGCTCCCAGATTGATTTAACTATTTATTAGAAGGCAGCACAACCTAGTAGCACGACAAAGCACTTTAATTTTTTACCTACTTGCCTACTAAATCGCATTATATCGCAATTAAACGTTATTTTGTCAAAGTAGGCAACTCGAACCGCGGTGGTTGGCTTGTCTTCCATTCCATAACCAGTTAAAAATAAAACAAAACACATAATGTAGATGTAATTAATGTAGTAACAATCATTTATTATTATTGCAAAAAACTACAATACCTACCTAGGTTTAAAACTATCGTGGCGGCGACGGGATAGAAAACAAGCCAACCACCGCGGTTCGAGTTACCAACTTTGACAAAATAGTGTTTTTCGTTCTACTAGGTTAATTGTGCTGCCTTCTAATAAATACTTAAATCAACCTGGGAACTATCATTTAAATGCAGTGGAAGGGTTTTTGAAGATTGTTATTTTTTCACATAGCGATCTTTACCTCCAAATATCTCGGGAACGTGACACTTTAGAGTAGAATTTTAATTGACATTTTTTATTTGTTAAAGCTCAGAATAATAACTCATTATTGTTCTGAGTGTTAAAGTATCCTCTATCTATAGGTAATACCACTTTCACCGTGCGCAGAAGCTTCAGAAAAAAATCAAAATGGCGGCATGTGGATAATGCCAGCTTCCAGTGGCGAAGCGTGAAATATTGAGAGAGGTAAGCCGGAGCCAAAAAAATGCTTACCTACTCCGAGCGCGGGCACGCAGTCTTGAGTCCTTACCGAAAATCTGTGATTGGCATCCTGGCTTCAGTCTTGTATAGGCAGATGTATCTTCAGTCCACTTTTACTATACGTGTAAGCACTGAGATATTGAAACAGTGTCTTGCAAGCATAATAGAAGTGGCTTTGATAAAAGCCGTTTGTGGTGAAATGATGATATGATGTAAATTAAATAAAACTTAATCGACTAAGTACTAATAATACTACTTATACTCTAAAGCTATTCGTCTATTCTTTCTAACAAAGTGCGCTAAGACATTATCATAAAAGCCGGGAAGAATCTAAAGCTATTCATGCCGACATCTTACAATTCTACCGATTACTTTGCAAATCTACTTACTCTAAATACGTAATTTCAACTTATTACAATATCTACTTACCGCAAATACCTAATTATAACGTACGTCTTCGTAACTTCTTTCTACACACAACACAAATAAACAAAGTCCAACTACAATACTAATCATTCTAATAGGTGAAACTAACTAATAAATTCAAATACTAATAAAACACAGTCATGCATTCAATGATGAATTGCAATTACGTCAAATTATCTGTCAACAGAACACAAACCGAAAACGATCCTCCGTCCCGCTCACGCGTACGCAAATTGTATAACTGTCTCTATCAAGTAACTCGGATAAAGACGGCTTACCAGCTGCTAAATACGCGGGTGGGTTTATTGACCTTTATGTGACGTCATGACGTTTATTTTGTATGGAAGTTTAACTGCCTAAAAGCCGATCGCGCCTGCGGCTTATTTTAAAGCAATATGTTGTTAAAAAGCAAATTTTGTTGATTTAATGTCCATAGTGTAGGCAATTTGTAATGTTTCTTTTATATATTTACTTTTTTAATTACTGATTGTGCCATTTCTCAATTCAAGTAGAGAGTGGTTGTGTTCTAAACTTCTGAAGGGAAGCCGGTGGGAATCGAGTTGTATGGAACCTTCGTCACTGCCAGCTTCCATACAAATATGTTCGAGTTCGAACCTCTTTATGTTTTTCTTTATTAGGTAAGTACATAGCAAATACTTATATAACAATTCACAGTAAAAATAAAGAAAATAGTGGGTTACTTACTTAAAAAACATACGTTTTGCTGTGCGCGCGAATAACAATTTGAACGTCGATGTCGATGTACAGTACGCTAGAAGATCACCCGTTGATCGCTTTGGTCTGAACCCATACTGGTGATCATGGAGCAGCGAGTGATCCTCTAGGTAGTGAATGAGCTGGGAATTAATTGTCCGCTCAAACACCTTGCACAGCACAGAAGTTACAGCGATGGGTCGATAGTTGGCCGGATCCGAGCGATCCCCTTTTTTGGGCATGGGTTGTATGTTCGCCTCCTTCCAAGACACCGGCACAATACCAGTATCGTAAGACTCCCTAAACAATCGTGTCAATACAGGAGACAACTCAGCCGCGCATCTGAGCAGCACAATAGCCGGAACACCATCCGGCCCGCTATAGCCTTCCGCACGTCGAGCGACCGCAGCACGGCACGTACATCACACTGATTGATACGAATATCAGGTATGGTGGCCACACAATGTGCTTTATTAGGTGGAGCGGCGCCACAATCGTCGACGCGCGAATTGGCCGCGAAAAGTTCAGCCAACAAGTTCGCCTTCTCAAGCGGCTGGTAAGCCAACGAGCCATCTGGATGTTTCAACGGGGGCAGCGAGGGGGAGCAGAAGTTGGCCTGCACTGCCTTAGCGAGCCGCCAATAGCTACGGCTACCCGTAGGGTGCGAGATCAACTCCCGCCCCACCCTTGCCACTCTTTGTGCATCCGCTCCTGCGAGAGCCTTCTTGTTAGACTTAGAGGCCTTGTTGTAGGCCGCCTTCAAGGAGCTGGTACTAGGGTCATTCAGAGCGCAAGCCTTCGTCCAAGCACGATACGCCGCCTGCTTGCATTCAGCAGCTTTGGCGCATTCGCGATTGAACCAAGGCCGTTGTCTGCCAACGCTGGCAAGATCTGTGAATGGAATATAATATTCCATTCCCAACAAGATCTCATCAGCGATGGCAGAAGCGCACTCCGATGGGTCCTTTTCAAGAAAGCAGCTCTTGCCCCATGAGACGGATGCAAAGTAATCACGCAATCCGTCCCACTCCGCCGACGAGTAGTGCCACAGACGACGCTTGGTCTCCACCGTTTTCGGTGGACTAACGCTGTGCGGTGCTGTGGCAATGACCAAGCAGTGGTCTAACGAGCCTAGAGGTGCAAGCACCGACACTCTATACCGTGCAGGGCGACTCGTCAACAATAAGTCCAACAAGGAGGGCGCGTGACCTACGATATCTGGCATCCTGGTGGGCTGGTATACCAGTTGTGTCAGGTCTTGCGTCAGAGCGAAGGCATGAGCGACTCTGCGTGATCAGTTTTGGAGGAGCCCTATCATGTTTCATGGTGGGCGTTGAAACATTTGTTTTTAATGCTACAATTTCCCACACGGCCATTCTGACGAGAAGCAGGTCACCGGCTCGCGAATAATGTAAATAATAAACATCAGATTTTGTTTAGACAGCAACAAAAACAAAATAAAAACTATCTTATAGGCCCTCAGTCTTAAATATGAGACAAAAACATTTATATTCCATACAATATTATACTCATAACGTAAACAGTCGTAAACATACATATTTTAAATGTTTACATTATTTTTCTCTTTATTATCTGTAAGGTCATTGACCTTACAGATAATAAAGAGAAAAGGTCAATGTGGGGAAGTCTTTAAATACTTTTCTAAAATTTAAGTTTAACAGAACTTATTGAATCGAGATACGCTATATAAAGTAACTTGTGTCGTCGGAAATTATAGGTAATATATTTATTTATTATATTAGTCTAAAAATCACATGAATTGCAATAATCTTTAGATTTATATGATATTTTTTAAAACTCGGCGTGTAGACGGACTTCCCGTGCAGTTTAAGGTAAGTCCGTCTAGTAGCAATATAATCAAAACTTGTGACGCAATATGTTTGAAAACAGTTTGTAGCAGTGATGTACACACGGCAGCACATCACGCTACCCATTATACATATCTATAACTACGTTGTGGTATGGAGTGTTAGAAAGAAAGTGTCTTGAATTTAATTGGTGGAATTCTCTAGTTTATCAAAATTCCCGAATGGCGAATACAGGCGAATATGTCAAAAACTATCGGCCAATAGTAATTATTCACGGGGGTTGGCCACGCCCCCTGCGCGGCCGCCACCGGGCCGGAATTTTTCTTCTGGAAATTTTAGTCAGTCAGTCCAGTCACACGTCACGGCAGCGACGCTCGCGTTTTGTAAACACCATCTCTAAGTCTGTGGTAAACACAAAAAT
This sequence comes from Scoparia ambigualis, assembly GCA_963921215.1. NCBI lineage: Eukaryota > Metazoa > Arthropoda > Insecta > Lepidoptera > Crambidae > Scoparia > Scoparia ambigualis. Next base: position 5,775,371 of record OY992511.1, read on the forward strand.
GGCACCTACTTTAAGTAGGGTGGAGTGAGAGCAAATAATTGCTCTAAGACGAAGTGGATGCCGAATCGAACATATATGTGACCAAACTGGAGTAACGGTGAGTAGATAATTTATTTTCATAATAACCTACTACAAAATATAATTTGTTAGATGTTTGATGTTAGGTGTTAGAAAAGACAAAACAGTGCCGCAGGAGACCCGGCTTAACAGTGTTAGATTAATGTTTATTTGTAAACAAAAATGGCGGTTAACTTAACTCGTAACTTTCATCTAAATAGGTTCTGCTTTTTTATTTAGTTTCATGCTATATTAATTAAAGGAAGAAATTTTACTGTTTATTTGTAAACAAAAATGGCGGTTAACATAAGTCGTAACTTTTATCTAAATAGGTTATCATGATTTTTTATTTAGTTTCATGATAAATTAGAGGAAGAAATTTTACTAAGGGATGAATTATATTAAAGCGGGCCGTGCACGGGGCGCGTCCGGGCTCCGTCCGTAATGGCGGCTCCACATTATTAGTGCCGACACATAATAAATAATAAAGTGCCGTGACGCTCCGTAAACAGGCGTGAACGTGAATGTGGACGGTTTTCTTGGGGTTCAATCAGTTTACTCCAGACTATACTTCGATCGGTTACGATACGATGTATTTCAGTCATCTACCATCTTCTTTTTTTTTCTCTACGTCCATTTCGCGGCGGGTTTCACGAACGATTGTGAGCATCCCGTGAATCTGGAGGGCACGACTTGTGCCGTGAATTCGCGCGTGAATTCACGGCACTTAAAGCCTGTATACACTTTGATTAGTGATTAGTGCTGGTGACGAGTGCAAGTGCTTAGTGATTAGGAGTAAACACGTGTGGACTGGGCTGCGTTCTGTCGCTTCACTCGAGCGCACTCCGGCGCCCGCTCTAACCGTTCCGTGGCTTGGTGAAATTTTACTCTGATGGCTGTCAGAGCGTAGTTTCATCGGTTCTGTGCTAGTATGTGTTCTGTGGCTCAGAGCGCAGCAACCAAACAACCATCAAATCGGATGGTTATTTTCACTCTGACAGCTATTGGACGTTTATATCATTTAAAAAGTGTGAAAGCTTGCAATTTATGTCAAAACGTCTCGAAAAATTCCGCCTGTTGTTTGGTTGTTTCGTATTGTTTTACTTTTTAATAATTCTGTTATTTAAGGTATAAAAGTGGAAAAAATGGAGACAGAAGAATGTTTTCTCGTACTGGACAGGAATACTTCAGAAGAGGTTATAAAAACAACTTGATTGTTCCGTGGCCTGGTTGCAACTCAAACGAGTTAAACTTTAACCAAACAACTACACCCAAAACGACGGAACGCACTCCAGCGATTGATTAGTGCGAGTGGTTAATATAGTTAATTAAAAAGCCCGCGTAGTAAAGTGATACGTGGGTTCTAAAGTTTCTTCATTATTTCTTGCAATTGCAAGTGCGCTTCTTGACGTGCGTACTAAACACAGCCACTTGACAAAATGGACACTACTCGCACTACACATCCTGCACTAATCACTCGCAACTAATCACCTGCACTTGCACTGTCGCACTTATCAAAGTGAATACAGGCCTTAATGTGGAGCCGCCATAACGGATTTTGTGAGAATGCAGATTTTTCATTCTTCTTTAACCGTAAAGTGTAGTAATACGAGAAATAGCCATAAAATTATAATTTTGTAAGGTAATCACTGTTTTTACACGGGACGAACAAACTAACACCAACTTGTGCTGTTGTTTTATTTGATAGTAGGTGTTACCAATGGTGTATTAAAACAAACCCTAATTGACGTTTTCTTTCAGCGAAAAACGGTATATTTTTGGCTTCGCCGATGGGAAGAGTCTGGGTCCCTAGAAGCTCACCACCGTCAGCACTACGAGAGGGCTACGACGTCTGAGGAGGACGCGGCCATAGTTGCTTCACCCTCTGCTGATCCCTTTTTGAGCACAAGAGTGTCTTCTTCTAATTATAGCGTGAGTATATCATAACAATTACCTACCTTGTTTAAACTCTATTGAAATTAACACCTATCAAACAAAAGTGGGATTTAACTTGCTATTCTTTCTGCCATTGACTTGGCTGACCAAAAAACCACTTACTGCATGTGTATTTGATGAATTTTTTGATGAAGGTTTTAGTTAAATTATTAAAATAATAAGCTCAAATGCCTTCGCACTTCTTGAGAATGACTTTTTGACAATGAGTAGTCATTGCATAATCTTAATAATTTATTAAGATCCTTTTAAACACGTTTTAAATATCTTTACAAATAAATTAAGTAAAGAATTCAATTTATTATTTACTATGACTGTAAAGTTATATTGAACATGGTTTGTAGTAGGGTGATAATGTTGAATTTTTTTTTTAAATATCTTGATAACAGAAGCTATGGCTAGATTTAAATAAAGTTTGAATAAGTATATTTTTCTAAACAAAAACAATTAAGTAAGTACTAGAATTGTTAAGAGGGTTTACGCATTTCGGTTTCCCATACAAACTTCCAAGTCGAAGTTTTTAAAAACCATTAATCCAATTATGATGAAACTTTGTATGCTAAAGTAAAACACAGGGATCTAAATAGTTTGTTGAAAACATTTTAAAAAACGTTCATTTAGCTGAGTTATTGCGATTTAAAGTCTACTCTAGAAAGTTTAAAATCGCAATAACTCACTTAAGTAAACGTTTTTTAAAAATGTTTTTAACAAACTATTCAGATCCCTGAATTTTACTTTAGCATGCAAAGTTTTATTAAAATTGGCTAAGTGGTTTTTAAATATTTCAGCTTGGAATTTATACAAATATAGGAAACCGAAATGCGTAAACCCTCTTAAATCATTGTTTCCATAAATAAAAACCTCCAAAATTTGGGAAAGTTGTGAAGTGCCAGCTATTTATTGCATAATCATAATAATCAATTGGGGGGTCCCAATTGCATGTTTACTACCTATATATCATTTAAAGTTTAAAAAATTAAATTGATTAATTACTATGTGTAGACATGGTTTGTATAGTAGGATGATCCGAAGAATATATTTTTATCAAATATTTGGCTTTGGATACATTTAACTACCTATAATATTAACTACATGCAGTAAAATAATTCAATCAGTGTTTCCAATACCTATTATTTTAAGCCAGGTTACAGACTGTGTGCCAAATTTCATGTGAATACATATTCAGCCTTTTTAACCAACCATAAAATATTTTACATTTTTAATAGAAATATAATTTTAGAGACCGTTGGATATTTTATGTCTACAATAAAAAAGAAACATTGACATAAATTGGGTGAAATCACTAAAAGTCACACACAATCCTAAAGTTGGTCCTCTGATTCCTGATTAAGTTTTTAAATTTAACATATTTTTTTTTTTTTTTATTGGCAACGGGTAAGCGCTTGGCCTTCATCTCACCTGATGGTAAGTGACGATAAGGCCGAAGGTGGAAACGCGCTTCAGCCGGAATCCTCAACCACTGAGGAACTGGCTATCTTATCTCAAACTGCCGGAACACAACAATGCTATAAACATCGTTGTTATGGCGACAGACTTAGATAAGATGGTGGTAGCTAGCCAGGCGGACTTAACAGCCCTACCACCAACCAAACTGAGCACACAAAGATGTACCCCCCGCTGGGAATCGAACCCGGGACCTCTGGGTCTGAAACCGGTAGCTTAGCCACTAGACCACAGAGGCGGTTAAAGATTATAAAGATTATATTTACTGTATAGTTAAAATCTTTAGTTTAATGAATTTACTTTACTTTTTTCTTTGTTTTAGGTTTCCATGGACACTATCCGGAGAAGATTAAAAGAGGCCGGGAAGAAATGCAGCAGACCTGCGAAAAAAATTCAATTATATGAACATCATAAAGAGGCAAGAGTTAGCTTTTACTTAGAATTTTACAACTTTGACTGGGATAATAATATAGTTATTTTTGTTGACGAAAAAAGGGAAAACGGGAAATAAAGAGGACCCCAGTAACTATCGACCAATTTCAATACTACCAGCAAGTAAGATTTATGAAAAAATTATTCTCTAACAGTTAGTGGAATACTTTATTTTAAATAATCTTTTACATAGTAAGCAAGTCGGTTTTACTAAGGGTCGTTCCACTACTGATGCAGGTGTTGCTCTAGTAAAACATATATTTGATGCCTGGGAGGAGTCTCATAACGCTCTTGGAGTTTTCTGCGACCTGTCCAAGGCTTTCGATTGCGTTGAGCACCGGACATTGGTGATGTAGTTAAATTACTATGGTCTCAAAGGTTTTGCGCTTGATTTGATAAAGTCTTATCTCAGTTCTAGAACACAAACTGTCTATGTCAATGGAACTAACTCATCTGGTTCTCAAGTAAAAAAGGGAGTTCCACAAGGGTCAATCCCTTTCTTACTTTTGATATATATTAATGACCTTCCATTCTTTGTAGAAAACTTCTGTGATATTGTATTGTTTGCAGATGATACTTCACTCATTTTTAATGTGACTAGGTCTAAGAAAAATTATGACGATATTAACAATGCTCTCTTAGAAGTACTCAGTTGGTTTACTGTTAATAATTTACAGTTAAATGCTAAAAAAACCAAATGCAATTATTTTACACTACCAAATGTTAAGACCGAACAAATTGATCTAAGGATAAACAGTGATAAATTAGATTTGGTAGGTTCGGTTGTTTTTCTGGGGATAACCCTTGACTCAAAACTTCAATGGAATCCTCATATATCGAAATTGGCCGGCAAACTCAGTTCTGCTGCTTACGCCATTAGAAAAATTAGGCAGTTAACCGACGTTGAAACTGCTAAAAGGTTTACTTTAGTTATTTTCACAGTGTCATGTCATATGGCGCCCTACTGTGGGGAACAGCGGCTGATGTTGAAACTATATTTATTTTACAGAAACGGGCAATAGAACCATCTATAGACTAAGCTCACAAACTTCTCTAAGAGATATTTTTAAAGATGTTGGTGTTCTTACAGCTGCATCTCAATTTTTTTTGTGCGCTGCAATATTAACTCATTTGCTAAACACAGTGACGTACACAATTTCAGTACTAGAAATAAGTCAAAACTTATGATGCCCCTGTTCAGGTTACAGAAGGTTCTCGGCTCTTTCTTGGGGCAAGGTATTCACTATTATAATAAAATACCAAGTACTGTACTAGAATTACCTTTACATAAGTTTAAAAATCATATAAAATCTTATTTACTTAAGAAAGGTTATTATACAGTTAAGGAAGAAGAATACAAAACAGCCTGGTAATGATAAAATAATCACATTATATTTTCTTAAGTCCATTTTCTTTGTAACTAGCTCATACCCTGGTATGATAGCCTTTATCAGCAGTGTCTTACAGACAAGAGGTACCTACTCAAAACTTATGTTGTGTAAAACGTTGCCTAAATGTTTTCTTGCTTGCTTCATTGGAGTTGCTCGAGTGTGTCATGCTCTCTCAAAGTGTCTCTGCGGTGGTGGCATGTGCGTCGGGTCGTTACGTTCCCTAAAACGTGGTTGAGCGAAGCGATGGCTGATTCACATGTCATACTCGTACACGGGTGCCGCCTGTGGAGGCTGGTCTGCTCTTGCTAACTTATTTTTATTATTAGTATATTAGTAGTTATAGTCTTACTTTTTTTTCTGTACTGTAAGACATTGATAACATTGATTATTTTATATTGATGAATACCTGAACTTTTTATTTTTATTAATATATTTTTTATTTTTATGTCCTTGTAGTTGTTTTATGTTTTTATTATTGTAATGGAAAGTGCCCTTCTATGATAGGGAGGGCATTTTTCAATTCTAATTGACGGTGTAAAAGAAAGGAAGAAAGGAAATGCCCTTGCTGAGTTTCTTGCCGGTTCTTCTCATTACAAGGCTCCCGCCCCATAGTTAGACTTACGAACCGATGGCATAAATGACATTCATAAGTGCTGTAACCTAAACATGGCCTAACCTGAATAAATGATATTGAATCTTGAAGTTATGTTATGGAATTGTGATAATGAACCCTTGTTTTGAAGTCTGCTAAAAACGCCCAGTCAAATTGTAATGTTCTAAGCTTAGATTAAAACAAAAAGGGAAGATACGGCATGCTCCTACTTGTAGTCATTCAAAATATAGTCCTACGCAACTACATGCAAACACCACTCACACATGCACACCTATAAAGTGTAAATCGAGCGAGCGAGACAAAGCGGTAAGTTTCAACGCCAGCGCGAGGGAGTCAGCGAGTAGCGCGTTGACGTCTCGGTCGCTTCGCAACAGACGAGTACGTACGACCGATTCCGACGCCACTGCGGAGTAGCGTCTTTCTCTTTTTCACACAGTAGAATATCTGCGATAGTGCGATGTAGCCTGTTCGCTCGGCAAATTGTGACTGAAGTGAAATTGTGCCTTTAGGCCTAATTTTGGCGGCTCACTCACGAGACGCTAATGCCGTATCTTCCCTTTTTGTTTTAATCTAAGGTTCTAAGAAAATAAACTCTTGCCTCTCATTTTATCCCTTAGCCGGCATTTGACGTAATAAGACGTATTTTTAATTTAATAATTACTTTGAAGTATTATAATTAAGTTTATAACCCTAGTTACTTTAGATTTGGATGGTTTATTTAAATAAATTTTATAAATGTTTTCGTTCTATCATTTAATTGTTGGAGAATGTTCAGCTTATTGCTCTGTTTCTTAATTTCTTTTCCATGTATTTGTTATCAGAATAATAATGTGATAGGTTGAACCTTTGATATTATATTAGCTATAAGTATCGATCAAATTCGGGGTAATTAATCACCCTGAATACCTATTTGTGTAATTTATTTAGAGTAGTAAGTTTATTAAAGTTCCTACTATTTTATTGGTTAATAAATCAGAGAGTTTAAATATATTGAAGATTATAATCAATAAATGTTTATTTGTGTTAGTTTATTGTTTTTATTTTTCTAAGTTTAAGTTCGAAACTCGATAAGAGCCTTATTACAATATTTTGACAGTTATTTGTTGACTATTGAACATTTAAAAGATAATAGAAAATCAAAGACCGCGTTGTAAAATTTCTTCTTCTTCTTTATCGAGTGGCTGGTGAGGCCTGGTGTCAGAGTTTTTACAAGCCGCCATTTAGGTCTCTGACTTGACTTGTTGCTATATTTACGACAGCAACTGTGACCAACGGCTTTACGTGCCTTCCGAAGCACGACCAGACCGGAACAAGTATACAAAGATATGTTCCGCTGAAAATTGAACCCAGTCCTCCGGGTACCTATTGTAAGCAGACTTACTAACATTCAACCACGGATAAGTCTGTAAAATTAATAAAGCTACAAGTATGCTTTAAGTAATTATCATTATATCAACACTTTTTGGGACATAACAATTAACCCCACGTGCTATTGTCCACGTGGGAGGCCTGTGCCCATCAGTGGGACGTTTATTTGCTGATGATGAACAATTAACCCCTTGAGTATCGTAAAACCAGACACAATTGAAAATCAATTGTTTCGTGACCGCCGGCGGTCTTATGATCCTTGACCTATTATAGTGTTTCCTTACTTTTTGCATGTTTCATGTTTTGCAGAATTCACACGGCTATTAATAATATTTCCCACATTCACACAAATTACTTAGCTTAAAGTAAGCACTGTAAGGCTTGTGATATGGATACTAGGTAACGGATACACTTACATATACAATACGTAGATAATATAGATATAAATACATATAAACACCGACTCGGTTCAAATTACTCGGTAAAAAATTACCTTGTTCATCACACAAACATTTGTTCGTACCAGGATTTGAACCCGGGACCTTTGGGGTTGGAAGGCAGGATCTCTGCCAACGGGCCACATCGGTCTTCGCTTGTGCTTGAGTCACTATGTTTCACTTTATTTATTTTATAAAACATTATGGCCTCAGAGTATCATTTGGTCTTTTATACTTATACCCCAGTAATCACCACCTAACTGTCAAAATAATTTTCGAATTTCTTATCAATTTCTATTCTCTTAATTTTATTATGTTGTTTTAAAGCTGGCCACTGACGATCAGTTTTGCGCGTCAGTCCCAGGCGTAAAACTGTGGCGTCACTCCAAGTGGTTTTACGCCAAATAGATTTCCCCACTCACTGGCGTCACTCCGGCTCGTCGGTTCTCGACCGGCCGGTACAATCAATTTTGAACTTTATTGCTTGGTTCTAAGGATCAATATTCATTGGAGAAATTCGAACTGACGCGATTGGAGTGACGATCAGTCGATCACACACAGTCAGGTGAGAGTAGCCTACTCTTGAAACAGAAATGCATTAATCAATTTCCAATCATAAATCTAAAATATGTCAAATGGCACTTTTGTAAGCGACAATAGCGCCGCCACATTGGAATTAAATTGCGTGGAAATTGATTGAACAAATTATTATCGAGATGACGTTCCGGAATTATCTTTACTTATCCCAATATCGATACATATTAATCGCATTGGAATTGTATTAAGATTGAGTTTGCGTTTGAGTGTAACCCCCCAGGGGCCCAAGTCTGCTAATTTACGAATGGCATAATTGAATCGCAATTGGATCGCATTGTAATTGTTTGACACATTTGGTATTCTCTTACTCATTTAAGAATACCAAATGTGTCAAACAATTACAATGCGATACAATTATGCCATTCGTAAATTAGCAGACTTGGGCCCCAGTTTGGCGCGACGCGCCGCCGCCGGCTTGGATTATGGTAGCCACGGAAAATTCCGTCTCGCTGTCAGTTAAAACTCTTTAGTGACGATTCGACATTCACGATCAAATTTTGGACTGACGTCAGTTCAACTAATGGGAAAAACTGATCGTCAATTTCTGCGATCTAGCAGTCAAAACATGTATATATAATGAGGTAGAGTCGATCGCTATAGGGCAAGTCACACAGACAAGAGAAAATTCTTTCATTACATATTTATTAAACGTTAGGAATCTCCCCTAAATTAAATCCTCACCACGAATTTAAATTTTTAAATTTGTTGTCTCAAAAGTTTTCTTATTAGACGATATGATTCGCGCAGAGCGCTGTAGGGTTTCTCACCTTGTGTTCCACTTGTCCCAGGTTAAATTCCAGGTCGGGTTAATTCCTAATGTTGGTTTTCTAAACTCCGAGATACCTACCCAGCGTCTCTACCAACACAAGGGTGTTAAATTCCTTGTTGTCTGGCGCATATACAGTAGGTTATAAACCACATCGCAATACGAGCGAGAATTCTCTAAATTCAGTTAAAGAGTGTGTTACGCTATTTTAATACGAGCGAGAATTCTCTAAATTCAGTTATAGCGTGTATTACGCTATTTTACATATGAGTATGTTATTCGTTATCAATTTTAAGATTCATCGCAAATGCAAAAATCTATATAAGCTACTTCCCAATGTTTTTCTATTTCAACGCGTCGCTTTATTTTTTAGTTCCTCATACCGAATAACTAGACAGAATCAGTGTTACCTAATACCACAATCCCAGGAATTATGAAAATACTAGAAAAAATTCGGACCGAGAATCGAGAATGTAGGCGGGATTCGAAACCGCGTCCCTCGCTTTCCGGGCAAGTGCGCTGACCACTACGCCACCGCGGCCGGCACAAAGATCGTCGAAATTCTTCTAGTGATTTTACTTACGTCCCAAGCCGACGTCATCACAACAATCTACCCTAACACTCGATAGAAACACTTTTGCAAATATTTCTATCAGATAAGTTGACATTTTGCTATGTAGGTATATTTCATAATTTAATTTAACATTAAAAATGTTAAAAATGTAAAAATGAAAATCCAGAATTAGTTAAATGCCCTAGGGCCTACATCGGCAAGGCATCACAAAAATTATTTCCGAGGCTAGGGTAATGAAGATATTATTATTACACTATAATAAAAAATCGATATGAAAATATGGCTAAGATTTTTATTTTTCCATTCCATTAAGTAACGCTTTTAGGAATAAATGAGTCCAAAGTTATTCTAATATTAATAACTAAGATTAATCCTCAAAAATTGTTTCATTTTCGCGATTCCTCTACAGAGCGTGATACACACATGCAAAATAACGTATGTGTGCGGCGGCAATGCAGCACGACTCATTTGACGTGGGACTGATATAGGCTATTTATCTCTTTCGCACGATTCTCTCTGTTCAACTTTTGAAGCGCTCAAGGTCAAAGTGTGGTAGCCTGATGTGCTGGCGTGTGTACAACTGGCGTTGAAATGTGTGTTTTATGAATTCGTACACAAGGTTTAAATTTTAATGATAATTTACTTTATTTCATTTTAAGGCAAGTCCGGTATTATTTTTGGTGACAGTGGTTGCAAACATTTTTAATAAAATAGTAACGAATTTCCTTTTTTGTAAAAAAAAATACTAAGTAAAAACATAAATCATTATTTCTTATTGAACATTATAAGTAGTGCTGCAAAATGAACAAATACCTTCCCTCATTATCATTTAAGGGGTCTGAAATTTTTTAACTATATTTTTTGCACACCTGTCAACTTTCTTTGGTTTTTTAATATAAATCAACATTTGTATTTTTTTTGTTTAAGTAATTGTCCCTTGTACGCCGCCGTTTTCAGCTAAAAAACAAAGAAATTTGACAGGTATACCAAAAGATTCCAACCCGTATTAGACATCAGCAGGTTGCAGGACTTAGAAAATTTTCGAGCAAAAATTTACTTTTTTTTGCACAAACCGCCGAAAAACACTGCCATCAAAAAGAGATAGTAAAAGTTTAAAAAATTTGTAAAAAAAAACTTAAAATTTTTTTAGTTGAGTTTATATGGAGCCGACACTTTAAAAAAATTGTATGACTTAGAAACATTTATGTATGACTGCCCTACTCATGCAGGTAATTTAAGACAATCGCGAAGCGCAGCGTAGCGATTGTTTTAAATTACCGCATTAGACAACAGAAGCTCCATACAAAAATTATAATGATTTTTTTAAATTTTTTTTTTCCTAAAAAAAGTACTTTTTTTAAATTTTTCCATCTCTTCCCGAAAGCAATATCTCTCGTCAGATTGTAAAAAAAAAAATAGAGTGTATTTTTTATGTGTATAATATCTTTGCGACACCCGGACCGAATTGTCTAAAATTGCCTGTTTTAAAGAGTTATAGAGATACCTTAGATAGATAAATAGATTAGGTAGATACTTAAGTAGGTACATAATATATTTATTAATAAGGAAAAATAATAAATGACAAAATTCAGAAATGTGCAAAACCTGAGAAAAGCTTTCTTAGCAACTCGTTTCAAGATCTGCTTAAGACAATCAAAATTTTCTATCCTAGTTTAAAACAGTAATGATAGTCCCGCCACTGAGCATACCTCACCTGCTAATTGTCTTGTAGCCAGACAGACAATACAGCTTGAATATAAATAGGTACCTAATGATAGTTTTCATTGGGCGACTACTTTTAAGTAGTAGCTAGCAAATACAAAGAATCGTATAGTAACATAAAATACGTGCAGCTGAAAAGGTTGACAATATCTGCAATCGAGGCAAGACCGGCATATGACGGACTTTCCATAAGCATGTAGACGGACTTCCCAACTATTACATTTTGAGTTTAGACATTTGTTGCAGGTAATAATTACGAAACTCAAGGGATATTAATGAATTCATCACCAGAAATAAGTATGTGGATCTCTAAATGACTTACGTAATCAAGGAAACTCCAAAAATTCCTTTGATTATCTACTTTTTTTTTAGTTTTTTGAAGAGACGTTACACTCTAACTTCAAGTACACAACGCGAAAAATAATGGCCTACCGATTTCTTTCGACCTAATGATGTTAGCGACATCTATGATTCTCAGTTCGAACTAGCTCCGTAATACTGTTTTACCGACCGAGGCATAAGAACCTAGCCGTTCAAATATGCAAGTTATTGCCGCTAGACGGGCTTACCTCCTAGACGGACTTCCCCACATTGACCTTACATCTTTTAAAAAAAATATCTTGCTTGAAAAAATTTCAAAAAGCGAAAAGCATAATACGCACTAATCTCGCATACTACCAAAGGAAATGCGCAACCAGACAATTCACATTCTTAGTAAAATATAAACCAAACTCAAAATCTTGATATCAGAAATATCGACTTTACAAAGCAAAGTTTACAGCTTACTTTAAAAACATGAATAAAAAAAACTTTATGTCTTATCAAACCTCTTACAATTTACATCCTTAGGGATCTCAATGAAAATATTTTACAATATTCAAAGATTTAGGTAAGATAAGGCTTCTACCTGAGGTAAACAAATTTTTTTTCAACGCTACGATTAACGCAAATAATAAAATATTACGAATCGGGGCCCAAGCTATCGGTAGCTATAATTATTATATAAACATGTGTGTTTGTGTCTGCGCGCGCGCATGTGTGTTTGTCGTATCATTAAAATAAATATTAGTTTTATTAACAATTTATATCAATGATCGCATAAATAGCCTCGGTAGAAAGCCATGGAGTGGCGCGATTAAATCATGAGTCACAAAAGTGACAAGGCCCCTGTATAAAGCCATCGAGTGGCGCGGCCAAAAATAAATGATCACATAGTAGCCTCGGTAAAAATAAGCCATCATGTGGCACGGCCAAATAAAAATGATCACATAGTAGCCTCGGTAAAAATAAGCCATCGTGTGGCACGGCCAAATAAAAATGATCACATAGTAGCCTCTGTAAAAATAAGCCATCATGTGGCGCGGCCAAATAAAAGTGATTTCTAGCCTCGGTAAAAAGCCATAATTTGGCGCGGCAAACTAAAAGTCCTTATTAATCAATGTACAGCAAAACATCTGGCCAGGAGTTCACAGTACATAAAGAAATAAAAACAAAAAAATATCATAATTCATTCTTGCTTTTGTAATGAAAATAAAGAATATGACTTCATAAGATATCATGTCTGAGCTGTCGCTCAGTACCTCTTTCAGAGGAAAATGCCTTAATGGGAACATTATGTTTCAGCATTTTACTGTATTGTCACAGTATAGCTGTCACAACAGTCACAACAGTGTGACTTTAACAGATCCATAATCTATAGTATAGTCAACGTAAAGGTATGCATAATGTATTTGTTGTTTGGGTTTCGTGGCATTATAATATCCAAATTAAAGTACCCCTAAATCGACCGAGACGCAAAACCAATTCCTTTAGCAAAATAATTAGGTATTTATTTAAAGAAATTAGTTAATTTAAGCGTCTCACAACAATAAACTGCAACTAAATTATTTAGAGGGTCAATAACAATAAGCTTCGGTCATCTTAGAAATTATTGTTTTTCTAAATTGTCTCTGGTCTGGGTGTTTTCTATGTATAATAAGTATGTATTTAAGTATTTTAAGTATGTTTATCCGTTGTCTAGTAACCATTTAACGAGTTTCTTCGAAGCTTCTCTTGGGCTAGATAATTGGTGTGATTGTAGGAAAGATTTATTTTATTTATTTATTTATTTATCTAAACACCAGATACACAACCAGCGCTCTCAAAGTGTCGCCTCGAACTAACTCTCCGACCAAGAGGGAGCATTAGATTGCTATCAATTAATATTTCTAAAAATTTAAAATATCTTTGTCTAAATCCGGTACCTATTGTTGTGATTATAGGTCTGAGTATCAAAACTAGTTGTGATTAAAAGAAAACGAAATTGTGTAAAATAATTGGAAACACCTTTCCGAACGCATTTTATATGCGATTGTGCATCTAGTACGCAGATGACCGAAGTCAATAAGGTAACGAATAATAATCGTATTTGCCACTGTAAGACTTGGCATAAATTTGAGCGGTTAACAACAAATTAGAAGAAGTTGATTTCAGTTCGCTATTTGGCACAAACGACAACAAAGGATTACTATCCTGTTAGTTGTCGTAAACCAGACAACATTCAATCGTTAGTAACTGATTTAAGGTCTTCTCACAGTCTATGCGAATATTAACTTATTGGACCCATCAACACATGGATAAAGAAATTACTCATGTCATCATGTGCCATCAATGCGCGACAGGTGCAGCTGTGCAACAACTGGGCACGCTGGTATAAACAGATTGGTCAGTCTTTGCGACATGCGAGTTCGTATTTTCCTAACACACAATAATTAAGAATCAAACGAACTTACCTTGTGAAGTTTGATTCCAATTATGCGAGGGTCTCAACCGAAGACGATTACTTATTACATGCAGCAGTACATGAGATGGTGCTATCTTCTTCACACTTTTAGATAGGTATATCCTAAAAAGAAATATCTTATTTCCGTTCCCTGCACTGGCAACCCCGCGTCACGAGACGTCATTATTTCAGAGAATTTTGTGTTATCCTCCACAATTTTTTATTTTATTTTTGGGTTGGGAGGGATGGGTTGACGTAATCGTCTTCGGTTGAGACCCTCGCATAATTGGAATCAAACTTCACAAGGTAAGTTCGTTTGATTCTTAATTATACTTCGGGTCTCAACCGAAGACTATTACTTATTACATGCAGATGTTCAGAGCATTGTAATGTTAACACAATAAAAATAAAAAATTATGTCAATTTAAACTTTACAATATGTAGGTAGTTTTTTATAGTTGCGTAAGCCTCCTTTAAACCTTAAAAGATGCATTTAATGGCTATCGATGCATTGGTCGTTTTCTAAACAATGACTTTAACAATTTCATTTATTTATTTGATTAAGTATTATTATTTTGTTGTAAATACTGCATTGACAAATTCATCCTAATTTGTACCTAAACATTTCTCCAACAGTATTAACAAATACATTTAAGTGACTCAGCCCAGCCCACAACAACTCTGCGAAACATCTCCAGACTAGATCTGTGAGCATTGTGAGCAGTAAATGCCAAACGACTACGTGACTGTGAGCTCCAAATACAGACAAATATCCGTATCGGCATGTCGTCCACTGTCTTAAAATCTTTTGTTATTTTTTATTTTTTATCTGCAACAAATGTTTGTGACCGCCTTTTTATGAGGTTGGCACAGCCAGCAACAAATAACTGGGATTCTTACAAATATTGGACAATCTGATGAGCGGTTGCTAAACACGGGTCCTGAAGTCTAAATGAAGTCGGTAATTTCAATCACAATCACATAATTTTGTATTGATATATTATTTTTGATTAAACTAATAGACTGCCTTTTTTGAGCAGAAACAATAGAAAATATAGTGTAAGAATCATAAGTGATAAATCATTGATTATGATCTGATTCTAAGGATAGTCCTGGAAATATGGTTTAATTAATATGACATTTGTGTCCCATGTTGAATTGTATTTTTGATTTGGAGCAATAAATCTTAGTTAGTGTACACTTAACAAAACTGTGTTAAACACAGTTATTCATGGAAAGTAAATTACTTCCCTTATTTGACAGGTAAAGTAGACCTATGCGTATAAACAACATAGAACCTTCCTCAAACTTTTTGGTTAGAAATGATAACTTTATAACTATCAGCTTTGAAAAGATTCAAGTTATTATTTTTCGAATAAAGCTACCAAGATATTATCAAATACAGTACTGATTTAATGTTACTGATTTTGTTGCAAGAGATGTAAACATATATCTCAAGATGCTCGTGGTATACCATGTCTGGTCAACGATTCACTAATAATTTGGCGCCACCTGGATAAGGCTATCTAGAAGTGGATGGCTCGCCTTGAAAGGAAATTAGGTTTAACAAATATTATTTAGGGCCGAAGAACATTTTTCTTGGACAACAAGTTTGGGCCACATTGTATACCAAGGATGTAAATTCTAATCTGTACCACATCAATACCTTCTGCTTTATTCAATTTATATTAAATGTAAGTGTTTTTTTTTTATAACTTGGTCAGGATTTCGTGATGCATTCTGCGTTTGTAAGGGTTTGTAAGGTCAAATTATGGCTTTGTCAATAAACTAATAATTTGTGAAAACGCATGGTAGGAGAGTAAGGCCCATAGCAGACGGCGTTTTTTATGCGCGCCGACGACGCGCAGATGACGCGCGTATACGCGCTTCATACGAGGTTTGAACGCAACCTTGTAACTTAAGCACACGGGGCGATCGTGAAACGCGCCTCTACAGCGCGTATACGCACTGTAGTCGCTCGTAGCCTTTGCGTTTTGATCAGAGACCAGTTGTACAATGGCGTCGGTTGAGACAACATTGCTTACGCTGGCTTTAGTACTTCTTTTAAAAAGAAAAAAACGTAAAAAAAACCGATTCTATTGGATAGACCCATTTACGAGTGAAAAAGGAAGTGGTCATTATCATACAACGTTTAAAAAATTGGTAATACATAGAAGATGGAAGAAATTTTATAAGTGCTATCGAATGTCATATTCATCATACAAAGAACTTCTGTTGATTGTAAAACCGGAGTTAACTCGTCAAAATACAGTAATGAGATCATGTATATCGGCAGAAGAACGTTTACTCATCACGTTAAGGTAAGAAAACAACCTGTATTTATTTATTTATTATGTATTTATTTATTTATTGACCTGTAACAGTCCTAAATCAATCGTAGAAAGTTATAAGTGCACTTAGATTATGAACAGAGAAAATAAGATTTATTTATTCAATATCATTATACATGTCAGATATGATATTGGAGTCATTTGTAACCGATTCACTGCTATCCATATTTAGTAGTGAACTGCCAGGTTCGTTTCTTGGCGCTGATTGATTACTTGAATATTGAGGCTGAAAATCAGACTGATATCCAGACTGGCACCCATACTGATGTTCGTATTGAAATGCACCTTGGTATCTATTTCCATGTAATGTTCTCGATGATTGTTCCATATTTTTATATTTGCGAATTAAATTTATCATATCAGCTTTGGCCTCTAATTTAAATTCTTCTTTAATGCCAGAAAAATCTTTAGCTAACGAAACTAAGAATAGTAAGTCGGGATTTTCAGATAACATTGTATTATTTGCTTTAGACTGTTTGAGATTTGCTGTCAGTGCATCATACAATTTATCTTGTGAGTCTTCATGTTTTGGAGTCTTTTTGGACTTTTTCGGTGAATGTGGTCTTAAAAAATCGCAGTCTTGGTCATGCCCCTGTGCTACATCATCATTTTGACTTGGAGATCTTATTTCGTCAAGCGGGTCTAAAAACGTTAGCAAATTGGAATATATGTAGGGTCTTCTAGGCTTAGCTCCAGATCCACTGGAACAGTTATTGTTCTTCGTTTTCTCTTTTATAAGCGTCCTTAATACTCTTCCATTTTTTTTGAAGTTCAATGACTGAAAACAATAATAATATTAATAGTTAGTTAGTTATTTATTAAGTTAGTTTTAATTTATTTTAAATAAGCAGTTGTAGGTAATTTAAAAAATAATTTTAAAAAATATAAAAAATATAAAATTAAAAATATAAAATTTACGATGAAAATAGAAGTTTAATAATGTTATTTTTTTCAGGTATTTAGCTACGGGTTGCTATTTCTCAGATATTCACTATGACTTTAAGTGTGGACAAACGACGGCAGGTATTATTGTCCGTGAAACAGTGAAAATATTATGGGATAAATTAAAAAACATCTGTATGCCAGAACCAACCGAAGAATCTCATCTTAAAACTGCTGAAGGATTTATGAGATACGCAAATTTTCCGAACCTACTTGGGGCTATCGATGGGAAACATATTAGAGTAATAAAACCTCAACATAGTGGATCAGAGTATTTTAATTATAAAAAATATTTTTCCATCGTATTGCTTGCAATATGTGACGCGAATTATAATTTTATCGATATAGATGTTGGATGTTATGGAAAGGCTGCAGACTCAACAATAAATGAATGTAGTGAATGGAGCAAAAAGATAAGGCAAGGAAATTATAATATACCTAACGCGAGACCATTTACGTTCGTTGGAGATGAAGGCTTTGCATTATCTCAACATTTACAGAGACCTTACGCTGGAAGAATCTTGCCACGAGAAAAAAGAATATATAATTACCGCTTGACACGTGCCAGAAGATACATTGAATGTACATTTGGTATATTAAGCAACAAATTTAAAATCTTTAATCGACCACTGAACGTTAGCGTGGACTTCAGTGTGGCTATTGTGAAAGCCTGTTGTGTATTGCATAACTTCATACGTGAACGTGACGGTTATAATTTTCATTATTCTTTGAGTATAGCTGGATTAGAAGATCCTCCTGAAGATGCAAGTTTGATTTCGATTGGTGCAAGACGGTCACAGGGACAATTAAGCGGAACTTCTATACGAAATATGTACACTGATTATTTTATTAGCGATGAAGGTGCAGTACCATGGCAAGATTCTAAAATTTAGGGTACCTAATTACATTTTCTACTGTTGTACTGTTCTATGTACCGTATTATATGAATATAAGGTGGCTGCTAGAAACCGCAAAAAACTTCTAGGGCTGGTCAGGTCAAGTGTTTTAAACATGACAAAAATGACAAAAAAGAAATTCGTGTTTTTTGATTTTTTATTAAATAATTCATTTTGTTAATTTTAATTAGAAGGAATTTGGGTATCTAATTAATTTTAAACCAATAACATAAGAAAAATAAAATTAAAAACAATTAAAAATGACGATTATTTACAACGCGCGGGCAATGAACGCCTGGCCGGCCGACTGTTGACCCGTGCGCGTTGTCAGCTGGGCGATAAGTACCTACGTTAGTCTGCAATGTTTTGAATTAGTCGTAGGTATAAGGTGCAGTTATTAAGTCCAACGACTATCGATAGCATCAAGTTATGTTATGGCCACATTTTAACTGTAATTATGATAAGTGTTATGATGTATGAACGTAATTTCAATTCAATCCTAGTAAAAATCTATTACACCACACATTATGAGAAGTTACAATTATCTTTCCTTACAAATGAAAGATCAATGGGTAGTTATCTAATGTCGCGTCCGCACGCTAAGCACTTGCCGCTAACTCCAAACCAAATGACCAGATGATCTTTCATGTCCTTGACAACTAAACAGCCTAAAGCATTGAGATAATAAGTATCAGTCTTACCTATTTATTTACACTAAATTAAGTTAAACTAATGTCTCGCAATAAAAGGCAACGTTAATACCTAAAAAGCTGCGTAATTAATAGGTGTCGGTAGGTACTTACATGGTGTTAAATAGCATTCCAGTTTATTCCAGCGAACAGGAAAGGTGATAAGCTTCCGATCACACTTAACAGGCTTTCAAACTTATGTAATATTACATAAAAATTAAACCTCCGCCAAAATTACGTACTTACTTAAATAAAATAAAATTTATTAAAGGACGAACTAAAATAACTTTTGTGATCGGCACATATTTATTATTACACTTATTCAACGTGTTTAAAAGAACACCACCTATTCTACCTACAAGTCTTAATACGACTTAACACCCATTTGTTACTCAAATCATTAATTTGTTACTGAACTGATTACTTTATTCACGATAGCCTATTCATAATAATACTAATCCTTCACTAATTAACTCATACTAGTTATTAGTTTAATCGCGCATACACAAATGCACTTCACATACCACAACACAACTAGGTACCTACACTACACAACAAAATTTCCCCGAGGAAACTGAACACACCTGCTGCGCATGAGAATCAGTGAGTTCAGTGACTGACTAACTGACTAAGCACAGACAGCGCAGCGCAGTGCCACAGTGCGATTCTCTAAGTTAAAGTCGTAAAGTTGGTGCCACTGCGATGAGAATGACTCTGTCTCTTTCATATTCATAGAATTGGAAAGAGACAGCAGATCACAGTCATGCGCACAGCGACTATGTGTCGCTCGCATTCGCATGCAGTCCGGCAGATCTGACGAGAAATCCGTCAATTTGACCACTTGAACACTTGACCTGTCTCGCCCTAGAAGTTTTTTGCGGTTTCTAGCAGTCACCTTATATTATTAAAATTTGCATAAAAAACAATTTCTTTACTTTTTCATGGTTGCTTAATGTTTACGTGGGCACGCGACAAAATTAAATACTTATACATAGATCTTACCTCCCAGGTTTTTTTCCTTACTGGTTTTTTCATTGAAATTGTAATTGTTATAAAAAATTTGGCACAATTCATCCCAAGCATTTCTTTTTAAAACCTTGTTTGAATATTCGGGCAGTAGTGAATTCCATGTAGCTGGACGATTGTTTATTTCTGTTATAAAGCGGTCGGTGTCGAAAGGTTCCATTTTAAACTAAATACACGCGCAGTACACAATAAAACATTTGCAACTGAGGCGAGTGAGGCGCAGGCGCGGGCGGTGCAGTGGTGGTGTGAGCGCCCCTCTGCCCTCTGCCCCTACTCCGCTCCTTTGTACGCGCGTTTGTATCGTTTCAAACGCGCGTATACGCGCTTCATGCGCGCGTTTGTATCATCAAAGCAAACGCAAAAATCAGCGTCTACGGCGCCGAAAACGCGTGAGCGTCAAGTTGGCAGGCACACCATGGAATTAGATGGTTTTGACTATGTCAAAAAATTGTGTATAAATAGTGATAAATAGTGACGTATAGCATATAAATAGTGATACTATGGTTCAAAAGATATTTGAGTATCTTGGTGTGCCTGCTAACTTGACGTCAAGATAGCAGGCACATTAAGAAATACAGTTCGTATCAATGTGATTTATATGTCAAAAAACTGTGCATAAATAGTGAATCGAATACGCAAAATTTCAACAATTGTACTTCAATACAAACCGAGATATTACGGTCTCTAAGTGGCCTGCCAACTTGAAGATTCTTGCGATGGCGATTCCAGAGAAACGGGTTGAAGTTTTAAACAAATAAATACATGAAAAAATTGTGTGTGAAATTGTGAATCTTTCAATATCAATAAAAAAAGAATTCTTCTTTGCTATTTTCCAAAAATCTAATGTAAACTTCTACCATACATTCGATTTTAAGTACAATCGTGCACAATTTTATTTATTGACTTAAGATACTGACATAAAGTCTAATTATTTTTAATTCAAGTCATGAAATTACACTTAATCTATCGTTGTAATGTCAGTTTCACGTTATTTCTATGGAAACTTATGTCAAGCAATTTGTAATTTTAGTGACTCGAATTAAAAGTCTCGGGATAGTGGCGGACGAGCGAGTTTCGCGAACGACCGAGAGATGGCGTGATTTTGTTTACGTGCGGTGAGCTGGTGATACGAGAATGGTGCGCGAAAAGTTTTATTTGTTTTTGTTGAAATTGATAAGCAGTGAGTACATTTGCATCAGAAGTGAAAGTGTTTAAATCGTTTAATAACAACCTACATTTTTATAGGTACGCAGCTTATTTTCTATTATGGTATTTACAAAAAAGATATACCTAGGTACGGTCGGGGTCGCCGTCGCTTTACCACTTTACAGCGATTTTAGTGTGAAGCGCACCGACCGCCCGGGTACCTACGTGCCCGTACCAAATAGACGACGTGGTGTGCAAGGGATTTTGACCTTTAGACTGGTAAAGCGACGGAGTCCGCCATTGTACCTAATGTGAGGTAGATATTTTCTCAGTCATTCAAAACTTTTCATATTTACTACTCGACCAACATAATTAATAGCATTAAAGCTAGACGTTTATCATAATTGTTCAATGATTAACAATCTAAATATATTGCACTTCAATTAGTTTGCACATGCTGAGTGGTCAGATTTTAAAATGGAATATCGAAGAAGATACGTTTAGTTTGTAAATTATTGAACAACTGTGATAAACGTCTAGCTGACATGCGCCTAATTATGTTGGTCGACTAATACGTATTACTTCATAGTAGGTACTTACCAAGCTAATCTTTCGTAAAGTTAACTAGGGTCAACTATATTCCTAGTGCATTAAATGTTAAAGTTACCTGCCTAGTCTTTTATGACTAATAAACAAAGAATAAGCTAGGAATAGTTATTCCGTGTTTTGTTCCTGTCATTTAAACGTAATTTTTAATTAGAGTAAAAGAAACAAAACACGGAATAACTATTCGTAGGTAGCTCATTCTTTCTTTATTAGTCATAAAAGACTAGGCAGGTAACTTGTCGGTGGTCGAGTAGTAAATATGAAAAGTTTTGAATGACTGAGAAAATGTCTACCTCACATTAGGTACAATGGCGGACTCCGTCGCTTTACCAGTCTAAAGGTCAAAATCCCTTGCACACCACGTCGTCTATTTGGTACGGGCACGTAGGTATCCGGGCGGTCGGTGCGCTTCACACGAAAAAAGCTGCAAAGTAAAGCGACGGCGACCCCGACCGTACCTAGGTATATCTTTTTTGTAAATACCATAATAGAAAATAAGCTGCGTACCTATAAAAATGTAGGTTGTTATTAAACGATTTAAACACTTTCACTTCTGATGCAAATGTACTCACTGCTTATCAATTTCAACACAAACAAATAAAACTTTTCGCGCACCATTCTCTTATCACCGGCTCACCGCACGTAAACAAAATCACGCCATCTCTCGGTCGTTCGCGACACTCGCTCGTCCACCACTATCTCGAGACTTTTAATTCGAGTCATTAGAATTACAAATTGCTTGACATAAGTTTCCATAGAAATAACGTGAAACTGACATTACAACGATAGGTTTAAGTGTAATTTTATGACTTGAATTAAAAATAATTAGACTTTATGTCAGTATCATAAGTCAATAAATAAAATTGTGCACGATTGTACTTAAAATCGAATGTGTATGGTAGAAGTTTACATTAGATTTTTGGAAAATAGCAAAGAAGAATTCTTTTTTTATTGATATTGAAAGATTCACAATTTCACACACAATTTTTTCATGTATTTATTTGTTTAAAACTTCAACCCGTTTCTCTGGAATCGCCATCGCAAGAATCTTCAAGTTGGCAGCCCACTTAGAGACCGTAATATCTCGGTTTGTAT
The DNA here is from genome assembly GCA_963921215.1 of Scoparia ambigualis. Classification (NCBI taxonomy): domain Eukaryota; kingdom Metazoa; phylum Arthropoda; class Insecta; order Lepidoptera; family Crambidae; genus Scoparia; species Scoparia ambigualis. Next base: position 5,798,257 of record OY992511.1, read on the forward strand.
TGAAGTACAATTGTTGAAATTTTGCGTATTCGATTCACTATTTATGCACAGTTTTTTGACATATAAATCACATTGATACGAACTGTATTTCTTAATGTGCCTGCTAACTTGACGTCAAGTTAGCAGGCACACCAAGATACTCAAATATCTTTTGAAACATAGTATCACTATTTATATGCTATACGTCACTATTTATCACTATTTATACACAATTTTTTGACATAGTCAAAACCATCTAATTCCGTGGTATGCCTGCCAACTTGACGCTCACGAAAACGCGCGTTCCTAATACGCGCGTCGTCGGCGCGCATAAAAAACGTCGTCTGCTAATCTAAGTATATTCGTATAATGTTTTCACAAGACTGGATGTAGGATGCGAATACATAAAAGTTAGGTACTGAATCAATTAATACTAAGAATTTCTCTTGTTCAAACAACTTGGTGTAGGTAGGTAATTCAAACCGCAACGGCCGCTGTGCATTGTGTGCATGCCGTAGTCAATATTCTTGAATTCATCTAAATCTCTTATTATACATTTATGTATAAAACAAGTTCTGTTGCTCGGTTTTTTAGTAATGCTTTTGTTAGTGTTTGTGACAAACCCTATGACTCCAAAAAGGTGCTTGTACTCGTAGTTTTATTATTCAATACACACTCGTCATAATTTGAGCTTATTTTTCGTGCGTAGGTACAAAACATAAACTAAACAATTATTGTAGAAAATTCAAATATTATGCGCAATTGTTCTAGAACCGGTTCCAGTAATTTCGCAAACACAAATAGGCCGAACAGAAGAACATTAATTTCAACTGAGGCCTCAAACTAAACCTTAACTTTTTCTGATCAGCTTTAATTGCAGTAGATACTTAATTAAAATTAAGCATCTTGAATATCAATTGTTGACAATAGTAGCTGTGAGTTATAATTTAAGGGCAGTTCGATTCTTTTAAATATAATTATTTTAAAGCTGCTTTAAATTTTAAGTGAATCTGTGAGATCCTATGCATTTTTTTTTGTAAACTTTTCCTGACCTTTATAAAACACAACAAAAGAGAATCAGACAAATCAGTCGAGCCGTTTTTGTGTGCTTAGCAACACATTTGGCGATTCATTTTTATCTACATAGATTGAGATAGTAAGTAACAAACATTGTTTTGAAGTATAGTTGTTTTGTATAGGTTTGCCCGGAAAATGAATATTACATTTACGAATCCAATGTAAAACATTACGATCCCTAGTGAGCTCACACTTTCTTTCATTCAGTCATAAAAATAGGTCAAGCGACTGCAGGAGCTCTGATTCCAACGTCTCCCTGTCAGATATCCGGCGGAACCTCGGCAGTCCCTTGGCGGTGTGAATGGTGCTGGTGGGCTTGATCGCAGCTCGATAGCTGATGATATTACTACGCACAGTGGCGCCCCCCCTATAGTTTAAAGAACCTCGAAGTTGATCACAACTTCAGCCCGGGCAACAGCTCGGGACTCTGTACAGAGCGTTGGATTTTTGTTTTCTTTCCGAATCAAACTTGGTTAAGGCATTAGGGGTCTTAATATTATTATGCTCAGAAAGTGAAGTTTTAAAACTTTTATTCATATTTATCTCCAACAGAGCTTATTATTGTTATTATTATTATAATTATTATTTCAATTTCCTAATTTAGTTTTGGAGCTTCGAGGCTTAGGGTACATTATTACTATTTTTTTTTCCATTTATTTAAGTAGGTAAGTAAGTACTTATTTTTTTTTTTGTTAATTATTATTATGAGTAACCCTTTATTTTTTATGAGGTTCGTCTCTGAGAAATTGTAGAATCCATGGGTGTCCAATGAAAGCAGGCTATCGTCGAACTGACCGTCATATACGGGGACAGATCGAAGATCTTAGTGGCGCAGCTGGCACGGGCACAGGCGCTAGCGCTGCAAGCAGCGCGAATATCCAAGCTTCGTTTCTGCCGCTACTGGTTGAGTAATTGTAAACATCAATGACATACTTTAAGATGTCTTCACCAAATCATTATTGATAAGTAAACCCGAAGATAACGAAACGTTGAAAACATGTCCACCTCAGGCAGAAATCGAACTTACGTCCTCAACAATGTTTAGACTCTGCTTTGTTCCACGGATGACGTGGAAACGTGAAACTGTTAGGGTGAAATAGGTATGGCCTCTCACGGTTTATGTGGAGTAGAAAATCCTCAACACAGTTCAAGTGGAGTTAGAAACCATGAAACGGCTATCGTTTAATAAAATAAAGCCTCAACACTGTTAAAATGTACTAAATACATATTCCCGAAACGGCTTGCTTGAAATAAAATATAGCCTCACTCAACCCTGGTAGAGTGGAGTGAGTATCTTCGACACGGCTTGTGTAGCCGCTGTGTCACGGAGAAAGTCTAATTCTTATTCTAATACAATTAATAAGTATATATAATGCTGAGGTCTGACCTGAAAACCGCGTGGCGACTCCTTTGCTTCCAATTCAGAGGGGTTCCTTGGAATTTTCTTTCTTGATGTATACACCAATTGATAAAATCGATATAGCCTCAACACTGTTAAAGTGGAGTGAGTATCTTTGACACGGCTTGCTTGGAGTAAGATATAGCCTCAACATTATTAAAGTGGAGTAGGTATCCTCGAAACGGCTTGCGTGGAGCCTCAACACTGTTAAAGTGGAGTAAGTATCCTTGACACGGCTTGCGTGGCGCTTCAATACTGTTGAAGTGGAGTAAGTATCCTCGACACAGCTTGCGTGCAGCCTTAACACTTTTAAAGTGGAGTAAGTATCCTCGACACGGCTAGCGTGGAGCCTCAACACTGTTAAAGTGGAGCAAGTATCCTCGACACGGCATGCGTGGAGCCTCAACTCTGTTAAAGAGGAGTAAGTTACCTTGACACGGCTTGCGTGGAGTAAAATAGAACCTCAGCACTGTCTAATTGGTGTAAGTAACCTCGATACGGCTTGTATGGAGTAAAATCAATGACATTCAATGTCATTGAGTAAAATAAAGCATCAACACTGTTGAGCAGTTATATATCCTCGACACATCATACGTTTAGTAAGTTAAACACTGTTACAATGGTGACTATATTTCTTGTTGTAAATGGCTTTTAATATATATACATTTCCACATTTTTTTAAATATGTAAAGCAATAGCATTTTTAAAATATTTGCTCAATGTGTTCAAAATTATGTAACCATCAAATTGTGCTAAAGTTAGGTATACGTTGGGTTCACATTAATGTAAACGATACATAACCAATAACAAGTACCTACTCCACAATCAAATTTATGTAAACATGGCAATATTTATTGCGATTATCAACTTCATAATAAAAGAGTTACTAGGGTGTCTAAGGTTAGAGATCTGGGAGTGTCACTAGATCGCGAACTACTTATTACTTTCCTCTCATATAGATAAAATTATGAGTAAGGCGTACAAAATGCTGGGCTTTATTCTCCGACAAGGTACTGATTTTCGAGATGCTAAAACCCTTATTGTATTGTATAATTCAAAGTCAAAGTCAAATTATTTATTCAATGTAAACCTTTACAGGCACTTATTGACGTCAATACTAATAATAAATAAATAGAAAAACAGTTAACTAACTTGTAGTTAAGACTTAACAACTAATCTAACTAACTAACTATAGTCTGTGCCAGGCAAACGCGCATCGCTACCCCCAGTACCACTGCACGCCGTAACAGAATCGCGTCGAACCGAAATATAAGCCGTGGCGATAGAATTCTGTGTAAACAAATTTGTTTTGTTAGATCGCAGCCTGAGTATGCATCGACTGTGTGAAACCCTCAGTATGCTGTATATATTGATTTCATTCAAAAAATTCAAAATAAGTTTATTAAAAGACTTGAATATAAATTCAAAAATTTCAAAACCGATGATAACACCCCTTTTAGAACATAGAGATATAACTTTACTATACAAAATAGTCGATAATTAAGTAGGTTCACAGTACTTATTAAGCAAAGTTTTATTGAAATGCTCCAGAGCCACCAGCCGTTCGCGTAACACATTTTCTGTACCATTTTTCCGCACAAATTATGCTAAGACTAGATTTATTTCTAGAGCTTTGGATACCTACAAGAAGATACATACATAGGTCACACTAAAAGTTTCCGGAACTGGCCACTTACTTAAGAGGCCTATTACATCTCGACTGTGATTTTTGCGTAAAATGGCCAATTTTGGCGTTATGGATCTCAGAAACAAAAATACATTAACAATTATAACTTATTGAATAGTGTAGAATAGCTATCGGAATAGTGCGTAGCTGCCTCGCTTTTTGTAAATTTTGCTTAACTTTTTAATTAAACCCAAAATTGCTGAGAAAGATTTTCATAAAATGCGCGAAGGCACTTTTTTGAGCTCATCGATTGAACTACTGTTATAAACATGTGAAATAAAAAAATTATAATGTTATCTCTTAAATAGTCGAATAGTGCGTAGCGGCCTCGGAATTTTTAAATATCATTGATTTTATATAGGAAAAAATCTTATTCTAAACCAAAAAACTTCGAATATCGCTATAAGTTAACTGTGAATTTCTCCTATCTACGATAATATTATTGAGCAAAATTTATACCAGAGTAATTGTTACTTCATGAGGAATAAAGATTTTATAATGAATTTATTATCCTATTTCGATAAAAATGATAATTACAACTGCAAAATTACTACAAAATGAGATGCGCCGGCCGTCCGAATTCAACTTATGCTCACAGAATGAAGATTTGTAATATAATGCAAAATTTATATTTCGATAAAAACGATAAATACAACTGCTAAATTACTACAAAATGCGAAAATGGGCATTTTACGCAAAAATCACATTTGAGATGTAATAGGCCTCTTAAACAATATTTAAAAAGTAATTACAACATTTGAAAATGGAACTCTTTGGCTGTGGAATGCAGTTTGTTTCATCTGACTGTCAAACACGGTTGGTAGATTGGAGGTTTTTTTCGCAATTCTGGGGAAAATAAAGTTCTTGGGGAAATTTTGGGGAAATGAATTCCTTGGGGAAATGTTTAGGGAAAGAAAACTAAGCAAGGGGAATTTTAGTTGGAGTAATTTTGGAAATTTATTTTCTATTGTCGCTCGGGAACGGATACACATCAACATCAGTCATGAGAAATTTAGCTCTTTGAAGAGATGATAGCTATATAGCTCTTTACCCAGTCAAAAGCTATATATCGGCGTTATTTGGGTCACCCTGCGGCAAAGCAGGCCGATGTAGTGAAGTCGAGACGGAAGATTGTCATTGAGCTGGACGAGGAGTTAGACCGCATTTATAAATGGGGCTCTGATAACCTGGTCCAGTTCAATGCCAAAAACACACAGGTCTGCGCTGTCACTGCTAAAAAGTCCGCATTTCTCCCCCAACCCTCCTTCCAGAGCAACCTATTACCCATCTAGACTGGTCTCAGTCTCTTAGGTATGGACATACACAGCGACCTCAACCCGAGGAGCTATATTGAGAGCATTATAACCACAGCCTCACGTAAACTCGGAATCCTGAACAAGGTTCAGGATTCCGAGCAACGTCTTCACGCCGGAGCAACGTTGTCTTTTGTATAAGACTCAGGTGCGCTCCTGCGTGGAGTGTTGCTCTCATTTTTGGGACGGATCCGCCAAGTAGTTGCTCGAAGCTCTTGACAGGTTGCAAAGACGTGCTGTCCGTATTATCGGTAACGATGACGTTACGACCAGTCTGGAGCCATTACAGCTACGTAGGGACATTGCTTCCCTTAGTGCTTTCTACCGCCTTTACCACGGTGAATGCTCTGAGGAACTCTTTGACCTCATCCCTCCCTCTCCTTTCCTTTCCAGATCGACGCGTGCAGGTCTTAGAAGCCACCCTCATACCGTGCTGACCACCAAGACACGTACCAAAAAGTTTGGACAATCGTTCTTTTGCCGAACTGCCCGTATGTGGAATGCGCTTCCCGCACACGTGTTTCCTTCCTCTTTCTCTCCCGGGTTATTTAAGCGGGGCGTGAAAAAGCATTTATGCAGGCCGCCATAGTGAGAGCGTTCGGCATAGCGTGGTAGCGCTGTGATGAACGCTTTTACTTCTTAGGCTTCACTGGCTGCTTTTCATCAGGCAGAGTGAAGCCATTATGGCGTGCCACAATAAAAAAAAAAAAAAAAGCTCTTCAAGCTCAATAGCTCATTTAGCTCAGAGTAGTTCATGAAGATAGTAACCTCTCGAGTCGTTTATGTGTACTGTTCAGAAAATAGCGCGATGCGCAACGTACTGTCTTGAATTTCGAGGTATTTTTTTATTAGACAACAGAAATGTAGCTCCATACAAAAATTAGAATTTTTATATTAAAATTTTTTTTCTTGAAAAAAAGTAATTTTTTTTTTGGTAAGTACCTTGGATACCGCTCAGGTTCTTGCGTGGTTTTACAGGGGGGCTAAAATTTCGTTAGATTTTACGCACCGTTTTCGAGATAATCGAGTTTTTATAAAAAGTAACTTGAAAAAAAAAAAAGTTTTTAAGTTTTAAGGCTCCATATAAAAATCAACAGAAAATTATGTCCTGCACCCCCTTTGCGACACCTGTGTAAACATGTTTTTGAACTTTTAATTCGCTTTATTTCCTGTTTAAAAATAATGGGGAAAAAAGTTACCTAACATATCATTTTGGGAAAAAAAAAAAATTGTTTATGGGGAAATTTTAAAACTGGATCTAGCAACCCTGCTGTCAAATTGCTTTTACACTGTGGCGCCCTTTGATTACATACAAGGTGGCGCCATTTTAAAAATTGCGTGTCTACTAACATGGATTTAACTCGGAAAAATTTCCGTAGTATGAATTTCTACGATTTTAAGTGTAATTTGACAGCTCAACAGAGCATCGCTCGGCTTCAATCTTTTTTTTTATTTTATACTAAGCCCGGCAAATGACCCTACTCCACCTGATGTTAAGTGGAAATGAAGTCCAGGCGCGAGGACAACTGGTGCAGCGTAAGAGACGTAGCATCAGTCACCCTCACTCTGCCGGCCCACAAAGTGCTTCTTCACGCCTCGTTTGAAAGACCCTATGTCATAGGTGGGAGGGAATACGTGTGCTGGTAGACTATTCCATCGTTTAGAAGTGCGGCAAAGAAACGAGTCACCAAATTTCTTTGTGCGTGATGGAATATTAGAGACTGTAAATTGGTGACTCCGGAGAGCAGCACGCGTACTCCTATAGAGGAAGGGAGAAAGAGGGATGTGGTCAAAGAGTTTCGGTGTCTACCCGCCCAGCCGTTGGGTGACCGTTATATCCCCCATGCACTGTGCTATCATCTGCATAGCAATGAATGTTTCCAAGAGGAAGCATGTCATTGATATGCAGAAGGAACAGCGTGGGGGATAGAACGGAGCCTTGAGGAACACCAGCGTTCACTGACATAAACCGCGAAGCGCATCCATCCGAAAGGACACGGATTTTACGCTCATGCAGGAAGCTAGCAATCCAGGTACAGAACTGAGCGGGCAAACCGTATGCCGGGAGCTGGGAGAGAAGAGCTTTTTGCCAGACCCGATCAAAAGCCTTGGCTATGCCAAGGCTAACTGCCAGTAACTCGCCACGCTTGTCAATAGCCTCACCCCAGAGATGTGTGACGTACGCTAGAAGATCACCCGTTGACCGTTTTGGCCGAAACCCATATTGACGATCATGAATTAGGGAGTGATCTTCTAGGTATCGAATAAGCTGTTTGTTCAATATTCGTTCTAGGATCTTGCACAACACTGAAGTTACAGCTATAGGGCGGTAATTAGTCGGATCTGACCGATCTCCTTTTTTAGGGATCGATTGCACATTAGCTTCTCTCCAAGATTCCGGCAAACAACCCGACGAGAGCGAAAGACGGTGCAGACGCGTTAATACAGGGGACAACTCCGCTGCACACATTTTCAGGACTATTGCTGGGATGCAATCAGGACCGTTAGCTTTCCGGACATCGATTGACTGCAGTTCCGCACGGACATCACACTGCCTGATTTTAATATCAGACATTGAGTGAGGAATTGAGGGTGGCTGTGCATTACAGTCATCGATCCGGGAGTTAGCCGCAAAGAGTTTGGCCAGGAGATCGACCTTATCCTGCGGCTTGACCTTATCTGCTTTAGGCGATGAAGCATTATGCAAGACGACTACTTATAGCTGGTTTGCAGAATTCAAGCGCGGTCGTGTCAATCTCAGTGACGAATCTTGCGATGGTAGCCCGTCCACCGCGGTGAACAACAAAAACATCGATACTGTGCGCCGTATGATTGAAACAGACAGGCATGTGACCTACCATGAGATTCGCGCATCCTTAGACATAGGCATGAGTCAAATACAATCAATCCTACACAAACATTTGGGTGTGAGAAAGCTGTGCTCGCGGTGGATCCCACACAATTTGACCGAGGCTCAAAAAACGGACCGCGTCACTTGGTGCAGTGCCATGCTTACCAGATTCAACGAAGGTGCGTCAAATTTGGTCTGGGACATAGTAACAGGTGACGAAACATGGATTAATTGCTACGATCCCAAAACAAAGCAGCAATCGAGTGTATGGGTCTTTCAAGAGGAGCCGAAACCAACTAAAGCGGCGCGCGTGAAAAGTGTATCTAAGCGGATGATTGCTTCTTTTTTTAATAAAACTGGACACGTGGCTACTGTTGCTTTAAAGAATCGTCGTACCGTGAATAGTGACTGGTACACGACCATTTGTTTGCCGGAAACTATTGACGAACTCCGTAAAAATAACAGTTAACGCCGTGTCATCTTGCACCACGACAATGCTAGTTTCCACACGGCCAGACAGACAAATGAATTTTTGAAGGTGAAAAACGTAGAACTTATGAGCCATCCTGCATACAGTCCTGACCTGGCACCTTGTAACTTTTTTCTGTTCCCAAAAATTAGGAACCACTTACGCGGTCAACGATTTTCATCACCAGAAGAAGCAGTCGAAGAGGATGAAAAACACGTTTCTGAGGTCACCACGGAGGAGTGGCACAAAAGTTTTCAAAATTGGTTTAATCGAATGAAAAAGTGCATTTACTCAAAGGCAGAATATTTTGAGAAACAATAAATTCATTTTTGACCTTTAACAGGTTCACGCGAATATATCAATATCATAGGTTCATACGGTATCGCACATCATTTTTCCATACTAACGTAAGTGGCGTCTAATTACGTTGCGCATAAAGCTGATGAAATCAGTACTAGCGTCTATTGCATTGACGTATAAAGACGTCGACGTGTATATGCGCTCTTATATAACTTATAAAAAAAAATCTATGCAATAGCGATGAACGTCGACGTCGATGCTCTGCATCAGGTGTAGATTTTAAGGCTGGAGAAGCTTCTGAAGGCTGATGCACGCTAGTTGTGCAATCCAGAGATGGCGATGGCGGTTGCGTGATTGATGTAGAGAGTAAAGATGGCGAGTGTTTATCTGGTCTCAAATTATTTTCCGCACTTACTAGGTCTGGTGGTTGTGCACGTGCTTCCGTGATAGATTCAGGATCCAAAGGAGGCGATTGTGATTATGGGTTAAGTGTCTGAATACCTTCTGCATTTCTAGAATCTGGCAAATCCAATAGAGTTCTCTATAGAGTTGTGCAATAGATTTCTATGACGACAAGATTGTTCAGCAGAAATGTATGTTCCAAAAGACCATCTCGTAAATTCTACGCATCACTTCAGAGTCTATTTGACATATCTCACGATTTTGCTTGAAAGTTCGTTGCAACGTTCGTTGAACCTATGATATTGATATATTCGCGTGAACCTGTTAAAGGTCAAAAATGAATTTATTGTTTCTCAAAATATTCTGCCTTTGAGTAAATGCACTTTTTCATTCGATTAAACCAATTTTGAAAACTTTTGTGCCACTCCTCCGTGGTGACCTCAGAAACGTGTTTTTCATCCTCTTCGACTGCTTCTTCTGGTGATGAAAATCGTTGACCGCGTAAGTGGTTCCTAATTTTTGGGAACAGAAAAAAGTTACAAGGTGCCAGGTCAGGACTGTATGCAGGATGGCTCATAAGTTCTACGTTTTTCACCTTCAAAAATTCATTTGTCTGTCTGGCCGTGTGGAAACTAGCATTGTCGTGGTGCAAGATGACACGGCGTTAACTGTTATTTTTACGGAGTTCGTCAATAGTTTCCGGCAAACAAATGGTCGTGTACCAGTCACTATTCACGGTACGACGATTCTTTAAAGCAACAGAGGGCCTAGTCAACTGGCAAACGCTCGACCGGTGACAGCTTCAAATTCGCTAGGCTACATCGATATCGATAAGCTAAGGGATATAGAACATACAGGCTTGTCTTAGTATTTTTTTTGTTTGATGATAATGTAACGCTTATGTAAGATTAATAAATAGGTAGTAACCACACCGATCCTTTTGAGTTTTAGTGAATTGAATGTCACTTTACTAAGAAATTCGGGTAGACTCCTTGAGACAATTTGAAAAATGAATCAATCGCTTTTTTCGCCGGAAGTTCGCCAGGCAAGCACGTTTGTAAATAAGTACTTATAATGATGACGAGTGACTTACCCACCATAATATGATATTGATATGAGACCAAACCCATTTTTCAGCTTATAATATAAATAAATTAAGACTAAAGACCACAAGCAAACGCTTGCTGCCAAGAATTTCTCAAATATTAACAACTTGACGTCCGTCTGTAATGAAATAAGTGATAACACTAAATGTTACAAACCGCGCGAACATTTAAACAGTTTGATCTTAGATGCGAGTACCCACTAGGTAGTGATTAAAACGTTTGCATATTGTATGAGTACATCGCCTAAAGTAACTCTATGGCGTAGCGGCTAAGGCTTTCGGGTTTAGTTGTCTAACTACAACACCTATCACATTACTTTTCTAATTGATTATTGTCCTAAATAAAATAAAATAAAAAACATTCCAAGTACATGGTTTTGCTAGTTAAATTAAAACTAATTTTAAAATATGCAAACTAGCGAAGCAATGTACTTACTGTTACTTGAAAGGTAATGCTAGAGGTTTAACTAATGCAAAAAGTGCCCGCCCGCGCCGCACCGGTTTGTGATCTTGCCAGTTAGTTAAGCAACTTTCACATTACCGAGCTAAAGGATGGGTAACCAAATAAAAAGCGTCTCGAGCTCCTCCGTGCTTCGGAAGGCACGTAAAGCACACTGCGGTTGTATTGGCTCAGGGCTTAAGCCTGTTATAGCCCAGTCTGCCTTAGTGCTGTCGTTCATGTGGGAACGTTCAGGACGTTCATAGGATGACGATGAAGACAACATCGCCTTAATATAGGATTGTTTCATTGTTACTTATTTATAGCGGTAGGTACCGAAAATAATTGAAATTAAAAGTCAAATCATTTATTAAATATACGCCTTCACAGACACAATGACATGATCGTGGTCTCTACGCGACAAGTTAAAATATTTATTTATTTCACTGCCATTCATTATGAGTTGGTTGATAATGTTTCGAAATAAAACATAGGATTATTTATATGTTTACCAAAAATAATTTTAAAACAATTAATTTTATATAATTACCCTAGTATGTTGATAATGAATCAAGTACAACTTTAAGCCATGTTTAATGCAGTTTTATTGTTGGATACGACATGTGGTACACATCCCTTCTTTATTGTGAGCCTGATGCAGCATTAAATATTGGTGTTATTATGATTAACCATGCTTTTTGAAGGTATCCAGAATCTCCTAAGAAATTGGAACAATATACTTACTTATAGAAAATTGTCATACTTACATAAAAAGTTAGTAGGTAGGTAGTATATATTTACCAAAAATAATTTAAAAACAATTAATTTTATTTATTTATTTTATATTCACAAGTGAATCGACAGTTCTATAAAAAGTATAACACTGAAAATGTGAAACAGCAAACCATTTACAGATTCACACAAATAAAAATGTGATAGTAACATTACAAACTCAAGCAACAATTACAATCGATTACTTCACAATCGCCAAATTGATAATAACTAAACTATTACAGAGTATGCTAGATATGGAACTTAATTTGTATTATATGTATAACAAGCCACCTTATGTTAAGCCACCTATTTAAAGAAAAAACAATATTATAACAAACACAATAGAACCCACCAGATTTAATAATCGGATAATAATAATGCAAGTTTATACATATAATTACCTTTGTATGTTGATAATGAATCAAGTACAACTTCAATAGCTTAATGTTATGACTAGTAGAAATTGATATAAGTAGGTACTTAAACATTTTCTATAGGTACCTACTGCAAGTAAAATTAAATATCAAGTAAAAAATAACATTAATGTTGTATTTCTTAATATATTCTTATTTCCTTACCTAACTCTCTCAAAGTCAAAGTTTATTAAATATGAGGCTTCACTTTCTCTTATTGACATTAAAACTATATGTGTATAAAAATAAATGCCAATTGTGTGTTTATGAAGGTACTGTTTTTTAGTAGTACCTACCTAAGTAAATCTTTTTAATAAAGTACAATAAACTTAGAACTAAATTAACTTTATACTTAATTTTTCCCCATCATATAAACCAAATCACTATTTTATGTATAAATATATTTATAACACATTTGCTCGTAAAGAAGCTCTTATTACACCGATTTCAGTATCGTAATGTAATAAGTTTCGCACTAGTGCGGTAATGTAACTTAAAAATTAGTAATCATTTGAATCTATGGACAACATAGGCCTTTAGCCCGTTAGTAGCTTTTACGACACCAAAGGGAAGAGAGGGGTTGGTTGTATTATTTTGATGAGCCCATCGCCGCTCTATGCTGTTGGATGTATTTGCAGTCTTTAGTCCGTTAGTCGCCTTTTACGACACCGAAGGGAAGAGAGAAGTTTGTAGTATTATTTTGATGAGCTTATCGCCGATCTATGCTGTTGGATGTATATGCAGTCTTTAGTCCGTTAGTCGCCTTTTACAACAACCAAGGGAAGAATGGGGTTGGTAGTATTATTTTGATGAGCCCATCGCCGCTCTATGCTGTTGGATGTATGTGCAGTATTTAGTCCGTTAGTCGCCTTTTACGACACCCAAGGGAAGAGAGGGGTTGGTGGTATAATTTTGATGAGCCCATCTACGCTCTATGCTGTTGGACAAAGAAAAATATATGTTGGCTTACCTAAGATCATGAATCTTTGGTAAGCCTTTCTTCTTCTCACTAGTAAAACAACAATAAACGCTCATTTTCGGAAAATGTGTTTTCCTCGCAAATATGTTATAAAACGTCGTATGGCATACGTGCGCTTTGATAATTACAGCCTCTGCTTTCTTGTAGCCCTCGCCTACGGCTCGGGCTGGCAATATCGCCTCGGCTGTAATTTTCATCTTACCGCACTTATATCATAATGTACTATTATGGCACACTGTTCCTTTTCTTAAAATAAAAATGTTGTCAACGAAGGTATTGTTTTTTTGTACATAAGTAAATCTTTTTAAATAAAGCACAATAAACTTAGAACTAAATTAACTATATTTATGGCACAGACTGCTCCTTTTTGTAGAATAAAAACGTTGACAACATTAGAGCTCCACAAAAAAAATCATATAAATAACTAAATTCAACGATGCCAAAGCCATGTTCAATGCAGTTTCATTGTTGGATATGACATGTGGTACACACCCCTCCTTTCTTGTGAGTCTGATGCAGCATTAAATATTGTTGTTATTATCATTAACCATGCTTTTTGAAGGTATCCAGAATCTCCTAAGAAATTAGAACAATATACTTACTTATAGAAAATTGTCATAGATAAAAAGTTAGTAGGTAAGTACCTATGTATTATACAAAATTGCTTGATATTGTTTTTTACCAAATAACCATGTTTGTTCACCATTCTGAGGAAGTCCATCCTCCAAATTATGAGGTAACATTTAAGATTTTTGAATCGTCGTCTCAAATCTGCAAAACCACATAAAATAGTTTTATCTTTATGTCAATACTCTTTATTCTAGCAATTTTAACAAAACTGACATTTCCTGGTAAATCCCAATATAATAATAGGCATAATACTTACCTTTATTATGTAAGTAATAATTTATTTATTAAAACTTACCGTTTGAACGTAAGGACTGATATCTTTTCCTATTAAGAAAGATGCTTGTCTGTATAAGATTTATAGGGTATAGTCAATAGGTACACCTTACTACACTTAGAGCCTTGGTTTAATACTCTAAGCTACCTGGCAAATTAAATCTTCATTGGAACCTGTAAAACAAATAGGCAATCTAAGTTATAAATTGATAAATGGACATTATGGATAGGTTACATTTAATATTTATACAAAAAGTCCCTTACTGTTGTCTTAATCTTGACCTTTCTTGTCATGATTAAAGGTACTTAGGTGGATTTATTTGGCCCAAATGTTTGTATGGTTTGAGAGCCCCTACAAATTGTTATGCAGCGACTTGCTCTTCGTTGCGGAAAATGTTGCATGACACACATTTATTTGCTCACTCACATCGCAACAACTATATCAGCACGCAATTCCCGGCAGACCTTAGCTAAATATTTGAAAGTTCGTAAACGAGAACTCCGAGAACTATTTACAAGTACAACAAACTCGATTTCGTTACTTTGCTCCAAGTAACGTAGGGAAACATTTCTTCCTTAGCGCCTGAGCACTTAATTATCGCAGTCCACAATAGCCCTAAAAAGAGCATTTTAAACAAAACTTTCAACACAACACAACTATTCCTTCATCAGCTGATCAAACAATCGCCATTTTGTGTGAATTTTTATCTTCAATGTTTGAGTGATCGCTAGATTAGCGATTCTTGGCTTGTCAAACTGTCAATTAGGTCTATTTTAGCGTAAATTTTACGTCGTAGGTAACTTTTGCTTATGTCAATCCCATACATTCGGTTTATCGTAGCGAAGATTTCGTAGCGTTTCATTTGTTTGCCAATTGACTAGGCCCTCAGTAGCCACGTGTCCAGTTTTATTAAAAAAAGAAGCAATCATCCGCTTAGATACACTTTTCACGCGCGCCGCTTTAGTTGGTTTCGGCTCCTCTTGAAAGACCCATACACTCGATTGCTGCTTTGTTTTGGGATCGTAGCAATTAATCCATGTTTCGTCACCTGTTACTATGTCCCAGACCAAATTTGACGCACCTTCGTTGAATCTGGTAAGCATGGCACTGCACCAAGTGACGCGGTCCGTTTTTTGAGCCTCGGTCAAATTGTGTGGGATCCACCGCGAGCACAGCTTTCTCACACCCAAATGTTTGTGTAGGATTGATTGTATTTGACTCATGCCTATGTCTAAGGATGCGCGAATCTCATGGTAGGTCACATGCCTGTCTGTTTCAATCATACGGCGCACAGTATCGATGTTTTTGTTGTTCACCGCGGTGGACGGGCTACCATCGCAAGATTCGTCACTGAGATTGACACGACCGCGCTTGAATTCTGCAAACCAGCTATAAGTAGTCGTCTTGCATAATGCTTCATCGCCTAAAGCAGATAAGGTCAAGCCGCAGGATAAGGTCGATCTCCTGGCCAAACTCTTTGCGGCTAACTCCCGGATCGATGACTGTAATGCACAGCCACCCTCAATTCCTCACTCAATGTCTGATATTAAAATCAGGCAGTGTGATGTCCGTGCGGAACTGCAGTCAATCGATGTCCGGAAAGCTAACGGTCCTGATTGCATCCCAGCAATAGTCCTGAAAATGTGTGCAGCGGAGTTGTCCCCTGTATTAACGCGTCTGCACCGTCTTTCGCTCTCGTCGGGTTGTTTGCCGGAATCTTGGAGAGAAGCTAATGTGCAATCGATCCCTAAAAAAGGAGATCGGTCAGATCCGACTAATTACCGCCCTATAGCTGTAACTTCAGTGTTGTGCAAGATCCTAGAACGAATATTGAACAAACAGCTTATTCGATACCTAGAAGATCACTCCCTAATTCATGATCGTCAATATGGGTTTCGGCCAAAACGGTCAACGGGTGATCTTCTAGCGTACGTCACACATCTCTGGGGTGAGGCTATTGACAAGCGTGGCGAGTTACTGGCAGTTAGCCTTGGCATAGCCAAGGCTTTTGATCGGGTCTGGCAAAAAGCTCTTCTCTCCCAGCTCCCGGCATACGGTTTGCCCGCTCAGTTCTGTACCTGGATTGCTAGCTTCCTGCATGAGCGTAAAATCCGTGTCCTTTCGGATGGATGCGCTTCGCGGTTTATGTCAGTGAACGCTGGTGTTCCTCAAGGCTCCGTTCTATCCCCCACGCTGTTCCTTCTGCATATCAATGACATGCTTCCTCTTGGAAACATTCATTGCTATGCAGATGATAGCACAGTGCATGGGGGATATAACGGTCACCCAACGGCTGGGCGGGTAGACACCGAAACTCTTTGACCACATCCCTCTTTCTCCCTTCCTCTATAGGAGTACGCGTGCTGCTCTCCGGAGTCACCAATTTACAGTCTCTAATATTCCATCACGCACAAAGAAATTTGGTGACTCGTTTCTTTGCCGCACTTCTAAACGATGGAATAGTCTACCAGCACACGTATTCCCTCCCACCTATGACATAGGGTCTTTCAAACGAGGCGTGAAGAAGCACTTTGTGGGCCGGCAGAGTGAGGGTGACTGATGCTACGTCTCTTACGCTGCACCAGTTGTCCTCGCGCCTGGACTTCATTTCCACTTAACATCAGGTGGAGTAGGGTCATTTGCCGGGCTTAGTATAAAATAAAAAAAAAGATTGAAGCCGAGCGATGCTCTGTTGAGCTGTCAAATTACACTTAAAATCGTAGAAGTTCATACTACGGAAATTTTTCCGAGTTAAATCCATGTTAGTAGACACGCAATTTTTAAAATGGCGCCACCTTGTATGTAATCAAAGGGCGCCACAGTGTAAAAGCAATTTGACAGCAGGGTTGCTAGATCCAGTTTTTAAAATTTCCCCATAAACAATATTTTTTTTCCCCAAAATGATATGTTAGGTAACTTTTTTCTCCATTATTTTTAAACAGGAAATAAAGCGAATTAAAAGTTCAAAAACATGTTTACACAGGTGTCGCAAAGGGGGTGCAGGACATAATTTTCTGTTGATTTTTATATGGAGCCTTAAAACTTAAAAACTTTTTTTTTTTAAAGTTACTTTTTATAAAAACTCGATTATCTCGAAAACGGTGCGTAAAATCTAACGAAATTTTAGCCCCCCTGTAAAACCACGCAAGAACCTGAGCGGTATCCAAGGTACTTACCAAAAAAAAATTACTTTTTTTCAAGAAAAAAAATTTTAATATAAAAATTCTAATTTTTGTATGGAGCTACATTTCTGTTGTCTAATAAAAAAATACCTCGAAATTCAAGACAGTACGTTGCGCATCGCGCTATTTTCTGAACAGTACACATAAACGACTCGAGAGGTTACTATCTTCATGAACTACTCTGAGCTAAATGAGCTATTGAGCTTGAAGAGCTTTTTTTTTTTTTTTTATTGTGGCACGCCATAATGGCTTCACTCTGCCTGATGAAAAGCAGCCAGTGAAGCCTAAGAAGTAAAAGCGTTTATCACAGCGCTACCACGCTATGCCGGACGCTCTCACTATGGCGGCCTGCATAAATGCTTTTTCACGCCCCGCTTAAATAACCCGGGAGAGAAAGAGGAAGGAAACACGTGTGCGGGAAGCGCATTCCACATACGGGCAGTTCGGCAAAAGAACGATTGTCCAAACTTTTTGGTACGTGTCTTGGTGGTCAGCACGGTATGAGGGTGGCTTCTAAGACCTGCACGCGTCGATCTGGAAAGGAAAGGAGAGGGAGGGATGAGGTCAAAGAGTTCCTCAGAGCATTCACCGTGGTAAAGGCGGTAGAAAGCACTAAGGGAAGCAATGTCCCTACGTAGCTGTAATGGCTCCAGACTGGTCGTAACGTCATCGTTACCGATAATACGGACAGCACGTCTTTGCAACCTGTCAAGAGCTTCGAGCAACTACTTGGCGGATCCGTCCCAAAAATGAGAGCAACACTCCACGCAGGAGCGCACCTGAGTCTTATACAAAAGACAACGTTGCTCCGGCGTGAAGACGTTGCTCGGAATCCTGAACCTTGTTCAGGATTCCGAGTTTACGTGAGGCTGTGGTTATAATGCTCTCAATATAGCTCTTCGGGTTGAGGTCGCTGTGTATGTCCATACCTAAGAGACTGAGACCAGTCTGGATGGGTAATAGGTTGCTCTGGAAGGAGGGTTGGGGGAGAAATGCGGACTTTTTAGCAGTGACAGCGCAGACCTGTGTGTTTTTGGCATTGAACTGGACCAGGTTATCAGAGCCCCATTTATAAATGCGGTCTAACTCCTCGTCCAGCTCAATGACAATCTTCCGTCTCGACTCCACTACATCGGCCTGCTTTGCCGCAGGGTGACCCAAATAACGCCGATATATAGCTTTTGACTGGGTAAAGAGCTATATAGCTATCATCTCTTCAAAGAGCTAAATTTCTCATGACTGATGTTGATGTGTATCCGTTCCCGAGCGACAATAGAAAATAAATTTCCAAAATTACTCCAACTAAAATTCCCCTTGCTTAGTTTTCTTTCCCCAAACATTTCCCCAAGGAATTCATTTCCCCAAAATTTCCCCAAGAACTTTATTTTCCCCAGAATTGCGAAAAAAACCTCCAATCTACCAACCGTGTTTGACAGTCAGATGAAACAAACTGCATTCCACAGCCAAAGAGTTCAATTTTCAAATGTTGTAATTACTTTTTAAATATTGTTTAAGAGGCCTATTACATCTCAAATGTGATTTTTGCGTAAAATGCCCATTTTCGCATTTTGTAGTAATTTAGCAGTTGTATTTATCGTTTTTATCGAAATATAAATTTTGCATTATATTACACATCTTCATTCTGTGAGCATAAGTTGAATTCGGACGGCCGGCGCATCTCATTTTGTAGTAATTTTGCAGTTGTAATTATCATTTTTATCGAAATAGGATAATAAATTCATTATAAAATCTTTATTCCTCATGAAGTAACAATTACTCTGGTATAAATTTTGCTCAATAATATTATCGTAGATAGGAGAAATTCACAGTTAACTTATAGCGATATTCGAAGTTTTTTGGTTTAGAATAAGATTTTTTCCTATATAAAATCAATGATATTTAAAAATTCCGAGGCCGCTACGCACTATTCGACTATTTAAGAGATAACATTATAATTTTTTTATTTCACTTGTTTATAACAGTAGTTCAATCGATGAGCTCAAAAAAGTGCCTTCGCGCATTTTATGAAAATCTTTCTCAGCAATTTTGGGTTTAATTAAAAAGTTAAGCAAAATTTACAAAAAGCGAGGCAGCTACGCACTATTCCAATAGCTATTCTACACTATTCAATAAGTTATAATTGTTAATCTATTTTTGTTTCTGAGATCCATAACGCCAAAATTGGCCATTTTACGCAAAAATCACAGTCGAGATGTAATAGGCCTCTTAAGTAAGTGGCCAGTTCCGGAAACTTTTAGTGTGACCTATGTATGTATCTTCTTGTAGGTATCCAAAGCTCTAGAAATAAATCTAGTCTTAGCATAATTTGTGCGGAAAAATGGTACAGAAAATGTGTTACGCGAACGGCTGGTGGCTCTGGAGCATTTCAATAAAACTTTGCTTAATAAGTACTGTGAACCTACTTAATTATCGACTATTTTGTATAGTAAAGTTATATCTCTATGTTCTAAAAGGGGTGATATCATCGGTTTTGAAATTTTTGAATTTATATTCAAGTCTTTTAATAAACTTATTTTGAATTTTTTGAATGAAATCAATATATACAGCATACTGAGGGTTTCACACAGTCGATGCATACTCAGGCTGCGATCTAATAAAACAAATTTGTTTACACAGAATTCTATCGCCACGGCTTATATTTCGGTTCGACGCGATTCTGTTACGGCGTGCAGTGGTACTGGGGGTAGCGATGCGCGTTTGCCTGGCACAGACTATAGTTAGTTAGTTAGATTAGTTGTTAAGTCTTAACTACAAGTTAGTTAACTGTTTTTCTATTTATTTATTATTAGTATTGACGTCAATAAGTGCCTGTAAAGGTTTACATTGCATAAATAATTTGACTTTGACTTTGAATTATACAATACAATAAGGGTTTTAGCATCTCGAAAATCAGTACCTTGTCGGAGAATAAAGCCCAGCATTTTGTACGCCTTACTCATAATTTTATCTATATGAGAGGAAAGTAATAAGTAGTTCGCGATCTAGTGACACTCCCAGATCTCTAACCTTAGACACCCTAGTAACTCTTTTATTATGAAATTGATAATCGCAATAAATATTGCCATGTTTACATAAATTTGATTGTGGAGTAGGTACTTGTTATTGGTTATGTATCGTTTACATTAATGTGAACCCAACGTATACCTAACTTTAGCACAATTTGATGGTTACATAATTTTGAACACATTGAGCAAATATTTTAAAAATGCTATTGCTTTACATATTTAAAAAAATGTGGAAATGTATATATATTAATGATCGTGACTGTACATAATAGAACTGGGACATCCCATTAAGTGCAAAGTCAATTATTTGTATGGGAGAAACTGTGAAATAGCGAAAAAAAACAGCTGATCCATACATTTAGGTTCCAACAGCGTATGCCGTATCACCAAACAGGTATCCTGCCTTTTCGCCGAAAATTGTTTGATAGATCACTTGCCAACGCTAACCAACGTTTCGCCGATGTGTAACTTTGAGAACTAAGTGTAGAGGTGCGGCGGCGGCGCAGCGGCGGCGCGGTGGGGGCGTCGTGTACAGGAGCGCTAACGATTAGCCTGCTAGACTTGATATGTGGAAAATCAATTGTGACGCAAGCGCTATGAACTGGACTCCTGTTCGTGAGGCTGACTCTGTCAACACCATGGTTGCGTACTTCAACAGCTCAATCTTAAATCTCTTTGATAAGCATGCGCTTTAAAAGCTCGTCAAGCTGCGTCGACCACCTGCATCGTTGCAGGGCATTGTGGGCAGTGGCATTGGCATTACACCTGGGCCCTGTTTAATAAACGTTACAATTCGACAATATTATAAATAAGTGACAAATTTGTTAAGTTCTATGACAAGTGCTGTTTAATGAACTTCACAATTATGTAAGAATTTTACATATGTAAATCTAAAATGTTACAATTACAAATGCTGTTTAATAAACGTTTACATGTATAGAAAACGCCTGTAGATATCCGTGAAATATTGTATCTACAAATTTGTAGTTGTAAGTTACAAATTACATAAAATTAGCTGAGTGGGTGTAAAGGCTATTTTAGTTACCAAATATTCGACGGTAGTTTTCCTGACCCGAAATTTTTTGTTGAATGTAAAATCTGTTACATCAAAAATAAAGTTAAGTAATCCTTTTACAAAACCTCGCCGATGCCGTTTACTTATATATTCATCATCACTACTGTCACTACTTCCACTACTACTTGTTAGAACCATTTTTTGTGTAAGTAAAACACATTTTCTTTACATATTAGGTTGAGGCACAAAATTGTAAAGTTCTGACACACAACGAGTCCACCTGTTGAAATTGTACTACAATTTACAAAATATGTAGAATTGTATTTACAATTTGCGTTCAATAAAACAGTTTTCCCTACAAATATGTAAATTATCACCTGTATGTTGTAAATGTTTATTGAACAGAAATATGTGAAATTGTAGCTACAATTTTACAAGTTTGTAGATTTTCCACTATGGTAGAATTGTAAATTGTATTCTTTATTGAACAGAAACTTGTAGCCTGTGATTTACAATTACAATTTACAATTTGTATGTTTTATTAAACAGAGCCCTGGTGTGCGAATGGCCACGCATAGGCGTAGTAAATATTTCCGTATTTTCAAAAGGTGCCGAATGGATTTTAACTGAGATGTTTTCAAGGCCGCTAGGAATCGCTGCAATCGGATGGTAAGAGCTGCTAAATGCCAATACATTCATCAACATATTTTAAACTCTAATCCTGCCGACACATGAAAGTTTCTTCGTACTCTGGGCTTTGGTAAAACCCCGACTCACCATACTTCATCTTATTCACTTAATGACCTCAACAAACGCTTTACGTCAACTGCCTCCTTATCTGACTCCGTATCTCTCTCTACTATTTTGTCCATTACTTCCTCTAGTGATTTATTTTCTTTCATTCCGTTAGTTGAAGAAGATGTTCGAAAAAGTATTATCTGAATAAAATCCAGGGCGGTGGAATGTGATGAAATGGGTAGATCCATGATCACGCTTATCCTTGATTCCATACTTCCTGTTCTCACGTTCATTCTTAATTATTCTCTCTCCTCTTGTACGTTTCCCTCTGCTTGGCATAAAGCTATTGCAATCCCCCTACCTAAAATTCCTAATCCCACTTGTTTAAACCACTTTCGACCTATTTCCATCCTACCTTTTATTTCGATCCTTAAAGCTGTTTTTCACACCCAACTCTCTTCTTTTATTTTCCGATATAATCCCCTAACCTTTTCGGCACTCCTTGTCTTTTAATATGTTCAATATATACTCCAACATATTTTTTGTTGAATGACTGTATGTGCCAAAATAAATTGAAAAAAAAAAAAAAAAAAACTAAGTCGTTTCCAGTCTGGGTTTCAACCTGGACATAGCACCACCACTGCTCTGGTTAATGTTTTGGAAGACGTTCGCAACGGCATGGAGAATTCTTTGTTGACTGTGATGGTTCTAATAGATTTCTCCAACGCTTTCAACACTGTTAACCATGACATTCTCCTAGCTATCCTCTCCCATATTGGACTATCTTCTTCAACTAGGACTTGCGTTCTCCTCATATCTTCGTGGTCGTCAGCAAGCCGTTCGGGTCGATCAGTCTTGTTCTGACTGGTGCGAGCTGACTGCTGGTGCCCCACAAGGAGGCATACTCTCTCCTCTTCTTTTTTCACTTTTTATAACTTTTTGTCAGTGTAACAGTTCCCTTTTCATACATTGATATAATGATAAAAATAAGGGTGCGTAAGTATCATTTCATATAATGACAAATTAAGAAGTTAGTAATTAATTACTAAGTAGGTACACTTATTATAACAACATTACGTTGCGACGGCGCGCCGCGCGTCGCGCAAGGAACAGACACACACACCGGGCCGGGCACACAGACAGCGTGACGTCGCAGCCGCGAGCCTTATCAAAAACGCGCCCGCGCACAGAGCTCGCCATCAGTCGTTGCCTCGACGCCTCGACGCCGCGGCGTCGAGGCAACGACTGATGGCGAGCTCTGTGCGCGGGCGCGTTTTTGATAAGGCTCGCGGCGCCGTCGTCGACGCAGCGCCTGAGCCGACCTAGCTGCGCTGTGCGGGCTTTCACCGCATGTGCGCGGACTAGGCCGATAGGGATCTCGGGTTGTAGCAGTGCGGGCTTTCACCGCATACTTGCTCACCTGGCCTCCGTCCTCAGGGACGTTTGAGTCTATTCGCGACCAGTCGTTGCCTCGACGCCGTCGTCGACGCATCGCCTGACCCGACCTAGCTGCGCTGTGCGGGCTTTCACCGCACGGACTCGCTCGTCTGAGACCTCCGTCCCCTGGAACCTTTGCATGTAGGGCCGTTTCCCGTTGCCGTAGAACCCCACAATCAACTTCTAACCGCCACCGTAGCTGTAAGGACTTAGAATAATATTTACTTTAAATAAAGGGGCATAAAAGACCCGTCCGTAAGATATCCATATCCCCGTGTTTATTTGTCGCACCCCGTGGCTAACCCTTCTAACGCTGAGCTAGCTAGGAAACCTTCTAAGCCCCTCCGGCGGAAGGATATGTAGGATTTACTCTCGGCGTGCTCCCGCCACGAGAGTCCGGGGTTCGACTCCCCGCCAGCAATCCATTACAACGTATATTATTCATTTGATATAATACTCATATTCTATAACTTCATTTGATATAATTTTGCTTATACTTAAATAAAAATAGCATGTTAACCCTAAATTGAATTCAAATTTGGTTTAAAAAGCTAATACGTTGTGTTTTCGTTAAAGTTGTGCTACAAAAGTCAGTAACAGAAACGAATCGCCGCAAAACCGACTTCCACGTAGACTTAGTAGAGTGTAATTTAAGCCCGCGTAGGCGCGGAGGGGCGAGGCGGCCCGCGAGCTGAGGAGCAGGTGGGTGGGCAGGGCAGTGGGCACCGTAGCTTCAGCTTGCTAACCGGCTTGGCCGGCCAGCCTCAGGCCCGGCGGTGAGCGAAAGCCATCTGCGACGATAAGCTCGCATGGGACCGCCTGAGTCCCGCAGCGCCGGAGCCATGACAGAGACCTTGCCTGCTGCATGCTAGCTTGCATGCTGCTTGCTTGCTTGCTTGCTTGCATGCTACATGCCTGCTTGCATGCTGCATGCCTGTTGCATGCCTGCTTTCATGCTGCATGCCTGCTTTCATGCTGCATGCCTGCTTGCATGCTGCATGCCTGCCTGCATGCTGCATACCTGCTTGCATGCTGCTTGCTTGCGTGAAGGCTGCTTGCTTGCTTGCATGCTGCTTGCTTATGATATGAATAATGTTTTCTATCATTAGAATAGTATTATATCAAATGTATATTATATCAGCATATTACTTATTTCAAATAAAATTATACAATCTAAAATTATATTAAATGTTATTTATTTTAAGTTAGTTGTTATATCAAAATTACATTATTAAACGAAGCTTTACTAATTACAACATTTGGTAAACAATAAACAAGTAAGTATATGAATAATATGAATAAAATGAATTGCTTTCACTACTTTATTTAGACTTCAGTCTTTGTAAGTGTGAGAAATTATAGATATTCATTGAGAAAATGCCGTGATTTTTAGGTTAATATTCAAACTGTCTACTTGGAACAATTGTAGCGGTACAATTAACCCCGTGGTAGAATTAACCCCGATGTTGTATTAGTTATGACTTATGATTAATTAGAATGAGTTAGAATTAATTATGATAAATGATTTTAGTTAAATACTAATTTGGACATTTTGTTTTAGATGCCACGGCGAAGACCTAAGTTAACGGATCGAGGCTCTAAAGACCTGTTACTTTATGAACAGGCATTTCAAGAAGTTCAAAATGGGCTGTCTGTTCGGGCTTAAGTGCTAAAAACAAAAACAGTATAATAATAAGTACTCTCTGTCAGGGTCAATTGTACCAGGGGTCAATTGTACCTTCATACAAATAAATAGTTTTTGATTTATGTGATTTTAATTAATGATATTAAGATAATTATATACTTAAAAGTAGTGTTTGAGCCAAAGGAATAGTATATTATGTAAGAGTTGAATACTTTTAGATATTGGAATAGAAAAGTCTGTTTTTATTTAAAGTTTTTTTTTTAAACTTTCTTGACTGATAACTTTAAATATTTTAGTTCCTAAAAGCAAAGACTGAAAGTGTATATCTTTGTTACAACGTAAAATTACCAATTATTAATAAAGTCATTATTAATAACACATACAAAAGAGTTTTATTACCAAACATATTTTTGGTACAATTAACCCGTAGTAGGGGTCTATTGTAACATATGGTATCGTTCTGTTCAGATACGATTTTCATTGACTTTTCGGTACCGTAGGTTTTCTCTAAATACACACATTTGCAGCTTAATAGTTTAGGTATTAATATTAAAATAAAAAAATAAATATATTTCAGTAGATTAGTCTCTATCAACCAATGTTTCAAAAATGGTACTATTGTCCCCGGTCTACCCTACCTATTCATAAGAAATGCTGAAAATAGTGAGCACTTTTTTTTCCACGTGTGACATGTCGATGTATTTGTTAAAGTACATGGTGCTAGGTTAAGACCTTTCGCGGTTGCGCTAGCTGTTCGCACATGCTTGTACCTATCATAGTCTCAAGGTTTATTTTATACCTACCAATACAGAATCTCGAACAATCTGAAGAAGGTAGGTTTGCGCGCTGTAGATCCGTGGTTGCTCGGTATCTAGTTAGGTACATTATTGTTATATTTTTTTTTTATAAAAGATGGAGGCAAACGAGCAGGCGGGTCACCTGATGGAGAGTAATCACCGCCGCCCATGGACACCCACCCGCAAAACCAGAGGAATCGCAGGCGCGTTGCCGTCCTTAAGGATGAAATATTGTTAAAGAAGGAATAGGAATTGTGAGAGGGGGGGGAAAACCAGAGGAATCGCAGACGCGTTGCCGGCCTTTAAGGGAGGAATAAGTTTAAGGAAGGAATAGGAATTGGGAGGGAGGGGGGGGGGGAAAGGGCCTCCGGAACCCTCACTGGCCGGACGAAACACAAAAGCACCAAGTGCCATTATTTCACGCCGGATATTCGTGAGAGGGTTGTATTACGTCGGGTGAGCCGGCCCAATGCGGGCTGCAACGTAGCGTGGCTCTACCATACAGTCAGTGTCACTCGTTTAGCACAACCCAGGGGTCACGTGTAGTGTCTCAAAGGTAAACCTACGGACGCGAGTAACTTTAACCCCCTTAGACAGGGTGTTTGATGCATCATGTGCCAAATCGAATAGTATAATTGAAGGGGTCTTTGGCTACTTCTTCAGCCCCGATAAAAAATCTTGATCCAACTGAATTTTTTATGCTGATTTTAAATTTTTTTGTTTGAAAATTTATAAAAGTCTACATTTAAATTTTAATACAAAAAAAATTGTAAGGTCTAACTTCAATTTTTTTTTAAATCTTTATTTTGTAACGTTGCACTCTTCTATCGATACCAAAATTTACTAGCCAGCAACCTCTAGTTTTTTTTACAGCCCCGCAATTTTTTTAAGTAAAAAAAATTAACTTGAACGTCAACTTTCGATCTCAATTAAAAAAAACCTAAAACTATCTAGTACTTCCAATTTTTTTAAAACATCTTTGGACTGTCCCGTTTCTAATGTTGTGCAATATGCCATGAAAATTAATTAGTAACATCACATTACTTGCAATTTTTCTGTATTTAGTCGCAATTTTCTAATAAGGTGCATTCGGGTAATTCTGAATGATTTTTATAAGAGTTGACATCACCTCTGCATTTTAATTAACCAATCAAAATGGGTGGGCTTTATTCTACCAGTTAATGTTTTCCCTTTGTGGCGGACGGCGGGCGTATCTTACGGCGGCGGCAGCTCTATGACGCGTTCTGTCTATAGAGACGTGCAGAAGCCAGGCTAAACTACTACCGTCCGTCGGGTAGTGGACTATATTTGTTGACTATTTTCTTACGAGCTGGCTGGGACAAGGATGCCGAGAGAAGTCTTGTAGATCTTGGGTCCGCTTGTACCTGTTCTTCTGTCAATAAAAGCCTCGAAATACTTGTTCTTCCTTTATTTTTCCTCAGATTTACAGAGTAGTATCACAGTATAGTAGCGCACTGGATTCTTGCGACTTATTGACTCGACAAAGTTTGATGTGAGACTGAATGTATAGTAGCGCACTGGATTCTTGCGACTTGAACTTGAGAACGTTTGAAGTAACACTGATTAAACAATCGGCCTTTATTCTACCGAATTGCAAAAGCGCGCTGGATTGGTGCCTATACTTTTCTAGAAAGTTCCACAGCTTTCCAGAAAGTTCTACAACCTTCTAGATGTTTCTATATCATTCTAAACACATTACCTGTACTTTTCTAGAAAGTTCCACAGCCTTCCAGAAAGTTCTAAAACTTTCTATGTGTTCCTAAACCTTCTCTGAGCTATTCTGGAGCTTTCTATGACCGATTTCTTTTACACACATACCTAGTTATTAAAATCCTCACTTTCTTAATAACTACTTATTTAAAAACCTATTATTATGACGCGTCGCCAACAGTCTCCCCCGCAGTGCGAAGCTCTCCATCCTGAGGTGGCGACGTCGTTGCGGGAATCAGGATGCGCACTTGTGATGCTTCCAACTATCATATTTACTGGCGACGTTTACAAGTCTTGCATTTCCTTTACTGGCTATCAATGGACACGCGGGCTGTAGTCCTCTCTTTGCGTGCCAAGCTGGATAATCCCTGTGGATCCGGTACGTGCGGCGTAGCGACGATTACAGATTGGCTGCTACCTCACCCTCTTAAATGGAAAGCCGGCCTTTGCATGGATCTCCTGCATCTCCTTCGCTACTCTTCTGGCTTTTTCTGCCGTTGCAAAATTCTGAATGTCCCGACAAGGATTTACGTTTGTAACTCTTCTTGGATTTCGTACCATTTTTATTCAGGCTTCCCTTTGATTTTCCTTTTTCTAAAAGCCTTTCCAAATTACGCTTTATCTTCAAATTCAATTTCCGATTTACGATTTTTGATGCTTGGTAGCCTCTTCATGGTTTCCTGTTCATCCTTTACCGCTTTCTGGTCGGCGTCAATGCTTGGACGTCGTCGTGGCGGTACTCCTATGGACTCGATCTTAAAGTGGCCAAGGCCAAGGTTTTTGTGTCGCCTTTTACCAATCTGCTGTGATTAACGAATTTATCTGGAACGCCGTCTTTGGCGTCACGACCATGAAGCCAGCCCAGCCCGGTGAGCGAGGCGACTGGCTCGGAGACTTTACCCTTCTTTAGTTTTCTTGTAACTATAAGTCCCCAATTATCTTGCCCAATCAGCAGTCGCGGCTCTTCTCTATCATAAGCTAGCTGGTTCTCGATGTTTTGTAGATGGTCGCATTTCCTTACCATTTCACTGTGTACCCCTTGTCTGGGCAGCTTTAAATGATCAATGATTCTCAATTTCATTGGCCTTTTGTCTTGCCGGTGAGCACCTTTGATCTTGACCTGCACCCTCTGCTAGTCGTTCTTTCGTATTCCTTTGCCTCCAACTGCCTCGATGGTGAGTGTTTCAGCCTTTCCCTGTGCTCCGATCTTCTTGGCGATGGAAGTCTAGAAGCGATATGGTTGACCCTTCATCTAACAACGCCAGTACTCGGGTGGAAGCCTTCGGCCCATATATCTCTACTGGTACCATCTTCAGGTAGGTCTTCCCATCGCTGTTGGTATGTACGGATGTCACCACTTCTTCAGTTAGTTTCCCATTCGTGCAGCGCGAGTTGTAGCGTGGCTTTCTACTTTCATGAACCATCGTTGGAAGTCTCTCGGAATGGAGGCTAGTGTTGTGTAATCTAGAACACTTCTTACAAGTTGGCTCTTTGCAGGTTTGTCTTGTATGTCGGTACCTAAAACATTTAAAACAAAGCTGCGCCTTCTCTGCCAATTCCCATTTTGTGTCCGTGTCCGCTCCTTTAAACTTGCGGCATTCATAAATCCAGTGATCTTCCTGGCATTCGGGGCACGCCATGTTAACCTGTTTTCTAGGTACATCTTGCATGACGTTGACTATGTTCTTACACGTACTCTTGTTCGGCTCCCAAGACGCTTTTGGTGAAACATACTGCTGACGGGTTTTCTTTGACTCCCAAGACACTTCAGGTGGAGCGAAATCCCCACATATGTCAGCTTCCACTTCCAAAAAGTCGTCCATGACCATTAGTTCCGATCTTTCTTCATCCCGGCGACTTTGGTGGTAGGTGAACCATCTATGTTTCATTGATGGCGGCATCTTCTCAATAAGCGTTATTATTGTTTCAGGTGAGCTTAAATATTGTTCTTTACTGAGCGCCTTAATGGTGGCGACGGAGTTTCGAGTTTCGTGGCTGGCGAACGTACATACATCACTAGGATTCTCAATGATTTTAGGAAGATCTTTCAGTTTCTCTAGTTCAGACAGTGCTAGTGCTCCGGGTCTACCAAAGCGAGCCGCTAGCTCCTTCATAACTTCCGTTGGAGTCTCGGCAGTAAATAGAAGGCTTTTTACTGCTTCTCTGGCTCTCCCTTGGAGCGTTCTTCTAAGACGAGCCAGATTTTGTGCGGCGGTGAAAGCGTGCTCCGTGTCTTCATACGATCTCCGGAATGCTAACCATTCTTCGCTGGCACCGTTGAAATATGGGAGTTCGATTATGTGTTTCGAAATCATAGTCTCCGACGTCTTCTGAGAAAGCTTCGCTATTGCTTCAGCCAGTTCTTCTATCCCACTCTTTTTCTTCTGGTGCATTCTATATAACGTGTCTGAGCGATCGAGCAAACTTGCAATATAATTTTGTTGAATTTCTTCGTCTTCAACTTCTTCCATATCCAACTGCAGCAATTTTAATTCTGCTTGAGCCTTTCTGGCTTTTGCTTCGGCAACTTCTAATTCCATTTTTGCCCGAAAGTGTGTCGAATCTAATTTGATGTACCACCAATTCTTCATTTTGCTGCATCTGACCTGAAGGGACAGTAACCGGGAGAGATTTAGGGCAATCCTCATCCGGTCTGACGAAGTTAGAGCCCGCTGATTCCAGTCTTCCAACTTGCACGATGGTAGGTACGGTGTTATCTCTCATTTGGCGAGCGGGTGATAATCCTCCTCTGGTGCGAACGACTGGTCCAGTGTACTGTGTAGTGTTACCACATTAAAAACTGGAAAAGGCGCATTTTGTCAGCAAAGCGTTTGGATTGTATGGGAAAAATAGCGTTTTTGAAAGAAAAAAAAGAAAATTTATGAATAAGTGACGTTTTGAAGGAATAGGCAATTTTTACGTTTTGATAAGATTTAACGACATCTATTGACGTAGTTTAGTGTCGCGCGGTTGAAAAATATTTAAAAACTAGCTGACCCGACAGACGTTGTCCTGTCTTTATTATGATATAAAATTTAAAAAAAAATTACATAAGAACCTTCTCCTGACAATAACAAACACAACAAAAAAAGAATTAGCAAATCGGTCCAGCCGTTCACGCGTGATGTCGTGACCAAGGGAAATAGGGATTCATTTTTATATAATAGAATAAAAATGTAAATAATGGTCAACGTGACGTTTTGGTCGCCTACTCCTCATTTGTGGGTATGTAACGGCTCGGTGACCGAGTGAGAGTAAAGCGCTTGGCGGATATCCGGAGGTCCCAGCTTCAACTCCCAGGCCAGGCAAAGTGTGTTTCATATTTCTCGATGCATAGCCCAGGTTTGAGATCGCCAACCCGTATTAGCAACCGTTGTGACTAACTGCCGAAATTAATAATCATTCTATCTTTGCTCTAAGAAATAGAAATTTAACAAAAAATTGTATGGAACTTATGTCAAATTTCAAACATTAGTAGGCAAAACAACTGATAGGTTGATTGCAATTGTGAGTGTTATTAACGCAAAAACTTGTTTTTAATAACACCTGTTGAATATTATAAAAATGCGACTCAGTAGAGAAAATTTGCTAGTTAGTGATGTTACTAATTATTTTTCATGGCATATTGCACACTTTTAGAAAGAGGACAGTCCAGAGATGTTTTAAAAAAATTTGAAGAACTAGATCACTTTTAGTTTTTTTTAAATTTAGATCGAAAGATGATGTTCAAGTTTATTTTTTTACTTAAAAAAACTTTGCGGGTCTGTAAAAAAAAACTAGACGTTGCTGGCTAGTAATTTTGGTATCGATAGAAGCGTACAACGTTACAAAATAAAGATTTAAAAAAAAATTTAAGGTAGACTCACACATTTTTTTTTTGTATTAAAAAAAATATTCCAATACCTGCTCTTTATTTTGCGGCCAATAAATTGTCAACGTAGGTAGTTTAAGTATTTTTCTAGAACTTCTGTTAAATCATGTTTTTTTTTAATACTTACTTAATTGTTGTTTTGTTTTTTTTTCTCTTTTATGCTTAATAGACAAAATTTTACTTAATAAACAAGTCAATTGTTTTTGTTGATCACGTTTCGCCATGTAAGATGCTTTTGTAAATACATTTTTTTTGGGCACTGTAGGTCTTTTAATCATAACAATTGTTTGTCACTATTTATTGTTATTGTACATGACTTAATTTAATAATTTAATATGAATAAATTAAAAAATTTTTATTTAAGTATGTTTATCCGTTATTATAGTAACCATTTAACGAGTTTCTTCGAAGCTTCTCTTGAGCTAGATAATTGGTGTGATTGTAGAAATGATTTATTTATTTGATTTCTAGACAACCGCCCCGTCCTAAGCCACTCGCCGAACTGGTAAATAGGGACACGAAAAAAGTATCGATACTTTTTGGTATCGAGAACTTTCCTTTCGATACCGATACTTTTGTACTCGATACTTTGTATTCGATACTTTTACTCAATGAGTACTTTTTGGCAAGTATCGTATCGAATAAATATTTGTTATACTGAAGACATAAAACATAGGTTACTAGTCATAACATTAAGCTATTGAAGTTGTACTTGATTCATTATCAACATACAAAGATAATTATATGTATAAACTTGCAATATTACTATCCGATTATTAAATCTGGTGGGTTCTATTGTGTTTGTTAAAATATTGTTTTTTCTTTAAATAGGTGGCTTAACGTAAGGTGGCTTGTTATACATATAATACAAATTAAGTTCTATATCTAGCATACTCTGTAATAGTTTAGTTATTATCAATTTGGCGATTGTGAAGTAATCGATTGTAATTGTTGCTTGAGTTTGTAATGTTACTATCACATTTTTATTTGTGTGAATCTGTAAATGGTTTGCTGTTTCACATTTTCAGTGTTATACTTTTTATAGAACTGTCGATTCACCTGTGAATATAAAGTAAATAAATAAATAAAATTAATTGTTTTTAAATTATTTTTGGTAAATATATACTACCTACTAACTTCTTATCTATGACAATTTTGTATAAGTAAGTATATTGTTCTAATTTCTTAGGAGATTCTGGATATCTTCAAAAAGCATGGTTTATCTAACACCAATATTTAATGCTGCATCAGGTTCACAATAAAGAAGGGATGTTACCACATGTCGTATCCAACAATGAAACTACATTAAACATGGCTTAAAGTTGTACTTGATTCATTATCAACATACTAGGGTAATTATATAAAATAAATTGTTTTAAAATTATTTTTGGTAAATATATAAATAATCCTATGTTTTATTTCGAAATATTATCAACCAACTCATAATTAATGGCAGTGAAATAAATAATGTAAAATAAATAAATATTTTAACTTGTCGCGTAGAGACCACGATCATGTCATTGTGTCTGTGAAGGCGTATATTTAATAAATGATTTGACTTTTATTTTTAATTATTTTTTCAATAAGTAACAATGAAGCAATCCTATATTAAGGCGATGTTGTCATCATCGTCATCCTATGAACGTCCTGAACGTTCCCACATGAACGACAGCACTAAGGCAGACTGGGCTATAACAGGCTAAGCCCTGAGCCAATACAACCGCAGTGTGCTTTACGAGCCTTCCGAAGCACGGAGGAGCTCGAGACGCTTTTTATTTGGTTACCCATCCTTTAACTCGGTAATGTGAAAGTTGCGTTGCGTTATTATCATAGCAGGATAGTACGTGAGGCGATTGAGATCAAGAAGTATAAAAATTTCAATCGGGAGGACGGGTTTAAATTATCATCAGCATGGAATCCAGTGATTGGCAAATGCAAACCGCAACGTCAGTCTATAACAAGAAACTCCGATACTGTTAGTGTAGTGTGCCGGAGTCGTGTTACTGAAGATTCATTGCACTGTGACAAGTTAAGTGAAAATATGAGGGTGGATGAAGAAACAAATACCCGCCCGAGCCGACGACGCCGCACCGCCAGTTCGCTTGTGACCACGGCCGCAGCATCGCGGCCGAAACGTCAAGCAGTAAGTAGATACCTATGTACTTACTTACAAAATTAATCGTGTTTAGTCCCGTTAAAACAGTTTTAAGTTGGAATGTTTTTAATTTTATTTTATTTAGGACAATAATCAATTAGAAAAGTAATGTGATAGGTGTTGTAGTTAGACAATTAAACCCGAAAGCCTTAGCCGCTACGCCATAGAGTTACTTTAGGCGATGTACTCATACAAGATGCAAACGTTTTAATCACTACCTAGTGGGTACTCGCATCTAATATCAAACTGTTTAAATGTTCGCGCGGTTTGTAACATTTAGTGTTATCACTTATTTCATTACAGACGGACGTCAAGTTGTTAATATTTGAGAAATTCTTGGCAGCAAGCGTTTGCTTGTGGTCTTCAGTCTTAATTTATTTATATTATAAGCTGTAAAATTTTGGTTTGGTCTCATATCAATGTCATATTATGGTAGGTAAGTCACTCGTCATCATAAGTACTTATTTACAAACGTGCTTGCCTGGCGAACTTCCGGCGAAAAAAGCGATTGATTCATTTTTCAAATTGTCTCAAGGAGTCTACCCGAATTTCTTAGTAAAGTGACATTCAATTCACTAAAACTCAAAAGGATCGGTGTTGTTACTACCTATTTATTAATCTTACTTATGCGTTAGATTATCATCAAACAAAAAAATACTAAGACAAGCCTGTATGTTCTATATCCCTTAGCTTATCGATATCGATGTAGCCTAGCGAATTTGAGTAGCGATTTTGACGCTGTCACCGGTCGAGCGTTTGCCAGTTGACTAGGCCCTCAGGTGTCATCTCTTTCAACCGATCCATTAAAACAATGGGAAGACATGAAAGTGGTTTTTCCCAAATTGTTCAAGCTCGCCCAAGAGTATTTAGCAATACCAGCAACATCGGTCCCATCCGAACGTTTATTTTCAAAAGCAGGCAGTACAATAACAATAAAAAACTGGTTAGCGCCAAAACGGCTAGATAAAGTTTTATTTTTAAGTGATTGCACAGAGGAAGAGTGGAGCATTTAATAATGTTTAAAAAAATAAAGAGAGGAGCTCGATGGCACAGCGGCTAGCGCGTTCGGCTTGCGATCTTGCTCGCTAAGCCACTTTCGCAATGGCGGGTCGCTGGATGGGTGACCAATTAAAAAACATCTCGGGCTCCTCCGTGCTTCGGAAGGCACGTTAAGCCGTTGGTCCCGGTTGTTGTCGTAAGATGACAGTCGTTAAAACCTACCAACCCGCATTGGGCCAGCCTGGTGGGTTATGGCCCAATATCCCCACGTGCTATTGTCGACGTGGGAGGCTTGTGCCCAGCAGTGGGACGTTTATAGGCTGATGATGATGATGATGAAAAAAATAAATAATAAACAACGTTGATTTTGTCTATTTATATTTCTTATTATTGTAATAAGTACCTACCTACCATTTGCTTGCGCATTTATATAGTCATAGTCCATGCGAGCGTCATGACATGTAGTTGTGTGCGCATTCAATGCGCATTAGGCATAGACCGAAGGATGGCGATTCTTTAAAAAAAATATCGATTTTTAAATTGATTCGAATTGCAATCTAATGAATCGATTCACAAAAATATCGAGTCCTAAAAGATCGATCTCATCAAAATCGATTTATTTTAGAGTTTGTATTCACAATTAATTTATTAAAAAGAAGCGAAGCAAACTAAGCACACAGCCATGTCGAAAAATTATCTGTAAATCATTTTATAGCGCCTAAACAAAACTGAAAAGATCGAATTTCGATTTTCTATTTTGAAATATCGATTCACTGGATCAATTCAGTACTACATATCTACCTAAAAAATATCGATTTTATGGTCCAGTGAAATCGATTCTTCGATTAGTCGATCTCATATCGCCATCCCTGGATAGGCCCTAAAAAAAGTACTCGATACCTTGAAGTAACGATACTTTTGTTTCGATACTTTTACGAGTACGATACTTTTTATTCGATACTACTCATGAGTACAGTATCGATACTTTCTATTCGATATCTCTTCCCTACTGGTAAAGGCTCGAACGCAACTGCGTAGGCGCTGCTATGCGCCTTTCAAGCCGGGGGGGACCAAGGTCACTGTCGGTTCCCAACACATAATATATAAAGTAAATATTAAAAACAAAGTAAATAAAATTTAAAAAATTAATCAATTAAAAATTACAAAAAAATACAAATTAAACAATAAAAAATTACTAAAATCAATTAAAACTTATAATAAATACAATACAAATAACAGATTTAAATTGACTGGACTACAGTTTTTCATTTTTTTTGTGCTAGCTACTTCTATTATCTGCGGAAGGATGTCATGGAAAATATTTTCTCTCGCAATCATGTTACTAAACGTTGGATGTATGTGGAGTCTTCAGTCTGTTAGGCGCCATTTATGACACCCAATGGAAGAGAACCCATCTGGGTTGGTAGTATTCTTTTAATGTGCCGCCACACACACAGTTCTTATAATTGCTTTTTATACCCTATGACATTCTACACAGTTATAAGTACTAAAGTTATGCCCCGACATATTTTTTGTATAATGCTATTTTTTTAAGCTTTATTGTACACGCTCAGTATGTATGACGTCTTGCATTCAAATAATTGCTAAGTTAAGAAAGTGAATTAGGTAAGTTTATGTAATTCTTTCTGACAAAACAAGCTCTACCTAACCCAAGTTATTAAAAACTTGAGAAGTTGTAAGTATTGTACTTAGGTCTTGCTAACGCTGCACAGTTGTCTTCGCGTCTGGACTGGACTCCATTTACACTGAACATCAGTTGGTGAGGATTCACCTGCCGTGCTGCGTATAAAAAACCGTAAAACCAGACACAATTGAAAATCAATTGTTATGCGACCGCCAGAGCGGTTTTATTATCCTTGACCTATATTAATGAAGATAACTTGAAACTATTCCACGGAACCTGTTACCGGAATAAAAAAGTATACTAACGTGTACAATTCATCCAAATCCGTTCAGTCGTTTTCTCATCTCTAGTGATGCGCTTACCAACGAACAGCATTTAATTTTTCCCTGGACGAATTTCCAAATTCTGAACATTATCCTATCCTACTAATATTATAAACGTGAAAGTTTGTAAGTATGGATGGATGTTTGTTACTCTTTCACGTAAAAACTACTAAATGGATTTAGATGAAATTCGGCATACGGATAGTTTATAACCTGGATTAACACATAGGATACTTTTTATCCCGATATTCCACGGGAACGGTAACCACGCAGGTGAAACCGCGAGCGGCCGCTAGTCTTTTATGTACATAACTTGTTTTGACCTGGCTATTACAGCCGTTCTAAAGTGATGCGAACTTACATCGTGGCAATTGATCTAAATACTCGTAGATAGATACTAACTTGGAAACACCGTCATATTTCAGCCATTGTATACAAAATATCAAAATATAAATAAAAACCGGGTTACTCGGACCATGACTAATTTCTTATACGCATATTGATTTACACGCATTTTGACTTACACTCATATCGATCCTCAGACACTTTACTTTATATTATGTAATGATGATGATGATTATTATTGGTAATCAAATACCTCTATGGTTTAGTTGTTAGGTCATTATAATATTATTATAATTATATAGGGGCATTCATCTCTTGTGGTGGTAAGGCCAAAACGAAAAAGTGAAAGCGCATTTTACCCGTATTTCCTCAATTAGACAGAATTTAAACTAGAGCCAAATTCGATGAAATGTTTCTAAACAAATTATTAACAATCGAGTGACACTATAATATATAATTATTATAATTATCACTCGATTTTATGCAAATACACCATTGTTATTATTATTATTTTTTTTACTTTATTTCACAAGAAATTATATTTACACCATAAAGTTACTATACCTTGCGCAATATAGTAACTTTATGATTTAGACACGGTTACACGAGCCATAGTCATATGTATAGATAGATATGTCTTACGTAATGCGAGCTTATCTTTATCCTATCTAAGAAGAGATCTCTTCTAGCCAACCCTAACTATAGTAGTAAAAAGATGTGTTAATAGTTTTCTCGTTAATCTCTAGTTAATAGTGCAATAGGAATTTAAAAACAATTTTATAAATTTGGCCCAAGTGCACACAGAATAGAAGAACCTATTTTAATCTGTTCTGTGGGACCTACTGAGGAACTGCCTACAAGCGAGCTTTATTCTTTGTATTTTTTCTAGCGGTAGACTCCAAGATTCAATATTATTATCTTATGCTACAATAATCGCTACGCCATTTCCAGAATCCAGAGGTATAAATAAAACCGGCCAAGTGCGAGTCGGACACGCCCATGTAGGGTTCCGTAGCAGCAAGTAACATCATGTAAAAATTCTTGTGGTTTGTTGTAACTTTGATCGATGTTTTAATAGATAGTGTATTTTTTTAATTTATTAAATAACGTATTAAAAAAACTACTTACTAGATCTCGTTCAAACCAATTTTCGGTGGAAGTTTGCATGCTAATGTACATCATATATTTTTTTTAGTTTTATCATTCTCTTATTTTGGAAGTTACAGGGGGGGGGGGGACATTTTACGATGATATTAGAAACCTCAATATCATTTTTGAAGACCTATCCATAGATAACTTACACGTATGGGAAAATAAAAAAAAATTGAGTTTCAGTTCTAACTATGGGGAACCCCCAAAATTTATTGTTTTTTTTATCTATTTTTGTGTGAAAATCTTAATGCGGTTCACAGAATACATCAACATACCAAGTTTCAACAGTATAGTTCTTATAGATTCGGAAAAAAGTGGCTGTGACATACGGACGGACAGACAGACATGACGAATCTATAAGGGTTCCATTTTTTGCCATTTGGCTACGGAACCCTAAATAGCTGTTTCTAAGGATATAAATAAAAAGGAGGTCAACAATAAGTAGGAAGCAAATAAAGTGTGATTCACAACAAAACAGTTTATTCTAATATTAATAAAAAAATATCGATACAAAATCAATAAACCTAGGTACTAAGTATATCATTTTATTCATAAATCAGTCTGTCTGTAGTATGTAAGGCTCTATTAAACATATTCAATTACTTTTATTTTTTATAAATAATTATTTATTTATTTATTTATTAAGACACAGTTACACCATAACAGATTAGGTACCCAAGGCGATGTTATAAAAAAATAATGTAAAATAAAATACAACTTAACAAAAACAAAAAATAAATACATATAAGTACTTACAACTAACAATACAATTAACAATCAACTAACATTATATCTTTCGTCTCAAAAACAATTTGTGCCTTTTCCATGAGTTTAATTTTGTTATTTGTGATTGATTAGTGGACAGTGGACAAAAAATAATAAGTATTATTGAACATAAACGTTTAACCGAAATGCTTACTTTTACTTACTTAATAAATTGTACATTTATGTATTTCGTAGCTTTTATTGTAGCTTAATATTAAAACAATAATTATGTACTAACTTAATATTGCTATAATAGTAACTTAGGTAGTATTAATAGTATTCTTATTTAATAAATTAAATAAATAATTGATACCAGTACTTTCCTATTTTTTATAAATTTAGAAAATTCAATGAAGGAAACCCAACCTAAGTATGTAATATCATTTTTATAAGTACTTATTTAAGATATCAGCTGCGAGTGGCGACAATGTTATTATAGAGGCCGAATATTCGGTAATTATTCGGTATTCGTCATATTTTCCAATGTTTGTATTCTGCCGAATATTCGGTAAAATAGCCGAATAATTACCAAAGAATAAAAAAAAAATTGTTTGAAACAGTGTATCAATATTGCGTTACCAGTAGCTAGGAAGGATCAGAGGTCCAGATTCGAATCCATGCAACAAACACTGCACACTGATAACTGTGTCTAAGAAGGTTTACGCATTTCGGTATCCTATATTATATTACAAACTTCCATATTTTAAATTTTCAAAAACAATAACCTATACAGTGTGGAAAAAAAGACCATGGTTGGAGCAAAAGTACCCATAGTATTATGGCAAATGACAATGCCCGTCTGTGTCCCAGTAAGAGAAAGAGTGCCCAAAAATTTAAATTATGGTATTATTTAGAAGTCCGATAAAGCACCAGATTAAAAATAATAATAATAAGACTGGATTTATATTATTAAAGATATTAACACTAATACGTCATTCAATATTTCATTCATTCATTGTATTAGTGAATTTCGGGAAGAATTCGATTAATAATCGATTACACTTACTTTTATTTGAGAAGCTAGAAGGAATGAAAGGAAGTATTTACCTAAAATATACAGACGGACATATGGACATATTTATCAATCTCCCATCTGTAAAATATTGAAAATGATTGATGCTTCTATAATTAAATCTACAAAATATAATCGACAGCCACTTGTGTGGTAAAAACTTCTATGGCAGTCTTAATCGATAATTGATTGTCTATCGTATCGTAATACACTTTCGCGTTGTGTAAAAGCTACATTTAGAAGCATAATACGCACAGCTCTTGACGTTTGTCATACTTTGACTTTCAGACTCTGAAATGCACCCAGTTTTCTTTTTGCTCTAAGGAATGCGTACACCAGCAGTACGCCTGTGTATTGGTACTGATGATCATGATGATGACTTTTATACATAGTATTTACTTTTATATACTTTTATAAAGATTATAAATATTATTATGTAAACAACCATGATTAGATTGCAATTATTCGTAGCTATCGTAAAGAAACCAATTAATTCAAGTGCCTAGTTAATAATTAATAGCAATGATATCTGCAAATGCAAACTGTAAAATGAAATTAAAAAAAAACTGTGCTTTACATGACATTATTTTTTTTTTAATTTTATTTATTTACAAAATTAAGCTTACATCTAGTTACAAAGTAAGAAACGGTGACACATAAACCTATAAAAGATTTTTCTGGACACCGCTGATCATCGTCTTTCTATATAAAAGTAATTAAAATACAATATACTCATGCGTGTGGGTAAGTAACTATTCCGCTCCTTTGCTCATCGACAGCAACGCATTGACAACTTGTTTAGTGGCGGTGGAAAACAAACTATTTTGTTGCCGCCTAGTTACAGCGTGTTCCAAATTGTAGATCTAGGTGCGGAATAAACATTAATTATTATATTAATTAGTTAATACATATCTTAAATTATATTAATATATAATAATAACAATAAATATATAAGTAATTATATACATACAACACATAGATGTCTCAAAATATTACATAGGTAGGTAATTTCTTAATATTGATTTTATAGTTTACTTAGGAGGTATTGTTTTAATTTAGGTTTTATATTTATAATATTTAGCTCATCTCTAAGAGATTTTGGGAGACTATTAATAAGCCGAGGAATTATGTACTTGTTTTGATTTTGTCCGTACATATTAGTAATCCGAGGAATAACTAAATTGTCATTGATCGCGCTTCGCAATTGTCTTGTATGAGTTTTCAACACCTGAAAATCTTTGTTGAAGTATTGTTCTGTAAGTAGCATGTAATTCTTTCTTTCATGTACTGGCAATACTTTGCAGAACTTAAACAACTCGTTTTTATCCTTAAAATTAGTTTTCAACTTTTTAGGCACAATAGTATTAAGTATTCGTATTTGCAGTTCGTGTATGTTATCCAAATGCGATCGGTAGGTTCTCCCGTAACTGCTGAGTCCGTATTGTAATAGGGGTTCGGCTAAGGCGTTATAAAGAGACAATAATATTGGATATGGAATTCTATATTTAATTATCGAAAATTTAGCAAGTATTGCCCTTAATTTGTTGCAAACTTTATTTATATGATGAACCCATTTGAATCTATTATCTACCACGAGACCCAGATACGTTTGTTGGTTAACCTGATCGACGGTTTCAACACAGCTACAATTTCGTTTGTTAGGGTTATTATGAAGGCAGTCATGGCTGTGGGAAATGAGCCGGAGATTGCATGACGCTCTATTTTGACTTGACGATATGTACATAAAATTTGTTTTAGACATGTTACAAACTAACCCAGCGTCATGAGACCATTTTATCAGTACCGTAAAGTCCTCCTGGAGATGTCGAAGGGCTTGGTGGATATCTTTGTTGGCTGTCATTAAACAGGTGTCATCTGCAAATTGGTAGACTTTACAATGTTTAATTATGTTTGTCACATTATTCACGTACGTCAAGTAGTGCAACGGTCCGATTACAGAACCTTGGGCAGTTCCATGGGTAACGTTATGGATGTCACTTAATTCATCTCCCAGTTTAACGCAATACTTCCTGTCTTTTATGTAAGCTTTACACCATTTCAAAAGAGAACCACGAATTCCACATTCGTCGAGTCTATCTATGAGAATATCATGCTTTAAGGTATCGAACGCTTTACTGTAGTCGATAAACACTACCAAAACGTGATATTTGGCATCCAAGAAGCCATTGACGTCATCACTAAATGCTGAAAGTAATTGTGAAGTGCTTTTCTGTTGTTGAAAACCATATTGACTTTTGTTTAATATATTATTATGTTTGTAAAAATTGTGTATCTGCTTACTTATGTATTTTTCAACTATTTTATCTAGTGTGGACAATAATGTAATGGGACGATAATTTTCAAAAACTTGTTTGCTGCCTTTTTGATGTATAGGCCTAACAACCCCTATTTTTAACTCTATAGGATATTCTCCTTTTACGATACAAGCATTTATGAGGTTAGCAACAGCACCTGACACCTTTTCCCAGATGGCTTTAATGTCCATGACTCTAATTTTATCAATTCCTGGTGCCTTGTTTGTATTCATGGCTTTAATAATTTTAGCAAC
Source organism: Scoparia ambigualis (assembly GCA_963921215.1). Lineage (NCBI taxonomy): Eukaryota > Metazoa > Arthropoda > Insecta > Lepidoptera > Crambidae > Scoparia > Scoparia ambigualis. The sequence continues at coordinate 5,840,755 of OY992511.1, forward strand.
GTCGCGCGGTGTAGCCTTCTGGTAGCGCATGCTAGTATTTGCGGGTGATCTATATGACGCAGTAGGTAACAAAGGACGATTGCAAACCGGTACAATATTGGAAACGCTTCTACCAAAAGAGTCAGCAAAGTTGTTTGCAATATCTGTAGTTGTAACGTTGTCACTCATAAAAGCGTTAAGAATAGTACTATCTATAGATGCTTTAATTCTCCCTGTTAACTTATTCAGTATTTGCCATAGCTTTTGTACATTATTTTTGTTATTATGAATTTCTAATTTAAGATACTTATTTTTTGCTTTTACTATAACTTTGTTAGCAAAATTTCGAGCTTGATTGTATTTTTGTTTAACAACCATATCGTCCGTATTTTTTAACCACTGCCTAAACCAATAATCTCTTGTGATACATGCCTTTTCCGTATAATTATTAATCCACATTTTATCAGGTCGCGTTTCCGATCTTTTATTTAATCTTTTTTTTAAATTTGCAGCATTATAACACTGTTCAAAAATATTTTTTATATGTGTATAAATTGTTAGTGGACATTTCATATGATTCGTCGCTTCCCAGTCAACCTTTTGTAATAAATCAGTTACTTTAGTTTTATCGATACAGGTTTTAAATTTAGGAACATCCTGTGTTGCCGACGTAAATGACGTCGGCCTGGTGCATGCAAATGCTATCGCACGGTGATCGGCCAGTACAGTTCCGAGTGCCGCGGCGTACACGTCTTGCGACTGTGACCTCGCTATTATGTGATCAATACATGACTTACATATTTTTCCTTTTCTTAGTTCGATACGTGTATAATCCGAGATCACGCTCACAAGACCGCAGCCGCTTAGCATTGTAGTGTATTTATGCTTTATAGGTGTGTCTACAGCAAGGTCAATGTTAGTATCCCCAACAATGAAAAAGTCCTCACACGTAATATACTTTTGGCAGACTTGTTGAATTTCGTGGATGAATAAGTGTTTGCTTAGATTCGGTGGGCGATAGAATAAATTAAACGTGTAGTTTGTGCAAGTGGTTATTTTTGCAAATGTTCCTTCAAAGTTAGTTGATTTTAGATTACGAGCTATCATCTTGTGGGTATTTTTTAGGTAAATAATTACGCCACCCCCTTTTCTGTTGTTCCGTAGATTAGTATGCATATTATATCCATCCAAATTGAATAGGTTACTTATCGTATCGGATATGTTAGCTTCAGTTATGACAATTAAGTCTATACGAGTGTAACAGGTTAATACATAATGTTCTAGGGAGGAGAAGTTTTTTATAAGCGATCTTATATTGATATGAATGCAAACCAAATTAGTCTTAGTAGGTATTTTGTTAATGAATGCGCTGATGTTAGAGCAGTCTTTTAACTCAATAAGGTTATCCGAGTGTGCCATTATAACTTATTAGTGAAACAGTCGTACAGTTGGAGCGAAATATTTACTTATCCTGCTTAATCAACTTTGTAATATCTTCTTCACGTCTAATTATAGTAACCTCCGACTTTTCATCTTTTCGAACACGGATGATACCTCCTTTGCACCAAATAAACTTGTAATGGATCTTCAGTTGTCGCTTAGCTTCCCACAGCAGTTTCTTGTTATAGTAGGATAAGGCTTCCCGTACATAAACTGGCTGACTGGCAATGGGCTCCTGTAGGCTTGCAATCAGGTCACTTGCTAGCAATGTGTGTTCCCTAGCAGCTAATATCCATTTTGTAGGTTCCGTTTCATTTTTAAATTTTATATTAATTGCGCCCGGTTTTTCGTTCCTTCCTTGTTGGCGTTGAGAGCACTCGATGTCGCTCGACGATACTTTGAGCTTTTCTGCGATTCTAGAGACTAATGCAGGTAATATCTCTGTTTTTATGTAAGGAACATTACCAATTTCGAGATGTCGGTTTAGCTGGTTCTGTTCGTTCTCTTTCATGCGTTGCTCTAATGCTCCAACTCGTATTTCTAGGTTGTTATTTTTGTTTTGGAGTTCGGTGTTTTTTTTCTGAAGTTCCTGTATCTTGACTTTAAAGGCATCTATTGATTCGGTAATTTCATCCATCTTCTCACTTTGATATTCGAGAGCTTTAGTCATGTCGCCAAGCTCTTTGTGAATAGCTTTCTCCATTTCTTTAGAGATGTCTTTCAGCAGTTGTTTGACGTCTATTTGTACCGTTTTCGAAAGCTTTGTAGCAACATTATCTATGTCGTTTTCCTCATCCTCCTCTTCGTCGTTCGCGGGAATAAATATAGAGCTCCGTCGGGGTGCGTTTTCACGGCATTCCGGACAGGTCCATTCCAGGTTACCAGCAGCTTTCAGCGCTGAAAATCTAGATATCATAAAATTACCACTAAAAAGCTATTGTATGACATAGACCTGCATTCTGGGCGTTTCTGGGGCTGAGCTCCATGCTAATTTGAGCATTGTCCTTTTACTAAAATAAAACATTTCTTTATTTTCAAAAATAATAAAAACTGCATGTAAAGACTTTTGAAAAATCACCTGCTTGAGCCGGGAATCGATCGGTAAAATTTGAAAAAAATAGTAGATTATTAACCAAGGGGATAAAGCAGTGTCTTCTGTCGCGGGTGACGATTTAAATCGCGAGCGTAACGAAGGACTCGAGGTTTACTCCCGAGCGTAGCGAGGGCGTTAAAAACTTAAATCACGAGCGAAGCGATAGATTTAAAACGAGTCCTGAGTGTAGCGAGGGATTTAAGTTCACCCAAGACTAAGACAGCTTTATCACCGAGGAAAATACTCTACTTTTCGTACCATTTGCGAAAAAATTAACACAATAATAATATATGAGATAAGCATTTATTAAAAATAATGACAATTAAAAGTAAAAGTTAACATTCGAAACATTGGTCCAATTATTGATAGAGAGAGATACATTTTTGTTTGGTACATTTATTGTTGATGAGTTGATTTATAATTTCTTATTTTTTAATTTGATTTATTTCCTTTTTCAAAAAGATGTATAATGCTTTATATACAAACTCAATGGTGTAAACACAGATGTAGTTCAGTATAAATTTCGGTAAGTATTCCAAATTTAAATCACATTCTCTCCCTAGAGGATGAATGAAATTCAGTACAATTTTCTTTCCCTGTCTTTAACAGATAAAATGCATTTATTCAATTTGTATTAATAACTTAGACAGTTACTATATACTTAATTTAGTTCTATGTAATAAATAACTTAAATATTATATAAAAAACTAATTAACTACAAAAAGTAATACAAAAAAAAAAAAAAAAAAAAAAAAAAAGGGATACTTACAAGTAAAAAATATGTCCCAAATCGCTCCCGAGCGGCATTGTGCCCAGAAGGCTGGTCGCATTCCCTCGCTGGATGGTCAGGCTTATTCGCTGACCCAAGAATGCCCCAGCCCGCTGGTCACCCGAGGACTCAACCAAACGCTTGGCGAGATCCCGGAATAAACGGTGAGCGCTTGGCCCCCACGGTCCGAGGGTCTCAACTCCAAACGGCTCAAATATGCAGGTGTTGCTAATATCGACATATTTGCGCCGCTTGAGCGACTCTGCTGCTGCAGCAGCAGTTCCGGCCTCTATTGAGGTTTGGGGAAGGTGGGATGAGGCCAGGGTGTCGACGCAGGTTGCGTCCCACACCAAGGGCCGGCCCATCTTCCACGGAACCAGGGTCATGCCATCGGGTCTCTTGCCATCGCTTCGTAACAAGCCATTCGGTTCTAGAACGGCTGGTATAGAAGCGCTAGCAAGGGCCCGGCGGATGATGTCATTAAGGCCGGCGTGGCGGGGAATTCTCCCCGCACTTCTGCTGCAGGAAAGACCGTGATGGCCAAGCTCATTCACCAAGTCACCGCATGGGCAGCGATGTGGGACATTACACGGTGCCCCCAAACGAAGTGAGGAAGCTAGGCGAAAGGTATTGTTGTCCAGGAGTGTGCAAAGATGAGGAGAAGGAAGGGTGTGGAGCCATAATCCAGATTCCCATTGGGCCACAGCAAGGAGACGGGCCTGATCTGCAGGACTAGCTAGCGTATTTAGAAGGTTATTCCGCGCTAGTCTGCAAAGCGGCTCATCCCACTGCCTTTGCGATGACGGGTTACTGGGCACGTCATCGCCACACTGGCTCTTCCACACATCTAAGGCTTCAGACACGTGGGCTGTTGGATGGTATCGCGGGGATTTCGATAGAATGCTTGTGATCAGCCCCTCCGTCTTGTGTACTGAAGCCAAAAAAGCTGGAAGAGCTACACTCGAAATTTTACGTATTCCCAGGCCTCCAAAACGGATAGGTAGGGAAGCCTGGGTCCATGCTTGACTGTCCAAAGGGATGTTTAGTACCAGAGATAATATGTTTTGAATCGAATCATCTAATTTTGATGTCAAGCTTGGGTGATTCCAAAAGGGCGAGGATCGAACGCTGTATATGAATTTGGGTGCAAATAAGCAAAATTTTATTATGGTGAAAGCCATGTGAGCGTTAATTTTGATTATGCGGTCCGAAACAAAATTTAAACTGGCTAATTTATCATCAACGAAAGGGGCAAACGATTCTTCTAGGATGGGGGACCCTAGGAGGCGTAAAGATTCTTTTTTAATGATTTTGATACTTGGAGCTATGGAGTTAAACTGTTGCTTAATATTGTCACTGTCATTACATGTCTCTGGTATAAAGAGCTCGCATTTAGAAAAATTTAGTTCTAAACCGGCTTTTTGAAAATTTTGAGTTAAAGATATTAGGTCAGCCAATACGGTGTTAGCGTCGCCTCCGAGGGTTCCATCATCTAAGTACCACACATTAAATTTAGAATCTAGTTGTTTTATATACGGATGAATTGAAAGTCCAAAAATTGCTGGGCCTAGAGGATCACCTTGCTGACACCCAACTGCGGACGTGATCAAGTTATCTTTGTATAGCAGATTGCTAGGTGTTCCGTAACATTGCCAAAGAAACTTAAAGGCGTCCGGGATTTGTTCCTTAACCTGTGTCAGCAAGGTACCTCTATCCACAGAGTTGAATGCATTTTTGACATCCACCTTCAGCAGAATGTCGTCAGGGTTGTTTTGTATAAAGCTCCTTACCGAGTGAATGGCGGCTTCGCATCCACCGCTCAGGCCGAAGCCTAATTGGACTGGCTGAAAGTATTCCGCTAGCTTATCGGACATATTTCTGCAGCATACCTTGGCAGCCAGTCGTCGAAGGGTGGCCTACGGCTATTGGGCGAATGCCGCCATCCTTTTTTTTAAGGGCACATAGATTGGCACCGTATAATATGTCAATAATTTCTTGGTTGACTTTTCCTGAAAGCATTAAATTAATAAGGGCCGTCAATTCCTTCAAAAGAGCGCCGCCGGCATCACTACATCTACCGCCAACAAGGTCTTTTAAATGTTGTGCAGTGAGTCCATCTAGGCCACCGGCGGTGCCACTTCGGAAGGAATTGACGGCTTTAAGTATGCATTCCGGTGTAGTCTGTAAGCAGGGGTCTGAAAAATCGGGAGGGTCGGGAAATGGAATATTGGGGGCTGGAGGTGGATGTTTGCTATGCAGGGCCGAAAGGGTATCTGGAGAGTCAGGGGCGATCGAATCGTCGGAGAAAAGCAGACGTGCTGCGCCTTGTATATCTCCGTCACTGATTTTATTTTCTACTAAAAGATGGATATTTTTATCTTTTTTGCCAAGTCTTGATGAATGGACTGAAGGTCGAAAATTGGGGAAAGGACAGGACGGAGAGCAGTTTTCTTTAATTTTTTGTGTCAAAGATGTATGATTTTGATCTTGTTTAACACTAAGAACTTTGTATGGGAAGACGAATAGATGCTCCCAGGCCCGGACGGAGTTTTCTTGGACAACTTTAGAAATTATATGAGAGAGAGTCTGGGCTACAGTTACGCGGGCTCCTCGTGGTATACGTTTTATTATTGGCAATGATTGTTTAAATTTGGCGAGTGTTTTCCAAAAGGGAGAGGAAATAGAGGATGGAGAAGGTGGCGAAGGAGAAGTGTTTGCGGAGGGTTGATTATCCACGTTTCTATGAACTCTACTTACGTGGATTTTCAACCCTCTTTGGCCTTTGAAAAAACGGGGCTGGGAACATCTTGGGCACTGCACTACGTTTTCCGACGATTCGTGGACGCTTGGTGGCACCGTGTTTGCACTTACATGTATGTTCATAGTAAAAATAAATAGCTAAAAAAATACATCCAAAAAGCATAACTTTGTACATTAAAATAAATAATTGTTGTAAGGTTGCTTGTTGACCGGTGACTTTTTGTTGACGTCAGTCGTGTGACGGCTGCCGCAGAGTTTTTATTGGCTGAATTAAACAAATATTGACAGGCGATGGTTTGTCATTGGCGCATATTGCGCAACTCTTTCGGTGGTTGCCTTGGTGACCGATGGCAAGATGTCAACAGTATGGTAAAATAACTGGCAGGATTCCTCGTCAAAACTTGTGTTCTGCAAGGCACAGGCGTAGGCCTTCAATGCTGCGAGTTGGCTCTCCAACAAGGAATCGCACAAGGGCTTATTTAGGGTGCCATTCCGACGGAAACCAAATTAATTAATTAAATAAAAGCACCTCTTGTAACTTGACGTTATCTGTCTTTTTTTCTTACTCTCTTTATCTCTTTTTCTTATTAAAAATGACTATTATTAAGTTCGCTTTTTGTGGCATAGAATGTCACTTTTTTGAGCAAGTGGTACGAAAACACAGATGTAGTTCAGTATGAATTTCGGTAAGTATTCCAAATTTAAATCACATTCTCCCCCTAGAGGATGAATGAAATTCAGTACAATTTTCTTTCCCTGTTTTTAACAGATTAAAAATGACTATTGTTATATTCGCTTTTTTTGGCATAGAATGTCCCTTTTTTGAGCAAGTGGCACGAAAAAACATTTATGATACCAACCGAAAGACTCATTCATAAGGGTGTTACCAGACCAATCGATCGATCGTCGATTGACGGTATCAATCGATGGTAGAATGGATTAGTCGACGTCGATCGATAGTTTCTACCAGACCAATTGATCGACATCGATCGACAATCGACCGGTAGAATGGATTGGGTGTTATATCGAGCTGTTTGATTAGACGCGCCGGCCTCTTTACTTTTTTTATAAATTTATTTCGTGCCTATGGATACCTACTAGTCGTAATAATAGAGTTCATTGATTATGCTTAAAGTTGATGATAATTGAACAATCAAACCAACTTACCAAGTGCAGTTCGATTGAAATTATGCTCCTTGTTGTCTCGTCCGAAGATGATGGAAATACTACTTGTTAGTATCGAGTCTTAGCACTCGCCGACGCCACATAAGTTTAAAGTATCTGAAAATAAAATATTTCCGAACGCAGCCGCACGTCACTAGACTAGCCCGCGTTTTGAACTGTCATTTAGTTTTAAGTTGTGTATTTATTTATGAAACTGATTCTACAACCCCAGGGAATAGGTATCAAACCAGGGCCCTGATTCTGTATCGCAATCTATAGATTCCACACCTAAACCTTACCGCGCACAAACGTCAAACGCATACGTTTTTGGGAAGATATCGTAACTTTTTAAGGAATTACCGTGGTATAGAAACAAGGAATCGTTACAGAATAAGGGCCCTGTGAGGGTGGGTGGGACTCATCATCTTCGGACGAGACAACAAGGAACATAATTTCAATCGAACTGCACTTGGTAAGTTTGTTTGATTGTTCAATTATGCTCCTTGTTGTCTCGTCCTCTATGATGGAAATACTACTTGTTAGATGTTCAAAGTTCTGTTGTAGAATCATAAAGTTTATTATTGTTAACAAATATATCCCAGATATTATGTTTCAACAGCATAATCAGTCTTATACTCCTTAAAGATAATTGGTAATTTCCAAGAGAATCTTATTAAACAAAAAAACAAACTTAAATGTGTCCTCAGCCTTAAATAAATCTTTGGTATGATTATAGCAATATACTTTTAATATTATTATTACAATATAATCGCTTTAGCGAAATTATTATTTAAAATCGGACGGTTGTAAAACTTTGCAAAGTTGTCCATGAGTCAGTCCAACCAGCCGTTCTATGTATCTCATCAATGCTAACGCCTTTCATAATGGCAGCTGATGTCGTAGCGTGCCTGGTACTATGAGTAGAAAAAATGGAAGTATCGATCCCTCTTGCAGCCAGGACCGTCAATCCAACGGTTGAGTGTACTAACCGATACCGCCAAATGTGGTTTCTTGATAGATATAAATAAATTAGGACATTTTCCTAATTTCAGAGGTAATTCTTTTATAATTATTTAAACAATTGGCTGATGACGATTAGGTGCTGAGGTCATAATTTTTTTTTTTTTTTGTAACAATTTTATTATCAATTATTTTAATCTGGTCAGTAACAATAGAAACTAGGGCTTTGTAATCTTTGCCCTGTAAGTAAAGTTAATAAAGTAACTGTGTTTAATGAACATTAATGTAAGTTGTTTGAGTCATTGTAATTTGACTCTAAAAAATTAAGCACTATAGAAACATTCCAGGTATACTTATATTTGAGTTTACTTGATCGTAGGCGAAAGAACCCTTTAAATAAAATTTTAATCTTTTCGTCTGCTCCCACCTGCGGCCCTATCACACTAGTGGCAGCGAGGACCTTATGCAATTCAAGGTGCCATAAGATGCACCACTGTGGAACTTATTTGTGAGATAAGTAATTATGTCTGTCATCTGTGCTTTAGTAGCATTTAGTTGTTTGGTGTGGCAGTAAGAGAACCAAATACAAAGTAAGTATTGCTTATAGGTGTTACTTGATATGGAAGATATCATTATTTCAGCTGCCTGTACGTCGATGCCAGGCTTTAAGAATGCCTACCGGACAATCTCCCTGCCAGTAGTGATAGGTTGCGGTGTGGAGGGTGTGGTGAGTTGGAATTACATAAAACCAGTAAGTTATTACTTGGTTCAAATACAATGGGTTCTGTCACCAATAGTTTTTTGAATAAGGGAAACCAAGGTTGGGTGTCCCAGAAGAGAACTACAAGGATCCCTGTTGCTTCATTGGACACGATTATTTCTATACATTTTAAAATCATAGAAAATGGTGGAAAAGCATAAAATAAACCCCTTTGCGAGACATTGTAAAGGCATCCACTTTATAAGCTGAAGGATCTGGATGCCATGAAACAAATTTCCTGCATTTTGTGTTTGTTCTAAATGCAAATAAATCTATGACAGGGTTACCAAATGCTTGTACTATTTAATTAAAATTATTAATATTTAATTCCCATTCTGTATGACCTAACTGTTTTCTAGATTCAAAATCTGTTACTTTGTTGTCCTTTGTGTTAATGTATGATGTATGATGCAAATACAAAATTATTCCTCTCTTCACACCACTGCCAAATAGCTTTTGCAATCACATGTAAGTGAGAGTACTGTATGCCACCAAAGCGGTTTATATATGGTATAGCTGTGGTATTGTCACTTCGTAATAATATTTCACAATTTGAAGAATTATTAGCAAGGCTTTTGAGACCACACATAGTAGCTTTTATTTCTAAAGTATTAAAGTGAATTGTTGATTCTTTTCCTCTCCATACACCACTGGCTGTAAGTTTGTCTCAAGAAGCACCCCACCCCGATAGTGAGACATCTGTATTTATTTCTAGAATATATTTATATTTTCTTATCTAAGAAATTGATTTAGGCAAGTACATGTTTTATCCACCATTCAAGATCTGGATAGCAATGTTTGGGCAAGGAAGTAAATGCTTCATAATTATTATTATTTTTTAAAAGAGCTAAATATTTATGTCTTTTTAGTGCTTTAGTATACAGTAACCCATATTGATTAGCTGGACAAACAGACACTAGAGTTCCCAGAACTTTTGACAAAAAACCTGATGGAAGAGGTACTTAAAAATTTGAGCGCCGTGGTGGTCACCTGTGACTGACAAACAATTAAATTTCTATTGTGTCTGGTTTCATGGCAGGCAACGTGTTAAGGCATCTTTTATTTTTATCAGAATCGATTGAAATAGTCATGGTGTTTGTATTAAACAATAGGCTAACAAACTTACATTCCTTTGATGGAATAAGTTGACATAATTATTTTTATTGATGATGAAGCCTAACTGAGTAAGCAGACCTATGGTCTGGTTAACACTATTAAGACACTCAATATGATCACTACCAATATACTGCTAGCTACAAGCATCGATATACTGTACTTACAGGCTGTAAACCTCTAAGTTTTGTTATGGGTTTAATTATGTGAACATGTATGGAGCCGTGCAAAGGCCAAATGGAAGAATGTTAAATTGATATATTTTTCCATCAAATAAAAACCTTAGATATTTTCTGTAATCTGCATTAATGTTACACATGTAATAAGAATCCATTTTGTCAATTGTTGCCATAATACAGTCTTTCATAAGACTTTGAGTTGTAGTAAAAAAACTATTAAATTTCTTTATGTTTAAAATAAATCTATACTCTCCGTTTGGTTTCTATACCAAGAAAATAGGTGAACAAAATTGTCCATCTGTTTTATGACATATTTTGTCTATAACATGTGACTGAATAAGTTTATTAATTTCAATTTGAACTTGACAGAATTCTACTTGTAAATGAGTTATTCATAGGCAAGTAAGATTGAAATGGTATCTCACTAAAAGGGATTTCATACCCAGATACCCATTTCAGAATAGTAGGATCACTGGTTATTTTCTTCCAATTATTTATAAAAAAAAGGAAGTCTGCATACCTGAACTTCTAACTTTGCAGCTTCGTAGCTTTGCAGGTTGGTTGGATCTCGCTCCTGTCCCTGTCCGGGCACTTGGACGAGGAGGGCCCCTCCAGTTTAAAGATTTGGTTTTATTTGGGGGTTTTTGAATGAAGCTTGTGTTCTTCAGGTCTTTAACAGATTTTTGAACAGCCTTTGTAACCTAGATCTTTTCAGAAAGGTTACTTAAAAAAAATGCATCTGCTCCCCCTGTGAGGGAATCTTTCATATCTTTATTAATAGATCAAATATCATGAGACCGCCGGCAGTCGCGAAACAATTGATTTTCAATTGTGTCTGGTTTTATGGTGCTCAAGGGGTTAATGACGGTTGGTATTAGCGACCTTCTACGATTTGTATCTATGTGCACAGCGTCTCACAGTATTTTGGCAGCATCATTGATGTGTTTAATTATTTAATTAATAATTTCAATTCTGTCACCTTTTAGGAGAAATAAATGGAGTGATTGGCCCAGGGCTGATAGTGCAGCAACCATCTGTTTTTGCCTGTCAGCAATTATCAAATCTCTTTTCTTAACCAGGTCAGAGACAGCCAGGTATTTCAGGGTTGAGCTTTGGGAGCAACGTTGGGATATTTTCATATGGGATGTATTTTTTCATAAGTTCTGGTTTAATTTCTTTTTGCAATCCTTTTGTGAGAATAGGAGTCTACCTCTGTGCAATTTCATCATGAGCAATTGGTCCCTTAAGCACCTCCTCAATTTCCCCCAAAGCAAATAACAATTCTACGTCTATGGCAGGTGTCTCGGTCTCCGGGTCTGTACACTGGGTTTTTTCCACAGGTAAGGCCTCTACTACACTGTATTGGCACGGGCAGTGCCTCCTCCTCCACAGAACTTGAAGTAGTAGCCGGATCCAGGGCCATCATTGACACATTAGGAATGTCAGACATAGTCATGCAGATCTAGGCCCAAATGGCAAAGCAAACTGCAGTAAATGTAAGACCCTGATATTCCTTGCGAATACCCAGGGTGGTAAAAACTCGGCTTTGCAGTAAGTACGAGTTATTGTGCCCGTTTTAAGTTTTTAATGTTTCAGCACCGCCTCATCCCAAAGATGGGCCTGAGTGCACATTTCAAAACCCAGAATTTCATTTTTATTTTTCACGTCTCTTTCTTTTACTCATAATAACAGTTTATTTATCATAATTAAACTGACTAAAACTATTAAAAAGATTATTTCACAAAAAAGTAAGAGAAAAAACTGGCGCCGGTACAGTGACATAAAAAACGAATGACAGTTCAAAACGCGGGCTAGTCTAGTGACGTGCGGCTGCGTTCGGAAATATTTTATTTTCAGATACTTTAAACTTATGTGGCGTCGGCGAGTGCTAAGACTCGATACTAACAAGTAGTATTTCCATCATAGAGGACGAGACAACAAGGAGCATAATGAGTGATGATAATATGAACGTTTATATACTAAATGATATTCCCCCGTAGCCTTTGGGAAGCACTTTAGATTAAGTAACACCGAAAAAGGGGGGAAGGGGTGGGGAGGGGGAGTGGGAGCCAAAGTGCGGAAATGCATAGTTTTAAGATATTTTTATTTTGAGGTTATGTTAGGTTATTTTTAGGAAAAAAAACAAATATTCTACTAAGTTTACCATTACCGTACCCCCTCCAACCCCGTCCCTTTCTCCCCCAAGATATTTTTGAATGGAGCTAGTTTTCTGTTGTCTAATAAAAAAATAACCTCGAAATTCATGACAATCGCTACGCAAAAAAAAAACAAAAACCGCTGCTTAAAATGTCATTTGGATAAAATAACCGATCTTTGGCTTTAAAAAACAGCCGCATCCAGATTCTTCTGCGTTTGCGTCTCCGTAATAATAGTACCAGCAACATCGTGCTGGCCATGAACAACGAGTCCTCTTCTGCATACGTTTCGGAAGAAACTGATGGAATATAGCCGGGGTTAATCGATCAACGTCGATCGATGGGTTAGACGAACGGTATCCGTCGATCGATTAAAGCTACCAGACCAGTCGATCAACATCGATCGATGTTGATCGATGCCGTCGATCGACGATCGATCGATTGGTTTGGTAACACCCTAAGGATCAATGAATATTAAACATTCACCATAACTCAAAAAAAGGCGACACGTAGCGAATTCAGTAGAAGAATACGTCTGTGCATAGGTACGTGAAAGTGGGTCCCATTTTTAAGCAAATTCATAAGTTAAGCAAACTATTTTCTTTAGATACTGAAAAAACTTAAAAAAAAAAATTCTTAGTCTTTCTTTAATTTTTTACTATGTTGTTTAAAAGAAATTAATCCTTATGAATGACTCTTTCGGTTGGTGTCGGTTCGGTTGGATAAAATACAGGATGTTTTTTTTTACATTTCACCGGTTCGATTCTCGACTCAAGCAGGTGATTTTTCAAAAATCATGAATGCAGTATTAATTATTTTGTGTTGAATGTTTACTTTTTGTAAAATTTGCCATAATCAATATTAAGGGTACTTTTCCTCCAACCACGGTCATTTTTTTCCACCCGGTATAATCAAACTTTGCATGCGAAAGGAAAATACAGAGATCTAAATTGGTATCAGAAAATATTTCAACATATATCTATTACATTACGTGGTACGTTTATTCAGTTGAGTTTATGCGATTTGAAACTTTCTTTAGTGGACTTTAAATTTCAATAACTCAGCAAAATAAACGTTTTTTAATGTTTTGTAAAAGTTACCCAAAAAACATTAAAAACCCTTATTTAGATTGCTAAATAGTATTTAGATCTCTGTAATATCCTACAAGGCGGCCACAAACTACTGAGGAAAATGGCGAATGCCAGAACTCAAAGTCACGCCCACTTGACACTGTCAGCTTGTGTAACAACCTCAGAACAATATTGTTCTGAGGTAACAACATTGGGTAGAACCACGGAATACAGTTCTGATATCTGTGGGTAGAACATTTAACATAACTTACATGAAGGTAATAATAATAGTCATAAAGTAAGAGGCAAGCCGACTAAATCTGACATACGACGCATCTAACAGGCAAAACAACGAGCACTGGTATGGGATAGCCAACCCGTTGTTCAATATCATCTCGGCGATTGCGAAGATGCGATTCGATGAAATTAGACTGGATGTATTGCGAATCCCAGTAGCGCAGAAAAGTGGCGCAAGCTAATATGACCGGGATGCTTACCTAACTTCCTACCAAATTGCCAGGAAGCAGGTTGTTGCTGGTAAGCGAACGGCCCACTACACTACATAGAGGCATTTTATAAACACATGGAGGTGGATAAGAGCTCCTATGTGCAAGCAGGGATATAAACACTTCCCGCATTAACGGCGTTCTACAAAGGGCTAAAGACCGAACTTATGTTCAAAAAGATTCAAGATTCAAGATTCCAATCATTTATTCAGGTTAGGCCATGTTTAGATTACAGCACTTATGAATGTCATTATGCCATCGGTTCGTAAGTCTAACTATGGGGCGGGAGCCTTGTACTGAGAAGAACCGGCAAGTAACTCAGCAAGGGCATTTCTTTTCTCCCTTTCTTTTACAGCGTCAATTAGAGTTGAAAAATGCCCTCCCTATCATAGAAGGGCACTTTCCATTACAATAATAAAAATAAAAAGTTCAGGTATTCATCAATATAAAATAATCAATGTAATCAATGTCTTACAGTACAGAAAAATAAAAGTAAGACTACAACTACTAATATACTAATAATAAAAATAAGTTAGCAAGAGCAGACCAGCCTCCACAGGCGGCACCCGTTCACGAGTATGACATGTGAATCAGCCATCGCTTCGCTCAACCATGTTTTAGGAACGTAACGACCCGACGCACATTGCCACCACCGCAGAGACACTTTGAGAGAGCATGACACACTCAAGCAACTCCAATGAAGCAAGCAAGAAAACATTTAGGCAACGCAACAAAGTTTTGAGTAGGTACCTATTGTCTGTAAGACACTGCTGATAAAAGGCTATCATACCAGGGTAAAATGAGTTAGTTACAAAGAAAATGGACTTTAAAATATAATGTGATTATTTTATCATTACCAGGCTGTTTTGTCTTCTAAATATTCCTTAACTGTATAATAACCTTTCTTAAGTAAACAAGATTTTACATGATTTTTAAACTTATCTAAAGGTAATTCTAGTACAGTACTTGGTATTTTATTATAATAGTGTATACCTTGCCCCAAGAAAGAGCCGAGAACCTTCTGTAACCTGAACAGGGGCATCATAAGTTTTGACTTATTTCTAGTATTGAAATTGTGTACGTCACCGTGTTTAGTGAATGAGTTAATATTGCAACGCACAAAAACTATACAATTATAAATATATCGAGATGCAGCTGTAAGAACACCAACTTCTTTAAAAATATCTCTTAGAGAAGTTCGTGAGTTTAGTCTATAGATGGTTCTTATTGCCCGTTTCTGTAAAATGAATATAGTTTCAACATCAGCCGCTGTTCCCCACAGTAGGGCGCCATATGACATGACACTGTGAAAATAACTAAAGTTAACCGTTTTAGCAGTTTCAACATCGGTTAATTGCCTAATTTTCTAATGGCGTAAGCAGCAGAACTGAGTTTGCCGGCCAATTTCGATATATGAGGATTCCATTGAAGTTTTGAGTCAAGGGTTATCCCTAGAAAAACAGTCGAGTCTACCAAATCTAATTTATCACCGTTTATCCTTACATCAGTTTGTTCGGTCTTAACATTTGGTAGTGTAAAATTAATACATTTGGTTTTTTTAGCATTTAGCTGTAAATTATTAACAGTAAACCAACTGAGTACCTCTGAGAGAGCATTGTTAACATCGTCATAATTTTTTTTAGACCTAGTCACATTAAAAATGAGTGAAGTATCATCTGCAAACAATACAATATCACAGAAGTTTTCTACAAAGAATGGCAGGTCATTAATATATATCAAAAATAAGAAAGGCCCTAGGATTGACCCTTGTGGAACTCCCATTTTTACATGAGAACCAGACGACTTAGTTCCATTGATATCGACAGTTTGTGTTCTAGAACTGAGATAAGACTTTATCAAATCAAGTGCAAAACCTTTGAGACCATAGTAATTTAACTTCATTACCAATGTCCGGTGCTCAACGCAATCGAAAGCCTTGGACAGGTCGCAGAAAACTCCAAGAGCGTTATGAGACTCCTCCCAGGCATCAAATATATGTTTTACTAGAGCAACACCTGCATCAGTAGTGGAACGACCCTTAGTAAAACCGAATTGCTTACTATGTAAAAGATTATTTAAATTAAAGTATTCCACTAACTGTTCGAGAATAATTTTTCATAAATCTTACTAAGTGCTGGTAGTATAGAAATTGGTCGATAGTTACTGGGGTCCGCTTTATTTCCCGATTTAAATAAAGGTATAACCTTACTATACTTCTTAAGATCAGGAAAGATTCCTTAATCAATACAGCTATTAAATATGTCAGCAAGATGGGGTGCAATAGAATATATAATATTCTTAATTATCTTTATGGACATACCCCACAAATCACCTGTGTTTTTCATTTTTAGTGATTTGAAAGTTTTAATAATATTTTTAGAGTCAATGTATTGAAAATTAAAAGAAACATTACATTTGGGTACATGTTGTTCGAGAAAAGATTGTGCCGCCACTGGTGATGAATTTAAATTTAAAGTTGTTACCACAGGTATGTTTATAAATAAATCATCAAAAATATTAGCAATTTGTGCATCTGAATTGATAAGGTTTTCTTTAACTTTAAGAGTGAAAGTGTTGTCCCGTGGTTTTAATTTACCAGTTTCACGGTTGATGATATCCCAAGTGGCTTTTATTTTAATATTAGATTTTTTAATTTTATCTTTAATCAAATTAGATTTTGCTAGTATGCACACTTTCTTAAACAATTTAGAGTAATTTTTTACATATTCTGTAAAATTTAAATTATGGTTATATGGTCTTAAATTATATAACTCATACAGTTTATTAGTACTTTTATAAATAGCAGTCGTGGCCCAGTCACAGAACTTAAGTTTTTGTGAAAACTTTATTGTTTTAGAGGTAAACACTCGATTGTATTCTGTCTTTATTAAATCAAAGAGATTACTATATAGTACATCCGGATCATCATGTATAAAGGGCAAAGTATCGATTTTACAAGATACATTGGTTTTAAAACACTCCATTCGCTTTTTTGTAACTAGTTTACATGTTACAGTTTTAGTAAAAGCTATTACGAATTACAAAGCTATTACACTTTATACATGATAGCTCAATGGTACGCTCCACTGAAAGGTCTACAATATCGTTTCGTTCTTTATATCTAATATTATTTCTTACTAGTATTAGTGAACCACCGTGAAAAGCTGTACTACGCACGTACGTGCTTCCTAGTTGAAAATTATTAATATGGAATGATGTGTCATGATTTCTTAGCCGATGCTCAGTTATACAAAAAATATGAATATCCTGACTCTTTGCAAATAATTCCAATTCTAAGTCTTTGCCAGCCAAACCCTGAATGTTTTGATGAACAAAATTAATGTATGTGGATTTGGCTTTTGTCTTAGACCTCAGTTTAAACCAGAGGTTGATACCTTATTACTAGTTGTAAAAATTGCATTAGTAGAATTACTAATGATAACGTTATTATAAAATGTAGTCTTAGTTATAGAAATAACTGCATCTTGTATATTATAAGCTAACAAATTAGCTATCTGGGTCTTACATTTCTTCGAAAGATACATGGTATCTGAAGTCAAAATAAAATTATTAATAAATTTATTAATGTCAAAAAATAAAATAGTGTCACTATGACGGCATAATAAATTATACAATAATAAATTTATGTCAAAAATGCGTTTGTTTTGTTCCCAGGTTAAGTTTGTACAATAGGGAGAAGCACTAACTATTAACCTGCAATTTGTATCCGCTTGAAGTTTTAATAAAATATTTATATTTTCTATAATGTCACGTTTCTTAATTTGTAAACTGTCACCACATAAAAGAATTACATTGGTAGCACTGTCTAATAGCGATGGGCGATTGTTACTAAAAAAACAATCGAATGAATCGACAATTGTACTACCATGTATTCGATTGTCGATTCATTCGTCCTAACTTAGAAACAATCGAATAAAAATTGACGATCTATTGTTACTAAAAATTATTCGAATGAATCGACACAATTGTTCTAGTATCTATCATGTGTTCGATTGTCGATTCATTCATCCTTACCTAAAAAAATCGAATAAAAATTGATGATCGATTGTTACTAAAAAATATTCGAATGAATATTTAGGTATTCGAATTTAGATAAGTAGATAAATTAATAAGACTACAAGTTACATTTCATCGATTTTCGAAGCTAATTTTCTCCGAAATCATACCTACCATTCACTAAGTTTGTAGTTGTAGGTAGGTATATACAATTTGTACTTGTGTGTGGTCATAATATAGGTAATCCTATACCGACGCGCGTAACTTCGTTAACGATCGATTGATCTAGAATAAGATATTTTTTATTTAAACATTTATTTTGATAAAACCTTATTCAGGAAAACTTTCCCGGGAAGTATTTAGAATAAACTACATTATTTCGTATTTCATAGACCTACCTAGTAGGTACACCTAACTCTAGGAACATTCGCGCAGTTTACCTAATAACAATATTGAATAATAACTATTTTCATTCGAACACAATTAACTGTCGATTGTTTTTTATAACAACTGCGTTATTCTTAATAATAATCGACTAGTAACGATTTTCATTCGAACATTTTTGATTGTCGATTGTAACAATCGCGTAGTTACTAACAATCACTCAGCGATTAAATAAGTAGTAACGATTTTCATTCGTACACAATCGACTGTCGATTGTTTTTATAACAATTGCGCAATTACTAATAATCGACTAGTTATGACTTTCATTCGAATAAGTTCGATTGTTTTAACAATCGTATAATTCGATTTTATTTAGTAACTATCGCCCATCGCTACTGTCTAATGAGTGCTGAGATATGTCACGTACTATCGTATTCATTGATTGACCAGGGGCACAGATATTTGTCACTTTTTGGTTTATATTTCTATTAATAAGCTACCCTAAGCCCTAACCCAATTTATCAGAGAACAAAAGTGTTTTTCTTACTAATTTACTAACATTGTTTTGGGTCAAGTGATTTAAATCATCAGTAGATGTAATTGGCATCTCTGTACACACCATTAAAGGACTGGGATCCATGTCAGACAAGTTAATTGACTTTAACTGAGTACTAGAATTTAATGAAAGGTTTTCACAACTATTTAAGTCATTATTTTTAACTAAAGAGTCATACCGATCAGCATTGTATTTGCAAGGATCAGCACCTCATCCACGGCACAGTTGAATGGCGTAACATGAACGAGCTGATCCCTGAGGAGCACGGCGCGGCGCGGCGGGACAGTCTCTATTTAACTTCGCAAGAGTGGCAGATATTTCTGCGGGCAGTCTTGAATCTATTTAAGTTACTCTTATTCAATTTTTACTTAGAGCCACTTGGTAACCATAAGGAAAAGTCATGTAAGAGACATGACTTATATTATTGACTATGATGAGTTTAAGTTCATTTTCTAAAATTTATATTTGTATATTTTTCTTTAAACTTAGACGAGAAAAACATATGTCCCTTTTGCATGCAGAGTTGTATCTTGGCTCATAGGTTCGTAAAATTTAGAACTTGGAAGTTTGTATGTGACACCGAAATGCATAAACCCTCTTAATTGGGAATGGATGTCAAAAATACACCACCTCATTAAGAGGCCTATTACATCTCGAATGTGATTTTTGCGTAAAATGCCCATTTTCGCATTTTGTAGTAATTTTGAAGTTGTATTTATCGTTTTTATCAAAATAGGATAATAAATTTGTGCATAATATAACAAATCTCCATTCTGTGAGCATAAATTGAATTCGGACGGCCGGCGCATCGCATTTTGTAGTAATTTTGCTGTTGTATTTATCGATTTTATCGAAATAGGATAATAAATTCATTATAAAGTCTTTATTCCTCAAGAAGTAACAATTACTCTGGTATAAATTTTGCTCAATAATGTTATGGTAAATAGGAGAAATTCACAGTTAACTTATAGCGATTTTCGAAGTTTTTTGGTTTAGAATAAGATTTTTTTCCTATATAAAATCAATGATATCTAAAAATTCCGAGGCCGCTACGCACTATTCGACTATATAAGAGATAACATTATATTTTTTTATTTCACTTGTTTAGAACCGTAGTTCAATCGATGAGCTCAAAAAAGTGCCTTCGCGCACTTTATGAAAATCTTTCTCTGCAATTTTGGTATAATTAAAAAGTTAAGCAAAATTTACAAAAAGCGAGGCCACTACGCACTATTCCAATAGCTATTCTACACTATTCAATTAGTCATAATTGTTAGTGTATTTATGTTTCTGAGATCCATGACGCCAAAGTTGGCCATTTTACGCAAAAATCACAGTCGAGATGTAATAGGCCTCTTAAATCTGACAAAAAAGCCGTTCTACTTGGTTAACTGAACAACCACTAGAGCAAAATCGTAAAATTAACCGAATAATTCGACTGAATATTCGGTTCTGTACATATTGAACCGAACATTTGGCCGAATATTCAAATTTGGCTTATGCCAAATTATAACCTATAATAGGCCCATCTCTAATAGGTAGGTATAGGTACCTACCTACACCATACCTATCTACATACAAAAATACGTAGTATGAGGTCACAGTCACAGTAGGTCGACACCTATTGTTTTCATAATACGAATATTATTATGACAGCACATTTACGAGTACCTATATAAATACTCAGTGTGTACTGAGGGTTTTATTAAGCATTTGACCACATCAACGATAGCCCGAATTTGGATGGCATTGAAGCAGTGACTCCTGGTGAGAAAAAAGGCAAGTTGCAAAAATGATTGTGTGTGATTGAGTGAGTGAAAGGTGAATAATACAAACTATAGCCTCAGTTACTATAATGGATAAGGGATGACAATAATGTGGAGTGATTTCTACATTTACAGTAAAAAAAAATAAGAACCTAAAAATAGTGCCAATTAAAAGCACCATATTTCTTATTATTTCGGTGTCATTAAATGGAATATAAGACATATTAAGACACAATTCACTTAAACCTACTTTTATGAGTGTTTCGCAATTACCCGAACTAGTTCGGAATTACCTTTGCCATCTGGATTTTTTTTTGTTTTTTTTAAACACTTATATTTCCAAACTTAGATAATATTTACGATAGTTTTCGATGTACTGTAAATTCAAGTTCAGAGGAAAACATTAACTGGTCGAATGAAGCCCACCTATTTTGATTGGTTGATTAAAATGCAGAGGTGATGTCAAATTTTATAAAAATCATTCAGAATTACCCAAATGCACCTTATTTATACTATGGTACTGTGCTGCCCACTGTTCTGCCCTCGTGTGAAGCCGGCATTAAATTATGAAATGTTTTAGTTTTTTTCTTTCACTATGTACAAGATTTCTTTTTCAGAATTAAGTAATATGCTAAAGCTGGAAACAAACTATCGGACGCGGTAGACATCCGTGACTGATAAGGCTCGGACTACATGCATCCGGAATCACACGGACCCGAAAAAACACGGCCCCGGATTCAATCCGTAGCTCAAACAAATATATGAATTTTTACTGCATCGACTACATGTGATCAGGGGCCTTCCGATCACGATTTTCACCCGGAAGCAACCGAAACATGCTCCGGACGTCTCCGAGTACCCGGTCCGTTATTTTTCGGCACGGGGGGCGGGGCCTATCAATATCGTATGAAGTTGTATGGAGCTGACCACACGAGAACTCGAGAAACGTCCGTTCCGGTCCGGTCCGGAGGAATCACGCGCCAGTCGATGACAGACGCTCAAAGCGGTCGGTCGCGTCGCGTACGCAAGCAAAACTGCAAAATAGTAGTTGATTTTTTCGTAAAATGGCCAAGTTACGGATCTCGGAAACAAAAATACATTAACAATTTTGACTTATTGAATAATGTAGAATAGCTTTTGGAATAATGCGTAGCGGCCTCGCTTTTTGTAAATTTTGCTTCTGGTCAGAACAAAACAAATGAAATAAAAAAAATAGAATGTTATCACTTATATAGTCATAAAGTGCGTAGCGACCTCGGAATTTTTAGATATCATTGATTTTATATAGAAAAAAAATCTTATTCTAATCCAAAAAACTTCGAAAATTGCTTTAAGTTAACCGTGAATTTCTCCTATCTACGATAATATTATTGAGCAAAATTTATACCAGGATAATCGTTACTTCATAATGAATAAATATTTTATAAGTAATTAATTATCCTATTTCGATAAAAACGATAAATACAACTGCAAAATTACTTCAAAAGGCGATGCGCCGGCCGCCCGAACACAGCTTATCCTCGCAGAAGGACATTTGTAATATTAAAAGCGTCGAAGGAAATAAATGAAATCAGAATAACTGTCTGGTGTGAATCACAAGTATTTTCTGTCCATTGTCCAACTTAGAGTTTGATTACCAAACCAAATTATAATTATTTTAGCTAAACAAAACTACTCCATTTTCTAACCAAAGAGTATCCCTCTCCTCTTAAAAAAAAACCAGAGCAAGCAACACATCACAGAATTTCTCAAACGTCAACTCTATTATTATAGTGTGGTAACATGTATGTTACCACACTAAAATACTTACAAATAAATAACATTAATAATGAATTAAATCCAGCAAAAGTAATATATCTAACATTCGGCCTTCCTGACTACACTAGTTTGTCCCAAACTACATTATTGAGTATCTATTTTAACAAGGCAAATACAAATGTTAATTATGTTCAAGTTAAAAAAAAAAAAATGTGGTTTTAAAAAATTACCAATAGCCTGGAACTTCTTCAAACCTGTTATTAACAAATTACCTAGTACATCTTAGTACATCTTTCAGGTGAATACACATAACATGCATCTTAGGTTATTAGAATAATTTGATACCTCAAAGTCTATAAACCCCTCTTTTTAATACTTTTCTGGAGCTGCTTTATAAAAGACCATTATGCTTCGATATCAGGTTTAAAAATCTTTATAACACTATTTTATACTTTTCTGGAACTGCTTCAGAAAAGATCCTTGCCTGGAACAACATCAGGTCTAAATCTCTTTTTAACACAAATTTATACTTTTCTGGAACTGCTTCAGAAAAGATCCTTGCCTGGAACAACATCAGGTCAAAAACTCTTTATAGGTATCACTATTTTATACTTTTCTGGAACTGCTTCAGAAAAGATCCTTGCCTGGAACAACTTCAGGTCTATAACTTTTACACTTTTCTGGAACTGCTTCAGAAAAGTTTATTGCCTGGAACAACATCAGGTCTAAAACTCTTTGTACCACTCTTTTATACTTTTCTGGAACTACTTCAGAAAAGATCCTTGCCTGGAACAACATCAGGTCTAAAAATATATATTATTTACTATTATATTATGCTATTCTGAAAGTGCTTTAGAAAAAGATTGCCTGGAACAACATCAGGTCTATTTTTTTTTTGTAATTATAAACTGATACTTAAAATGACTAATAAAATTATCAGAATCAAACATGTAATCAGATCCATTAGTATAAAATTGCTAAATAATCTTCATGTACTTTGTTGTTAACATACTTCAACTATAATATCGATTTGCAATTGTTTTAATCTTATACTTACACAGGTATGTATTAATGCCATTAATCAAAATCAGTCTTTTATTCAGATCATTAGTATAAATTTGCTGAACAATCTTCATGTAAGTACATTGTTGTTAACACACTTCAACTATAACATCTATTTGCAATTGTTTTAATTGTATACTGGTACATAAAAATTTACATTAATCAAAATCAGTCTTTTAATCAGATCCATTATTATTAAGTCGTTAAACAATCTTTATATACCTACAATATTCATTTTTCTTATCAATCGCCAACTATAACATCACTTTACATTATAATATACTTAAATTAATACTTTCATCACTAGTGTTTTATTTAGCACCCCTACTCATCTTTAACAAAATGTTACTTTAATCTTTGTCACTATCCGTGCTATCACAATTATTAACATTGACACCTATCCATGGCTGAATTTGATCCACTGCCCATATATTACTATACTTTTTCTTTCTAATATTAGATCCTCGATACTTCATAACGATCATTTATTAGGACTTTTGTAATACGATAAGGACCTGAATATACCGGTAATAACTTTTTACTTTGTCCTTCATTTTGAGTTTGTTGTTTTTTAATTTTAACTAAATCGCCTACGCAGTATATTATTGGAGTTTTCCTAGACTTATCAAAACGAAGTTTTTGCTGTTTTTGATCAGTATCAATATAGTTACTCACATCTGTTCTTATTTCTGTTACATCTTGTGAAGATTCACGAGTATTGGGAAAAAGCTCGCTAAAAACATTTTCACTGCTATGGGACATATTTTTACCAAAAAGTACTTCTGATGGACTTTTGCCTATTCCTTTATTAAAAGTATTGTTGAGACCCCATTGTATATTCCAGAGTTCTTGATCCCATTTTGACTCACCAAATTTATCAGCATTGGAGGTAAGAGCGCCTAATACAGTTCTATTATAGCGTTCTACCTGCCCATTAGCACGGGGAGAGGACACTGCATTTAAAATATGTTTAATTTTACTCCGTTCGCAAAATCTTTTAAATTCATCCGAAGTGAATGTAGACCCTCTATCAGAAATCAATCTTGTGGGGAATCCAAAAGTACCAAAAACTTCTTCTAATGCCTTCACAGTTAAATTCGTTTTAAGATTTCGCAGGGGCTTTAAAAGACAGAACTTT
This sequence comes from Scoparia ambigualis, assembly GCA_963921215.1. Taxonomy (NCBI): domain Eukaryota; kingdom Metazoa; phylum Arthropoda; class Insecta; order Lepidoptera; family Crambidae; genus Scoparia; species Scoparia ambigualis. The sequence continues at coordinate 5,865,385 of OY992511.1, forward strand.
GTAAATCCGTCTACTATCAATAAAAGGTAGGAATTCCCTTTGTTACTTTTTACAAATGGACCTAGATGGTCAATATGAACACTGTGGAAAGGTATATCTATTTTTGGAATAGGGTGTAAGTAACCTTCCTTTTTCCCGGCCTGTTCTTTCCCGTACGCACAATGAATACAAGACTTAACATATTTTGAAATGAACTTCTTCATTTTAGGGAACCAGAAATCTTTCTTTATTTTCGAAAGGGTTTTTTCTACAGAAAAATGACCTATATCGTCATGATTTTGACGACATATTTGCCACCTTGCGCCTGTAGGTACTACCCATCTTAATTCGTTGTCCTTTATTTTACGAAACAGTTTATTATTCTTGATTATAAAGTTCTGCTTAATGTCTACTATCTCATTATATTTTTCATCATTTAAAACTTCTCTTATGTGACATATTTTTGGATCTGTTAGCTGTAAGCTTAATAACCAATCCTCCGTGGTAATATTCAAAGTTTTTGGTGCTTCCGGTGTAAGATCATGGTGATATGCGTCAATGGGGTTGCGACTTAGAGCATCGACGTGTGTCATGCTATTATTTGGTTTATATAGTATGTCTCAATTGTACTCCTGTAAAATAAGCCACCAGCGGGCAATCCGAGGCAAAATATCTTTCTTGGAAAATGTGGCTCGTAAAGCATTACAAACAGTTACGACTGTAAATTTTAAACCTAGCAAATAGGGTCTAAACCGGTTGAGAGATGTAACAACAGCCAGAGTTTCTAAATCGTATGCATGAAATTTTTGTTCGTCAATTGTGGTTTTACGACTAAAGAAAGCGACAGGCTTAAGGCTTGCCTCGACATTTTCTTTCTGTAGAAGTATACCAGCTAAACCTATTTTACTGGCATCGGTATGTAGCTCGGTGATAAATATAAGGTTGTACAATGTCAAAATAGGACGCTGTATCAATTTATCTTTAAGAATGAGGAATGCGTTTTGTTCCTCTTCACCCCACTGCCATTTTTTATCCTTTTTGGTTAGGTCTGTCAAAGGTCTAGCAATTATCGAAAAACCTTGAATGAATTTTCTAAAATAACTTGCTAAACCTATAAATTGACGTATTTCATGTACATTATTTGGTTTGGGGAAGTTTTGCACTGCCTCTATTTTTGCTTTCCCTGGTCTAACGCCATCAACAGAAATGTCAAAACCCAAGTATTCTATTTGGGACTGAAAGAAATTACATTTTTTAATATTAAGTGTTAAATTTGCCTGGTCAAGTAAGTTAAAAGTTTGTTTTAATTTTGTAATACCTTGTGCAAAATCCTTAGAGACAATAATAAGATCATCCATGTATGCTAGTGCTGGTTTATTTTCTAAGTTATTGTTACTATTAGCAGTATGTTGTCTATTAGCAGTATGTTGTGATAGAGCTTTTGAGATGGTTCTTTGAAAAATGGCTGGAGCATTGACTAAGCCAAATGGCATTCTCTTAAACTGGTACAATCCATCAGGAGTTATGAATGCTGTTAAATATCTACAATCAGGTTGAATAGGGATCTGATAATATCCACTAATTAAGTCTAAGCTCGTAAAATACTTTCCTCCACTCAGGAGATCAATCTGATCTTCTATTCGTGGTAGTGGGAAATGGTCTTTAACTGTCCGAATATTTAAAGCGCGATAATCTACACAAAGACGTTGACCACCAGTTTTTTTGAAACTAGAATTATGGGACTTGCATAACAAGACGTAGATTCCTCAACTATGTCATTATCTATCAGCTCCGCTATCATATTCTTAGCTATTTCTCTTTCTTTAAAACTTAAACGATATGGGCGATATACAATAGGCGTGCTATCTGTCAACTGAATATTCATTTGTGTCAACCCCGTACACCCTAATTCAGAAAGATTCTCAGCAAAAGAGCCGCGATATTCATTAATTAAATTTATAACCTTTTGTTTTTCAATTAAAGTCAAATCCGAACTAATATTAACTGTAGACTCATCAATCGGATTTTTATTAGTTTGAATCTTAGAGCATCTCTGCTCAATGTTATTTCCAATATTTTCAACAACTAATAATTCTCCACGAGCTAATAGCAAATTTTTCTTTAGAATAAGGTGGTTCTGAGAAGCTATTACTACAATTAAACATTTCCCTTCTTCAACGGTGTATAAGCCATTCTGTACCCAATATTCAACACCGTTACAGAACCGGTAGCTTAATGGAATAAAAACATTACCATTAACCAAGTCTTCAGTATAACACGTGACACTGCCTGTTCCATCTACACATTCGTCGTGGCAAGTGAATAATTTTATTGCAGATAAAGTTGGATCATCAGACAGTGAAATTAAATGGTCAGGCATATTTCTGTCTAATATTTCAAGAGCACTACTGGATTTTATTACTAAAATTTGTGGTAACTCTGTAAAGTTTTGGCCAATCAAAATTGGAACGTGTAAATGTTCTTTTAATACAACATGAGCCTGAATTGGAGCCACAACTGATCCTATCTGTACATTTAAGTTAGTTGTGCCAATTGGTGTGGTTATCGACTCGCCTATACCTTTTATAACTGTAATTTGATCTCCGTTAATTAATAAATTATTTTGACAAGCAACATCTTCTCGAATCAATGAACAATCACTACCAAAGTCAATGAAACATTGTATATTTTTAACAGAACCATTAATCCCTATGTATTTGTAAAACTTTGATTGACTTGACGTTATATTGGTTGAACCAGTAACCAGAACTCGTTTATCGTTAGGGAATTTATTATCAGTATTCTTATTTTTAAAGTAACAATCCTCAGTTTTATGACCAGCTCTTTGGCATATACTGCATTTATTTACAGGCTGAGGACATTGCATTACTCTATGACCAGGTTGTTTACAGTTATAACATGTTAAGGTTCGACATTGTCTAGAATAGTGACCACTTTTATTGCATAAACGGCAAACAATATTACTCTGAGAATTAACTTTAGGTTTAAAATTTCTCAAATCTTTGTGTTCTCGACAAATATCTTTTAAATAACCTAACAAGTCTTCAGGCATAGAGAATCGAGCCGATGAAGCACTTGCTCTAATTGTTTTATCATCGATGCCATGGATAATACAATCTACAGCCTTTTTACCTGATATATCACAAGAACTAAGAAGAACTATTTTATCATAGTAGTATTCATCTAGTGATTCCCCTGCCCTAAATCGTCTATCTAACATGTCAGATAAAAGGGTACCATAATTAGATTCTGAAGGGAAGGCTCTTGTCAAACATAACTGCCACTCTAACCAAGTTCTATTTATCGACTGTAACCCTTGGTACCACTTTTTGGCGTTACCTACTAATCGTGGTAAAGCAAAATGTGAAGTCTGTTGGTCTGTCCAGTTATATATTAAAGCACACTCATTTACTTTAGATAGCCATGATTCCATTCTATGATTTTTTACAGACGGATCAAATTCAGAGATAATATTTTTATCAAAATGTAATTTCTGTGAATTATCACCCTTTACAAATGTGTTAACAATATTTAAAAGATCATTTAAACTGATATTCATATTTAGCCTATTTAACTGTTCTGAAGTACTTGATAATTCCCCTTGCAACCCTGGCTGCGACCCCTTATTCAATGTACAAGACCCATAGTCCAAGGACGGCGCAGTGGGACACGCTGCTGGCGTAGTAGAACACCCTGGTGCCGGCTCAGTAGAACGCCCCGGTACCGGCTCAGTAGAACACGCCGGTGCCGGCTCAGTAGAACACGCCGTTGCCACAACATACAATGGTTCCAGAGAGGCGTGGTCCCGTGGAATCTGCACTTCTTCAACGACACGTGGCGGTGTTAGTGACAGCGTTGATATTTCGCGTCCACCGCGTCTTTTACGATGATCTGTCAATGATTTATGTAAAGAAATTTTTGTTTTACTTTTCTTGTGCTTTGAGTGCTTTCTTGACTCCCACGACCGTCCATGGTGTTTTTCGGAGCGGTGACGTCGTCGCCGTGGTGATGGTGATGAAGAGCTTGTGCAATACCTGCTGCGTTTACTATATCGTTTGCGCCCTTCTCGAGCAGGTATATTTTCAATTTCAGACGTTGAACTCTCATCACTCATGATCCCACTTCTGATAAAAGCGTCGAAGAAAATAAATGAAATCAGAATAACTGTCTGGTGTGAATCACATGTATTTTCTGTCCATTGTCCAACTTAGAGTTTGATTACCAAACCAAATTATAATTATTTTAGCGAAACAAAACTACTCCATTTTCTAACCAAAGAGTATCCCTCTCCTCTTAAAAAAAAACCAGAGCAACAGAGAACACATCACAGAATTCCTCAAACGTCAACTCTATTATTATAGTGTGGTAACATGTATGTTACCACACTAAAATACTTACAAATATATAACATTAATAATGAATTAAATCCAGCAAAAGTAATATATCTAACAATATTAAGCATGAATTTATTATCCATTTCGATAAAAACGATAAATACAACTGTTAAATTTCAACAAAATGCGAAAATGGGCATTTTACGCAAAAATCACAGTCGAGATGTACGTAATAGGCCTCTTAACGGCTACAGCTAAGCATACAATTTCAACTAAAGTTAAACTTTCCATTGTCGACTGGACGACTACCCAGCGCAAGTGCTAGAGACCGACTGAGTAAATTTCTCTCCGGATTCAAAACGGAGCGCGTGTAGTTGATTACTTGCCGAATTTGGTTTTTTCCCGGGCCGAACTGATTCCGGATGCATGAAGTCCGAGCCTAAGTGTGCACAGCCTTCAAACATCCAGCGCGCCAGATTTCTGTCGGACGTCCGAATGCCCAAGGTTACATCCGCGACTTACGTCTGATAGTTTGCACAACTTCATTGACTAGATTACATATAAGTCGCGGCTGTCAGTCGCGTCCGATAGGTTTCGTCCGACAGCTTTACGGTGCTAACGGTAATATGTAGCGGTGAAAGAATACCCCCTCTCTTCCCTTGGGTGTCGTAAAAGGCGACTAAAGGGGCTACCAGACTGTTGTAAACCGACGTTTACAACAGTGTGGTAGGTTGTTTTCAACAAAATTTCGGTTGACCTTTGCACGACCTTTGTTTGCGGGCGCGCGTTGAAAACGGCTTTGTTGCCACTGCCTTAAACACCATTACACACAAACCGATATCTTCCACCTACAACCTACATACAACGTGGTTACTGAAAAAGCCAAGTTTGTATATATTAATGTACGTACACCGCGGTATTTTTTACATCGATAAAAGCTCATATCTAGCTAATAATGATATAAATTTAATCGCGTTTTTTTTCCAGCAAATTGATTTTTTTTTTAATTGCCTTCACTACTTAGGTATATCAAGGAAGGGATGCTAATAGCGCTATTTATATTCGCAAATAAAACAAAATATGTCAAATATGCTAAATTTTACGATAATGCTTAACATTCTGCTGTAGCCTAAATTTTACTCTTAAAAATACTAATAAAGCAGGATCCTGCTAAAAATGGCAACACTGTGGACTGTGGCAAACTGTTACGGACAGAAGTCTCGACTTTATGATATTATATAGTTAGATATAATACGGCTAAATTTAGGTATGTGTATTTGCATAAGTAGATTAAGTCTCATATGTGTAAAGGTTTTTTGATAATAAATAATTAATTTTTTGCGTTTCATTTTAACAAAAGGTAAAAGTTATTAAACAGGTAATGGTTTTGACAAGGTAAGGGCCAAGTATACGTGCCCAGGGGCCTTACGCCTCTCTAAGGTAATTAAAGTTAGGAAAGTAAGAGATTAGCTTTCGTAATTATAGGTTTCTATTGTTAGGAATATCAATGTAATTAAGAAAATAAATAAGTAGGGTATCCAGATTACGAGTGATGCCGTAGGGTAGGTAATAAATTTAAGATAAAAAGAGAGGTCCGAACGAAAGGGACAGCTGCACAAATTACGACGGTTCATGTAGGTAGTTAGTTATGGTAAAATGTAAAACTGCCCACATGAGCCGGCAGCTGTCCCACAAGGCTGCTAGTTGCCAACCCATAATGTGTTTAAGTCACGGCCGGTCAGAGCAGAATTTGTAAGCTCTCCGGACCCCACCTTGAAGAATAAAGAAGCACTAATCAAGAACCGAGTTTTATTGAAGAACATACAGTCCACATCGAAGCACAACGGCTAAACTGTTCGGCGACTACACCCGTCGGGAACAATTTCTTTGGACCTTCGGAGCCGGATTTGAAGAACTGAAGCCTTCGTCCATTTGAAGATAGAAGATCTACGTAACCACCAACGTGACCACCAACGTAACCACCAACGTAACCACCAACGTATTGTAACCACACCACTTGTGTTCTGCAACAAGTGCTAACGCGGGCGGACCGCGGCTCAAAACGTCACATCACCTAACGGTGCCAAACGGTGTGCGTTCTGAGTAAACGCCGTTCAAGGCGGGACGACTTATCGGACGGGGTCGTCAGTTTGTCCTTTTTAGGGCAAGCTTAAGAGTCCGGCTACGCCAGTACGGTTTGTCGTGGAGCGGGGGTCCTTTCTGTAGGCACTGCCTAAGCTGTCGGACACTCCAGCCGATTCGCGAGCGCCCCGTTGTCCACGTCGACTCTCTGCTGGGTAGGTCCTACCTTTCCACTCCCGCACGAACTCCATCCTTGGACGGGCTACCCACATAGCGTGCCCGTTTGAGATTGTTAGGAGTAGGGGCAGCAAGAAAGAAGATGCCGACCACCCGAAGACAAAGCCAAGCCGAGACGACAACGGGACTACGAACGTTCGACAGACCACCCGCATCACCCTCAAACCTTGCCTCAACCGTGACGCCAATGGAACCGCAACAAGAGACCGCTGAACGCGGCATCACCGCCACTACGGAAGTTAGACGCAACGACGACGCACCGCCACCCGACGCGCCCAGAGCCGGGCCGCCGTCGGTACGATCGACAACGAGCGTCGCCTCACGAGTAAAACAAGCGCAACTTCAAGCGGAGGAGCGGCTCGCCGAAGTACGTCGGCGAGAGTTACAATTGGAAACGGAAATGATTAAGAAGAGACTTGCATACGAAATCGCCGTTATTGAAGAAGAAACGGATTTAGAACCGGAGAGCTTACCCGCCGATATTGCCCAACTGAGAGTGGATGAATGGTTGGATCGGCGTCGGAACGTGCATGAGCCCGACACAGATAAAGTCGGAAATGTGCGACAAAGACAAAAGGATGCGCGCGCAAGTGAGATGGACAGAGGTCGCCACCTCACTGATTCGCCATATGTTGAAAACGAAAACGTAGTGAAAGAGGCAGCGAACCGTGATCAAACGAGCATAGACGACACGGGGATGGTTAAGCTCGCACTTACACTAGAGAAAATGATGCATAATCGACCGGTACCACGACAGGCGCTGGATTTGCCTATATTCAGCGGCTCGCCGGCCGAATGGTTGCCGTTTAAAGCGGCGATGCGCGATACGACTAAACAATTTAACTTTAGCAAAGCCGAGAACTTGGCACGATTAAGAAGCTGTCTTAAAGATGAAGCAAAGGAAGCGGTGTCCGCTCTTTTATATACGGCCGTGGACCCGGAAGTGGTTATGAAAACACTCGAGCAATGCTTCGGACGGCCAGAAGTAATAATTGATCGAGCGCTGGACGACATTAAGAGACTGCCGCGTCCCGGCACGACGGCCAGTGAATTGAACACGTTCGCGATCAAACTGCAGAACATTGTGTGCATACTCGATAATATCGACAACAGAGGGTACTTACGAAATCCAATGTTAACGCGAGAAGTGGTGGACAAGCTCGGACCGCACCTACGCTCAAGGTGGTGCGACTACGCAACTGACTACGAAAGCTATGCCGAGCCTGAGATCGTCACGCTATCCCACTTCCTCATGAGAGAAGCCGACAGAGCCCTACAGTATGCATACGTGAGTTACAACCCTACGCGAAAGAACGTTATTACGGAAACACGAGCGAACGTGAAACAACGAATCGAGCGAAAGAAAAATACGGCTGTATACGCAACAAGTGATGACGTCATAAACAAAGAATGTCTATGTCGTGGAGGACGTCATGACGTGCCGCAATGTGATCGCTTTAAAACCATGACGGTTAAACAACGATGGGAATGGATAAAGAAAAGCGGAGTGTGTTTCCGTTGTGCGAATAAGAAACACCGTCGCCTACAATGCGATAAACGCGATCTGTGCGGAGTTGATGATTGCCGCCATCCCCACCACGCCTTGCTACACGAACACCGCACCAGGCCGAACGAAACCGAGATGGTGGCGTCGGTTAATCACTCGGCCGATGCTACCAAGGTGTTACTGAAAGTATGTCCCGTTACCATCAAGGGACTAAAGGGGTCAATCGACACATACGCCTTGCTCGACGAGGGGTCGACTGTTACGCTAATCGACCAAGACCTGGCGGACTACGTAGGCGCGGACGGGCCGGCGAACGATTTGAAAATACGAAGCGTGAATACACAAACGACGTGCAAAACCAAGACGGTGAATTTAAAGTTAATTGCAACTACGAATAAACGACAATTCGACATTAAAGCTAGAACGATGAAAGATTTATCACTCAACGGACAGACGGTGCACAACGACTGTTTGAGATACACTCATATGAAAGAGTTATCAAACAGCAACGTCTGCTACGGACATGTCAAGCCTCGAATACTGATTGGGGCAGACAATTGGCATCTCATAGTCACACGAAGATTGCTACAGGGCAAGCGAGACGAACCGATCGCATCGCTCACGAAGCTGGGGTGGGTAATACACGGATCAGCGCCACGGTCAAGCGTGCTGATGGAGAGTAATACGGCTGCGGTGTTATACGTAAACACGCCGCAGTGCGCGACGATCTCGCGCACTCTTTTACCCGACAACGAACTCCATGCTATGGTAAAGAAGCACTTCGAAATTGACTCACTGGGAATAACAAAGAAGGAGCGAGTGAGCCCGAGTGATGCACGCGCCATGGAATCGTTTAGAACGACGACAAAGAAAGTCAACGGAAAATACGAAGTTAGATTACCGTGGCGACGTGATGACGTCACGCTGCCGCCAAGTTACGAGTCAGCATTGAGACGATTGAAATCCATAGAACGGAAGATGGACAAGTCTGACGAATTCAAACGAGCTTATACGAATCAAATAGAGAATCTATTTGATAAACACTATGCCGAGGAAAGTAGCGAGAGCGATTTGATGAGCCCGCATTTATGGTACTTACCTCACTTCGCCGTAACAAATCCGAATAAGCCCGGAAAACTACGAGTTGTCTTTGACGCGGCCGCCGAAGCAAACGGAGTTTGTCTGAATGACGAGCTTTTGGAGGGTCCCGACTTACTACGCGACCTGGCGGGCCTGCTACTACGATTTCGCGAACGAGCTATCGCAATTACGGCCGACATCCGGGAGATGTTTCTTCAAGTTAAGATATTTAAAGGTGACCAACCCGCTCAGATGTTCCTATGGAGGGGCGCCGACCGAACGAAGCCACCTACACGCTACAAGATGACGTCAATGATATTCGGAGCTAAGAGTTCACCTTTCTTAGCGCACAGCGTGAGAGATTTGAACGCTGAAACGCACGCTGCTGAGTATCCGCGCGCATACGAGGCAATTACGAGAAACCATTATATATGGACGACTACGTCGACTGCTACGACACCGAGCAAGAAGCGATTGAAACGATAAAGGAGGTCGCGAAGGTTCACGCGCAGGCAGGATTCACGCTGGCCGGTTATAACTCTAACGGACCGTGCGTGTTGCGTGAGCTGCCAGCAGAAAGCCGTGACACATCACCTCGACAGCTCGGCGCTAGTCTTCAGCAATGTGGCAGAACGCTCGGTTTACTATGGGACGCTGCTACAGACGAGTTGGCGTTTAACACCGAGATGGTTCGCGTGCACGACGACGTGAAGCAAATGAGGCGCGCTCCTACTAAACGAGAGGCGCTGAGTGCGGTTATGTCAATATTTGACCCACTCGGACTGTTGAGTTATTATACTATACGAGCGAAGATCATCTTACAAGGCATATGGCGGTTAAAAATAGAATGGGACGAGGTCTTACCCGATTACGAGGCCGGCGAGTTCCATGAATGGTTGAACGGATTGAGGGCATTACGTAGTCTGCGTCTACCCCGGCGTCTACACACGGGGGGAGTGACGAGAAAGCAACTACATGTTTTTTGTGACGCCAGCGAAGTCGCTTACGGCGTTGCAGTATATTGGAGAATGAAGGGTGAAAATGGCGAAATACAAGTCGCACTCGCCGCTGCTAAGGCCAGAGTGGCACCGATAAAGCAACAAAGTATTCCGAGAATGGAGTTGCAAGCGGCGTTGATAGCTACGCGACTAGCGAGCTCAGTATTGAATGAACAAAGATGGCAACCTGAGAGAGTCGTATATTGGACCGATTCACAAACAGTGTTGAAATGGATAAATAACGACACGGTGCGTTACACCCCCTATGTAGCGCACCGCTTAACTGAGATCACAGAAACGACGATGCCGTCACAATGGCGATGGGTCCCTACGGCTCACAATGTCGCGGACGACGTAACGCGCGGCAGTGAGATTATGAAAACGAAGAATGATCGGTGGTTTGTCGGACCGGCATTTTTATACGAAAACGAAACCGAATGGCCTACGAGTGACGTCATCAACAACGAACACAGCGCGGAGAGTGAACACTGCGTGACGCACACGCACACGTGGCAGAGTGATAGTAGCGTAGTGCCAGACGCTAAACGCTACTCTTCCTACGAGCGTTTAGTTAGAACGATGGCGAATGTGCTACTATTCACTCAGAGATGCCGCCGCCGCGCTAGTAACATGACAATTGAACATATCAACGAGGCCGAGCGCCTACTAACCATTGAATCGCAACGAGAGAGCTTCGCAGACGACATCGACCGCCTCAAAGCATCCCGCAAACTACGCGCGGGCAGCAGACTACGACGACTCGACGTGTTCATCGACGAAGGCGGAGTATTACGAGCAAGAGGGCGAATAAGGGCAGCGGGTGTGTCTGCCCCCGCTACTACGCCCGTAATACTGGACGGCAGCCACCCGTATGCGCGGTTGCTACTTAAACGTGAGCACCGTCGCGCCCACCACTCGCACAATGAGCGCGTCGTCAACGAAATAAGGCAACGATACTGGGTTCTACGATTGAGGCCGGCTGTGAGATCCGTGGCGTTCAATTGTGCATTTTGTAAAGTGAGAAAGACGCTACCTACGACGCCGGTGCACGGCGACTTACCAAAAGCACGTATGGAAGCTTTTGTACGGCCTTTTACGAACTGTGGCCTAGATTATTTTGGCCCGATGACTGTGACTATCGGCCGGCGCCATGAGAAACGATGGGGGGCGCTATTCACATGCCTCACTACGCGAGCTGTGCATATTGAACTTACGGCGAGCTTATCTACCGACTCAGCGATTATGGCTCTAAGACGAATGGCGGCCAGGAGGGGATGGCCCCACGTTATATATAGTGACAACGCTACGAATTTTAAAGGCGCGGACCGAGAATTAAAGGCCGCATACGAAGAATGGGAGCCAGCGCTACGAGAATACGCGCTAACGCAACGCACAGGGTGGCGTTACATTTCGCCAGGCGCGCCACACCAAGGCGGCGCATGGGAACGGCTGGTGAGAACAGTCAAAACGGCGCTGCGCACTACGCTCAACGAGAAGTCACCGCGTGAAGAAGTACTTATGACGCTACTAGCCGAAGCCGAGCACACTGTCAACGCTCGGCCTCTAACACACGTCCCTGTGAGCATCGACGACCCGGAAGCGCTGACACCCAATCACTTCCTTTTGGGTAGCTCGAGCGGCCTGCCCACCACTGGGCCGTGCGAGCGCGCCGACCGAAACACATGGCGGGCGGCGCAGGCGCTGGCGGACGAGTACTGGCGACGCTGGCTGCGCGAGTATCTACCACTACTCATACCGCGCGGCGGCACGCGCGACTCCGAGCGACGCAACGTACGAGAGGGCGACGTGGTCATAATTGTGGATAACACACTACCCCGCAATGTATGGCCTAGAGGCGTCGTCACGAAGACATTTCCTGGACCTGACAACGAAGTACGCAACGTAGAGGTGCGCACCAAAGGCGGCACGTTCCGACGACCGACGACGAGACTGGCTGTCCTGCCGATGGAGTGAAGAGGCTACGCGGATGCTGCGCCGGGGGGAGCCTGTTACGGACAGAAGTCTCGACTTTATGATATTATATAGTTAGATATAATACGGCTAAATTTAGGTATGTGTATTTGCATAAGTAGATTAAGTCTCATATGTGTAAAGGTTTTTTGATAATAAATAATTAATTTTTTGCGTTTCATTTTAACAAAAGGTAAAAGTTATTAAACAGGTAATGGTTTTGACAAGGTAAGGGCCAAGTATACGTGCCCAGGGGCCTTACGCCTCTCTAAGGTAATTAAAGTTAGGAAAGTAAGAGATTAGCTTTCGTAATTATAGGTTTCTATTGTTAGGAATATCAATGTAATTAAGAAAATAAATAAGTAGGGTATCCAGATTACGAGTGATGCCGTAGGGTAGGTAATAAATTTAAGATAAAAAGAGAGGTCCGAACGAAAGGGACAGCTGCACAAATTACGACGGTTCATGTAGGTAGTTAGTTATGGTAAAATGTAAAACTGCCCACATGAACCGGCAGCTGTCCCACAAGGCTGCTAGTTGCCAACCCATAATGTGTTTAAGTCACGGCCGGTCAGAGCAGAATTTGTAAGCTCTCCGGACCCCACCTTGAAGAATAAAGAAGCACTAATCAAGAACCGAGTTTTATTGAAGAACATACAGTCCACATCGAAGCACAACGGCTAAACTGTTCGGCGACTACACCCGTCGGGAACACAAACCAAGTGGAAGCTCGATCACAACAAGTTGTAAACGAGCCTCCCGCCAAGGTGACCTAGTGGGAAAGGCTTGTTTACAACAGTGGCGAGTCGCTCACGTCGTTGTGATTTTTGCGTAAAATGGCCAATTTTGGCGTTATGGATTTCAGAAACAAAAATACATTAACAATTATGACTTATTGAATAGTGTATAATAGCTATTATACCAGAGTAATTGTTACTTCATGAGGAATAAAGATTTTATAATGAATTTATTATCCTATTTTGGTAAATACGATAAATACAACTGCAAAATTACTACAAAATGCGATGCGCCGGCCGTCCGAATTCAACTTATGCTCACAGAATGGAGATTTGTATAATTATGCACAAATTTAATATCCCATTTCGATAAAAACGATTAATACAACTGCAAAATTACTACAAAATGTGAAAAGGGGTATTTTACGCAAAAATCACATTCGAGATGTAATAGGCCGCCCTGTAGACTTCGGTCATCGACGTTCAAATTGTTATTCGCGCGCACAGCAAAACATGTTTTTATGTAAGTAACCCACTAAGTATGTTCTTTTTTTTACTGTGAATTGTTAAATAAGTATTTGTTATGTAACTACAAAAGAAAAACATAAAGCGGTTCGAACTCGAACATTTTTGTATCGAAGCTGGCGTATATACACATGCCGCCATTTTGATTTTTTTCTGAAGCTTCCCCGCACCTGAAAATAAATGGATAGAGGATACTTTAACAAATAAAAATGTCAATTAATTAATATGCTACTCTAAAGTGTCACGTTCCCGAGATATTTGGAGGAAAAGATCGCCATGTGAAAAAATAACAGTCATTAAAAACCCTTCCACAGCGTTCAAATGACAGGTAGCTCCCAGCACAACCTAGTACCTAGCACGAAAAAACGCTATTTTGTCAAAGTTGGTAACTCGAACCGCGGTGGTTGGCTTGTTTTCTATCCCGTCACCGCCACGATAGTTTTAAACCTAGGTATTGTAGTTTTTTTGCAATAATAATAAATGATTCTTAGGTACCTACTACATTACATCTACATTAAGTATGTGTTTTGTTTTATTTTTAACTGGTTATGGAATGGAAGATAAACCAACCACCGCGAATCGAGTTACCTACTTTGACAAATAGCGTTTAATTAATTGATATAATTATATTGGTTTAATTGCGATATGATGCGATTTAGTAGGCAAGTAGGTAGGTAATCAATTTAAGTGATTTGTCGTGCTTGCTACTAGGTTGTGCTGCCTTATAATAAATAGGTAAATCAATCTGGGAACTATCATTTGAATGCTATTGGAATGCGTAAATATACGTAATTAATTACCTATTAGGTTTTTAACGTTTTTTTATTTTTTTTCGTATGGCGATCTTTACCTTTAAACATCTCGGGAACGTGACACTTTAAAATGTCTGAGGTATTAAAACGTAATTGTATTATCTGTAGCTGTAGGAATACAAGCTAAAAAAGAAACATCTAACATAATCCAATTACTTACCAATAAAATATCATATTTGACAAATTTGAAAAAAAAATACTTAAAGCTTCGAAAAAACCGGATTTCATAAAAATCCGGTTTTTGCAATCCTTACCTGGGTGCATTAAGGCTACATAAGGAGCACTTAAATCACCTGGGTGATAACTTAATGCACCCAGGTGATACCAAATAGGTGATAATTTCAAATGATAAATGAACTAATTTCAAAGGACATAACGTTCTTTGGATATAATTTTTACTTTTTCTAAATACACTCCTATAACAACATTACGTATATGGGACCGCCGGAGTCCCGCAGCGCCGGAGCCGTGACAGAAACCATGCCTGCTGCATGCTGCATGCCCGATACCTACTGTCAACCTAACTAGATTAGACTTGTGATTGCATGCTGTGTGCTTGGTTGCGTGCATGCTTGTTTGCATGCACGCAATGAAGTAACTTGCAAAGTTATTTTGCCATATAAAAATTATAAGGCGTTATACTCTTGTGCGTTCAAACTTTGAGCGAATTTACAATTTAGTAATTGTAAATAGTAGGGATTATGAATAGTTCCGACCAATGTCGCATTTGGGAAGTTTAAATTCGGCGATAAAGAGTTAGGCGAAGTAAAAATAGGACAATTAACACAATAAGGACAAGTAAAGAAAAAAATTAAGGCGTACCTATGGTTTGTGCGCCATTGACAATTGGGAGAACAAAAAATTCGGCGATCCAATATAGACCCATTTCTAAAATTATTATTCTTAAACTAAAACTAGATACTTAGGTATTAAGACAGCGCGCATTATTATTATATTAATTGCTTTCTAGAACGAACTATCGCGTGCGTCATTTTATTGCACTCTAGAACGACCTAATTCAATGATTCAAGACCAAAGAGCGTCTCTCATACTGATCCAATCTACTTTTATCGCAATGACTTTGCACGCTGGCTACCCACACAAATTATGACCGCGAAAAATTAACACTACAATGACTTTGTGTTGACTGCTCTTGACACCCGTCTGTTCAGAGAGACAAAGTAAAATGAAAACATACTTACTAGGTACAAATATGTCTACTAGCGAAGTTTGAGTTGTAAATGATAATGAATCATTAGGCAAACCCTAGACGCTCAGTAAATACTGTGATACATTAGTATTTATTTAATTTTATGATACATACTGATCGTGTAGTCTAGTGTATTGACGAATGTCAGTATTAATTGCGGATTTGTAGAATTCTTAATTCCATATTGACCGATTGTGATAAATACTGACATCCGTCAATATACCTACTAGACTACACCATCAATAAAATACTGTGGTTGTTCAGTCAGTACGCATCGAAGCAGCAATGGAGACGGACACGCTTGAAAACCCGGAGGAACACACGCCGCTGCTGAAGCCGCCGCCCCAGTCAGTCACGGGAGATCAGAGTTACATTTAAAAGAATTTATTTTAAATCTGGAAGTCAATGACTGGAAGTACTGCCTGAGGATGCTTGTGGGATTCCTCGTCAAGCAATTGGCTATACTTGACAATTTTCGAAAAAGTATTTTAAAAATTACAAACGCTTATTTTATACCTCTTACTATTTATTTTTTCTCGAAAAAGCTTTATTTAATAGAAAAAAACATATTTTTCTTCATTAATTTCAAATTTTGTGCGAAAACGGTTGGTCACGTGACATTTTGCCCTGTGACGTCACACTTCATTATTGAAACAAAATCTTGAAACCTGACAGAAAGTTTTTGAAAATTTTGTGAAATGTGACGTCACACGAAGCGCAATTATGGCCGCCAGTTTTTCGGGTCTTGTAATCCACGGATAAAAAATCTTGAATTTATTTTTTTAAAATAAAATTTACAAATTATTTTAGTAAAAAAAACTATTGGATAATAATAATTATCGTTAAATCGTAAACTACCTTTTTCGACATATTTCATATTTTATTGTTACAACTGTCAAAGAGCCAATTAAAAAAATACTATTAAAAGGGAGAAGCATGCTTTGGTTTTTGACGCATCCATTTCACACGTGCGAGCTGTACAAAAAACTTTTCAATACTGACGTGATAAATACTGAATGTTAAGGCTTCCTTGTTCACTCCGATAATGCAATGAAATCTATCAGTATTTATCATAATGATGGATCACAGTTCACAGTATTTACTGAGCGTCTAGGGGTCGCCTTACAATTTACAATCCAGAGGCGAGTTAGATTATAAGCTGTAGGTAGGTAGTTGCTTTTCCGGCACAGTACTCGCCGGCTGTGTCAGTGTGTGCCTAATCTGTTTATACTTACCAGTTGCCTTGCCATGGAACGAACTCAAATACTCAAGTTAATTCGGAGTGGATTTTGGTGAGTTTCATTAAATACCTAGCTAAATTAGACGCGTGGCGCGTGCAGATGATGTAACTTCTTGGTGTAAAATTATTAAATCCGTGAAATTATAAAAAGACGGGAAAATAATATGGTCGTTGAACACTTTATCAGTTAATGTTAATAATACTCGACTTCGCTATAAATTTATATCTTAATGTAAGTATTCCTAGGTACCTACCATACCTAATTAAGGTAAAAAATAACAGTTTATATCGAGGTAACATAACCGGACAAATATACGCTTAAACTTTTCCTTGTAACCTTTTAATGTACCTACCTTAGATGTCCTTATGTCTTTGATAATAGGTGACTATAGCCCTGTGATAATACCTAACCTACATCATCTATATATTTCGTAAGTAGGAGCTTGTCCGGTTTTATGTTTTGGGTTAGTAAGTATCAGGTTTTGAAATAAATATTTGTAATTTGTATCTAGTGTTTTGGAATGGTTTTGGAGTACGAAAGTTAAACCTACCTTAGTTAGTAAGTATAGGGGAGAGCGGGGCTGTAAGTGCCGATTTTGACAAATCCTTGTATGATTCGGATAATACAAGTATTATGTCTGAAAGTAGTGGGTCATCCTAAGCCAAATTTAGTCTATAATACGAAGTTACCTACAGATTTTGCACATTTTTAATAGTTTTTAAGAAGAAGTGACTTTTTTATACAGCGGCGGCAAGGCACTACTAACCCCACTTTGCCCAGTGATTCATTCATAGGCCATAAATCAAAAAAAGTCACTTGCGCCTTCCGATTTCAAACTATTGATAATAGATTCATTAGTAAACTACTCTTTAAAAACTGTTATTAGTAATCCAATTACTTCAAAGTACCATTCACATTGCTACGTCGGAAGTGAGAGCATCTTGAGTTTAGTTACCCGGTCGTGTGTGTTACCGAAATTTGTTGTTCTGTTTTCGTGTCTCATTTATTTACAATCAAGTTTTTTGTTGTTGTTACAATATGGAGGTGCAAGAACAAGATATATAATCAAATTATTTATATATTCTCGGTACAATTTCTCCTATATCAATTTTATACGAATTTTTAATTCAAGGTAGATATTTTATTATATTTTTTTCCCAACCTTATAAAAGATTGAGAGCTATAACTTTTCGCCGACCTCGGCTGTACTTGAGACATATGTTACTCTAATAGGGAATATGTCTAGATTATAGCATGCAAATTTCAGCTGCATGACGATGCCCGTTCTTAGGTTTCAGGGGTATCAAAGTGTAGGTGTAAGTACATAGAACAAAATAAAAAGGATGTTTTTTGCCCTAGTTCATATGTTGTTTTAGGTACATTTTTTAAATGTTCAGTAACGAGAATGATTGTTTTCGACATTTGGCATTCTGCGGAGGGCAGTAAAAAGGAAAAATCGCAATATACTCTCAACAATTTGGTTAAAACGTCGTGTCTTCGAAACAACTTGGACAGTATTGATTTGACGTCATTAAATAACAAAATTGGAAATATATATATAAAAGTATATCGCATTACTGGAAGAAATCTAATCGTACAAAATTAAATCTACTAAAAAAGTACTCAAACTGGCTTAGTGTAACCGAAAATATTGCACCTTAAGCAATTTAGACGCGATCATACGCAGAAAATGAATCGTATATTGACCAATACAGATTTAATTAACATGCTTCTTCATAATTCAGATCTACTAATTACAGGTTTACGCAAAATACCTGTTAAAAAAATATATTGTCAAAATGTTTATTAGATTTGCTAGTTGTGTAAAGGTACTTGTTACGTTTGAACGTCATTTTGTATGGATTTATTAAATATTGTTTTACCGATATTACCCAGTATTTTATTTTGTTTCTTTAAAATTAGGGTTGTAATTACCACAAACAAGCTTTATTTGTTCCAATTTACCTGTAAATGTCACTCTATAACAATGTTTTAGCAGTCATAGTTAAAATCAAAATTACTGAGTGAAAATAATAAATATAAATACAGGTTTATGTATAGATATTGGTTAAAACTAAGAGCTAATACTATGAGCTGCTTAATTCATGTTCATACAATCTTATAAGTTGTAAAAATTGAAAAATCGCGGTTATTTCGGTGTTACGTATTTATGGCCGCCTTTGTATGGTGGGTGAATCACTGTGCTTTGGAGCAAGTTGTGCCGTAGCTGAGGTCGGTTGTGCCGTGGATAAAGCTAGGTGTTTTACATGAATGAAAATTAATTTACAATTTAAAAGACATCAATTTTATAATAACATTTTTAATCGTTATACTTTTTACTTTAAATCAACAGTTTGAGTCAAATTTGAGTCCATCCTTGATGACTGCATCAGCAACCCCTTTGTAAAAGATCCTGAGATGTAATTCCCCTTTGAGTTTTTCGCTTGTACGTCCTCATTCTGTCAAAGACAATAAATGCAGTATAAAGTATCATGTCAAAAAGTATTTTATTTCTTTCGTAAGTGCCCTCGTAAACATAAAGAAAATTGTAACAATAAATATTGCTTAGGGGTCAGTTGTGCCGCGGCACAAGCAGCCCCACATGAACGGCACGTTTCACCCCGCTTAGGAGAGTTTGATATTATGTCTCACATATTAAAATCACTCTACTTAAAGCATTAAAATTACACTGCATAACAAACTAGGATAAATAACAAACATTTTACTAAAACTTTCATATTAAAAGCACGAAAAATGCTAGCTTGCGATCAAAAAGTATCGGAACGAAAATATTTACTTACATGCGCTGGAGGACCCTCACATGCACTGCCACTATATCCGCGTCGCTGACGCAACTAAAATTGCGGCTGCGTGTGCCCGACTGTTAAGGCCCCTCTTCACGTCGGCAGACGCATCTGTAGACGTCGTCTGCGGATGCGTCGGCCGGCGTGTAGAGGGGGTGATTTGCGCGTCTGTGGTAGATATTTAACGTCTGCAGATGCATCTGCCTCGCATCCGACTGTTGTCGTTTTTGTGGCACCCTTCAAAGGGATTCGGCGCCAACTCGGACCATGTAATATTTGGTCCGAGGGCGCCAACGTCCGGCGTCTGTCCACACGTCTGCCGGCGCATCAGTTTGATCCACAGACTTAGTAGAGATGCTACGCATCAGACGGAAATCTCCAGTACTAAAAAAGTGACCAATGGGAACCTCAATGAATGATTTTGACAAGCATAGATTAAAATTAATTATTTCTTGAACAGGCATATCTTTTTTTTTAAATATCTTTTTGGGTTAAGGAACTCATTCTTTCGGCCAAGTTACTGTTTTCTTGGGAAGATTTAAAATTTTTATTCAGAGTTATACAAACTTAGTGAAATATTTCAAAAACTGTATTTTTTCACGAAATTTTCAATATTCTTAGTAAGTACGAAATTATTGAAATTATTCGGAAAAATTACAATGTTTGAAATATTTCGCTAAGTTGGCCTACTCATCGCTAATTGGGAAATAAAATTAAACAAAAGATGGTAATTAACTTTTTTATTTTTCATATGTTTTATAATTCATGTACGCTTTTAACTGCATTGTAAGCAAACATATGTTTTGGAGCCTGAAAACATCAGTACCTTGTAAAATTTTATTTATAACTGTGCACCAATTGAAAATCGTTAGTTGTACTGATCAGTTAATAAAAACATCGGATATAATTATGTGCTTCACACACTTCAAAAAATCCAACGAATATTTATTGGTTTTAATTTTTTCTTTTATTTATTTAATATAATATATTTTTTGCTCTGTTTGTTTTTCCAAATATTCGTTGAATATTTTTGTAACATCTGCAACAGCTTTTTCGGTTGGGTGGGTTAATTTATTTTAATTTTTTGATATCATTTTATACTCAGGGTATGAAATCCATTTATGAGTTTGGTTTTCATCTTTTGATATTAGCAGTTACTATTTTTTAATATTTTTCTGATGACCCCACCAGCATAAACAACTGTATAAGCATGAGAATGTACATTGAGTCTCTTGCACACATAATATTTGAAATTCTTTGGGTTCAAAACTCTGAAAGTTAGAAGAATCTGGCGATGCTTCAAAAGTCTCTTGTGTATTTAAGGGATAAATATTATGAGGCTGAAAAAGTGCATGCAGTTTTAATAATTGTTTGCCTGAATCTTCTTCACATTATAACTCTCAGAGTGAAATTTTATTAACCTCGTTTTCAGTAACGACCTAAAAGTTCATTTAAACATATGACAGTCAGGGTTATTATTTCTAAAATTGTATGATCTGTACAAAGAAATTTTCAAGTAGGTCTGAGTTAAAATATCTTGGGCGCAGCATTTTAATATTTTTTGTTTTATAAAATTCCCACATTTCCAATTCTCAAGGGTGGTTACCCAATTATTTAAAGTAGGTACTGATGTTTCCTTACCTTGTTTATCTATATATTTTATTATTTGAAGATCAATAACCATTTCCACACCTCACGATGTTGAGTCTTTGTTCACCGCGGTCTTATAATTGCTGGCTGCACCATTGACAGAGTCAAATAGGTCTTCAAAATTTACCATTTCAGACATATTTTTTAAAGTCTGACTTACAGCTTTCCCATCCAATAATTTGCTAAAAAAAAAGAAAATGGGTTAATTTTTTGTAATAATTATTTGATTAATACTTTTATAACAACTTCTTAAATACCTACAAAACTAATCAGTGTATGACAGGGGTTGCAGCTACGTTTTGCTAAATACGCGAGCACAATGCTTTACCTAAAACAAGAAGAATATTATTTATTTATTAAACCATGTTCAAAGACAGCAAACGTCTTCATTTGGACTTAAGTGAAAAGTTACCTTCATTTTTTTTCTGGTATGGCATGTTCATCATCTAAATAGTTTGTGCAGAAGACACATCTGTGCGTGGTTACAATCTGATTTGTAGACTTCTACTATATCACTCCATTTGGTTAATCAAGACTAATCTAGACTAGATAAGAGACTAGATATACATAGGTACATACATTCATATAATCACGAATATTATCTTCGAAGGGTTAGTCAGAGACTAGGCAATGAGGACAGCAAAAGCAGTCCTCTACCATAGTCCACTCTTCAACAAAAAACGACTGCACATGTGCTCAGCGTGACAGGTGGTGAGCTCATCGCCGCACTATGCTGTTAGATGTATGTGCAGTCTTTAGTCCGTTAGTCGCCTTTTACGACACCCAAGAGAAGAGAGAGGGACGTAGTATTCTTTCACCGGTACGCAATACGGTTTAGTAGTACTAGCTAAAACTTAATTTAAATGATTAAAATCGGTAAATGTAACTAACTACACTTACTGTTTTCAATGGGTGCATTGGACAGTCCACTGGCTATTTTGTCATCAATAAACAAAGTCGGATATGCCCCGAGATGCAGCCGAGACTTTGAAGAGAAAAATCTTTCTCGAAATGTTTCGCGCAAACTTATTTGCGCAGCACATCATCACTTTGGCCAAATTCACCAATTTAACCCAATGACCTCTAGTTTTGGAGTTTTATCTCAGTCTTTTGGAATTTAAACAAATTCACGACGTTACGTCTGCTGTTGCAGCCGTGTAACACAACACTATTAGAGCTTGAGAGGATAATGATAAATTGATAATCAAAATTCCAAAATCAAAACTTTATCTCCAATGGCGGGCGATTGTTGTGATTCTCAACTTGCCGACATAAACAAACATGGCGCGAAGGGGCGAGGAAGGAGTAAGAAGGGTGAGGTATGTGTCAAAATCATTTATTGACCATAGACACTAAAGGCTAGAAAGAGTTGTATGAAGATTACCGCCCGTGGTTTGATCGGAGTTGCGATTGAGAGTGTACGCGTGCTTCTTGTATTTTAATTCTCTTACCTACTTTCGTTTTGATGGGTGGTGAGTGGTGGTGGTTTGGTGGACGTGAATTAATTTTGTATACCTACACGTTCAGTGAGATATACAGATGAAAAACGTGTCCAGGGATAACTATAAAGTATAAAATAAATTAAAAGTAGAAAACCTTTTTAAAAAACAAGCTTTTATTTAAATGCGCTAAAAATAAAAAAATAAAATTTTACTTAAAAACTTTTACTATCAACAGTTTAGAACGTCATTAAACAATTGAATATGATTTATAAGGCTGTCGTGAGATTTACTATATGTATAATTAAGACTGTGTAAATAAACAAGAAAATTACATAAATAACTTGATATGATTGATTTTAACTATTAAAATTGCGAGTGTGAGCGCGAGTTGCGTCTGCCCAGAATGAACATAGACTGATCGACCTACAGACGTGTGGACAGCTCGTGGAAATTCATCTGCGGATACATCTGCCAATGTCCTCGGACGCATCTGCCGACGTGAAGAGGCGCCTTTAGGCATTACACGACACAATACGAACGTATATCTATCTTTTTCTGTTTTCAAGATATTCGCGTCAGCACAATTTACAATTTACCCCCGGCACTTTCAGCCCCGCTCTCCCCTACTTAGTTACCTATATAATATGTATTAACGGAATGAACATCTTTTTATACATTGGCAGCGTCTGTTTTGTGGACTCTTTGCATAAATGTATCAAAAATATCAGTGGACGCGTGCATACGTCCTAAAAATGGTTAAATAAACACAGTTGTTATTGTTTGCTTACGATTTACTTACAGTGTGGCAGATTATACAATTATCGGCTGTTCGTGAAGTACTTACATCATTACTCATGTACTTACGTGGCCCATATTCCTTAGAAGTACTTCAACATATTGTTTTTTTCGTTTTATTCCACTATGCTCGATCATGCGGCCTTTTTTCACCGGATGGTAAACTAAGTATAAGGTCAAAGTTGCAAACATACCTCATACATACCTACATACTATAATCACTGTTAAAATGTAATCAACCAGTCTCAGGAAGTTCTAGTGGGTTTCGAACCCACGACCTTAAATAATAATATTAAACGCGAGTTAGTCCGTAAAATGTTTATGTAGTGTTTTTTGATGCTGAATAAATTTATTTCTATTCTATTCTAAAAAGAGTTTCATTTCAATAAAAGATTACTAAAAAAAATGAAAAGAGTTGTCAATATTCAACCTCGTGTTTTCTTTTTAAATTAACTTGTTCTCTTTAGCTTTCACGCACGGTATTATGAAACCGGGGGGTAATTGTCTAACTTCAACACCCATCGCAATACCTTTCAAGTACAAGTACATTGCTTTGCTAGTTTGCTTATTACTAAATATTTTTTAAAATATACAAACTAGCGAAACTATGTACTTCTACTTGAAAGGTATTGCGATAGGTGTTGAAATTAGTCAGTTAGCCTCTGGTTCGACGTCATTAAACAATTGAATATGATTTATAAGGCTGTCGTGAGATTTACTATATGTATAATTAAGTATGACTGTGTAAATAAACAAGAAAATTACATAAATAATTTGATCAATCATATCAAATTATTTTAACTATTAAAATTGCGAGTGTGAGCGCGAGTTGCGTCTGCCCAGAATGAACATAGACTGATCGACCTACAGACGTGTGGACAGCTCGTGGAAATTCATCTGCGGATACATCTGCCAATGTCCTCGGACGCATCTGCCGACGTGAAGAGGCGCCTTTAGGCATTACACGACACAATACGAACGTATATCTATCTTTTTCTGTTTTCAAGATATTCGCGTCAGCACAATTTACAATTTACCCCGGCACTTTCAGCCCCGCTCTCCCCTACTTAGTTACCTATATAATATGTATTAACGGAATGAACATCTTTTTATACATTGGCAGCGTCTGTTTTGTGGACTCTTTGCATAAATGTATCAAAAATAATAAATAGTGACCGCGTGCATACGTCCTAAAAATGGTTAAATAAACACAGTTGTTATTGTTTGCTTACGATTTACTTACAGTGTGGCAGATTATACAATTATCGGCTGTTCGTGAAGTACTTACATCATTACTCATGTACTTACGTGGCCTATATTCCTTAGAAGTACTTCAACATATTGTTTTTTTCGTTTTATTCCACTATGCTCGATCATGCGGCCTTTTTTCACCGGATGGTAAACTAAGTATAAGGTCAAAGTTGCAAACATACCTCATACATACCTACATACTATAATCACTGTTAAAATGTAATCAACCAGTCTCAGGAAGTTCTAGTGGGTTTCGAACCCACGACCTTAAATAATAATATTAAACGCGAGTTAGTCCGTAAAATGTTTATGTAGTGTTTTTTGATGCTGAATAAATTTATTTCTATTCTATTCTAAAAAGAGTTTCATTTCAATAAAAGATTACTAAAAAAATGAAAAGAGTTGTCAATATTCAACCTCGTGTTTTCTTTTTAAATTAACTTGTTCTCTTTAGCTTTCACGCACGGTATTATGAAACCGGGGGGTAATTGTCTAACTTCAACACCCATCGCAATACCTTTCAAGTACAAGTACATTGCTTTGCTAGTTTGCTTATTACTAAATATTTTTTAAAATATACAAACTAGCGAAACTATGTACTTCTACTTGAAAGGTATTGCGATAGGTGTTGAAATTAGTCAGTTAGCCTCTGGTTCGACGTCAGATTAGCGACGGTTTTGTATGAGAAGCTTAGAGCATTCAACCAACAGGAGACGACACGCGCACTAATTTCTATGCAAAAAAGTCTGTCATTTCCTGCGGGGGGAAGGAAACACAAAATTGTTAACACACTAATGGATTTTTGAATGACGTCGCTACGCACGCAAACGACAACATTGTTGAACACTACCATAAAATAGACGCACACTATTAAATTCACACACAGAGATTACCTGTCCGTGCACAAGTCTAACGTCATATTTATGTAAACGTCTATAGAGGTTGACACTATCGATTATTTTTTTTCGATAAGTTAAAGACAAAGATAAAGACAAAGACAAAGATGTCAATAAAAACAAAAAAGTATTTTTTAGAATATTATTTATTACGCAAATGCCAAATGAATCTTTATCTATCTACTTTAGAGCATGATATTAAAGCACTCTTAATAGACGATTAAAGTATATGTAGTACCTATATAAAACATAAACTATTCATCCTTCCAAAATACGTATTAATTAAGATGATTATTAATAATATTACAATGAAGAGTTTTATTTCATGTTTTATTTTAAAACTTAACCTATCTAAATAAACTCATAGGAAGAGAAAACTTAAAAACAACTGGAATACAAAAGTAAAAAGATCAAGAGATTGCAAGCAAGAAATTGATATTTAAAGAACAAGGTAAATGATTTAACTGAACTGTGAAACGATTTGAGTGAAAAATCTTTAATAAAATAGGAAGAACGAAGAATTTTAGAAAACATTGGAGTGGGAGAGCATGAACAATTAAAGAGACAAATGTAAATGAAACATAGCATATAAATAAATAA
Source organism: Scoparia ambigualis (assembly GCA_963921215.1). Lineage (NCBI taxonomy): Eukaryota > Metazoa > Arthropoda > Insecta > Lepidoptera > Crambidae > Scoparia > Scoparia ambigualis. The sequence continues at coordinate 5,891,557 of OY992511.1, forward strand.
ATAAATAAATAAATAAATAGCGATAAACTTCTTCGAACAAAGTATTCGCCTACATTAAGGTGTTTTGCACTTAACTTAGATTATTACTCTCCAAAAGCGTATAAATAATCTACGTAAAACATTTGGAGCGTGTTTACCCCTCCCACAGGCTCTCTCAAAGTGGTACGGCAATATCGACGGTAAACCAGGTTTTACAAAAGAAGCTCTGAATTCTCTAAAAATTACAGCAGAAAAAGTCCTGACAAAATTTCTGACAAACTAGAAAGTTTGTCAGAAAAAAGGAGAATCCTTTTAGACATTGGCGTTTTTGTTAATTCTGTTTCAGACTCTTCGCAAGGGTCAGCCTAAAAAAATGTGTTAGTATATCAGCGTTAGGAAGATGATTATTTGAATATTCTCTCATCTACAAATTACCATGTTTCTGAATGATTGCACGTATCGTCATACCCAACAACATTGCCGGCTTTTTTCACTTTTTCGATCACTGAGAAAGACGTTCGGCAAACAAACAGCACCTAGGTCAATATTAGTTTCGAAAACAAATTTATGGACCAAAATATATGCTATATATATATATTTAACTTAAAGAAAACAAAGATATCTCTTTGTTTTCTTTAAAGTTTCTCTAAAAATGAAGAAGGAAGACGCGGGCAAAGTAAAGTGAAAAAGTACCCGCTTTGCCACCTTTAAATTGCTAAGCCATTTTAAGATTTATGTTGCGATTTTTGGAGCCAACATTTATAACTGGGCAAAGATGCGAACGTGGTACTAAAAATGATCAAACACTTAGTACCGCCGCGTCGTGAGTTAGGTGGGCAAAGTTAGGTAGACTATTTTTAGAAATTTCATACAAAAATATTTGGGAAACAGGCCTGACACAAATGTAATTAAATTTTAGATAATTAATTAATTAATTTTAATGCATTATGTAAATTTCGAACATTCTTATGAAATTTAATATTTAAGTACCTAATTGTTTTGTTCTTTACCGACTCAACTTATATTTCTAACATTTCAGCTCACTCACTCACAATCACTTTAGAATACTAGGAAAATACACTATGTTTGATGGATATCCAGTACCAAATTGTTTAAGCCTTCCTACCTTTTTTTTTTTCTTTGTTTTAGTCGGAGAAAATGCTTCTCTGCACTGGCATGAGGCCTTGAGAGGAGCGTGAGACACCCCATGCACTGTCCGGGGCTGGAACCCATGTGTCCCCACCCGCCCCCCCGTGGGGGAAACGGGTGAGTAAGGACACACAGGCCCGACCCGGTAAAAGAACCGACATCTACCTTCAGGAGCGCGACACGGCGCCGCGGTACCGTATGACACGCCCCGCGAGACGCCGCCCGCTACGGACCCAGTTAGACCTGGGTCCCCTGCGCCAGGGGGAGCAGTCTGGTAGGTACAGACCGCTCCCAGACGGGTGGAGGACTGGTGCAATGCAGCCTAGCGCTCCTCTACGCTAGGCCGCGGCCCTCCCTAGGGGGGGAGGAGGATTGCAGCGGCATTGTGCCGCTGCCTTCGACCCCCCCTCCGCCTGCGCCGGATCGGGTCCGCGAGGACATTGTCTTCGCGTACCCTCTCCTCCGCTTCCTTGTGTGAGATCACGATCTCGCAAAAGGAAGCCACCGCCCGCCAAGCCGCCTCACTCCCGAGCATGGCTTGGACCACTGCGGGCAGGGACAGGTCCTGCCCGATTGCGCTCACCAGAGTGTGGCGCTGCGCAGCCCACGCGCCGCACACCTCAAGGGTGTGCTGCGCTGTGTCCTCCGCAGCCCCACACTCGTGGCAAGCTCCCGTCACTTCTCTCCTCGCCCTCTTGTGCAGGTACCCACCGAAGCACCCATGCCCGGTCAGCACCTGCACAAGTCGGAAGGAGAGGGCACCGTGTGGTCGGTCCACCCATTGGTCTAGCAGCGGGTAGATCGCACTCACCGTGCGCCTGCCATACGGCGGATTGTCCAGGGAGGACCTCCACCTCTCCCTTAGGGCGCTGTCAAGCTCGCGCCTGACGCTTAGCGCCTCTTCGGCAGATAGGCGTATCCCTCGTACGTTCGCCGCGGCCCGGCGCTCGTACATCTCCGCTAGCACCCCCGCCTCCAACTCCCACGGGGGGGCGCCAGCGAGCGCGCAGGCCGCCGTGTACGTGGTGATGAAGAAAAATAGAAACAAACGAAGGTGGTGATATTACGAAAACCAGGCAAGACCGACTACACGGATGTGAAGGCGTACCGACCCATTGGGCTCCTCCCGGTATTGGGGAAGATCTTTGAGAAGATGGTGATAGCAAGGGTAAAGTGGTACTTGGTCCCTAAATTGAGTCCAAACCAATATGGTTTTGTGCCCCAACGGAGCACCGAGGACGCCCTCTATGTCCTAATGAACTACATAAGACAGAAGCTAAAAAATAAAAAGATAGTAACTATAGTTTCATTGGACATAGAGGGGGCCTTCGATGCGGCCTGGTGGCCAAAAATTAGAACCAGACTCGCAGAGATAGGCTGTCCCGTAAATATTAGAAGAATAATAGATAGTTATTTGACAGATAGGCAGGTCCAAGTGAGGTACGGGGGGAGAAAAGCGGAGAGGAGAACGGAGAAAGGGTGTGTGCAGGGCTCCATCGGAGGTCCAATGCTTTGGAACCTTCTGCTGGACCCACTTTTGTGGGAATTGAGCGGGAAAGGCCATCACGTACAGGCCTTTGCAGACGATGTGTTGCTGGCATTCGAAGGGGACTCAGGGCTGGAAGTCTCGAGGAAGGCAAATGACGCGCTCTCACATGCTTGGAATTGGGGTGTCATAAATAAGCTAAGGTTTGCTACCAATAAAACAGTAGCTATAACGGTAACCAGGAAGCTGAAATATGACACACCAAGGTTAGGCATGGGAGGGCGCGACATTACTATGCAGAGAGAGATGAAGGTCCTGGGCCTCACAATCGACGACAAACTGACCTTTAATGCACACGTCGCCAACGTCTGCAGAAAGGCCTTAAACATTTATAAGCGGCTCAGGACTGCAGCGAAGGTTAGTTGGGGGTTGCACCCAGAAGTCACAAGGCACATTTATGTCATGGCGGTAGAGCCAATAATAACATACGCGGCGGCAGCATGGGCACCAGCTGCCAAAAAGATAGGAACCCGGAACGAGTTGGCGGCGGTACAAAGAGGCTTCGTGCAAAAGCTCTGTGGGGCATATCGCACGGTGTCTCTAAATTCGGCCCTTTTGCTGGCCGGGATCCTGCCACTCGATCTCCGCATCTTGGAGGCCTCGGCCTTATACGATGCGAGGAGAGGCAGGACCTCGGCAGTGCCGGATGACCGGGATATGGAGTTGCCAGCTCGTTTTGTGGAGACTCCGCATCCCGCCCTGAGTGTTGGGAGCGAGTTTGTTCCATTAGAGGACCAGGAGACCCTGGACAGGTATGCGGTACAAGACATTCAGATCTATACAGACGGGAGTAAGATAGATGGAGGTGTCGGCGCCTCCCTATCTGTTTGGAGGGGGGGAGCTGAGATCGCATCGGTCAAAATCACCCTGGCACGATATTGTACCGTATACCAAGCCGAACTGCTCGCAATACTCAGGGCGACCGCGGAAATCGTCAAAAGGGGTGAAGCGAGCTACGGAATCTACAGTGACTCTAGATCTGCTCTAGAAACTGTAACAAGCCGTGGCTCGCTTCACCGCTTAGCGCTCGAATCACGGGCGAACTTGCGGAGGGCATTAGGGCAAAACAAAATGGTGAGTTTGTTTTGGGTGAGGGCCCACGCGGGTCTGCCCGGAAACGAACGCGCTGACGAAATAGCAAAGGAGGCGGCATCTTCGTCACGGAGGAGGTTGGATTACGACCGGTGCCCGGTCTCATTCGCCAAGCGTTTCATACGCGATGAGACGATTGGCGAATGGGCCCGGAGATACGAGTCGGGTGCAACGGCCTCCGTCACGAAGATGTTCTTCCCGAGTGCAGCCGCGGCCTATAAACTTGTTAGGGAACTGAAACCCACAGGCACACTAACGCAGGTGATGACAGGGCACGGTGGATTCTCCTCGTACTTGAACCGATTCAAGTGCAAGGAGAGTCCATCGTGTATCTGTGACCCCAACGAAGAGGAGACGATAGCCCATATACTGTTAGGCTGCCCAATCCACGAATACAAGAGAATGAGTTTCGAGGTAATGATTGGTGCGAAGTTAAAACAAAGCAAAATATACGAGTTTTTATTAGATAAGTACAAAAGAACACCATTTATAAAATACTGCGAAGACATAGCAATAACGGTAATAAAAAGAAATAAAAAATAATATGTAACCACTTGTATAATGGTATACGTAGGGTATACATAATATATATAAATAGTATAAAATTAAGTAAGTAATAAAGCAAATGTGAAGTAGCAGAGTAATTAGTAAATAAGACAAAATTGTTAAATAGAAAATAAGATAGAGTAAAATATAAATTAAGTTATGTTAAGATGAAAGGGCACCAAAAAAGGAGCAATAAAAATGGAACGCTTATGCGAAGGAAAAACTTAATATAAGAATAGGGTAAACAGAAGTAGGTGAAAAAGAAATGTACTTTAAATAAGTAGATATAAGAAGCATGTAAGAGTAGGAGGGCACCAAGCGTGCAATAAAAATGGAATGATAGCGAGAACCACATCATTATATAATGTAGAAGTAGGATATGGAATGTAGGTAGGGCACAAGATGCCATAAAAATGTATGCACTAAGCACGAAAACAGAGTAGGAGAGCCACAATAGCGTGGCGTAGATAGTTGTCTGCATAGGACTACGTAGAGAACGTCTCCGGCTTGACCCACGTCGGGGGAGTAGAATTAAAAAAAAAAAAAAAAAAAAAAAAAAACTCCCACGGGGGGGCGCCAGCGAGCGCGCAGGCCGCTGTGTACGACACCGTACTGTTATACCCTTGCAATGTACCGGGATAGCTGCCGAGTCAGCATCATTATCTTTAATATATACAGGTGCCACGGGGCCCTGAAGGCAGTCCATCATAGAACTCGTTACGGGTCGGAACTCGTCAACTATTGCTATTTCTATTTTTACTTTAATTCTATTTCATGTTAAATACTAGTTCTTTTCATAAATTCGTTTCAGCTTAATAAGTTTCTTTTTTTAAAAACCTATTTGCCATTTCTCGTATAACATTTTGGTGGCAGCGGTGGGATACCGAAAATCCTAGTCGTCGCCCAAATACGTCTCTGAAAACGGTTATAGACTCCCGTTGTAAAAGTGTGGTGAAAGTTGTGAAAACCTTTACTTTAGTGAGAACTAACACTGTTCCTGTGTACTCGCTGCTCCTGTTTATATGCAGTTATATTTTAACTGAGTGTTCCTGTCTGATCGCCGATCGTGTGTATCCACGTAGACTTTTCCTGTGAGTGGCCCTTAATTCTGTTGCCACGGAGACCTTCCGTGTGTTCCTGCTTACCTGGTGACGCTGAATCCATGACCATGATCATGATACCTGTCCACATAGTATGTGTGATGCTGACGACGCTACTGTAAGTGAAAACCTCTAAATAACTCATAAAAGTGCGCGATCCAGAATAGAACTAAGAGCTAGATTAATTAATTCTATTTTTAAGTATTGCTGTTGTAATACATTGTATTTCTGTTGTGTAACATTGTGTCTCTAAAGGTATTGTTTATATTAACCATGGCTCCCGCCAGACTACTGATAAGAAGCGCATAAACGCGTGGGTGTCGCGTCGCGCGTCGAGATACTTGGTGCTCGCTTAGTGTAGAAGCGGCTTCGACTTCCTAATTATTTTATTTAAACATTTCTAATTTTAAAATATTTTTTTGTTTTGATTTAATTATTAAGTGTGTAATATTGTCTTCTATATATTTTATTTTTAAAATTGTTTTTCACCATGACGACCAGATCCGAATCCGAAGATCCGAAAGCAGCGGCTGATGACAAAATCGAGTTTAGTGTGCTCCTAAAGTTCATTAAACCCTTCGATGGTTTTAGGGAAAAGTTGAACCCTTTTATCTCTAATTGCCAAAATGCTTACAATCTTGCAAATAAATCTCAGAAACCAATACTTTTTAAATACATTTTAAGTCAGCTCGAAGGCAGAGCTGAATCTACTTGCAACATAAAGGATTTTGATTCCCTTGAGCAATTTCTAGAATCAATATTTCGATACCTACTAAGCGTAAGACAGAACTAACAGGCCACGTAGCAGCAATGGAGGACTTAGCCCTCCATACTTTCATGATCGGCCTCCATCCACGATTGTCGCAGATCGTCAGGTGCCGCGATCCTGACAATTTGAACGCGGCAGTTAACTTCGCTGTGGCTGAGGAAAAAATTCTCACGAGTCTCAACAAGAGACCCCAGTCACCATTCATTAACAATGAGAGACATAGGCTCCCACCTCGCCGTGATTTCCAATCACGACCTAATAATTTCCAACCACGACCTAATAATTTCCAACCGCGAGCTTTCCAGGTTCAACAAAATAATCGCCCTGAGCACTTTAGAAACTTCAATACAAATGATGTGACCTGTAGGTATTGCAAAAATATAGGTCACACGATTGAAAACTGTCGCAAACGGCTATATAACAATAGAGCCCAATTCAATGCGTCATCTTCTAACAGTCGTCCAAATAATTCACCGCCGGTTATTATTCCTGCTACATCACGCAGAGTCTTTACTGCTGATCAAGTTAATGATATTGGAGAAGATGAAGTTGATCATAACAATTTAAACGAGTTGAATTTCCCGATAGGTACCGCTCGGGAAATTCCGTGAAACGTCGAAAAGTCGGTATCATAAACCACACTGTATCATTTGAGGTAGACGCTAACAACCAGGGTAACCAGCCCCAATTTTATAGCGCTACCAGTAAACGTAATACTAAACCCGCACTGAATCGCACTGTTTCCACTGTATCAACCGTTGTAGACGCTAACAACCAGGGTAACCAGCCCCAATTTTATAGCGCTACTAGTAAACCTAGTACTAAATCCGCTGTTTCACTAAATCGCACTGTTTCCACTGTATCAGCTAACAACCAGGGTAACCAGCCCCAACTTTATAGCGCCATCGTTAAACGTAATACTAAACCCGCACTGAATCGCACTGTTTCCACTGTATCAACCGTTGTATCCGCTAACAACCAGGGTAACCAGCCCCAACTTTATAGCGCCATAGTAAAGGGTAGTAATAAACCCTCACTGAATCGCACTGTTTCTATTACCAGTAACACTAATACTAAATCCTCTGCTTCACTCAATCGCACTGTTTCTAATATCGCTAACCTTAGTACTAAATCCTCTGCCGTACTCAATCGTACTGTTACTGCTGTCTTTAAATCTAATACTAAATCCACTGACTCACTCAATCGCACTGTTTCTACTATTACTAATCCTAATACTAAATCCTCTGTTTCACTCAATCACTCTGTTGTCTCCGTATCAAACACGATAGACACCAGCAACCGGGGTAACCAGCCCCAGCATTATAATGATGTTGTAGAACCCTATGCTAAACCCTCTGAATCAATCGAACGCGTTCCTAAGCCTACAAAGTTAGATACTTCGCTTAATTCTAAAGACCATACGAAACAAATATTTAAAAGTAATCTTACTGAGCAAAAGTGCAAATCTTCTAGCAACATCGTCGCCGATTCTCCACAACACCTGAAATCAGAAAAAATAATTAAAATACATAAAATAAATAATAACTCTGAAAAAAGATACTTACCTCACGTCGTGATTCAAACATCAGTCGCTGATAAACCACTGTCTTTCTTGGTAGACACCGGCTCATTTGTCAGCCTGTTGAAATTAAGTTCCATGTCAAAGCTTCCAAATCTAAGTAATCATATAATAGAGCTCAAAGGTATTGATCCTGGCAATGAAACAACCAAAACTTTAGGTAGCTTCCAGATGCAAATATTCTTAAAACCAAACAGATTTGTAACACATGAATTTCATGTCATTGAAAACATAAATCTAAGTCATGATGGTATCATTGGCAATGACCTCATGAAAAGTATGGGCTGCCAAATTGACTACAATCAAAAAACTCTTAATGTTCATAATGAACATATCCATTTACAATTCTCTGAACCAGTGTATACCATTCCCCCTCGTACAGAAACAACAATAGAATGCACGGTAGATAATCCAAATATTCAGGAAGGCATAATTCTAGATCAACATATCTCAAAATCCCTTTTAGTTGCAAATTGTATCGTAAAGGTGAAAGAGAACAATCGTGTTAATATCACAATCGTCAACACCTCTGACAAACCTGCTGTAATTCATCCTAATCTTAATTTAAAATTGCAACCTCTGAATTCTTGCATGACTCTTTTGAAACCGCCACTATCCAATACTTCTCAAAGAACTAATGAAGTTTTGAAACCATTAAGAACTACTCACCTTAACGACGAAGAGGAAAATGCACTTCTTAATATTTGCTCAAATTACTCGGACATCTTCTACCTCCCGGATGATCAACTTACACATACCACAGCTATTGAACACAAAATAAAAACAAGTACAGACGTCCCTATCCATACTAAATCCTATAGATTCCCCGAATGCCATAAAAAGGAAGTCGAGAAACAAGTTGGAAAAATGTCAGAACAGAATATTATTATAAATTCAGACTCACCTTGGTCATCGCCTATTTGGATTGTCCCCAAGAAGCTCGATGCTTCAGGAGAACGTAAATGGAGAGTCGTAATTGATTATCGAAAACTGAACGACGTAACCATAGGCGAAACCTATCCAATTCCACAAATAACTGAAATTCTGGACCAGTTAGGTAAAAGTCAATATTTTACGACGCTAGATCTAGCGTCAGGATTTCATCAAATTAAAATTTCTGAAAGCGACGCACCCAAAACCGCCTTTTCCGTACCACAAGGGCATTTTCAATTCACGAGAATGCCTTTTGGGCTTAAAAATGCTCCATCCACATTCCAGAAATTGATGAACACGTGTCTTTCTGGCCTGCAAGGCTCGCGCTGCTTCGTATATCTTGATGACATAGTAGTGTACTCTCCAGATCTAAATTCTCATATTCAAAATCTTTCCTCCGTCTTTGATAGACTTCGAAATTATAATCTAAAACTCCAACCCGATAAATGCGAATTCCTATGTAAGGAAGTTGCATACCTTGGTCATATCATAAATCCAAACGGCGTCAGTCCTAATCCTGAAAAAATAAAAGCAATCTCAGAATTCCCTTTCTGATTTTTCCAAGCTTGCAAAGCCTCTGACGACTCTTCTTAAAAAAGACGCACCTTTTTCGTGGAAAAATGAACAACAACTAGCCTTTGAGAATCTAAAGAATAAACTTACTACATCACCAATCCTAGCCTATCCTGATTTTTCTAAGCCTTTCAATTTGACGTGTGACGCTTCCAATTTTGCTATATCTGCTATATTATCACAAGGACAAATAGGAAAAGACCGCCCCATAGCATACGCCTCTCGTACATTAAACAAAGCCGAATGCAATTACAGTGTAACAGAGAAAGAGTGTTTAGCCATTGTCTACGGAACCAAAGCTTTTCGCCCTTACATTTATGGCCACAAATTTACCATAGTGACCGACCACAAACCTTTGCAATGGCTGTTTAGCTGCAAGGACCCTGGATCTCGACTCGTTCGTTGGCGGCTAAAACTAGAAGAGTTTGAGTATGAAATAGTTCACAAAAAAGGGAAACTGAATACTAATGCCGATACACTCTCTCGATTCCCTGTCAACCCAATTGAAGGAACCAGGTTACCTTCTCCTAACTCTTTATTACCAAACTTAGATGATGGACTCGATAACCCCTTAGAAGACTCACTCCTAGATCTATATCTACCATCTCCTATACCATTCTCTTTCGATCAAGATATATTAGGTCAAGAAATACCTGTTACCCTACCTATGATACAAGGTCCTACAGCTGTCCAAGTACCAGATCCTCCCACTGTTCAAGATCAACCACCGAATTCTGAAACTGAGTTTATAGAACTGGGACCTTTTAATACTGATCGCCACAATATTAACCCTAATGTCGAACTTCATGAATCTCCGTCAACTCCAGAATCAACGACACAACCAAGTTCTAACCCAAACAACGATGACTATTCTAAATTCCTTAAAGCGATTGCAAACAAGCAGTTTACATCTAATGCCATAATGAAAGAATATACCGAAAGCCTTTTAAAAACGCCTTACAAAATCATAATAATTCCTACGTCTATAGATTTGGATAAGTCGAATCCTTACATTACCGAAATTCTCTCAATCGCTGAAAACAAAGATGAAATTATGATCTCCGATAAGGAGCTGTACTCTTTCCTCGAAGTTAAACACGCTGATAAAACATTCTATTTTATTTTTACCAAGGTCCACTACTTCGACGAATGTTCTTATCCCGAAATTTATAATACATTAAAAAACGTCCGGGACAAAATCTTACAGTGCCCGGATATAACAGATATCGCTATATCTGATTTTAAGAATCCCTTTGACCAACATTCTTTTACTAAAACTTATAATATACTTACTTACCTTTTCCATAATACCAAGATCTCCATTCATGTTTACCTAAATAAAACCATTTACCCAACCTTAAGCGAAAGAGTTAGAATTCTTCGTGATAATCACGACATTCCAATAGCCGGACATTTAGGCTCGACACGTATGTATAGCAGAATACGTGAACAATTTTACTGGAAGGGAATGAGAAGCGAAATAGAAGATTATGTTAGAAATTGTAAAGCATGTCAAGAAAACAAGGCCTTACGGAGAACCAACAGAGCTCCTATGGAAATAACTACTACATCTACATCTCCATTTCAAAGAATAGCGTTAGACATCGTAGGTCCCCTGCCAGAATCTGGCCCTGCTAAACTCAAATATATACTTACGTTACAAGACGACCTAACGAAGTATTCTGTAGCCTATCCTTTACGCAGCACGACGGCTGAAGAGACTAGTGACTGTCTCATTCATTTTATTTCCCTCTATGGCATACCCAAATCAATTTTATCTGACCAAGGTACAAATTTTACTTCTGACCTTTTTAAAACAACGTGCCAATTCCTTAAGATCAAGCAGTTGTGGTCATCTCCTTATCACCCTCAGACTCAGGGCGCCCTAGAGCGTAGCCACTCAACACTTAAGGAATATTTGAAATCGTTCACCAATGAGAATCAGGACAACTGGCCAACATATGTGTACACCGCTATGTTAACATACAACACAACTGTACACTCAACAACCAAATTCACTCCTTACGAGTTAGTCTTTGGACATAAACCATTTATACCAAACTCTGTGTATGAAAGTGGACCTGGTACCACGTATACTGATTATATAAAGCTGCTTCAGCATAAGTTCCGATACACTAGGGAAAAAGCTCTGGAAAATATTTTAAAATCTAAGGAAACTTCTAAAACCTACTACGATACTCATACTAAGCCCCCGCCGAAGTATAAGATTGGTGATTATGTATACTTGAAAAACCACTTGAGGCTGAGGAAAGCCCTATCACCAATCTGGAAGGGGCCTTACAAAATAATTAAAGTTTTTAGTAATCATACAGCCACGCTTCTTATAAACAGACGTCACGTGACGCACCATTTCGACCAGTTCAAGCCAGCAAACGTTGCGAGCTCGTCTTATTTTACCAGCTTCAGATGATAGTTATTAAGTCCCAAGATGTACATTTTATTGCCTGCCTAGTTAGTAATATAATATAAGTAACATTTTTGATACGTTTTAGAATAACTTTATACATTTAATTTTATTTTATACACATTATTACACCAATTAGTCATTAAGAAGTTTTATTATCATTTTACTTTTCTTTCTTATTCATTTTGCAGTTAGACTTAGTTTTACAGTTCAATTTATTTTACATAAAATAATTTCTTACTATATTACAGTAACTTAGATATTAATTTCAAATTTATACTAAGCATACTACACATATTTTATTTTCAATTTATTTTTACATAAATATAGGAAGTTAGTTAATACTTTTAAATTATTCTATTTCAGATGTATACTATATTATATTTATTTTACTTTACCTTTGTTTTTACTATTTCAGTGCCTCGATCGAATCGCATCCGGACTATGTCCTGCCACTTCCTTCTAGTTCCGGTATATACTTCGATAGAATAGGAAAACTTAATATAATAAAGGGTCAATTAAATTTAATTACGCATACAGATATTTCTTTTATAAATGCTCATCTCACTAATCTAAATGAGATTTTAGGCACAGTTCGATTTATGTGTCAACATTCGGAGAATATTCAATGTGAAAATACGCTATCTCCATTAACAGTTCGCTTCAATGATATGAAACGTTATCACGACTCTCTCTCCCACTTGATTTCAAAACACAGTAAACGCTCAGCCTGGTTTGGAGGAATTGGAACAGCATTCAAACAAATCATTGGTACTTTAGACGAAGACGACGCATTGAAATATGACTCAGCTATAGAAGCTGTTCAGAACGATGAGAAAAAGTTAGCACGACTTGTAAAAGAGAACATTTTAGTTACTACTTCTACATTAGATTCTTATAAACAAACTATAAATAAGTTAAATGCCAATGAAAACTCTCTTAGTATTGCACTAAATAAACTAATTAAAAATTCAGATAACATAACTAAAATTTCCAATAATTTAATAATTGAAACTAAAGTGCATTCCATACTTATGAAACTCGAAAGCTCAATACTAACATTGTCATTCCAATTCGAAGACTTAATCAATGCAATTGTTCTAAGCAGTCAAAACATATTGCACCCACGCATTCTTACACCGGCGCAACTGTACCGAGAACTTGTTGATAACGACAGGCATCTGTCGAGGGACACTAGAATCCCGCTCTCTTTAAGCTTAGATAATATTCATTACATTTTAAGCATATCCGATGTGGGTTGCTATTATTTTAGAAATAAGCTTGTATTTGTATTGCAAATCCCTCTAGTTACTATTCATGATTTTAATTTGTATCATAATTTAGCTTTACCTACACCCCATGATGTGGAAAAGCCGAATGTTTTTAGTTCAATATTACCTTCTTGTTCTTATATTGCTATATCCAATGATAAAATTAACTTTTGTAATCTAGATAGTTTAAGTAAATGTAAGACGGTAAACTCTGAGTTCTTTCTGTGTGAAGTGTCCATGGTGTCATTAACAAGTGGCAACCCTACGTGTGAAAGCGAACTACTGACAAAAACAATTAATGCTATTCCCGTGCAGTGTATAACTAAAACAATTCTGGGTGAATTAGACATCTGGAAACCGTTAAAAAACAACCGCTGGATTTTTGTGCAATCTCGTCCGAATAAGATATCTATTGACTGTGATAATGTCGAACTACGTGAAGTTACAGTGTTCGGAACCGGTATTGTACACACCCCTGAACAATGTACAGTGTACACAAAGAATTTAAGACTTATATCGTCTAACAGTGTAGTAAACATAAGTATCCCTGTGCCTAGTTTAGATTTTAGTATTATAAATGATTTATGTTGTAAACTAGATAGTAAGTCAAACTCTGTAAACACGGTATCCCCTATTTTGTTACAAAATATTGATTTAGACGATTTTAATACACATAAACAAAACGATAAATTGTTTTCAGACCTAGATAAGATAATCGAAGGAGAACCTGTCCTGGTAAAATATGGGACACATTATTTTGCATTTTCTTTTGTAATTTTTATAATCATTATACTTTTTATAGGTTTTAAGTTTTATAAAATTGTTTCTAGATATAGGACAAAACTTACTAATTCTTCTGTGAAACCGACCCTTGACGAAAATAATATTGACGTCATTAATCTCAGTAACGTTCAAGAAGAAAACCCGTCACGGTCACAACCGCGATTGAGGGAAGTTGTTTGATTTACTGAACATTGTCTTTTTTCAAAAATACCTATAAGTTCAGTCTTCTGCGGGGGGTTGTTATACCCTTGCAATGTACCGGGATAGCTGCCGAGTCAGCATCATTATCTTTAATATATACAGGTGCCACGTGGCCCTGAAGGCAGTCCATCATAGAACTCGTTACAGGTCGGAACTCGTCAACTATTGCTATTTCTATTTTTACTTTAATTCTATTTCATGTTAAATACTAGTTCTTTTCATAAATTCGTTTCAGCTTAATAAGTTTCTTTTTTTAAAAACCTATTTGCCATTTCTCGTATAACAGTACGGTATCCCCGGATCACCCTGAGCGCCATGACCTTTTGGGGTCGGCGCAAAAGGGCCCGGATCTCCGTACTCCTTCTCATGGCTCCCTCCCACACAGGGCAGCCGTATAGGGCCATGGAGCCCACGGTCCTCATGAACAGTCTCCTACAGAGGGCGCTCGGCCCCCCCAGATTGGGGAGAAGACGACTGAGCGCCGAGGCCAAGCCGAGAAGACGAGGCGACAGCCTCCTGAAGTGTTCCTCGAAGTTCCATCGGCTGTCAAGGGTGAGACCCAGGTAGGTCATGCATGACCCGACCCTCACCTGTTCACCCGAGACAGCCACGTGAGCATCTGCCGGAGGATGCCGACGAGGCCCATGAAAAACCATGGCCTCAGTTTTGCTCAGGGCGACTTCCAACCCCAGTCGGCGAATCCGGTCCACCACACATGTGGACATGGCCGCAGCCCGCAGGCACGCATCCCCGAAGTCGTTGTCCCGGACCACAACGAGGGTATCGTCCGCGTAACAGATACACTCGGTCCGGGCCATCAGGTCCCCCCGCAGCACCCAGTCGAAACCAATGTTCCACAACAGGGGCCCCAAGACGGACCCCTGTGGAACACCAGCACGGACCGGCCTCACCGCCCGACACCCGTCCTTCCCGACGAAAGCCACACTCCGGCCCCGAAGATAATCGGAGACCCAGATCCGGAGGTAGAGAGGAACCCCATGATATTCGAGGGCCTCTATGATGGTCGTGAAAGGAAGGGTGCCAAAAGCGTTTGCGATATCTAGGGACACCGCTACCGCCCATTGCCCTCGCCCCGTCGCCCCGTCGGAGAACCGCTTCAGCCGCATGACGGCGTCAACCGTCGAGCGGCCTCGACGGAAGCCATATTGCCTGTCGCACAGGTCTGGGCCCACCTCCTCCAGATGCTGGACGATGCGGTCCGCCACCACCCTCTCCAGTAGCTTGGCCACCTCGTCCAGCAGGACAATCGGGCGATAGCCCGCCGGGCCATCCCCGGAGCGACCCTTCTTGGCCAGAAGAACGAGCCGCCCCTCCTTCCAGATGCTTGGAAGCTTTCCCAGCCGCAGGCTCTCGGAGAACACTGCTCTCCAACGCTCGCCAAGCCGTCCCGCAGCAAGGCGCAGAACTGTGCCCGGAACTCCGTCAGGCCCCGGCGCCTTCCTGCGGGTCAGCCTCCCGATCGCCGCACCTAGCTCGCCCTCTGAGACCGGGGGGACGTCCTCCGGACTTACTGCCACCTCTTCCGCCAGCGGCAGGGTAGCCCGCAACTGGACGAAGCGTCTACCGCGCGGGAATAAAACCTCCAAAATCTGGTCCAGGAGACCCGGGTCAAACGACTCTAGGGGGGGTGCCTGACCGTGCAACCTCCCCCTGATCATCCGATAGGGTCTGCCCCACGGGTCCCTGTCCAGCTCCAACAAGAATTCCGCCCTGGCAGTCTCCTTCGCCTGAAAGATGGCCACTTTCAGGTTGCCCCTGGCCTCGTGGTAGGCAGCCAGTAGGGTCGCTTCCTCCTCCTCTTCGTGCCTCCTACGGCGGCACCTTTGATAGGCCCGGCGCGCGCAGATCCTCCTGGTGCGGAGGACTGCAAGCTCCTCCGTCCACCAGTACACCTTTCGCCTGGCTCCGGCGGCTCTGGCCCTGGGCATGCAGAAGTCGCACAGCCCTATCAGGACCTGGCGGAGGCGTCGAGCTCTCTCCTCAACGTCCAGGTCCTCCTCGGGCGTGTCACACCACTCGGCCGTGAGCACAGCCTCCTCCAGGCGATCCGCCCGCAACCGGGACAACACCCACCGTGGGAACGCGAACTGACGACCCCGTCGCGCCTCTCCACCACCGGTACCTACTCCCCTCCCCGAGGGGGAAGCTTTGAACTGGATGTACCGGTGGTCACTGAGAGTTTCGGCCTCCTCTAGCACCTGCCACCCTGTAATGCGTGCGGCGATGGCGGGGGTAGCGAACGTAAGGTCCACTATTGAGCCCCCGTTATGCCGCACACACGTCCACACACTGCCACTGTTAAGTAGCGAGAGCCCAGTCGACACGGCCCACAGCTCGACCGCTCTCCCCTTCACGTCCGTGGCCGGGGAGCCCCACATCGTGGACTTCGAATTAAAGTCCCTGGCCACGATAATCTGCGCGGGCGCCATCCGCCGCACTACTCCGCACAGCTCCTCCAGCCACGCCTCCAGTGCGGCGAGTCCTCTGTTGGGGGAGAAATACACCCCCACTATTATCACATCCCCCTAACAGACCGCTACATAACCCGAGCCCCTTTCACGCACGGAGAGGGGGAGAATGCGCGCAGCACCCGAGGGATTCATCACCGCAACCGATCCGTCGCGGTCTCCTGCCCAGTTCGGCAACGGGGGCACCGAATAGGGCTCCGCGACTACTGCAGCCCCAACTCCCCACTCCGCAATGTGCTGCACAAGCAAGTCTTGTGCAGCTGCGGAGTGATTTAAGTTGCCCTGTAGCACTTTGTGGGGTGTACTACACATTTGGGGCCCTTGTGTCAACCTCCATGTCCCCAGGGGGGGCGCCTGTCACCTGCCGAGCTCTCCCCGGGGGGTCGGCCTTCGGCTTTATGGTGGGGGGGCGGCAGTTGCTGCCTCCCATGTAGTGAGAGGACGACGTCCTCTGAGCCTTCGCACAGATCGAGCACCGCAGCTCCTTCGCGGTGCATGTTGCCGCCTTGTGCCCTTTCACCCCGCATCTGTAGCACTCCTCGGAGCGGTCCTCTTCCATCGGGCAGCGCTGCCTTGTGTGCCCGAGGCCCATGCACTTAAAGCAGCGCATGGGCTCCGGTTCGAGGGCCACCACCCTGGCAGCGCTCCACCCCACCAGCAGCTTCCCTGTCCCCAGGTCTCTCTTGGCCGCCACCACCGGGACTTTGACGAGGCAGGAGCCATTTCCCCCCGGCCTGAACGACACCGCCCCCGCACGCACATCGTCCACTGAGCAGCCCCCCGCCGTGGCCAGGGCCGTCGCCACCTCTGTCAGCTGGACGGAATCGTCCAGACGGACCACCCTCATTCCCGCCATTTTACAGGGTCTCGCCACCTTGGCGATCCCCTCAAGTGCCACCCGCAGCTTTCCTGCTAGCGCATCAGCCTTCTCGGCGCTACCAGCCCCCGACACCTCAAACATCCTGGCGCCAGTCGCCGCCACCTTGATGCGCACTCCCCCTTCGATCTCCAACTTGGTCAGACCTGATGGCAGACCTTGCACTGGCTATGACCTCGGCGTATGTCATGCCCCGGTCCACGGCTTCGGGGAGCAGTGTCACCGTGACCGCTGCCGTCTTCGGGGGGGAGAGGGTGGGCCCTCTCTTTTTCGCCGCATTGGCCTTTTTCGCAGGTGGGGGGGCACGCGGGGCCTTCGGGGCTTTCGGTCCCTTGCCGCGTTTGGCCACCGTTACCCAATCCTGCGGGGCCACCGGAGCGCAGCTCGTTCCCGGCTGGGGGTTCACCCGTTTATTGCCCGCCACATTTTGCGGCAGCGGGTCTGCCACGAGATTGGCCCTCTTCTGGCTCCCTCGCTTGGGAGGGGGGCATCATCCGTGGGCATACTGGCCCCGGACCTATCTGCTGGGCGGGCGGTCTTGGTTGCCTTTTTTGCCGGCTTCTTTTTGGTCGGCGGCGGGGCCGGCGGAGCCGGCGGGGTCTCCTCCATCCTTTCATTGGCCACACGCGGCGGCGCAGGAAGCAGTCGGTTCTCCAACCCCTCCAGGCGGGCGCTCAGCATTCTGCTGAACGTGGCGGCGATACGGGCGTGGAAAGCATCCAGGGCTGCCCCTTCCCCTCCCTGCTGTGCCGAAGGGCCCAGAATCGGTGACTTCGGTCTGGGGTCGTGCGAGGGCGCCCGCTCGGAAAACGCGCGCCGGAGCGCCCCGACCTCTTCCTCTAGCTGCTTCACCCTATCATTTAGCCTGCTGTTGTCGGCGCGGAGACGCCTGGTCTCCTCGCTCAGTGTCGCCGACGCCATGTATTCCATCGCCCCTTGGATCCTCACCACGTGATTATTCATTTCCCCTCGGCACGTGCCCTTCAGGTTCCTGCTCTTGGCTACAACCTCCTTGAGGCTTTCACAGGCTGTATATACCTGCGCAACGCCGGTCTGCATATCCCTCGGCACGCAGTCCGCCGGCTTGAGAGCCTTCGGCTTAGAAGCCACCGGTTCAGGAGTCTCCGGTTCAGGAGCCACCGGTTCGGGAGCCATCAGCGGAATTCGCAGCTGGAGCCCGGACGATCCCTTCGACCTCGTAAGGGGGGGCGGGGGCATAGCCTTTGTCTTTCGCCACGATTCAGCCTCTGTCTCCGCGTTGCGGAAGTCCGCCTGCGGCGCCCATCGCCGGAGATCGCTTGTCGCCCTCGGCAGCCCAAATGAGTGCGTTTTACCGCGCCTCGCGGTCGTGACCTTCGGAGTCACGCCCAACGCCGTCTGGGTGGCGATCTCCTCTTGCTCCGACTCATCGCGCGGCCTTTTGCGGCTCCCCTCCACGGCCTCCATAGCCTCCAATTCCCCAGTGGACTTGGATTTGTCCCTATCCGCCACAGGAGCAAGACCGAAGCTTCCACGATGCAATTTGCAGCCCGAGAACAGAATCTTGCCCACATCCCCACAAGAACAATCGTCACAGTCGGACGCTGCCTTCTCCGTCTCCACTTCCGAGCGGTTGACACCGTCGACCTCCTCACCGAACACCGCCAGTTCCACGCCGCCCAAGCCATTAGCTCGGGCAGACGCTTCCCTGGTCGCGTCTCCGGCATATTCGCCGTCCATCTTGGACCTACCCTCGAGCGGTCTCGGCCCCACTTCCGCTTGGTTTGGCGCCAGAACTGGCTGCCTTCTTCCCACGACCCTTCCGCCCGTCGCCAGGCCCGCCGTCCACTCCGTACCTAGTACAAGGCTCCGGAGTGGCGTCAAGAATTTGGGTTTTTTTCGTTTCCTCATGATTCCCACGAGTGGGGGACAACGTGGACAACCGCGCAGAGGCCCCTGTACGCGGGCTACCCTATATACGACGGAGGTCGGATGGTATCCGAAGGTTTTAACGGCTTTCCTCCCGGGTGTTACAGACTTTTCCTTGTCGCGGCCGGCCGGCTAAGGCAAGCCCTCGCCCCCCTCCCTGAACAGCTCCCCCACAGACGCCTCGAGTGGGATCATTGCTGCCCAGGTCGGGGACTACGATGCTCATGGGCTGGCGTAAGGCCCCTGGTACACCCCTTTCGGGGCGCTCCCCATTCCCCCCCCATGGTCGCTAGCGGGTGGGCTGTATTGCCGCCCACCAACCCCTCCGAAGAAGGGCGCCCGTCGCCACGTTGCCCAACGACGAAGCCTTTGCAGAAACGACGCCCAGAAGGGGCGCCGGACTACCCCATTCCCCCCCGTGTAACAGCGCCCAGAAGGGGCCCCGTCAAATCTCCCCTCAAAGCCGCTCAGAAGGAGCGGCGAGTATGCGGCCCAAGGTGGGCGCGCACATGGAGACCCCCCCGCAGGTCCAGAGTGGACCCACTGTGCGGTCCAGAAGGGACGCGAATTGAGAAGGGGGGTGCAGGCCCAGAAGGGGTCCTGCCTATGCTGGGTTGTTAGCCGGCCAGTCTCAAGGCACCCTCCCCTCTTGGAGGAGGATGTTGAGGCTGCCCGTTTCCAGGGTGCACCACGTGGAGGTCACCCAACGCACACCCCAAAGGAGGTAACTCCCTAAAAGGGGAATCTATGCACTACACATAGAAACCCCTTTTCCCTCCGCAGTCGGTGGCGCCCCCAACCGGGGACCCCACCGAGTGCTGCCACTACCCCTCAGGCTAACACCTCTCGGGCTTTTACGTGGCGCCACAACCCCTCAGGCTTTCCTCTCGGGCTTTTATGTGGCCGGGCTAGTCCGAGTCGTACACCACCGACTCCGAGGACTGCCTACGCGCTTGAGACGGCCGGATCGTGGAATCCGACGACGCATCGTCCGCCTCCCCCTCTTGTTCATCCTCTCGGTCCGACCCCTGGTCTCTCCCTGTACCTCTCTCTGGAGGGGCATTGGGGTTAGAAGATGGGGGGGGGGGGCTGGGTCGAGAGCGGGGCCTCTGCCTCCTGCATCTCAACCTCCACGGTATCTGTCCGTCTCAACGCGTCAACCAGCGCTGCCGTGCGCGCTGTAGAGCTGCCCCGCACCCTCCTTGGAGGGGGGGCACACGCCCGGCTCCCCATAATGTGGCCCGCCGGCCTCTTCCTGTCCGCGCAGACTGCGCAGTGCAGCGCCGCGCCGCCTGCGGGCACTCCGCTGCTTTATGCCCCGGGAGTCCGCAGCGGAAACACAATCCACTGCGGTCCACCTCCGAAACACATCGCGCCCTGGTGTGACCCACGCCCATGCACTTATAACAGCGCAGGGGGCGCGAGTCAAGCAGGGTCACTGGGACCGAGAGCCAGCCCACCAGCATTTTTCGTGCTGCCACCAGCTTTTGCGCAGCCTTGACGGGGCAGCGCACCACGAAAGAGTGGGTGCCTCCGGGACCAGGCCGCGGCGCTCCCACCTTCACCTGCCCCACCGGGCAGCCTCCACTCGCCGACACAACTTCAGCAATTTCGTCGGTGGTGACGGAGTCGTCTAGGCCCGACACGCGCAGACTCGCGCACTTTTCAGGCCTAGCCACCGTCGCCACATCCTGCACGACCCCTCGTAGCTGAGTGGCCAAGCGGTCTGCAGCTTCCCCTGTGTTCGCGCCCGCGATCTGAAAAAGGCGGGCGCCCGTCACCGCCGTCCGGATCGTAAGACCGGACGCGATGCCACAGTCGGCCAGCGAAATGGCACCTTTGGCCCTCCGGATGACGTCGGAGTAGGTCACCCCACTCTCAATCGCCTCTGCCGTCAGTGAGACGACGACCGCCGTTGAGCGGGGCCGCTTAAGCCGCCTCCTTCTGGGCCTGCTCTGAGCTGTTGGGGCAGGCTGGATGGGGGGCACTCCTTGGGGCGCAGCAGGTGCGTCTGCCGCTCTACCTCTCCTCCTACGGCGAGGGGCCGTCGTTTGTACGACGGGAGGCGTCGGGGCCCAGCTGACGGACGGCTGGGGTGGGGCGACGAAGGGGTTCGTCGTTACCGCTGGTGCTGGGAGAGGTGGGAACTCCTCCCCTCTCCTCGCCGCCAAGGGCGGACGCGTCCTCTCGGGCTGCGGGGCGGTAGATGACCTCGCCTCGAGCCCGTCCAAACGGGAGTTTATCGTTCCGATGGAGCGGAGGAGCAAGGTCTTAAGCTCCTCCATCCCGCTGGTAACCGCTGCCTGAGGTGGGGGAGCCGGTGCAACCTCCGCACGACTGCTCATCTCCCTCTTGAGGGCCGCTAGCTCCGCCCGCAGCGCCTCCACCTCTTTTTGGAGTCTTGCATTCGCGAGGGATAGCGACTCCACCTCGCTCGGCGCCCCCGGCGGTACCACCTCGAAGTTGCGAGCGGCATTCCGCTTCGCCTGCTTTTGGCGCGCTTCTGTTCTCTTCTCAGCGAGCAGTACGACGGCTGCCCGGTACCGGCTCTCGCTCGCTTCGGGGTCGATCCCATCCCGGAGCTCCTCGTACGCACGCAACTCCTCCTCGAGGTCCGCGTCCAGCTCGTCATCGACTTCACTCCGACGACGCTCCTCCCTATCAACGGCCGGTCTGGGACGAGTGTTATGCCCAGACCCGCTTCCTCGACCTCTCCGCCCGGTGCCAATCTTTGGCGGATTTGAGGTGGTCGACTCGTACCCCGAAAAGTCGGAGTCGACGTCCTCGACGGTCCGCGACCTCTTCCGGCTGTCGCTAGCCCCACCATCCACTCCGTACCTTGTACAAGGCTCGGGAGTGGCGTCAGAAAAAGGTGTATTTTGGTTATCCATATCTGGTCCCACGAGTATGGGGCAAAAACGGACCACCCGCGCAGAGGCCCCTGTACGCGGGCTACCCTATGTACTCCAGAGGTCGGGTGGTATCTGGAGGTTTTTACGGCTTTTCTCCCGGGTGTTAAAGACTTTTCCTTGTCGCGGCCGGCCGGTGAAGGCAAACCCTCGTGCCCCTCCCTGAACAGCTCCCCCACAGACGCCTCGAGTGGGATCATTGCTGCCCAGTTCGGGGATTACGATGCTCAGGGGCTGGCGTGAGGCCCCTGGTACACCCCTTTCGGGGTGCTCCCCTTTCCCCCCCATGGTCGCTAGCGGGTGGGCTGTATAGCCGCCCACCATCCCGTCCTGAAGACGGGCGCCCGTCGCCGCGTGCCCCAACGACGAAGCCTTTGCATGACACGGCACCCAGAAGGGGTGCCGGAAAAGCTCCACTCAAAGCCGCTCAAAGTGAGCGGCGAGCGTGCGGTCCAGAGTGGGCACGCACGTGGAGATCCCCCCCGCAGGTCCAAGTGACCCGCTGTGCGGTCCAGAAGGGACGCGCGTTGAAGGGGGTGCGATGCCCAGAAGGGGCACCGCCTACTTTATTCGACGCCCAGAAGGGGCGCCAGGGATTTGCATAAGGCCCCTTGTCCCACGCTGAACGTGGGCCGAGAGGCCTTACCCCAGGGTGCACCACGAGGAGGTTCCCAAATTTGCACCCCTAAGCCTTCCTACCTACCTTAGCTCATCTACGGAACCACAATAGGTAGATAAGTACACACGCCAGCAGGTCAACCTAGCCAAAACTGTCAAATTTCTCTAATCGATATTGATTGATTCACAACGCCAGAGGTAGGATGAGTTACTGGCGTCTGTCTGACTACAACAAAAAGTAATGCTAATGACTTGAATAATAATGTCAAATACTTAATAAATTTTCAACAATGTAGCCCTAGCACTCAAATCCCGTTGAGTAATGTTGGCACTGCTGGTATCGCGCGACACTACCTAAAATTGCCAAAGAACATAACTTGAAAAATAAAAGACATTTTTTAGACTGAAATCAACAAATATTCCTTATTTCAAATAGTTTTTCTATGCTGCCAGTCATAATCACGTACCTTAAGTAGTTTCGGCTCCTTCAGAGAAGTTTTTAGCCAGTAAAATTTGCACTACTTTTACACACCCTACTTTGACGTCGCCGGTTGACTTAATGAAATAGGTTAGAATCATTTGACATAGGTACCAGAGCGTTGCCTGTATAAATACCGTAGATTACTAGCAAAGAGTATACAAGTCTATTGACATAGTAGTTTCTTTAAAACTTCGATTTAATGTTATTTTTCGGCAGTGGTCAAAGTTAAGACGGAAGCGCAAAGATGGAGGATATGACGGTAAAACTTTTGAAGTAAAACACTTCTAAAGTTACAGTTATTTTTCCAATAGATCACCGTTTAGTAAAGTATTTATTATGCATTAATTGGAAATCCGCCGGCTGGTTCATCGTCAACAATGTCAAAGGTAAAATCTAGTAGGTATACACAATAAAATTCACCTTGATAATTTCAAAGTTGGCACGACACCCCGTTTCAAAATCCTCTTGTTATTGAGTTGTAACATAAAAGAAGCAATAGGAAAATGCTGTGAACAAATTGTGCTCGTGCGCTTATAGGAGCCCACGAAACATGTTTTCCACAGGCTCGGATCCAAATATCCCTAATATTTGCATCTTTTGGAAATCTGAAAAATTTATAGCAAGAATAAACATTATTATGATAAGTTGATATCGATATTTTATACTGTCGTATCTCTAATTAAGTTGCAGTGTGCCAATGTAATAAAATAAAATTTTCCTAATTTCGAGAAAAGTAACGGGCTGTAAATATAAATAAATTAATGAAGTAGACCGATCTTAAACATACAGTCATAAAATAATGATAATTTTTAAAGCAATGTGCTAAAAAATATTTAAGAAAATAAAAATAAGTAACAATTTATAAATAGTGATTTATCATTCAATTAATAAGCATCTATAGTGAAAAATAGTTTTAACAATAACGAATGTGCTATTAATATAGGTTAGTTTTTTTTGTTGGCATTCTTCTTTGAAAGTTACGCAAAGTTGCAGCTTGTTGTTTTAGTGGCAACACTTTTTGATTGACAATTTTATTCAGTTTTATGCAAAATTAGTGCATTATTCATTAATATAAAGACAACATAATACTAACCGATGAAAAGTAACGCTATCCTTTTGTAAATTTGAATTTTCTGAACGCTTTTTGCACGAAAATACGCTGCAATTTGGCATTATTTGCTCCCGTCGTGACGCGTCAAATGTGATTTGCAAATGGTGCAGAGACACGCGGAAACTAGTTTTATAAAACGGATATGACCATGGCAGAGGGGAACGCCTGCCAGTGGCGTCTCCTGTTGGTTGAATGCTCTAAGATGAGAAGCGATCTTTATCGCGTAGTTTGGTGACTTTTTGGCACAATCTGGGGTATTATACTTATATTGCACGGGTATCTGGCACAGACAGACAGTAACTACTTATTATACATTGGCAAAAGAGCTATCTTTAAAATAATAATAATAATAATAATAATAATAATAATAATAATAAGAGCAAGACGAAGCGCACGCCCTCCACCATCGCCTGCTCCGCCGACCTCAAGCTCCTCGTCTGATGATTTCACCAGAGACGAGTCGAGCAGCGCGAGCAGGCGATCGCCGCCGTCCCCGCCGCCACAACGACCTGCGCGACGTGGACGACCACCGCTGCCGGCACGCTTGGGATCAGTGGGGCCATCTGCCCCGCGTACGACCCCCGCTACCGGTGGTGTAGTGCGCCGCATGCGATGGACTCAACAAATAAATGAGAACTGCATGCGCGCCTACTATAGGGCAACAGAGGGAGGAATTAACCTTACTGCGTATCGTGTTAGGATGCTGTCTTTGTTTCAGGCCCTTGAACCGACCATAGGCGTGTCTGCCCAACGATTGTCGGATCAGGTGCGGGTGATCCAGCGTAACAACTTGCTGGATCAGTCAGCACTTGATCGGCTACGCCTGGAGTCACAACGTATTTGTGCTGCTTCTTCTTCGGTGCAGGATCGGCCTGCCCCACAATTACCGGCCGTGACGCCGGTTTTGGTGGCGCGAGTAGATCCGGTACCCGACGATGAAGATTTCATAAATACGAATGTAAGTACACAGGCGAATGAGCAAATGAGGAGCGCTTTGAACGATGCTATTCTACAGTATCGTGACACGCGTAACTCTAGGCCGCGTATACCTTGTTTGCCCACGAATAGACATAATTTAGCGTTAATGAGTGCCTTGAACGATTTACTGGTTCCTTATCTTGGAACCAGTGAAAGTTTAATTGATACCCACTCGATCCTTTATTGTGGGGCCATCACGGTGTGTCGCGTTGCTCGTGTCAAATTCCAGGATTCTGACCGAGTACCGCGGCGAACCGGGACTGCCCCTGCTTGGCAATTGAGGATCGAGGGGCGTATTAATAAGTTCAGGACACTCATTGCAAAGCTAATTTGCTTCAGAAATGGCAATAATCGGCCTCGCGTCATGCGATTCGTCACACAAGCCTTTGTTGGGACTGATGTTCGTCCGGAAAACTATATGGCTTGTGTGACGGAACGTATTGACTTTCTGAAGCAAAAAGTCTATGCGTGGGCAAACCGTATACGTCGCTACAGAGTGCGTGTGGACCGATACCAACAAAATCGCCTCTTTCAAAGTGACCAAAGAAAAGTATACAGACTTTGGGAAGGAGCTGATCAACGTGTGAGCGACGGGCGGCTACCAGATGTTGATGCCATGACTAATTTCTGGCGCAGCATTTGGTCGGTGCCCGTCGAGCACACGGAAGGTGAATGGATGAGTGTTGTCAGTGACGCGTGTGAACCTATCGAGACCATGCAGCCTATAAGTATTAGTACAGCTGACGTAAGTTGTGCAATCCGTACGGCCCAAAATTGGAAATGCCCAGGACCGGACGGAATGCACAACTTCTGGATCAAATGGTTTCGATGTTCACACGAGTTACTGGCAACGCAATTCCAAGAAGCCATAGAGCTCGGCTCACTCCCAAGTTTGTTGACTACTGGTGTCACTTTTCTGCTCCATAAATCGGGTAGTACCACGGAACCGAAAAATTATAGACCCATCACGTGCTTACCTACTTTATACAAGCTCCTTACATCCATTCTGAGAACAAAAATTAACGCGCACATTGTTGCAAACAATATTTTGGACAAGACTCAGAATGGATGTAGGGTTGGGTCCCGTGGTACTAAGGAGCTTCTCCTCATTGACATGACCATATGCCAGAAGGTCCGGCGTGGCAGAGGGACTCTCTCTACAGCCTGGATTGACTATAAGAAGGCCTATGATTCGGTGCCGCATTCATGGTTGGTGAGGATTTTAGAGTTATATAAAATTGATATAACTTTAAAATCCTTTTTGATATCATGTATGCGGCAGTGGACCACGGTCTTGAGTCAACCAGGATGTCGAGATAGTGTTTTTGCCACGCAGGATCTTATAAGGATAGAGCGTGGCATATTCCAGGGCGACAGTCTGAGTCCTTTATGGTTTTGCCTAGCTTTGAATTCTCTCAGTATTTTGTTGAGAAATTCAAAGTTAGGCTGTCAACTGCGGAGAGGGGGTGAAGTTATGTCGCACTTGTTGTACATGGATGACCTCAAGTTGCTCGCACCAAACCGCCAAGACTTGGTGAAACTGCTGAAAATTACTGAGACTTTCAGCAGTGCCATCAAGATGGAGTTTGGTGTGGATAAGTGTGCGGTTATGCATGTACAGCGTGGGAGAGTAGTAAATTCAACCAATTTACAACTCTCCGAAACGATAAACTTCAGATCTCTCTCCGAAGTTGAAACATATAAATATCTTGGTATGTCACAGTCTTTGGGTGTTGTGGATGAGGACATAAAACAGTCATTACGGGAGCGATTCTTTTGCCGTCTAAGAAAAGTACTTAACAGTCTTTTATCGGGTGGCAATAGGACGCGTGCTTTTAATGGCTGGGTTATGCCTCTACTCACATACTCCTTTGGCATACTAAGATGGACTCAGACCGAATTGGACGCCTTGGATAGAAGAGTCCGTCAAATGCTCACGACTTCCAGAATGTTACACCCGCGCTCATCTGTTATGAGGCTGTACATCCCGCGGAGATGTGGGGGTCGCGGCTTTTTAAATGCCAAGGACCTACATAACCGTGAGGTGTGCAGTCTTAGGGATTATTTCCTTAACAGTGAGTGCGGGATGCATTTGGAGGTCGTGGCAGTTGATAGACACTTTACGCCGCTCTCCTTGGCAACAGAAAACTGGCGCAAACCAGTGGTGCTAAGCACTCTCGATCGCAAGGATATATGGAAGAGCAAGGTGCTACACGGGCGCTACTATCGGGCTCTGACTGGGCCTGATGTAGATTTGCCTGCCTCGGTGAACTGGCTACGTTTCGGTGACCTTTTTGGGGAAACCGAAGGTTTTGTCTGTGCTATTGAAGATGAAGTTATCAAGACGAATAACTACCGGAAATATATAATGAGGGACGGTACGGTCGACATCTGTCGGGCATGCCGCCGTCCGGGAGAATCACTCCGACATATTATTTCCGGTTGTTCTCATCTTGCTAACGGAGAGTATTTGCACAGACACAACCAAGTAGCCAGAATAATTCACCAGCAACTTGCTCTTCGATATGGCCTTGTTGAATCAGAGGTGCCGTACTATAAGTACGCACCTGCGCCAGTTCTCGAAAATGGTCATGCAACGCTCTACTGGGATCGCTCTATCATCACGGACAGGACTATTGTCGCTAATAAGCCTGATATCGTGGTGATCGACCGATCTCAGCGCCAAGCAATATTGGTTGATATCACCATACCTCACGACGAGAACCTCGTGAAAGCCGAGAAGGACAAGCTCAGTAAGTACCTTGACTTGGCTCACGAGGTTACCGCCATGTGGGATGTGGATTCAACCATTATTGTACCGATAGTCGTTTCGGCACACGGCCTTATAGCGAAGAGCCTCGATCAACACCTAGAGAGGCTCTCGCTGAAAGGTTGGGTCAAGGGTCAGATGCAAAAGGCAGTACTCCTTGACACGGCACGTATTGTCAGGAGGTTCCTCACTCTGCAGCCCTAACCACCGATAGCTTGGGTCTATCCCCGCTGCCGGTGGCAACCTAGGTTAAGTTTTTTATAATATTTTATATTGTAAATATGTTTTTTTTATATAAAATATTGTAAAAAATTTTACTTAAGATTATATTTTAAATAAAGAGCATAATAATAAAAAACCTAAAATAATTTAAATGTAAAAAAAGTTTAAAAACATAAACCTGACTACGGAAATAATGCATATGAAAAGTACGAAACAAGGGAGTAGCATAGTGATGTTCAGAGACTATAATCGTGGTCGCATGCCACTTTAAGCAATCCTTAGGGAAGGTAGCATGCGATCACGGCTTCATTCTGACATCACTATGATATTTTTTTATTTTGTACTTTTCAGTGACATTTTTTCCGTCGTCAAATTTTAGTATTTAAGCCTATTTCTATTTGTTTATTTGTATAAGTACCGACTCAATTAAAGATTTATAAAACTATATATGTAGTTCAAAAGTTCCTATGACCACCTTCATAATCAGACCCTGGGTGGTGCCGCACCACACAAGGTTATGGTTTTAGTCAAGACAAATCAAACAAGTCCAAACACGGCGGAGTTATATTGTTTCATTGCAGAGTCCCTATGACTGCATCATCATATCAGCTCCATGGTGCCATATTATTGTATTGTCATCGAAGTTACGTAGGTATACTAAATTTCAGCTCGATCAGTTCCCGAGAAGGGGTCCAAATCTTCCTTGCAAGATTTGACCCGAACGCACATAAGTAGATACCACAGAAATATATCTTGATATATTTCTTGATATATTTTGATTTGATTTGATTTCACAGAAATATATCTTGATATATTATATCTTGAAATATCTTGATATATTTCTGTAGTAGATACACATATATGACAGTTCGTAGTTCCTATTCCTAAAGACTTGAGAAGTTCGATGGCGCAGCGGCTAGCGCGTTCGGCTTGCGATCTTGCTCGCTAAGCAACTTTCGCAATGCCGGGTCGCTGGATGGGTGACCAAATTAAAAAGATCTCGAGCTCCTCCGTGCTTCGGAAGGCACGTTAAACCGTTGGTCCCGGTTGTTGTCGTAAGATGACAGTCGTTAAACCCACCAACCCGGACCAGCGTGGTGGGTTATGGCCAAATATCCCCCCGTGCTATTGTTCACGTGGGAGGCCTGTGCCCAGCAGTGGGACGTTTATGGGCTGATGATGATGATGATGATGATTCCTAAAGACATAAGAGTTAGGCTGGTTTCACAGTCACGCGTTTGACCAGCGCCGGCCACACGCGCGCGCTTACAATTACACTAGATTGTAGGTTGCGTTTCATAGTCGTCACGCAGTTCAAATGCGCAACTGGTACTATGTAGTGTAACGCGCGCGTGTGGCCGGCGCTGGTCAAACGTGTGACTGTGAAACCAGCCTTAATAGCTGTCGAAAGTGTGTATCTACTTTTGTTGCTGACTGTACATACAAACATTGCAAGTTAAATAAAAGCTTTTAATAATAAAAAGTTTGTAGAGAAAATAGTTATAAGATCCACTATTCATCAAAATGTTGCCTAAATGAACAACCTAATTCAGATTCACAAATAAAATATTTACGGATCAAAATTATTTCATAAGACTTTAAACTATCGCGTTGCATTGCATTAAAACTGTTTTAACGAGACTAAACACGATTAATTTTGTAAGTACATAAAAGGCGTAACGGACAAAATTGGAACAGTACTAAGAAACTTCTCCATTAAAACTGTATGTACTCCGCTATGCCAAATATCTAACAAATTGCGGTCGCCTAAAGACGTCATACCTTTCCAAACACCGGGAGTTTATAAACTCGATTGTAGCTGTGGTAGTTCATATATTGGACAGACTATGCGGACTATTGCAGAACGTGTCAAGGAACACATCGCAGATGTCAAAAATCGACAAATAGACAAATCGGCGGTAGCTGAACACCTGCTGGAAGCTGCAGTTAATCACTGGATGGAGTTACATGATCCTAAAATCCTCTCCACTGATCGTTATTATCATAGCAGGATAGTACGTGAAGCGATTGAGATCAAGAAGTATAAAAATTTCAATCGGGAGGACGGGTTTAAATTATCATCAGCATGGAATCCAGTGATTGGCAAATGCAAACCGCAACGTCAGTCTATAACAAGAAACTCCGATACGGTTAGTGTAGTGTGCCGGAGTCGTGTTACTGAAGATTCATTGCACTGTGACAATTTAAGTAAACGTATGAGGGTGGATGAAGAAACAAATACCCGCCCGAGCCGACGACGCCGCGCACCGCCAGTTCGCTTGTGACCACGGCCGCAGCATCGCGGCCGAAACGTCAAGCAGTAAGTAGATATGTACTTACTTACAAAATTAATCGTGTTTAGTCCCGTTAAAACAGTTTTAATGCAAAATTATTTCGTCGCACTATATACTACGTAATTTTACGCTTGCCATTTTTGAGGCGGCTGGAAGGTCATCCGACATAGGTCCTACGTCGACGAGCGCCTGAGCGCGACTGATTTAGGCTTGTTGAAAAAATATCGATACATCGATATATCGACATTTTTTGTTCAATATATCGATATTTTTAGGCGATATTGTATTTTTCGATATATCGATAGATCGATACAAAAATAACCAATATCGAAATTCGTATCAAAATCGATATTTTTTTATTTATTATCATCGCATCACGATCTAACTTTTTAATTCGTTAGAATTCAAAGCCGTAAAAAATGTAAAAAAAAACTTTTACTGTAACTGTAACTGTCACTGTCAGTGCGTTGCTTCAATCAACTTCATGTCATGTGTGCTACGTATACGCAACGGAAATATTTAACACCTACGGCTTCCTCCGTGCCGTCAGAGAGAGTGGCTTTTACCGTAAATATAAATAAATAAATAAAACTTTCCTACACTTACACCAATTATCTAGCCCAAGAGAAGCTTCGAGGAAACTCGTTAAATGGTTACTAGATAACGGATAAACATACTTAACATACTTAAATACATACTTATTATAGAAAACACCCAGACCCGAGACAATTTAGAAAAACAATAATTTCTAAATTGACCCGACCGGGGATCGAACCCGGGACCTCAGAGATGGCGACACTATGAAAACCGGTGTACAAACCCCTCGACCAAGGAAGTCGTCAAATGGTGGTGGTTCCTAACAACAGGAGCCGACTGAGAGGGCGGCATGATTAACAGATTCACTGTCCTAAAAATATAACAATAGGTTAATCAATTTGTTATGGCCCATAATATGTGGGGCTGCAGAACTGTGAACCGGTTATTAAAATAATTTTAAATAAAAAATCTGTTTTTATTACTGGGCTAGGCTCACCTACATTATTTTTTAAACGATTTTAAGAAAAAGCAAGTGGTTCTCCTATTTTTAAAGCCGGTGAAAAAGGAGAATGGCCAAAAAAACCCAGGCCCGGCGCAAAATAATGTATCTCAGTTTTTAGATTAAATTAATATAGTCATTTTCAGTTGTCATAATTGCCGAATTCAGTGGCTAACATGTTTACGCTTATTTAACTAAACTAGCTGTCAAGCGACGCGAGGAAATATGAGCCTAACTGCTTTGACTCAACGGAGCGTTTAAAGTGCACAGCGGATGATGACGTCAGCCGGTGCGGTGTGAGAATACCTTATGGTTGACCCAATGAAATAAAATACTAAAATAAAATACGCAGTCCACTCGTGCGACTACACAGGCGGGCGTGCAGCGCCCCTATGCTACTTGTGTTATTACCTGAGTTGGGCAAGACATAACAACGAAGGACATATTGATCACCCTGCCGAAGAGTTGGACTATGTGTTGTTAGATTTAGAAAACTCTTTACTGAATACTTTTCTTGTTTTTTTATTGTTATTAAATATAATCAACTACATTACATTTTTTATTTATTTAGTTTTGTACTAATGCCAGTATTCGTTACTTTCTACAGTCCTTCTATTCATTAACTAATAAGAAATAATATCAGTCAGTGAAAGCTTTTGAAAAAAGAAATGTTTGCCTTAAGCGCCTACATAACTTTAAAGGGCAAAAACAATATATTAGCCACTGAATTCGGCAATGATGATTACTGAAAATAACTATATTTATTTTAATCTAAAACCTAAGATATTTTTATTTTGCGCCGGGCCTGGGTTTTTTTGTATGGGCCGTGGCCATTCTCCTTTGACCGATATATCGATTTATCGATATTTTTTTTGCGATATATCGAGGCCGATATTGATATTTTTAAAAATATCGATGTATCGATATTTCAATTTTTTTTTTCATTTCCGACATTCCTAGACTGATTGAGGCCGTGCGATCGCCCCGATTATATGCTAACTTTGAACAATTATCTCATAAAAGATTGAGGAGGGATAATTTTGAATTTTTACACATTTATAGTAAATCTTTCTTCTTACGTATAAAATTATTTATGTTGCCTAATGACTTCTAGATTATGAGATATAACTTGTTTTCTTGTGGTAAATTTCTCGGTTTTTCACTTTCTTAAACGTGATAAAATTACAAGTTAATGAAACAAAAATTGAAATTTTCTTAAAACATTTTCAATTTAAGGATATGTTCCTTTTAATGTATATTTTTTACGTTCTCATTTAGTAATAATAATTGGTGTAAAATGACTTCAAAGTTGAGCCTTCGTGCGTAATCTGGAAATCGCGCCTTCTAAATCCGCTGTTTCGTAGTAAATTATCCAATTAAATCGAGTTTTGGTTAATAGAGTTACAATAAAAATATATGATTATTCCAATTATCGAAGTTAAAAGAAGCTAAAGCAATAAATTATATGACTAAAATCACTTTAAAAACTCCCAAGTTCTCGATTTACGTACGAAAAATGTTACAACGCTCTTAACCAAATCGACGGTGGAAATTTCAAATGTCGTAAGGGACATTTTGTCGTAAGTACACTTGATGCACCATTATACTTAAAAATTAATTCTCTATCGATCTGTCTATTTCAAATTTTGTTATCTCTTACAGTTTAGAAGTTACGGCGATTATCACTTTGTAGTAAGTGACAAAATATTAAATTCTCATGTTGTATAGGGCATATTTTGTCATCGTAATCATTTTTGAGGTTTCCTGAACGTTGTAAGGATAACTTACGTCGTAAGGTTTACACTAAAAAATAGAATGCCTTTACAACAAAATTTGGAAAGTAATAATGTAAAACTAAGAATACAATTTGGCGTAAGTATCGACGAGATTTTACACAAAGTCCCTTACGACATTGGGTATAAAAATATATAAAAATATATTTTGATATACTTTGTCGTAAGAAGAACGAATATTACATGTTTGTCCGTTACATCTATAAATCTAACTAAGTAATGCACGGTTTCTGTAGTTGTAAGTAATTTAGAACTGTAAAAATACAAAAAAAAAATGATACTACAAATAAACGAAAGGCAGAAAATGAATTGATAGTTACTAAGCGCGTTTTACGACATTTTAAATTAGTCTGTACATAATCAGTACGATCTTGTTGTTCTTCTTAAAGAATAACATAACCACACATTCATGCCACGCTTCAGGCGTTCTACCTCCGAGTACGACGGAATTAAATAGTCTCTGAAGAGCTGCGAGTACTGGTCTTCTGCCTGCTTTTTGAAGGCCGTAATGCCGTCAGCTCTCTATGCCTTGCTGTTCCTCAACTGATTGAGAGCCATACCAATCTCGTACAGGCTGATGTCCGGGATATTTTCGGAGTAGTGTCGGGTTAGCTCAGTTCTAGGGGGTCTGTAGCTAAGCTTTGTACAGGTGGGCGCGTTGATGTGTATAGCTGTCCATAGAACTTCTCGACCTCTCCCAGTTTTGAAAACCTTACACCCAACCGCATGGACAGTTTTCACAAACCTGTTGTTGTAACCGTTCACGTCTACGCAATCCTTTAGCCATTCGAAGCAATTTTGCAGTTCCAGGTGGAAGCTTTCGGGGTTTTGGATTTGGATGGGTGCAGGACGGAGCGTAAACTTCATCAATCGACGTCTTTCCAGCTTGATATTGATGTTTAATGTGCATCTTACCAACCGGTGATCACTGCCAGTTTTGAACGCGTTGATCACAGAGACATCATTGAATATTTGCTTCCTCGTCGACATGATGAAGTCGATCTCATTTTTTGTTGCACCATCGGGACTTAGCCAGGTCCACTTGTTGTGTTCAGCATTCTTAAAAAACGAGTTCATCATAAAGAGTACCTCCCTTTCCAGAAAGTCCGCCAACAGTTGGCCCCGGTGGTTCCGAATTCCAACTCCATATGGTCCCACGATCAGCTCATCGCCGCTTCGTTTGCCCTATTTTGCGTTAATGTCTAATGACAACGGTGTAATAAGTTTTGGAGACTTGTATGGCTCGAGAGATGTCCTCATACGTAGCCTCCATCTAATCATCGGGGTGTGCCGTAGTCGGAGCGTATACCTGTATAACCTTTAACGAATACCGTTTGGTTATTCTAAGTATGAGGTACGCTACCCTCGACGACACACTTCCGGTCTTGACAACGTTGTTCACGAGAGAGCTGTGAACGATAAACGCGACACCATCCTAGGACAGATGTTCGCCCTCCTGGAAATAGAGCAAGTTACCAGACTTCAAATTTATCGAGTCCTCCCTATCTCTTCGGACCTCAGATAATCCCACAATGTCCCACCGTATCTTGCTCAATTCTTTCTCCAGTTCGGAAACCTTCTCGTCGGTACGCAGTGTACGTGTGTTGTAGGTTGCCAGGGCTAAAGTTCGTTGTCGGCAGTAGCTGAGGAGATTCTTAGCACCACCTGCCCCGTCACTGCCTTGGCCGTAGGTGGGCGAGCGGGGCCGCCGGGGACTATAGGGGCAGGAGTTTGGCGCTGTCGTTCATTGGGGGGAAAGATGCCATAATCGCCACACTTGGCAGGCGCGTTGGCGATCGCAGTATGACGGTGGTAATCTCAAAGGATGCTGCTGCC
Organism: Scoparia ambigualis; assembly: GCA_963921215.1. Taxonomy (NCBI): domain Eukaryota; kingdom Metazoa; phylum Arthropoda; class Insecta; order Lepidoptera; family Crambidae; genus Scoparia; species Scoparia ambigualis. Next base: position 5,926,825 of record OY992511.1, read on the forward strand.
CATCCTCGGGGTTGATCCCTCAGTCGCTTTCTACGACTCCCATGGGAAGATAGGGTAGTCTAAGATCCGAGTATAGAACGACCTTCACCGGGCCGATTAATGGATGAAAAGTATTTTATATCAAATTTAAAATGTTAAAAAATATATCGCGAGTACGTTGGCTGAAAAATTTCAGTCCAGCACCTATAATGATTAATTTAACATTTAAAAAAAAACCTTGTTCTGGTTTGGTGTGTGTGTGTGTTTGTCATGAGATACATTTTTATTTATTAACCAGACGGTTGCAAATTACTAATATTGACTTACCTGTCTACTAATAGTTATGACGGGAAAAAAATAGTCAACCTAACGTTTGCATATTCAATAGGCTTCATACTTTCGATTGGTACCTAATACCTATGTTATTTATCTATAATCCAAACCCATGTTTAAAGAAAATAATTTTTTAATATTTCATTATTCATATACTGGACTAATTTTTTTCAGCCAGCCCACTCGCAATATATTTTTAACTTACTTATTAAATTTGATAAAAAATATTTTTCATCCATTAACCAGCCCGGTGAAGGTCGTTGTATACTCGGATCGATTTTAAATGATTTAAGTATATGACATTTGCCAATTACTTAAATTTGATTTTTATTGCTATCAGACATCAAATTTCTTATATAAAGATAACAAACTGATCCCAGAGATTACCATGCCAGTAATTATTGTAATGAGGACTATTTTCTGTAAATTCTAATTTTATTTCTGCCGTTGCTGTTACTTACAATATCATTATTATAATTTTTTAATTAGCTTTACAACATTTTACTGTGACATTGTCAAAATCTTTGGGTTTTATAACAATACTGTTTCCATTACAGTTAGGGCGTAAGGGACATTTATCTCATAAAAGTAAATTTTTCAGACAGTAACAGACAGTCCTTCTAAATTTGCAGTGTGTAAGGGACTTCAACTTTTTAATTGCTTGAGATATTTAGATTTAACATTTACTATAGGAAAGATAAAACAATTTTGAAAAAAACTATCCAACAAACACCACAATAGCACGAAAAATTAATAAGTTATGACTTTTTTAAAAGTTGAAGTTTGTTTTTTTGTCCTACTGAAAAGTAGGGGTTTGTCCCTTACGACATTTGAAATTTCCACCGTCGAAATGTTCAAATATTTTGAAAAATATTTCTTTCAGATCTCAGAGGTGAAAACTTCTAAGATTTAATGAAACTATGTTGACTAAAAAACATAAGCATCAAGCACTGACAAATTTCGACGGGTGAAAACCAGACCTCGGTAGCCAAGTGGTTAAAGCAGCCGCCCGAAATGCAAAAGGTGCGTGGTTCGATTCCCGCCTGAGGTTGTCGTCTTTTTTCAGTGTCTAAAAATTTTACTTTATATATTTAAGCGTTAATAAAACGTTAAAATATATGAAAAACATTAATCTATAAACTCAGCTTCATCTTAACCGAATGTTCAAATATTTGTAAAAATATTTCTTTCGGATCTCAGAGGTGAAAACTTCTAAGATTTGATGAAGCAATGTTGACTAGAAAACATAAGCATCAAGCACTGACAAATTTTGACGGGTGAAAACCAGACCTCGCTAGCCAAGTGGTTAAGGCAGCCGCCTGGAATGGGTAAGGTGCGTGGTTCGATTCCCGCATGAGATTGTCGTCTTTTTTCAGTGATTAAAAATGTTACTTAAGTATATTTAAGCGTTAATAAAACGCAAACATTAATCTATAAACGCAGCTTCATCCTAACCGAATGTTCAAATATTTGTAAAAATATTTCTTTCGGATCTCAGAGGTGAAAACTTCTAAGATTTGATGAAGCAATGTTGACTAAAAAACATAAGCATCAAGCACTGACAAATTTCGACGGGTGAAAACCAGACCTCGGTAGCCAAGTGGTCAAGGTAGCCGCCCGGTATGCGGAAGGTGCGTGGTTCGATTCCCGCATAAGGTTGTCGTCTTTTTTCAGTGTTTAAAATTTTTTCTTAACTATATTTATCCGTTAAAATACAATATGAAAAACATTAAAATAATATGAGAGCTTACTTATGTGGCATAGTGATGATATAGGCAATGATGATGAATTTATGGGATTTGACGTACCTATGTCAACGTTCATATAACGAACGCGAACATTAAACTGAGGACATAAGCGAACTGGCAAAGCAAAGGCTCTCCATCCCGCCTGCCCCATTTATTATTTAAAAAAATAGTCTACCAATAAATAGACTATTGTATCAATGAACGCGATCGAATTCCTTAGCGTTTGCCACTTATAGTTTAAGGGGGATGTAAAAAAACATCAACAATATTTCCGAATATAAAGTTCCGTTTCTCCCAATTTCCAGGAAAGTGTCAAACGCCTTGGGAGTGAAATGGGCTCCCCTCGACGTGCCCATAGAGCGGCGACTGCAGACCCTCGCCGCCGCCATCTGGATCGGGCTGATGCTCATGGGCGAAGGCGTCAGCGTGTTCCTGGCCATCAAGCTGCTCTACTCCGACTACTGGTTCCTCGGCATCATGTACGCCGCGTGGATGTTGTATGACATCGACATTTGCAACAAAGGGGGGAGGAAGTATGTACGATTTTGTTTTTACTTAAGGGGGGTTAGGCGGTCATCGAAAATTTCGTATAATTCGTAAGCGCCATTCACATTTTTATCAAAAAGTTAATAAAAATGTTTAATTTTTAGAAAATCCAAATCAGTCAAGAAATCGGAAAGGTAATCGAAATCGGTATCGAAAATACCTATGTGTTTCTGATTTTATAGAAATTATTACTTTAAAACACGGTCGTAATGTGCATTTATATGAAATTTTTATAGGTAGCTTCAGGATTTTTTTGTTTCGTGTGTTTTGGCTTCGTTCATCCCCTCACACAATACGCTCTGTACACATTGAAAATTTCAAAGAGAAATTTTATTTTGAGAAAACAGTCAATTTTCCGTTTTCACCACCTAAGGCTCCTTAAGTAGGTACTTATTTTATTTCGCATCAAGGGCCGAGGTAAGTAGCTGTAGGTTCGGTTCAATTTACCAAAGGGATTTTTTGATGCAAAGGCATTGGTTTGTGTTCGATGACTGGATTTTAATGACGAAAGCCTTTGCTACTGTTCGCCCAAATTCGATGAAGAATGTTTGTAACTAAATTAGTGACGTTTCTTTGTGCAAATATATAGTAGACTGCTTCTTGAAAAAAGAAACCATTGTTAGTTTGTTTTATCATGAATATTAATTTTCAAGTATCGGTCTCAGCTCCCCTGGGAACGTCCGATCATTGTGTGGTGAAATCCGTATCAGTCTGCTTGCCTCCTGATGTCAGCCCTAGTGGCACGAGGCGTGTCGCGTTACGAATCAGCTGATTGGGGCGAGATGCGGCACTTCTTTCCATCATACCCTAAGCGCCAAGTGTGTTTTTCTTCGAACGATCCCTCTAGTTCTGCAGACGCGATCGTGGAAGTGATTCGGCAGGGAATGGAATACTTTATTCCGTTCTCCGACATTCCTCACGGTCACAATGCCCGACCTTGGTTTAAGGCGGACTGTGCAAGTGCAGAAGCAAGTAATATTTGGATAAGAATTTGGCCAAGAGCAAGCCCATCTATATAAATAAAAGAATATGACGAAACGTTGCAAAAAATAGTGCCTTTTTTTATACTAAGCCCGGCAAATGACCTCACTCCACCTGATGTTAAGTGGAAATGAGGTCTATAGGCGCGAGGACAACTGGTGCAGCGTAAGAGACGTAGCATCAGTCACCCTCACTCTGCCGGCCCACAAAGTGCTTCTTCACGCGTCGTTTGAAGGACCCTATGTCATAGGTAGGAGGGAATACGTGTGCTGGTAGACTATTCCATCTTTTGGAAGTGCGGCAAAGAAACGAGTCACCAAATTTCTTTGTGCGTGATGGAATGTTAGAGACTGTAAATTGGTGACTCCGGAGAGCAGCACGCGTACTCCTATGGAGGAAGGGAGAAGGAGGGATGAGGTCAAAGAGTTCTTCAGAGCACTCGCCATAGTATAAACGGTAAAAGACGCTGAGTGACGCAATATCTCTACGCAATTGCAAAGGCTCGAGAGTTTTAGTGACCTCCGCATTGCCGATAATGCGCACAGCGCGGCGCTGCAATCTGTCCAAGGCATCGATAAGGTACTTTGCGGAGCCGTACTAAAGGTGAGAGCAATACTCCACGCAAGACCGCACATGTGTCTTGTATAATAGACACAACTGATCAGGCGTGAAGATTCGCTGCACCTTGTTCAGGACACCGAGTTTACGTGAGGCATTTTTAATCACGTTTTCGATGTAGTCCTTTTGGTTCAGATCGCAGCGGATATCCATACCGAGCATGTTAATACTGCTCTGCAGGCCTAGAGATGTACCCTGAAGAGAGGGAAGGGGAAGGAATGGCGACTTTTTCGCTGTGAACGCGCACACCTGTGTTTTCTTGGCATTGAACTCCACCAGATTATCGGAGCCCCATTTAGAAATGAGGTCCAACACCCGATCGAGCTCAATGACAAGATTTGCTCGCTTCATTTCGATGTCTACCCGCCCAGCCGTTGGGTGCCCGTCATATCCCCCATGCACTGTGCTATCATCTGCATAGCAATGAATGTTTCCAAGAGGAAGCATGTCATTGATATGCAGAAGGAACAGCGTGGGGGATAGAACGGAGCCTTAAGGAATACCAGCGTTCACTGACATGAACCGCGAAGCGCATCCATCCAAAAGGACACGGATTCTACGCTCATGCAGGAAGCTAGCAATCCAGGTACAGAACTGAGCAGGCAAACCGTATGCCGGGAGCTTGGAGAGAAGCTTTGTGCCAGACCCGATCAAAAGCCTTGTCTATGTCAAGGCTAACTGCCAGTGACTCGCCACGCTTGTCAATAGCCTCACCCCAGAAATGTGTGACGTACGCTAGAAGATCACCCGTTGACCGTTTTGGCCGAAACCCATATTGACGATCGTGAATTAGGGAGTGATCTTCAAGGTATCGAATAAGCTGTTTGTTCAATATTCGTTCTAGGATCTTAGACAACACTGAAGTTACGGCTATAGGGCGGTAATTAGTCGGATCTGACCGATCTCCTTTTTTAGGGATCGGTTGCACATTAGCTTCTCTCCAAGATTCCGGCACACAACCCGAAGAGAGCGAGAGACGGTACAGACGCGTTAACACAGGAGACAACTCCGCTGCACACATTTTCAGAACTATTGCTGGGATGCCATCAGGACCGTTAGCTTTCCGGACATCGATTGACTGCAGCTCCGCACGGACATCACACTGCCTGATTTTAATATCAGCCTTACAAATAAACAAAGAATAAGCTACGAATAGTTATTTCGTGTTTTGTTCCTGTCATGTAAACGTAATTTTAATAAGAGACAAAACACGGAATAACTATTCTGACAGAGAATAAGGTCAGAATATTATTCTGACTCTATTCTCGGTACATATTGAAAACTTCAGTGCGAAATATCTAAAAGATTTTGAGTAAGTGTTCATAATAAAACCCGCCAAGTGCGAGTCAGACTCGCGCCCAAAGGGTTTCGTACCATTATAAATATTTTGTAAATATTTTGATGAAAACCACTTATTAGGGTGGATTCGACCAAACTAGAATAAGGTCTTATACCTAGATTAAACGCCGAATTTGTATAGACTAACCTCGGAGTAAGTCTTATTCCAGGAAAAATTATTAGGAAAAAATCACGTTTGTTGTATGGGAGCCCCCCTTAAATATTTATTTTATTTTACTTATTTATTTTTAAAGTGAATAATATAACTCAATATTCTGTGAATATTTAAAGCGTCTACCCGTTACCGTTATAAATGTCGAGTAAAAACGAGCAAAAAAACACCTTTGTTGTATGGGAGCATCCCTTAAATATTTGTTTTATTTTAATTTAATTTTTTATTTTTAAAGTGAATGTATAACCACAGGTATAAGTAAGTATTCTGTGAAAATTTCAAGCGTCTACCTGTTGCCGTTATCAATAACAAGCAAAAATGAGCAAAAAAATCACGTTCGGTGTATGGGATCCCCTTAAAAAATATTTTTTCTGTTTTTAACCTCCGATGCAAAAAGAGGGGTGTTATAAGTTTGACGTACCTGTGATTCTGTGTGTCAGTGTGTCTGTGTGTGTATTTGGTGGCACCGTAGCAGCTACGGTCCGTAGCTCCGGCGTAGCTCTTAAACGGATGAACCGATTTGAGTGCGGTTTTTTTATTTAAAAGTAGGTTTACCAGCGATGGTTCTTATGGCATTCTTGGTCTGATGCTGCAGCCAGGATATCCAGCACACTACTTAGTATACACTTGAAAAAAAAGTAGTAGCAGATATATCGTGTTTGGACTCGTTTTGATCAGTATTTTATTCTACATACAATGCAATGAAGCAACATGTTAAGCTGATGATGCAGCCAGGATATCCAGCACACTATTAAAAAATAATAGCAGATATGTCGTGTTCGGATTTGTTTTATGAGTATTGTATCAAATGAATACTATACGTCATGTTGTTAAAGGAAGTGTATTTAGTTTATTATTACTTAGATATTCCTTGTAATTAGTTCATTTGTGATTTTATGAAACAGAAATATTTAAGAAAAAAAATAATTTAAGTCGGAATTAGGGTCCGCGAGTAATTTAAAAAGAATAAAATTAAAATAAAATTCAAAATTAAAAAAAATACTAAACGTAAAAAAAATCTCTCTCGGCCTTTTAACTTTATTAAATAACCTATTAATGGTTTTAAGATGTGCTTGTCGGGGGCCGCTAGTAAATAGTTATTCTATTTAATATAACCAGAATACAAATAAAAAGAATTAAGGAACTAATTTCATAGGTACATAGAATTTAAAACTAGTAGGTATTTTCTATTCGTTATATCTATGTAGATAAACTTAACTACTTTGCTTAGCTTAGAAGCCTTAGCTTGCCTTGTAAGATAGATTAATGTAGGTACAAAACTAAGTTCAGACATAGAATTTAAAACTAATAGATTTTTTTTAGAAATTACTTATTTGTCGTTATAGCGGCAACAGAAATACATCATCTGTGAAAATTTTAACTGTCTACTACAGCCTGGTGAGTCACCAGTGGTGACGGATAGACGGATGGACAGCGGAGTCTTAGTAATAGGGTCCCGTTTTACCCTTTTGGTACGGAACCCTAATAATGTTTGCATCTAAGGTTAGGAAAGGATCAAAAATAAAATTGCTGGGTAACCTTATTTCCTACCTACCTTCTGTAAGGTTAACTATTTATATTTTTGGTGATCATCTGCTTTTTTATACATATGAATTGATTATAATAAACAAAGTTGACAAGGTTTTGTTTAAAAACTTATTAGGTTAAAACATTTTATCATTAATCTATAAGTATACCATTGTGACATCAATGCAAAAAAATAATTGTTAAAGATGAAGAGGTACCTTCTTATTTTGTTTTTAATTTTTCCCGCTCCTAAGTAACGAACAAGCGATGCACGCCTTTTAAATCACAAATCCGTGAACATCAGAATCGCCGGCCAACAGTCGTATTTAACTTTAAAATTGTGCCTAAAAATTACTTATGAATTGCTTATATTTGCTTAGCATGATGAGAGAATTACTTATTGCATAATTTAAAAGAATTAAAACATTTAAGGTAGACCGTCCATTCAAACGTCAGAATGGCTGGTCAATCTCTGTAGAGTAGTAAATATGTAGAATTAATGAAATTTTCATGGACCAAAGATTGCTTATCAATTGCTTATTTAACAATTTGTAAGCTTAGACCCTGTTATTCTTTCCATAAACTAGGTAAGTGCTTAAAACCGCCAGCGCCTGTTAAAAGTATGAGAGCAACATTACTTTGTATTATTGTTTTTTATTTATTTCTGAATTTTATTGCCTGTTGCTTATCTTTAATAAGCAAACGTCCTATTGTATTCCTATCCTATAACCTTGTTTAATATTAATATTTATAATTTTTTTAATGATAACGTGGTAACGAAAACAACAGGAACGCAAAAGGATTGCTTTATATAGACCCTTAAGACTCTGATTAGAAAAATTAGTTTAATAGTTATTTAAAATAATGACAAGTTTTTTTTACTGAAATACGCAGAATAATTTATGTCCGTGACCCCAGCGGGATAACCCCTTCAGATCGGCTTCAAATTACGCACCGATTTAGTAGATAATTTGTTTAAATTTGTTAGCAAATACCAAAATTTGTTGATATAATCGATCGTCAATAGTTATCGAGATATCCCATGTTAAAGGGTATCCCGCTGGAGTCACGCTCGTCAAAGTTATTTGACCTAAAATGAGCAGGAACGAGACACGCTACTGATAAAGTTATTGTGCTAAGTTTTTGTTCATTCAATTACGAATCCATTAGTGAAAATTCCAGGATTCTACCTTCTGTAGTTACCGAGTAATCAAATACCTACTTTACGTCAAAATTCCTCCGAAAAGTAAGTTCTAGTTGAGGTATAAGAAAAAAAGCTACATTCATGAAATTTGGGGAAAATTTTGTTGACTCTAAGAGAAAATTTGTTAGACAAAAACGAGAACTCTCGCTACAGTACATCCTGAGATATAACGCCAATTATGGTTATCCCGCTGGAGTCACGGTGTTGATACCTAAACATGACTTTTCCACAGGAATGGAACAAGTAGCGAGTTTATGACTATACCCAAGATTTTCTTGATGTAAAAATCTAACCAGTTGCTACTTTTCTGTTTCCTAGGTACAGTATTTTCGGAGAAATTAAAGTTTATAACTTTTTCATACTAAAAGTACGCCTATAAGCCGACCAAATTAAGTTGATTCCTAATAAAAGCCTAATAAAGACCAAGATGGCAGCCAATTTTTTTGTCTAAGGGCCGTTTCCGTGATGTGGTTGGACATTATATTATTCAAATATTGGTACACCATAATGTAATACACCTAATATCACCATATACCTAATGTAAAGTATAAATAACTATTCATATCAATACCTATTATACTAATGTAGATAGATAGATTTACCCTTTTATGAGTTAATGATCTAAGGCATGAAGAAATAAAATGATCAAAATTTTGCAAAGTATGTAATATTGTAATTATAGAGAAAAACACAGTTTGCAATCATAGGTAGTACTTTTTAGGGTCCCGTAGCCAACTGGCAAAAAACGGAACCCTTATGGATTCATCATGTATGTCTGTCTGTCCGTCCGTATGTCACAGCCACTTTTTTCCGAAACTATTAGAACTATACTGTTAAAACTTGGTAAGTAGATGAACCGCATTAAGATTTTCACACAAAAATAGAAAAAAACAATAAAGGAGACGGCCCGTCGTGGGCCTAAGTTTAACAAGCAGGTAACAAGATGAAATATTGTTCATTTAATCACATATTGAATAGGTAAGATAAATATAAAAAATCAGCTTTATCTACAGTCTAGGAAAAAAGAAAACGACGTAAGAAAGAAGTTACTGTTATCGAATGAAATGAATCGAATTATCACAATACAATCAAGTTGTTTGATTTGTTAATTAATCGTTTCACTGCAGGTCAATTATATTAAATAATATCAAAAATATGTAAACACATGCATACAATACCAATGATATTATATACAATATCATTGCATACAACACATATATCATTTTAAAATAGATGTTAGCAATCTTGTTTTTTTTAATCAATAATAACTGTAATCGATTATTCATATACTTCTAAAAATCCTTTGGTGCCAAAGCCGTGACAAAAAAAATTGACATTGTTGGGGAATAAAAAATGTCACTCGTCTCGTTTGCTTTGTTTTCTTCGCTGCGTTTTAAGTGTGCTCTTACTGTTTTTGGACTTTTCTTCGACCTTGGCATTCATTATTGACTACAGTTATCTTCTTTTTCTTGATCGACCTTTGCTTTCACCACGAACACCGAAAACCCGCTAACACACAAAGACTTTGCACCTCTCATTTTGGACTTCACGCTCGGCATTTCATTTGATTCTTTACTCGTGTGATAAAAGTAAGCTATTAAATGATGAAAAACAACAGAGTAGGTAGGTATTTATGCATTACATGCTGCCTGGTTATGTCTATTTACCTACCTACCTACTGGTGTAGATAGATTGTTCATTGTTGAGATTAGGTACCTACCTACCTAAATATTTTTACCCAATGTGGACAAAAATAGCTAGTAAGTAACAAAAATACACTTATCTGTATTTACACAAAATGTTCCTGGCTGCGCCAATATTGTCACTTATTTAATTCAATTATTTATTTTTACATCAGCGCAACAAAAAAAGCGCACTACATAAAACGCATCATTTACACATTTTTTACATGGCAACTTCCTCCCCTCCCTACCTCAACCTCAGTGCAACACCATCAATGGCCGCGCGCGCATAAAACTTTTTGAAACGTTAATTAAATAATCTAATCCGCAATCACCGCAAGTACTGTGCTTCCAAAAGCCCCAGTGTCGTGAATAGCAATGGTGTTAATGTGAATCTAGAAATCTATTATGTGTGTGCTGACCACGAACTCAATCCCTGGACAAGAGCGCAGGCGCCGAGTATGAGGTTGGTTCCCGCTCTTCCAGTTCCATTTCTAAAAAGAAATGCTTTTATAGGTTATTATTTGTAAAAAATAACAATTTCGGCGTAAGCTATTCTTAACCTTACTTTTTCATAATCTTCTATTTCTCAGGTATCAGACTGCCAATTTTAGCCAAATTTTCAGGAATCCTTTAATTTCATACTATCTTTCAAATAACACTACTTTCATTGTGTTACACCTCAACTTCACCTCAAGCCCAAGGTTCTATGGGAGGTCGGCCGTCTCCTTTAGGGGGTTCCCCATACTTAGAACTGAAACGCAAAATTTTTATTTCATCAAACCCATATGTGTGGGGTATCTATGGATAGGTCTTCAAAAATGATATAGGTTTCTATAATATAATTTTTTTCTAAACTGAATAGTTTGCGCGAGAAGCACTTCCAAAAGTTGTAAAATGTGTCATCCCCCTGTAACTTCTAAAATAAGAGAATGATAAAACTAAAAAAAATATATGATATACATCACCGTGCAAACTTCCACCGAAAATTGGTTTGAACGAGATCTAGTAAGTAGTTTTTTTTAATACGTCATAAATTAATAAATTAAAAAAAAATACACTATTATTAAAACATCGATCAAAGTTACAACGAACTACAAGAACTTTTATATGATGTTACTTGCTGCTACGGAACCCTTCATGAGCGAGTCCGACTCGCACTTGGCCGGTTTTTACATTGATTGGTTCACGCCGTATTAACGTCACACGTGTTCAAAATAAAAAGAAATAGTCTGGTTCTGTCGGCAGTCTCTTAACATACCTAATATTATCTGTAATCATAGAAACAGTTCGTCATAGATTTATATTAAGGTCAGTATAGACTAAAGCTGGTTGGTTAAAATGTCGAAAACTAAGAAAAATAGAAATATAAGATGGTGGCAAAGACAAACTTTTAGCGGTTTCCAATTAACGTTGGATAATAAATATATAATGTCCCCCTGTTACCCGCGCTCGTACCTTTGCTCGATGATACGTTACACCAAAATACTCGTTGGTTTTTTTATTTTGTACACGTGTGACGTTAATACGACGTGAACCGATCAATGTAAAAAGGTACTATACCTATGATTGCAAACTGTGTTTTTTTTCTATAATTACAATAAATATAATTACTTTGCTAAATTTTGATCATTTTATTTCAACATGCCTTAGATTAGATAGTAAATCATAAAAGGGTAAATCTATCTATCTATTAAATAGGTATTGATATGAATAGTCATTCTTACATTACATTAGGTAGGTATATGGTAATATTAGGTGTATTACATTATGGTGTACCAATATTTGAATAATATAATGTCCAACCACATCACGGAAACGGCCCTTAGACAAAAAAATTGGCTGCCATCTTGGTCTTTATTAGGCTTTTATTAGGAATCAACTTAATTTGGTCGGCTTATAGGCGTACTTTTAGTATGAAAAAGTTATAAACTTTAATTTCTCCGAAAATACTGTACCTAGGAAACTGAAAAGTAGCAACTGGTTAGATTTTTACATCAACAAAATCTTGGGTATAGTCATAAACTCGCTACTTGCTCCATTCCTGTGGAAAAATCATGTTTAGGTATCAACACCGTGACTCCAGCGGGATGACCATAATTAGCGTTATATCTCAGGATGTACTGTAGCTAGAGTTCTTGTTTTTGTCTAACAAATTTTCTCTCATAGTCAACAAAAATCTACCCCAAATTTCATGAATGTAGCCTTTTTTCTTATACCCCAACTAGAACTTACTTTTCGGAGGAATTTTGACGAAAAGTAGGTATTTGATTACTCGGTAACTACAGAAGGTAGAATACTGGAATTTTCACTGATGGATTCGTAATTGAATCAACAAAAACTTAGCACAATAACTATATCAGTAGCGTGTCTCGTTCCTGCTCGTTTTAGGTCAAATAACTTTGACGAGCGTGACTCCAGCGGGATACCCTTTAACATGGGATATCTCGATAACTATTGATCAACAAATGTTGGTATTTGCTAACAAATTTAAACAAATTATCAACTAAATCGGTGCGTAATTTGAAGCCGATCTGAAGGGGTTATCCCGCTGGGGTCACGGACATTAATAATTTGGAATTATTATGCGTATTTCAATCATCGTATTAATATTATAATATTCGTATTAAATCTGGAATCTCCCCTGACGAGTCTTGAACCCATATTCAGAGAACTTGGTTTATTGCCACTGCCATCGCTATACTAGTTAGTAGTAGTAGTAGTTTGTTAATAGCTGTGTAGCATTGTGTGTTCGTATATTTAATAAACTACCTGATGACATTAAGAAATCGAGTGACAATTTAATTAATAAGAAATTGCTAATATTTTAAAATGTAATAATTGTTACTTATAACATTTATAATTTTTTGAATAATGTATAATTTAACATTTTGTGCTTGTTTTTAATTTGATATTTTATGTTATTTATAAATCCTAGATTAACTCAGCCATTAATTTGCATGCTAAACCTGTATTAGCTTAACATGTTGATCTGTAATAGTTGTAACATCTTCTATACCATGTTAAATGCAAATTATAGCGTGTCGCCTAACACATTAACGCCACAAGCCTTTTGCGTGTAATGGAACGTGCTAGTTCCACTTTTAACCGCAAGCGCAACAGCGCGGCGCGGGCGCGCCAATAGAGCAATGGCTGCCGCAAGAGAGACTGCGTTACGATCTCCGTTCTCGCGCCATAAGGCTAAGCATCTATTCTAAAGCATTTGTACCTATACTTTTGATTAAAACCTGTGAACCTGAACAATAAACGATTTTATTTTACAATAAGTAGTTTTACCTGTTACAAGAATACGCATACTAGCGCTCGACGTGCTAAACTGGCTGCCCAACGCGGTTTAAACAGGTTTGAACTGGTTTTTCGTCGCGACCAAACGGTGTAAATACTCGTTTTAGTGACTAAAAAGGGTGTTGGTCGTTCTTAAACTCCGTTTCGTCCAGTGTTCGGACTGTTCAGAAGGTGTTCGGTCGTTATACTATGCCGCGAACACGCAGGATGTCTTTCGGAAGCGTGCACGACCAAAGTGCTGCGAACTCGGACGGCAATGTTACTATGACACAGGAGATGTTCAACAGTATCGTTTCGTCGTTTGCTTCAAACGCTTCAAGGCCCAGCGGAAATTTCGCGCAGTGCACGTCCAGGTACGCCGGTCGCCCAGGAGTCGCTAGAAAATTTTATCGATGCCGTAAGTACATACAAGGATTGCGTCTGCGTCTCTGATGAAAATGCTCTCCGTGGTTTATCAATGCTACTAGCGGACTCTGCAGCAGTGTGGTGGCAAGGTGTGAAGAAATCCACCATATCATGGCAAGACGCCCTCATCCGATTACGAGGCGCCTTCGGTGACCATGAGCCGCCATACCGAATATATAGGCAATTGTTTTCCCTAGACCAGGGGGAGGAACATACTGATTTGTTCATAGCGCGAGTAAGAGCGCTGTTTGCAAAGTTACCTACCGATGATCTGACCGAAAAAGTCCAGTTAGATATGGCCTACGGACTTCTCAGTCAACGCATCCGAAAAAGGTTAACCCGAGAAGGGGTTAATTACTTTGACGAGTTACTTCACAAGTGCCGAAACATCGAAGATTCTGTCAAAGAAATTAGACAGTGTTCAACGAATTCTACGAGTGGTACGTCGCAATTAAAGTCGCGAGTACCTAGCGGAGCGAGTACTCGAAAGCCGCAGCATTCATCGTCGCCGAGAACCGTGCCGGAGCCCGCGGAAGCCAGGGCCCCAATTCTCATTTTAATGTTTTGTTCCTGTCATTTAAACGTAATTTTTAATTAGAGTAAAAGATACAAAATGCGGAATAACTATTCGTAGCTCATTCTTTGTTTATTAGTCATAAAAGACTAGGCAGGTAACTTTAACATTTAATGCACTAGGAATATACTTGACTTTAGATAACTTTACGAAAGATTAGCTTGGTAAGTACCTACTATGAAGTAATACGTATTAATCGACCAACATAATTAGGCGCATGTCAGCTAGACGTTTATCACAGTTGTTCAATAATTTACAAACTAAACGTATCTTCTTAAGAATATCTTCGATATTCCATTTTAAAATCTGACCACTCAGCATGTGCAAACTAATTGAAGTGCAATACATTTAGATTGTTAATCATTGAACAATTATGATAAACGTCTAGCTTTAATGCGATTAATTATGTTGGTCGAGTAGTAAATATGAAAAGTTTTGAATGACTGTGAAAATATCTACCTCACATTAGGTACAATGGCGGACTCTGTCGCTTTACCAGTCTAAAGGTCAAAATCCCTTGCACACCGAGTCGTCTATTTGGTACGGGCACGTAGGTACCCCGGCGGCCGGTGCGCTTCATACGAAAATCGCTGCAAAGTGGTAAAGCGACGGCGACCCCGACCACGGAGCAAAAACAAAGGGGAGGTGTTGTAACAACTTTTTTCATATAATAATAGTGTCTCAGCTGCGCGGGTTGCGGGGGGAGTCCAAATAGGAGAAAACCATCTAGTGGCCAGTAGCCAAGGCAAGTACCTACCTAATTTACGAGATCAGCAGAGTTGTCATAAAAGTTATGCTATATTTCACTAGATGTCGTGTATGTCGTAACTTTATTTGATGAAGTATAAATGTAATTTAAATATTACTTACGAGTGGAAAGATATGTTTATTCCGTTCAATCTCATTTTATCCGTGTAACTACTACACGATACAACACAGCACTTCATGCTAACAAAAAGTTCGGGTCGAGATTTTTTTTTTATTCTTTAAAAGACTGAATAAGCCACGCACAACCTATTCGCCAGACGCCAGCCAACGAGAGTTGTACTGACGAAACCGACACCTGGTCGTAAGTAGTTCAACTACGGTGTGACGTCAGGACTACATTGATAGTTGCTGGACTACATTGATTGCAACACCTCATTGTTTTTGCTCCGTGACCCCGACCGTACCTAGGTATATCTTTTTGTAAATACCATTATAGAAAATAAGCTGCGTACCTATAAAAATGTAGGTTGTTATTAAACGATTTAAACACTTTCACTTCTGATGCAAATGTACTCACTGCTTACCAATTTCAAAACAAACAAATAAAACATTTCGCGCACCATTCTCGTATCACCGGCTCACCGCACGTAAACAAAATCACGCCATCTCTCGGTCGTTCGCGACACTCGCTCGTCCACCACTATCTGAGACTTTTAATTCGAGTCACTAAAATTACAAATTGCTTGACATAACATTTTATGACTTGAATTAAAAATAATTAGACTTTATGTCAGTATTTTAAGTCAATAAATAAAATTGTGCCCGATTGTACTTAAAATCGAATGTATGGTAGAAGTTTACATTAGATTTTTGGAAAATAGCAAAGAAGAATTCTTTTTTTATTGATATTGAAAGATTCACAATTTCACACACAATTTTTTCATGTATTTATTTGTTTAAAACTTCAACCAGTATCTCTGGAATCGCCATCGCAAGAATCGTCAAGTTGGCAGCCCACTTAGAGACCGTAATATCTCGGTTTGTATTGAAGTACAATTGTTGAAATTTTGCGTATACGATTCACTATTTATGCACAGTTTTTTGACATATAAATCACATTGATACGAACTGTATTTCTTAATGTGCCTGCTATCTTGACGTCAAGTTAGCAGGCACACTAAGATACTCAAATATCTTTTGAACCATAGTATCACTATTTATATGCTATACGTCACTATTTATCACTATTTATACACATATTTTTGACACAGTCAAAACCGTCTAATTCCGTGGTGTGCCTGCCAACTTGACGCTCACCGCTAATCGAAATAGACTTCGTGTTTTTTTTTGATAAATATTGCCATTCTTTTTAATGCAATCAACTCGGGATGCGTTCCGTTTGACACGTTTCATCCGGTTTTAAACCGGTTTCAACTATGTACCTCAAATATTTTAACTGTAAAGGTATTTAAATGTATTGAACTTGCTTTTTAATTAAAGAAGTAAATTTTTAATAAGTATCGAAAAATCATTATATTTAATGTGTTGTGATCAAATTTAATTTCCTTAAACAACTTGTATTGTTTAAAAACGTGACGTATCGTCGATAAATGTGTGCTTGTTTGGTGACGAAACGATCATTTTAGTATTTACAAGACACACACAATGTCACAATGTCAACAAAAAATACCCAACACCACAGCAAAAGCAGCTTCTTCTACAAATGTTGGAAGCCGATATACAGTTAAGGAGTGGAAAGTTTTCTTCCACCTTTTAAAAAAAAGAGAGCGAGCTCTCTCAATATTTTAAATCACTTCCACGACAAAATTGGAAATTAACTCCTCCATATCCACCGTAATTTCGCCGCTATTTGACGTTTCATTCAAAGACATATAAAAGATAGACAGGTTACACGCTAACATTATTGCATTTTAAAGTGCTGCAAGTAGTACTATATCTACGTATACAGTTATTTATTATGACACGTTGCGCTAACAAGAGACACATTATGTGGTTAGAAAGAGATAATATACATGTCGCTCTATACGCATGTGAGTTTCCATGGCAACGGCCGCCAGTAGACCGCGCTAACATAGTTTGTTTCACTCTCACACATAGAACAGATTACATCTCACTCTTTACCCACGTGAGGAGCAGCCAGCAGTTTATTTATCGGGCATTTAATGTTTAATTTAAAAAAATCAGTACTTACGAATTAAATGACACGTTTTTCTTGTCTCTAAAAGTTGCCGTGTAATTTGTGGACCGTCTAAACACAGGAAGGCATTTTGGCCACGAAAAACTTGATAAATTCACGCGCTGTAGCGATGTATAGCCGGGACGCGAGAGCGTGCCTGACTGAATGCGAGTCGGGCAATTACCTTACATTCGCATTGCCATTCTAGAGCGTGTACAACGCATCTATAACTTTATACATTATTGGTTTCATTAGCTTGTAACACTGCGTTTCTAAAACGTATTTATTTTATGATTGTCAGCATAAAATAATCAAAATCACCGCCATGTCGCACGTCGGTTGTTTCCGTTCGCCGCCGCCTACGCTCGGCGACTGAGCACTCCGCGCGCCGCGCCGTAATGTTCCTCACCTCCCCTGTGGATTTTAACCGCACACCTGTTTCTGACTTGAAAGCGTGTTCACGCCACTCTGCTGCGCGTGCGCACACTCGTAAACTACGTACAGCAGTTATTATTTAATTCTTTAAATTTTGAGACTTACCTTATTTTAAATTCTGTGTTCCCATACTGGGTAAGTTGTGCAAATTACTTTCTAAGCTTTATTGTAGTTTTAGTTATTTAGATAACGCTAATTTGTTAGTAATGCTTGGCAGATTTTAAAAAGGGCTGTAAGTAATTCCTATTCTCATTAGTTTAGTATTTCTCTTCATTAAGTATGTAGCTGTATTTGCAAGCCTTGTTATTAAAACTGTGTTACAAAATAAAACTAATTAACCGTCATTTTAAATTATATAATGAGCCGCCTAGCCGTTTCTGATGTAATTTATTTAGCCACCTTCATTTTCATTCTTTTAGTGCTTAACTAATTAGTAGTCCCAGAATGCCACATAATCCATAGGTCTTTAATTATCTATAAATACCAAATCGTAACCTCCTTGATTGGTGCGATTTCAGGAACACTTTTGGGAGTAGCAAACCGCGACTGGCGTTGACAGACTGTCAGCCCTAAGGGAGATCGGTTCTGCGGCTCGAAGCCCAGAGGAACCGTTTGGAGGGAGACACCACCTGGGGGAAGCTGGCAAGCTGCTTGTTGGAGGACGACCGACCGAGGAGAGTGCGGTACTTCTGTTGGTTGGCGAGACACTAGTGCAACGGCTCGGCAAAGTCGTAGACCTGTGACCTAGGCTTAAATAACTAGGAACCTATAATAATAAATTGGTTATTATTATCTTTATCTGCCGCTTTATTTAACCTTAAATAGCAAAGACGACAAGCTTCTCGTAGTCGAAATTACATCTCGACCACTGCCGACCACTCGAAGCAATTCGAGCGGCTCTCCTTCGAGAAATGTCGAGTTCGAGATGTTCAGAATAACTAAATTGGATTACCACTCGATAAAGTTGGAATTCGAATCAAACTCGAAGTCGATTAGCACTGAGAATAGGAGATTCGTGAACAAAATGTTAATAACGAGATTTTATGGTCGAGATACAGATCGAAATCAAAACTCAATTCGAGACTACATCTCGAAAAATGAGAATTGGCCTCCCGCTCCGAGAACGCCCATACCGTCGATTCGGGATCGAAGAAACTTTATTGTGCGTATTGTAAGCGGTCCGGCCATACGATAGAAAAGTGTGAAAAGCGTCCTAAAAGTGAAATAGGCATAAAGTGTTACGGTTGTGGTGCCGCTAACGTAATAAAGTCGAAGTGTAAAAAGTGTAATCCGGTCGAATCATTCTATTCCGTCGATAACGACGTAAGCAACTCGCGAGTTGGGACGCGGGGCGCCTCCGTCCGTCAGCCGTTGCTTAGCAACTGCGCCGAGTTCGCCGCCGCCGCCGACTGCGCATATGCGCAGTTCGCGCGATCCGCGCGTCTCGCGCGAGTCATCATCGTCGGCGCGGCCCGCCGACGATCGTTCTGCGCAGCGACAGTCTAACCCTCCGATGCGAGCGTTGAGTGAAGGTAACCCTACGCATGCCGTGGGGGACTTTCGTATTAAAAATTGTAACTTAAATGTTTGTAATGATAATGTTTTTGAATGTGATTCGGATTTGCATTTAAATGATTTATTTTCAAGTTGTTGTAGTAAGGACGATGATAAAATGGTTTTTCGTAAAAAGTCTAAAAATTTTAAAAGCCGTTTTTGTAATAAAAATTGTGAAAATGTTTCTAGTACAAAAGCGGATTGTTCAAAATGTTGTTTGGATGACTTAAATGTACCGCAATGTACCGACAGCAACTTAACAAATTTTCTAGATGACTGTTTTGTGAATAGTAATTTACCGAATTGTAACGATGTTTCTGAAAATTATTCTGAGTGTGCCAATGTTGTTGGTAATGTACCTTATCGTAGACCTGTGTTAGATATTGTTATTTTGGGGATCCGTGGCACTGCTCTCGTGGATTCTGCAGCTAAAAGCTGTATCGCAGGTCACACGCTCCACGCCGCTCTCCTCTCGAAGTTAGGACACCCATTAGTGCCGTCGACACAAGTTGTTAGGTTGGCGGATGGTGTTAGTCGGGAGATGAATGTACTAACCACGGAGGTAAAGGTGACACTCAAACATAAGACAAAAGTCGTATTTTTGATCTTGCCTGATTCTAATAATAATGAAATCTTATTGGGTATAGATTTTCTTACCGTTTTTAACCTTGTTTTCAGTTTTGGTAAAAGCAGTTGGCACTTTGCTGAAAATGAAAAACAAAAGTTCGAGATGCAGTTTCAAAGAGTGTCATCTGTATCTCAGTGCGCAGCTGTAGAGGTGCTACGGGACGATGAGGCGACTTCGCTAATTAAAGAACAGCGCGAGGTCCTTGCCCGTCTTTTAGTAGTAGATCATCAGGACATTTTTGAGCCAGGGGGAGCTCCGACTCCTTTCGCTGAGCACGCCATCGATACAGGCGATCACCCTCCCGTTGCTGTCCCGCCCTATAGGTTGACGCCGGCCAAGAAAGAGGTCATGCGGGTAGAGCTCGAGAAGATGTTAGCTGATGATATAATTGAGGAGTGTGAATCTGCTTGGGCGTCCCCAGCACTTCTCGTACCGAAGACAAATGGCCAGGTAAGGTTTTGTGTAGACTATAGAAGGCTCAATGCGGTGACGAAATCCGACGTCTATCCGATGCCATTGTTAGACGAGCTGATACAGTCGACCAAAAAGAATTGTTTTATGAGTACAATCGATATGCGTAGTGGATTTTGGCAGGGTCTGTCCGTGAGCAGGACAGAGACAAAACAGCATTTTTGACACCGTTTGGATCTTATAGGTTCAAAAGGATGCCGTTGGGATTGAAAAATTCACCGTCCACGTTCCAGCGTCTCATAGATAGGCTTCGATCCGGCGCTACGTTAAAGGACGTGACACTGCTAGCCTACCAAGACGATTTGTTAATCATAAGTGAGGGTGGTTTTGATAAACACCTGTCAAATTTAAAAGCAGTCTTTGAAAGGTTACGGGTATTCAAACTTCGTGCAAACAGAGAGAAGTGTGTCTTTGCACGAGAGAAAGTAAAGTATCTCGGTCACGTAATCACCCAAGATGGTGTATCTCCTGATGATAATAAGGTCCGTGCTGTATTAGACATGAAAGCACCTTCGTCTGTACGCCATCTCAGAACTTTCATTCAGAATTGCTCTTGGTTTAGAAAATTTATTCCGAATTTTTCCGCTATTGCAGAGCCGTTAACACGCTTACTTAAAAATAATCAGCCATGGTCTTGGGGTTCAGATCAGGCCAGTGCCTTTGAAGAGTTAAAGCAGCGTCTTTCTTTAGCACCGGTTCTCGTTCAGGCAGATTATAGTAAGCCGTTTGTGTTAAGGACGGACGTAAGTAGTTACGCGCTAGGTGCAGTGTTGCTTCAGGGTGAAGGTAAAGACGAACGCCCTATAGAATACGCCAGCCGTTTGCTTCTGCCTGCCGAAAGAAATTACAGCACAACAGAGCGAGAAGCTCTAGCTGTTTTATGGGCTGTCGAACGTTTCAGGGGGTATATCGATGGTCACGAGATAACTGTAGGTAGTGATCATCAGCCGTTGCGGTGGCTCCTAACCCTAAAGTCGCCGTCGGGTAGACTAGTTCGATGGGCTCTAAAGTTACAATCCTACAACATCAATTTTCAGTATACTCCTGGTAAAGCTAATGTCATCGCTGACGCGCTCAGCCGGCCAACCTGTAATGAAGAAGAAAAGGATCAGTGTGATGATTGTTCTGTTGTAATAGACTTACCTGCTCGTAGTCCTGCTGATCTCCGTCGCCCGCAGCTCGATGACCTGTAACTGAAAAAGATAATTAGTGATTTGGAGGATACATCTGATGCAGATTCTGTTGGGTTGAAACGTTGGTCTGAAAGAGGCTATTTCTTGCAACAAGGTGTGTTGTACAGGTACAATCCAGATGTCGACAATGAAGAGCCGCAGTTGGTTGTTCCTGCTTCTCTTCGTCCAGACATTTTGGAAGAGTGTCATGACTCCGGTGGACACCACGGAGTAGATAGGACTTATAACAAAGTCGCGAATAGTTTTTATTTTCCAGGTATGCGCCGAATCATAGCCGAGTATATCAAAACCTGCGCTACCTGTCAGAAATATAAACCTTCGAAAACTAAACCATCAGGTCTCCTGCAGACTCCAGTTTTGAACCAAAGGGGCGAAGTTTTGGCCATAGATTTGTTCGGTCCACTTCCCACAGGAGCCAACGGTGAAAAGTGGGTATTATTGGTCGAAGATACCGCAACTCGCTGGACCGAGCTTTACGCTCTGAAGGAAGCCACCTTAGAGGCGTGCGCTCGTACTTTGATAGAGGAGTATTTCTTACGATATGGTCTTCCTCGACGCATTGTGTCTGACAATGGCGTCCAATTCGTTTCAGCAGTGATGCAGCAGTGCATGTTTGTGTTGGGTATCTCACAAGAGTTATTGCCGCTTTATCATCCCTCAGCGAACCCAGCTGAACGTAAGAATAGGGATTTGAAGTTTCATCTGTCGCGTCTTGTTGACGCAGATCATCCATCATGGCCTCAACATATTCCCGCCGTAAGGTTTGCCATGAATTCGGCAGTTTGTCAGACCACTGGTATGTCTCCAGCCTACCTTACTTTTGCTAGGGAATTTCGTTCACCACTTGATGTGCATTACGACATAAGGTCCATTCTTAATAAAGATAACTTTGTTCCTCAAATCACTCCGTATTTGAAAAAGTTTGTTTCCTCTCTTATTGCTATCAGAGAAAGAGTTGATGAACAGCAGGATCGCCGAAAGCAATGTGCAGACAAATCTAGAAAACCTAGTGAAGTCTTCAACGTCGGTGATCAGGTTCTATTAAAGTCTCATGTCCTTAGTAACGCATCAAAGAATATCACTGCAAAGTTTGTTCCGAAGAGAGATGGTCCCTATTTAATTGTGAAAAGAGCTAGTCCAACAGCGTATTTTATTGCAGATTTAGATGCTCCTGAGGAGACTTTGGGCAAGTTTCATGTTTCTGAGCTAACCAAATTTCATAGTCGTGACAATGACGATGCGCCTCCACGTCCCGTAGTTCCTAAAAGACAAAGAGGACGTCCACACAAACATGTTTGTCCTGTATGTTAATATTTTGTGTTTTACATGTTTTTTTTCTTTTCGTTTTTATGCGAGTTTATGAGTGAGGACGTTCTCACAAACTCGAGGGGGAGTATATAGCGTGTCGCCTAACACATTAACGCCACACGCCTTTTGCGTGTAATGGAACGTGCTAGTTCCACTTTTAACCGCAAGCGCAACAGCGCGCCAATAGAGCAATGGCTGCCGCAAGAGAGACTGCGTTACGATCTCCGTTCTCACGCCATATGGCTAAGCATCTATTCTAAAGCATTTGTACCTATACTTTTGATTAAAACCTGTGAACCTGAACAATAAACGATTTTACAGTGATCAAGTAGTTTTACCTGTTACAAGAACCCGCATACTAGCGCTCGACGTGCTAAAAAATAAATTATTATGAATGAATTATATATTGTTCTTGTGTATTTATGTAAGTTTGATTTGGGCGAATAAATTATATGACATCGTTATTTCCTAACTTACAATACAATGTAGAATCACTTTTTTTGTTGGTACTTCGTATGATTCTTGTACTTAGATCGTCGTAGCATTGCCATACATAAACAATACAAAACAACCTTAGCTAAAACGTATTTTAAAAAGGTTCAAAAAGATAATAATTTTAACAGTTTGTCGGTCTACAGTTCAAAGTTACAAGGGGTCATTTTGGTGGCCATGCCAGGATGAGCGGCAGCGTTCATCCTGGCATGGCCACCTTGTATCTCGAAAACTACTGGTCGTAGCGAAGATCTAATTTCACCACGAGAATATGTCGAAAAAACCTCCAGAGTTTGTCGGTGCTTCTATGAAAAGTTATATCAACTTCTTTTTTCCATACAACAGCAACATAGTATAACCACATGAATAATGTGGTATAACCGCATACTCAAGCATTTAATATTTTTTTAACACCAAAACAAGGCCATATCAGGTACCGCTTTATTATCGGTAAACTAATGTTTTGCATGATTATAAACATCTGATAAACATACATACACATCAAAGTTCCGTTCTTCGTTTACCACTTTATTCGTTCATTAAATCTCCTAAAAAAATACACCCAGCGGCACGGAAAGTGGCCCAAACCTATTTTGGCGCTTATAATTATTTTTGAAATTTATAATTTTAATTTTTTTGTTTGTTTAATGTAATTGTTATCTTTACATACTTTTATGCCAAAAATTAACAGATAAATGTTATTTTAATTTTTTTTTTATCAATTTACAAGAAAGGGATATTTTCGCTACAAACAATGTTCAATTTTAAACTTAAACCCTAAAAAAAAACAAAACATTACACTTAAAATTAATAACGAGAGTTACCACCCCTGGCCTTGATAACCGCCTGTATTCGATCAGGCATGCTTTGGATGATGTTTTTTATGTCAACTTGAGGAATTTCTTTCCAGGCGGCCACCAGCGCGGTTTTCAAGTTATGGGAGCGTTTCTAGAGGGTTAGGATCACCTTTAACTTTTCTTTTTAGCATATCCCAGACATGTTCTATAGGGTTCATGTCTGGGCTTCTTGCTGGCCACTGATTTTTTTAATTCCGACATCTAAAGATAATCGTTCACGCAACGAGCTGTGTGAAGTCGAGCATAATCCTACATTAGAAGAAATTCTTCATGACCAATGAACCCTACATAGGCAAAACATGTTCTTGAAAGATGTCTTCGATGTATCGCATTGAATTTAGACGACCCTCCACCACCTGTCAAACAGTGCCATCTATCGCCTTAAGTTAACACTATCACGCGATCGATAGCTTGCTATATTGAGATGCTTCTTGGCCATCACGCCAGTAGTTCAAGCTGTATTCAATAGACGGCGTCACAGATGAAACCTATGATTGACTTGTTTGTATATTTAAGCGCGGTCCTGCGCGACCCGCGTCCTCTTTTTCGTCCAAGACTCCTGCAATACACATGTCCAACGCAATACCGATTTTTATGTCCCACCGGGCCGACCACCTAACACCACCACTAACTCTGTACGTATCTCGGAACTGATCCCGCCTCAAAACATAACGGACCCTCCATGAAAGCTAACAGTTGAGTAGTAGTGATTGGCAGAAACCGTTCTCCATGCCTTCTCCACACACGCTGATGACCATCAGGGGTTCTTTAGGCCACTCTGCTTTCATCAGTCCCCAAAACTTTGCTCCACTGCTCATGCGTCCAATTTGCGTGTTCTCTGGCAAAACGAAGTAGAGCTACACGATGCTGTTGGAGGAGTTCTGGACCCCGAGCTAGTCTTCGGGCACGTAGATTTCGTTCCTCCATTCTTCGTCTAATTGTACGATCACTCACATTAACCCCTCTTACAATTTGCAGGTGTTGTCAGATCGCGACCGCGTTAAGAAACCGATTTCGCGAAATTGCGAGAGCAATGAATTGATCGTCACGCGCCGAAGTGTACCTTATTCCACCAATTTCTGGCCTTCTGGTATAGAGCTCGGTCTGATCGTACCTTGTCAATGCTTATCTCAGATTTGTACGTGGTATATTTAAAATCTCAGCCATTTCCCGTTGAGTTTTCCTTTGATTCCTAAGCAATACAGCTTGAGTGACTTGAGCTGGAGTAATGAGCATTGTGGCATGATTTTGCAAAGGAGCATAACTACAGATTAATTTAAAAACAAAAGAAACAATATTAACTGCCAACACATTTTTTTATTTAATTAAAACTCACCTTTATTTTTTGAGTCTTAACACAGAAATGCGTTTCAAGTGTCGCAAAGGCTAAGTAACGAACATGTTTTTGTAGCTACTCTCTTAAAATGACAAAAACGATCGTACTGATGATGAATGGTCACACAAAGTCATAAGATTCGACGACTTATTTACTTCATATCGCATTGTTTACGTTTGGGCCACTTTCCGTGCCGCTGAGTGTATTAAATGCTTGAGTACGCGGTTATACAATGTTGCTGTTGTATGGGAAAAGAAGTTGATATACCTTTTCATAGAAGCACCGACAAACTCTGGAGTTTTTTCAACATACTTCGACATACTATTGGTGGAATCAGATCTTCGCTACGACCAGTAGTTTTCGAGATACAAGGTGGCCATGTCAGGATGAGCGCTTATCCTGGCATGGCCACCATGACCCCTTATAACTTTTGAACGGGAGACCTGGAAACTGATATTTGGCAACATACTTCGACATACTCTCGACAAATTATCTATAAAGTCAGATTTAGAGTTGGTGATGGTGGCCATGCCAAAATGAGCCACACGTACATGAGCTGCTTTCAGTTATTGAATTTGTTCCACCCTCAGTTGGTAAAATGGGCCACTACCTATAAAGGACACTGTCGGCGTGGAAATGTATGGCAATGCTACGACGATCTAAGTATAAAAATCATACGAAGTACCATCAAAAAAGTGATTCCACATTGTATTGTTTATGTTAGGAAAAAACGATGTCATATAATTTATTCGCCCAAATCAAACTTACATAAATACACAAGAACAATTATTATGCGTATTTCAGTGAAAAAAAACTTGTCATTATTTTAAATAACTATTAAACTAATTTTTTAATCAGTCTTCAGGGTCTAAATAAAGCAATCCTTTTGCATTCGTTGTTTTTGCAACCTCGTTATCATTAAAAAATATATAAATATTAATATTAAACAAGGTTATAGGAATACAATAGGACGTTTGCTTATTAAAGATCAGCAACAGGCAATAAAACTTAGAAATAAATAAAAAACAATAATACAAAGTAATGTTGCTCTCATACTTTTAACAGGCACTGGCGGTTTTAAGCTCGTACCTAGTTTATGGAAAGAATAACAGGGTCTAAGCTTACAAATTGTTAAATAAGCAATTGATAAGTAATCTTTGGTCCATTAAAATTTCAGTAATTCTACATATTTACTACTCTACAGAGGTTGACCAGCCATTCTGACGTTTGAATGGACGGTCAACCGTAAATGTTTTAATTCTTTTAAATTATGCAATAAGCAATTCTCTCATCATGCTAAGCAAATATAAGCAATTCATAAGTAATTTTTAGGCACAATTTCAAAGTTAAATACGACTGTTGACCGGCGATTCTGACGT